>CM053997.1:7228408-9628408 GCA_028641955.1 Protonibea diacanthus | reverse complement strand
AACACTTGTTAGCCTAGCTTAGCTTGAACTTAAACCAAGAGAAACCAGTCTCAGAGGTCAATTAATCCACCAACTACAGAGAAAAGTTGGATGGTGAGTAGGGAGAGAGCGAGATGGACACGCCCATCAACAGCAACAACATGACCCTTTTATCGCACAGTCGAGTTACGCACACGTAGCAGGGGAGTCAGACTGAGAGAGTGCAGAGAAGGAATCACAGTAGATGAGAGAATAGGAAGGAATGAACTGAAATGAAATATCTGAGAGCTGATTTATCTGCGCACGCAACTTCAAAAGCATTCTGTCATTTGTCGTGGTGTTCAGGCCCCAAATTCTCTTTGAAATACTCATACTAAATCATACTTAACCCTGTTAAAAGCACTTAAAATGAAATCATACTGCATATCTTCATTGGGGAAATTTCTTAACAACATCCTGGCACGGTGATAATAAGCTCTGAGGTTCACTCACAAGCATTAAAAACAATGTCTTTGCACATTTTTTCTTCTTTTACAAGCTCATTGGAGTGAGCGCTGCACAAACACTGCCAGTACGAGGGATTTATTTGATATCCCACTGGGGCCACTTATGCTAAGAATATACATGCTTGCCTTACTCTAAGGCGATTTAAATAAACAAATCCACTAAATGGAGCAAGTCTCTGATGTACATAATGCAGTATATATTAACCCTTTTTAACACAAGGCGTGGTATATATTTAACGTCTATCCAGCTGAAGTTGTGTCCGCTCTTTTCTTCGCTCACAGCAAAGCTTGAGCAGCAAACTGGGCGTGTATAACTCCGAGGCACTGACCCCTGAGGCAGCCAACCCCCTCCTCCTGTGTGTGTGCATGCAGTTCTCTATATGTAGGGTCTGCTTCAGTGCACGGGTCAAGCATGAAAGCAGGTCCCATGATGGACACACACACAAAAGAGACAAATATAACGCCTATAAGCAATTAAAATGAATGAAAATCCCCAGCAGGGAACAATGCACTTGTTTCCATATTACAGTGACATGATGGGAATGTGCAACAATGGGAGGAAATGCATAAAAACCTAAGAAGAATATCCTGACAGGGCCAGTTCCTCAAGGCAATCTACTCAGCAGAGGTCGAAGGGGAGCGTTTTTCATGCCATGACAGAGTATAATGCTTCAAATTTAAGAATGAAGTCAATGAATCAACTCAAGTGGCCAGTCGGTACGACGTCGAGGTCGCGGCTCTGCAGTTAAAGTTATTAGAAACATAAAGTTATACGATGAAACGAGATGAAAATGACTCAAGCACACGACTATTCTACTAATCAGCATGTGACTTGGCTTGACTGCTGGTCCACAGCAACGCCTGCTTGTCAGCACATTAAGGCCCGCTGATAGTTCTGTTTTATGGGATGAGCTCTCAGGAGATTCCCACTTTTGAGTCCATGTGTGTGCATGAGTGTGTTTTAGACCTGTTGTTACCCAACTCTGTGTGTGTGCAAGTAGAAATGTTGCCAACAAGGGTGGGGTGGTGGTGGTGGTGGCGGTAAGGGGGGGGAGCTACAGGGTGCAGGAGCAGAAACAAAACAACAGCGCTTGCCAGGAGTCTATGTGTGTGTGAGTGTGTGTCTCTCTCACAATACCACTGACCTCTTTCTGCTGAGAAACAGAAAGTGAGAAATGTGTGTGCATGCAACTCCACTGGCCTCTCTCCTCTCAGGGAGAAAAGTGTGTGTGTGTGTGTGTGTGTGTGTGTGTGTGTGTGTGTGTGTGTGTGTGTTCATTAAGCTTGACCATGTGGCCCAACCCGCGCTCAAACAGACAGACGGCTCGGGCTGGTGCACGTGCCACCAACAGAAGGAAACAGCAGCTCGCGGGCAGATGCAAGCAGCGCTCAGCCCACAATCAAAAACAAACAAGAGATAGACGGACAGGTTGGACGGCAAATGAGGGCGGAGATCAACAACACATACTACTGCCTACATTCTATACATTTTAAATTTAAATCCACACTTGAATATAGATTTGAATACCTTTTTAATGTTTAATATAAGTATGCAACATCCCAACTTAATCAGTACGATTTGTGGCTAAAGACTGCAGTCTCCATAGCAACAAATATTGCGTTTTAGAAAATTAAGGTAAGCCTAAAGGGGTATAAAGTATATGCAGCTGAGCTGTATGTGTGTGTGCTGCATGTGTATCGGTTTCTGAAGGCGTTGTTGAACAACTTTCCTTTTTTAAATACATTTTTCGCTATTTTCCACCCCTGAGTGAAAAAAAACTCTCCAGCATTAACATCAGGGAAGCTGTACATTTGTACATTTTTACCGGTCATCCTGTCTTCTCTTTGCTTGTACATTTGATTGAGTTTAGGAGCACATGAGTATCAAAAAAGATCAGCCTATTTCAAAAGCATTATCTTAAGAGCAGACAATGGTTATTCTCATTATTAGCTTTTTCCATACACACACAAAAAAAGCTTGTGCACAATGCTACATCTGGTCCATTATTCTGTAAATTATTTAGTGTTTTCCAGTTAGTATCAGCCTGCTGAGAATTACAAAGCATAAGCAAGTGGTGTTTGTTTGTCTACAGCATAAGTTGCAGGGAGGCTATGTTTTAAAGAGCCCTACAGGAATGAAACAGAAATTATTGTATTGACCTGGATGGCAGTCTGTGTGCGAGCATGTTGGTTCTGTGCCTGTGTGATACCCGGAGGTGTGTATCTTCATGAAGTGTATGATTATGCCGCTGTTTTTGTGTGGGACTGTGCCCTGAGGGGTCTTACCATAGTGTGTGAGGATGCCCTGAGGAGTGACCACCTGATTGCAGACATGGCAGACAACGAGACAAAAATCCTCCAGTGCTGGAAACTGGCTGGAGACAAGCATCTCTGAAAAAAAGACACAAAGAGTACAGACCACATTTTAGAGAAAGAACAACAGTTAAATAGAGCTTGTTTTTGCAGAACAGAGTTCCAATTGGCTCACTTAATCACACAATTATTAGTTTTATTCAATGTAAAATGACTTTCTCTATAGCAATACATACGTTACAAACACTGGGGAAAAAAACAGTAGTTCAGCAGTACATGGAGGTTGGAGTGAATCCAATGTGGAAGTGCCAAAATCTGCAGTTCCTCGACCGTCCACTTGAGGCTGGCTACAGAGCATGTCAATCACCATAAGCCCTCATATTAAAATATGCAACTTCACAGCAGAAATAAACATGTTTACAACCTGATACAAAAAACAGTTTTGGTCTCTATAGCTCATTTCCCATTCATGACAACTGTACTGAGTCTGAATTGTTTTTAACTCACCTGTTCAAATTATATTAAGTTACTTAAAGTTACGCATAATTTGATTGACAGGAGGGTGCCGTTACAGATGGCTTGTTTGAGCAACCAGGTGTCATTCAGCTCGCCATAGGTCCAACAATGTTTATACTGTCATTGGTGGTGGTATTGATCTGAGGATTTCTGGTTTAATAATTGTGTGTATAAAATGTAAGACTTTTTAAACTAGATTACAGAAAACATGACCTAGAATATCAAATTTAAAACAATATAAAACAGATAATATGAGCAAATTCTCACAACTTAGAAGCTGAAACAACTTAAAAGCTAAAACAAATCTGAAACAACAGATTGATTAACAAAATAGATTTAAATGACTCTACAACTTTCTAAAACTCAAAAAAATAGACTTGAGCATGGTGCTCAACATGATCAATTAGCTTTGGAGCTGCTTCGGGCTCTTTTTAGATCATTCTAGTCATCCGTTGCAACAATTATCACTGACATGGAACATGACAACAAACACACACCACAGATGTGTGCATCTGATAATGTGTGTTCTCCTAACCTCAACGGACAGACATAAACACACACCGACAAGCATACTGTATTCTAATTTGCATACAGTAACATTGTGTTGAGTTACAAGAGATACACCTCCCAACCAACAAAAACTGAAGATAAATAGCAAATATTAAAAAAAAAAAACAAATATGTCCAATTGAAAATAGCTGTTATCTCTTTTGGCTAAGCTTAGTGAACTTAATCCAAATGTACCCAAACAAGCTCTGCTGACAGAAATCATAGCACATATCAGAATGGGGCTTAAACCAGACTCGCTGAGGGGGAGGTGGATGTGTTTGTATAAGTTGGAGAATGTGTGGGTGTCTCCTTATTATTAATGGATTACAAATAATGCACACGAGTTAAAAAAAAAAAAAGTGTACTTCTACTCTTCACTTATATTTCTGAGCCAGTAATCTAATCTAATCTAATCTTTACTATACTCTACTTTTTTTTTTACAGCTCTAAAGTTTAAAGTTGCAGCGCTGAATGCACGGGGGAACGCATGAGGAGCACCTCTGCAGCATATACCTCGTTGCCAGCTCAGCCGCCTGGAGGAAAAAGTAAGCACCACCTGTCTTTTGACCACGATGCAATGTTGACGAAGCAAAACCCAGAACAAGAGGAAGCTTCCAGCGACAATCCCGGACCACACTCTGTATACCAGTATCTAAAAAACACTACAGTTACATGAAGTGCTTGCTGTGCCTCCTAAAAAAAAGAAAGAGCTCATTGATGTAAGTTGCACATAGTGTAGGTTAAAAAAAAGTTAGCTAAGTTAATTTCTGATGTGTAACATTGATCTTAAATGTCACAATAATGACCCTCCCAAATCACACCTTAAAAAATATTAAAATACAAAAGTAACTTCTGCTTTAATTTATCAAGCAACTACTTATTTATTTTAGTCTTTTTAAAAGGGAAGTAATTTTACTTATAGATTTCCAGCACTATGCCCACCACTGTGTGTCAGTCAGACAGTGTACGGGATGCAAGTTGTCATGACCTTGCATTTCTGGCGAGTTTTGTGTTATCTGGAGAGTCAAAGAGACCAACAGTTATGTTTGGTGCCCATCAGTCTGTGTGTGTGTGTGTGTGTGTGTGTGTGTGTGTGTGTGTATGCAAGGAAAAAAAATGATCTGCTGGGTCATTCAAGGTCAAAGTCATATTATACACATACAACATGAGCCTGTGCATGTATGACATAATGTGAAAGGTCAGATGGCTTCATTATGCATACATGAAGCGCTTCAAGGACACACATGTTGAGAGGTTTTCATGAGCACTGATAGGAATATTTCATTACTTCTGAGTTATGTTACTACTGATTGAAGGTTGCTGTTAAATAAACACCAAACAGTAATGAGACGAAAGCCAATAACGGGCCAGAAAGTAATAACAAAGCGATAAAATAAACTGATATTAGCTGCTGAGAAGGATTTCATATCAGACCTACAGTTGGATGCTCGGCAGCTGCACTGAGCCAGTTAGCGCCAAGATCCTTTGCCCAAGTTCACCTTGTCAATACAGAAGAGGAGATTTTTTTTCTCACGGCCATAATTTCCAAGCATGCTGCCGGATTTAAGCCACAATTCAAACTCTCTGATTCCTGTGTTTGCTGCACAAGAACTGCTTTCCCTCACTAGTAAATAAACTGTAGTATTTGGCTATGACTTACCTAGAGAGCAGCCTGATCAAAGCTCTAATGCAAATACAAAAAGGTGTGCCAGCGTGTGAAAAACAACGTTTAAACATTGTCATCGCAATCAACAGGTTGTGTGAAGTGTTAAGCATTCATAACTTTGTTATGACAGCAGTTGAGCAAAGAGACTAGAAATGCTGCTGCAGGTTAGCTCTACCTGCCAAGCGGTTGTTGTTCAAAAAAGTAGATCAGCATCGCCACGGTTTGTGTCCTTCCTGTGATCGTTTTCAGGAAATGAACACATTTTCTTGTTGATAAACTATCAGCAACGCCAAGCCAAACAACACCAAAAGAAAAAAAAAAAGAAAAGAAATGATGGGAAAAAATTGTTTTCTGGCAAATGTTAAATTCCAAGGTTTGCAGAAAAGGACTTCAGTGGGAGTACTGAAAAAAAAAAAAAGAAGAAGCAAGAATGCAATTTCCTCTGCATGTGCCAAGTCAAATGCAAACTAAGTGTGTAGCCTATTTCTGCAGCCTGAACTGTGTTCTTCTCTCAAGCCAGCTGATACTGGCTGCCAAATGACTGACAGGCCAGAAAATGAACTACAAAAACATCAGTCACTGGTGAATAAGCATGTTTGCAGCTACTAAAACAATGTATCATTGGACACTGATTACATTTAGAGGAAGTAGATCAACTTCAACACTGGTGAATTGGGGTTTGGAAAGCATCTTAAATGATCTTACCGGTAAACAAGGAATGGTTTCAAGTCAGTGATTATGAACACGAGAAGAACAAGAAGATAGTGAGCTCTAGAAAACTACGATTTTGATGATTAATGCCAAAGTTATAATATAACTGAGAAACAGTGCGTCACTGAATAAATGCCGTACAATGAACCAACTTAGGGGAAATCTTTTGAGTAATCGCTGTGTTACAACAGTCACAGAGGAGGGAACAGGCCACAGCTTCAACTGTAGTTGTTTTTCGAACTGGCAGCACCAGATAATTATTGGTACTACACCAAAATGTCTGACAAAGTAAACAAGCTTACCAATGGTCGGCTGGCAGCTAATGTTGCAGACACAAGGCTTAAAAAGTCAACTAGTCTCTTGATTTTTAGAAAAAAAAAAATGTCCCAGACACAAATCTGGCTTAAACTTAGAGAGTTCTTCTATGACAGTCTCGAGTTTCTTGTAAGTAAACCTGTTTACAATCGCAATAAAGCGGTAAAGACAGCATGTCACAAGGATGAACTGAACAAATGTGCTGTATTATGATGCAGAATTCATCTTTTTTTCTTTTTAAAAAGGTTTAAACCTACTGATATATATTCAAAGATATTACTGAATACAGTTTCAAAGTGTTTTCAAGGTTCAGATATAAACATCAGGCTGAAAAATGAACCTCTGCCAGGGAAACTATTACACGGGAGCCACATTTATGAAACACACTGTAAAAACAGATCGCAAAAGGTGAAACTACACATGATCTGTCTTTAAATACATGAATATATAGTGCTTTTAATTTGTCTACTCAATTCATTCACAAGGCAACAAAGTTTTGAATAATTTGCGTCTTTATTTAAAAGAATTTAGGGCTACATTTTCCAGTGACACGCAGATTATTTTCTTTATTTTTTATTCGACTGTTTAGTCTATAAAATGTCAGAAATGTTGTTCACAGTCAAAATTTCCTCAAGTCGCTTTCGTCTTCAACTCTTGGTCCAAAACCCGAAACGCTTTCAGTTTCCTATCTCACATAAGATGAAGAAAAACAGCAGTTGATCTCGTGAATGTTTGGCATTCTTTCTTGAAAAGTGTTTATCAAAACAGTTAGTTAGATTAGATTAGTCAGCTCTTAATGTTTGTTTTGCAGCAGACTTCTTTTTGTTTTTTACTTTAATGCATTTTTCACTGTCCTCAATCCACCCCACTCTACAGCATTTGTGAGAACGAGACACATATGCATAATTTTCTTTGACGGTATTTGACAGGGTAATATGACTAATTTCAAGATGAAATCGTTTGAATGCAACAACGCAGACAATAGCACCAATTTTACTGAACGGCTAATTTAGAGTCATCTGCTACATAACAGACTTTATAAAAAGATGCACACTGTACCTTCAGTATAGGACAACTCTCAAAGCGTGCTTGCCAAGAAGTCATCATACTAGCGACATAGTGTATCTCACATGATGTTCCTGATGAGACCCATCCCTACTTAAGACGTTGGTAAACATACAAATAGCAGTGTTACAGCGCTGCCTATTTATAGTGAGATGATGACAGTGGCTGCCAGTCTAGTCCGACTAAGTTGCTGTTGGCTGTCATCATCTCTGCTGCGTATACGTGTGCACGAGTTAAGCGTGTTAAAGAGACATAGACAGCAATCATGTCCGGCACCGCACAACAATTACTGCCAACCCGGCCTCGCCATCTACAAACATGTGTGTGCGCAAGCTGACGTTTCATGTGACCTAACGTGTAATATATGAATATATGATTAATCACACTACAGACAAGTTTACAAATAAAGCATTTAAGGTGTGTTTCCGTGTGTGGTTATCAGGCTTGTTGATGTCTGTGTGTGTGCGTGTGTGTGCACATATCACTCTCAGCAGGCCTTAGTGTCATGTTGCCAACAGATCAGCAATTCTGGAAACACCGTTTCAGTTTGGCTTTGAGAGAGGAAGATGAGGCATGTGAGTGTGTGAATGTGTACGTGTGTGCCTCTGGGTTTGGGTGGGGAGGAGTGGAGTGGGGGGGGGGATTGGTATTTGACCAGTGAGAGTGAGAAGAGAGTTTCCCTGGCTGCGTCAGTGTGTTCATACGAGGGCTGAGGCACGCTCCAACTTTTTCAGGGATGACTTAAGTGTGCAGCGCGTGCTCCTGTGGGTATTTATATGTGGTGAGGTGTGGAGGATCTCCCCTGGCTCTGTGTCCCTGGGAGGGGGGGATGGAGGTACCTACTCGCTGCTTAGGGCCACCCCACAACCCCCCCCCCCCCCCCACTTACACATGATATATATAACTACAGTCTTACACAAAATCTCAAATACAGGAAGTAAAAGACTTTGAGCCAAAATAAAACACAACAAGCTCTTCTAGTGGACTACAAAATAGGTAACACGTCCATTGATTATGGGACTACAATGTGTCTACAGACAGTATTGAAAAACACATTTCATCACCAGCCATATTCATTTATTTCCAACAGCACAATAGCTTCGCTAAATTTGTTTACATGCTGTTTATTATGTATCACACTTCACCAAAATAACAACAAAGACAATTCAGAACTGTCCACAGCGGACACCGACACCTGGCCTGGTGCTGAAATACCCAAAACATCCAGACAACATGATGTAAGAGCTACTGGTTAATATTTAATGCCGTCCTCATTAAGTGTAATTTTTTCCTCTGTTATGTCATCCTAATGATGCAGGTAGAGCTGAAGCTATTAACTGATGAACTGATTAATGAATGACTATAAAAATAAATAAATAAACTGGCAACTATTTTGATGAGCCGTTCATCATTTTTCCAAGCCAAAAAAATGCCAAACATTCTCTTGTTTTAGTTTCTCAAATGTGTGTGTCTGGAGCTTTTCTTTGTCATATATGATAGTAGACAGAATATATTTTGCTTTGGGGCAGTCGGATAAACAAGCAACATGATTGCATCACCTTGAGCTCTGGGTTTTGGTTTTTTTTTTTGGTTTTTTTTTTACATTTTCTGGGCAAAATGTAAATCATTTGATAGAGAAAATAATCATTAGCTACAGCATTAGATATAGGTTGTTGTATATTATAATACAGACACGAAAAGACACTTTAAAGATTAGGTATGTGTCTAAAAAGTACATAAGTGATGGCCAGTGATGGTGATTTACGTGAGAAGGTATTAAAAATGAATATCCAGACATCCTTCATGCTGCAGAGCATGTACAACAAAACCATAACAAACCACCGTCGTGTACGTTGAGCAGCTCTCTTGTGACTTCCTTACCTTGCGTGTTGAGCTTCACGGCTTCACCGAGGCAGCAAAGCTCTTTGTCGCTGTTACCCAAGGACGTGTCTGCGTCTGAACAAACACAAACAAAAGCCACTTTTAAAAAAATAAATAAATAACATTTTTCTAAAAAACACGCAAGAAAGCATTCATTAACAAACTTTGGAGAAGGGGAGGGGAAGGGAAGGGGGGTGCGTGGAGCCATGCTGGTCCGAGGCTGGCTATCGGGTTAGCATTAGCTTGCTAGCGCCTGAGTGAAGCTGTCACAGCTAACAAACTTACAGCTGGACAGTTGAGGATATCATTACTGCACGCGCCTGTGGTACAAACTCTGCACCGTGACGGTTAGCTTTGCTCGCGCGCCTATGCACGACCGTTAAAAAGCAGCCCGTGAACGTTACATTTCGTAGTAATATTTTTTTTTTTTGACAGTTACTTTGCTTTTGCGCTTTGACAGACCCTGCATGGTGGAAAAGGGGGGAGCTTTTACTCAACTCAATCACAGACAGTTGGACCACGCACTTCCCGACAGTTTGTCCGCAAAAACAACAACGCTACCGACGTGCGAACTTACTGTCAACAAAACCTAATTTAGCCGCACTGACGAAGGAAGACCAAGGCTCGCAAATGAAGGTATCCAGACTTGGTATTTGGCGATCCAGTGTCGCCATTGCTCTTCCTTCTTGTTGCTTTGCTGAGAGCCGTTTTTTCCTCTCTCCCCTTCGCACGCAGCAGGCGAAAAACGAAAGAACGAGATATGCTGACGTCGTTGTCGGCGAGCCTCGGCTGCGCTCGGCATCTGTCGGGAGGGTTGAGAGGTTGAGCTACAGACAGGGGAGTTATGCACGAGTTCAAAAGTTCAGTACACAGATGCCGACGAAAGCATGTGCACATTATATATGTTTCTCAGTTTATGTTAGATTAGCTTTATATTAGATAGATTTGAGATATTTCAATTCAAACCTTTAACTCATTTGTGGTCACACGAAGCCCCCCTTCTCTCCTATTCTGTTTTTTGTTTTGTCTTTTAATGTATTTGTATTTAATCTGATCATTTATTTGATATATACATAGCATTACATTGCATGGCATTTAGTCTCAGGGATATACACTAAACTTTTTATTGAATTAAATTGATTACATTACACCCAATTTAAATAATTAATTAAATTTTTTGATATGAAATAGTAGGGTAAACACAGGTATTGCAAATGATACTACTTAAGGCTCCATTCCATTCACTGGAAAGTCTCTGCTGCAATAAATAGGACAGGACCTGCATTGACCCTACTGTCACATGTCAAAATGGACGCTCTATTACTCAGTTACTTTTTCCTGAATTAATTATATTTACTCTTATATATAGATATATATGTGCATGATACAAATTATCCAACAGACATATCCATATATTTAGATATTTAGGTGTATATAATGTATAACACAATTTTAAACAATTTTATTTGCTGTTTTATCAGTAGGGGATCTTATCTTATGTTCTCTGATATTTATTTTGTTTATTTATTTATTTATTTTGCTTCCATGTTTTCTAAAAAAAAAACATATTAAACAAAAAATACTTTTAAATTCAAGTACCATTAGCTAATTTAACGAATGAAAGAAAGAAAAAACAATCAGGTTTTTGTTATTTAATAGTGTCAGTTATTGAATGAGCATTGTCTATCATTCAAAGCAAGCCTATCAGCTACAAAGAGGATATTTATTAATAGGCTATTAATATCTGCCTTCCATTTAAATTCTATCAAACATAGGGGAAATTATTGAGGATAATAACACAGTGGGGGGTGTCATAGCAACAGTCATTTGCCAGACGATTTTGTAGTGATAATAACCTTGTGTTTTGTCTGTACTCTACATTTTTACGTTATCTACTGAAGGTAATATCTGTATCCAGAGCTTTAATTTGTGTAGCCTTAGTACTGACGACACAATGTGGCAACAAGCACTTTGTACACAGTATAATTTTAGATCTGGTACAAATGATCACTGCTGTTCTGCGTTGAGGCTGGAAATGTTAGGCTCTTGTTTGAACTTAAAAATGTACCAATTCTAGATTTAAATCACCTCTCTTCTCGCTTCATTAAAATAAATGTGAGTACTATGAGGGCTGGCCAGGTAGTTTGCAAAGTAATGGGTATAATGGATTTTGGAAAGAGGAGGCCAGAACTATAAATAACAGTAAAACCGCTTTACTATCTGACATCATGGTGTTAAATAGCCCAGATTATATAGTAAGGTTACAGCTGCAGCTTTATTATGACTTGTTTAATTCTGTGCATAATTCACAGAATTCTGCACAATTCTGATCATTGGGGTTCTCTGAGGGCCTAAAAAAGTGATTAAGCACCAACACCTACACAACATGACCAGTAGTTCCCAAAGTGAGGATCAGGGACAACCAAGGGTCTTTCAGAGAGGCAGAAAACATCATGGATTAAAGGTCTCAAAAAGTTATCCCAGGATGCTTAGCTGCTTAAAGTGTCTCAGTAGGTCAAGTTCCATGGCACCACATTGACCTCTTGTGGCTAAAAACAGAACCTGCATTTCCAGTGCACTGTCAGGTTCGTCTCCTTTTCCGGTAGATCTTCATAGCTTTAGTCTTTCCCTCTCTGAATGAGTCTGATGAGGGGTTAAGTTGGATTAAGTACTCTCTCTCTCTCTCTCACACACACACACACACACACACACACACACACACAATACCCTAGTTTGTGCTGAGCAGATCTAAAGAATCCACTGTGATCACGCCTGTGATCACATGACGCAGCATGAAGTCGTCTGTTTGAGCTGAATGAGAGTGAACGACAGAAGGGTGGAGACACAGAGGAAATGGCAGCCTTAAATGAGGCAAAGGAAACGTCTTTGATTAATTTATATGGATGTGTGTCTCCATTCACATTTCTAATGATAATCTATGGTTGAATGAAATCCTTCCTGTTTTTCTCTCACACACACCAGAGCACCTCTCTGTGTGTGTGTTTTTTTCCCCGTTCTCTATTCTCTTTCTCTCTCATGCGCACGCAAACATACAAAGCATGACTCAGCCACAATGTTGTGCTTGTTTTTCCCACACAGTGATCATTGAGGTCACAGGACAAATCAGGGAGGTCACAGGACAGACCGGGAAAGTGCTATTTTTCCGTGGTTTTGCGTCGCAGATGCTTCAACACATTCGAATGCTTTTAGTCTTTCACCTTTTTCAAATCTAATCTGAGCTGTTAAATCCAAAAAGTTATACATTTTTAGACATTTAAAGCTGCACAACCTCACATGCACGCAGAAATAATGAAAAAATCATTCATTTTTATTGAAAAAACAAAGGTACACTGAAATTGTGCACAGAGTGAACGTACATATCTCTTGAGTAAGACAGTTTGGCAGGTTAAATGCATAGGAATCATTGACAAAGCTATAGCTAGTCAGATGATGATTACAAGTGCGGAGGCATAACCAGTACACCAAACACACGTGTTGCTTGAAATTGCTTCAGTTTACATCATCAGACACATACATTTTTTTTTCCTATATCAAAAGGCAATAATCAAAAACAGATAATCAGAAATTCCTTCAAAGAATCACCAACATAACATAAGCTGGAAAAAAAAGTGGCACAGCTTATAAAACACAACGTGAGTTTGGTTTTTCATGGAAGATTTTAAAAAAACTAGACAATCAAAACACAAGACAGCAACAAAATAAGTGATTTAGCATCACGTGGAGATATGAAATAAGCTTAAACAGAGAAAGAAAAAACAGCACTTTGGCATAGTTGTATCTGTGATGAACAAAAAAAAGTGATGAATCAAAATTAAAAGCCACAACTACATTCAAAATGTTGACAATAGACTTTTTTTTTTTTCTTTTTTTTTACTTAAATGAAACATTCAAGGAAATATTTCAACTGGTACCTTAGTGGAAACTAAATCAACCAAAACTATTGGACACAGATGAACAAAAACACTTCAAACTGGCTATTGGCTGCACTCACACCACAAGATTTTCCTGAACGAATTAAGTAGCCAACTCTCAATCAAGTATTTCTTTCTGGATCTACACTGTCACAGTGCTTTAGAAGACAGCATGTTAAGCACCACACAAGCACACTGTGCATGCTGGGATAGGAACATCATGCACTGAATGCACAAACTTATGGTTAAAACAGGACTCTCTCTACACTAGTTTTGGTAATTAATAACCCTGGTCTTGTCTTGACCTTGCAATACACGCTAACCACCACTAGAGGGCACGTGGTCTTAACTGTGAGAGAGCCAATGAATGGGAGAATTCATTAATATTCAAGTGAGTCATTTTTTAAGGATGAATCAAAAAATATATAAAATATGCACGCCTCCATTTCAAGACCAACATCAAATATCTGCAATATGTGTCAATAAATTACAATGCATGTAAATTTGGTAACATGGTATAGAGTATTATGCTTCATAGTACCCTCCTCTGTTACCCTGACAACCCTGATCACATTATCTCTATTGCAGCAGATAATACAAGATGAGAAACTGCCTCTTGTGGTTGGTTTTTAGGTCATAGACAAAGAAGGGTTAAGTACCTTGCACTCATCAGTATGCAATTAAGCATAATAAATTCAGCCTGCATCCTAAAATCGAGAACCAGAGAAGTGTGGAAACGTCTCCACACGGACTCTGTAAAGCTCAGGTTTAAAAAAAACATATTTGGTCGTTGTCTGTGCATGTATCTGCTTACTAAAGCACGAGAAACCGCTTAGGAAGGCACAGGTTGAAAAGCATTTGACATACTACTTGCATTGGTGTTGCTATAGTATATGAAACAGGTACAAAATAAAGAATAATAAAAAAAAAAAAAGCTAAACTACACACGAAACTTTCTCCTTCCGCTGCCTTCTACTACTGCAGGGTCGCTCGGGTCTTTTAGGAAACATACACTGCTTTTTTTTCTTTTTTTTTAACTCTCCTCAGCTCAAGTACGCCGTGTATGTGCGAGGAATGATACGACATGAAGTCATTTTGAGTTACACAATGCCAGCCCAGCTCTGTGTACAACTACGCGGCTGCTACTGCATTGATAAGGTCTAAAACTAATATATCTCCAAAACTATCACCATCTGTCATTTTATCCTCCATTTCTGTCGTCACCATCTTCACGGAGCGTTATTTTTTTGTATGTGTATGTGTAATAATGTCTTCTTGCACATTTACATATACAGTATGTGCGTGTGCTCAAATCATGGCTGTTTGTGTACCTATGTGTGGTGTGTACGTGTCGATTTCTGTGTCTGTGTGTCTTTGTATGTGACTGCGTGTGTGTGTGTGTGTGTGTGTTGCTTTATATCGCGCTGAGCTTCAGATGGGTGCAGGGACCTGCTGCCTTCCAGATCCAGGTTGAGAGGAGATTTTCTGAGAGTGCCAGCGGGTCTCCTTGTACACAAACCAGGCGTTGCCTGCCCAAATAAACATGTTGAGGTAGCCAAACACCTGAAGGGTTGCAGAGAGAAGAAAATAGATGAATCATATTGAAAACACCAGTAATAAAGGAGGATTGTCTTATAAAGGGACACTTGAAGGACTTCAACTTCATTCCAACAAATATGCTTTGGACTTGTGACACAGAGAATACTGAGCAGAACATATTGTCTGAAGAGAAGAGTCTCATGACTGCAAGTCAGGCTGCTTAAAGTTTAACCTTTAACACCAAGCTCAGATATTTAGAAAAAAAATCTTTAAAAAGCCTCTCTGCAGGCTAATTATTTGTTTTTTATAGATCAAATTACAAAGAGTTTAAGGAGTGATGATCTATAAAAATAAATCCAATGGACCAAGATTTTGGCACAGGAAGTAATCTAGTTTCTGTTCTGAGTGTGTGTGTGTAGAGCAACAGAGGTGAACATATTGGCTAAAATGCAATCTTGGAACCAAACCTGACAAAGTTAAAGTTATCTCCACTCATATGCAAATGTATGTATGTTCATAGAGATGAGCAGAAATGTGTCAGTCTCGCAGTCAAGTTGCTAATCAGACTTCAGAGGATATCAGTTGTCCACTGAAAACACCAGAAACATTGGCCGTTGGCCCCCTTAGGTTAAATTGTTATCAGGGAATAGCCAGTGGGTTCCAAGACGCAATGTTGACACTAGAAATAAACTGTTAAATTGATTATTTTCATCATGAAATGACAGCTGAGAGTGGTGTCGTGTCACCAAACGTTTCTCGTTCGTGTAGCCGTTCTGTATTTCTTCTCACCGCAGAGATGTTGAGGGCCCGCATGCTGCCGTACTCCGTGACCTCGCAGGTGACATTGCTCCCCTTCAGGAATCCCAGCGTGGCGCTGATACCTTCAGTGTCCGTGGCGTCCTTCACGTTCTGCAGGCCCTTTGCCCAGGCGGACGAACAGACCAACCACATGAAGACCAGGATCGCTGTGATCACAAAGTCCTGGAAACAAGGAAGAGCACATCAGCTCGAGAAACAGAAGCTACAGGTCTGTCATTGCCTGTGATCCACAAATCCTAGTGTGAAATGTCACACAATCAAGTTGCAAGATCAATACTTACAAAAATGGGTCCAAAGTCAGAGTCCTTGTAGACGTGCATGTAACCTAAATACACCAACAGAGCCACCATGCTGTACAGGAAGCAGACGGTGGCGATGCCCACAAAGAACTCCGCCGAGGAGGCTGAATCGCCCACCAAGTGTGTGGTCGTGACAGAGTGATTACAAATAGTGGTGTTTCCCTCGATGAGTGGGACCTGGCTTAACCTGGCAACAAACAACAAGACGGAAGGTTCACATCATGGTTATTGATGCTTTTAGGTGGTCATCCCTTCACATGCTGTTCTATGGAGGTGGTCTGATGCGCCCTGAAAAATCAACAGATGAGGTTCTCACCTAAATGGGTAGTGAAAGTTGGCATTGAGAGTCTCATTCCTGCCATCCCCGCAGAAGAGAGACACCACGTTCCTCCCCGAGAATCCACCGCAGCTTCCAAAAGCAAATATGGCCGTGAGCTGTTTGGACAAGCAAAAGAGAGAGAGAGAGAGAGCGCAAGATTAGGGAAACGATTGGGACAGATGTGAGAAAAACCCTGTTCAGCTTTGGAGAGTCAATATAAAAGCCAAGAAACTTAAAATCCTGGAGATTCGCTTAAGAGAAGAGGACGGTATTCAGTGGGATATACAGCTTGAAAGCACAGTCACCAGAACTTCACACCCAGAAGAAAGCTGGCAGCTTAGAACATAACGTCAGCAGCAAAGAGCCAGAGGGACCAACAGATGGCCTGCGTTTTACTCTTACAAACAGCTGAAAATAAAACTCACTACTCAACAATTTTTTTTTTACAAGATCAGTTTACTTAAGCATTTAATGGAAATATCCTCTCTGGATCACACTGCGTTTGGATAAAACAAAGATCAAGAACATCTTTGTTTGTACCATTTTTCATATTCTTTTATCTTGTAGACCTTCTCAGCTGCTCATCTTATAAAATACAAATAAAATGTGGCTTACATGGCTGCACTAATGCTGCTATTCAGCTCTTAAATTCTTTCTTGCAGAGGCAGAAAGCATCTGACTCAGCGTGTAGGCCATGTGACACTAATACTCTCCTTAAAACCAACACATACTAAATTCTTTTAGTCAGGGTGGCTGCTACTAAGCTCAACCCTCAAACTGCAGTAGGCGAAACGGTCATCGTATAATTTGTGGGTCATTCAGACTCTCACTGATATCACTTTACTCGTACGTCGTGGTTAATTATGACCAGGCATTAAAATATGCACTATAAATCACAATATACAGCAGAGGAGGATTTTGCTCTTCACAAGATGTGTTGTTAAGGGTTTTCACACGTTCTCGATGTGCATAGCTCCATGTCTCTGCCTGCCATCACACATCCTGAATGAGCCTTCCAGTACGGACAGACAGCTGTGCTGCAGTGCAATAGTAATCCAAAGATGAACAACATCTGTGCGGCTTCGCAAAGAAGCCGTTTTAAACATTTTAAATCACGCGTGCGAGGAAAACGCAAACATTTCTTTAGCGCAATGTCTTGTGGTAACGGAATGTACAGGAAACAAACTGAATTCAAGAATCCAGATGTTTTAACATCTCTACGTCCCAGTAAACATCTTAAAAACACAACATTGACCTTCTATCATCTTAAAAAGTCGATTGGGTGAACATGCCAGCGAGCAGTGGCTTATTTGCACATCTCGCAGACACAAAGCAACGTTAGCGTTGGGGTTTTGAGCCACCTGTTGAATGTAAATCTAACGTACTTTCTCCTTTTTGCTGTTTTGGTCTCCACCAACTCCTGAGGGAAATATCTGGCTCTTTAGCTGCTAAATGCTCCACCATGTTCACCAGCTGGTCGCTATCTTTGTCCGTCTACTGTTTGGTGTTGGGCAGATAGCGTGCAGTGGAATTTTTTAGAGGTTTGTCTCAACAGCTGCCGGGGCTGGGACTGAAAACCAAAACAATGAGCTGAAAGACTTTCTTTTGGTTCATTAATAATGAGCTGATCCTTTTCACATTAAACTTAGCCACGTGTTCTGTACAGCAGCTTTAAGGTTAAGATCATCTTTGTGCCCTTATGGACCAGTAGACATCAGAAAAAGCACCTATAACAACAGAAAATCATCAGAATGATGCAGAAAGGAGTAAAAGATGTTATAGATTAACACTTGAAATATGTTTTAATGCATTTCTGTTGTAGTAGACAGCATCCAGAGGACAGGATGTGGATTAAAACATGTAAGGATCTGTACCACATGACTGTTTCATCAGCACAACTGTATCACACACACACAACTAACACCCATGAAAAATGCTTACGACAGGCCACCTCAACTTTTAGCCTTTAGCATCACACCACAAGACTGCACATACATACACACACACACACACACACTGTACTGTACTGTACATCTACACACAACACCCACACCTCAAGGCCTCTCTCCAGATGTTCCTCCAGATGTCACTGGCTGCCACTTCCTGTTTTTCTGGCTCCACACCACAATGAGCTACTTCTCTCACACTCTTCTTTCACTGACTCTGTCACTCTCCCACTACGAGGTCATGGAGCCTCAGCGTGAATAACTGTAACTACCAGCGTGGACCAAACACACACACACACACAAACACACATTGACATTTTAATTCTTTTGTTTATGTTTGCAGCGCATAAATACTATGCTGTGCAAACATTGTCCGACAGCTTGGTATTTTGTCATGTTTCCAATATCACCATTTAGTCCCAATTAAGGCTACAGGTGGCCCCTTCTCCAAACATGGTGACCGCCACAGGCCATGGGCATACCAGGCATCGGCAAACCACGTGGCATCAGGTCACAGTCAGACATAGTCAGATACTTCTGCAACCAAGCTGTGAAACGGAATTTTGCATACAGAAACCGCTGGCGCGTGGCAGAAGTTAAGTTTCCTGTATGTGATGCAAATAATGAAAAGAGAACGATTGCTTCAAGTGGGACTGAGCTGTAATCTGGTGAATATTTTCGTCAGTTTGAATCTTCTAATCAGCAGCGTTCACTTCAGTTCTCACACAGAAGTCACTGAGTTCATTTCAGTCTGACCAAAAATCCCAAAGATGATGGAGAGTGTGCCCGTTTTGTCACTGGGGTTCCTTCAGAAGCCCAAATAAACTTCCTCTGCCTTTTCTGGCAGAGAGGCCTGGCATCTCCACAAGTCCAAAAAAGAAGAAATAGCTAGCATTTGTTACTCCGAACTCTTCTTCCTGTTTACTACTGTGTGGGAGATAATATCTAGGGAGGTATGAATGTTTAGGCCAAAGCAGACATGCGCCAAGTAAAACTTCTTCTTCATTTAGATCACTCAGCGATTCACAGGGTCAGTGGATTTTTTTGGACAAAAATGTTGGATTTAAGACAAGACAACCTGCTGGACACACTCCAGTTTCATCACCAGCAGTCATGGTGAACCATCTGTCAGAACTCCATAATTATATCATCTACTTGCTGTTTTTGCTCAACGGCTGAATTAGATTTATGCTCCACATCCATGGGCCAAACACACGTTCACTGCCGCTGCCTGCAAGTTGGGATGTATTTCACAAACATTATCGGAACAGTCATGTTATTTATTAATGGAAGGTTTGCTTGAGCGTGCATGCAACGGCTCGGTAATAAAAGCGTCTCTGAGTAAAAGTGACAAGAATTTAATAATTAGATGTTTGGTAAGAAAAAGAATATATTATCTATAAATCTACAGATTATTTTCACAAATAGGTCTAACATAACATGACAATATAGCATAACACAACAGTAATAATAATAATTATAAAAGGCCAAATCATAATAGAAGTTATCTCATGACACTTTCCATATAGAGCAGGTCTAGACTGTACTCTTTAAAAAAAATTATTTACAGAGACTCAACAATTACAATTGCTCCCACCATGAGCAAGCACTTGGCGACAGTGGCGAGGAAAAACTACCTTTTAACAGACAGAAACCTTAAGAAGAACCGAGCTCACTGGTGGGTGACCATCTGCTGTGACCGGCTGAGTTTAAGACAGAGAAGGGGAAAAAGGGAGAGGGGTGGGTAGATAGATAAGTTGTTATGACTTTCTAAAGCAAAATGTGACATCTTCAAATACCTTTTTTTGTCTGAGCAACTGTCTAAAACCCCCAAATATTCCATTTATTATCATGCAAGACAAGGGGAATTCTCACAACTTTAAAACAGGAAACAAAGGTATGTTTAGTATTCTTGATTGCAAAATGACACCCTATCAAAATAGTTCCATCCATTTTTTTGTGACCGCTTATCCCCCACGAGATGCGGGGTACACCGTGATTCTTTTTTGGTTAATTAACCAAATGATTAGTTAAAACATAAAACTGGGTTGTGAACAAATGCTGAAAATGATATATTTTCACTTTTTCATATCTGTATTAGTGCAGTTAAGTGAAATTATCGCATAGATTTGGCAATAATGGAATATATTTGTAAAATAGCCGGCCAAATAATGGTGCTTATAATAAAACCTAATGTTCGAGTATCAAATGATTAATTGTCCAAGAATAGTTTATTTGCAGACACTGATATATTGCTATAAAGTAATGTTAGTTTGTACTTTGTGGACCTGCTTAATCACATTGTACCTACGCATGCTACACATACAGCATTATCACATAGGACATTCCAAGCATTGCATGAGTAATTATGAGGAACACAATTTATCATCCAGACCCCTTGTGAATAACAAAATGTGTCGGGTTAAATAAGGGTTACATAAGGCCAAAACAGTGAAACACACACACACAGCCTTGTTCCGAGTCAGATGACTGGCTGCTGCTCTGTAGCTCTGTAAGTGTGTTTTTGTGTGTGTGCATTATGAGAAACCAGAACAGCTGAATAGAAACTGTTGCCGAGTTGCACGCTGGATTCCTCTGACCCACTTTAAGCAGGGCTGAACTGATTACTGGACTTTCCGCAAGGAAATGTTCTCTGTGTGACACAGAAACACGCTCGGTGTTTCTCGAGCGTGTCGTGGGTGTTTCAACCTTCAGTTATAAGAAGGTAAATTATTGGTGAGAGATGCATTAATCTATAACTGTGTCGTTTGAAGGACGGGCCCATGCAACCAGAAGAGTGATCCAAATGCAAAAAGGGCACAACTGAGCTGAAAGTTTTCTTTGTTTAACAATCTGTGTTATAATATTAAAGATATGAATGTGTCATGAGAAAGTCAGACAAAATAAAGTTAAAATAAGTTACATTTTTTTGTAATAATAAGCACATTAATGGATGAACTTGCTTATTCTCGGTGATAAACACCAAAGATTACATTGGAGACATATTCATTCCTAAAGGCTGTAAAACTTCAAAGCTTTAGTTGGTTAGAAAGATGAACAAAGTTGACACATGCTTTTTATGAATGTGTGAAAAAAAGTTATGCTCATATTTGTGTGGTTTATAAATATTATTGCCAGCTGCAAAGAGCATTTAGCATTTTCTAACATTTCTCCCCCCCTAAATCATAAGACTTTAAGAGTGAAAATCGCCGGGAAAAAGGGAAAATCCAAGCAGCAAGAGAAGGGACTGATCCTCCCTGTCCTCTGGGTATGACACACTTAAACTCAAAGACCCACAACCGCACACACACACACATGCATTTAACTTACCCACTCCACCAGTTTGACGAAGCCCAGAGGCTCCTTGAGCGGCGACAAGTTCAGCCGAAATCCGGTCATCATAATTGTGCTTCTGATCCTAAATCTTTATCCAGTTGTTCCTAAAACTGTGGCTGGTGGTCCAACAGGGAGGAAAAAGGGGGAGTTGTTTGACAGAATGACGTGGTTTTACTGCCAACGCTGCAAAAAAAACAACAAGCCCAACTTATTTAAAGCGAGTTTTTCATGCCCATTCTGCTCTAAATCAGCTGGATACAACATCTGCCGTGGAAAAGAGATCGGTATACTTACTGAAAATACACTTTTACGCATGCCAGGAGCTTTAAACAACAAAATGCAATGGAGAAACTTTAGTTGGGGTGGATATTTTTTGCAGTGCAGCTTGAAAAAAACGAGTTCCAAGCGCTTCTCCTGGTGATGCGCAAAATGCGCAGACGGTAAAGCGGATAAAGCGCGCAAAGTGTGCTAAATTACGCGCTGCTTTTGGTGAGAACGTGTCGTGCGTGATTCCAAATGAAAAAGCGCATCTGGTGGGTTTTACTCTTGCAAAAAAAAGTTCTGTTTTCTTCTAATAGACTTTGGAAAAAAAATCCTACCACTACATATAATAAAGAATCACAAAAACGACTTAGATTACAAGCAGCTACAATATAAGCGGCGAATTACCATCAGAAAATCCATGCACAGTGACACCGGGAGACTTCCACATCACAAGTTACAGCCCGAGTACCAAAAAGGCATCAGAAGCCTCCTACTGAGTTTTCATTGGATCCATCCGCTCGAGTACTCAGGCTGCCTCCTCCTTGCTGAGCTTGCAGTTCTGCGACGCCTCACTGGTGCTGACTGGGGTCATATGACTCTGAGAGCAAACCACAGATTTGCAAACTTCTTTCAGCAAAGAAGAAGAAAAAAAAAAGACAATCTGCAGATGCAATTGTGTTAAAATTAGTAAAGGGTCGTTTCAGACCCAAGACTAACATGAGATTATCTGAAGAGTTGGTGCTCTCTGGTGGACAAGCTGTAATGCCTTGCATTTCTGTTCTGACACTGTTTGTTACTCACAGATTTAAATATACAGTGATACAGATATATCAGATTGGTAGACGTAGGAGGGGGGAGATTTAGCATGTGAAGTTGCTGGTAGTGTTAGGAGAGGAGGTGCTCTCTGAAGAGCGGGGTCTTCAGGAGGTTTTTGAAGATAGAGAGGGACAACTGAGGCAAAATGATCAAGGAAGATTAGTTATCGAAGATTAGTCATCAATCAATCCAGGTTCAGCTGGAGGTGCCTTTATTCATGTAGATATGTCTGAGAGGCATTCAGAGATCCGTGCAGAGAGCGAGTGGACCTCAGATAGAAATTACAAATAGAGCTGTGTGTCATCTACCTAGAAGTGATAGGGGTCCTAACATTGAGCCCTAGGGCACCCCTCTGGTGAGACAACTGTCCAAGCCAGGATACGTTGTAGTACTTTGGTCTAGCTCTAATGAGGAGAACTGCTCAGCCTGTAAAAGCAGTTGTATAACGGTGATGTTGAGTTTTTCAGACTTTGATAAACTTCTCCAGACCCAACAGACCTGCGGTTGGAGACTTCAGAATGTTAGCAGAAAGCTTGTAGTAACACTGTTGGAAAACTTAATCAGATTCTTTAGTAAATGTGGTCCACTACAATATATTTTGGTTTTATGATATTCCTAAACCAATTGTAATGTTGTACTTTGGTTATTTTACCCAAGATACTGTATGAGAAGAAGATGGATATCTGTTAAAAATTATGGCAGAAAAAGCTATTTATTACAAGGAGGTGGTTTAACGTTAAAGCACCAACACAAGACAAATGGCTGAAAATTGTGATGGATGTATGTAAGACGAAACTGTTAATTCATAAGATAAAGACTCAGGAGGAGTGTCAGGAGAAATGGACAATGTTTGCATGTCGACGACAGGACGTGATAACAGGACAGTGGATCACTCTATTATTATAGAGAATCTGGTTCTGTGGAGATATAGCAGTCGGGACTGTTTGAAAATATTGTTTTTTCTTTTACTATCTTTTCTTTTATGTCGAAAAATCAGCTTGCATTATCAGGCAATGTAGGTATGTCAGGTATCAGGTATTTTTACCATTCCTTTAAAAATCTGCCTCAAAGTGTAATACTAGACTTAAGAAGTGGCCGTCGACAGCCTCCTCCCTTACACGTTAGTCTCTACTACTAACCTAAAGTGTTGCCGATGGTGAGACAGAGATGACATTTACTCCTCCAAAAACAACAAAGTGTTGACTTTGTGGGAAAGGAAATGTCTGATCTGAGTAGACGGAGAAAGTTCAGGATGTGTCTGACAACAAAAGGACAGACACATCACAAGGAAGGATTTCCGGACCTGCAGTGTCTGTAGATAAAAAAATGTTCATTCAAATGTAACAAAAACATAAAAGATCTAATTCATAGGTGATTAATACACTCATGAAAACCTCATTATGCGCTTTATATTTCATTTCTGCCACATTCTATATCAAATAGAAGATCTCTCCTTCCAGATTTTTACTGGTAATCAGCAAAAGTTACTTGAGATATTGAATGTTTGTAACTCTGCCTTCAAAGAATTTATATCTGAGCAATTTAATCTGGAAAAAAGTGTATAATTTGGTGCTAATCATGGGGAAAATAGCAGCAGGCTAAAATGTGCACTTCCAATTTCTACATTTCAGCTAACTTCTTCTTCTTAATGTACAGAGCCTCTTAGGTTAAAACAGGTCAGCTGAACACGCAAATGTGAAATATGTCTGCAGGCAAGCAACCAAATATGCAAAATTAAGTTTCCAATAATTAATTAATAATGAACTTAGGTGTCAGTGAAGCAGATCTTTCAGGGATATTTGTGTTTTTCCTAGATTTCGTTACCAAATCTGAGAGCTCCTTCCAGGAAACTTCTTGGGATACTATAGATCCATACAATACAGTGTTACCTAAATGTCATTTGGGTTCTACCATTTTTGTACATGTGTATGTTTTAAAAACAGGTCAAAACTAAACTGAAACAATATTTGAAATCAATCCTAAAGTCTGCAAAAATAACTCACCATTTCAAACTGACAGGGTGGCATCTTTAATCAATGTATTGTTGACAGTATAGCAAGTTAGTTAAAATATCAGTTGTGTTGGGTGAGAATTTGGGACAACCAACATATACATACGAGTAAAACAACAACAATAACATAAAGAGAAGAAGAAGAAAAAAAAAAAAGTATTCACAAACACGTTTTCAGCCGTCAACACGAGGCATTCACACGGGACACACGCACACGCACACACAAACAGTCACACTGCAAATTCAGTCAAGCTGTTTTGGATATTCTTCTGTTGGTACAAAAACGGTCGTTCTGACAAAAATAATAATAATATTATCTATTGTAGTTGTCTCCTTTAACTTGCCCTCGCCGCTTTTAGTCATGCTAGCTGTTGTATGTACAAGTGAGAAGGCAGTATGGCCGCATCGTTCGTAAATAATGATATTTACTGCAATATTTCTGGCATTTTTTTTTCCCTCCTTTGTCATACAAAATAATATTTCTCTGAGGTAAGAACTGAGACAGTATCAAAATAGTAAAATCAAAGCTTTACTAAAATGCACCCCATCATTGGAAAAAGAAAAAAAAAAAAGCATTACTTCAGAACAATTAGGTAACAACATGAGTCGACAGGTAACAGTAGTGACAGGTGCAAAAAAAAAACCATTAGGTAACATAAAGAAAAACAGTGTGGCATTATTTCAGCATGTCTGTGTTTGAGCGGATTTTGGGGGGGAGGGAGTCGGTGACATCGCAGGTTTCTTCAAGGTCGTGTCTTAAAGAAATCACAGAGAACTAGCAGGGTCAGCGTCCACTGGGGAAAAGCAAATAAGGTCACTGAAGCTCTAAGAGCTCCAGTGAAGCTGCACGGGGGAGGCCAAACACTTAGCAGACTGTGGTAGCAGCGGGTAGCTCCCGGGAGAGTGTGTGTGTGAAGCTATGAATGTCTGAAAAAGAAGTGTGCGAGCAGAGAATAAAGTGGAGTTTTTAAAAGTAGCTCTGTGTGTGGCTGCACTTTGAGCTGAGTGCTAGTGTCAGCATGCTAACATGTTTAACAACGCTAAAAGGCTGGATCCTAGCATGTTAGCATGCTAACGTCTGCTATTTTGCGCTAAAAAAATGAGCTCAGCTGAGGCTAATGGGAATGTCATTAGTTTTGCAGGCGTTTGGTCAGAAATGAAAGTGTTGGACACGTCATGATTTACACCTGAAGATGGCACTAGATGGAAAAAAACGACTATTAATAAAGTCGGTAGGGTTCAACCTCAGTGGAGCATGAATGTCTATACAAAATCTCATGGCGATTTAGGCAGTTTCAGTACAACACTGCTGTCCCTAGAGCCAATTATTTTGCCAAAACACGGCGCCTGCAGCAGAGGAAATTTCCAGCAAAATATTTAGCCTAAAAAAAAAAAAAAAGAAAAAAAAAAGCATGTTTCCTGTGCTCCCAGCTCCTCTTAAAATCCCTCCAAGCTCTGTGACAGAAGAAGAAAAAAACGAAAACCTTCACTCTGAATGGGCCAACTCAGCAATGTGACTAAACACACCTGCACACTCCACTGAGATGCTCCGAAGAAGGGAAGATAATTAACTCCAAAAGGCATTTATCAGCAAGATCCCATTTATACCTTGGCAATGAATCCAAACAACGTGCCATCACTGGGCATGTTTACACTTTTTCCCTGGGAACACAGCTGTTGAAGTTTCCCTGCTTTATTTTCCACGAGTTAAGGCAGTGATACCAAGGGCGACGCTTTACTGATGTGCACCAACTAAAAAAAAAAAAAACATTTCCGATCCCGATCTGCCTCTTGGTTGCTTTTACATTGCCCTTAGGTTAAAAACGCGCTCACAACTTCGTCACAATCGTCACAATGCTGCGTCTCCTTTCAGAATAAAAGGCCGGCAAAGTAAATGGAAGAGAAGTTCTCTATTTTCCCCGATCAACAGATAGGTTTGCATAAAGGAATACTACACAATCCTTTAGAGGAAGAAAACCTCAGTACGCACACTCGCACACACACTCACTCATATGCACAGATATCCAAGCGCACACACACCAACATTTAACATACATTTCTGTCCAGGAGCCACATATGAAATCTTTCATAAACACATAATTAGATCATCTTCATTCCAGTGAAGACAATTTCTGTGATGTATTTTTTTGTTGTTGTTTGTTGTTGTTTACATCAACTCTTGGTCTTATACAGCAAAGACTGGCTTCGGGAGCGCTCGCCATCATGAAGATCCAATCCGAAACCTTTGGCTCAAATCCAATCTTAGGTCGTAAACTTGTTAGTCATTCATAATTTTACCACTTATTATTATTTATATGATTCGTGGAAGTTCGTGGATTGGACCTTCACGATGTGAATGCTCTGTGGGCAACATAATGGTAGGTAGATGATCATTTATATACCTTCAGAGATGCACCAATAACATTTTATTTGGCAGAGTACAAGATATTCAGGTAGTACTTGATATATGTTGGCCGTTTATAATTTGGGCCATAACTACAGATTAAAAGCAAAAAAAAAAAGAAATATAATAATAAAACGGGGAAAATGAATTCCTTCATTACCCATAATTACAGCTTTAATTACAATTAAGTGTCCATGTTCTCCAAATAGAAGCAACGTCTTAGCTGTTATCAGTGAATGTTATCGGTGCACCGTTATCTACCATAATCATTTTCTTCCTTCACGTAAAAGACAACGCTAAGTAGATTCAGACATGTAGTTTTTTTTTTTTTTCTAAACCGTTCTGTACACAATACACGGGGGCGCGGTCACTGGTGTGGGCGTGGCTTCATGATTCTCTGTCGTCATCGTTCTCATCACCGTTGTTGACTCGCCGTGGCGTTCACTCCGCGCGCAAAGCCAGCCCGGGACCTCATACGAAAAAAAAGCTCGCAATCAACAATCTGATTCGTTTTTTTTGTGTCGGCATGGAAAAAAAAAAAAAGTCTGCCGACATGCAGCCTTGTCAGCGGCCAATAACATTCTCACCCCCGAGACGTGTCTGGCCTATCAGTGCAATGAGCCGAGGTTCAATTTTGGAAGGCTGCGGCGCAGCGGAAGTGAACGCACGGTTTGTCGGCATAAACGTTATAATCTTTCTCTCCCTCTCTGTCGTTCTTGTCTCTGACTCTGCCGCTCACTCTTTTTTCGGCTCTTTCGATATTTTTTTTCCCCTCGCACTTATTAGGTGTTTTGCTGTTCATCAAAAGTATGGGCGCTTTTAGAAATTCTCCAGTTCTCCAGGAGAAAACCCATTTCTTGGATTTGAGGGTGGCTTTCTGTGAATTTTTTTTTTTTGTTTTGTTTTGTTTTAGGAACATTTCAAGGGGGTTTTCAGGCTTTGGGAGAGGGATCTATTAGCAGTGCACGCTACCTCCATTCTCTGTGGAGACGTCAGAGGCCAAAAGGTGAAGGGTTAAAAGGGGGAGGAGGGGCTGTTTTTTTTGGGGGGGGGGAGTTAAGAGTGGAGGGTGGGTGGGTGGGTGGGTTTCAGTAGTGCTGCGTTCAGTGCAGCAGCTCTTCGAGCTCGCTCTCTTTGAGCTTAGCATTGTCTCTGACTTCGTCGAATGTGTACGTCTTCACGATCTTCCCGTTCTGAAAGACTGTGTGCAGCAGGTCCTGGAGATGAATGAGAGAGGGGAGGGTAAAGTGAGAGAGGGAAAAGGAGGACAAGGGAGGGGCGGGGCAAAAGAGGAAACGTGTGATGGTGAGAGGAGAGGAAGGTCAGCGTTGGTGAAATCAATTCCTTTGTGTTTTCACGTCTGCAGGAGTGTCATATTGCGCGCTATCGCCGGACTCACCACGCCATACTCCTCCAGGTCGCCCTTGCCCTCCTCCAGGGTGACAAAGTCTCCGCTCTGTGTCCGGTGCAGAGACAGGCGACCTTTCTTTGACCTCTTGTTGGGGTCCGCCACCGGGTCCTTGAACACGTTCACCTTTTTTCCGAAACAGGAAAAACAATGTCACGCTTAAGCAGAAAGGAAATCATGGTCGATCACATTTCACGTGCACGGAAACAGTGCTATGATCTGAACTTCTTCTTCTTCAGGACTTAAATACACCACTTAAAAGCAGAAAGACGTCTAAAACAAACAAAAACACCCCCCCCACGAGTCATGATGCCATCCAAAATGTCATTAATTAATTAGTCGGATGACACCACCAGCGACATTCAAACGTGCTGCAACTCACCCCCAGTCCATTAGTGACCACGTAGCTGCATTTGAAGGAGCAGTTGAGCAGATCTCTGGTCAGTTTCTGCAGCAGAGCCCCTCCGGACCCGAAGGCAATGTTCTCAATGGACCACTTGTGTTCTTTCATGCCCTCCACTATCTGTGGAAAAACACACACACAGTCAGAGGAGATAAATTCTTACTCTGAGCTGTGGAGAGATGCAACCTTTTGCTCTAGTAGTTTTTTTTTTTGTGTCCGTACCTCCTGCAGTGTGTTGATATCAACTCCGTCTCCCTGTATGACTCTGATGTAAGGAGGAAGAACCTTAAAACCTTTAGAGTTCTCCACCGGAATAAACTTCTTACCCAGGATCTCCAAAACCTGACAAAAGTAAAAGAAGAAAGGAAGAAGGTGTTACACAGTGTGTCCTGGCTCTTTTCAACATCCCATCTACAAAAGGAGAGCTCTGCAGGCGACCACACGCACCTTCAAAACCGTATCCAGAGGGTTTCCCGAGTCTGGCCGGACAACCAGCGGGGCGTCCGCGCTGCGCTTCTCTATCAGCCCCCGTAGGTCCTCTCCCCAGATCTTCTCGCAGGCGTTGTAGATGTCGTAGCTGTCGCTGACTATGGATACGGGCACGCTGGGGAACTGCTTGATGATGTGCTCAAAGGCATCTTTTTCATGGTCCTTTCCCCACGCCGTGATGGTACTGCAGAGGGAGCGGCAGAGAAAATGATTACTTCACGTCCTGCAACAATTTCCATTCGCATCCGGCTGATCAAAACGTCTGTGATTGGAGTGTTCTGCCTTTACATGGACAAATTGAAATGTAGAGATGAGAGAGAGGCTCAGCAGCAAGAAATTATATAGGTCTATAAAAAACAACAACAAAGAAACAGTCAGCAAAAACAGGCCAAGTAGCAAGAAGGTTTAGATTAGTTATCTGTATGGAAGACCATGGCAGCAAAAGAGAAACAGAACAGGAGGAGAAGCTCGTTAAAGGTAAAAAAAAAATATTCTAAAGAGAGGAACAGTCACAAGACATTCATCAAATGGCAGTGCCACAGATCATCCAGGAGAGGGCAGCGCACTCCAGGCTTTGACCAAATTACATTTTCTTCAGATTACAGTGGGACTGCTGTAGCCACCGTAAGACAGCTCACGTCCCACATGCAGGCGGACCATATGCTGACAAGAGCCTTAAACTTCTCGGCCTCTACAGCCAGAATTTTTCGGCTTTGCGCAAACAAATCTGATCACCAAGATTCTGAAACCGACGTCTAGTAGTTATTTTGAAGCTGCCACCTTTAAAAGAACTGTGACAACTGTTCAATGTAAACAGAATAACCCTGAGATACTTCTAGAGTGACCAGAGGGAGACATGTACAATATTTGACTTCTTTACAGTACAGATCTGTCCAAACTAAACTAGTTTTTTTTCATTTAAATCTAACTTTGTGTACAACTATTCCAAAAAAATCTGTTATTTTTCTTCATGTCCGTTATGTTAAAAGTGTGCTGTAAACAGAAGAGGGCAGGAAAACTCGTGCAAGCCAGAGCTCTGAAGGTGACACACCTCTGCTCTGAAACGCCCAACCATCGCTTCCCTTTTACATCGAAATCCAAGTGGAATTTCACTGTGACTCCTCCCTTCGAGGTAGGAACCAAACAGGAGGGAGGGAGGGAGGTGGGGTGGCAATTACATAACGGTTACCATGACAACTACAGCCACCGTCCCACAATGCACTGGTGCGGGGAAGAAGGGTGCGCTGGAGCAGCAGTAACTGCCCTGGCGGTTAGGAAGGATGTGCACGAGAGCGAAACAGAAAGGGAGAAAGTGTGTGTGTGTGTGTGTGTGTAGGTGTGTGTGTGTGTGTGTGCGCAGGATAAATGCATCAGAGCCATAAAACAACATCAGAGACATGCGAGATGTGCGTCAGGACAGCAGCCAATCAGAAGCTTCAACTCCAAGCCAATCACAGCCCCATTCACAAATTCACATAGACGAACCAGATAATTAGTGTGAGGGTGACCAAGCACTAATCAGGGAAGCAAATTAACACCAACCTCAGCCAAATGATGAGGACATCTTTAACTCTGGCAACAGTGCTGGCAGGTAAGCAGCTCTTATTTAAAAACATGTTATTTTATGTTTTTATTTTTTGAAAATCTATTTAAAAAGAAAATCAAAGTTTGCTTCCAGACCTGGCTCTTAGCCAGAACGTGGACTATCTCTCCAGAGGCAGCACTGGAGATGAATAGCGACGCGCCGACTGTGCCGCCGCGCTTTGTGTGAATATGTGAAAACGTGGCTTTCGCTGATAATTAACAACGTGCGCGGGAACTTCACAACTTCCAGGGGCTAAATGTTTACGCTTCAAAGTTTCTGCGAACCTTGCAAAATCCCTTAAAAGAGGAGTGTTGTACATGTTGGCAGACGCCCATCATAGCTTGGAGGTCTTATATTACTGATGTAATAATTAAAGCCGGTGCTGAGCTAATGCCCTACATCACAATGGAAACTGGTGCTGCTAAGCCAGGAAACACTCTACAGTGAGAGACATCCTGTCTTCAAGCAGATGCAAAGCTTCAATCAGAAACATTAAAGCAATAAAACTGTGATAACAGAGTGTGTGGGTGTGTGTGTGTGTGTGTGTCTACCTGTGCTCTGCAGCAGGCACCGAGAAGCCTGGCACAGGATCCTTGGTGCCGTAGTACTTCTTAATGACTCCGATGCCAGCGACCGTGTCTGTGCCCTTGAAGTTGACCAGATGGGCGGAGGCCCCGATGCCCGCAGTCTGGGAGCAAATGGGAGCGTGATGGTTTATAAAGGGCACCCCGTCATAAAGTAAATCTCTCTGTGAAACTTTGAATCGTGTTTTGTTGCCAGATGTTTACGCCTGTCGACTAACGGCCCACTTGCTAGCTTTTCCCAGAGCACCCATTCATAACGCACCTGCTGATACGGTCGGAATCTCAACGGAAAGCTGCTCAACGGACCTCGAGTTGGGATTACCGTCGTTTCCAAACTTTGAAACTCGCTATGGATGAATTCTGACAAGCTACTAATCTTTTAGAACAACTGATCCCATCTCTGAGCAAACTCTATCCACTGATGAAGACTGTTTGGTACCGTTTGAAAGAGCTAGTAAGTGGACCTAATCTTGTCAAACTACAATGTCTATAATGTCAATTTATTTCCATGTATTTGTCAATTTGCTTAAAAATGAATTGGTTGTATGGCTAAAAACACTCTCACTGTACTACTCACTGTTCTGTACTGTACATAGCATACTGTAGTAGTAAAGTATACAGTACCTCTTGTGAGGAGACGCCCCTGTAGCCAAAGTCATGCAGTTTGTACTCCAGTCCCTCCAAGTTCCCCGAAGTTTCCAGGAGGTACTTGGCGAGGATCTTCTTCTGCTCCCTGGAGTTGGTCGCCACAGTGATGGGGTACCAGATCTGGACCAGGATGGTCTGGTGGAGCGGGAGGAAGGACAGTTCGGTTCAGTTTAGTGCCAAGTTGTGTGAACGTTTCACTGGAAAGATTCTCTTCTATTAATTTCCCCGTTTGTAACTATCATTGAAAATATTCCTCGGGTCTTAGTTTTCAAAGCAAAGTTGCAGGAAAAGTTGTTGTTTTTTTCCAGCGCGGAACAGGCCGGTGAATGGCTGGTCCAAACACCCTGCATGCCCAGTATTCAACTGGTACTAACACCCCAAACTAACAGGCTCAGGGGGGATCAAAGAGGGGCTGCTTGTCCGCACAAGACAAACTCTGGGAAAAAATACATTCCTCGATGCCTCATGTCAACTCTGGACCAGAGTCCCATATTTCAATATGAAAACAAGCGGCTTATCTGTACTGACCACCGTGTGGAACAAAATTAAAAAGTCAAAGTAGAGTCAAAATCATGTCGAATTCACTCCACTATCCACTCTCGCTTCAATCTATTACGGCGAGCACTTGTTCATAGTGCCACAAGAGGTTGACGTTATTATGTAATTACACACCGCGTCTGTAACATTCCACGACTTATATGAAGCTGTGTGTGAACAATAGGAATGACAGCTAAGTGCATGTGAGTCAAACCTCGTTAGCCGCAGATAAAGAGGGCGGGCGTGACAGCAATTCGAAACACAAGGAAGTACAGCTATCTTCCCAACCCCCTCAAGATTTCTTTCTTTTTTTTTTTTTCTTGAGAGATCGTAAAGAAACAAATCTCATCTCTGATTCATCCGCTGATTTCGCCCACTAATACTATGCAGCGTGTCTTCTCAGCCTATAACGCTCAGCGCAAGTCACATGCCTCCTCAGACTAATCATAATCTAAACCATAATATGGTCTCATGTGACAGCCAGAGCAAGGCTAACGTCCACAGACAGACACACACACACACACACACACCCAGGTCATGTGCCTCTACCTTATCTGCATTTTGGCTTTTTCATGAAGAACCATCATTTAGCATGAAATATAACACCATGCTGCGATTTTGTGTGAACGAACGCTCTCAAAGCGTAATTTGTTTTTATGTCTCCAGATTTATGTTGGTTAACGTTTTTTTTATACGCCAAAAACTATTTAAAAAAAGAGATGGTCGTGACATTTATTGAAGTTAAATACAGCATGTTATCGTGTTGTGACAGTTTGTCAGGGATAATATCTCTAATGGGGGCAGCAGTATGGTAAAAACAACACTCAGGAGGAATGTTTGCGCACACACACACACACACACACACACACACACACACACACACACACGCCAGCATAACTTCTTGGTCAATGTCCCAGAACAAAATGGTGGGAGATAAGGAACGAGAGAATGAGAAAGGTCGGGAAAACAGAGAAGCAAAAGAGCAAGAAAGAAAATAAAAAAAACCCCAAACGACACAAAACATGATGTGAAAGAGAGAACGGCAACGACGAAAATGATAGACGGTGAAAAGAGGAAGCGACAGGAAGAGTGAAGGGGAGACAGAGAGCAAGCTGAAGGACACCGGGGGGTGAACGCTACGGCTAATTTTACATCAGCCATGAAGAATGGGCCTGTGTGTGTGTGTGTGTGTGTGCGTGTGTTTATGCATGTATTTATATCATGCCGTAGAGTGTCGCGTGTGTATGCGGGTGTGGTGGATCCAAATTTATCAGGACAACGTGTGTGTGTGTGTGTGTTGTGACTGTGCTCCTGGCGGTAGGTGACCTACGTCCAAGCACTCCTTCCTTTTAATGGCGTGCTTGTCGTTAGGGAGTGGAGTGCATGCGCCTGAAAAGAGATGACTTTTGTAAATGAGAGCCGTACCCAATCAAAGACGCGTTTGCAATTACCCAACGCGTCTGCAAGACTTGTGCAAATGCTCCTTTGTGCAGCAAAGTGTCATTTCGGCAACAATAGATAGAAACCATGAAAGCATGTCGTTTCTCTTGAATCACATCCAAAGCCGTCGTGTGATTAATCAGCGGAAGGACTCGAGCACGGTATTTATGAATGAGGCGGAACGTGGAGGAACAGAGGAGCGCGAGCGCAAAGAGAGCGCTCTGGACGAGAGACGGCCAGATTAAGAGGGAAGATATCGCTCGTGGTAAATGAATTTAGTTCTGCAGAGTCATTGCCGACAGTCTGTTCATGCGGCATTAAGTTCATGAGATCATCCTCCGTCTCAGGGAGGAATCGCAGTGTGCGTTAGCGTTGGCAGCAGCGTGTGGGGCCGCATTAAACGGCAAACTGTCTGCTTCGAGGCACCAAAATGTGTCGCACTTTGGCTCAACTTTGTGGCACAGAAAGCGCGCACAGTTATGACTGTGTGCTTACGTTCACTCATATTATCTGATCACAATACAAAAACCTATAAAATGAACATGACAAACAAAGAAAGAGTTTGGGAAATATGTTCATTTGCTAATGGTAGGATGAAAACGTTGATACTGCTTTTGTGCCTGAAAATATGAAATATTACTAATACTAGCTCATCAACCAGCAGAGAGGTTACTGGACCAAACCACTAGTTTTTATTAGCTTTAGACAGAACCAGGCTAGCACTTTCCCCCCGTATCCAGTCTTTATGCTAAGCTAAACTAAGCTAATTTTTTTTTTTTTTTTTTTTTTTTTTTTTTTAAATATTCTTTTGAGGAACAATTCATCCAGATTGCAGCAACAGTTCTTATTTTGGTGTCACAACATGAGAACAACACCAATCCTGTTATTAGCTGCAACAAAGCAGCAGCTGTGTATAGAGAAAATACAAGGCGGCTTTGAGCCTTTATAGGTGAACCTAGAGGCTTTCACTCTCCGACAAAGTCTTCAAGAGGGACGCCGAGGACGAACAAAAGCAAAGTAAACACAGCTGACAAACATTGTTCGGAATAATTTCAAAAGATGTGAGGCATCGGGGAAGAGAACATTGTTCAGGGCAACCGGGTTGATTCAATTATTTGTCGCCAAACAAGGGCTTTCTGAGAAGCCGACTCTCTGCCGTCGCGCTTTTCGGCAAACCGGCGAATAACTCTGCCGCAGTTGTGTCACATCTCTCAGCAGCGATTAAGCAATGAGCCATGATACGGCTGTAATTCCGGCAGCATTAAGGAGAGATAAGAAGCGTCGCCCGGCCCACTGCCAAGATAACTATTTTATGGCTTTCGTAAAACTGTTAATTCTCTGCTGTACTTAAAAAGGCATAAATGTTGCTGCTGTATTTTGTGTTTAATCAATAATCAAATAAAGCTAACCATTAAATCTTACTGATACACCTCGTTTCATAGCGATACAAGCTCATTAGTGTTTAAACTGTTAGATGAGGGCACGGGGATGAGAGATTTTAAAGGCTGATGCCGTTCGAGGAGTATTCCAGTGATTTACTCTCACAAGTTGGACAGAACAGAAGACAGACGTGCTGACTTTTAGTCCCTGATTCCTGCATTAACCACAGTGCTAGCAGCATTTTTTTCCCCCCCATTTGTGTCACGTCAGGACCTACAGAAATTAACCCGCTATCCGCTACGGGCACACAAAAAAAACAAACCTACCTCCACCCAGTTGGTGAGCCAGTAGCATTCAGGGTCCGTGCTCTCCACCGTGAACAAAACATTGCCCCGAGGAATGACACTCCCCTCTGGCACTGCCTTGATTTCAATAGGCAGGTGTCCATTGTATTTCTGTAAAAAAACAAAAAAAACAAAAACAAAGTCACACACAAAGATCAGCTCAGGATTTTTAACTGCGTCTTGTACAGAGTGTTAGCGTATTTCTCTTTGCTGTGATGAAACAGGAGACAGAAGTGACACACTTTTGGAGGCAGTGCAGATTTGGTGACGGAGAACGGTAGTGAGAATATGCAAAACATATGCAGGCTGAATTGGTGCAGATTCTCTATATTTATATCTATGTACTATAAGAAAACCGAATCTAGTAGCAAATCACAGTCTATACCAGAATACATACCGCTCACAAAAGTGAGCAACACTCACATGCTTGAGCTTGGCCTGCGTGCGCCGGCTTATAACAACACGATCAGCGTGAAATACAGAGGTACAGTGATTTACAAAAAACAAAGAGAGAGAGCTGATGAAGCAATGTGGTAAGAGATGACGGCGCGAAAACGGTATAAATAAAGGTTTATCAACACCTTTCACTCGAGAAAATAATGCTCTCTCCAAGGTGCTGAAACAGGACCTTCCAACAACCAGGAAGACTGCATGAACATTTTCTTGGATTACACAGTATAGCCAGGAAAATGTTCAATGTTTACAGTTGTCTTATTAACTGAAGATGGTTTACTTCCAGCTGCTGAATCTGACCACAGGAAAAGTGAGGGTTTCATACCCAAAGAGTGGACGATGATAAAAACAACACAGGACCAAATGTGGTTTGCGTTTTTCTGTTTTAGCGCGAAGGCCATCATCATACGTCCAAAAAATACCTTTAAAAATGCCTTTAACCACCAAGCCACCTCTGAAAATACACAGACTTTCTTTGTTTCTGTGGCTCCAGAATGTGACCCATACGTCGATGAGTTTTTAAATGATCAAATGTTGCCACGAAACCCCCCAAAATGAATCTAGAACTAAATTCAATCAGAGTTGCAGTTGCTCTGTGCACATTCTGGAATGTGCGCACGTGTCTCGAGACGGACCGCTAGCCCTCTCTGACATACTTGCATCTCTGTATATGTACACCTGCACACCTAGTTCAAATGTCTAGCCTTTTTCCTCAATAAACCCATTCTTTCAACCTTTCCTCGAAGGTTTCTGTATCCCTCATGGAATAAACTCACAAAAAGTTGAGCCCGACTGCATTAAAAAGAAGTTTTTGTTTGTTTGTTTGTTTGTTTCTGGGCACTTGTCCAATTTTCTTACCTCCAAAATATAAGTCCACCCCTTCTCATTGAAAACATCATCCTGGAAGTGTTCTCTGTATACCTCCTTCGCCTCCTGGATCTTCTCCGGAGTCACTACCTTTCCTGGAGAGGAAGAAGAAGAAGGAGGAGGAGGAGGAGGAGGAGGAAGAGGGGGAGAGAGGATAGTGAAGCGAGGAGAAAACAGAAGAAAAACGATAAAGAGAACGCACTGGAATGCTACACTACTGTCCGCTGTTGTAATTGAATTAGAAGTGTCCCGTGCATGCTGACAAGGCGTCTTTGTGCAACAAACACACACCAACAACTTCCTTGTCTCATGTCAAGTTCCCACACGGTAGAAATTGTTGGACACACAGAGGGTACTTTGATATTTTAAAACTTAAAAATATGCCCAGCGCTTTTTCATAATGAGCTAGCTTAGGTGGGAACAGTGGGAAGCAGCTAGGCTGGCTCTATCCAAAGTCTTAAAAAAAAAACTTTGTTATGAGGTGGGGTGTGTGTGCGGAGCCATTTCTTGAGTGGTGCAGTAACTTCCTGTAGTTGGTTGCCTGGAGACTTCAGAGTTACGTCAAGACTCTAGGAAGTCACTTCACTTTTCCTACTAAAAAAAAAAAAAAAAAACATACCATAACACATAACAGCAAATAACTCCTCTTTCTCACCGTTTCCAGTCTCTGTGCTAAACTACGCTAACTGGCTTCTGGCTCCAGCTTCATATTTACCATACAGACATGAGCGGGTACGCAATTATGTCAAGATGTCAAACTCTCCCTTCGATTGGCTGTTTTTAAAAACAGGTTTGGTGAGAAAGTTTTAGCATCCAGTTTCCAAAATATCATTAACATTGCTCCCTAAAAGCCTGTTTGTTTCCACTGGAATACATTTGGGGATAATTAATGAAAAGAATCTTTAACTTATTGAGTTCAAACTCCTCATGGGGAGGTTCCTTTTATATCCAATATGGTAGTCTTGATAAACGGAGGTCACTTTGACAATTACCGCTCCTGCACAGCCACTCCCTTCGCAAAAAAAAAAGTACAATTAGAGAAGATTAAAATTCACTCTGTGACTCGCTCCGGAGGAATGATGCGCATGTTTGGTTTCCTAAGCTGGAGGATCAAGGATGCGGCTCTAATGGTTGGCCTAATCATTGAGCTCCGAGGGACGCTCTGCGCAGACAGCTGGCCTTTCTCCCCGCAGACGGTGAAAGAGCAGCTGTGCTTTTGTCTTCCCTCTCTCTGTTCTCCGCGGTTCTCCGTCTCCCCCGCACCTCTGCTGCCGCAACCATGAAATCCTCTTAGGAGACAGGAGGGAGATGCATTCTTCCTCTCTTTCTCCTCCCTCTTTCTTTCTGTCTTTCCTGCTCTCTCTCATGGCCCTCGGAATCGCGCTAACTAACTTAAACACCCACTTTTACAAACTCGGGGTAATTAAGAGCGCAGAACGCGTCGCGTTCGCCTCGTTTCGCTCTTTGTCGCTCACTTTTGTTCTTCTTAACCTGCTGCCTTTTTGTTACGCCCCGTACAGTCTAATCAACGTGAAGCACACTGCAATCTTGTTGTTCTCTTAAGTGCATAAAAAAAGGACTGTTGCACCTGCCCTGCTGAAGTGTCCTTGAGCAATGCAATGAATCTTGAGTAGCGCCAGGCGTGCTGTTCTGCTCTGTTCTGCAGCTGACCCTGCACTGCTCTGACCTTGTCGTGGAGAGCGGCGGTGGGTGGGAGTGGGTGTATAAAAACGCTCCCACAAAAAGATAAAATGCTCCCACGGGGGGGCCGATGACGCATCACCGGAGTCTTTTGGCATGTCAGTGGAAGGGTGGAAGGGTGCAAACGTCACCTGCATGCGCACGTAATCCAAGTATTGGAAATTGACCCTTATTTCATTTGTTAAGTTGACTGGAAACACATTTGTATTTACACAAAAATCCCCGGGAATCATTAACAGACGTGGTGGATTCATAGGGCAAGCTGCAAGCTGCAAAGTCATTCAGCCTGGCAGCCACTATAAAGCCCCTACTGGGTTAGAGGTGAGCACTTCACTGTCGCGCTCACAGGGACTTTTAGTCAAGTGATTACAGAATAATTCAAATGTGACTCGGGACTTACCTTTTAGGTATTTGTAAAGGATGTACTGTAGGCCGTAGAAGACGGTTTTGTCATATTTGACTTTTCTGCTCTTGGTGGGATCCGTCCTCTTCTCGCGGCACTCGAAGTAGGAGTACACTTTACTCGTGTTGGGGGGGTACTGTTTGTAATGTGTTACCTGCAGAGACAGAGGAGACGAATTAGCACGGCCATTTATGATGTATAAACCGAGTTGGAGTAATGCTAATAAAACGCATTACACATAAAATGATGGCATGAGTGAAGATATATCATACAGCAACTGCTTTTAAATGTCCAAGCCTTAGACCAAGTGTAAAACTGCTGGCAGGAGGCCGATGCTTTTATGCCCCCCAAATTCTAACAACACGACTTTGAGCACCGTGACGAACAAGAAAATTCATAACCGTTGTTTGCTCTTGGTCTTTTACTTCAAGGGGGGGGAGGGGGATTAAAAAGAATTACGTACACTATGAGCCTTGGAGGACTACAAAATGAATGTTTCATTCAGGAGGTACAAATATAACACAAAACACTGTAACTGGAATCACTCCTGTCTTGGCGTTTGCCTCACCCAAAGAGATATTAGAAAATATTAGCCACATGTTAGCTACCTAAGTACACTAAACACTGCCTTGGTTTTGGTCTTGACTTAGTCTCGACCCCACGAAATCTTGGTCTTGTCTCCGTCTTGACTTGGTCTTGGTTAAGCTGGTCTTGACTTGTGCAAGATGATGATTCAACGGCTGGACTGTGTATGTAGGATCTAAGTCTTGATATGATATGATACACTTTATCGTCCCCGTAGGGAAATTTGTCTGGGACTCAAATGATGTACGCAAATAGCGACTTCCACAGTGGCAATAAAGCAAACAACATAAACAAAGCAGCACATACTGTGGCAAATCACTACAAATTGCAAATATTACACCATCAGCGATGAGAACACCTCTAAGTCCTGCAGCTTCGAGCAATTTTTAAAAATTTGCAACTGAGCGAGGCACAAATGTGATTTTATAATGTCTGAGTTTACATCGTCCGCCAGAGGGTAAGAGCTCGTACTCGGCATGGAGAATATGAGACAGGTCAGACAATATTCTCTGAGATCAGACTGCTCATGTATTGATTGTAGCCACTAGTGTTCATTCCATTCCCAGAACCTTCCTGTCAGTCTGTACCAAAAAAACAAGCTAAGACTTCAATTGTGCAATGAGACTGCCAAACCATGCTGGGATCTCTAATGTACTGTGCATCTTGGCATGGTTAAACAGGAGCACTAGATGTGCAATCTTTGCATACGAGTTTCATACAGTGCACACTTTTCAGAGGAACTGACGAAATCTCTTGTAGAAATGTTGAAATGCATTTGAGATTACACAAGTCTTCTTTTAAAAACAACTAACAACTCAAATTCTTAGGCGAGATGACAGGATTGGCGGGCGAATTCAGTCGCTCATTGCCAATGGAATACCGACGTGTCGTACACGAACGAGCCGGCTCTAAAAGCCGATTCTTCGTAGCGAACAAGAAAAAATGTTCAAATGTTTTTGGCTTTTATGAAAATGCTGAGTGAAAAATTGCATTCCAACACACAAACCATTTGTAATTGCTACATTAGGCTGAAACAGAAGGCTCTGAGTGATACTAAGTGAAAAGCCGTTTGGCTCCTTTAAGGGAGTCGAGCCAAAAGAGCCGAATCTTTGAAAAGAGTTGGACTTCCCATAATTACAATGGAACCAGTTCAGAGAGCTATTCAGGGTCCAAAGTTTAAACAACGCATTTAGCAAACATCACCATCAATCAAACTATTGAGTTAAATCAAATAACACAAGACTAAAATGTCACAGTCTTTTCCCACACATACGTTCCATATTATTCCCCTGCTCTATCAGTATTATTATTGAGAAAGTATTACTTTTGGTGTTGTGTGATTCTAGTAATCCTTCTTGAACACTGACAAGATTGTGCAATCAAGTCAACAGAGACATGTCCAGGCATGCCTCCGGGTTTGAGAGGGGCTATATCTTACAGATAAACACACACTAAAAAGGAAAACGGTGTGAGCTGTAGCCATCTGGCCATCAATTATATCCCAAATGAGTCCAGGACTTTCCACAGTACAGAGTACAGTGGGGCATTTGAGGGGCAATTTTCTGCAAATAAAGTTGAAAAGTTGACGGTAACAACTGCAGCTCACTCAGTCATTTCGTATCTGGACGTTGTCCAAGTCCGTGTAATAAGTTGCACTTGCTAAATATCAGTGGTAAGCCATTCTCACACTACTGTACGAGGAAAAAAGGTGTGGTTCACTGCTCGAGTCGTAAACAAGGTGTTTCCCATTTAAAGGTCATGGACCCATCCATACTTCATTTGACTACAACCTTGAGAAACACCATTGTATATACATAATGGATACACTGGAACAACAGGTGTTAACTGCCAGATCTGCATGATTGCAATACAAGAAACCGTCAATATGTGCTGTGCAACTCCTGTTTTTCAACTCCTACTAAACTAAATTTCCTTGGAAAGATAGATAGAGAAGAGAGATAAAGGTCAATGCACTACTCAGTTTCTTTGACCCTTGCCTCTGTCCTTTCCTCTGAGCTTTTGAGGACTCAAAATAGAGTCAAGACACACAACATGACACTGGGCCTGACCACGTGTGTGTACACATTCAGTCTTGCACATGCCAACGTATACACACAAGCAAGTGTTTTAAAATCACACGAAGGTCACAAAGTACACCAGCTAAACTCATATAAGAGTATATCATAGAACATTGGGTAAAAAAAACAACAAAAAAACAACTTATTTACTTACATACTTATATATTTAGCAGATAAAGAGCCAGATACTGCTTTCAGGAGGTGGTGGAGACCAAAACAGAGCTAAAAGAAGAGCCATTATAGGACTTTCTGTTTCTAAATTTGCCATACAACTTTATGAGGTGATAGCATGTTAGCATAGTGCTTATAGCTTCTTCCACTGCCTCAAAATACCCCTCTCCTGGCACCCTGCGCAGCTTCTTTGATGTGAGGGTTTGATACTTTTCTTTGTTATAGGCTACATGATAGTAAGCTGAATGTCTTTAAGTTTTGGACTGTTGGTCAGACACTCCAGACATAATTTTGGGTTGTGGTATTTTATAATGGGTAATAACGAGTCTTTAGTCGCAGCCCTTGACAACTTTAACTTTTGCCTTGTCTGCAGATAAACGTTTTAATTTAATCTTAACTGATTTTAACTGAAATCTTAAATAAACTTCTTCCTTTTGTCTGCAATCCAAACCCATGATGGCGGTGAGATAAGTAAGAATGCAACGTCATTCAATGACATATTGAACACACTGAAATAAAGACGTGCAGAAAGTCGGTCGAGTTGGTCATTTTCTGGTACACAGATTATCATTTTAAAAACGTGCTAATTATTTCTCTGTTGCCCTTTTTCACGATGGCGGAAGCACTTGCCTGAAATGTTTCGGAACCAAACCCCGTTATCTGGCCACCGGGCAGGACGTTTCTCAGGTGCCGTGTCTCTTTCCAAACAAAACAACATCTGAAGCATGCAGCAGCTGTTATAGCGGCATAATGCTTAATGAGACCATCCAATTTCCTAAATGTCACAGCTTCAAACTGTCACTGTAGCCGTTCTGCTCCGCGAAAACATTTTGCCCACAAAATCTCAAGACTCCTGCCGACTCTTAAATCACAGAACTGTGGTGACAAGCCAACAAACTTGCGTTGTGCCACCGCTTTAAAAATGTGCATGAACAATGACGTACTGTATGCCTCCGCCCTGTAGTATGTTAAAATCTGACAGACTCTTCACATCAACAATAAACACATGCATGTGTGTGTCTGTGTGTGTTTCCAGACAATAGGCATGTTTGGCTTTGGGGCTGACCGTCTCTTTTCTTGCCAATTCAGACAGACAAAAACACAAAGGCATAAAGGTGCTGCTTGTTTTCGTGTCCTGTGAAGTTATTACACAGTCATGCAAAGATGTCCCATCATATAAGCCACTTTTCCCCCACACAAGCGCACGGTAAACACAGATGTTCTGACATTTGTAGACTATGTAGACCATGAAAGAGGTCAGATACTCCGACAACTGATCCTACACAACAGCCTGGTTGCCTTACTGTCCGTCCTTTGTGTAACTCAAATGGCTGTTTTAAAGAGACAATAACGGTAACTTTAGGATGGTATGGTAACGCAGACACACCTCCCCCGGCAAAGACGCAATATGAAATCGGATCCGGTGTCAGCCTGTGTTTTGTCTTTACCCTCATTTAGGTGACCTTTGCTGCTTCTCATGGCTCCGTAACCGCTTTGACATGACAAGAAAACACACGTTTTCTCAGCAATGTTCTGTGTTATATTGGACACACTCACTCATGGTAGTTACCAAGAGCAAATGCAGCCGCTGAAGAGCATTTTGGCAGGAGTGCCTCTCCTGAGAGATACTATGAAAGTCATTGTTGAAGGGTAAAGAAAGAGAAACCTTCCAAATTTCTATAAAGGGAAATTCATACCAGTTATCAACTACATGTAGACTGTTCTTGAAATTAGACAGTGACTCATAAAGTAGGCCCTGTCCACAAGTAGAGCAATAAAAATTGCAAATTGTTGGACATCTTTTGAGTTTATCAATCATAATGATATATTTGGAAATATCTTCCGTTACACAATAATAATAATAATAAACGTCTGCTTAAATAATACAGTTATTAAAAGCAGTTTAGAGTGTAAAAACATATGTCACACCGGTTATGTTGTGCTAATTTTTAAGTTGTACTTACAAGTGTATGTTGCTGTTTTTCACAATAAAAGCCTTCTGTGATTCAGATGACTCAGTGTGGCCTTTATTCAAATGTAGACACTGGAAATGTTCAGTGCCGGTCAGTGGACATGCTTGCAGGTTAAAAGGTTAATTTACAGCTACATTTTACATTTTTTTGTAGGTTTACTGATCGCCTCCTTAGGCTACAATGGCAGTACACAACGATTCAGAACACCGTAATTACAACCAAGGTCAGGACTTATCAGTAAGTGCCAGCAGCGATGTCTCTTATAAATCAGGCTCATTCTAAACCCAGAGTTTTTTTTTTTAATCATTACTATTAAAACCACGACTTGTCCAGATGGAGTTAGCCATTAAGTCCCTTTTCCTTAACCACTTCTCCTTGCATCTGTTCAAGACTAATCAGCAACGGTGTTACACATAATGATATGCGCACAGTATTGACTGTTTAGGATCAATACCGTGTGCAGCGCCTGAAACGTATTTATTTTCTTTAATCATACTTTAAAAAGCTGCTCTGCAATGGAAATAATCTGTAAATATATATGGGAGTCAACATGAAACTGAAACCAAACCATAGCAGTAATTTCCAAGAAATAAAAACCAAACCATAATTTGTAACTTGGAATAGGTGTAACCCCGTAAGACAGCATTTTTTAATTAACCCGAGTAGCTTACGTGACACAACACCTGTCTTACATGCTGATATACCTTGTGTGAAAAGACCAAACGCTCACACGCTCTCAGAGCCTGGCTGAGAATCAAAAAGAGTGCATTAGTAGACACAGGTTCATTAAAATCTATTTTATATAGACTCTGTGAGAGAGATATGATAGAAATAAAGCATGAATCTATACCCTCTGCTCCAGTTGTGGTGCACACTGGGCATTCAACCTAATTCAATTTAACTTAGTTGAATGTTTATACCAAATAACAGAAATAGATCTTAACCCTGAAATGGGACTATAACACATGCAAACTAGTTTACTGACACAACAGAACAAGGTTGTGCGAGGTCCTTTGCATGATTTTATGCGTGCAAGTACATGGTGTAGCGCTTTTCCCATATTACTATGAGAATTAAACCTGTGCTAGTGGTTTTAAATGGAGCTTCACAGTTATATATTGAATGCCATCACTCCAGCCTAAGGGCACACCTATTTATATTTTTCATACATGCATTATCTTGTTACATGAGCCTACTTTTAAAAGTCATTTGTCATGTGATCTCAGGCTGAACCTTTCAGTTTTAACATTTGCCTCTCTGTCCCATCATCACCACCACCACCACTACCGCCATGACTAAAAACGCTGTCACTTGTGACTGATGCACATGGCAACCGTCCCGGCAACCACTTGCTACGTGCTGTAAAACATTCCTGCAAGTGCACTTTGTTCTTTGGTTACATTGTTGGTTAGCAGCCCTGGTCTAAAAGATGCGTTACGCCGCGTTACAGCTGTTTAAACGCCTTGCAGTCAACCCGCTCAGGGTCGTTTTAAAAGGCCCTGGTTGTATGAAACACGTTGCACTGAGATAACCTCGTTAGGTCACAGAGGGTAAATACAACTTTCAGTTTTGATTTCACGAAAGTGACGCATTGCTACTAGTTGTAGCTAGCTCCATGCTGGCTGGCTGGCTGGCTAGCGTTACGCCTAAGGCTCTTGAATGAGACTTTAGTCATGTGCAGCTCTCCGGGCTATCCACACAGCACTCGCTAGCTTGTGGCTAATATTAGCTTTTTTTTTTTTATATCATTCCCCCTCTGTCTCCCTTTTTGCGCTCCCTGTGAGCAAGCGTAAGCTAGCTAATTCACCTAGCTGGGAAATTACTGTGGCTAGCAAAGCCGGCGGGTAACCACTGGGCTTAAATGCAAGTGAGCTAGCTCCAGGGAGGGATGCTTGCTTTCTGGATTTGGTACCCCGTCCCCCGCTGCACTAGCCCTCTCCTCCTCCGCTCCCTCCTGCCCTCTCGGCCTGCCTGCCTGCCGTGAACCGACGGAGACCGGCCACAGAGAGCAGTGTGATGGCCTTGGGACTGATGGAAGAAAACCACCTTGACTTTATCCATTTCCATCCATCAGCCGCTCCCCTCCACCCGGTTGTCTACCCTCCACCTGAAATCGCAATCGGTACGGTACCTTGTATGAATCGGTCGCTAGCATTATATTGAAGTCGGTGTCTCTGTGCTCCATCTTTCCCCCCTTTGGTTGTGAGTCAGTCGCAGCTGTCAGTGTGTTGTGTTACGCTGCCGGGGACTCCAGCCTGGTGGTGTAGCTGGGTTGGGGAAGGACGAGCGGAGAGAACCGCGGGGGTGGAGGAAGGGGCGGGCGGATTGTCGTCACCAAAATCCCCTCGGCTATGTTCGGCTGCACTCGGCCAGCCAACCCGGTTTAACCGAAGACTGTCTATACTCACGAAGATGAACCATACAACAGAGATGTCAAGACACCTAAAGATCAATATTTATTCATTTCTTCCCATCATTCACCATCATCAAAATGATTAACTGTACACGACTTTGTATTTTTATTAGCAAAATGTATAATTTGTGAATTTTCTTTAACTTAAGGGTCCAGTGTGTAAGATTTCAGAACATTTTTGAATATTCTAATACATTTGACTGTTGTCATTATGTTTTCATTAGCGTCGAATCACCTGAAAATAAGAGTCAGTATGTTTTCGTTGCCTTAGAATGAACCTTTTATATCTACAGAAGCCGCACAGTATGCCATGTTGAACCACTGTATTTTTTATAGTAGTCCAGAATAGACAAACTAGGGTGTCGGTCAGATCAGTTGGTAGAGCATCTGCCCCATGTACAAAGGCTCAGTCCTTTCCGCAGCAGCCCAGGATTCGAATCTGACCTGCGGCCCTTTGCTGCATGTCATTCCCCATCTCTCTCCCCACATTCCTGTCACTCTTCAGCTGCATCTATAAAATAAAAATAAAAATAAAAAAACTTGAAAAGAACAGACAAACCAAACACTGGCTCTAGATAGACCCTCTTGCTTTTTTCACATGTTTCATAGTTTGTTGTCCTTGAGAGTGAACACAGGGGGTTGCAATCACCAAATACACAGCTAAATGCTGCTAAATCCTACACAGTGATCCTTTAATTTAATTAACCAAATGTTGTGTTTGGGGGCTTGTAAAGACTACTTAATATGTATGTCATTGGAACTAACACAATAATGACATATCATATAGTGTACAGAAGCCTTATAGTGTAACTGCAACATGTATAAAATCAACTGTACAAAATCATTTCTTGTTCAAACAATAGCACTTTTAGCTTAGGATATTATGAGAAAACTGAGAAGATGATAAGATATTTAAAAATGCTATGGCTCCTTTGAATACAGGGGTGTAGGAAGTCATTCAGAATTGGGGGTGCCTTTTGTTTTTGTACATATATTATACATACACATGCGCACCAACATACTGTATGTCAAAGCAGCCACAGGCAGAAACACTTGACTAATGCATTAAAGAAACACAGATCTACTCATTTAATCATCGATGTACTGTACGTTCAAATGAAACACCTGCCGCTGTTTGCTGTTAAGAGTGCAGCACTTTTAAACTTTTAAAGAATTAGAGCAAGCTCCAGTTACTAATATATATTTCATTATTTAGATCTATAACCGAAGCACACATCCTGTTGTATTAATGACCTATATACAGTATGTCACTCTACATGACAGTGATGGCACTTATCTTATGTACTCAGCTGTAGCTGGCTGAGCTGAACTCTCTGGGCCTGACCATGTGTCCTGACATCTTTGAACACATATTTTTTCATATTCTATTTTAGTATATAGGAGGAAGTCATTAGAAGCTGATTTACCCAACTTTCCACATCCATGTTTAAATATGACATTTCCAGTCATGGGTGGGATCTTCAGCCTGTTTACAGGAGGGTGATAAAGTAGAGGAGTGGGTGTTCCTCATTTCAATGTCCACTCAGAAGTCTCTTCTGTGTAGTTCTCAAACTCAGCAGAAGGGAGCAGTGTTGGTCATGAAATACTTTTAAAATATGAGGAAGGCTCATAGAGGGTGTTCATACACATATTTACAGGGTGCTTTTATATTGTTTTTATACTAAACTCCTTATCAAGACCATTTATACTAAATTTATGTCATACCTAATTAAAGACCCTGCACAGCAACACACATATTTACATTAATAATGGCTCATTAGTCCTCTTCTAAATACTGAGGTCTCCAATGGCTTAATGTTTTACATCAGCCTATGTTCTAGTATTATTATAAAGAAATATTTAGAATTGTACCTTCCACCTAAGGAGGTGCAATTGTGTCTGGATCAAAACAGTAATGGTAACAGAGGCATGTGGCATCCCTGCAATAAAAATGAGCAGAGAAGACACCTTCATTACCATTTCTATCTTGGAGGTAATACAAGTGTCATGGCATGCACAGTCTTTAATGAGCGATGTCTGGAGGGAAACTGATGTAATAACATTCAACAGCATCAAATTTGGTGGCCACAAAAAACACGCCGGGGCTTCGGTGTACATCCATGTGGGTTATCTTGACAAGCAGAGCACAGCGTGTGTTTTATAGCACATTAAAAAAGGTTACTACACAATGGGAAACACGCTTGATAAAGGAATCTCATATCAAAAACAACCAACATTACCTTGATTGAAAAATTCAAGATAGATCTTTACTGGCTTGGTAAAAAGTCTAGGAGGACAGCCAAGTCCCAACTGATATGGGTGGCCTAAGCTTTGGCCAATAGATTTTTTTTTTCTAATATTTTGGCATTGAATCAGGTTTCTGGGGCATTGTTCCAGTAGTTGGATGTATTTATTTATTTATTTTTGCAACTTTAACAACAATTTGATCTACCAACGTGAGCATGTTTCTCAGTTTAGACACTGACCTTCCTATTTGAGGATATCAGGTATATCTGATATCCTCAAATAAAGTGATAAGAGAGTACTTTCACTTTGCCATCATGCAGCGTAAATGAGGAACTTGACCTCAAATACATAACTATGCAATGGGGCAGCGATCAATGAATATTTTGTATTATTGATTAATCTACCAATGAATGTATTAATCATTTTTTTCAGTCCATGGTGACAACTTACATGCCTTTCCCCTCAAGCAACAGCCCAAAACAGCAGTAAAACCTCACTGAAAAAAAATACCCAAATGATGAATCGATTATTAAAATTGTTGCATATTAATAATTTTAGTTGAGTCTGAGCTGAAACACATTTTGGTATTTTGAGATTTAGTTTTTTTTTTTTCTGAGCCCCTTGAGGTATCTGCTGCTGCTGCTGCTGCTGCCGCTGCTTATTGATTTGAGCCTCATATTTATGTGCTTTAATCATCGAGGTGGAAATACACTGAAGCTTTTTTTTTTCTAACTATATATCAATGCAAAATAAATAAATAAATAAATACTTCGGTAATAATTCAGTTCAGAAGTAAGCTTCAAACTTTCCATATTTATGAGATGTAAAGTTCAAACTTTTAATGTCAGGCTTGCAGTTAAATAAATTTAACAACAGCTGAGACCAATCCACCTGATACAAACCACTGTATGAGAGAGAAGAGGGTGGACGTCATGTCACTTTTGGTACACCGGTGTGAACCGCTTGGCTGCGTCCACAGGCTCTGTCATTCAGCGGGGCGGTGAGAGATTCCAACCCGCTCGACTGATGCCTTGCTCGGCCTATGGCAGGCATCCTCCCGCCGGTCTGCTCCATGAGGTGGGTGGAGCTAAACTGTGAGAGAACCTGACATTTCCGCATGTCAATAAAAATACATCACCGAAAGTCGAGAAGAAGAAGTAGAAGTAAGATAGTTCATGTGGTATCTAGGTTACCATTGACCAAAGTTAACATGTAGACTTTCGGTCACATGATGCCTGAACAGACACCAGCTGCCAGGTTTCTGCCTCTCTCCTCGACAAAACAAATCACCCCGGAGTATCTTAAAAGCAGGTTTTTAATTGAGCCAAAAGCAAAAGAAGACTGAAGATTAAAGCGTACACATGCTGCATTTAAACCCAAAGTTTGACCTGCACAGAGATGTGGTGTGTGATCTCCTCAAGAAGGAGGCGTCGGTCTGCAGGGTGAAAGGTGAGGCGTTCAGGTGTCAACGGTCAACGGATTTTTCACTTTTTCTTACTGTTAACGTTAACAGTTAGCTAACAGCGCTAGCTTTGAAATGTCAGGTGTTCAAAAAGTTCAGCCGTTCACAGTTTTTACTGTTATCTAGAGTGATTTTAACTGTATTGTGCATTTGTTTAATAAGTATGTAATGGGTTAGCATTCCTTACAAAGTCAGTTTGTGAGAAGAATTAGCTAGCAGTGTCTTAACGTTGTAGCTTTAGCTTAAAAATAGAGAAAAATCTGAACCTCCAGGTTGCTAAAGGATGATACGTATTGAGCAGTAGATGGCGCTCTTTACCCTTCACAGTCTCCATCTAAATCTAAATATACAGAGAGCAAAAGACATTTTTCACAGCAGCTATTTGGACATTAAATAACAAGGTAAACTCAGGTGTTCCCAGTGATACTAATGAAGGTCCCGTTCCGTTCAGGTGAAACAGAGTCAGGGTGGTGCATGTTGGCTCACTGGAAAGGCTCTGCTGCACTAAATGGAACGGAACCTTCATTGGTATCATTGGGAACACCTGTGCTGACCCTGACTATCTCATGTCCAAGGCCTATTAAAGTAAATATTTCATTTAAAACGTCTTAAAGATGGATCACCTTTTCAAACTAGAAGGTAGAATGCAGAAAAACAATATAGAACATGCAATTTATTGAACGAGTACATTAAAATATCTACTATCTGCATGATAGCAGTCTTTATTTAACCATAGAAAATGTAATATGAACTTGTGTATACAAACTCAGGACCAGTATTAACACTGAAAAGAAAGATTTAGCACCCTTGTACGGGATCCAAATAACACAGCAAGACCTTCAAATAATAACTAATAACTTTTATTCTACAAATGTATTATTGAGTACACAGGCATAATAACAATGTGTTGAAAGTGATGCATAACAATGCTGGTTATGCAAGTAATGCATCAGTCTCACATCATTAGAGCAGCGCATTAATAGATTTCTGCCAAATAATTCACCGACACCTCTGGGCACTTTACACGTGTAATAACAACACTGGAAACACAATATATTCTCATTTAGCATAACACTTGAGAGGTATGCTTTCACTGTAACAATGCTGTGTCTGCAGAGTACTCTGGAGCAGTGGACACTCGTATCCTGAACATTGAGAGGGATGGGGGCATCCTTTTCTCCTGGAAGGTAAGCCCACAGTGATGGCACTGCATATTAAGTGTTTCTTATGTTGAGTGTATGCATTAAGTGAGTGTAATTATTCTAATCCTTATTAATTCAGTTTAGTTGTGTTGCAGCCTGCACTGGTCTCACTTCATTGTCATGTCTTTTTTTTTGTTACACTTAAGCCTTGTATTTTTGTACAAATCTGCTGTATATGAACTTTATATTCATATGGAAATAACACTTGCACATAATGCATAATCATCATATTTGTCATTTGTCACCGTCATAATTTCCTTTTAATCTTTAGATATTTAGTGTAACATCTGGCTGAACTTGAGATTCTTTAATAAACGCACTGCGCCCACTTTTATCTTTACATTTTCCAAAGTAGCTTGCACTGCAGGTTAGACAACATTACATGCACGCAGCATGTATATCTCCACCATTCATCATCAAATGGCCGCCATCAAATGAGAAATTCAATATTCTTTTATACAGATTTCTCTATAATTCTGCTTGACGTATTTGGTATTTTTGGAAACCTTGGGATCCATACTAGAATTTAAACTGAAGTTCTGTGCGTTGAAGCGTGCCTCTCTGCACAACATAAATTTTTAATGATAGACCCGCTAGAGTCTGTGGGTTTGGGAGGTTAAAGACAGTGTGCAGCCTGCGAAGACGAAATAATCTCCTTTTTAGTGCAAGGTTCACAGTTTTACGCATGCCTGGCTGTGCCCTGGGTTTAAGAGTACACTTCCTTTTCTTATTTGAAATCTTCTGAACCAAAAAAGTAAGTTGTGAGTCGCCGGTTTGAAGTCAAGCAGATTCAGTCAGGATAATCAGCAAGGTCAGCGAAGGTAATGAAGAGGTCAGAGGTGACGTTCCACGCATATCGACGTGGCAGAAGGCGCCAGTGGGAAAGTAGGTCTGCTCGGTCGGGACAGATTAGGATTATCCATCTTTGTAGTTTGATTGATTTAACGATACATGACCTAATCAGAGGATTCTGCTCTATTCTGATAGGGAGCAACAGGGACCACCAGAATTGGGAAATATGACCCCAACACCAAGCAGAATAAGGTATTCTGTCTGTGTCCCATATCTCCTTCCCTCAGTGCTGCAGATTTTGCTATTGTGTAAGTGTGTGTTTGTGCGTCCCTGTTCCCATGTGGCTGTGTATTCCCTCCAACAGCTCCTGTACACATTTGACAAGCAGGTGTGTGTCAGCAGCTGTTCCCTGAACAAGGAGGAGACGCTGTTAGGTGAGCCTCTGTAATGTATAGATAATGAATTGCCAGGAGCAGACATTGTTAGCAACGCTGTGTTACTGACCCCTAAATCAGGCAATTAAGTGAGAAGTTGAGCTTTATCGGAGCGCCCGGATTTTGTTTTGCAACATCAGGACTTATAAGAACAAGGCTACAGAAACAGTTCTGATGAAGATTATTGACTGTGGTGGTGCCAAATCTTAGTTTAGGAATCACCGATTTAGTGGAGTGTCTTGAAATTGTATGTAAATTAAGTCACATGACACCTCGTCTGTGCTTTTTTTTCCCCTCTCTCAGCTGTCAGCTTGGCACAGAACACCAGAGGAGAGGAGTGCCTAAAACCAAGTAACACCCAACACCTCTTTCTCTCTATTTCATTTACAGAAATGAACCATTTTAGCGTCCTGAAATATTCAACATATTGCATTCTTAATCTCTCCTGTCACACCCTTCAGTTCACATTCTGTCTTTTTTAGTATCCAAGTGTCTAACACTCCTGATTGAGATCCATCCCATCAGCAACACCAAAGTCCTCAAGGCAGTAGACTGCAGGGTCAAAGTGCAGGTACAGTTTATGTGTGTTGTCTTGGCCACTTTCATGCAGGTTTTACTGCAGCCACGAGCTGATGTTGCAGTTATAGAGCACTGGAGCTCACAGCGCACAAGTCCCATAGACTATTTATTTTACAAGCTTGCTGAAAGTGCACTGGTCTGTAGTTGCTGTAGCCTTTTTGCCGTTATGTCTTTTTACCAACAGAGGAATATTACTAATGCCACCGTGGCTCTATCCTTTACACTCTTTACTGTTCGTTGCTCACCATATTGCCAAACCACAAATTTAAACATATGCATATGAGAATGTTTGAGGCTTGCATTAAAATATGAAAATCAGCAAATAGAATTTCTCCATCTGGCAACTGTTATAAACCTCTCATTTATGTGCTGACTCTTGTTTTCTGCGGCTGTCCCTAGTTCCTAAATTCAGAAACTGACAGGAGATCAGTGCTGGAGAGCCACCTGCTGCTGCTGACTGAGGATGGGTGTAAGTCTCTGAGCTCGTCTGTCTGTGCGGGCTATATATTTCTTTAATCTGTTAGAAAACAGATCAGCAAATTTAGAGAGAAATAATCTGGCTTCCTCCCAACAGCATCTTCTGGAGAAACATTACACTGGATGCAGTTGTTATGCATTGTTTTTCCTGTTGTGTTTCAGATGTGGATCTCTACCATGTTCTGCTGACAAGACAGGAGGGTTATAGAGTGGTAAGTTGGACTCTGCAGTCACCACATTGCTCACTTTAGCCACCGCTTTTTATTTTTAAAAGGATCTGTCTGTGGGCAGCGGCCTCAGACTACAAATGTTTCCGGCTGGTGAGTTCTGTGCAGTTTGCACATATCTAGTAATTAATAAGCAAAAAGTTTGGAATGTATTTACATAACCCGCTGCAAAGAATATATTGTTTCAACCTCATTCTCAAACCATGAAATATACTCTCTCTCATGTCCTCCTGGGGAATTTGCATTAAGAATTCAGAGTGTTTACAATATGAATATCAATGTTTGTGTGAACCAGGTGATGGCGAATCCCGAGCGTTTGTCCAAAACAGTAGAGAGAATAGTAGAGGACTTCTGCTGGGTCCAGTGGGACGGACACACACAAAGACTCTACTGTCTCACTCATAATGTAACACAGGCATGTACAGCTATTCTTGTGAGGACGTTGCATTGATTTACATTCATCCATAAAACAGACTCTTTAGAGTGAGTACGCTGAATGACAAAAAATATCCTTTCACAGGACAAGTTCCTGATGCGATGTGTGCAGTTTTACCTCAACCATAACTGTGAAACTGTGGTGAGTTATAATTATAATTTAATAAATTAGTAGTCTATTCCACATGCTGTCGTAACCACAATGTGACCTGATAATAACGTGTAATTGTCTCGCTTTATATTCCTCTCCCACAGTTGGAACTCCCATTAGAGTTGCCTGCTAATCCTTTCCGCACCGTCAAGTAAGGCAACAACTACTAGTACAGAATAAATATAGAAATATGTTTTCTCAGCAGGTACCAATATTCTGCATTCTTTTGAATTAATGACATGTACCTGTAATGAAAGACACAACTTATTAGTTTGCTGTGCTCCTTCATAACTAACTGGGACTTTTTGTGTGTGTGTGTGTGTGTGTGTGTGTGTGTGTGTGTGTGTGTGTGTGTGTGTGCACAACAGGTTTGTAAATCTGGGTTTTGACCATTATCACATGGAGAGACCAGAGCAGGAGCTTGTTAAGATGGAAGTGCTCACAAACAGAATAGGTAACACATCCACACACATAAGTCTTGTGTTCACACACACACGCATTCTCTTACACTTGACTTTCCAGTTACATGACTAATTCTGTATATTTGTGTTTTGCATTTCTCTTTGTGAAAACAAGAAAGTAAGTCCCAGTCATGACTCAGAAGTGTATGTAATTACCATTAGTACATAATGAAGCAACAAAATATTCACTGATTGATTCATCATTAACACAATAAAACACAGAAAATGAAAATAAAGTTTTTTTTAAGCACCAGAAATCAGAAAATCAGGACTGAAAGCATTTTGTAAATCTTAGATTAGTCATAATTATAATTTGTCAAATTATTGGATTAAAAATCCAACATCGAACAAGGGCTGAATCTTTTTTAGAATTAGTACTTAAAGGTCCAGTGGGTAAGATTTAGATGGATCTATCCGTCAAAATCATCGTCAAAGAATGGAACAAAATGTACTTTATGTTTTAGGTCATTAAAATCACCTAAATACCATAATTTCTACAGTCGCCCCGAACAGTTAAACAAAACACTGGCCTTACGTGGTCACCATAGTTTTTTCTCCAATCTTGGAAGAACAGGGTGAGATGAGCGGTATTCAGCTGATTGCGGTCTTAAACCTTACCGCTAGATGTGACTAAATTCTTCACACTGGACCTTTAATTCACTCACAAAATCTTATTAATCTGATTTATGGATCAAATCTCAAACATTCACCACTATTCCTGTCCCCTTACTGATTACATTTAAAATTCTTATGAATGTTAGGTATTGACATATCACAACTAATTTACTTTCTCATTGATTATCATGAATAATGTCACGGATTATTGCTCTGTCATGTGGCCTGTTTTTAGGAAGCATGTTTGTATGCTACAGCCAACCCCTTAGAGACAATCAGGAACTCATCTACACTGTGGTTTCAGTTCACAAAGGTGTGTATGCTATGTACTGTTGTGTATTCGAAGAATGTATAGCGCAGAATTTCATTCTCTCTCCATTTCTGTCTCTTTCGCTATGCTTCCATTTTTATCTTGAGCACATGGTGATTTGGATTTTCTTTCTTTCCGCAGACTGCAGCAAGACATTCAGAGTATCCCTTGGCAGCGAGCAGTCGCCACAGCAGAAAGCCACACAGCTCCATCCACTCTTTATCCCCATAGGTCATTGCACACAAACGTATAATACAGTCATACACACAACAGCATCCTTATAAATTCAACCCAGTGTGGGAGTTTGACTGTCAAACATGCATCTCCTACTTTTGCATTCAACACATAGGCACACAAACACAAAAGCGAGTGTGTATGGTCATGCAGAATAATGAATGTCTAGGGTGCGTTCAGCATGCTAACATATACTCTGACAGTGATGCTGTGTTATTTCTGTATGTAGGTTACTACATCCTGGTGTATCTGCAGGGATATTTGCTCCATTGTATCAACACGAGGCAGCAGGAGATGCTCTGTCACTCCCTCTTTTTCTCAGGTAAAACAAGGCTTTTGTAAGTCAAGATGATTGATGGCTTTGAGGCCAATTTTTTGAAACATAGAAACTGTACACATGTAGAGCCACCTTCTCCCTTCACCTTATATTAATCTATATTATATTAATCTCTTCTCTGCCTGCCTGCCTCAACAACCCTAAGGTCCTGACCTGCACTTGGACCCGCAGTGTCAGTCAGCTAACATGACAGTGTTGCATGCAGAGGAAGAGTCTAGCGGTAGTCTGTTGGACCTGGCCAGTGGGAGGATCTACACTGCTGAGCTAAGCCCTGCCTACCTGCTGCAGATGCTGCAGTCAGACACTCCTTCTAGGTGAGCATGATTCATAACTTTTTGCTGCAAATGAAGGATTTATGTATATTGGGGTTATGATTTAGATGGTATTTATATGCATTGCGGAGGCACTGGAGAGCAGAGAGAGAGAGAGAGAATATAGGTAGGCAGGAAGCGGACGGGTGGAAAGGGAATGCTGTTTTTATATAAGTTATTTTTGTGCGCATACACCTGCAGTCTTTCTGGAATAAACAGCAGCTTTAACTGGGATCCTGGCCAGAAGACACCTTGGATTCAACCATCCTGCTCAATAAAGATGCATCAGTGGCCCCTTGCTTTATTCTTTACTTGGACCGTTCTTTGTTTTATTTATTCATGTTTTAACTTGAATTCACTAAAAGGCCTGACTGCTGGATGTCTGCCTTTGTGCCTCTCTGTTTGTATGCTTATGTTGTATGTATGTATACATACAACAATGTAATGTATGTATAAAAGTAAATTTGTTTGTATGTCACCCCCATCCAAGGTGTCCCAGCAGTAAGACTGACCCCCAGTGCCTGGCTGCCCTCCACTGCCTGCTGGTTTATATGGGAAACGACCCAAACCTCGAGCTGAAGGTACAAATGAAGGCAGGAGAGGAGTTTGAGAAATATTGACATTTAAAACAAATGCAGAGTTTTTGCATCAAAGTTAGAAAGATGTAACACATCATCTGCGCCCACAGAATTCACACTTCCACCCAGGATTTCATTTTGATACAGCACAGTGTTATTATTTATTTGGAGAACAAAAAGTTATTGAAAACTTGAGTTGCAATAAATGTTTAAACAAAGTCACACAATCAATAATATCTCCTTGATGAAGGGAGGGAGTGAGTCTAGACATGCAGGAAGGATTAAGAAGCAGAGAAGTGAGATATCTAACAGAAAATGCAGTCACTTTTAATAAAATGTACATGTTAATGTCACTGTAAGGCGCTCTCCCTTAAAGAAAATGAACAGCTAAGTAAAAAAGAAGTAGAGGTAGTGCTTTTCTGCACTTCAGTGTAAATTTGGCAGGTGTCAACCTTGAGTTGGAAGTGAGCGGACAGAAAGAAGAAGACAAAGAGAGTAAGACAAGACAGCATGCTGCAATAAAAAAGGAGAGGAGAGAAGACAAGTGGGCAGAGATCAAACACAGTCAAACAAAGACAGAAAGGGACCGATATTTTGTTTGGGCCCAGTGATGACTCACACTGTATTAGTAATACACCTAAATTAAGATCATCCAGCTGCGCTGATAGATTGTAATATATTCTTTCTTTAGAGGTCAAATGAGTCACCAGCTTCATTAGTACAGCTATCACTGGGAAATTGGACACCACATATAACTTTTGCATTCTTTGTGGACAGTTAATGGGGTCATCAGCTCAAAAAGTAATGGCTTTAATAAAGGTGATTGCTTGTTAACATGTTTTGCTTTGTTCACAGCAGTTTGTAATTTCAAGACAATACTGTGCAAATTAAGTTCTTCTACTTTGGCTCCTTCTTCTCTCTCTTCACACAATTGTTAGAGCATATCTCTGCTTCTGGACATAGAGCTCAAACTGACTTTGGCAAAGACATATTTCTTCAAACAGCAGAGAAATGGGCACAAGAAAATGAGTTTTCACTCTGGTGCACTGTGGCTGTGAGATTTGCAGGGACTATCTTCGAGGACATCATTCATTTCGCATGTTTCTGTAATTTAACCATCAGACCACCTATCGAAGACACACAGTCCTCAAAATTCTTATCAGCAACTAGAAGTGTTCATAAGATAGCCACAGTTTGACGGCTCTACAGCATGCTTGCTATTAACATTCTCCCAGGGATGATAATAACATGCTAATGTTTAGCAAGTTTACCATATATTCCCCACTTTACTTTGTGAGTTAGCATGTTAACATTAACCTGTTTGGTGGCGCTTCATGAAAAAAGTCAGGGGATCTTTATTGAGATATTTCAGTGACCTTTATACCAAATGACCGACAGACCAACTGACACTGCCATCCCTGGAGCATAGTCACTAGCATGGTTGCTAACAATTCGAGTCTTATAAACACTGAACAAAAGTCATATTTCTACACCATGGAAGATGCCAAGAGTTAGACGAGAAGTTCGACATAACTCATAAGAAGCTACAGCTAGCAAAAGATTAGCTTAGTGTGAAAGCCTGGAAGTAGCTAGCCTGGCTTTGCCCAAAGATAAATCCACCTTCTAGCATCTCTAAGCTCTCTGTTTTTCAAGCTACGTTTGTTTTTCTGTACAATTTTATTGTCACCATATCAGTCAACCGGCAGAGACTCCAGGAAGTTACTGTGTGTTTGGCCAAAAAAAGTACACACTACACCCTTGTAAAACCACAACTTCTTGTTTTTTGTTTTTTTTTCGCTTCAGTCTCTGTAAAACCAAATGAGATAAAATGCATAAATAAGTGAGCTTTGCTACATCTGCTTTGGACAGAGCCAGACTGGCTTTTTTCCCCTGTTTCCAGACTCTATGCTAAGCTGTAGCTTCATATTTAGCGCAGAGGATATATTGTAGAGTGATATCATCTCATCTAACTCTGAACAAGAAAGAAAATGTTTACCAAAATGTCACTATCCCTTTAAAAGATAGACAATAAAATAAAAAAATAAAGTCAGTAATTTTGTGAGTGTTCCACAATTTAGGGATACTGAAACATAAACATGTACAGCTGTCCTGCTGTTTGACACCTTCTCTTTTGTGTTTCTGCATCTAGATTATTGAATGGCTGTGTGACAACATGAAAGCCTTCGAATCCTTTGATCAGATCCAGGAGTTTATTCTAGGTCAGTGGCAGCTGATGCATGGGGACACAAGTCTCCTGGGTATCACTTCTTCCTTTTATAATCTAACTGCTTTCTTGCCTTTTTATGTCTCCTTCTGTCTGTGGTTACTAGACTGCTTACATCTTGTCTACACAAAACTGAATTCTTTTGTCAAGTCTATTTGGCTCTTAAATTTCTTCTCGCAGACGTGTGCCAACACAAGTCCGCCAGAGCCTGGATTAGAGGATGAATTTAGTTATTTTAAGACCTTGGAGACTTTGTGTTTTGCAAAGAACAGTTTGAAAAAATATGGTTGAGTCCTAGTAGACACATTTGTATGTCCCACAATGTCTGTCTGAAGAAAATAATTCAAGAACTGTTTGTGATATTAATTTCATATTTAGGAAAACAGTCGTCACCTAGAGAGTAGATGATCACATTAGATGCAGGAGCACCTTGCCGCATACATTTGCATATTGTTGCTGCTGCTATACTACTTTAACTTTCTCGAAGATACAGAGTCATTACTAAAACAGGTGTTGCTGTAAAGTATATGAAGACAATTATGTTGACCTTATAAATAAAACATTAGTAACCGGTGCTCACTAATATATCATAGTGATTATGGCGGGACCAGGGGTGGGACAGGCCTACTGATAAAAGCCTTGTTTGTGGGCGCTCTTTCACAGTCACTGAATAATATAATCAGTAATATTATTCATAAACACAGTCTAGAAATTGCCAAAAGTATGCCTAGTAAATCATAAAATTGCTCAACAGTTTGAATTTAGCCTTCTGTCAGGACTGAGAACATTTGTGGTACAGATAATGCTGTTGTGATAGTGAGTTGTCAGTCTGTTCATTTTGACCAGAGTCTCCCCAGAGACGCTCCACTCTCTCCCTCAGAGATTTGAATCGACAGGATAGAGATTTGTCTGCCAGTCACAGGTGCTACCGTGGCAGCCAAAGCTGAACAGAGTGGAACACCCTGCATCAATATCACAGCACCCTGGCCGGTGTTATTGGCCTTTTACTGCTGGTGTATCACCGAGAAGCAAGAGAACAATGCAAGATAATAATCTACACGATAATATGCCAAACGGCAACAACATCAACATTACTTCACTACCAAGGAGAGCACACGGCACGGATCTGAACTCATCAATAAGCAAGATTTTACTCTGTAAAGTCAGCAACAAAAAAAAAATATCACCCTCACTGTCAAAAAGCTGACTGCAGTATGAATAACATCAGAGGTATTGCTGGCTTATCCCTTATGTTGAGATTATCAGAATAGTTTTGCAGCCACAAATCAACCAATTTTTACTGACCTTGCTCAAAGATGTTTAGTTCAACTGCAAGATAATGAATTTCTCTGTTAACACCAAACCAAAAGAAACTAAATGCGAGTCAGTGTCCAGTCTTAGATGCCCATTTATCTCTGTTTCATACTGGCAAACCTGCCAATGACTTAAAATAAATAGAAAATTAAACTTAATGCGTGATGCGTTTGTGCGCTTGATCTTTTTCCATTTCGCAGTAGCTTCACCCCCGTAGACTGTAGCACAGTGTCCCTGAAAAATATCCTGCTGGCTGGCGCTAAATCAACATTGGACACCGCTCTACCTCTACAGCATTCTGCATCTTATATAACCTACTCATTTATGAATTTAGATTAACGCATTAGAAAATGAAGTATTCTTGAAAACGAAGGTCAGAGGGCCCCTTCAAACCAGACATACAACACCGCAGGAACACCGCTCTAGAAAGTTGCAGATGTCTAGCCCGCTGCATGATATTAATTCTGATATCAAAGCCAACTATTGGACAGGAAATGCCTCCTTTGCCTTGTAGTTATTTTAAGAATGAGTAACTGATGTATAAAATAAAAGTCTAACCATACTTTTATCTCTCTCTTTCTGTCTTTCTCTCTCTCTCACACACACACACACAAACAGCCTCTTTGTACAGAATAAGCTATGAGAAGTCTCTCAGCTTGGATAAGGTCCTGCCTTACTCCTCTGTATTCGACAAGAAGGTACCCCACACACACCCCCACACACACGCTTACAATTCCATATGCATAGAAGCAAGAAATAAACAGGCACCCATATATGTGGATATGAATGCACTTCCAGTTCCATTTCTTTCTTTGTGCCTTAAGTAGCACACACACACACGCTTTGGTCTGCCTTTGTGTGTTCTAGGAGATGCCAGAGTGTCTGTTGGAGGTCCCTGGTGTCTTGTGTACCACTGAGCTGCATATTAAACCTGTGTTCAAAGGAAAGGTAACAGCGTGTTTTTCAATTTTTAAACCTGTCAAAAATGGCATTTATATGTAAAACAGTGTAATTTTAGATAAATACTGTGTCCGCTTGTGTGCAATGTAGATGCAATTATCCTCAATTGTTCTGCAGCAATGTCCTTGCTCTGTCACTGTGGTGGTGTTGTTGTTTGTGTGTGTGTGTGTGTGTGTGTGTGTAGTCCAGAAGTCTCCAGGGTTTCTGGTCAGAGCTGCAGTGGAACACTGAGAGGACAAAATATCTGGATGCTGTTCCCAACCCCAGATACAGAACCTCACACATACAAACCGACTGGGATAAACTGGTGAGTGTGTGTGTGTGTGTGTTTGTGTGTGCTCCAACAAATGTATATCAATTGACAGGAACTAACTGCAACTTAAGCTGATTTGTTAGTTGTTGTGACAGATGGGGGAGTGTGTGTGTGTGTGTGTGTGTGTGTGTGTGTGTGTGTGTGTATCTTTCTGTGTGTGTGTCTCTGTCAGCATACCTGTTGTTTTTTTTTTTGTTTTTTTTTTGTCAAACAATGGTAGCGCATTTTTAGCCCTCCCATGATGGTGTTGCTTGTTTCAGAGGTCCGAGAGGAGACCATCAAGCCACATGAATCACATGGAGGAGAACACAAAGAAGTAGGTCTGCCTCCCACTGGAGGTTTGTTAAGAAAAGTACATTAGTTCAGACACACAGTCCTGAAACAAGCAGCGAGGGAACTGACTGCACCTCTGCACTGTGTTTGAAAAAGTACACTGTTTGCTCCGGTGAGGCGCTGTGAGGTGCAAATTTCATCACTTGTCCCTTTTTTGATGAATCTTTGAAGTGTTTTAACACTGTTAGTCACTGTTGTTTTTATAGACAATAGCTTATTTCACAGTCTCATTACAAGATCCATTTTTCTGGAGGTTTTGATTGTATAACAAAGGCATGAAATTACATTTGAAATGTTCACATTTCTTTTCTTCTTCTCCTTTTTTTAATCACACATACGTGATGATTTACTTTATTAATCCCTCAATGCAGATCTTTTGTCACCCAAGTTTTACACACGTAGGCCTGAAATACAACCAAACGCAGCAGACTTATAGACATGCCAGTGCCTGGTTAGGTGATGGGCAGCCACTTAAGGTGCCCTGGGAGCAGTGAAGGGTTCAGTGCTATACTCAAGGGCAACTCAGTAGTGCCCAGGAGGTGAAACTGGCACCTCTCCAACTACCAGTCCACGCTCCATACTGTGACTCGACGCAGTCACCCTCCAGTTCACAAGCCAAGTCCCTACAGACAGAGTTACTGCCACTATGAGGCTGACAGTTCACTCTTGAATTTGAAAACAATTGCTGACAAAACCATTTCACCAGAAGGGCTGTTTCGTAGCTGTTCTGGAGCTGATTAACTGAGTTGCCAGATATTCAATAGTATTCAATTTGTAGAGCACAAAAAAACAAAAAGAACCCCTCAGCATTCAGCACTCGGCTCTAAGTCCACGGCTTCCTCAGATTTAATTTTTTTAGGACTACGTTTCATTCCTCAAAGCCTAAACTTTGTCAAACAGGAGGAAATCTGACTGCTACGTCATGATGCAACAGACTTCATGATCGTTTTTATATCACGTCAACACATCTGTCTGTATTCACACACTGTCTCTCTGCTACAGTCTGCACCACGCTGTGTAAATACGTTAGTGTTGTTTTTAATGTCTGGTTGTGACTGGCCCAACAGTGCATCAGTTTTTCTGTCGCAGCCATAAGGAATTGTGGGACGCCATTACCTCCTTTCCTTTCATAAAGGATTGTGCAGTGTATCCTATGCTAAAGGAGATAATAAAGGAAGCACTGAAGCTCCTTTCCTTAACAGTTAGAAAATTCAGCTCTTATCATGGCGGCTACGTTAATACTCCCGGGTCATTTCACTCAGTTAGGAAGCTTTGGCTACACAGATAATACTTGTTAGTCGGATCTGTTCTTGGTTTTTGACTTACAAAAGTCTAGAAAATCAACAGCCTTTTCCTCCAATTATGCTGGAATGCATTGACACCCAAAATGTGTTTAAATGATTGCGTTGTTTTTCAGCGTAGATAAGGTGTGAAGTATAATCCATCAGTTGAAGAATAAAACATGATCTAATACAATAAAGATGTGAAGTCAAGTTTAAAAGTATTCCTGGGTCTATATCTTTAAAAGACACATGAGTAAAACTCAATTTCCATTTAATCAGATCATTCAGTCCATCAGATGATTTGATGCGTTCTGTCTGTAATCTAAATAAAATTCATACTTTAATGTTCATGACCCATTGGGAGCCGTGATAAATATGGCCCTGCACACTCCTCGCAAGGCGCTATGAATATAAATGTGAGACAGGATTGCGGATGGCAGACGTTCAGTTTTCATTACCAAAGTCAGTGTCCGAACAAAAACGTCTGTTCTGTGTCTGCTCAGAATGTAGTTACTTGAGCTCTTACTTCTTGAGTGGATGCTTTCCTCTGTTTGAAATGGACTGTCGAACCACTTTCACTTTTGGCTTGAACTACCCGCACAAACTCCCAAAACCTAAAGTACATAGAATCTAATACTCGCTCTGATTATACGCATGAATTATCTACATGTCCCCTTCTGTTACCAGGTTACTCTTTGAATATGAAATATCCACTTTCAATTAAAATACCGCAGAAATGAGATTAAAACTAGAGCCCGTCAGCAGTTCATGATAGAGTGACTTCACGATGGGCATGTACCTTTATACAGCTCCGATGAAAACCTGCTCTGAATTAAATATAAATAAATAAACTCTTTCCCGTTTGTTCCAGGGATCAAACCAACAGCCTTGTGGTTCATAATTAGCTTCCCTCGGGCCAAACTTCAGTACCTGCGCACAAAGTTTTTGCTTTTATAGTTATATTTATATTATATATATATATATATATATATATATTCTGTCGACTGCAGCATTGTAGCATTATATTGCCTTGGTTTACAGCATGAAAAGTAAGACTCTTATTATAATGCTGGCTTGAGGGATTGTTTTCACACAAAGCTTTTCTTCTTATTTTGTAGAGTTCTATCAATGGTGGACACCTGGTGTCTTGGTAAGACAAGCACGAGCACACACAAACCCACCCACACAAACAAAAATCCATAGATGAAGCACACACAGGTACACAGACACACACACACACACACACACAATGCAGCGAGTGTGAATGTCATAAATAACAAAACCATGGCTTATTATATGGGGGCTTCAAAACTGTGTTGTTTGTGTGCTCTTCTGAGGTCGCATTCTTCATGCCCACTGGAGAATTCAGCTAAACAGAACCACCACTTTAATTTATCTTGGAGGAAGAGGTTGAGAAGACAGGGGAGGAAGGAAGAAAGGGAGAAAGGGTGGGGAATACAATGATTTTTTTTTTTTTAAAGAGGGGAGCTGAAGAATGCTACAGTTATATAACAGTGGGGAGTTAGGTACTTCCTTCCCCTCTCTCCTTTCTCTTTTTGTCTGTCTCTCTCTCTCTCTCTCTCTCTCTCTCTCTCAGTGCAGCTGCTTTGTGTCAACATGGGACCTTCCCTTACCTCACTTCATTCACATGGGTGATCTCATGCACCACGAACCGCTCTCAGACTGACTTTTAAACTGCGCACTCTCACTCATACACTCATTGCTTTTTGGTCCCTTATACACAGATGACAGCACTCATGTAAGAAGCTGCCTTACTGATTTCCTAATAGCTACAGTATGTGGTTGTTATAATATATGGTGTTATATAACACATGGAGTTATACAGCTACATTAGAGGAAAATGGACCGTTAACGCATGGTGTTCTTGTTCTAGACAGACGCTGGTACTTCCTTTGTTTTTTTATTTAAAAGATCACAAATAAAGTGAGCGCAAGTGATTGACCATGTGCCCAGAGTGGCTAACATGCTGATGTAAAGCAGGCATAATGTTTACCACCAAACATCAACCTAATGTTGCCACTAAAGGAAGTCAGGAGATCATCAAAGTCAGTCAGGTTTTAATATTTTCACTGATTTGTGAAAGTTTTTACTTCCTGGTGGCACAAGAAGAAAGTTCAGGGGATCACTAAAGTCATTAGGATTCATCCTCTGAACACCATAGATATAAAGCACTGAACTTAATAGCATTCCATCCAATAGTTGTTGAAATATTTCAGTGCCAAAGTGATGGACCGATAAACAGATATTGCCATCCACAGAGCCATGGCACCAGCACAGCTAGACATGCCCTTCACTATTTCCAAAGTCTGAAGGTGACATATTTCAAATGGCTCGTTCTGTTCGACCAAGGGTGAAAAGCAAATCCTCATAAGCCAAGGATCTGGGACCAGCAAATAATTGGCTTTTAACCTTGATAAAATACCAAAATAGTTTGTTTTTTTTCTGTCAGTCAAGTAATTCATAAGTCAACATTGCTTCAGGTTTGGTTAATGAGAACACCTTGTAACACAATCAATAACAATCAAAAAACTCATATCCACTCACTCAGAACAAGAATGTATAACTTTGAACTGTTAATAGTCATCCAGTGAATCTGGCAGTGCAGCCTGTCAGGTAGCTGCGCCCCACAAGCCCTATTTTTATGTGCTATATGTCTCATATTACTCTGTAACATCAAAAAAAGCCAGCTTCTTGCAGATGTGGACAAGTGATCAAAAGATGTTGGGTGTTTGTGCATGCAAATGCGCAATAAATTCACCTACAGTAACCGAGCTGAAGCGTGGTCCACTTTTGCATGACTGACACAAAAAATACAAAATAAAAACTGTAGCATGCATACACACTCTCAAACACACACACACACACACACACACACACACAGCAGGATTGCAGCCTCATAACCCCCAAGCTTTAGGATGTATTTTTAAAGCAACCCCAACCCAAAAGAATCCATTAATGTCTTAGTTTCACTCCTTTTTTTTTTATTAAAGTCATAAACAAGTCAGAGTTTTGGTTCCTTCCATTCGACTGCCCTTTTTAATGATGTTACTGCACTGACACACCTGAGGCTACCTCATTCAGTGTTCATTCTAGGCTAGATGCAGCATCAAAGACTTCTTCAAACGTTTCTTTCATGTGCGCGTTCTCACAACCTGGTCTCTTCTAGATAAGAAGTTGGTGCCACTTTTCCAGGAGGAGGACCATCAACAGAGGGCACTCATAGGCCTGGTGAGAGAGCGAGGCTGAAACCGGTCAAGGCTGCAGCACATGCACGCACACAAACACATATGCTGAAAGTATTTTTTTTACGGATAGAGCCTTAGTTCCTATAAAAGGAGAATCGTGATGCTACAAAAGTGTGTTCCAAAATTGGTTAAGAGAGAAACCTTTCCTTTTTCTAACCATACGCACAAGCTAGACCCAAAAGAAATTGATTATTCAGTTTGGCATGCAACCTCAATCCCATCCGACAACTTTAGGATGAATGAACACCAACTTTGAGCCAGGGCTTATGTTGCATTGACATATCGGATGCATGGTAGCGATGGGAAAGATTCCCAAGCGTGACAATAATTCAACATATAACTACAGAGCTGGCCTTAAGAAAACCTCTAACGATGAACTTTGGCTGATATGAGGGTTTAAGTTTTTAGCTTTTAGCAAATCAATCAAGCCGTTGGAGCCTGCAGCCAAGTTCTGGTTAGTCAGATTCTTAGCTTAGCTGGAAACACCTCTTGTTGCCTCAAAGTAGCATCACAATCCTCTGGTTTAAAGTAGTAGTAGTATTTTGTACTTGAATGCTCTTGAAAACCTCAGCCGAATGAATCATTCAGGTAAAGGACAAATCATTCAGCCAGTCGTGAGGAAACACGCAGCTATTTCAAAAGCAGAAAGTCCTTTAACTTTCCGAAAAGACAGAAGTTAACATCCTGCCACTCAAAATCAAAGAGCGGAGGCAGAATAGAAACACATCAGCTGCAGCCTGGATTGTTCCTTCTGAGATCAAGCAGCTTCTTTGACATCCTGTAGTAGAAGTAGATGAAGCAAAGTGAAAAAGGCCACGAACCCTCATGGTAAAACATGGTGGAATTTCTCCTTAGATGCATCAAGTCTCCCAGGCTGTTGGCATACAGTACAACAGTTTAACATCGCCTGGAGGTGGATTCTTCCTTTAACATGTAGACCTCTAAAGATCTATACTGAAATGCTGACAGTTGATCATTTCCCTCTATAGTCATCTTTTAAAGTGAAAGTCTTGTTATGCTTCAGATGAGTCGACACTTTTTTAAAAAAAAAAGGGCATCTTAAGGTCCCTGTCCTGCTTTTTTTCCCCTCCTTTTACTGTACGTTATTTGATGGACAATTTCATATCCCCCATTTTTTCTCGTGCTCAGCATAGTTTTAAAAAAGCAGATAGCTTCAGTTTAATGGAGTTCAGGCTAGATGCTAGCCGTCTCTCAGCTATTCTTAGTAAGATCCCTCTTGTCTTTATTCCCTCCATCACTTCTCCCATCATTCTTTATCCCCCTCTTCTTCTTTCCTCTCACTCACTTCTCCCACTTCTCTTTCTCTTTTCCTCCCAGTAGGATATCTGGTTATTCTGTCAGTCTTACACTGTTTTTAGACCTTAACTCATTTTCCGGACTTTTCCACCTCTCACATCTACAGATCTCTACCCTGCTCTTCTTCTTCCTCTCTTCTCTCATCTCCACTGCACTCGCTGGTTAAATCAATTTCGGGACGCTGTAGTCGAAGGAAAAGTCGTGGTGAACTCAATTTGACCCCACTGAGAGCACAGAAAAAAAGTTTGACTCTCAGCCAAACACACACACACTTGCATATTGTACATGTGCAGAGAATATTCATGTGTGTTTTTTTTTTTTTTTTTTTTTTTTTTTTGCTTCTCAGACGGTTGACAAGCTTCGAGAGCATCTCAGCAGACACCTGCCTCGACTGGGGAAGAAGAAGATTGACTCACTGGTTGTCAGTTACGTAGCTAAGTTGGTAGGTATACCACTCACGAGTGTGTGTGTGTGTCTGTATGTGTATGTGTGTGTGTGTGTGTGGGTCTACTGGAGATAAAGAGAGGTCAAGAAGCTCTGTATATTCCTGTGTTTTTCAGAAGGCACACCGTTCTTCAAGTTATATTTATTTAATGTTTGTCCTTACTCTTTTTCGGGGAAGGTGAAGTGACACTCACAGAGAGGATCGCCGAGTGGAAAAGCCTGGGAGTTTTCCACTTTACTTAAATGGTTGACAGAGCTCACAAATGGATGGGTGCTCTTCAGTTAAAAGAGGTCGCTAGAAGCCATCGTGTCGTCACTTCAGTCCCCTAAAACAAACATCACCTCTCTGGTTAAGACGTAACCTCAACCACTCAACTCACTGACTCTCTGTTCCCCATGTACCCAACATACTACCATTACAAAAAAAACCTGTTTCTTCAAAATTTCTAGATTGATTTAAATGTATATAAATCTATGAACCTACGCCCTTTGTATCCACCCAAGAGTAGCAGGCGTAACCATGTAGAAAGACGTAACCACGCTTGGTCTCGGTTCCCCATAAAGGTGCTTGTTTCTCTAAAGTCGGTCTTTAGTATTCCTGGGAGGTAAATCCCTTCACAGCTAGGAGCCGCTGAAAGCAGACATACAGCATATATCAACACAACAGTATTAAATCAGGCCAAGGGTAAGGCTGGAATTGAATAGAAAGCAGGATGCACCACGTTTTGAGACTTTATGGAATTGCAAATGACAAAATGAAAGAGACCAAAGAAATCCTCCCTGCTCACCGCTGGATCGGTCAATGGCTCTGCGCGCTACCACGGGCTCGAGAACCTGCGCCTCCAGACTCAAAATGAAAGTGATGGAAATAGGCGTGCCTGTAATCGTTCTGGCATTGCCAGACAAACATGATTATTGAATCTGTTCCGCTGAGTGAAACTGAAACAATTTCTCATCCAGGGAGCCAGATTTATTTAAACATACTCGCACGAAGACCCACAAGAAGCTTCCTTCAGGGACGTTTACTTAGAGAACAGTCGACTAACTCGCCAGTTGGGGCGATGTGCTCACATATCTAGCTGAGTCATGCTTTAGAAACTCTGGGTGGTACTGTTTCAGAGAGGGCTGACTTCCCTTCCACGAATAAAGAACATCTCCGCCTCTTGTCGGTGCTTATTGAGACTAATGGCTGCGTTGACACAGGGGAGAAGTTGGGGGTGAAATAGATTACAGCTTTTAAGAGCCAGGGAACTTCTGCTATGATACATTACAGCTCCACAGCACATTATTGTCAAAGTTATTTATTTCTTGTCCCTGTTGCCACAGACAACCGAGATACATTCCTTTTTTTTTTTATCCAATGTCATAGCAAAGAACAACCCGCTAATAGCTAAATATGAATTACTAAAAGCAGGAATACATATTAAAGTAATGCAATGAATTGAAATGGGCTGAAATAATTTTAATTATGTAGAAAACTTATTCTATACTCAAGGTTATTAAACTTTGTCTCAACTGGGGAGCTGCACTGTGTAAATCCGGTCGCTTTGTCAGGCTGAGGCTCATTAAGACAAATCGCTGATTCCAGATTTTATTCTAATAGAAAGTTACACAGGGAATACTGCGTATGAGTCTGTGGCTTTAAATCACTTGTTTGCCTTTTGTGTGACTTTCTTTTGAGCACAAAAACATCCCGGCTACATATTTTTATCCTTTTTTTTTTTTACTGATCTTCAGGGGTCTGGATTGCATCAGCGACAAGCACAAGAGATGTTAGTCAGAAAAGAAAGTAATTAAACTTGAATAATTTATTTAGCGCGCAAAGTTGCCCCCTTCTCTTTTTGGCTGTAACACTGAATATCTGATTTTGCAAAACAACAGTTTTAAATACGTTACATTTAGTTCATGACGCTAAGAAACCGGTGGATGAACTGTTTGCTGATTAACAGCAGTTTTTGACTTGGAGTATTACCCTCTGTGTTGACAGTGCAGGCAATAAATCCCTGTAAATCCCTGTGACAAATTCAATGTAACAAATAATAAAAGAAACACTGGAAAGTAGGTAACCACTGTCCACAGAAGAGAGAACTAGATTCCCAAAAAAGATCAGCCTGCACTTCTTTGTTATTGTGGCTATGTGATTTAAAACATAAACTCAAACCAGCATGTATCGACCACAAAGCACTTTCCCTCAGGGTCAAACAAACACACAAACAAGTGGAAACAGTAAAGCTTCAGTCACACAGTGAGAATTTTCACAGTTATATCCGGCTTCCCTCATTACACCTGAAATCAATGAATACACTTTATCACAGATAATAGTTATAAAAAGTATACACACATGGACAAACATAGGAAAAGTAAAAGAAATCCCATAAAGGAGAAAAGAGGGAAATAATAAAAGTACATAGAAATATAAAAAAATAAAATAAAAAAGGCAAAAACAGGGGAAAAAAAGGAATAAATTGAAATTGAATAATACATAATTAAGTTAAAATAGAAATAATTTAAACAAAAAGCGAAAATGGAAATAAATAATTAAAAAGAAAAAAAAATCTAGTGGAAAGAGATTAACAAGACAGGACTAGAAATGACTTTACTGACTACAGTGTTAAGCAGGATGCCTTGATTTATTTGGGAATCCATTTGCTGTCTTGTGGACAAACAAATGGACAAATTAACCGAGAACACCTGCAAATTTGCACGGACAATGTGCCAATGTAATAAACCTAAAGGACTAGTGTGTGGGATTTAGTGCCACCTGGTGGTATAGTTGTAGATTGCAGCCCACTCCACTGTGGAAGTATGTTGGCTGTGAAGCACATGAAAAACTCACACCAGCTGCAGATCTAAAAGTAACAAAAGCGTAATAGTTGTTATGTTCAGGCTAATGAAAACATAGTTTTGAATAAAATCATCTGCAAATAGAACCACCTAAATCTTACACAGTGGACCTTTAATAAAGGATGTGCAGGGGCGGTGTGTTGGTAGAGTGCTCACCCTATTGCGGGGGCTTGATCCTTGCTGCGGGAGCCCAGGTTTCGATAAAGCCTGAAAAGCCCAAAACAGAACAGCGGAGCATATTATTACATCTGTCAGTGGCTTTTATTTTTGTCCATTGTGTAAGCGAAGCTAATTGAAATTCCCACCCTGAGGTTATCGGAGGACGTTTGCCGGGTCTAGTGGAAGGTTTCCTACTGGTGTGCAGGATGTGAATGAGACAGATCATCTTCCTGTTATTCTACAGGAGATGAGAGAGTGGTGATGTGTGGAAAGAAGGAGTGTGTGTTTGCATGTGCGGCAGGAACGTTTCAGATGAGTCAGGTGCATTGGAATCATCCCAGATGCTGACACTGACGTGTGTTGCGAAATGATGAGGGCGAGAGTGTGCGTGCCACACCCTCGTCCACTGTGTTGCTGGCAATGAAAATGGGAAGTAGGCAAGAAAAAAGAGGGAAGTGAGGAAACCGATCATAGAACAATTGTACATTTTCATGAAGAAACCATCATCATAGCAGAAAAAAAAAACTGTCTAAATTGCATGTTTTTCAGGTGTGTCATACGAGATGCTTGTGTTGTGCAAAATTTCCGGGGCTGTGACTCCGGCTGCACTTCGAAGAAAATGTTTCATTTGAATCTAATCGAGCATCTCCTTCCCTGAGCGCTAACATGTGCGTGTCTCTGTGTGTGTGTGTTTGTGTGTTTAGCTCGAGCTCATCAGACACATGCTGGAGTCAGTCTGGCTAAAGCATAAACTCGGCCCTCATGTTTTGTCCTTGTGAGTAGCTCTCCATCATCAGTGTGTGTCTCCTTTTTTTAAAGTCGTGTTTCTAACTCATGTAATGTAAAGCATAAAGCGCTGACAGAATGTGTGTTTTCATCTTTACGCATGTGTGCCCCGGGGCCTCCCCCCATCACTTCCTGCTGTCTGTGTGTTCACATGTGCAAATTGCAGATAACCCCTCTCCATGTGTGCGCTCCTGTTACATAACATTCCCGTCCAAAGATTTTCTGTGTGTTCCAGAAAACAGCGGGGCAGTCCAGCTGAGTGGTCCGTGTTTCACTTCATGTTTCGGATCTTAGAAGCCACAAAGGGTCTCTGCCTGCCCCTCCCACCAGGTAACACACACACACACAGACACACACAGACACTTTTCATTGTCATAATCCAGTCTATCTTTTTCTAACCCAGAATAACAATAAATCACTGTGTTTGCACTGAGGGACAACAGACCCGCTCTGTTCAGCACTAATGTAACCAAAAATATGTTAAACATTAGCATAGTGCCGACATGGGTAAAACAAACTGTGAATATATTTTCTATAATTTGAATCCATTTTTCAATTTTTGAGACCATAAACCCTCTGTTACAGAATCCCATGATTTTTAGTAACTTATGAGTAAAAGTTTGTGGGTTAGAATCTTAAACTGTCTGGGGACGAGAAAGGAAGTGAGAAATACCCAGAGGCGAGGCTCCACACCTCTAACACTGAGACTGCAGGGGTAAATGTGAGTGTGAAGCTGCAAAAACAGCAGGCATACTAAGTCTGTTTCTCTCCGGTAAATAAAAGTTGAAAAGAACAATTACAGATTGCTGTTTGTGTTAATAGATTCCTTTATTGTTCTATGTTTTTAGCCACACTGACAGAAAGGCTTTCATTTATGACCAAATACCTGTAAAACTGACGGCATTCACAAACCTAGCGTTTAGTGCTAATTAGAAAATGTTACTAACATTACTAACTAGGTCAGTAAATGGAGTAAACATCCTGTCTAGACCAACATTGTCACTGTGCGCTTGTTAGCATGCTGACGTTAGCATTAAGCTCACACTACTAGCATGGTTGTAGATTCTCTGTCTTGTTTGACTTTTATTTTTCTTTGTTGCTTGATCTTCTTTTTATTCATCTGCCCTTTGTCTTTCTGTCTGTTCTCCAGGCTATCACACCCTGTTAGCAGTGTTTGCTGTGCGCTGCCTCCCTCATCACACCTTCCTACAGTACATTGACCAAGGCATCCTGCAGCTCACTGAAACCTTTGTGTCGCGGCTCATGACAGGTACACAAACAAACATAAAAATGCTAAATCTCTGCGTGTGTGAGAGGTTTTGCAAGGAAATACAGTGATAAGACAGTGAGGAGACACTGTTCTCTTTGTCGTTCATGGTGTAGTGTTGGTTGGCTGTTGGACCTCCGTTTTGAAACATCTCAATTAGATAGATTGCTATGAAATTTTGTACAGATGTTCATGATCCTCAGAAGATAAATCACTGGTTTATGCCAGTGGACAGGGTAGTATTTCTTATTGTACATCATGTGAATTGTGTACAGAGAGCAAGAGACCAAAAAGTATGATGAAAAATATTTATAAATATATTTAATTTAAAAAAGACAGCAATACATACTGAAAAATATATAATTATAAATATAATAAATAAAGCAACAACAAAAAAACAGGAAAAAGCAATTTTTGGTATTTAAGATGATAAATTCAGTTCAAAATGTAAATACAAAAGAGACATACTGTATTCAGACGATCATTGAAGAATACTTTAGCACATTGTTTCAATCTCCATCAACTCAACTGCATTAGTGTGAATAATTAATAATTAAAATATGAAAGTGTTCACAATGCTGGGACCATTTTAGGTGTTGTTATTATGGGATGGGAGGGCACTCTTGCTCGTAGTGTTGCATTTATGGTTGTGACGCCTTGAGGCAAAGAAATATAGGAAGGGATTCAGACAGTGATTGAAAAAGTAAAAAAACTCCACAAACGTCAGTATCTTACTAACGTGATGCTCTTTGTCCGCTGTGAAAAACACAGACACATGCACCACACGAATAATGAGAGGAATAAAGCAAACAACCAGGGTGGCAGTGGCTATTGTAATGAAAATTCGAGTAGTTCTAAGCGGTTTCCTGTCAGGCATTTGTGCTTGGCTGACCCCCCTAACAAGTAGCACGTAGAAAGACAACAACGCTATTTGGCTGAAAACTATAAATAAGATGTAGACTAGTTCGAGCACCGGTGTGATCATTCGTTTATTGCAAGAATATCCGTAAGTGCACTTGGCCTCAGTTTTCACCTCTGTTAGTGAAAACACAACTGGAAGAGCCAGCAGTGCTCCGAGTATCCACGCAGTAAACAGTAGAATCCGCTGCCATCTCTGGCGCAGGTTTGCCCACTTACGGGGGTGAAGAACCTGGAAAATGAAATGGATATTTTTAGTTTTATACTGTCACCGCTTTTGTACCTCTTCACAGAATAGCTGTTTGCTTTGAAAGCAAAAAAAGATCCATGATAACACTGCATATATGAAAGTTCATCCCTTTAAATTGAAACCATACATCCTGAAATGATTAGAGTTAAAATATATTAACACATAAGAGACCTTGGGCTTAACCGTGCATGTAAATACATTGTCTTGTGCTCAATCTTGGAACCCATTGGCCAATTTCTGAATTTCGCCTCTGGGGCCAGTGGCCAATTTTTCTGCCAGTATAGCCTGTGGATATCCAGAAAATGGATAATGGATATCTGGATCAGGATGCAGTCCAATCAGCAACTCGACATATTTATCCGTTAAATCCTTTGTGCTACTTGTACCTTTCGAAATAGAAAATCTTTCTGGGAATGTTGGTCACATACCTGGAGGAACCTCTGAAGACCTATCAGCACCACAATGTTTGAGCTGGAGGTGATGCAGAACAAGATGACGTAAAAGATGAGTTGACAGACTCCATGCGTCAAATTCGGTCCTTTGAAGAAAATCACTATCCCAACAGGCAAGCAGAGCAGGCAGAGGAGGTCCGACACTGCCAGGTTGAAGAAGAGCCATTGCGAGATGCTCTTGTTGTAGTCGTGCTGATGCCGAATGAGTTTTACAATCACGGTGATGTTAGCAGGGATACCAAACAGGCAACTGACTGCAATGAGCACACCAGTAAGGATGTACCAAGGACTAAGGTCAGAGATTAGAGACATTCCTGAGGAGGAGCAATTGTTGATGGAGGTGTTGGAGCTATCGTCAGCACTCATCTTGGAGGAGAAATGGAGGTGAACGATGAAGAAGTGATCAGACCCTAACAAACACCAAAGCAAATCTGAGGCATAGATTTTATTTTTTGTGTTGATATCAGGCAGCGTGACCTAGTTGCTGTTGTGAAAACCACTTCCTAGTTACATTTATCCACACAGTGGTCTCTACGTGTACAGGCTGAAGGTTAAATGTAGAAATTGGCTTCAGTTCTATCAAAACTATTATTTACTGTATCTTTGAGTCAACTCAGGCTCTTTTATGGCTGAATATTGGAATACTGTATATGGAATATTAACTTAAGCTGAGGCAAAATTAGTGACCACACGTCTAAAAACAATGATCTAATACTGTTGGAGACTGGAGACAGTCTTGTCTGCAGATGAATCAAAGTTTAAAGTAGAACTAGAGATGGCTGTGCAGCGGGAGATTTGTTCAATGGTGCATTAAAATATTGGCCAAAGAAAAGTGGAAATATTCAGGCGAGGGAGATTTTGTGTCAGTGTCGGACTTGTTGACTCACACTGGATTAACCACAAATTGACCAAACAAAACTTAGACTCAGTTCTTCAGAGGAACATTGTTACTTCTGTCTTAGTTAAGTAGTAAAAGCTCCGATGGGATATTTGACCTTAATCTTTCAATGCCTTGTTTGAGGTGCTGCCACGGGTTTTTCTCTACAGAAAAAAAGTTCAAAACACAATGGATATTAAATATTCTTATTACCCGGGGCAAGTGGCATGTCTCTAGGGCTCACTGCTTTAGTTCAGGCTGAAATATCTCACAACTATCGGATAGATTGCCATGAAGATTTGTACAGACAGTCCTGTTCTGTAGTAAGTACTGACTTTGGTAATTTTATATTTGCTTTAGTGCTACCTAATGTCTTGTTTTTCACCTTTTAATGTTAGCATTACCACAGTCACCCCAATGGCTGATACCACAACTGTTATGAACTGATTTCTGAATTTCTACAGAAATTGACCAAAATCCACAGTGCGGGAAGTGTGATGAACAGGTGTGACCCAAAGCATATAAATCATTTGAAAGAAGATCTCCAGGAATAATCAGCAGTCAAGGTCTCACCGTTTATTATTTTCATCCTCTCTGTGGGTGGCCTGAAGCCACAGATCTCTTCTTGTACTGTCCTTCACTGTTTGGGCAAGCAAAGAAAATCGTAAACTGGGTTTTTTGTTTTGCATGACGTGACGCAGGAGCTTTTAGGCACGGTGCCACAAGGCGCTTTACAGCGCTTGTTCTCACCAAAAATGGTGCACGGGTCGTCCTGAAGACAAGAAAGTGATTTACGCCAGCTGTCAACTGATGTCACTTTTGATGACAGTGGAGTCGTCAGTATCTGCCCTTCAACTTTCACCAAATCACATGTACCCTCAACCACCAACAGTGTTAATAGTAGCTTATGTAGAGTAATTAACTCATGACCACTGAACCTGTAAATACAGGTCACAGCACACAGCTGTGAACACTGGTGGAGCATGTTGGCAGGATGCTGCAGTTATCTTTATAATCTTTTTGGAGGCTTAAAGGTCGGAGGTTAAGGTTAGCTGTCATGGGGATTCAGTGCCTTGCTCAAACACACTGATACTGTTATTTTGTATGTCTTGGTGTGGATTTCATACCATGGAAAGTACATTGTTCAAAGGCCAAACATGACTTGGCACTGAGATCAACAGAACCAAAATATCTGGCCCTTCTCATCACTCCTGATCTTGTTGTAGTTTAGATGGATTTTTTTTTTCTCTCATGAAAAGAACAAAGATCCACAAAGATAAAAAGATTATTTAAAGGACAGAGTCCAAATGGTTTCAAACTTCAAAGTGAAAGGAAAGGATGTTTCAGGACTTTGAAGTGAGGGTTCATGCGTCACCTCTCCGCAGGGATTAATCACATAAGTATATAGATATCTATTTAAAGTTCTCCTGGTTTATTCCGGGTAATTGACTGTTGAGGTGGGTACTCTGCCTCATTACAAACACGCACAAACATTCATATTCTCATCTATAATCTCCCCAATCTTAGCCTGGTTTGTGAAAAGCATTAAATGAAACAAAATGACAATCCAGTGCTAATATGAGACCTACTGTATGTCTACTGCACAAACTCACCAGAGCTCACTCCAAAAAATATTTTGGCCAAACGAATGCGGCCATTTTGAGTTTATTATTATCAATACAATGCTGATGTTTTGTGTTGAATGTCATTAGCGTTGGACAAATGAATGTAAAGTGAGACGATCACCGAAGTGATTTTGATTCATCCTCTGGAGGACATGAACGTGTATACTCCAACAATCCATCCAACAGCTGTCAAGACGTTACACTGAAAAAAGCACACAAAAATCTCCTGATGAAACTAGAAAAAAAAAAAAAACGAGGGAATCACCATAGTCAATATGATTCATCCTCTTGGGAACATGCATGTCTGTACAAAAGTCCATGAGAATCCATCCAATATTTGTTGAGATATTTTAGTTGGGTGCAAAATGGTGTACTGACCACCTGACTAACTTTGCCATCCCCAGAGCCAAACTGCTCGGATGACTAGTAATAATAGTAATAATAATAATATGACTAATAACTATCAAGTGGGGGAGTTCAAGGACTTCTAAGGTAAAATAGATGATCAGGTGTATCTGTAGTAATGGTTTTGTATTGTATTAGTGAAGAAAGTTTGATAATCTGGAAAGAACCTCATTCATCTTCTGCTCGCCCACATTTTGAGAAGCCTATGTAGGAGTTTTTGTTTTGTTTTTTTTGTTGTTGTTGTTGCACCTTATAACAATACACCCTGAGACAAGTTGGATGCCGTGGATATTCTAGATGAGCTACATCTCCCAGAATGCTTTCCAGCACCTGGGCGTCATCTAGGAGCAGCTTGAAGCAAGTTGCCGGGTTAAAGGATGTCAGAGGCTGTCTGCTTTGTTTTTGAACGGATGGATCTGACTGCAACACACAAACAAAACCACTACACCTTGCTGAAATGTCTCAGAGCCAAAACAAGAATCCTCTTGTGAAGTCTTGTTTGTCAAAACATTGTTTGTTTTCTATAAAAATGAGATATCCCTCTAATGTTTTTTATCCAGGGAAATCAGCATATGGCAGGAATAGTTATAGTAGTGGGATTTTGTTGATTTTATTTGCATTTATTTTACCTGCCGTGTCTCCAGAAAAGAGAAAATAATAACCCTTTAATCCCATGATTCCTTTCAATGGATTTTGAGCAATTAACTCAGATGTACAAGCAAAGACAGAGGAGGTGTGATGTGGCATTATTTGTCCTCCCATGTGAGATTTATCTTCAGAAGAGTAATTAGCATCATGCCTAACTCTCTGTTTCTTCCGCTCCTTTTTTTTTTTCTCTCTCCTTTTTTTAGACTTGGACAACAGTGACGCCAACGAGAGACTGAAGTTCAGCATACTGAAGAGACTCCCTGAGGTACGGTGTGTGTGTGTGTGTGTATGTGTGTGTGTGTGTGTGTGTGTGGCCTGACATGAGGTTTTTATGCAGAGCCAGGACTAGTTCAGATTAGTTTGTCTGACAAGGAAAGATTAAAGGAGCTTACTCAGCCTTTTCTATCTGCTGTAATCATTCCAAAAATAAACTTGGTATAACGTCAGCCGTTCACGGTCAGGGTGAATTTTCTCAGCCTGTGACAGTATAAAGAATGGACAGAGTCTGAATGGCAGCCGCCATGTTGGATGTGCTCCTTTTTCCACCTCCCGGCTAATCTAAATATCGGCAAAGACGCGGATCATCAGCGGACCTGAGGCGGGCTGAATGACGCCTGGGTGCTCAAAAAAGCCATCTACAACGGTACTTACCTGCTAATTAGATGGTCACCGTGTCAATTATGTGCAACTTTAAGCCTTAATATCATTTAAATGAGCAAGTTAAAAAAAAACATCACTCCCCCACAGTCGTCACGAACAGGAAAATTAGCTACAGAGATCAAAACTGTTGTCTGAACCAGGCTGTAAACATGTTTAATTCTGCTGTGAAGACATTTTGCCATATTATGGCAGCCTGTCTCAAGTGGCCGCTGGCTTCATTCCCCAGCACAAGCGGAGGCTGCCGCGTGTGTTATACCCAGTAAAACAATGCATAAGGCTATTATAATCCCATCTATTAGTGAGGGGGAAGTTTTGATCTCTCTCGAATGGTTCTCTCCCCAAACTTCCCATTCTGGTCCAATTAGGAGTTTGAAGTTATTTTAGGTCTCATCTCCCTCAAGCCCCCCTAAAGCCAATCACAAAGCACTTGTGTAACTGGCTGCTGTGTGAGCCTGTGTGTGAGTGTGTGTGTGTGTGTGTGTGTGTGTGTGTGTGCGTGCGTGCATGCGTGCGTGCTCCATCCGCATTGTGATCAGAGGAATGTCGAGTGTTTAGTGTTTCTGCTCAGTTTCCTGCCCGTCAGACATTTGGTGGGTGAGTTTGGCAGGCAGGAGAGATTCAGCAGGTACAATACACACACACACACACACACACACACACTCCCAAAGAGGTGGAAATGCTAAACTACAGTCATACTATTACACACATATTTCACCATCTGTGCCTATGTGCTGTGGATAAATAAATCATTTCACGCACACAAAAGATCGGCCGTGATGTTTAATTGATGATTTTTTGGAAGTTATGGTACAATTTCTGTATTACAGTTATTCTGACGTCTTTACAAGCTGAGACATTCAAGTTTTACCGATGCAGCTTGAATTAGTAAATCACAAGTTTAAAACACACTAGTACTTTAGTTACTAAGAACTTAGGGAGGAATTTCATGAGCGGCTGCAGAGCGGAGGGAGAGATCTAAAGATTTAAAGACTCAGCTCTTTAAGTTCATGGTTATTTTATGTGGTCTTTCTGAACCATGACAGTGCATTTAGTTATTGTAACATCGGGATAAATCTTCAGTGTCTTTTCAAGGCTTTTAAGGAGTGTTCCAGCACAGTAAAACAAACACTGAATCACTTGTTTGCTCATCATATTCACATTGCAGATTATTTTAGCTTGTAATTCTTCATCACAAGGTCCTTCCTCCCCCCCCCGAGCTGTTAGCTCATTAAAACGCGTCAATGACACCAAAAGGAAACAGTCGAGGAAAATAGTTTTAGCGCTGACAGAGTGTAAGAACATATACGCATTAATCAAATGAGGATCTTCGCTGCTCTCTTAGCTTGTCTCATCTTGTTTCCTCTCACCTCTGACAATAACACAAAGCTGCTGAATCACTTCAAGGATTGTATCAACTTGGCAGCGCGTTTGACGCTGGACAGAAAGCAGCCCCGAGGAAAAAGCTGCGCTCTCTCGTATTGTCAGTCACACTCGGAGTCTCTGTTTGCTTAAGTGTTATTTATTAGGGTGCCGTGCATTTCCCAACACTGAAAAATGAGATTTCTATCTAATTCCTCATTAGCAGCCAACTCTGCGATAATGGTTTGGAGTTCCAGTTGGCAAAATAGAAAGGGACAGATGTTCACATGCTTTGGGGATGATTTTTATTCATGACAACATCAGCTACATGCCTAAAATGTGAACTCTGCGTGTGTGTGTCTGTGTTTGTGTAGCCCATGGAGAAGACGATCTACCACATGTGGGACCATCCTGTCAGTTCGGCTTCAATCTCCAGAGATTATGTCAGAACTCTGCTGGAGAAGCACAACAAAAACAAGGTAACGCAATCTAGTGTGTCACACATGCTGCAGAGCGAACATGCTTCCTCTCTCTGAGAGCGCTGCGGATTAGCAAAAACAAACTGAGGGGAAAATCTCCCCGACGTTAAAGAAAATCCTCCAGTGTGAAATGAAATGTTCAGTGCTGAAATGATTATTTGATAGACATTTTCGTCATTTGATTAACAACAAGATGGATCTATGATCTGTGCCGCACTGTGCTAATGTCGGCGTGCTAACGTGTTCACTTTAGACGATGTAAAGGAGGGATGTCGTATCCGCGACACGGTTTCAGAAGAGCGTGATGGCATAACGATAACTTTAAGCCTTAATATAATTTAAATGGGTGAATTTAAAAAAGATTCAGACTCAGTACAGTTGTCATGAGCGGGGAAATTAGCTTTAGAAACCAAAACTGTTTTTTGAACCAGGCTGTAAACATGTTTATTTCTTCTGAGAAGTTGGACATTTTAACATAGGGACTTATGGAGACTGACTCATTCTGTAGCCAGCCTCACAATGCTAACGTGATGATGTCAGTTTAACGTGTTAGCATGCTAGTGCTACAAACCAGAGAAGATTTAGGAAACTTTTTACAGAATATGACAGAAATGGAAAATAATATACACAACCAGAGTCAGTGATCAGGTTCCTGTCTGTGGCGGGGGTCAAGTGTCAAAGCAGCGTTATGAGTAAGTTATTAACATCTTACAGAAACACTTAGTACAGTAGTCCACCTTCCACCTTCTAATCCTCTCGCTCAGTCACTCTCTTTTCCTCTACTAGAACAGGCTATTATATTCAAAATTCACTCATAAGAGGTTAAGGATGCATCGTTTATGTGTGCTGCATGTACTTGTGTGTGAGAGAGATAAACAAGAGACAGAGTTCATGTATTTAATGAAGGGTTACTTGTTTCGCTGCTATTCAACGATAAATAACACAAGTAGAACAATTTGTCTCGTTTAATCGACCTAGATCTTCCCACTACTGTAGGCGGGAGACAAATTGAGCCCTCTGTCAGCTCACTGACCCGTGCGAAGTGTGCGATGTTTGTTAGAAAAACAAATTGATTCAAAAGTTATCTGGTCAAAAGCCAAATGAGTTTATTAGACTATGACTATCAGACGTTTCTGCATGTGTGTAATAATCACCAGAAAAGAAGAAGCGCTATGTTTTTCAGATAGGATGGACTTTAACTTTTATCGGACGGTGTGGAAATTCACTTGTCACAGCAGCTCGTATCACTCGTATCAGCAGCACAAGGTTGATAAGAAATTACTCATAAATAAATAGATATAGAGAAAAAGTCACGCTGGTGTCAAAGAGTGTGACAGCTGAAGGACCTTTGGAAGCGCTCCTTCTTACACGATGGGAGTTGCAAGTCTGTGGCTGAAGGAGCCGTTTCAGGCCTCCACAGTGTCATGCAGGAGGTGACGGGAGTTGTTCATGATGGATGTCAGCTTTGCTAACATCCTCGTCTCCTCTGCTTCCTCTATGGGAGAGTTATTACCTCATGATGAGTCTTTATTTATATCCACGGACACCACGACTCCTCTTCCTCGTCCACGGTGAACCGCCAGGTTCCTACAGTAACCCAGAATAAACTAAACTCTGGCTTTAGATAGGACTTTCAGGCAGCCACTCAATCAGCAGCTAAATCTGGTCCTTGAATTTCAAGAATTTAATTGTGCGTTTTTTAGAGGCATCCCCTTGGGCTCATTGTCCCAATTTTCTGTCAGGCAATCGTAGACAAATAAAGTCAATAAATCTTTTTTTTTTTTTCTGCAGATACAGTCCTCCATGGCCTTATTTATTAAATGTGTTTAAACACTGACCCCTCAGCTATACAGCTAACGCAGCACCTCTCCGCTTCACGCTGCCATTGGCCAGTTTCAGTCAGCTAATTGGCTGGCACACTGGCACGGAGAGCAATGCCACTCTGCCATGCAATGACAGATAATAATGTATGGCTGCCCTAAAAAGTTTAAACCGCAGCCAACTTTAAAACAAGCGAGTCAAAGCGAGCCGTATCTGGATTTGCTGCAGATTTGTCTCGACTGTGTGTATCCCGGAAAAAAAAAACAAAAACCTGCAGAATCTACAGTTATGTTTTTGCTTTTCCTTCCTCCTCAGGGATTTGCATTCACCGGCAGAGACAAGCCGGGCTTCAGACCTGAGTTTCTGCCTCTTACCTACCTGGCAAAAATCCTCTCTGATATAGAGGAACAAGGTATTGTATGTGTGTTTGTGCGTGTATGCTGCCTTTGGAGGATTAAGACCGAACGGGTGTGTTTACGCGCGTGCTTGGTCAGATCTCCATCATGAAGGAGGAAGTGTGTTATATTCTCTGTAAGAAGCTGCATCTCTCTCTCCTTCTTCTCCCTGTCTTCCAGCTCTGAACCCTTTCGAGGAGCAGGAGAACGTGGACGCCAGGTTCGTGGAGGAGACGGCTCTGAAACAGACACTTATACTGCTGGGTTTTGAGGAGAAATGATGAAGGATGGGAGAGGAGAGGAGAGGAGAGGAGAGGAGAAGAGAGGAGAGGCACAGACGACGGATGGATTACAGGGGGAGGGAATAGATGAAGGGGAAAATATGTTGGAGAGAACAGACATCATTGACTGGGCCTTGAGGACAAGTAACGGATGGATGGACGATGGAGGGGAGGGGCGGAAGATGAATGGAGAGATTGAAAGGCAGAACGCTCATAAACAACTGTTTGATGACAAATTAGGGTGGGACGGAGGGACAGATGGATGGAGACGCCCAGAACGGGAAGATGGAAGAGCTGAGTTGCGGTGTGAAAGAGGGACAGCAGCGTCTCACTTCACACAATACAGCCACGTGTGAACAGCACGAAAAACTTCTGAACTCAGCAGGGGACACGGTTAGATCTTCGGCTGGAGGTTTAATCCAATTTGGGGAAACAAATTCTGATTGAAAATCAATAACTGCAGGCAGCTATTTATACCAACTCATATTTCTATAGCAGCAACAATTCTCTCCACTTTCTCTCACACAATTTATGAACGTTGATGTCAAATCCTGCAAACCGTATTTATAAATCAAACTAACTTGTTTATCCTCCTCCCGTGCTTCCTGTAATGCCGCCGCACCCCATCAACTTGATTACATGCTGACAAAAGCTTCGAAGATAGAGTAGCCTGATATGGTCGGTCAGTGGCAGCTGCGCATTAAATCTGATTTTAACACTGAGTTATACAGAATCTTTGCGGCTGAATAACTCAGCGAGACTGACGGACACTTGCAAAGATTTAAAATTACAGCCGCATCCGGATATTTAGTGCACCGATTGTAGCAAAAACCAAATTGATCATGTTCATAAAGAAAAGTCGATGGGCGGGAAGGATTTTCAAGCTTCGAGGCAACATTTTGTTGTTCTATGGTTTGTTTCTGCCTGTATTTATTTGGAAAATAAGGTAAAGATATAGTTTGCAAGGCTTAGATACTAATGCCGGTATGTTTCTGTGCAGCATGAAATGATCTGATGGTTTCAGATTTTAAAAAACGAACATACAAGTACTTTGACGAACTCCAACTGGCTTCATTTTGATTTAAAGCAATACTACTACACACATTTTTAGTATAAAATGATACGTAATGTTGAGAAATGTACATTTATATTTCTACATAATCTTCAGACAAAGTTCTCAAATGTTAAATATTGTCTAAACACAAGCTGCCATACAAGAAGTTTGCTAATTACACTGCAGAAAAGTCTGAAGCTAGCTTTGATTTACAGTGAGACTATTTAAAAGACATTCTTACTCATACATCAATAAACAAATAAAAAGTTGAACTCATAAGAACACTCAGGGTTCATGAACTTTATAGTGACTTTATTTCTATAGCACATTACAAAATGAGTCTACAAAATGCCTTACAAACCACAGAATCAAACAGGACAGGGTTAATAATAAAGGCAGTCTGAAATAAGAAGAAAGAGAATGCTCTGATGTTACTCAGCCTTCCTACACACACTTTGACACACACTCACTCAAACGTCTGGTTTGAATAATGTACACGTGCCCTCAATCATGACTGAGCTCTTACTGTAAGTGGAGAGATTCTTTGGTAGTGATGGTATGTGTGTGTGTGTGTGTGTGCACGCACGTGCGGCATGTGTTCATAATCCTTTTTACAGTTTCTGAATGTTGGCACTCTGCAGAACTCAATACCAGAGATTGTTTACATCTCATGTCATGCTTTTGATTTGAGGAAAGAAAAAAGGGATCTCGTAAATCACTCATGTTTCTTATGTTTAGAAAAAAAAAAAGATAAATAAATTTCTTTTCAAGTGTATTGATTCTTTTGTTTCTCTTTCACTTTGACAAACATGGCATACAGAGAAGCACTGTGGCAACAGTAAAGCTCTGAGTCATGCTTCCAACGAATTTCCTTTGAATCTTGCAAAATGTTGGTAGTCATTTACATTGGAGGCTCGAGGTAAATTAGGAAATGATCTCAACCTGGAGTCAAATGTTTCGTAGCTTTAAAAGCTCTGGCGAGAGGGAAGTGAAAATAAATTCAGCATCAGTACACGCTGAGTCACATTTAGGGAAAAACACACCCATCGTGCTTGTTTTATAACACAAACGCCAAATTATACAATCTTTTTTTTTTTTTTTTTTTTTTTTAAATACCTCCTTGGTAACAGTCGTCTCAAAACATTTCTCTTCTGGGGAATTCCTCTTTTAAATGGTCATTCAGCGCTCGATTGCCTCCTCCACTCTCTCTGTTATGCAGTCGGTGTTATGTAGCCGGCTAATAAGCACAAACAGTTAGGGGCTAAGTTTATCTGACAGCTCTCACCATCAGCTTGGGGTGGACGATCACACACAGATCACAGATCACCGGGTGGACGTGGCTGCCTCGAAATCAGATAAAACTCGACCTGACGGCTTCTTAAGCCTTTTAGGAAGTTGGCTCACACTGTGTGTATTGCAAACTGAGCTTACAGCAGTGATTCTCAGAAGTTTCTTGGTGTTAAGCAGCCCCGCATATCAGATGAGCTCAAGTAGCCACTTATCAAAGAGTCCATCTATATTGTTGAAACACTGTTTTAACTATTTATCTAGTAACCTAGCCTAACCTTTAGCTAATTAATGTAACTGATAATGAATTATTTTAGCTAACCTTCATTTTATGTAAATAATTCAGTGATTATATGTTAATTTTAGCTGACAGTTTTGAATTGAGGTGTGCTGAATGACACCTGGGTGCACAAAACGCTATCTGTTAAGGCACCTACCCATCAATCAAACTGTCCATGCTGCATAACTTTAAGCCTTAATATCATTTGAACAGGTGATATAAATATTCAGACTTAATACAGTTGTGATAAACGAGGAAATTATCTATAAAGACCAAAACTGTTTTTTTTTTTTGTACCAGGCTGTAAATACGCTTATTTCTGCTGTGAAGTTCAACATTTCAGTATGGGGACTTATGGAGATTGACCTGATCTGCAGCCAGCCTCAAGTGGACGTTTGAGGAACTGCAGTTTTTGGCACTTCCACATTTGAATTGTGTTCACTGGTGCACATAGTAAATGTCCTGACGTGAACTCAGTCTGCACACGCACAGTAGACGTGCTTACAAGCTGCAAAACATGCTCACAAAGACCAAAACTACCTCCACTTCAAGCTGAGATCAACAGATGACGACTTCCAGTAAATTTTCTGAAGCTTTAAAGACCGGGGACTTTGTTTTTTCGTCACTACTTATCAACTGAACTCTCCACCCCATTTAGAGCTCCACTTTAATCATGTTTTTTTTTTCCCTTTGACTGCCCCCTGCCACCTTTTTCCAGCTGCCATCTCTCTTTCCTCTTCATTGAAATTCTCCTCTCACCTGTCATTCTCTATGCTCTTTCACTGCCCGATCTTCCTCTCTATATTTACACTTTCATTTCAGGCATTAAGCAGGCACTCTTAGCCTAGCTTAGAGGTTAAACCCATTGCAATTTATTCATCAGCTTCGAGATTACAAGTGCGGCGGATGAAACGGCAACAAGAGCGAGAAGATGTCAAAATATTCCAGTGTCCCGCAGAAACGGATTCCTCTTCTCCCCTAGTAAGACGATAATGATGCATTCCTAAAGTAAAGAAATACATACAAAACTGTACTGGTGGACATGATGTAACAGTACACAAACAAACATTTTATCTCCCCCATGTCCTCTGTCTTGCCTTCCACTCTCCTACAGTATTTAGTGTTACTGCAAGCAAAGAGTGTAAACAAGCTCTTGCCAGTAAATTTAAAAAAAAAAAAAAAAAAAAAAAAGGGGAAACAAAATTACAACCAGATGTAAGTCCACAAGTACAAAAACAGCAGTGGTATGCTGGACAGCGAGGACTCAAACATACACAAGAATCATAGAGCAGGAGGAGGAGGAGGAGGGAGCGGCACTGAGAGGTGAGAGCAGACAGATGAATAAGTGCGAGAGAAGTGAGCACACACGGGGAAATATTAATTATTAAAATCTGCTTTTAAACCTTTCTTTGATTCCTCGAGTGGAGATTAAACATTTCTGAAGGACGCGGCCACATGAGCCGAAACGGCACCCACAGGTGTATGAATATGTTGGTGTTGCTCTAGATCTCCAAAGGTTCGAGCGTTGGTTTGCGGATGTGTCTCATGTTGGCTCCTGGCTGGGAGGGTTTGAAGGGCGCCTGGGCTCCGTAGGGTTTGGGCAGAGGGAGCGAGTCGTTCTGCGGGATGTACGCGTTGGGACGGCTCAACTGGTTCCGTTCGTCTTCTTGGGCGAGCTACACACACACGCACACACACACACACACACACACACACACACACACACACACCAGAGGCAGTTTTAATATTTAATGTAGGACCGCATGACCTTGGAGCCAAAAAGTGAAAATTTAATTTTCCTGAATTTTAATCATGAAAATGGAATAATTAATTTAGCAATTTATTTATTTTTTTTAACTTCTCAAGACAAATGCAAGGGCACCGGTGAACGGCTGAGTATGTGGGCTCAGAATCACAAGGCTGATTAAGTGTTTTCTTTTGCATATTAACCTCAGTAATTAAATATGCACATTAGAGAGGTTAATGACGGCGCACTAGAGGTGCTCTGGGTTTGTTACACAGGATGTTTCTGGACTGAATAACACCAAAACACAGTAAGGTCCACTTATTTATCCGCCGTACTGACAGCTTAGATAGATACACACAAGCTGTTTTTCCTGTTTTAAGGTTAAGGCTGCCGATATTCTGTATTGTTTATGTCGACTAATCTCATCCACAATGCATGCAGAGAATCAAATATTCTGTGACCATAACCTGTCTATGGCTACTGAACGGTGTATCTTTATTCTAAAAAATACAGAAAATGTCTAAAACTGTTGTGCATTGAATACAGGATATACTCACCGGACACTTTATTAGGTACACTTGTTCAATATCTAATCAGCCAATCACAAGGCAGCAACTCAGGTATGTAGACCAATGAACAGAGCATCAAACGGTGATTTATGGTTCTTGGTGCTGGTGCTGCTTGGTGGTCTAGATGTGCTGGTCTAAGTAATTCAGAAACTGCCTATCTACTGGGGCACAACCATCTCTCTGCCAGAGGTCAAAAGAGAACGGTAAGACTGGTTCGAGTGGATGGAAAGGCACTAAGACAACTCAACAAATAACCACTCGTTACAGCCGAAGTGTGCAGAAGATGCCATCTTTGAAGGCGCAACACGTTGAACCTTGAAGCAGATGGTAGCAGCGCCTTGTTGAATCTATGCCATGAAGAATGAAGGAAGTTCTTAAGGCAAAAGGGGCTTTGGCTTTGTCACCCAAATGCTCAGGTCAATCCAAAATTTTCTTGTCTGTTGTTCCCCTGTTGGTGGAACGCTCTACCAGTTCCCACCAGATCAGCAGCGTCCCTCTCTACCTTTAAAAACCTCCTGAAGACCCAGCTCTTCACAGAGTACCTCCTCTCCTAGCACTACCCGCAACTGGACATGCTAAATCTATCCCTCTTCAAGAACTGTCACTTGATTCTATGCGGTAATACTTATTGCTGCTCTAACCCGTCCTTGTCGCACAATACTAATTATGTGATAACACACAGGAGGAAATAGAACGATAGAAAACTGTTTCCTCCTCTAATAAAACAAAAATATTGCTCGTAGAATACTGACAGTGACTGACAGGGTGGATCTGAGCCTGGTATGTCACGTCTGATGCCTGCTGAAAAAAAAAAAAGAATCTTCCAGTGCGCACACGTCCTCATGACACAACAGTCCTCCCTTTGACTTTCACCCCGCAACAGCATGCAAATGAACTGTGCCTAACTCTCAGTGAGACTTCAAAGAGATGGCGATTTTCTCATGCATATGAACACTTTATCCGCTGGCATGTGATCTAAGGAGCGCGCACAAAACAAGGAATAATGGCTTTGAATGCAAAAAAAAAAAAAAAAGAGGAGCTGCCAATACATAAACAGGAAAAACATATTTGTCTTATCAGGTTCACAAAAACACATTTGCATTTTGAGAAGAAGGGGAAGCTTAAAAACGAACGATTAAGAAGGACTTCAGAAGAAGTTCTTCATATCCACAGTTTCAGTTTCAGCAGGTTTCTTCATATTTTTTTTTTTGTGCGTGCATGGTATTGTGTCTTTTTTTGGGCCGGCGCCTACAGGCGGGGAATAAACTGGGTGAGAAAATACAGATGAGTATAACAACAGGCAGGCTGCAGACAGCTGGACTGGTTTCAGCTGATCCCCCTATGCGTGCTTTTCTTGTGCGGCAGACAGCCCCCTACTTCTGTTTGTCAGCCGCTCTGCCCTTCGTGTCCTGTGTTTGTGCATGTGGTGAAAAGTATTCTAGTTCCTGTCTCGTCTGTGTGTGTCTGTGCGGAAAGTTTTCTACCCACTTCTCTGTCTGTGCATGTACAGGTATACAGAAGCCCTTTTGTCCCCCAGAATCTTAATCGATTCCTGCCCCGCGTCTTGTCCCCGCTCTGCTTCATTCTTCTTTGTCACTCTATCTTCTTTTCTTGCCCCTCGGTGCTCTAATCAATTCCTGACCAGTGATCTTTGTGTGTGCCCGTGTGTGTTTCTTTACCCTCTCTCTCTCCTCTTTGTCCCTCTGTCTCCTCTTCTTGTCTCGGAGCATCCTCCTCCACTCCTCCTCTATCTCAGGGCAAGGTGGCAGGCCCTGCTCCAGCTGCTGCTGGCACCTGTCCATCTGGAAACAGAGGGGCAGCGCGAGAGAAGCGTTCACTTTGTATTCCTATCACTGCATCCACTCTGCACTCTCCTGGCTCAATTCAATTCTAACTGCGCCCGAAAACAGATGGTCGTATTAGTGTCAGAATTTGGGCAAAGATATACCTCTGCATTTTCTGCTTGTAGTTCGGTCTGCGGCGCGCTGCGGGCATACATCAGCTGCAGGGGTTCTTCAAGTTATTAACACACATCTCTTGAAACATTTACAAGGCATGTGGGAAATCCTCTACTTTTTAGTAGTTAAATTTTTTATTGAGACAGAAAGCAGTGAGACTTCCTACTCATATCGTTGGCAGAAGTTCAAACTGTCCTGCTTAAATGACGATTTAGTTGACGGTTATTTGCTTCTTACACACAAAATCCCCGATGGTTGATACTCCAGGAAACTGTCAGGAAAATGTTTTAAATGAGTTAAATGATCGGTTAAGCTTTGCCTGATAACCTCTGAATGGAAAAGTATCTTAAATTAAATGTAATCAGCTGTAAAAAAAAAAAAAAAAAAAATCCTTTTTTAGATTTGTAGGTAAAATCTGGAAGTCTGTGAAACTGTGCGATCATGCTTTGACTGTCAGTCAACCAAGATCTTAAAACAGCACTAATAAATATTTCATATTAATAATGGCTTTGCGAAAGTGGCAAACTCATTCTGAACTGTTTTAGCATCTTTTAGCTCATTGTTTTGGTTGGTTTGGCTCTTATATCTCTAATCAGCCTTGTTCCTAGCAGCAGACGGCGGATGTTTTCAGTGAAAAAAGCTTGGATAAACTCACTGTTTGCTTTCTGCGTACCAGACAAACAAAGTTAGCGACTAGCTGGTGAACGTAGCGGAGCCTGTAATGGCTAAAGGATTGGTGGAGACCCCAACGGAGCTAAAAGGAGAGTGAATATTGGACGCATTCATCAGGTGGATGCTGCTTTAAAGCTTGACTAGTTGTTTGATTATAGATAGAAGACAGGCAATGAAAACAGGTATGTCTATTTAAATGTAAACATTATAATCGCATGGTAAAAACAGTATTACAAAATAAAAAATACAGTATCAACAGAAGAATGTTGCACGCTTATCTGTGTGTAATATTCTCATTTGATAAGCAAGTTCAGAGCCAGTATTCAAAGTTAACTTACTGTTAATGCAGTCTTAAGTCTTTTGAACACACGTAAGAGGCTGATATTTTAACTCAGCTTAAATGTTGATGTTTTTCTCGGTTGCTATGGATACAGAAGTTGCAGAAGTGAACAAACAAACCATGACAGCATCATAATGAAAGTTAAACTCTTGATTTCGGATTACAGTCTCACTGCAAGGTCCACTCAGTAGCTGTTTGGAGCATTTCAATCTTGAATCAACTTTTGCGCCAGCGTCATGTCATCATGTCTTTAAAGTGCTAATCTATATCTCCATGACAACCTCTAAACATCTTCTGCCGGAGCTTATGGTGTGATTGTTTTTGTCACTCGCCACAGTACATTTGAATCCAGACTCCCTCATGCTTTTATTTACTGTGTTAACACTAAGTCATTTGTTTGTTACGCACTTACTTCACTTACTTGTTGTATTTTTATGAACCCCTTGGAGTTTTTCTAATCTTATTTATGAAAATTATTGTTGAATATTATTTTGTCTCCCTGTGTTTACCACTTGATTTGTTTTTACTGTGCAAATAAGCAGAATAAATGGCTTCGGGGTGAAATGTGGAACACGGTTAGAAATTATCATTCAGACGCTTTTTGCTCTCTCTTCGATCGCGGTCAGCGGAGAGTGACGGGAATGATGGGAAACCGTGGGGAGTGTGTGCAACCAAAATCTGACCTGGTGCTCCTTTTCTTTGATCTCTTGTTGGAGAGACAAAGCGACCGCTTGCTTCATGGAAAGCTCGGCAGAAACGGCCATCAGGCGGTGGTTGCTGTCGATTATGTGAGCTCGGAGCTCGTTTAACTGGAGGCAGACAACACACACACACACAGGTGAGGTTAGGTGAATTTCACGCTGGTTCAACTTGTTTTGACTCATGCAAGGAACAAGATGTGAGGCTAATCATTCAGTGGGATCCGATTTGATGCACTACGATGATGCGGTATGTTTTAATGCATTGAGATTATGTAAAATTGGTGTGTGAGGAAGAAACACAGACAGCCGAGGAGAGAGAGAGAGAGAGAGAGAGAGACGAAGACAGGGCAAGTGTCAATACTAGGAAACTGTAATGCTCGGTGAACTCCTTAATGCCCACTCTGCATGCTCCTCACATGCTCTTCAAACAACGTGCCAGTGTTTGCGAGTGTAACAGGTGAATGATATAACAAGAGTCTTTGCATGTGTGTGTTAATCTTATGTCTGTATTGTTTGACTTGTGTGTGTGTATGTGTGTATAAGCTGAGCCTCATCTCTGTCTGTGTGTTGAAGTGGATCTTGTTGTCTACCTTCTTTGCCAGTGAGAGCCTGTCCTGTTGGCAATTCTCAGCCTGCTCGCTGAGTGGCTTTGTGAGCCGGGTCACCTGGTCCACGAGGAGTTCTTTTTCCAGCACCCGCCTCTCGCTGTCTGCTAGATTCATCTCCAGCTGCAGTACATGCACAGAAACACAATGATTATGGTCTTTTTTCCACGGATTTCCACCATGAATTGTTGCAATTTTTGCTCCTATATGAACTCATTTCATTAAATTGATAACATATACTGGGCTGAGCAACAAATAAAAGCTGAGGAAGCTGTTGTGTACCTGCTCGATCTTCTTGACCAGCTCTACAGTCGAGGGGTCTTTGCCTTTTAGCTCTTTGTAATCGACTCTTCTGTTCAGAGCTTCGATTGTCTTATCTCGCGCTTCCGACAACTGAGAAACAGAGAATTAGAGACAAAACAAGACAAGACCACAAGTAAGTAAGTCAATACACACACAGAGTGTATTGACATATACAACATCTATACATACAGGCTGAACTGTAGTCCTTGAGTCACTGTCATTGGGGGCTAGTGATGAAAATAATACAGTAATTTCCCACAGGACCATACACTTCACACAAATAATAAGTAAACAACATGAATAAAAGGAAGACATCTGGAATTAGTCTGCCACTGTCTGCGTTTCAAGTGGCTTCTCCTCCAGGCGTTTAAGATACTTATTGCACTGGGGATTTTACAAAACACTCAGCTGAACGTAGTGCCTATATGGGAGCTACATCCCACTCGATGACAAGTCAGTGGCAAAGTGTGATGAAAGAAACTAGCATTTAAAGTGCCACAGGATCCCTGTGAGGGAGTGTTTTCTTTTAATAGGCTGACATCCCTGAAGACAACAGAAACAAAAGGAGCGGTAAGGATACATAAGAGGCATAAATTAGACGAGTTCGAGGAGCGGAGAGAGACAAAAAGGCAGACAGGAGGGCAGGAGAAGACATTAAAATGAAATGAGGGGATATTTTAGATCCACGCCTTTAGCTCACTCTCTTATCCTGAAACAGCTCCAATTAATAAGTGAGGGGAATATATATGTAAAATGAACTTCTAACGTATTAATTAAAAGGTAGCCTCTGGAGTACCTCTAATAGCACTATTGATTAGTCATTTAAAAGGTGGGTCCCCACTTTGTTTGTCTGGTCTGGCGCACAAGGACACACATACCAATGCGATAAACATTCCTGCCAATGGTTTCACACTATTCCCCCAATGTAGAGGTGGCAGGAATGCACCAAGAAATGCAGGGAAGAAGAAGAGTGCGACGTACGCAACGCGGGTTCAGAAACCGCAAGATGCAAATGTTTTATAGGAGGAAAGAAATGTTTTCAGCACGTTCGTGAGACCTCAAAGAAACATACAAACACTCTCCAGCATAACTGGATTTTGTGAGGATTTTCTGCTTTTTCTATATCACCATCAACCTGGAAGAACAGTCGGGGCACAATAATGCTGTTTGTCTCTGACTGTGTTCAAAAATAAAGAACCTTAGACTCCAAAGTTTCAAAAGATACCAAATATATCAGACTGAATTTGGGAAAAAATGGATGGAGCAGTCCAAAAAACGTTAGAGTCTTGAATATACAGCAATGAATGTTGTGTATATGTGATACCCATAATGTACTTGGAGGATAAATTAATGTTAAAGGGGCTAACTGAATAAATCTGAGTTTTGGCAGTTTAAAGACTCCGAACAGCTCTGGTAATTTTTTAATATACTGAACCTATTGAACACATTAATCTAATGAGGATAAGTGTTATTGGCAGCCCTAAATGAACAGGGAAAAAGGCTCATTGCTGCGCCTGAATTCACCTGCTCAGTCTGTTTTGTGTAAAAAGCAGTTTCTTTCTAATATCCACTATTTAATGTGGCCTCGAGTGGCCTCTTAACCTGGGCGGATGGAAATGAGCAATTAAAGCAGCTACAGTACCTCAGCGGGGTTAATGCAAATACCCAACGGCCCCATTACAGCAAAATAAAGATAGTCTATATATAAGAATATATGAAGCTGAGATGATCAAGGAACCACGACAGGGACCATAAAAGGGATGTAAGCAGAAAATAGAAGTAAAAAAAAAAAAAAAAAAAACATCAGACGACAGAAAAAGAGAAAATATGAACTGATGCCTCCGGAGATTGGAGAAAGAGACAAATATAAGATGATGAAGAAATGATTGGAGAGACAGCAGAGAGCAAAGAGAGGAGTGAAGAGGAAAAACAGGGTTCGGAAAAATGTTGTTCACAGGCGGTCTGACTGGGCATGACTTGGCTTATGAAATAACAGCTTCTCTCCACTCAACCATACGGTGTGTGCGTACGTACACGCACCTCTGTATGTTTACGCGCCGGCATCTAATGAGAGAGTTTATGTGTCAGACGTGAAAGACAGCGTGGAACAAAGTGATGATTCCAATTTTCCCTCCCTTCACGGAAGAGATTAATGACGCCTCCCTTACGGAAACAGACAGCGAGGCTGATTGAAACAGACTTCAGCCCCTTAAAAAGATGCTTTCCCTCGATGTCATATGACTCAAGTTTTAACTTAACAGTATGACTGTCATGTGATTAAATGGGGGTGTTTGTAAGGCTAAAGTTACAGATGCTCAAGGAGCAAAGAAAAGTTGAGAAGCAGACAAAACTGACAGTAAGCAGCCAATAAGCCGAAATACAGAGAGAGAGATGAGAGTGGAGCAGATGTACACAGAGAGACTGATAAAAGGCTGACAGATAGAGGAAGATAAAGTGAAGAGGAGCAAAGGAAGGACAGCATGAAGGCCGGAGTAAGAAAAGGAGAGAGAGATAGGATGTGAAAGCAGACAAGAAAGACTAGAATTAGAGACAGAGGAGATGTGGAGAAACAGGAATTGGGGCTGACCATCAGGGAACAGGGTTATCTGCAGTTTTCTCAGAGAATATGACTTGAGAAAAAAAAAAAAGAAACCTTTTAAACAAGTCCACATTCCCGCTGGTTATATATTATATGGCTGTAGCCATGAGCCTTATTACAACACTCAACATTGGAGAGGGCCGGTTGTGTCGTTAAATTTCCACTCTGCAAGCTAGGCTAACTAGCCTCTACTTAGAAAGTGTAAACCCCAACAGCCCAAAACACGTCCCACTGGACTGAAAGCCCATTTGTTTGACAGCTTGTTATCCCAAAAACAAGCTGCCATTGTCCCGTAGGCCCATTCCTCAGAAAATACACACTCTTTGCATCAGGTCACTATCGCATTTTGCCTCATCTGGGTGTGGAAAGTGGCTCAGCGTGTATATTATACACTGACTATTATATTATCCTAAAGCTATCCAAGTAGCAGCAGTGCCTAAACCTAACCACACTCTGAACATCACCTGAAACATTCATTCAACTGTTCAAGCGTTTAATGTCGACACCTTCTCATGTTTTTCCCACATTGTGTAAAAGGAACAGGGTTAGCTAGCATGAGCTGTCTTTCTCAAAGCAAAGTGTAGTCCTCTAACCTCGGCACGCCGTATTTACTTCACGATTTGAATCATTTCACAGAGTAACATATTGAGTTACAGAGTAACGGAATAGTCCAGCACTGTGAGAAATACTGTTTTGATTTTGAAAGATCAATTCTGTACCAATTTCATATCTGTATGATAAACAAGCGTCCGTCAGCCATCGGTAAGCTTAGCAGAGAGAAGAGTTTCGCTTCAGGCTAAAAAAACAGTCTGGAACATAACCACCACTAAAAAGTCTTTACAGTCTGTTTTGACTTTGGTTTGGCTGATCAGTCAGCTGCTATGCAACGACTGACAAATTCACATTCGGCCTAAAGAAGCTTTACTGCATCAGAGATGTTTTTATTTATTCTAATTTTAAATGAAAATCAACTTCTCAGACGACGTCAGAATCTGCAAATACCCAGCTGAGACAAGCGTGTGCCCACTCCTCACTTCTGAGTCTGATTGATCTGTGTTCCAACCTCATACGCAACCACCCTGAGCCATTTAAACACTACATGATGGATGGGATACAGCGCGTCTCTGTCACTCTCCTTCTCCTCTCTCTGCTCTTCAATCAATCTTTTTTTCCTCTCTCTCTGCTGTGCCCTCTCTCTTAACGTTTTTATACCCGTCCTCCTCCCTTTGCGCTGATGTTTGTCTTTCTCTTTGTATTCATCTGTCTCAGTGTCAACGTCTCTGTTCAGCCTGTCTGCGTCTCTGTTTTCCTCATCTGACAGTCACAAAGAATAGCTGCCTTCTTGGCTCGTGAGTGCTGCAAAAAGCATTGTACGTGTAACATCTACGCACAATACAATCTGCATATAATTTACATAACTTTCGCTCGGTTAGTAGTTAGCAACGATGTCTTGAAAACCCACATAATGGATGGCACTCTGCGTGCTTAACACTTCTAATAATAAAGATAAATAATGACCTTATTTACATAGCACTTCCCAAAATTAGGTTACAAAGTGCCTCACAATTAAAAGGCATAAAAGACAAAGGGGACAGATCAGTAAAGCAGAAAGGTCAGTAAAGTAAAGCACTGGTAAAATCCTAATCATAATAAGGTTATGTAAGGTTAATTAGCAGAACATGTGAGCAGAGAAGCCGAACTGAAGCTTTTATAAGACCCAAATTAGGAATACATTATAATTAGATATGAAAATATGCATTTCACCATGGCTTCTACATAAAAATGAACTGATTGGCACTAGCAATGTCAAACTGATGTGACGTTGCTCGGAAGAAAAAAAATCTGGGTGAAACCTGTCTGGGTTTATTGATGGAAAATATACAAAACAGCCATCAGGATTAATAAAGCTAATTAAAAAATGGGAAATATTAAAAGTTAAGGGGTAAAAAATGATATAAAATCTTGTGTTACAAAGAAATTTGAAGGGTGAATCTGACTTGAGTTTGTCCTGAATTCCTTGGGCGAATCACTCCACAGCCTTGAAGCCCCTCACAACAAAGGCCCTCGCTTTCAGTATCTGGATATGGGAATAGTTATAAAGGTAAGGGAAGATTCCTGCCTGCAGAGAACCTCAGGCTACATCAAGGCTCATAAGACTTTATAAGAAAGATAATTAGGGGCCAAGTCATGCATGACCTTAAAAGTCAGTCAGTGCATATGATTTGGAGTTATAACCCCAACAGAGAATATTAGCTGCTAAGGCATACAATGAGATAAAAAAGAGGAGCATTTTCTTTATGCATAAAAATCCTGTTAGAAATCTTCTGTGGGAATCTTGAGCAGAGCTAACTTACTGGTGGTCCTGCAAAAAGACGTCATTGCTGGACTAGTGTAGCGCTGTTGTGACTACATTTGGGATGCATCCCAACTCGTCTGAAAACTAAAAGGTGGAGTTGTCTGAAGTATTTAGGCAGCAGTGAGATGAGAAATCTGATTTTAGAGATGAGTTACAGGATACGTTTCACACACACCACCACAGTGTTGTCACGGTACTATCACGCTTTTATTTTCGTATGTTTGCTCGCTCTCCATGTGTCTCACCAAAGTCTAGCACATACAATAACATGTTTGATTGCATAAGACACGAGTCACGGTGGGTTTCCCCCCGTGGTAATAAGTTCAAGACAGGTTGGACAGAGATTTAGGGGGACAGACAAACAGTATGACTCACCACTGTAGGGACAGTGTAGTGTGTCGGCCCCACCCTGTCATGAATCCTACTCCGTGTGTTGGTGTGAGTGTGTGTGTTCTATAAATATATCCCTCTCATATTATGTGTGCGTGTGCGTTTTATAACACAAAAGTAGAGCAAGTCATTAGAGGTCTGTTGAACAATATTTAGATGTTGCTGCGGCGTTTATTATCACAATTTCACAAACAAGGCACTGATCTCAGCGTGCGCGCTGATGCATGTGCACCTTATATGTGTGTTTGAGATGCCAACGTGCCAGCAACTCATAAACAAGTTGTAAATTCAGAATCCAACACGAGCTGTTTATTTTGCAGCAATTAAAATTCCTCAGAGCAAATGGAAGCCTCAGAGTATATTGAACTTCAATAGTGTCACAGATGGCCCGATCTATCTTTGTCAAAATTTCCCATCAAAGGGAGGGGGGGGTCCGTCTGCAATGAACAGATAAACTGGTCACAGATGAATACAAATACACAATATATATAATAAATCGACAGCAAGGCAGCTGCATGGAAATTGAATTCGCAAAGAAGATGAATTCAGGGGGAGAATGAATTGAGCTGGCATGCCTCCCGCAATAGGAGAGACCCCTGTGATTCACTTTTTGTACTGCAGGGAGGTGAGACGGCTGTGCAGGGGAAAACAGCGATTTAGAAAATGATTTGCTATTTACACACAGACAAGAGGGACAAATATGGAACGAGTGGATGGATGAACGGGATTGATTCAGTAATCAGGGATATAACTGTTGATTGTTGTGAAAGTTCCACAAGTTGCACAGGGATCCACACAACACTAAGAGTCTACAGCCGCGCTAGCAGCTTTGTGTGGTGACAAAGAAGGGCTTGGAGTGAATGCTAATGTCAGCAGGCTAAGTGACGAAACTGATGTTTTACTGTATCATCTTACTTTAGCATGTTGACATTTGCTAAACAGCACAAAACTAACATGCAGCTGAGATGATGGGAATGACATTTGTTTTCCAGGTTTATAGTCATGAAGCAAAGTATTGGACAAATTAAAACTGGACTGAAGGTGGTGCTAAATGAAAACTCGAGGGATTACCTTATGATTCATCCTGTGGGGAACATGAATGTCAAATAGCAAATTTCACAGGATTCTGTCCAATAGTTGTTGAGGTATTTCACTCAAAAGCACAAATATCAACCTCAAGTTGCGTTACAGCTAGACTCGAGATCATCAACATAATATGGGTTTCACCTCTGGGGACCTTGAATATCAGTTCAAATTTGCATAGCCAATCTGTCTGATAATTGAAATATTTCAATCTGGACCAAAGCGGTGGTCTGACGATCAGCCACGTTGCAGACAGCCATGCAACTAGCCAGCTAAAAAAGGACAAAAGGTAGGAATGTGCTGTATATACAGCCAAATGCAACATCAGCAAGAAAAAAAATGGTGAAGAGAAATTTTTGAGAAACAAAAGGAGGTTGGAAGGGACTTTCTTGTAATAAATACTCACATCTAAAGAAACAAAAACTTTAAGAATGCCTCGAGGGAGCTATGAAAGGAAGGATAGCCTAACGAAAGGTGAGGGTGGGAAAAAGTAAAGAAACTAATGATGAAAGAAACAATAGAAAATAAGCGTGAAAGAAAAAAAGAAATATGGCACCAACAACGCCTCTTGTAGCAAATGATAAACAGCAGAAGGAGTAAACAGATGGAGAAAAGGGAAAGGGGCGTTTTTCAGAAAAGCAGCACATGGTGAAATCTGTTCCAACACTGTGTTCATCCAAAAGAGCACAAGACTCAGATGAGTTTGGTCCAACAGCAATTCAAAAGCAAGTCAAAACCAGTCACTCTGATCCAGAGCAGCAACACACCCAATCCCATGACGCAGCCACTGGCGAGGAAACTCGGCGTGCGTGTGCGTTTGCGTTGCCTCTCTCAAATCTCTCTCCTTCCATGTGTCTGTCAGTCTCTATGTACTGCAGAGTTGCTTGAATGTGTTTGTGTTTTTTTTTTACGTTATTTATTCATGTGCGTCTCAGTCTGTCTCTGTGAATCTTGTGCAGTGTGACGCTGTTTCAGTTTGTCCCTCTTGTTTTTAGATCATCTTCGTTCTGCACGTCTGCCTGTAGAGTTGAGTTAGCGCAAGTAGTGTTTCCATTTCTGTTCAAACCTCAGAGCGTCAGTTCACCTCAACAAAACGAAGCCTCTGAAAATAAGGCGAGAAATTGACCACTTCTGATGAGTGATCAAAGACAGCTTAGGGACATATTGTAATAGCAACACTTTCTCACATAATTATTGCAATGCTGTTGTGTACAGGCCTTGGTCTTAGACGTAGAAGTGATGGATGGTCTGTGCATGCTTGCAGTAGTTTTGTGTCGAGACATAGCGTAAAATCTATCCGCAATACGGTCAATGTAAACACTTTTACTGAAATCTACTGTAACCAACCTAGAATATGAACACTGAGTCTGTTCATAACATTAAAAGGAAAGCCTAGCGTATTACACTACAGCAATTCAAAAGTCTCATTATACAGTGAAGCTTTGAAAGTATTTCAAAACAGAGATCTGCTCATTAGTGTTGCTCTAAGTGAGACGCCCAGTGTCTGCACATTTACATGTACTACCTTCTGGTTCTTGTGCTTTACTGTTCTTTGTGGAGTTCCCCTACCTTGACAAAGATACACACATAGCTAAACAAGAGTCTGCAATACCCTGGACACATATAACTCACATGTACACACAGGCCATCCTATCCTTTTAGGACTCTCCACTGACATCGCATAAATCACATAGGGTGCTGGAACTGATGCACACGTAGCTGAACAATGACCCGCAGGACTAATTCTCTTTCTTTGGACGAGCTAACACAAACAGAAAGTTACCAGAAGATTCCAAGGAAAATCCTGCAGACACACACCCAATCTTTTATCATCTAATCATACCAGGAAGAACTAATTGACAGGTCTAACTGCTGCCAGATAGGATTTTGAATCCAATAAGCTAGGCCACATCCTGATGTAGTTGGGGGTCAAGCTGTGATTGGACACTGGAGAAATGTGGACAGCAGGCAGAATCTGCACAAATTAGTGCCTATATAAGCAAAGGTACTTGAGGGAAACTGCTAGGTCTATAGGTGCGCTATGGAAAACACTAACAAATGTACCAGGAGGAGGTCCTAACACTAGCCCTAAAAAAATAAGGAGCACAAAACTGTTAAGTGCTACAGTGCACCTGCACTTTGCTGTAACTTTTTGGGAACTATACAGCAGTCTCTATTCGCGGTGTTTTCATTTTCTTGTTGGCAAGGAATGAAAAAGAAAGGAGAAGTGGGCGTTGGGAGACTGTCACCAGAACACTGTTCACACAACAGAAAAAGATTTTAATGAATGATTTCCATGAGACATGTCTATTACCCATCCTCAACAGTTTTTAAGTACACACATCTTTTCACCCGCAACTTTTTCGAGTAATTAGTCTGCAGTTCTGAAACTTTAGTGGCTTTGCTTCTTTTGTTAAAGTTTTTTTTTTTTTTTTTTGTGAATAATTGGCAGATTATGAGAAAGTTTAGATGATAAAAGACCAAACTTTGGCTGTGTGTCTGCTAATGTCTGTGTATGGAGTGTGTGTAGGTTTATGTCGGCATACTGTTCCCACCTCTATTTGCAGCATGGTGATCTCTTCCTCCAACCTTTTCATGAGAGGCACCTCCTTTTTCTTCAGCCCTATCTGTCTCTTCTCCTCATTAATGGCCAACTGTAAGTCTTTCATCTCCTTTTCCAGGGTCTCCAGCACCATGTTGCCCTTAGTAATGGCCGCTTCCTGGATGTTAACCTTTTCATGGTAGTTGAATAACACCTCCTCATGCTCCAGGAGCTGAATGCCACTGAGGGTGACACAAACAAACATTATTTAACGTGCGGCGGTTTGGATCCTCAGGCGACATGGCGTAAGCTCTAAATTATGAACATACAGTGAATTTCGGCGCTGTATGGCCGTTTCGTGATTCTTGTTGATTTCCAGAAGGGCCTCCTCCTGGTGGTTGATCATCTGTGTGAGTTTCATCAGCTCCAGTTTGTTGTCCTCACACTTCTGATTGACCTGACGGTGCTTCCAGGCAACCTAAAGGATGTAAAAGAAAACATACTTTTGAACACGCAAGGAACATTTGTTAGGCGTATGTTCTTGCATGTAAGTGCAATGGAATGCCTCCACTTGATAATGCTAGGCAATGGATTTAAAACAACTGCAACTTCCACGGCAGTCAGTGCTAATGTTGTAAACTATGGACTGTTTTTCTTGCTAAAGTGTCTTGTGAAACACAAAAAGATAAATACATGGGAACTGGATGCTGGTTTGCCTCTTTAACTCTTATAGCTGTCTCAAACACGGTTTTGGTTCACTCAAAACAGCTCAGCGGCAGCTTTGACTCCGTATCTCTGTTCAGCACTGGGCCACCTGGATCACATTAGCCTTTATAACATTTTTAATGTGTTTATTTGAACTGTAAAATTTGTGATACTAGCTTGTGGTCCTCAGTGTGTTTAGACCAGAGAGTGTGTCTGGACCTTGGATATGTCGTTTTGCAGTCTGTCCCTCGTTTGGGAATGATGAGCGACCTTCATACGAGCCTTTGTGAGTGATCTGGAAAGAAAAAATCACAAATGTTACAAAGAGAGCTATTTTTTCTGCATTAGTCTATATTATAGTACTTCCAACATACCTTAGACAACCCTCCCTCTACAAAACACACACGTACGCACCTGTCCTTCTGGATGACAATGGCACGTTGGATCTCCGTCTCATTTTCCTGTAACTTCATCTGCTCCGTCAGCTCTGTGATTGTCTGCGAGGCGATCTGCTTCAGCTTGACGTACTTATTCTTCTCTTCCATAATCATGTGGCACAGCTTAGAATACTGTGATACTCTAAGTGGGGGGAAAACTGATTAGCAATGAGCTTGTGCTTGATCTGGATTATAAAATAAGGCTGCTATCAAAAGCAGTTTTTTTTTTTTTGACATTTCATCATTTACCAGTTATCTGCAACAGCGGCAGCTGCAGAACACATTGAGTTTATTCTCTTTGTTTAGCATCACTGTGGAATAATTCAGGATTTGTACCTATAGAGCTACCAGTGACTGATTGATGTTTGAACATGTGAACATGTGATCTTCATATCAGCATCATATATTAAGAACTTAATTATGGTAAACATGGTAAAAAGTCTTTTCATGTTCATAGCAAATTATCAGTTATTGTTATGACAGAAATAAAGTTTAATGCGGCCTGACATTTCAAGACATGCGAGTTGTAAACAACGTATAATATGAGATCAGTTTTCGTATTACAATTACAGCGAGGGGATACACAATATTTAATTGTCTCCCTGCCTTGTTTTCACTTGACTTGATACAGTCAGAACGGATTTCACGTCGAGTGGAACCACCTCTGACTGAAGTGTTTGGTCGTGACCTAAGTGAATGTATTGTGAGAGTCTGCTGTTGTACTGGGTGGTGCCAGATGCATTAATCTGCGTCTGAACACTGAAGTGTGACCAATTAGTAAGCTATGGTTTTCTACCCCCGACAACATGTGCAGATGTCTGAATTAATTGTGATCCCAGCTGTTACACAGATCAGAGGAGCCAAACAAATAATGAGGGAAACAATTATCACATCAATATACTGTACACAGAAATTCGGTTTGCTGCCCACTCTCATCGCTGTGATCACAGCTACTAGCTGACCCTGGATGCAGGAAGAGCAGTTATGCTGCTGAATAGGATGCAAACAACAATCTGCGGGGCACTTACTAAAAGACCTCGTGTAACGTGGTGAAAAATCTGAAGATTTCATAGCAGAATTCAAAGAGAAAGAAAAAGCAGGGCAGAGACAGACAGGAAACATGAAGACGGAGAGAATGAGGTGATTATCCTTCCTGTAATACTACCTACTAACAGCTTAGCAGCTTCTCTGTAGCTAAAATCCTCTTTATCACGACACACACCTTTGCATTTAATGAAAGGTGTCTGACAAGGAAAGAAGAAGGGAAAACAGCAGTGACACCTGCGCTGTAGCGTAGTATTCAGCTTGTTGTGGTCCATGATGATCAGGTCCTTTTCTAGCAGCTCCTGCTGGATGTGCTGGTTCAGCTGCTGTGGATGGAGTTACACGGGTAAAACTACAGTATCATCACTTCTGTGTGGGTGCGTTTGTGTGTGTGCGTGCTCACAAACATCAGCCTTCAAATCAGATTTGCGGGTGTACATTTTCAATATTGTAGCAGCTGTTTTTCTGACACTTCAATACATAAAAAGGAAACAATAAATAATTTAGCTGATCTTGCAGTTCTTTGCCTGAAATCATCGATGCGTTTTAGAGCTGGTCATTGTTGATTTGGCTTGTCAGCACTTACTAATCAGGCAGGAGACTGGTAGTCGCAGGTGACACTGTATTCGAGTGTTTGGGGATGAAAAGAAATCAGCGATTGTTGATTGTCGCAGTGGAATCTCAAGGAACCTGAAACCTCAACCATCCATGCAAATAATCTCTGCCAAAACATGCCCCCCCTTAGACTCTAGATTCAATTTAGCTCAAATAAAATGTCTAGTCTCTATTTTAGTATGATTAGAAAAAATATAGACAACATTTGTGCTATCTGAAATTGTGTTTTTGTCATTTTTGGTTGCTCTCCTGTCACACTAACATCAAGACTGTCTAAAATATAAAGCTACTTCAGTTCCTCTTTGATGTTTTTGACACGATTATGTGTGAAATATGCATGTCTATGTCTGCATAAGTTATTAAACGCACTAATGATGACATCAAAAACCTATTTTAAATGTACCTTTGTCTGCATGTGTGTGTGTGTGACTGTGTGTTTGTATTGGACCTCAGCCCTGAGCAGTTCACGGTGCTTCTTGCCCCTCTCCTCGGCTTTGATGTGTGTCAGACATCTGAGGTTATGGAGTTCTTCTCTGAGGCAGTTTGACTCCCTCAGCAGCTCCTGAATCATCCCGTACTGCTCCTTCTTCTGGCTCTCCTCCTCGGCTACTGATAGCTTGGTCGGGAACACATTTAATGCCGTTTTCAGAAAAAAAAATAAATCTCACAATTACAGACTTGCGATTGAAGGGTGACAGGAGGATGGGGGAAAAAAAGTGGTCTAAAAGTCCCTTAATATGAGGAAGATGGATAGAGGATGCATACTGAAACGTTTCTGTGCAGACATTTCCCAGAAGAGGTCATTAAAGTTTTGTCTATCAATTTTTCATTGAAACTCTGGAGATAAAGTTAATAGAGAAAGAAAAATATCAAAAGAACTTAAATATAAAAATGACATTTACTTCGCAAAATGTCACCTGACAAGTGAAAAAAGCTGTGAGACATTAAAAGTAAGATATAGTTGAATCGCCTTGCTATCACTGTTTCATCTAATAAATAAATAAAAAACTACATGCAGCACAAAAGTAGATTTGTTAGAGGGCTGCCACAGTAGATGGAACATAACATTTTACAGTTGCTAATGATATTGTGCCCACCCACGCACATTGCTCCCACCTGTTTTTGAAAGCTGGCTTTGAGAGCATCCACCTCTTTCTGAAGCTCCATCCTCTGCTGAATACCGGCTTCTCTTTTGGGAAGAGCGTCTAACTGGAAATTCAAGTCAGAGTGTGAAGTCAAAATAAAGTCTCTGTGTGAACAGATCTTATATCTGCTGTAAGTCGGCCCTGAAATCGTAGTAGTAGAAAGCAGAAATCCATCAGAGGGATCCAGTACAGAATTACTTTTTTATAACTTCCGATCAAATTCAGTCCGTGCATATTCAAACTGACATTAAACAGTGACTGCAAAATAATTACTACCATATATCAAAATTTCCCTGAGGTCTCTGATAGCTGTTGGATCCGGTGACACTGAAAGTGTTCACTGAGTCTCATAAAATATGAATCCCTTCAGGCGCTGGGATTGCCCCTCTCTGTAGGATTGTCCTGGTATGAGCTACATATTTAAAAATTGTTCATCCCTAGAAGCAAAATAAGAATAAATCAGTAGTTTTAAGAGTTGTATAAAAAAAAAAAAAAAAAAAAAAAAAAGGCAATGCAATACCACAATTTTATTTCAACACTCTTGTAAGCCCTTGTTGGGCCTCATGCTGTGTAAAGTCTAGAACACAACATTGTGTAAATATCAAAGCCATCAATCACGTCCGATCTGAGATAAATGTGAAGCTTTTTTGTGGTGAAACCAAATTCTCGTCTCAACAGCCTTCACAGTCAAATTCACGCTGAGCTACTGGTCATGTGAGAGTCAGTGATTGGCAGATCAGCGGAAATGAATGACACGTACTGTACAACAGCGTTTGTTTTCACTGCATCCTCAGTGTGTGAATTCCCTGGTGTGTCATAGTCGTTTCCTTTCATATTGTTGTGTACTTGCGAGATGTGCTGACACGTTTCCCATGACTCTCCCTCTCTTCTTGTTCATCTCTGTAATTCCTCTTTAAAAACTGTGATCATCAGTAAAATTACAGGAAGCGCGAGAATAAAAGAAGTTTCTGGTGCAATACAGTTGATTGATTTCATATGTTTTTTTAGTGTTCCCATGACATCCATCCATCCCTTTTCAGTAACCGCTTATCCTTATCAGGGTTGTTCTGATGACGTTTACATTCAAAATGTTCCCACATCTGTGTTTAATCCTGGAAAATGTTCCCAACCAATTGTCAATACTGGTAAAAACAGTGTTGTGCTGTGCGTGTTTTAACATAGTGAGTTTCCAAGCTGCAATTAGACGTCTGTTCGGTCAGTTCAGTGTATTTCTAGGAAAGATAACAGAAGCCTTCAGGTGCTAGAAAAGCCAGACATGAAAAGTCGAAACTGCTTCCAAATTTGAGCTGATATATATTCATTGAAAGTAACACTCGAAAGGTCACCTGTGCCTGTAGCTCGTTGTAGATAACCTGTGTGTGCTCAAGCTGCTCATTGGCCGTCCTCAACGTATGCTCCATCCTTTTGAGGGCTTGCATCTGCCTGAAGAGAAACATAACCATTATCATAACGCTGCGCCTCCTACACAAACTTTGAAAAAGTATGCTCATTATATATGGATTACTGTCAAACATGCAGGTTTGTCAGCAGTGGAAGAAATGCACTGAACCTTTTTTTCAAACTTTGTGCATCCACTCCACCGTGTAAGATGTTTTTATTGCCTTTGTCAAAGGTTTCTGAAAGTACAGCAACAAGCTGACAAAACTAAAACCACAAGCTCTTTCACTGAATGTCACGATTACTCTGTGTTACAGTGTGTGTGTTGTGTATCGATACATGGGATTTCATTTACATGTACGATGGTGCTCAGTTTAACGTCGTTCTGTACCTATTTTTCTCCCTGAGCTGCACAGAGTGGCACTCATACAGATGCTTTCTGTCACACATGACGTCCTGCGACTTCATTTCCAGGATACCTCTGGCGATGAAAAACACACGCGTGGAAACACACAGCGAAAGCAAATACACTTATCTGATTAAACGAAATGTTTTTTCTCACCATACTGTCCATTTTTGACTGTGACTGTATTAGGAGCTTGTACCTGTTCCCTAATAATTCAGCCTCCTCCTCCCTGTTGACCTCCAGCTCTTTCAGCAGCTGTCTGCACTCCCTCTGACTGGTCTCTATCTGGGCCCGAAGACGCTCTTGCTCCTCATTCATCTCCTTGTTTGTCGACCTATGGGAGTGGTTACGCTGCTCCACCTCCTTCACGTGTTGCTCCGTTTCTGAAATCTCTGCGTTCAGTGCTTCCATTTTCTTCATTGCGACTCTAATGCATTTTGGATGAGGATGGACAATTTTGAAACCGTGCGAAATAAAAAAAAAAGTATGCATAAGACCAGCAGAAGAGTTTATTACTCCTTACTTGCACTGCCAGAGTGCATATCTGATGAAATAACAGCATGTGTATCCATATTTTACATACACCCCCCAGTATCCCTCAGCTTTGTGAATTTCAAATTACAAGTCATAGCTCACATGGCTCATACAGACAGCTCCACTGCATCACTTGCAAATTGCCAAATATAAATTTGAAATAAACATAAAAGAGACTGCAGTGAAGCTGCTAGTGGAACCATTCTCTGGTGATAAAGGGACTTTTGACTGCAGCTGTACTTAAAACTAAAATTAATAATGTTTGATGCATCATGTTTGTCATTTTTTCCCCCCTAGTTAAATTAGAAGTATTTGACACCTTTAAATTTCTAGAGAACAATTTGACCGTCGCTACAAACTTCATTAGGACTAAAATATGCCTTTCCACATTGTTGCAAAGTGTACTGTGCATCAAAAAGGAGTGAGGCTGGAAAGATGTGAGAGGAAACTGAAGTATATACGTCTTACAGGAAAATGCATGAAGAAACACATTTGGCTTCAGAGTTGCGCAGATTCTGTGTTTGTTTTTCTCCAGATCGGGTTTGATCAAAAGTTTACACAGAGCGAAAACAATTAGTGCGTGCTCATTTCCATTATGAAAATTATATTATGATAGCGCAGAGTTCATCCAGTTAAATCCAGCTCGAGATGAAGGGAGCGGAGACAGATTACAGAAGGATTTGAGCCAACTGACTGAAAGATTGTTCATTTTTTAAAGATGTTTTTGTCTCTCGGAAGCCTCTTAACTGGCTGATTTTTATTCCTGGTGTTTGAAACATTGACTTTCCTACTCCTCCACAGCAAAAAATATTAAGGGGTTAAATGTACTTACTCCTTCTTAGATTGTTTCCTTTGAATCTCCTTTAAAATCTGGTCAGGTATGCTGATGAGCTGGGCTTTCTCAGCCTTGTTACAACAGACACACACACACACACACACACACACGTAGGCAGAAGATTTGTTATTCTATTGATGGTGTGCTGTAGGCTATGCTCACACATACACATACACACACCGGCTCATACACACACAGACCTCTTTGAGCTCTATGATCTCCTTCTTGTCTTCCAGCTCTTTCTGTTCTTTCAATATCTGGGCTTCATTGGTTTCCACATCTTCCAACAAGCTTCTGTGCAGGGAGAGAGGGCAAGGCGCGCGCTTATTATCGGAACAGTTTTGATTAACAGAACATAAAATATTCAGCCACGCTGCTTCTTATTAAAACGGACAGTAAGAGCACGCTGAAGGAAACTGAAAAGGAGTCGTGAAGAGACAGAGTGAATATGCACACTTACATCAATCTGCAGGCTAAAGCTGCATGTGTGCTCTCTGAACAGCAGCTTGATAAAATACCTGACTTCCAGTTGTCTCTGGGTAACCTCCTTCCGTAGATCCTCATATTTGTCCTGCAGGGCCTTTGTTCTGCTCTCCAGCTCCTGGAGGACCCACCAGCAGTTATGAACATTAGCTCATATATGAAGAACATCAGGTCTATGATGAGAATTTAATTGAGCACAGGCTGCACAGGCAAATCACTGCTATTTAATCCTAACTCTCAAAGTCGATTGCGACAGCTTTTGTTTTGTTTCACAAGGATTTATGTTTTTTAACAGTCAAACCAAAAGCTAATTTTGGTCTTTTCAGTTGTGGTAACGATTTCGGCGCTTTGAGTAGCTCTAGTTTGATGTCAAAAACATAATTCTCATCATTTTCTTCCCAACAAACATAGATTGGACAAAAATGTTGGATTACTTTGAGCCAGTTTTGCAAGTATGTACACAACCTAAAATTCTTGAGAAGAATTTGACTGTTGCTACAAACCTCACTGGGACTAAAATATGCCTTTCCACAAAGTCTATTGTGGATCACAAAAAGGAGTGCGCCTGGAAAGATGAAACTGAAAAAGCAGGTTTCTCGAGGTCGAATGAACGAAGAAACGTATATTTGGCTTTTGGATTTGCAGAGTTTGGGTTTGTTTTTCTCCAAATCAAAAACAATTAGCAGTGCACGCTCGAGTATGAACGTAAACAACTGAGACTAAACCAGCTGTTATCAATTCAACTAGATCGATGTCACGCACTTCAGTGCTACTTTGTGATTTTTCTCCAGCATCCATCTATTGCACATATGGAAAAAAAAAAACAATTAGAAATGTAAGCGAGGACTCTGATGAAACACAGATTATTAATCATGTCTGACAAGTGTGTATATGTGTTTGTGTGGGACAGAAAGAAGAATGCAAACTCCCTCGGGCGCCTGAGTATTTCATTAGAGTTAATATCAAACTTAATGCTGTAGGTCCGATGGGAAACGGAGTCATAAAGGGCCCTTTTACACATACACATAACAGAATAAATTGCCTGAACTGTTCTGGTAAAGTCAGCAGTTATTCAAATATCAAACAGAAGAAGGCATTGTTTGCATGAATATTGTTTGACCGCACACTTAAGAACTGGTTTTGAGCCCTGGTCCTGTGTGTGGCTTTAGTCCATACAATACTGCCACTCAATGATTCATGTTGAGCGGTTGAAATGCTCCAACTGTTTTATTGCAATATCAGCTCCCTATAGAGACGCGGACCGGCATGTAAATTCACTTCTCAAAGTTCACTTTTAATGCAGCACAACACAAATGCGTATTGGCATCCACATGATAAATCTGTTTGGTTGTAATCCAGCTTCATTTCTTCGAATCCAATATTTTCCTGTCTGCTTTGTGGACTGAATGTCATCCGTGAACCACCTTGACTCATCAGAAGAGTTTTTTTTTTTTTTTTTTTTTTTACACGCTATGGAAATGATACGAGCCAGAGGCATGACAGCAGAACTTCAGTGCATCTGGGATGTTTTATTGAAGCCTGTAATTAAACGGTAGTTTAGCATAATGGAACCCCAAAAGTGTCTGAATTTATTAAAGTTCTACAGACACCAAAATCTAACCTTTTGCCATTAGAGGCATATGCGACACAATTTTGTCTGATGACTGGAGAACGGTGAATGTGCCGCTCTGTGAGACTATCTTCATGTTCATATTCTTGACCTTCTGAGATCTCTTCTTCCTTCTGATGTTTCAACACCTACTTTAGATTTTCATGCACATCCAAGTGTTGGAAATGTTCAAACTGCACCACATTGTTGTAGACTACTGATTAAATCATAAAAATAATACAGTATTAATATGCCCTCGAGCATGATAGAGAGCTACTGATACTGGGATTCTGCTCTGACATATGAATAAATGTTCTTATTTTTACTTTTCATACATCATGCGGAGAATCGTGATAATATAGTGTGATTCTTTTAGTTGGGAGTGGAAGCAGAGATCGCCATCATCAACTGTCCAAAAACCAGCTTCTTTTTTACTCCCTATGCTTTGTAGTTTCTGCTATGTTGGTTGCCTTTACGTGTTACAAAAAGCCATTACTCACTTAATGTGCCTGCTTAAAGGAAACAAGGGTTAAAACTCAAAACAAACCTTTTGTCTGAATGGGAAATATAAAATGTTTTAGGTTCACATTGCTTCAAATGGCTCTAAAGAAGAGCCAATGGCAAGTCTACATATTGAGGGATTCAGCCTAGATGGAGGCTTAAAGTAAAACTCATATTTATCCCCTCTAAAGACCACTGTTGCAGTAGTAATCCAGGTCTGGAAAGCTACACCTGAATGTTGCAATGATGAACTTACAGCAGGGTTCGGCTGAATCTCATTCTCTTTCTCCAAGTACTGCTTCTCTTCCCGGAGACTGCAAAGAGGTGAGGTGAGGTGAGGTGAGGTGAGGTGAGGTGAGCAGAGGAGAGGAGAGCATTTGAAAAAGAAAACAAAAGGAATCTGTTGTTAAGACGGGTAAACAACACGTTTCAGTTCCCAGTTTCAACAGAAAGAGGAATGCAGTGAGAGGAACAGACATTTACATTTTTAAAAATACACTGGTGTGCAATTTCCAGTTAACTTGTGATAAATTCTCCTTTCTTGAAAGCTAAATACCCCCCCCCCCCCAAAAAAAAACAGGGATGAAGAGACCATAATTCAGTTGACGATGAAACCTTCCTACTATTAATGAGAAAAAAAAATAGTGTAGACACACACTGTGTAAAAGAATCGTATACATACAAGCTCTCTCATACATAAACACAAAGAATCAGAGATAAAGTACCCAACACGGGATGAGTATGCATATAAAGCCATAATTTCTATGAATTTTTCATTTTCCGGCAGCAGACGCTTTTTGAGCAGTTGATTAAAGTTTGTACGAAACAATTTCAAGTCAGCTCTGTCATTACGAAAAACCTCACAATGGCACGTAAGTGTACAGCGGCACGTTGCACAAAGAAAATGATATTAATCTTTTTGACAAGCTGATATATTGGATATTAACTGATGTACAGAGAAAACTGCATGCATGCTAAAATATGTGACTGGAAAAAGTGCTGAATTCCTTTGTGTGTATGTTTGGCTAAAGATAAAAGGATGCAAAGGTTTTAAGACATATTTGCATGGTGAGCATCTGCTTGTCATATGCAGACCGCTAGCCGTTTGGACAAGAGAGGAGGAGGGGGGGGGGAAGAAGACAGGAAGAGGGGATGAAAGAAAGGAGGAGGAAGAGGTAATGAGAAGACAAGAGAGCTCATAACCAAAAGCTGTCACAAATAATATGCACACTCACTGTCTAATATTGTCTATTACCGCATCCTCTGAGAATGCTCTGTAAGTGGTTTTCATTTAATATTTCAATTACCGCTGTGTCTCCTACCCTCAGCCTCAGTGTGTGTGCTCTGCACTAAAAATCACTGTATCCTACAGATCATATCTTTGCAATACAGCGGTGAGGTTACGTGCTGTGAGTGGTTTAATACTGTTGAAGCAGTCCAGGGTCAAATGCAATCCAGGGAAGATAAGAAAAGAGATCAGCTCAAAATAGGCTGGTGAGTAGGTAAGGAGTATGAGGAATATTAGACATTAATTACATTTTTATTTTACCCCAAATTACTGTTTTTCTTCAACCGCTTCATATTTTCAGCTTAATTTGCACTTAAGCTACAACACAGTGAGGTTTGGTAGTCTCCCTCCCTTGAACTTAAAACACTTAAAATACTATTTTCAGTGCTAACATTTCAATTGCTGTATCTCATGTGTTTCAACTACAATACACATTTCATTTGTTTACATCTCTGAATATGAGAATTGAACAGATTTCTGCTGACATTTGGTGTGTAGAGGCTGAAAGCAGTTGAACTGACAAAGGAGACGTCTACGTTTTTGCCTTCAACTGTTCAGATACTCCAGCTGACATGCCTTCTGTTCAGCTGACACTTTATCTATCTACAGTGCACACACTTCAACTATCTTTGGCACTTTAATGGAATTTTTAACTGCTTTCATTGTCACACTTAGATCTCTTAACTTAAAACTGACAGCTGAATCATAAAGCCTGATTATACCTCTGCTTTGAATTAACGCCGTTGGTACAGAGTCGGTATGGCCTAACCTCGTACCCTACGCCATAACCTTATGTGCACTTCCCACGTTGTGCAGCAACATCTGTGAATGGTCTGCTTGGTGTGTGCGCATCTTTGGAGAATGGGAGTGTGTATAGAGGGAGAATGGAGGAGACTCACGCAAAACCCAGATGAGTTAATAACGCTGTTTGAGAATTTGAAGACGTTCCTGTCCTTTTGTTTTACGGGCAGCAGGCGGAAAAGGGAAATGAGGAAAACACACTGAAGCAAAGACAGGTTTCAGCTGCCATAGTCTCAAGTACCAGAAAAAAACTCACAAATTTTAACTCTTCCACTGTCAGCAGTTAAAAATATCACCGAGTGTGAGCTGTCATTGCTTACACACCGACTGACACCTACTATTTACACTGCACCCACTGAAAGCAGTTGAAATCGAAGCACCAGAGACAGTTTCATAGTTTACAGTTTGCCTACTATCATTTCTTGCATACCAACTGACAATTCATCTGCCTAAAGTGCAAAGAAACTTGTCTCTTGGTGCTCCAACTTCAGCAAATTCAGCTGCTTTCATCCCTTTAAATGAGCATTCAATACAAGCAAAAAAAAAAAAAAGCTCTTTAATCGAACTGGCCACAAACAGAATGTACCAAGAGGTCACATGTAGACATTGTTTTCAAGGGTCATAAGCCAAAATGTTTGGTAACCACTGCTAAATGTTGTTGCTTAGCAATGTTCCAGTAACCTCCCTTTGGCCCTTCAAAAGTAGAGTTTGTGTACAGAAATGGGGGAGATACTCAAGTAGGTGCGTGATTTTCCATTTCTGTGGGTGTGTTTGACCTTTTGGACACATTGATAGCGGTGTCGAGTGAGTTGGGGAAGGGAAAGAGAAACCTGCAGCAGCAGAAAAGAGGAAAATTGGTTGCGATGAGAAAAGAGAGCCATGGGAGTGAAAGGAAAGAATCAGACGACTACAGGGCTGCTGCAGAAAATAAAGAAAGAAAATAACCAGTGCAGAGCTCAGTAAACATGTTACATAAACATAAAAGTCCACTTAAACTTGGTATCTGTGTCATGAAGTGATTACAAGTTTTCCCAACAATGTAAATCTTTGAAAAAATGTGTCCACTGAACCAGAATCGTTTAAGGCAATGACAATAAAATTCACCGCTAATAGTAACAGAACATTTTGTGCTTTGCAGTGAGCAGTTTTAGTGGTAGAGAAAATAAAATGCTGTAGCCAAGAAATGGCAGCACCAATACTATTTGTGTGTGTTTGTGTCTTATACTTTCTCGTTCACCTCTCTCTCTAAAGTCAATAAAAAATGACTTAACTGTGACAGTGTGTGCCTCTGTGCATGTGAACAAAACGTCTCTTCTCCACTCCGATTTCACTTCTGCGTTTTGTCCTTACCCATCTTTGTCCCTTGGGTTCCATGACTTCGGTGTAAAGTTCAGTATGTATTTCCTTGAATCAAATGTCATCCTCATTTAATTCGTTTGACATTTGATGTAGCATGAGTGACTGCAATAATAATGTGTTTATATACAGCTCACCATTTCAGTTTGTATTGTGTCTTGTACTCTCTGTCCTCAGCAGCTTTCAGTTCATTGTATGCCTGGAGGAGCTGCTGCCTCAGTTCATTGACCTCACTTTCAGGCTTCTCGGAGGTGCTCTGCTCCTCTGTTCTCTCCACCTCGGCCTGCAGCCTTTCCAGCTCAGCTCGATACCTCTTTGCCTCTCCCAACAGCTGGATCTCAGACTCCTGGGTACTGTTGGATGAAACACCCTTTAAATATATGGTACAGTATGCAGTATACTAATGTTATTTACCAACTGCTGGGTACATTTACAGTCCAAAACAGGGATTTTTATCCCTCAGTGTTGTGTTGTAGGTATAAGTTGGACAGCGTGTACTGTACATTACTGTTTAAGCTTTACTTTTATTTGGACATTAAAACTTAACAGCAGCTCAGTTTTATTTTATTTATTCTATTAGAGCACGAAATGTAATGCCAATGACTGAGATAAATTCATATCAACCTTAGTTAACTTTAATCAGCCTTAACTTGTCTGAATCTAATTTATAAAACTCTGGTACAATGTGCATGTAAACATACAGTCACTGCTGATTTTCATACTTGAGTACTGAGTCAAGATTTTGTTCAGACTCAGATTTTGTTTTCTCAAGAGATTACAAAGATTTGTTCTTGTGACGTCAAAAGGTAATTAAACTTTCCTTGTTTTGTGCCTTGGTGGTGCCTGACAGTCTGTTTCAATAAAGCTTAAAAAGAAGAATGTCTTGGATACGTTGTTGATTGACAGGTATCTCAGCCTATTATAGTCACTCGTAGTGGTTGTACCACATTAATACTGCCTTAGCTCCATCCTGGCTTTCACCACTTTGCTAAAATTAGGCTTTCTGGTTCCATTAAGTGAAAGAGAAGTAACTACAATGCAGGTTTCAAAAACGTCTCTTCACAAAAAAAAAAACTGGCTGATGTCAAATATGCTACTTCCATCATTTTTTCCAATTCTTTATAAGAGCAGCACAAAGATCTGATAAGGAGTTAAAGTCTTTTTTCAAGGACGCTTAAGCTGTGCTTCTTTGCAGTCATAATGACACTCCAAAATCTGACATGACACAAATGTGAGGGTTTTAATTTAACTTAATTTTTTTTTTTTAAAAAGAACAAGAAAGAAAACTTACCTTTTCAGAGTATTGTGGAGTAGCCTGTAGGTGGATTTCAGTTTGGCTACTTTGGTCTGGCTGATTTTGCCCGACAACAACAACTGAGGAGCATGAAAACGGAAAAATTACCAATTATATGGATGTGGAAAAAAAAAACTGTCAAGAGGAGCATATTACTGGTGTCTTTTTCTCTTGTGTTAATCACCCACATCTGAGCAGTAAAGCTACAACCATACATTACAGCAGTCCTAAACTTCATTCAACAAAGTGGGCTACAAATGGATAGGTTTGCCAACTCAGGTTGCAATTGCAATTTCAAAGTCTTTGATCTGACCCAGAGCTGCCTGTATAAAAGCGAGATATGAATAGAATATCACATTCTGTGGAAATCTCTTGTTGCCTTTTTCTCTAGACAGAATATTCAATAGGGCAATATTGCTAGGAACCAGATACAATCCTGACCAGTAAGCAGTTTTGTAATATTGTTTAGTGACAAAATTAAGTTCCAGGAGTAGAAGAAGAAGAAAACTAAATCACTAGAGACTCCAAAAGAGTTTCAAATGTCATAACAGTCAGAACTTTTTTTTTGACAAAAATTGCTTTGTTTCTGCGGTAATATGCTTAAGCTTCGGTTACTGTTGTAAGAAAAAGCTCTTTTATATCTGTCTGGACTTGCCAACACAAACTGTGATCGACCAAAACAAAGCCCAACTCCCTGATGTCTGTAAAGAGGATTTAACCCAAGTTGGGCTGAATACGCCTTTATCAGCACAACAGATATCACAGTATCAGAACACCTTATCACAGCCAGTATTAAAAAAACAAACAAACCCCCAACTATCAGCAATCTCAAAAGAAGAAAAACTATTGAAAATGGCCTATATATTAATGTTACGTAAATACAATTCATGAGATTACAGGTAGCATTAGCTGTGAATGATTTAAAAAAAAGATATGGCTGTGAAACCTTAGTAAAATCAAAACAAAAAACACAGCAAAGAAAAAAGATATTGGGTCAACAGCATCACAAAAAGGGAAAATGATCACTAAGAGTTGCTGATAAATTTGTCTCCGTGGCAACGTCGTTGTGTGTGTGTGTGTGTGTGTGCGCAACAGTGATAGAAACAGAAGACAGGTGTTGTTCCCCTCTTATCTTCAGAGCCAGGTTGGTATAGTGGGGAGTAATGAGGGATAGCCTTGTCTGTATCAAAGAGCTGCAGAACTGAGGATATCTCAGGTCGGACTGTGTAACGGCAATGATCACACACAAACACACTGATTATACACACACACACAGGCAGACTGATAACTCTCCTAAACTTCAAACATTAGGGCATAGCCGATTATGTTTTTAGATTCATTCCATTATATTGTTTATCTGGCAATTGTGAAATATGCTCGCAAGTCCCCGACCACGTCCCAAGGGCTGAGAGGACAGCGATATGAGTGCTGTGAATACAGCAGATTAGAGCTCTTTTTAATAAGATTTATTCTGATTTTTTTCAGTCCGTTTGCACATGCAGTCACCCAAGGTCACATCACAGCAATAAAAACACCTGACTAGTGTTACATGATCTGCATTTAATGCTTAAATTATAGTTAAATCTCTGACTCCAACATCTTGAAATGGTAAGTGGGTCACCTGGTCCGAACTGATCTCTTTCTCTTTCAGTCATGTAATCTAATATTGAGTCCTGAAAAAGCAAATTACAGGAACATTGTCTCATCGCACTGAAATAATAAAAACTTTTCCAGTCTAACGCATCAAATATGTGTTTCCAGTAACATTGAAGACATATCAGTGATGCGGCAGACATCCTGGCCATACGCAGGGCATTTATCTGAGAGAAGCAGCCTGAAGCGGTTTTGGGCAGACTCTCTAATTCTGTTGCCAAGACTTATCTTTAGTAGTATAGTGTATTGGAAGCTTTTATGGGGTGGGCGCATGAGGCTCACATGTGGCGGACCATCTTTGGACTGAGATAGAGACAATCACAACATACCTGTCCATTTACTCCTCCAACGTCCCAAGACCCGCCCACCCACGACCCACGCGCACAACTTGGCAGAGGAAGCATATGATCTCTACTGCAGAGCAGCTGTAAACCTTCCCGTAATATGAGTGCGTGATGCTGCAGGTATGTGAGAAAAACAACCCGTGGGCTTTAATACTAAAATAATGACCATAAAGACACAGCACTAAATTCCACTGGGTGATGAAGAAAACCATCACCTCTCTCTGTCTCTCTCTGTGCATCTCTACCTTCATGTCCCGATATTGACTGTTTGAATTGGAGTTGAGCCTACAGCTAGATTGAATCTAGCTGAAGTTTCATGGAGTAATATTTTCCTTTCTCCATTCGCTCCTCCATCAGCGCTGCGAGCCACTTTCTGTGACTGAAATCAATTATCTGAAACTGTGTCACTTCTCTAGAAATATGACATGTGCATGAGACATCTAACGCCCCGGAAAAAAAGGACCCGAGGTTATGAATCACTTATTAAACTGAAACAATAGCCATGTCCCACAAACAAATAATCTGTGCCAAGTAAATTAACTTACTATAAGTTAATAACAAGACTCCAAGTAGGGTAACAGATAGCTGTAAAAGTCAGTGGGTGAGGATCAAAAGCTAAGAATTCACTCTACAGAATAAACAATTAATGTTAATAGCCTGTATTGCCTAATAAGATTACTAATGAGATGCGCCATGACATCGGCTAATGTATGATTAATGTTTGCGGGTGCGATTTCAAAATCCACATCATTACAGGCAAAAACAAGTGCACTGTCTATTGTTAATTCATTAAAACTGTATCGGCTGGCTTTGTTAATATCTAAACAAACTGCGTAAACCAATTCATAATTCCATCAATGGTGACATCACAGCAAATAAAGTTTTAATACATTTTAAATTAAGTTTGCATATTGTGTAACATTATTAGCAGCTGGTGCCACAGAATGGAGTCGTGAGGAGGATGAGAAGACTGGGTTCAAACGCGCCTACAGCTGCCGTGTGGACGTATCTTTGAGCAAGACGCTTACTGTAAATTAACAGATCAATATTCTGGTTTTCTGACCTTTGATCTCTCTGTGGAGGAGGCAAGTGAAATAAGAACTTTCATGTGAGGAAATAAAGTTCAGAGAAAGTCAACCAAGACATTACTGAATGGGTTAATTGGTTAAATCAATGATATCAGGATAGATCGCTTAAGAAATGTCATCTTGTTTTCAAGTGGCTCCCAAAATAAGATATTTCTGATTTCAAGATGTCCTTTCCATTTATTAAAAATACTCCTAAGACTACATGAATGCAAGACAATCGTTAAATGGCACAAATGAATAAAGAGCAGCCAGCAGTTTCAATTAATGATATCCAGCCTGACAGCCAGTGAGGTGACAAAAAAGAAAAAGAAAAAGCTTTTTAGCATTAATTTCAGTGACAGGTTCCAGGTGTCCCTGCTGTTGGTTTGCAATTGCTTTTAAATTTCCATATTTTGTTCATGCTAGAGATAAAGAGAGGCTGTTTAAATTCAGTCCAAACTTTCCTGCTTAAAATATAGGAAACCATTAAAGATGCAATATGATTCAGGCTTATTTCTCTTTCTGAAGCGCTGTTTAGCCACCAGAGAATAACTAAACTAAATGGCTTCAGTTGTAATTAAATGCACAAATTACAGCTGTATTATGTCGAAAAATATCAAATATTGAATCGAGACAGTCTCAGCAGGTGCTCAGTATTCAAAGATGTCTATCAGGATTGAGGGGAAAACTGATTCGGAAGTCTCTGATGATTCTTGTGCTTAATTTGCAAGCTCTTGAGCAAGCCTTGTAAATCCAAAAAAACAAGTTTGTACTAATTGAAACAGCCCCTTTTAATTGTTTCTGCCGCCTAATCATGAATTACATCAATTCTGCCCACGTGAGCCTAATCTGAAGAATGGAGAGTGAGTGGGAGAGTTGACCCGGTGTTTTTTTTAAATATGGCTTTGGAGTCCAAACTGGGTCATGGGACAAGACCTTTAAATCCTGTGCTGTACTGTACTTCAAAAGCCTGTGAGTGTGAAGGAAAAAAAAAAAAAAAGCATCCCCCTAACGTCAGTCGAGTGGATAGTTCCTGTGTACTGAGTCATTTTGTTCTTCAGGGAAATGAGCCGGCTTCAACGAGCAGGACAGCACCATGCACTGACTGCAGGCACGGGACCAACCTTCTCTCTCTACGCATCACCCTGCCTCCCTTTCTCTCTCCTTACCTCCCCCCCTCTTCTTCTGTCTCTGTCACCCCCCCCCACTCCCATAATTTCTGTCTGCATCTCTGTGGTTTTTCACAGTGCTGCTGATATTGAGTTTTGCATTACGCAATAGTGTTGCCCCTCCCATCCTTTCTAACTCAACACCCTCCCTTTCTCTCCCATCCCTCTCTCTCTCTCTGCCTCTCTCTCTCTCTCTCTCTCTCTCTCCCTCCCTCACTCGTCTTGATATTAATGACACAGCTATCTGAGGCAGCAGCAGTTCCCCTGCGCGCTCTCCCTCCTGCAGGCTGCACTCATACACACACACATACACACACACACACACTCTTAAACCAATAGGATACTGAACACAGTCACATACTCACAATCTGCAACTGCGGGCACAGACTTACACACACTTGCGTGCGCATTCAGGCACTTTTTGAGTTCATATCAGAGGCAGTTGCCGACACTCTCACTTTACGCACACTTATTTCTGCTTTACAAATCTCAGCACAGAAAAATGAGGACAGTTGTGCTTTGCCTTTGTGCCAGTCTCCTGTTTACTGCCACCCTGGTGCCGCGCACCAGCTGGGCAGCAGACCTCACCGTCAACTCACACCAGAGATGGGATGCTAGAGGAAGCTACTCTACAGGATCGGATTCTGGTACCCCCACCTCCTGCTCCGTTAAACTGAGACCCTCGGGCCAGTGCGGGAGCTCCGGAGCTGGGGCAGAGGATGCTGAAGACTGCCCTTACCAGCTCACCTTGCCTCCTCTAACTATCCAGCTCCCCAAGCAGTTCAGGCTGCTGGAGAAGACAATGAAGGAGCTGCAGAGCCTGAAGGAGGTGGTCAACAAGCTGAAGAGCGGGTGCCAGGAGTGCCGTGGGGCACGGGGCAATGGAGCTTTTGGGAATCAGCTAGCTGACCAGGGACAGGCGCAGGTCTCCATTCAGAGGGATGCTGGGGAAGAAGTGAGACTGAACCCGACAGGACAGGACGGGCAAGGTGGATCCAGCCAAGAGACGAGGGGAGATGGGATGGTTCCTGGAGCTACTGTGGATGTTGGTGGACCAGGGCATGGTTCTATTTTTGGGAAAATTACACCGAGCCCGACCACTATGCAGGAGATGCAGGTAAGAGGAGCAGTCCAGTGTTACAAAAAAGAAAACGTGGGCTTCAGAAGTTAATTCTTTTTCTTTCACAAATGCACTTGTTTTAATGCTAAGATGAAACCGTCAGAAATATATTTGCCAATCAGAAAATCTTCCTGAATTTCTCTTGACTGATGTCAATAAAAGTTAAGTGCATTTGTCATCTAAATTAGGGTTTGGCAATAGTTTATGTATTGCTCAAACTGTGTTAACATCCCGATCAATACACATTCTGTGCCATATAATCATAATTTAGAGGTCTGAACAAATAGTGGCACTGCACCAATTTCTATATTTCCATCAAGTTCCATTCCCAGTAAGTCAGTAATGTTATCAGCCTTGTGAACATTTTAGTGACACCAAGTTAAACATACCAAAACGTTTGATAAACACTTTAGGAAGTCACCTAAATTTGCCCAGTTAAATACCCAAATGGAATGTAAACTGGCCAGATGTTATAAAACCTGTCAAGTCCTACCTGGCACCAGACCACTAGGGAAAATTCCTGGTACTATAAACAGGGTGGGGAATCAGTGTTAGACCTGTCTGCTAAGTTTGACTCTCACAGTGGCAGACGTCCAACCATCACGCAGGATCGTTTTTATTCTAAAATCTTAAAAGGCTGGTAAAAAAAACAACGAAGGAGGCCGGTGACTTCAGTCATCCACCTGCTTTGTATTCTGTGCACAGAAATAATTTTCCCCCCCCCCCCCCCCCCTCACCCTCTTCCTGCTCTGGCCCATCCCAGGTGAAGCTGAATAGGATGTCAGCCAGCCTGCGCAACGCCAGGAGCCAGATCTCAGCTATGCAGGGTCGTCTGGAGGGGCTCAACCTGCTCAACATGGACAATGTGCAGGCGATGGTGGACAGGCAGGTTGAGAATATTACTGGCGTGGTCAACAAGCTCAGCTCCACCTGCACCACCTCGTGTCCGGTACAGAACAGCCCTCAGTGTAAGCCCGCTTTTACTGAGATTAGTTTGGTAGCATTCTCTATTTTGTTATTTCGAAGCCTCCAGTATTTTTCTATCCTATCTGACACTGTCCTTTGAAAGCCCTCTCCATCTTCTCAGCCATTTACTATAAATGTATTCTCTTTTGACCGAAAACCCCTTTCTTTGTGTTTTCTGTTGTGTTATATTCTATTCTGTTCTATCCCAGCTACTTTAAAAGATGTCTCTCCTCTTCTCCCCTCTCATGCATTTCATTCTTTGCAGTCTTTATGAGCGTGATCAAGAAGCCCTTTCTCTTTTTTTTTTATTTTACTTAGATTCACCACAGATGTTGTTATGGTAATGAAACTCCAGTTGTAGCTGTTGTTGTGAGGTGAATTTTCTGGCATGGGATCTTTCCAATCATGCCTAAGTGGACGTGGCGACTTGTAATCACTACAAACAGCCCAACTCTGGGTGGTCACCTTCACCCAGTGTGGCCTTTCTGGGAAATAGGAAATGAAATCTTGCAGGCTGACAATGACATTGGCGACTACACGCACTGGTTTGTTGCAACATGCCTTCTCCATTATCAATATGAGCATTACGTATTTTGTGAAGATTGGTACAATCACAAGAGGAATGTCACTACATTTCTATAACAGAGCCTCACAGCCAAAGCAAAAAATACTACAGCAAAATAGCTTTGGGTTGAGGTCATACTGTACATGAGTGAAGCAATATGACAACTGGGGTCAAAGTGAGAATCCAAATTACCTCTTATATAACTAATTCAAGGGCTTTGACATTCCACTATGCACCATATGGAGAGACTCAAAAATAAAAAGGGGGCAGGGAGAAAAAAAGAGAGACACATATTTGGCACCTACACTTCAACATAGTGTGAATATAAAAAATAAGCTAAAAAAAAAAAAAAAGAGAGCTCTAGAGTCAGGTTCAATTCTGTAAAGAGGAATGAGCAGAACATCATGATGGGGACTACTCTGTAAAAACGTTTCAGTAGGGATTGCAAACCAGCCAAGCATAACAAACATTCCACTTTACATTGATGTAAAAGCTTATTTGGATGAGGGCACAGTTGAAATGCAGGACACTTTTTCAGGCTGAAAATGAATATCCCGATGTTGCATGAGTGAATACGAATGTGACACTATATTGAGGCTTTTATGTGGAAAACAGATGTGAGCTTATTTCTAAGTGGATTAGCTGGGATTGTGGTGTGAAGGCAGTGCTAGCTTTTCCTTCTTCCGCTGTGTTTTCTTCACCACTAAACTTGCCTCTTTCTCCTTCAAACTCCCCTTCAAATCTTGTCCTCCCCTTCCTTACTGTATACATTTATCCTCAGCCTATCTGCTCTTCATCTCACCATTTCCCTTCATATCTCCACTCTTTTTTTTTTTTGCTGTTACTTTCCCCTGTCTCCCTCTCTCTTTAATCCCTTTTCCCGGCTCCTTACCCCTGTCTTTCTCTACTTGTCTGGAGGTCATGCTCTTGAGTGCTCATTCCTGCATAAAACAACTAGCTCTCATTATCTCTTGACAACAACACGAGAAATAATGTGGGCGGCTTCCCCAACATTAGTCATGGATGGCACACAGGGTCAGTAACACTTGTATTTGTACATCAATCTGTCATGTTAAACTCAAGAACCGGCAAATTATCCTTCTGCAAGTTAGGAAATAGTGTTTGATGGTGTCTAAAGTGAATCCAAGACAAGTGACAGCTGCTGTTACCATGGAAAAGGACCAAAACATAATGAGACTGCAGTTTCGCAACATGAGAATAAACAATGCTGTAATTGCTGTTTTATTTCAAATAGACATAACTAACAAGTGATATGAAGGATATATTTTAGATCTTTCAGAGGGTTTAAGGATGGATTTAATTTAATTTCCTCATCATGACACACTTGTCCAATTTCATTCCCAATATGAACTCTTAATCTTAAAATTGCAAATACCAGATGCGGAATGAACATGTCCCTCCACTTGCCATCAACAGTACATACTGAAAAATGTTTTTCAGTTGTTTATCACCATGTGAAAAAGTGCTAAGTGAAGCAGTTCATGGTTTAATGGTTCCCCTGACTCTTGAATAAATCATCCAGCTGCCAAATTGTAGCTAAATCATTAAATAATACTTATAATAAGAGATTTGCATGAAACTAATTTAAAATTCTGTTTCCGTCCAAAGCAAGAGGAGCGAGCAGGCCGAAAGTGACCGCATCAACGAAAGATTATATCGAGATAACATTTTTAGGAGACGTCATTCGAGACAGATGTGTTTTTATTTAGCTGTGGATCACTGGCAAGCAAATGTTAACCACTCACACATGCACAGGGATCTAGATACCAGCCACACTGGTACAGCTCATTAGGCTACACCAGACCGTTCAAACAATATTTACACTCGGTCTCGAAAAGGCATCTAAGGACACTCACTTTTTTTGAACTTTTCATCCCTTTAACCAAACTATTTTGTTCCAAGCTCAAAAATAAAAACAGCTGATGAACATTCAGCGAACAAAACACTGGCAGTCATTTTAGGGTAATGTAGGATTGCAATTTCACCATCAAGCAGGACTAATAGTTCGTTTGTCAAGATGTTTTTATCACTCACAGCTCAGAGTGCTGAAAGCATTTATTTCACCCTCTTTGCCAATTCCAACCCTTGCTGCAAGCACTAATCTTCACTTTCACTCCTGCAAGACGTATTAGGGCCTTGAGGTGAATGGAAAGCAATTCATGTTACTGTTCAGCTACATTAACTCAATTATAAACAAAGAAAATGGATGTCCAGTCCGCCACATTGTCAGGAACTGCTTGTTTGCAGTGTGGCGATACACACCATCCGAAACGGAAGGGTGTTGTTGTTTGATGTTAGCTTCTTTCCATGAAAACATGCAGTAGTATTCAACTTAAGCTGTTTTGTGAAGATTATACTATCAGTTTGGATACACATTTCCTTCCATTGCAGGTGGTAATCTGAGTTAAACACTGGTTATCACAGGGAATACTTCTCTGATAAAAGTTGTCTTCCTTTTATGCAATCATTTGTGTGCAGTCAGTGGTATTAAAGACAGCCGGTCAAGAAGAAGTATATAATATTCCAGATATCAGCCTTTAAGAGGGCAGGCTACAACTTATGGCATTATGGAAGTTAGTGAGTGAGCAAGAAAGCTGGCAAAGCAATCAGCCACCCAATTAACCAGTCATTCGACTCATCAGCCACTTCAACAGCCCGACAGCCAATCAGCCAACAGTCATTTGGACATCAGTAAGTGGCTGATATTAGAGTTATTTAGGTCAGGCAGAGTGCCAGTGGTAGTTAGATGAGATGGCTGTTGTCTGTCTGGGGATACTGGCTGCCCAGTCAGACAGATGGGGACAAATAAGAGAGGAAGATGTGAAGTGAAGAAACTACAGAGAGACACTTGAAGTGAAGGAGACACAAAGTCTTTACAGAAAATACTTTGAATGCCAAGTGCCGACAGAGCTGTTGACGTGACAAGGATAAAATGTTCGCATGGAGTCAGCTATCAGCCATTTTGCACACAAAGTATTTTGTGTATTTTCACAGGAAAATAGATCAGATCAACCAAACAGTGTTTTTTTGTCTGATATAAACATGACAGAGGAAAAAAAGTTTACCCTTTCAATGATAACAGGAAGTACAGTGAGGTTTTTCCACTCCACAAAACGCTATTCGGTCTAGACTTCCCCTTCGTTCTACATGAAAAAACCTGACGTCTGGCCTTCCACAATCAGTATGGTTCCCCCTACCCTTGTTCTATTATAATCTACCGAACCACTAAACGGATTTAACAGTGTGACAAAACTGTATCGGCGATGGAGTGCGCCAAACAAACTCAGGAGGGGTCCACATGCTGCCTGCCCAGTGTCAGGATGATTTAGGCCCCAGGTGCCGAACATGCAGGGAGGGGGTACGCCTCTCTAATCCAGTTTTACACTTTCCCACGTTTTGACAAGTCTGTTCCTTTCAGTTCCCAAATGCTAACTGACAGGGGCCTTTGGACCTTTGGTTTTGGGTGGGGTCAGCAGCCTGCAGTGCGACACAGGGGACACTAGCAAGAGTTTGACAAATAAGCGGGCAGGTAAAGAAAGGAAAGGATCTTAGAAACTAGGAGAGCTGCATCATGCAGTGCAGGGGAAGGTGATGGACTTCAATCCTTTGACAGTGGCCTTTGTCCTTTTACTTACTTTCTTCCATATTGGCGTCCCGGTACTAAAGAAAGGGGACATGTCGGGAATCAGAGGAAAGGGTCAAGTGTCCTCAAATGTTAATGATAGTACTACGTTTTATGCTTGACGAGTAGCAGGATTGCTAAAGAACATGCTGAACTGTTTTGTGTTTGAATAGGAAATTAATGCAGGAATGAGAACTTTCAAAAATGGATTTCCTTCTAACTTATCGCATTCTCTTTTCCTATCCTCAGCCTCGGGGGCTGTTTCTATTACTGTCTTCTGGCTGGGTGGAGAAAAGAATGAAATGTAATTGAATATCATCCAGTAACATCCCCTTAAAAACTGCCTTCTTTTCTCCCCGCCCCTCTTTCTCTCCACCAGTCATCATAGCACCTCGGGACTGTTCAGACTACAATGTGCTGGAGGTGAGGAAGAATGGTGTGTATCGTGTGACCCCTGATCCTCGCAACGGGACATTCGAGGTCTTTTGTGATATGGAGTCCTTTGGAGGTGGATGGACCGTGATACAGCAACGGCTCGATGGGTCTGTCAGCTTCAATCGCACCTGGGCCGAGTACAAGAAAGGTTTTGGGAACCTCAGGTAATGGGCTAGGGTATCATTCCCATGATGCTCTCACTTATAGGAAAAAAAAAACTTAGACAACTAGTTATATCTAACTGCTATTCTCAAAAAACTATAATGTGGAACTGGGTGAGGAATTTCTAGAGTAAGAAAAAAAATCCTGCAATATGTATGCAGGAGATACAAATACCACAGTAGAAGGTAGGAGAGGTCAAACATGACCACAGGGACTTTTTTTTTTTTTTTTTGCTGCCACTGCATATGGTATGTAGCTGAGGTGTGGCACTGGAAAACTTTCTGAAGTCTGAGAAAATAACCCCGATAACGTAATTTATGAATCAGTCACTTAAAATAAAATCTAAAATAATATGAAACATAAGCAAACAACAAAAGCACACACACTCACAACAGTTTAACAAAAACAACCCACAGCATCGCAACAAGCCACCACCTAGTAACTGCTCTTTCATTAACTCACCTAACTGGAACCTACCATCTGCTCAGGTAACCAAAAGGGTGAGCTAGACTGATACAAAGGTTAGGTGGAAAAATGCATTAATTAAAGATTCGTCTCTTACTCATGAATTTATCTATAGGCACCCACGCACACCTATTAGTGCACTGCAATAGTTCTTCCCTCCTCCCACAACTTGAGAGCGCACCAATCATTCAGTGCTTAGAGGACCTAATGATGCACACCTGTTCTCACCATCACTGATTGTTCACCACCTGTTTCCACTATCGCTGATTATTATCATATGTAAAACAACAAAATAAATGTACATCTGCACCGCTGGGCTGGCCCATTTTTAACAGTTAATAAACTTTTTGACTAAAATTAATGATTTAAGACCAAAAATAAATGTTAAAGTTGGAAAAGAGGTCACAGTGAAAATGGAGGAAAGCAGCCTTTTCTCTCTCTCTTTTTTTTTTTTTTTTGCACTGACTCTATTTTATTTTAATGCAGAGCTTCTCCTATAGCCTCCAACTGGATTAAGATTTCAGCTAATTTTCTCTATTCACGTCTCAGCTCCTGTAGGAAGGAATTTTATAGGGGAAATAACCATGATTACCACCTGATAACCATGCCTACAGATCTAGTATAACCTCCCACAGAAAGAATATTGTCTTCTCTTATGCTTCTTTTACTGTCACACTGCTCTCCCCTTTCATCTCCTCCTTTCCTTTCCTCCCCTGTGGGGATGAGTAAATTCAGTTTGAGTAACTGTATCCACTCGCTAATCAAGTGTACAAGCGTATGAGCTCATTTATAATCTATCTTTCATTTTGTGCTGTTCCATCCCCTCCTTCCTTTGCCTTTTTCTCTGCTGTAGAGGTGAGTTCTGGCTGGGCAATGACTATATCCACTTGATGACAAAAGCCAAAGACATGATCCTGCGTATCGAGCTGGAGGACTTTGAAGGAGTTCGGGAGTATGCCAAGTACGACCAGTTCTACGTGTCCAATGAATTCCTGCGCTACCGGCTGTCTATCAGTGGATATAGGTACATTATTAAATTCTGTGCAAGTGTGATCAAATATTTATAAAGGAGGGCTATATCTTATATATATTGATGTGTCATTGCAGTGGGACAGCTGGAAACGCCATCAGTTTCAACAAGCACTTCAACCACGATCAGAAGTTTTTCTCCACACCCGACCGCGACAATGACATGTATCCTTCCGGAAACTGTGGTGCCTACTACAGCTCTGGCTGGTGGTTTGACGCCTGCATGTCCGCCAACCTCAACGGGAAGTACTACCACAAGAGGTACAAAGGGGTCAGGAATGGAATCTTCTGGGGAACATGGCACAACATGTCGACAGAGTACTACCCGACCAACTACAGGCAGGCCTTCAAAACTGTCAAGATGATGATACGGCCCAAGAACTATGCTCCTTAAGAGGGCAGGTAAATATTCATGAGTATAGTCAGACGGACAGATAGACGGACAAACACGTCATAAAACACAAGAACAAGTAGACTGAGAAACTCATACACATGCACATTGTCATGCATTTGCATACATTTACACATGCATAAGTGTACACCGAAAAAGACTATAAGTCCTATAGACAGTTTAAATGCAGTAATAACGAAAGTAATTGTGAAAAAAATTAACTGTGCTATTACTTTTTTTCCACCGTAGTGAGTGCGGCCTTCAAAATGTTGGATTAAAATGATGATAATAAAGGACAATGGACTATGAACGTTGATGGACTAATAAAAAAAACACACATGCAATGTAAAGGCCAGCCTCCTACAGGGGCCATTATATTATACGGAGAGTTACCATGAGAGATTTTTCACAGTTTCCCTGACATTTCTCCACTTTCTGTCCTGCTGCCTCCTGCTATAAACCCAGCTGAGACGCAGCATAGCACACAGTAGTAGTAAAAACTAATGAGCTATCACTTTCTCCGCTCTAAATGGTTTAATAATTAACAGCAGCCACTCAAGTGAGGTATATGAGAGCTAATGATACAGCTCTGAGTGGGTCTGAAATTCATTGTTGAAGACTTCATGCTGGGGTCGGAGACAAACTGCTTTAAAATAAACAACAGGAAGTGATATACAACACACTTTGGATAGCGGTGTCGTTCATTTAATTACACTGAGACACCTCACTAATGTATCATCATCCTATACAATATAAAACATTACAGTATAAATATGCAGCCTGAAATAAATTTATATTGGATCGTTCCCAAGTACATCCTCCATTATTGATGCTTTTGTAAATTCTTCTTGACAGCAGCCATGGAGCAGGACAATGCTGCGAGAGAAAAAAAAAATGTTCTGCACCCTTATCTCTTGGGTGCACAGAACAACTGCACATAGTTTGATGCCATACATCAGTTTTCATATGTAAAAAACAAGAAACCCTCCCTGACCCACCACTTGTACAATACTGCTGCCTAATGATAGAAAACTGTATTGCATCATTTAAATCCATTCTATACACACTGTGAATGGGAAGGATGGGTGAAAAAGAAATGTTTCACTTTAAGGACGTGTACAGTATTTATTTTATTTTGTGAAGTATGATAGCTTTTATATAATACACATGTCATAAAGTACAAGATTTAAATGATTGTTGATATTTGAGCAGTGATAAAGACTGTGCATTATTGTGACCATTCATAGTAATTATGTGTGTATTTGGAGCTTTGTGTGTGTACAATATTGATCTTTTCTATCATTCATATTCAACTGTCATGCCCAAAGATATGCACTTTTTATATCAAAGAAAAATGAATAAAGTTCTAACTCCATGGCTGTGTACATTGCAGTGTTTGGCAGTTTTACATCATATCAATGTTTGCTCATCTTTAAAAGCATCTTCTGTATTAGATTTCCCTCTTAATGAATGTATACAAAAAGTATACAAGTTAAGCATGAATATCCATAAGTAGAAATCCCAAACTCTGAAGTGTCTGCCATCTACTATTCGGGGGGATTTGATGCCTGTAAAAATGGAGAGATGAGGTACTGCATGCCCATAACAAATGGGTTAATGAAGTGTTGGCTCAATAAAGCAACGCAATAGAAGAATGAGCTCTTATGAACTTCACAGATGATAAATTGAATGTCTGTTTACTGTATGTGACGATCAAGTCAATAAAAAAAGTATGGTGCTCATCCACATGATGACTTTGAGTTCCAAGTATTCACTTTTGTTTGAACATTAAAACCCTTTTAAGGTTTTAATGTTGTTAAAGGCACATAAATCCATCTACAGTACCACGTTATATTCTTAACATCAGTTTAACTGGAAAATAAAATGGTATGGGAATTTCCTTAAATACACAAGCCTGGAGTGTTTCTAAACACACACAGTAGATCCCTCATACACTGTATACTCTTTTGAAAACAGTCATTTTTTCCTTAAGCAATCAGATTAGATACTGTTAGTACAACTGCCAAATGATGATGTTTGTTTTTCCCATGAAATCTCAAATCTCAAAATGCCATTTACAATAAATATGAGCATTTAACAACATTTATGAGTCTTACCTCATCTAAGAACTGGAAAACAGGACTAGCAGAGACATCAGTACTGGCAGACTGCTGCTCCTCTGGGAGTGAAGCATCAGGTGCAAGGGGCACTAGCGGGATGTCCTCGTCCATTCCCTTCGCCTCCTCCTTTTGATCTTCCAGCTCCACTTTTCCACTGCTGGGAGGCCTGATATCCTGCTGCTCCACACACAGACGTACTGATGCAAAACACATAGATAGGGTAGATCGGTCAATCTATTTATAGACATAGTAAACAGGTAGGGCACAGTTTCAATATGCATACGTGACTTTTAGGGATTGTAGCCTTTTTTTCATAACCACCACAGAATACATAATAATATGATGATAAAGTACAGGCAGAGTACACAGAGGTAGAAACAGTTAAATGTGTAAGATAATGCTTTTATTCTGAAGGATTCGAGTCGGAAGTATTTTTCAAACTCATATACAAAGCATAAGGTCAAGGTGTAAAAACCCTGATACAGAGACCTCCTTGAGCTCATCTATTGCCCAAAACACCACTGTTCTTCTGTAAAAGTGCTCCAAGTGGATACACACAGTAGATATGTGCACTCGTTCCGCTACAAACATTACGCCTCAACTATTCAGAAGCTAACGAGTTAGCTACAAGTGAGTTAGTTAGCCTGCTACTGTTTGTTCCGGTGTTCGTCTGCTGAACAAAACACACAAATTTGAATGTTAAAGCCTTACTTTTGAATATCTTGACTCCTCGCACACGTCCTCGAGACTCCGTACTATAAAACTACTGAAAAAAACTACTAAAATCACACAGCTTAAACTCTGTAAATAAAGCTAGTGTTAGCACAACACAATCACAGATTTCTCTCAGGTTGAGTGGCTTGTTGTAGTTACCATAGCAACGACGAGGCACGTCCCCATTAAAGTCAAGTGAAACCCCTTGTGTTACTTATATTTACTTACTTACAAGCTTTTGTTCCTTAAAGTTACCAGTTGATAATATACTAAGATGTAAAAGTTTTTTTTAACAAGTGCACTCACTCACTCCAAATTCTTATTTTACACTTGCAGGGACCGTCCAGCAGATGGCGGGAAATAGTAATTTACTTCAGCCTTTGCAGCACATCGTCAACATGTGTCTTACATTGGCCACACGGAGCAGCATCAAAGGCCGAGCTGACTGAACATGTTGAGTGAGTGCGTTTAATGGAAAGCACTAAAATCAAAGTGGATTCAACCGACCTGAATCCAAGGTGAAAGTCATGGTGATGATGCAATGCTGCTTCTCTCCTGTTATATCACCATCTTTCCCACAGTGCATTCTGGGAGTTGGCACAACCCATCACTCACTCCTTAAAACAGCTGCAGGGACATGTTATCTCAGCTATGGATGTGTGTGCATGCCAATATGTGTGTGTGCATAGTCCATACAACATGTATGAATGAGCGGTGCAATGTTAGTTAGTAAAAAAAGCTCAGTGTCCCCAAGCAAGCACCTTTAACACCCTCTTCTTAATGATATGGTCAGCCTCTTTGTTCTTTTATGAATTGTTAGAGACAGTTTCAGGCTATTTTTTCCCCTTACTATGTTCCTGATTTACCTTAGGTTTACTAGCTGTTGCACTAATAACCCTCCTCTTCAACGTCCAGTGTTAGCTTATAAAGTAAATGTCTACAGAAATATGCAAAACCATATGGCTTAACATATGGTGTACCAACAGGTGTGTGCATTTACCATGCTGCGAGTGTAGTTCGCTGGGCACCTATAAAGAAACACGTAAATTTATATGGCTAACCTGTGGCAGCACACACATCAGGCAAAGACAACACACTTATGTGAACAACCCCATAACAGTGCTTATTGATGGACATATACACTGGACTTTTGTGAGTTCAACTGGTGCTATTACAGTAATGGCTGTGTCTATTAGTCTGCTTCAATTCATTAAGTCATATCTGAGCATCTGGTTGCATACTCCCTTGCAATTTGGGTTTTTTTTGGCAGAGGAGATAAGCTATTTTGGTGCACAAAGTAAGCAAGCCTATTTTTTTCCAGTGATTGCAGTTTTGGTAATACATTATCCATGGTTTGGTCTCTATTTTCTGGAAGTAGTGACACATGGTAGAAAGTATTATATAATGGTCAACTTTTGAGAACCAAATTTCATGCAGGACACAAAAACACCATCTATACTATTTTTTTTATTATGAGCCAGTATGAATGAAAAAAGGGGGAAATGGAGAGTACCATCCTCCCATCCTACTTGTGGATGAGGAACTAAATGAGACTTTTAAAGGCTATAATTAAACACTTTAATTATGTCGACCTAATTTTACCACTCCTTGTTAAATCTGAACAAATCACCCGGCACTTTGGGATTAATGGGTTTTTTTTGTTTTTTTTTTGTGGGAGCCAGATTCCTAAATTAACCTTGAATTCTCTCCAACAGTCTGAATCCTAACAGAGACCACTTTATTTTCAGATAGAAATATGCCCTGTCATGTGCCCCTATTATTACCATTTTTGGCTAAATAAAACATAAGCCCCAGTTTTACAGTTATTTTGGGAGAAAGCAACTTTTAGAGTTGTTTGCTGCTGAGTCAGTCAGTAGAAGTTCTGTACAGAGACTCTCAGTTTTGTCCTAGATTTAAGGGTAACCATCGCTGCTACTCTCATTTTGTGAACTTTGTGTAAGAGCAGATCAAGAACCACAGCAACAACGGCTGTCATATGGTGTGTGTGTTCCTGTCCTAAATGTGTTTACTTGCTCACTAGTCCATGCACAAACCAGGCCTTTGGAAAAAGTTACCACTCTCCCAGGGTGAAATGTCCAGATTTGTGTTTTACTGCTGTATTGTAGTCACAACAAATGCAACGTGGGGATTGGGGGGGTAATTTTACGACCCCCTCCATCTCCAGGTTCCCCTCTTTCATGTGTAGTTGGGTGTTGGGAAACCGCTTTAATTGTTCTAATTAAAACACACACACACACACACACACACACACACACACACACACACACACTCACACAGTGTTCTTTTTCCATACACAAAATCTGCTGTTACAATTTCTCCTGTCAAAGACTTTGGTGTCTGGAGACAGTTTATAAACAGATGTTTTAAAGACTCTTAAAACCTTGCAACCAGCTTTTTATAGAGGTTTGAACTGAATCATTTGTGTACTTTTACAGTAGTATTTGTGTCCATGAGAAATCTTTACCTCATATTCAAAGAAAGAATGGGATATAACAGGAGAGGAGTCATTTCGCCAGAGGGATGGAAACATGAAACATGATCTGTCTTCTCATTGTTGGATCAAATTCTATACTGTTGAGTTGACATTCTGCATAAATATTTTGCACCATAAAATCTGAGTTTAATGGACTACCTAAAACGTAAATCACCGAGAAATCGAGAGCTGCTTTTGGCAATGTGTGAGCCTGATGTAATCTTCAGAGTGATCTCTGTGGAGAATCCACAGCATTGTTCCACAGTGTGTCAGTGGGCAGACCAGAGTCCCAGAAGAAAACTCTTTCACTGTTGACTGTAGACCCCCTTCAGCTTGGACTCACCTCTGTATATGGTTCTTCCAGACAGAAAAAAAAACATCATATAATGAACAGCCGTGTCTGTGTTTTCAGTATCTGTGTCCCTAAGTCAACTAAAGCCATATGTGTGAGCAAACAACAGTGTGCACATGTTCTAAACAATATCTTGACGCATTTGGATCACATCAAGATCTTTGAAGAGCCTCTAAATCATTAATAACTCGAACAAAGGTTCTTTGTGTTAAATTAAATTTATTAGAACACAAGGAAGTGAAATGTTTTGGGCACAGGGTTTCAAAGGAATGATGTGAAATAAAAAGTGTAATAGAAGTGGAGTGTACTGTGTTGTCATTTTACATCATACACCCTTAAAAATAAAGGTTTGAGTTAGAGCCTAAAAGGGTTCTACATGGGGATGCCATAGGGGAACCATTATCAGTTCTGCAAGGAACATTTTACTTAGCACCATTTGCTGCAAAGGGTCACCTTGAGTAATCAGTAATCAGTATTACAAAGAATCTTTAAAAAGAATAAATAACTAAACATAAAAAGTTTCTTCAAAGCACAAAAAGTGCTGCAATTGTGACTTGAATAACTATTTTTTGGCATTCAGTTATCCAAAGAACCTTAAACTGCAAAAAAAAAAAAAAAAAGGGTTCTTAAGGACAAGATGGTTCTCCAGAGAACATTTGAGTTAGAGCCTAAAGTAGTTCTTCATGGTGATGCCATAGAGGAACCTTTTTTGATTGGTACTTCAAAGAACTGCTGCTGAAAAGGGTCAGTTTAAAGAACCAGTAATCAGTTTTCTAAATTACATCTAAAAGGAATTTCATAACATAAAAAGGTTCTTCAAAGCACCAAAGTGCTGCAGTTATGACTTAAAGAACTCTTTCTTTGGCATTCAGTTCCCCAATGAACCTTAAACAGCAAAAAAAAGTTCTTAAGGAGAAAAGGTTCTTCAGAGAACCCAAAATTATTCAGAGCACTTATCAAGAACCAGTTTGTCATGTCACATCTCACCATGTCATGCCAGATCTAAAAAATAGAATATATCAGAAGTATTAATGTACTGCTTTGCATCATAACAAACAGATAAACAACTGTCTTATACAGTATACTCCACTGATTACACAGTATACCATGGATCTTTACCTGGATTTGTTCAGGTGTCGACACATGCTAGTTAATTAGATTTACAACAAGCTAGACTGCTTCTCTATCTTTTTATAGGACAGTATTTCTTTCAGCGCTATTAGATCAACACCTGGTCTAAATATAGTGTGTCTTTGTGAACGTCTATGTAGCTGCAAATCCTCTGGCTAATGTTTTTGAAGTCTTTGTTGAGCTTTACCAGTGCAGGCCTCTGTGTTGAGGTAATGTTTTCATACCTTTCCTCATTCTGGAAATCGGCACACATGTGCGTAATGATTTAAGATATATTCATTTTATGGGTATTTGAATAGTTTTCCTACAGTCTATAGTGGTGTCCTAAAAGAAGAGGCACAATAATAAGATAGTGAAGGACAAGAAGTACACTGTGAGTTGTACTGACACAGCTTTTTGCTGTAAGTGGTTACAGACTGATTCTCTCAGTATATTTACCCAAATGTGGAGAACAAACCATTTAAAAGGCCTTGTCTCCTCTTTCTACCTTTCATGTGGTCTTTATTGTTATTTTACAGAGCCAGACCTTGTTCCTCACAAGGACACATACACTTCTAAGGACAGTACATGTGGTGCTATAATTAATCATCTGTGGCCAGTCTGTGCACCAGGCTGATGTCCAGTAAAATGAAACAAACTGCCAACTGCAGCATATGTAAAACCTGAGAGGAAGTGGGTGCTTACTTCAGCTTTTTCAACCACAATTAGGTTTTACTGTGCACTTTGAGACACTTTACTGACACACTTTACAGTAGTTGTTCTTATTATCTTTTTTTTCACATCAGTATTTGTGGTTTGTTTTCCATTGTGTCTCTGAAATAGATCCTTTTGCTGCCATGCAAATTAAGCGTATCCTGACTGTTCAACTCAAAACAATGACTGTATTTTTAGCAGCTTAAATAAATCTAATTTCTGGTGAAAATCAATGGAAAAAAAATTCCTCAAAGTTAATTACAAATAATTTGGGAAATCTAGCTCCATGCTAAATGAAGGGCTGAATCAACTTAAGTTAATGCTTTTCTCTGTAAATGCCCAGACTAATTACTTTACTGGAACCAATGAATCACTGCCTTTGTTCACATTGTTGGTTTTGGACTGTAATCAGTAAAACAAAGAAGAGCTGTGAACATTAAAGAAAGATGAATCACAGCTATGTCTGGAAAATACTGTAGCAAACACCAACACTAATACTGTATAGTCAGATAAATCCCTGCTCGTACTGTATCTTTTATATCTGAAAACCTGTGGGTAAAGCTTGGACTGTAATTGATTCCAGGTATATGACCCTCCATGCCCTTTGAGGTGGAATTTATCCAAGGACACTCTACAAATATCCAGGGGGATTAGAGTAAAATTACTTTCCTGTTTCCACTGAGGATAGGCTGGTGAGTCCTGAATCCATTTCACTGATTTGAACAATCCTGTATGGATTTCATGGTCAAGAATTTGGGGTTAAATTGGAATAGCTCAGAGGGTTGACACAGGTTATATTACTAAAGAGAGTTGAAATGTTGAATATGCAATAAACATAGGTAAAAGTAAGTCACACATGTGAGTCAGTTTGAAACACGGTCAAGTTACATCAACATCTTTTTGTTTGGTTTAGGCTCAAAGTTAATCCAGGTGGCGTGATGGGTATTTTTGCAACAGTGCCAAGACTGTTTTTCTTTTCAGTCTTTATCTATACAGATGAGGATTTACAGTACGTCTCAGATGACAGTTCTCCTTTAGTTCAATCGAGCATCTTACCAGACTACTACTAGTCCAATATATAAGGATGGCTGCTGCTGGAACAACCTCTAACTTAACAATCAGTTTTACAACACGACATAAAGGTAGATAAATGTTTTGAACATAGTACAACGTCCCATTTTATCTCTTGCAAGTACCACATTTGGGAGATGTGGAGGAAAACATTACTTATCGCCATTAGATCACCAACCCTGATCGCCATCCCTAGAGCCATCCAGGCTCTAGGGATGGCGATCAGGGTTGGTTGGTTGGTTGGTTGGTTGGTTGGTTGGTTGGTTGGTTGATTGGGCCACCACTTGTCCAGACAGAAATATCTCAATAGAACAACTGACAAGTTTGGTACAAATTCCAAAACGCTAATATAAATACAATACAATATTCCTAATGCCCCTGACTTTTCATCTAGTGCCACCAACAAGTCAAGTCATGTCCCCTGCAGAATCCCAATAACTGGATTTCACTGAGTGCCATACTTTGGTTTATTGAATACCTACAAAACTAAGGCCTTTCCCGTACAGTAAGTAGAGCAACTAGCATGGCTGTTGGTGAAGGTAAAGCTAATTGTCATGATGCATACAGAGAAAAAAAAAAAAAAAAAAAACAGAGACCTGCATGCATGTTTCATCACGTCAGAGGAAATGTAATCACCTCAAACATCTGTAGCTGACCCATCCTTGAGGGTATTAACCTCTTTTATGGGTAACACTGGAATGTCTAAGAAAGCAAGAAAGAAAGAAAGCAAGAAAGGCTCTATGACGTGTGTCTGTTTAGTGTAAGCTGATTTCCTTCTGAGTTGCACATCGCCTGTAGAGAAGGATGGAAACAATTAACTTCATCTGTTTACCAGATCTAGAGGGCAGCCTCTCATTTACATACATGCTTGCTTTGTGAGTGTGTGTGTGTGTGTGTGTGTGTGTGTGTGTGTGTGTGTGTGTGTGCGTGTGTTCCCCACAGATCCAGGGGAGGAATCTCCAGGGCAGTTTGGCTTCTTCCTTTTTATCCCAGCCAGTCCACAGACAGCCACATCCATGCAAACACCACCTCACTGGTTAAGATGTTAAGGTCTATGGAACATCCACGATACAAATCATCTCCTCTCTTTCTGTTTCTGTCTCTCTTAATTCTTTTAACCACATTCTGGATATACTGATCTTCCATTTCTCTCTCTTTTAGTGTTTTTTGTCTCTTTATACCACCTTTTCTCATCATGAATCACTCTCTGTCTTTCTACACAATACACAGTCACACACACACACACACACACACACACACACACACACACACACACACGCACACACACACACACACACACACACACACTCCACATCTGGTAACTTGTCACTCGTCACCACTAATAAATGATAATAGCAAAATCTCTGGGGGGAAAACAGCCATTTCATGGAGGCTATATTAGGCTCCTATTAAAGCCCCTGTTTCCTACTGGACAACTAATGTTCAGTATTATGGAAAAATGTCTATGTGTGGCTGCACAGTGATATAATAATACCTATTATTAAATGAAATCATAGAGTACATAATGAGGTTTTTCAGTAGAGCGGCATTAAATAGCCATCATATTTTTACTGGACCAGTAACAACATGGACTGACTTAAACCTGCAATAACTTTTTGGCCATTTGGGAGTGACAGAAACAAACAAACAAGCAACAAACTAATAAATAATAAATTCAACATTCACTCTTTTTGTGGCACTGTTTTGTTCTTGTCCAACCTGTGGAAAATATCTAGCTCTTTAACAGCTAAACGCTCCACTTTGTTCACCAACTGTGCTAAATTTGTCTGTCTGCCATCGCGTCCTGTTGTCTGCTATGGCCAACGCTGATGAGAGCTGTGAGAGTGAACCAAAACATAAGTCACATTAGTGTCAACCAGACAGAGAGGAAGAACAGAGCTACTAGCAGCAAACATCTACTGAGCCTGGGAACTGGGTTTGCTGGACTGGTAAGGTCTGGAAATAAGCCTCTGTTACTTGCTTCCAGCTTTGCTTTCCTCAAAACTAATTTACCATAGCCCGAATCAATCAAAACTCTGTTCAGAAAACAAACAAAAAGTTGTTTTGCTTGTCTTCTTGGGAACAGGCCTGATAAAGTATGAATTTAGACTTGTTGTGTTTGGTTTATTGCAGTCAATCAGCTGTTGTATTTTTGGTTCATACGGCTGTGAGTTTAACTAGTGGGTCCAGCGGTTCATTTCTACTTGCATGAATACACACAAATGATCCCACGGTCATATTGTAACCACTTGGTATTACAATTTAACCATGAAATAGTGAAATCGTGAAATCACAAGCTCACAGGGGAGTCCATCTCGTTTGGAAAGTTTGCTATATATTTTTGAGGTCATTGCAAGGTTCCTTGCTGTAAACATTCTTAAACAGTGTCATCACATCAGTGGTGGAGGAGGTGCATGTGGCCAGGAATTACACCGTGCTCTAAACACCTTAAACAAGCAAGTTGACTCAAGCAACTCAAGCAAGTTGAAGTCATCAGCAGCCACATCTTTCAGGTGACCACTGTGCAATAAATGTTTTTGCACAAACTTTCCCAAAGACGTTTCAACCATCAGATCTGGCATCCAGGCTCCAACTCCAATAATTTTACATCCCAAACCCCAAACTACTGCTTTTCTTTGTTTCATTTTCTATTTTACTAAATGTACAAACCACAGAGACAGACTATAATTTTCCACGGATGTTGGTGCCATCTTGAAGAAGGCACAGTTCACTTTCATTGCATGATATGTTATAGCCACAACTTATTCTGTGTGTTTTTTTTCTCTCCTGTGGTCAGAAACAGGCTAAAACTGTTTCTATGTAGTGCGGAGGGATTTTGTAGTCCTCAGGGTGTAGCCTCCATCCGAAAACCAAAATTACAGAGCAGAGACCTCAGACTGAGGGGGTTGGGGGGAATGTGCAGCTACTATTATGCAAACATCTGACTTTATTAAGATCCTTGAAACATTTTAAATTCATAAAAACAAAAATCTCACAACTGTTTTGCAAACAATTATCATCTACTTAAGGAAGAGAAAAAGAGGACTTACAGATAATAAACAAACTGAAAAGATATTTGTGTGTGCCTACATACGTCTTCCCAGAGACCGCTTAAACAGAAGATGTCATGACTCACTCTGACTCTCTGTGTGCTGGGTCTCAGTAAAACCATTATAGTTCAGACCTGGAAACGGACCCCCCACAGTGACTTACACACATACCCCAGATCCTTCCCCCAGATACGCCCCCAGACTCGACTATTTTGTGGAAATGAAGTGAACAGTGAAATGAAGTGATGAAAAGCATAGAAAAGTAGAGGCGCAAACCTGCCAATAGATCAGATGATTTAAAATGAGAGCGAAAAAGAATGAAAAATAGACATTTGTTTTTCAAAGCTGCTATTGACGCGTGCATCTTTGCGAGCGAGTCAGCAAGTTAAAGCATGTGCTCAACTGGTGACTGAAGGTGAGCAAGGATGAGCAGATGCTGAGTTCATGGAGAAGATATGTAGCTCCAGGGTCGACTACAAGCTTTCTTGGTGACCGAACAAATGAGCCTTAAAGTTATAAAATTACGGCCTGCATCCATGAACAAATATTTTTAACATATTTCACTTCTTTACTGTAGCAGAAGTGAAGCCTGAATCCCGCAGGTTATAAAGTTTTACTGTGTGCACTGTGTGTTTCTGTGAGTTCACAATATATACAGAGACCTGAATTTTGATTGAAGCATTTAACAGAATATGAGTCTGGAACATCAAACTCAATCGGTAACTCTTGAGAAAGTGGGATAGTTTATAGTTCTCTGTAAAAACACATGAACCCTTTGTGGAGTCCAACTTTTCATTCACGGGAACTTTTATTGAGGTTTTTCTCTTCATCTTTTGGCTTGTACTTCCAAATAAAGGACTTAAAGGGTTTTGTTCACAGACCTTTTGAATTGCAACATTATTTAACTGAATACATTTGTAGTGTCTATACTGTAAAGGTTCCCCTCTTTTACCTGTTGGAGTTTCATTCATATATATATTACATACAATACATATTTTTTAAACTTTTCAGTACAACAATTATGAAACAAAACCTAAGTTTCCTTCACTTCAGTCCTCTACGTCTGTCTCTCTGTTTCTCTTTGCACCGCTTTCCATCATTAGGCATGGAAACTCCTGTGTTGACTCACTGCAGCCTTTAACCAATCATCTTCTGTCCTGTGGTGTCTTTTATGGACCACACATTTGGAATCTTGTATATTACTGTACAAAAGTTTGTTAATTTTTCTTTGACCCAAATAGCTCTTTCCTGTCTCCCTGCTGCTTTGGCTTTCCACCATGAGCCGAGCACAGAGGGAAGTACTTCTAGTGAATTTGTTGTTGGGGAACAATGGTGCAAATTTCAGTAGAAGTCCACGGACTGGTGCCTAGAGGGCTGATTGAGAAATAAACAAATCATTCGTTTTTACCTCATGCAAGGACTAACTAGTGGCCACATGAATGCAACTGTTACAACAAATAATGATACATAGACATATGGAGTTTACAATTTTGCATCTATATTCAGAAACAGTACTTAAATATTTGAATGAAGTAGATGTTTCAAAGGCGCAATCAGCTGATTCAGTGCACTTTTATGTGATTTATATAGGAAGTAAGAGATTATGTCAATCTATAAAGGAACACTAATACTTCAGTTTATCTGAAAAGTTCAAAATCAACACCGTGGCAACATGTCATTAGGTTAATTGGTGACTCTAAAATCGTCTGTGAGTGTGAATCATTGTATGTGTCTGCCCTGCAATGAAGCGGCGACTTGTCCAGAGTGTACACCACCTTTTGCTGATGTCAGCTGCGATTTTTGATGGATTAATGGATTGGTCTATGCCTGGAGGCCATTTATTCAAATTTCTTATTTTGCCCAACCAAATATATTTAGTTCAAGATCATATAAATGGAGAAAAAAACATCAAATTCTCACTTTCCAAACACAGAAACACAGAATTATTTACATTTCTGCTTGATAAATGACTTTACCAAGTCATTAACGAACCAAACTGTTGCTCATTTAGTTTCTGAGGCTCCACCAGCAGTACAAGAAGGCTGTAAACAAAACACAGAATGTTCCTTTAAAGACATAACAAGTGGGCAAGCCATCTCCAGCCGGCGCCTCTTCAGGGTCGACAGCACACACAAATATACACACATACATGTCATTATAACGCTGTAGCCTGTCAGTGCTGGAAAGCAGATGTTCCAGTGAGAACTCACCCTTCATGGTAAATCATCTTTAGACACACCATCAACGTATTTCATTCCAACACGCACGCAAACACCAACACATGCACACAACTTACCCTGTACAGTTTGACATAAATCACAAAGACTTGGCCTTAGAACTTAAGAGAGCACAAACAGGATGTTTTTTAACCAACACGAAAGAGGGAGATTTGTTTGCTACATGATTATTTAAAGATCTGCAACTACCGAGGGACTTTCTGTCGTAGATGACTGTATGTATTTATGTATGTGTGAGCAGGCATGTGTCCAATCCTGCCTGTATATATATAAAAATGTATATTATACAGGTCTAGAAGCAAGAGTTAGAGAGAAATATATTGGAAAGGTAGACTCTTTTTTCAGAGTCATTGAGATTTGAGGGACTTTGTGGGAAGTTGAAGGAGTTCTTATGAAGAAGAAAAAAAAGAGAGACACACACACACACACACATGCAGAGCCAAGGCTAATTTCTAATTCTGAACTGATATTGAATTTCAATAAACGCTGAATGCTATTAAACGTGACTAATGGTTGTAAATCTCTTTTGTTACTATGTACTACCAGAGGTAAAAGAGGAGTCAGCCAATGTTGAAGGTAAAAGCCGTCAGCAAATTAATAAACTTATTTTTAATGGTGGTAAAGTTGAAGTTAGTTTCCATTTAAAACTCCTGTTGCATACAAGCTGACAGAGAGAGCTACAGAGACAGAGAGTAAGACAGGAAGGCAAAGAGAGAGAGATGACTAGTTAATATTTGGGATGTACACGCATGCCAAAGCTGAATTATAACCCTCAATGCTCAAGAACCGATGCTCAGAAGTCGATGTCAGATGATTGACCTCTGCAAACACACGTGCACACGTCTGAACGACCCGACTTGCTCATCTGGCCTCCTTAATCCTTTGACATGTTGGCGGCTTCAAATCAAATTTAATCAAGCTCTTGACTGACATCTGTGTAAGAAGAACAGGTGTGTTGGATCCCACCTCGCACACACCGACAGATTGATAGACACATACACGCTTCTGTCTACATTCCTTGAGAGGAGATGAATTGGGAGTGAAAAAAAGGGACACTGGGAGGACAGGAAAAGGAAATATTAGGATAGTATAACAGCAGGCGAGATGAGAGGAGGGGGTAAAGATAGAAAAGAAATACAGGGGAGAGGGGACGGAGGGGAGGAGGAAGGAGCAAAGGAGGGGGAGGAGAGACGAGAGGGAGGATGAGGATAAGGAAGAAGCTGAGAGTTTATTTGGGGAGCGAGGTGGTAAAAAGACAGAAGATAAAATCAGGGTTAAAAAGAAGACAGGATGAAGGGCCGAGGAGGACAGCCATTATTTACATTTGTTTGAGCTTGTGAGAGAAAGAGAATCACACTTGAAAAATAATGAATAATGAATGTCAGGATTAATAATAATGGAAATAATGTTATCTGGCAAGGCAAGATAACACAGCTGACAAATCTCTGATAAAAAAAAGGCGTTTAATTCCCACATTTCTATGGAAATGGTCCCAAACAAATCCCAAACAAACCGTATCCTAACAGGAAAATGTGAAAAGAAAATGCAACTGTAGTGACAACTGGCTGGTTTTAGCAATAAACAGATGGCTGAATTATTTATTAGCATGAGAAACAACAAAAGAAACAAACAAAAATGAGTATGAAGCACTTAACATTTATTATTCAGCCTCCCAAATATAGATGGTAGATGGTATTGAATTTACATTTGAGGCTAGACGAGCTGGAGCTCACCGTGGACGATGAGGAGCAAGAAGAGGCGGCCACCAATGTAGATCTAGTGGAGGTTTGAGGAGGAGAAACAGAAGGAGCCGCAGCAGCAGAGTGAAGTCATCTGCGGCAGGGAGGAGGTGACATCTGGAGAAGAAAGCTTCAGAAATCTTCCAAAAGGCCTTCAGCTTGGAAGACATTCACTGTGTTCACAAGGGGATCAAAGAAGAAGAAGAAGAAGATGGAGGAGGAGCAGACTGAACTCTGCAGCTGCGAACTCCAGAGTCCCTCAGCGTGGGGCCGGTTTGTGAAATTCCTGATCTTTCCAGTGCAGCATCCAACTGTCAATGAACTGTGAAAACCTGATGAGAACCTTGGATAAATCAGTAACTTGAAAATCATGAATGGCACGTAACGTTTTAGACTGGAAGTCCCTTCAGGAGCATGATTTGATGATGACGATATGATCTGACAGTGATTTAGTTTGGCTCGTTTGGGTTTAGGGAAAGATCTCTGGAAAGTTACAACAAGAATTTCGTCAGTGTTAGAGGAGCTTTGTCACCATGGTTACAACAATAACGTAAGGTTATGGAATGATTGTGGCCCCTCACATCCATCTATGTTTTATACAATTTACAGTGAACACTTGCCCACAGTCACTCAAAGTGATGTGTGGTGAGAGTTTAAATGGGGCACAAATGGAAGTCATTCCCAGTGCAAACTGGTTTTAAATCCATTATAGCAATAAAACCATAACAAATGTATTTAGATTTCACAAATAACTGATCAGTAGCAGAATTATTTTGCAGTATAAATTCTAAAATAAGTTGGCCTTGTAGTGCTAGTGAGTCTCTGCAGTTTAAAAATGATGGCCAGAAGAAATATTAGGCCAAACAAAACTGTGAACATACTGTGTTATTAAGCACTTTCCCGAGACATATGTCACCCTTAACCTGAGCAGAGCTGTTGCTCAGAGGTCTGTTTGTGCTCAGCTAAGATCTGGCATTCTGCCTCTGGCTGTCTGTCCGTCCCATAAGAGGTGTGATTTGGATGAGGTTGAGAAAACAATGCATTTTACATTCCACCGTAAGTTTTATCGTGATCTTTGAATTAAGCCTTTCCTGAACATGTCTGCTGATCATCCTGGCCCGTTTGAACTGGGAGATGAAGATTACAGGACGCCCTTTTTAATAAAGACCTTTGACATATAGCTCAGTGTTTGTGTTGAATGTCTACCATCAACATATGAGAGAGTTGTATCTTTAATTTGTTTAATGTGGCATGTGAAGAGCACCATGTGTTGTCTCGCTCTCTTTTCATCTTAATGTGATGTGGGCTGAGCACTTTTAAAGTCTGTGTAAAGGCATTTCTGAGATTTCTTTCAAAATACGTTACATATGTTGGAGAATAGTTGCTGAAAACATGTGAAAAGACTTTTTCTGAAATGTGGAGTAAGACGTTAAAACAGTTTTTCACCAGTTTTCAATCCAGGATTTTGTGGGCGGTCCTAAAGGGTGGCTCGATGACACGCTGAGGCCACCCTGAACACACCCCTGCACCCCCAGCAGAGAGATAGAGATTCATTCATCTCGCTCAGAGTGTTTCAAAGTTAGTCATGTCATTTTCTGAACTCATCTGACACGTTTCAAAATTGCTGCTTGAATGGCTTCAACACATCCAGCAGACACGCCCCCACAGTCCTGGAGCTGAGAACACTGCTCACTTTTACCTGATTTTGACACCTAATTTCATAAACTTGTCGATATTTTTAATCATTCAAATCTGGCTGTGTTGTTAATAACACCTTTTTTTTGGTCTGACAAACTCAGAACACACATTTATTCTTACTTTACTCAGACTTTAAGTGTATGGCAGACAATATTAGTTCATTCATTTGGATCAGTCCCAGTCTGTGGATGAGCTCAGGGCATCCTTACTTTCATCTTTGCTCCAGTGTGTTAATCATCATTAGATTATTGTTTCTTTCTTTGAGCACTTCTTGTTTCTTTAACAATGTAATGAGCACCTGGACGTCAGAGTGATAGACTTTTAAAATTAGACAGGATGCCTAAAAATTCCATATAAAAATATCTTCCTCCTCTTTGATGCCCCTCCAACTACATGTAGCTCATCGCCAAAGGAGAGGTATACGAAGGCAGAAGGGCCTGTGGAAGGTGAGCAGGAAAATGGGAGGTAAAGAACAGAGGAAAAGGAGGAAGACAAGCAAAAGACAGAAGCTCCCAAAAAGGATAAGACTGACAAAAGGGATTTTTAAAAAACGGGACAGGGATTGGTGTGCAAATGGAAAATGTAGATTGGGTTATGGAGTAGCAGAAGGGATGTGAAGGATAAGATGGTTTTGGTAGAGGTTCGGACAACAAACGCCAGAGTACTGCAGAACAGAGGAGGATCTGCATTTATATTTTTTGCCTTCCGTGGAATGAGCTGAAGCATCCAGTTTGGCTTCATCCAGACACGCTCACAGAAAATATGATCATTCTGCTGACTCCCTCTGTCAGAATTACACTGTTGCAGGCAGTTGTGTATTAGACATAAAGTTTTTATGCTTGTATTTACTACAGTGATGAATGATTTGTATGAGTATGGAGATTACATAAACAGCCTGCGTATGTGGCTTGTGCAGACTTTGTTTTTTTCTGACACACTGCCCTGAAAAGTACCCACTTGCCAAACAGAAATTACGTTCAATGGAAAATATTCTCAGCGATAACTGCCAATAATTTTCAGTTCAGGATTCCAACAATGTCCATGCATGTCAACGAAAGTTTTGTCTAGGTACTGGCAACTAGAGCAATGTAAAGGACAGCACCGGTGTTTGTGTGTGTGTGTATATGCACTACTGTCTGACAGCTGCCTTAAACAGCTGGTGGCATTAATAAATGGCCCACAGAGTGGCAAGGCATCAGAGCACTGTGACACGCCACAGCCCCTGTTAGCGGTTGAGGTTTATGGTGCTGTCATTCAATTAAATCACAGATTGCTACTTTTGAGAGAAATATAGAATCTCTATAAAAGATCCAATTAAAGCAACATGCAGTTAAATGGATATAAAACTCTTGCGTGTTCAGCGGTTGCAACAGAGTCGCAAAAGAAATTAGGAGAAACTGACGGAGTGTCTACAAAGAAAGCATGTTTTTCAGTCGTCCTGACAAGTGGCCGATGGAACAGATATGCCATCCTATTTTTACGTGAACGCAAGTGTATTACACGCCTAACTACAGTAATTGTGTATAGAACTCCAAGCGTTGCCACAATATGGGTCACCTACACTCAGTGCAGTTCCCAAATGCGTCCACTCAGAAAGGACTGAAGCTGCTGCTCTGCTAACGTGCTGCTCACGCTACACCTCATATGATTTCTTCATAGGATAACACATAAATGCTGAAGATACATTAATGAGTTTGCAGTGAAATTATGCCTCCATTCATTACCTTGAGAATACGAAAATGTGTTACAGCACAGACGGTCCTCTCCCTCCCCCATTGTATTAACATAGATTTAATCATGTAGAACAGCATCTTTATCTTCAAGCTGTCCCTAGATTTAATTAAGTTAATTAAGATTTGAAGTTGCAGCTGGGTAGATTTTAAGATTACATCTGCCCGTCCAGACATCTGACGAAGCTGTGTAAACAGGCTCTACTTCTTGAGAGAGAGGAGCCCTATTTGGCAGAATTTCAAAGCTAAATTGTTTCATTGTCTTCATGTTGAATTTAGAATGGGTAAACATTAAGCTAAAAGCAAGTGTTGTGTGCTTTGTCTCGTTACCCTCCGTGAATACAGCACTGGATTCCCACGAAACACCATCCAAGGTTAGTCATGCTTCATTTTTTAGTAAGGCAGCTTTATAAGCCTTATTTTGAAAAATATCATATGTGTTTTTATTCCAAAAACTACAGCATTTGTTATGTTTGTGATGTGTACAGAGAGGTTTGATTAATTATGGCTGCTTTCTTTCCAAAAGCTTGTGTGTGTGTTGTTATATTTATGTGTGTTTGGTGTGTGGGGGTGTGTGTTACACACAAAATACAGGTCACTGATCACTGGAAAATTCTGGTATGATATGAGTTTTAATAATTTTGGTTCCCCAGGGCAGTGAAGGACCTTAAAATATTAGCCAGTTAAAGAGAGAGACATCAGTGCTTGGTCTGTTATTAGCAGGCCAGAGTTTGCGTTGTGGTAGTATGTGATATGCGATACACCTGGTCATTCAGACTTTATGTGTTCTTTAATTTTACTACTGCAGAAGACAGCACAGATGAATCATAACCAACTTGTTGAGGCAACAGCTTGAGCAAGTAGCATGGCTTGGAAAAGAGATTCATGTTGGAAAATGGGGCAAAACCAAAGCAGAGAGTGGTTTGTATGGAGTTAAACTATAATGGAAAAGTTCTAGTAATGTGACAGTAGCCATCCAAGCTCCTATTACATTACTTCTGAATGGCAGCTAGTCAATTAAATAAAACACATCAAAAGGTTTGCAAATCTTTTTATCCAAAAATATAAATGTAACACATACCCCACAGAATCTCTTCTACAGTTAAAATACAAGGACAATAATGGCCTTAAGTTGGGACACAAGATTTGGATACAGCCAGATGGCACATGGTTGTGGCTCATGTTGGTTCTAACCTAATGTATCTTAAATTGAATTTTAAAACACAGAAACAACCACAGCTGAGCAGCATGGGTTCCAATTTTGAGCTCTCATAGTGAGCTCTAAATGGAAACAGAAATTAACACGAAAAAAAAAACTGGGAGAACTAAGAATGTCTCCCCTCTGTCTAATGATAATAAGAAATAAGGCTCAAATATAAGGTATTAGCATAATTGTACAACTATTTTCTTTTGAGTGAGTAATATTTTGCACAAGTTTAGAATTAATATTAGAAAACACATCAGCCAGACAAGGGTTTTAAAATGTACTAAACAGCAATATGGGATTACAAACAAAACAATCACAGACCCAGTATTGAACCCTGATGGACACCATATTGACCATTTATGTTGTAGCTTTCATCTTACTGTGTTTACACAGGGCACAAAGTGTGATGAGCATATTAGCAGAGCAGCAGCAGTAGCTTCAGTCCTCTTTCTATCAATACAGGATGTGTTCAGGGACAATTTGAGTGTTGGCCTAATCCTTCTCTGAATGCCAATCAGTGAGGGAGTCTTGTGAAAGGACAGATTAGCAACTGTGGTATTTACTGGCAAAAAGACAGTTTTGGACAGTGGTGTCTTGGTAACATGGGGAAGTACAAGAGGTCCTGTCAATGAACCTTAGCTGATAACAAGGAAGATAAATTATACTTTTACACTGGGAAGATTATTTTGTCATGGTTACAAAACAGCAAAGTGAGGATTCTGGTATCTATATCAGCAGTAAACATTTATACTTCCTCACCGGGAACCTATTTTCATTAATTTTCTCTATCTGGGTTGCGGTATCAGCTGACTACGCAAAGTAGCCTGGGTGTTCTGAAGTAGCAGCAGCTCTAATTTGAGTTCCCTCTGGGTATCTGAGTTCCTCATCCTGTCTTTGCTGCTGAGCCAAGAAAATCAGCTGAGAAAGCACTTATCTTTGAACATCATAAATTTAAACTTACCAAATCTCTTTGGAAGTACGGTATCTTTCTCATCTCATATTTTATAGAAAATATATTGACCAGTTTGTTCAATACTGACTTGAGGTTTAAAACATACAGTTCAACAATAGTGGCAGCCACCTTTGCTGCTTTTACGCTAATGCCTCAGCAACAATGAGGTCACACTCCTCTGTGCAGTCATTGTATCAAACCCACACCATATGATATAAACGGTTGTGATCGGCCTAACAAGATCCAGGACGAGTGGAAATCTGTCTGAATGGGAAGGTGGCCAGATGCATCTGCCAGAGCAAGACATCACTACATCTGTTGCACCACACAGGTTCAGACAACTGGTTTAGGTTTGCGTGCCTTTTAATGGGTCACAAGGTTTCTTCTATTGGAACAGAGTAACACTTTAACACAACTGATATTTTGTCATTAGCTAAATTAGATTCCGAGGATTTCCATTTCATGGCTGATTCCTGTTATGAACAGGGCCGTTACATCAGTAAAAGGGTGGAAACACTGGAAGATCTTTTAGCAAACTGCAGTATTTATTATGGGTCTTTAGCTGAAGCAAGTTTAGGACCCTTAAGGTGAAAACGTAAGACACTTCAGAGCCAGAGAACACATCTGTATGCACTGGGTACTGTAGCTTGCAGCCTGCAGCTCATTTGGAGATAGCCAAATCCTGCTCAGTTCCCTGGACACCTTAGTAACATATGAGTACAGCCCGTGGGTGACAAATACTGTACATATACAGACATAAAACTTGTTTAAGATACAGAATACAGAATACTAAACTGACTGTGGGTTGTTGAATGAAAACCTGAGGTATTGGAAAGTTTTTTTTTCAGATCTAATTTAAATGATTCCACTTTGATATTCTCCATACAGACTCCAGTGCCTAAGGAACACATCATCTTCCAATGCAGTGGCGCGGAGGGAGCAAAGATTCCTTAGTCAAAGCAATTATACTTGGAAGAAACTGTCAAAATGTTACTGTCACTGTTTCCAGATTGCTGTCGTTTGTGTTTACCCTTTATGCAGGAGTGTAATAAAGTAATACAGGGTGATAGGATAATGGGATTCACACTTTCTTTGATGCAGAGCTGAAGAAATAACCACATCGTTAACAGACAAAGCCAGGTGAACGTTTGACAGCTGGGCAAATCAGTGAATCGACAAGCTCGGAATGAACTAGCTTGCATTAGATAAACGTGATAGATTGTACAAATGGGAATAAGAGGCCGAATGTCTGGACAGTCTCTGTTCTTCTTAAAGGATCCCATGGTGTTGTACTCAGCTGTACACACAAAAAGTGACAGAAGCAGTTACGAGAAGAGTGAAATAAAAAGCCAACTCTAAATCTTGCATGTTTTTTCCTGGCCACTGTCTGAAATGGGAGTTATTGTCATACTGTTGGTTTCGGAAATTCTGATGTTGAACAGGTGCGGGGGAGACGGTTTCAGATGCTGTTTTAGGATGTGACAAGAACACACACCTTTGAGTCTCTTGCACTTTCTCCACTTCCTCTCTATTTCAGCTCCCTGTCATTTCATTTGGGGCCGAACATTAAATTTGTGTGATATGAAATGGGAATGGATGGGACAGTGAGAGCCAGCAGGACGCAGTACCTGTACCTAAAACAGTGATCTGAAAAGATCATGAAGCTGCAGAGTGGGGTGTTGATTCTCAGTGGGATCAGTAGAAATGGAAACCATTTTACACTACAGGGCATCTGTAATTCAAAGCTGATCTCAAGCAACTTTAAAGGGCAGAAAGGAACAGCAGCACATTTACAAACAGTAAGTATTTCCTTTTTTCTTCTTCTTTCTTTCTTTTTAATTCATAGATTCATTCTACCCAGAAAACCTAATGGAATGATAACTGCATTTTGCCACCCGTTCATTTGCTTCCATGTTACATTTGGCACATTAAATGCCCTGTAGGACAAGCAAATGTATTCACAATTTGCAACCAAAAACCATTTGTGAATCGTGACACTGCTGTGATTTGCAATGTATACTGTAAGTAAACAGTGCCTGCAAACCCCTTTTCTGAAAGTGAAAGGAACCAAATTAAGTGTAAGTCATGTAATTAAATACACAAACTGCTGCTTTGACAAGACAGATGTAAGGGGAGAGAAGGGACAGAAGGACAAAGTAGCAACACAGAACAGGATGTACAAATGTGTTTTTGTTGGATTTGATTTGCAGACTTTCTCTGCTCTCAAAGAAATCTCTATGGAAAATGTTAATCTTTTATATTTATTTAGAAATATTTCCATCTTCTGGGGCTACTATTTGTACAATATATTATTTGTTCCACTGGACAGATCATACATATAAATCAAGAACTTATTCCATGCAGAGTTATGTAACAGGTTAGATCTTGAGGTAAAATATGGACTACTTATTTTACATGAGGAGGAGATCTGTGTAAAAGTGGCTGCATTTCAAAATTAGAAAAACACACACACACACAAAAAAAATAATGACGATAACTGGGAAAACATTGATCTACAATGTTGTGTCAAGACTTTGTATGTAAACAAAACGCATAATTAAGTCTTCAATATATTTCGAGATTCATCACACAATAAGAAAACATTAGAATCCAACACACAGTAAGGCTTTGTCACACACTTCTACTCAAAACTGCCTAATGCGTTGTAGTCACATTAAACAGCTATAATGAAATCTTTCATCTTTAAGCAGCTGGCCGTAATGTCAGAAAATTTGCTTCATTAAAAACCCCACTTCTTCTTTATGTGAGATGCAGCCATTACAAAAGCATTCCCTCCTTATTTTACTTTTTAAATCCAAGTTATAAAACAGAGAAGAAAGGGGACAATAAATGCAGATTGCTTATTTTCAGATGACTGATTTTGGATTATGGATTATGCTTTTAAATGTGATTTGTAGTCAAGTACTGAGCTGAACTGTTTTCATCTGTGATGGGAAGAAGACACAGTCGTAAGACAGATGATTATACCGCATCAAACACAACTGACACCCAGTGACAAAATGAACACCATATATGGTCTTGATTTTGCTTTGTTGAGCAACTCCCTGACACTCATTAAGTGAAATAAAATGGCTCCACGCCCCATTCATCATGTTCCAAACTTGCTATAGTTGGAGATTCTTCTTAAAGTAAGCTCCCCCAGACTTGGCATCTCAAAGCAAAGTCCTCGACGTGGCCAAAACTTTCTATGCAAATGGGTGTTACGTGAATACATCTATTTTCTTCCAGCCCCTGACAACATGGTGCTTCCTTGGAGTAATGTTTGCTTGCCAGTGGAAATTTCCGGTTTTGGATAAGTTGTCATGGTGACCTCACTCTGCACTCCCCTCAGGGAGAACAGCTATGTGGCATCTGGGTAATTTAAGCTTTTGTCTGGTCTGCTAAGGGTTACACGGTCAGGAGTTTGACCATGAGGTTGTTGCTCCAAGTCTGGAGGTTAATTTGGAAAAAAAAAAAAGAAGAATTGCAGTAGTGAGATTGTAGGCTATGTTCGGCAAGAGTAAATCTGAGCAGTGGCGAGATTTGTGAGCATTAAATCCTCTATACCCAAATACTCCCCAATGTTGAAGCCATTAATATTAGCTTGTTCTTGTTCAGCATAATTGTATCACTCCTCAGAGAGAAGAATCCTTCTGTATAGAGACAGATAAATGTGTTCTCTCACCATCTTGTTATTTTATCACATTAGGGAGAAGAGCTTTGCAGTCATGGTGAAAACTCTGAACTTAATGTATGTCGTGTCAACTTGTATCACTTGTATCGCCAGGAGAGTAAGGGGTGGTTTCTTGTGAACGCTTGCTATACAGTGATGGATGGAGCTGAATATCCAGTAGCTAGAGCACAGATGTATCCTTAAATTTCATTATAAGTCACTCTGATGCGTATGAAATGCTTCTGGCATTAATGTTAGAAACCTTTTCACTTGAGGACGAGGCTGTAAACACAATATTGACATACATTTTCATCCTATAAGTTGATATGGCAGACATTAGAGTTAAATAATATACTGTATCAATCTGCCTGTTTAGCTGCTAAATGCTATATTATGTTACTAGCTATGGCTTTCTGTGTTTGGGGTAGTGTATAATTGCTTTAATCAAAGCTTTCCATCAACTAAATTGCTGTAAAACCAAAACAATGAGCTTAATGGGGCTAAAACGTGTAGCGATGAGTTGTGTTATTATTCCCGGTGGGGATTTTTTCTCCACAAATAACCCCCTTTCACATCACACCTACTCATTTGACCCAGTGTTGATATAAGACAAAATGATAAGAGCAGCTTAAAGTTATGTCTGTGGACAGTTTAGTTGCTGACAGTAGTAATCCTTGCAGCAATGAAAGCATCCAACTAACCACTGAAAAGCTCACTGAAGGATCCTGCAGGTACCAACTACGCAGTGCGCAACACATGTCTTTATAATCTACTACTGCCCCTGAGATATTTTCCCATCACATGAGATATCATGCCAGTATTTTATCACCAGTCATTAATTCATCTGTCCTTTTTTGGCTGTTGTTTTAAAGGACACATTTTACATTCTCTTGACAGTTCCCTGCAAATGTCTGGCAAAATAAAACAAAGAGATGTTGCACAACAGAGATGACTTACAGTAGATAATAATTGGATTTGTTTATCAGACTCAGAAAATGTATCCATACAGTGTTCTCGCAGCCCTGTTAGCCTGGATTAATGGCACTTATTAATCTAAACACACAGTTAAGTCATGTATTCGTCGTTACAGCACACTGGACTGCAGGCAGCCGTGTTATTCTCTTTGACACCTTTTTGGATGTCTCCTATTTATTCCTTCTACATCCAGCCTTAATTTCCCCTTGCAGTTCGTAGTTATGATCTTTTAATCTACCATGACAACAAGATAAATAGATTGTAACAGACACCCAATGTATTACAATACATAATCGATCCAGCAGATATCAAGACATGATTCACTGATTGTGTGTGTTTGTTATTAATTTATTGTGCATCCTTCATTTGTCGATCCAGACACATTCCTGACAAGCAACACATCGCACGGTGTCACAGACTATTGCAAAATGATTTGTACTGTATTAGTAATGCACCGTGATTATTAGACAGCTTAACACTGAGAACACAGTCCGTATTCCAGTCCTCCAGTATCTAAATTGTGTTTAGGCCATTCTTCTGGCAAGAGAAAGCAGAAAAGAAAACAAAAAAGTCTGAGGGAGGGAGGGAGTATTAGCGAAAGAAATGATGCAAAACAAATAAATCACCAAAGGAGGGGAAAGGCGGGGTGAAAGGACACATACACGGCAACACAGAATGAGCTAAACAGTGAGAAAATAATAGGAGACAGAACATAAAGGAAGGGGAAAGAAGATATCATCATCTCAAGAGTAATCAATGTTTCTTGTCTTTGAAGTGAGCGTTTACCTGCAGAGATTGGACTGGGCCAGCGGTGCACTGAGTGACTTTGATGGGAGGGATTCAGTGTACAGCGCTTTGATTAAAAAGGATAAAAGTTTATAGCCACAGCAGATGTAGATGTGGGGTCATCTGGTTTGTCTAAATAGTTGCATCCGTACGGATGTGTTTGTGTGTACACGTTCCGATGAGTTTCCAATCTGTTGTGGATTGTGGCCAGGTAGAGAAGCATGGGACACTGACTGAGGGAGACAAAGATGCAGACAGATGATCCCCAAACAGAGAGAAGCAGAGATAACAGGAAAAACATGTACAGTATGTCCAGATCTAATTGTGTTCCATATGTTAATGGAAATGAAAACCTCTCATCTCCACCCAGAAAAGTTAGCTTGGATTCCAAGACCTTTGCAGTTCATGTTTGGATAAGATTGCAAACACCAAAGTATATCTTTCTGAATAAAACCTTTGAGTTCAGGACAATTCAAACTATGTTATGCCTCTGTTATGGTACACTTTTATGGTGAAGCCTCCCGCTAAGTTTCCGTAATCCTAACTTTGCCCCCTCCCCCAATTTCTCCAGTTAAAAGTCTCTCAAGACCTCATACTGTACAGGCCAGAAAACAGATGTTTGTAGAAGAACTTGGAAACGTGTTAATAATGGAAAACTGTTGATAAGCTCATCAAAAATCAAGCGTGTCTGTGTTCACACCAGCATGCTTTCTTAGTCGACGTCAGCTTCTTTTGTTTCTTAGGCTAGAAACATTTTAAGCTAACCCTTAACTATGGGAGCTTGCTGGATTAAAGTTAAGATTAAGGAAGCTTTAAGACCACAATCATGTCTGAAAAAGTTATTAAAATAGTCAAAATCAATGCAGCAAGAACCAGAAATATCATTTTTTTTCTTAAGTTAGTTTATTCTGCATTCTTCTTCCAGTGCAGATTTGGGTGTATTATGCTAGTAGTGGCTAACGTAGCCTTTAGCCTCAAGAAAAGATGAAAAACAAGATACAGAGGCCTGGTAAGCTGATTTCTTACAGACTCCACACCCTCAGATTTTCTTTCGTTTTCAGACTTGTAGTCTTCACCTCCTAATGACACTGACTCAAGCGACATTACTTGGGGCTATTTAGCTTTTTAGAGGTTTTGCATAGCTCCCTTTGGAGCCATAAAAAGCTATTTGTCTTCTTAAGAATGCAGTAGTACTCGCCATCAATTTAATGTGGATTTAAATCAGTTGTATTTATTTATTTTTGCCATGTCTAGGTATCTTAGTTTAGTTGTATACAATATTTGCACATTTTCACCTTTTAAGTTCATATTGTGCCATGTTACAAATCCAGCGTTTCCACTTTCCTGCAGTTTTTTCTCTCTGTCTTGGGGCAGGATGGCACTGCAGACACCATTCGCAACATGTTTTCCCCTTTGGCAAAGTCTGGTAATGGAGGAAATGCAGCTTCAGCTTAATTAGAGGACCATTTTACATGTTTACATTTCATAAATGCCAAAGAGTCTCCGGCATATAATCAGAATACATTATAATGGCATGTAGATGGACTTCCTACCTCCCAGGAAGCCACTGGCTTCCATTAATTGTAGCAGCTTGAGTTATGACTGTTTTGTTTGTGTTAGGTTATCTAATATAAATGTTAGATAAATGTAAGATATAACAAAAGATAAATGTGGAGTGAAATGGCCGTGCCATACAAAATTAGACACAATTACTCATTTTCCTTTCATCAAAAATTCATTTTGACATTTATATCATGCTGCTTTGGGTCCAAAAGTCGTCCTGTCTCTTTTAAAGAATGTGTTTGAAGCCTTTTAACAAGGTGCACATCCTTCATCTCCCTACTGGCACCACAGCTGGCTTGGCACAGAAACAGGCCTTCTTATCTCCGGACATGAACACACACACACTTACGCACATGCATGCTTGGTTTGGTAAAGAAAACACATTTTGCAGTTTACTTGAATGCCATTCTTTATTTCTAATCCAATGAGCATCCTGATATGCATGGATGTTTTTGCAGATGTGTGTGCGCAAAGTACTGGAGTTGCTTGCAGGTTACAGGAGGAGACTCCTGTACAGTATGTCCATGTCCATTGCTAATGAGACAGGGAGCCTGTTGCATAGCCTTTGCAAAAAAGCCCCCAAGTCTCCATCCCAGCACCTCCTACCTTTCTCAAAACAGTTGTTCTGGTGTAAGTGCCCTCAAGCCATTTTAAGTGTTTGGCAGTAAACAATCCATTTAAGCCAGCACAGAATAGTGATCCTAATATGGAGCTGTTTCACTCTGTGTTGAAGAGAAGAGAAGAGAAGAGAAGAGAAGAGAAGAGAAGAGAAGAGAAGAGAGAAGAGAAGAGAAGAGGAAGAGAGAAGATGTACAGACAGCAGTATGTTGATTATGTTGTGATTACTGTCCTCTGGCACCATAAAATTACACAGAATGCCTATTACTACAGATGAAACTATTCCTGTGGGGCTGTTTAGTGTCAGAAAGGCCAACTGATTAATGCTAGCAAACAAGTGGAAGAGAGTGTCCAGCTAGTGAGAATTTCCACAGCTTCATAAGTAAATAGCAGACCATCAAGAGAGCAAAACAATTACAAAGAATTTATCTTTGAAGAGGAGCTGAACCATGACTCATCAGAGCAATGGTTTTCAAAGAACAAACAGCAGCAGATACATCACACAAATCTTTAACTGAAGTCAGAGCCGCTTACATCACCCTGCTACTCTGGCCTCACTAACTATTGTCTAAATAATGACTTTCAAAGGATGAAACTAGGAGAGTAAACATGTTAAAATCTCAGATACTATTTATAGCTCCCAGCAGTAGCTCCACAGTCTACAGCCCACCAGGTCTACAGTCTAAAGCAAGAAAGAGTGACCTGATAATGGTAATGCTAAATGGAAAGGTTCATCAATGACTGAGGTTTTCTTTCTTGCGTAGGACATGAAGAAAAATTGTACTCAAATTCGTCACAAACCTTCAACCAGTTGTTTAGATAGCTTCTCTCAATACCACATGTTAACCTCATCATGGCATAGTTTTAGTCAGAGAATCATACACATATCTGGGGACAATGAATCGTCTGATCTGATCAGTTCATATAACAATTTATGTACACTTTAAAAGGTGTATTGTATGTGGACGACAAGAAGTGATGCTATATCTGCTAAATAGCATATTTGTTTAAAGGTGATATTACCATAATGTAGATTTTAGTTTGAAACAACGTGGTACCATTAAGACCTGAAGAAGTCTTTGGTCTTTGATTGAAAACAAGCACTGACCATGTGATATCGCTGCGGATAGCTGCCGCGGAGCATCACTAAAGTAGGAATAGAACGTAGTAGAAATGACCACCAAGATGTATCCAACAGTCAAAAATGAAATTCATCATTGTGGTCCAAGCGGAAATGTCAGTGGATCACTAGGATTCATCTCTCGGGACCCATAACCTGTGCAGAATCTCATGGCAATCCATCCAACATCCAGTTGCTGGGATCTTTGGTCTGGGCCAAGTTGCTAGACTCACATTGCTATCCCTAAAGCCTTCCTGATAGCAGGACACACTGCGTAAGTGGTTGGTTCCACCTCTTGAGTCCAGATGATGGATGGCAAAAGGCCTTGTGAAACCACAACTTTTGCCTGCGACATGCATGGTTCAAGGTCTGATAACAAAAGGAGAGATTCTTCTGACTGAAGCTACCATCAAAAGCAGATGTTGAAATGGAGCAAGGCTATTTTGGATCAAACCTGCTAAGACTTAAATCTTAAAGGCATCTCCCTTCACTGCTGGGAGCATGACAGCATGCACACACCTATACAGACGCATTACAGGGTGCTGGCGATGGGTATATTTTGCTTCATGCCACCAAAGTGCCCAATCTCTGTTGACGGTAGTCCATCAGGCCACCTAGGAGCATGTGTGCATATCCATAAGTCCATTGGTTTAACAAAGAGGGACCAGTGAGTGGGTTGCAAGCCTCTCTGTACGTTTATATGTATGTGTGTGTTTCTGTGTGTAATGCTAAACCAGACACAGCCTTGTGTTCTTTTGGAGAATCAACTTACTTGCTCACAGTCTCTCTCTTTCTGATCCAGCTGAGGGTGAAGTAGCACAGGAGTAAGAGGGAGGGAGTAGAGAGAGAAACTAGGCAGAAGTCAATCACCTACAGACAGAGAGAGAGAGAGAGAGAGAGAGAGGAGAGGAGAGAGAGAGAGAGAGAGAGAGAGAGAGAGAGAGAGAGAGAGAGAGGGAGAGAGAGAGAGTGCAGGAGATTGGAGAAGCAGTCAGTCGTTCGTCCCTCACTCCAGACTTTAAGTTTAAAGGCAGCCAGGCAGATTTTCTTGGCTTGGACGCAGCGCTCATGACAGGATTAGGAGCCGGGGACGCGGGACCAACCGGAGATCTGCAGGTCCTAGTGGACGAGCTTGAGCCAGATTCTCTCCCTGCACAGGTAGGACTGAAACATTCATATTGTAGCAAAGGGCATGAGGTCTTTCTATGTAAAAAAGTTTATTCAGCTGAAAGCAACAGCAAATCCCCAACCCTTACTCACACAATACCCAATATGCAAAAAGATTTTTGGCAACTACTGTTGCCAAAAAATCTTGAGTTCTTGGTGATAAAAACTCCCTGGTGGCTTAGAAAAGACCACAGCATGTTATTTTGATCCTGTTGTGAAATGGTTAGGTTGCAGAATATGTCATAAAATCCACTAAAGGATTATTTCTGACACTTTTTAAATCATTTGTGACGATTTTAATAGAAGTGTGACATCAAACTTTTCTTATTCTTTTGTTCCTTAGACATCATAGGCATGCACTAATAGTGTCTGCACAGACAAAGAATGAATACAACCCGGTCTGATGATGAAATTGCTAACATGTGAAGATAGGACTGGGCAGAGCTGAGCGACTCAAGGTTGTAAGCATGTTTGCATAGCATTTTAATTCATTATCTTTTGCAGCTGCATTGGATTATACTTGTTTTAAAATGGGGCGGGAAAAAAAAAAACTCCATGCTCAATGAATTATTGAACTTTTTTTACATGTAAGTTGCGTCTTGTGCCAGCTCAGTATTTGAGGAGTTGCTGAAGGAAGATTTATTTTTCAACCAGCACCAAACTCTAATTTGGAATTGTTGAACCCGTGCCAAGTTTATGGAGCGTCACTTCGCTGGCTCCCTGGCGTTAATCTTGATTTCCTCTCAATGGGTTATAAATCGTGCAGCAAAGAAAACATTCAATTGCTAATTTTAGATGCTTCCGTGCCGCCTTTGTTATGTAACTGGCTGGTGGTCCCATGCGCCATCATTTAAAAGCACCCACGCTGTCATGATTGGGCGTTCAGTTCTCTGTGTGTAGCTCAACAGAGCTAAACACCACTTCTGTGTGTGAGGGGTTAATTTACCCACTTGGACCCTCTTTGTACTGTAAAGAAGGAACTCTGGATAGTCATGCCCACTAAATGACTCATGTTCATTGAATACATAGCCAACTCTTGTTAAAAATTAAATAGGACTTTGACAAATCTCTTGAATCACAGCTAGAAGACAAATCTGAGGCTAAGATTACAAAATGTTCAAACGGGAATCCAGCACTTGCTGCACAGCTTGCATGCGTTTTTTAAGCACCTATATGCGTGTGAGCGCAGCTGTACATACATCTGCACATGGAGTTACATGCTCGTGTGTAGGTTGCTGTAAAATTCCAGACTCATGTAACGCGGAGTGGAGCGTCGTGTGGTTTCGCTCTCCAATCCTGCGCCGGGGAAAAAGGGGAAGAGAAAAGAGCTTGACTTGCAAGTTTACCGTGCGCGAGTAAATCAACTTGAATTTCTGCTGTTTCAGCTTGCTGCAGTTAAGTTTAAGTGGAACACTTTGTAGTAAAATCGAGTGCGAGTGTGTGAGCGGGAGATTGGGCTTGGAGTGTGTTGGTGTGTGTGTATCTGTTGCATGTGTGTGTGTGTGTGTGTGTGTGTGTGTGTTTTGAGTTGCAGATGTATCTGGCATCAATACAAAGCAATCATCAAAGCTGGTTGGTGGGGAAGACATTGTGTGTGTGTGAGCTCTGTTAAACGTCTCATGACAGTACTCCCTAATTCGAATGAAACAGTTTGCAAGACACTTGAGATTTCTGATAGAGACCGACTAAAGTAAAAGTCAGTAGAATATTACATAACAACAAAAAAAAATCTTCATTTTTCTCTTCCTGAATTTATAAACTTGGCACTTTTCAACTTTACAGTAATCCTGTGTTTAATGTTTTATGATGGAGCTTAGTGTTTCGGAGTTTGCAGTTTCAGAACATGATTAGACACAGCCAAGAAACAAGGGGGAGAGATCACACTGATGCCTGCAGAGCGTCAGCTGAAAGCTGGCCGGTTGTCACAAACACACAGGTCGCAGACAAAGACATATGGATGAGATGGTGACCTCTTTTGAGGGTTGTAGTTGGGTATGTTAGAGAAACATGGGTGTAAGGAACCCACAAATGCACAAATTTGGCCTGTTTCCATCATAAAGTTTCTCTTTCTGCTGTTTGTTTTTGTGAGTTCACCACCTCTGACCTCTCTCTGTAAAAACATCTCTAAACTTGCCTCTCCACTTCTGCAGAAATGAACGTGTCTGGTTTCAATTAGGCTCTCAGGGATGTGTGAGGGTTCTCTTTCTTGCTTGCTCTCTCTACACACACACACACACACACACACACACACACACACACACACACACAGTATATGTCTGTCTGTGACACTCATCCCTTTGGTTTAGGATTCAGTACTTGGTGGTTACGCTTTTTTCCCCCCTCTTCTCTTTACATTCTTTCCTTGTATTCCCTTCTGTCTCTTCTTACAGCTGGATGGTGGGTCTGTAACATGGCATAGGGCTGCAGACTTTTGGGAACACATACACACCACGCATAAAGGAGACCTAGCTTAAAGGAAACAAAGTAACTTAAACAGACATTGACTTGCAAAGGGAAAACGCTCACCTTTAAGCTCACTTTTTTCTTGCCCTCCAACTTTATGTCACTTTTTTTTTTCTCTGTAATTAACTGCCTGAATGACAGACCGACTTTCTGCCTGCTCCCTGTCCATATAATGTACAAATGCATGCAGCTGGGATGGAAGCTGAATTTTCTACATTTTTCGAACAGTAGCCAAAGAGAAAAGGGCTTGTTCTTGTTTTTACAGCCTCCCCTGCTTGTTCATGCTTTTTTCTCTGTAACACAGTGCCCCTTGTGTTTCTGAACAGTTCCCTCTGGAGGTCTGAACTGTTTCCATCCCAGTGGCCTGTCCAATATTACTGGGGCATGGAGTGCCTCTCCAGGCAGCTAGTGCAGGTAGAGAATGTGTAGCCTCAAGGCTTTAGGCATGAGAGGCTGTGACACTGTGCTTCCAAAGGTGCAGCGTGAATAACATTTTTGGAGTTTTTGTATGACTTGAAACCAAATTTAATTTTCTTTGCTTGCTGGGGGCAGTGGAATATGGATACGGTTGATATTAAATTACCTTATTAAGTCATTGGGCTAACATGTTTCTACAGTAGTTAACAGCACAGCCACATAAGCATTCATTTGGAGTTGAGTGTCTTGTTGAATGTAAGTCCAATACTTACTGCCCTTTTAGCTCCAGTTTGGTCTCCTCCAAAACAATGAACCGAAAGAAGCTAAAATGCCTTGTAAAGCCAAGATGAACTGCACAATTTGTTGATGCTCTGTTAGTTTGTTCCCTAAAAGTAACTGCTTTCATATGAACAACTGGACATGCCTCCCCTGAACTGTATTGGACTTAACAACAACTGGACATGCTTACCAACAACTGGACATCGTTACCCACGACCGGATATGCTCACCATTAATCGGACATCCTTAACAACTGGACATGCTTACCAACATCCGGACATGCTTACCAACAACTGGACATCCCTACCCACAACTGGACATGCTTACCATTAATTGGACATCCTTAACAACCGGACATGCTTACCAACAACTGGACATCATTACCCACAACCGGACATTCTTACCAACAACTGGACATGCTTAATAACAACTGGACATCCCTGCCCACAACCAGACATGCTTACCATTAATCGGACATCCTTAACAAATGGACATGCTTACCAACAACTGGACATGCTAAATCTACCCCCTAGAAATGTCACTCGATTCTATGCTAGTAGTACGTATTGCTGCACTAACATGTCCTTGTTGCCTTGTTTCCTTTTTTTGTAAATCACTTTGGATAAAAAACAAACAAAAAAATACCAACAAACAGCTGCTTTCTTCTGCTGAAAACAAAGTGTCGTGAGAGTGAATCACAACAACCACACAAAGTCAAGTAAAACCAAAACAGTAAAAACCAAAACAATGAGCCGAAAGAAGCTAAAATGCCTTGTAAAGCCAAGATGAACAATTAGTTAATGCTGTTGGTTTGTTCCCTAGAAGTACCTGCTTTCACATGAACACCTGGACATGCCTCCCCTGAACTATATTGGACTTACTTATGTACTGGACATGCTAAATCTACCCTCTAGAAATGCCAGTTGATTCTGTGCTAGTGGTGCTTATAGCTGCACTAACATGACGTTGTTGCACTGTGCCTTGATTGTTTCCCTTTTTGTGAGTCGCTTTGGATAAATAAGTGCAGTATAAATGAGAGTCTCCTTAGTCGTGGGGAAAAAGTCTCACCACCAGATTAAGCCAATCAAAGCATTTATATAAAACATGATTAATTTTTATGACTGGAATTTGGATAAATCTGAAATGGGATCCTGTATTTCTAGCCACAGATTTAATCTGGGAAAGTCTACCGTATTGTTAATGTGTGCTCTTGGCTCTTTCCTCACTCAGTTGGTTAGGATTTGAAAAATCATTTTGTGTGTTCCTGGCTTAACAGAAACGCAGCAGTGTCACCTGAAACCAAACAAAGCACTGTGCCAAAGGGAATTTCCCTTTAGCTGACATCACAATATTTTCTGTCCTATGCAAGTTTGGCTTCTGACATTAATCTTGTTCTGAGGCATTTCCTTCTGTTTTTTACTTTCTCCCACAGATTTCTTTTCAGTGTGAAGATGTTTTTTAAATATGCATGCTGCCTCCATCTGTATTTCTCTTAACGTGTCTCTAGTCTCTACCCCCTCTTCCTGATGTAGGTGGGCTGTGATGGTCTGAGAGGCCGACCTGTCTATGTTTCTTCCAGTCTGCTGGGACCAAATGACCCATTTGAGCCCACAGACAGTCCAGAAAACAGACACACACACTCTCTTTTGCGCGTTGATGTCTGTTCTCTCTCTCTCCATAGGCACCTGCAATATGCGTGTCTCTCTTTGTGTATATCTGCACACACTGTTATAAAACACTGTTTTATGTGTGTCTACATATGTGTCTGCCATGTGAAGGCTTCCTCCACTTCATTCGCACACATTTGCACTTTGACATTTGGTTCTGTGGCCCAGCAGTGTAACTTCCTTTTGCCTTGGTTAATGTCACCACTGAAGTCCTGCCAAACCGCCTGGTTAAATTATACTTTCCACTTGCAGCACTACCCTGAATTATGTCTATGTAATATATGCGGTGTGCTACTGTACAGGCAGCAACGTTTATAGCTCAAACCTTGAGCATTTAGCGATGCTCTTATTACAACTTTGAGTGGGGAGTGTAAACATCAAAAGAATGAAAGAGTTATTTAAAACTTCCAAATAAAGGCACATCAAAGCTGGCACGTCAGGGAGACACATGATATTCAGCTGGAGATGAGTTATAAGTCTACACTCCTTACAGTACTTGCCTAAAAGACTGACTCAGTAAATTGTTTTGGTTTGAAAAGCCATTCGAAAGATTTAATGCAAATGACCAAATAATGTTTTTTCCATTTGCTCAGCAGTTTCAGACACAATGATACACTGAGCGCCTCTTCACTCCAACGCTGTTAACCTAATCTGTAGTGCAACTGATGACATAATCACCATCTCATCATGTTTATCTGAGGGGTTTGTTGGCAGTGCTGTCTCACTGTGGTCTCCCTGTAAAATCTACCTAATGTGAAAGTATTAAAAACGCAGCCAGGAATGGTAACAAAAAAATAAGATACCCAATATGAAAAGGAAACAAAATACAGATAAAACTGTCAGCCAAATATGGACATATGCTGAAAGATTGAGTATGACTGATGAGATAATTAAACACACTTTATCAGTCTGGGAGCCTAAAATCCAAATGAAACAGATTCCTAGACTGGAATCCAAATGAAGCAAACAATGAAAACACAACATTTGTCAACTGATGCCTTATCTCCCCTTCAACTTTTAGAAAGACATAACATTAGCTTAAGACTTTCAAATGATGAAACTATAATAGTGAACTTGTTATACTATTAAAGCCTTTCAGTATTTGTACGATGGATTACTGCGCTGAAAGAACAAAAGTGTGCACGCATGCTAGCAGCTCTTTTGGCAGCGCTTTGAACTAAATGTCCACATCATATTGACAATGCTAAAAGGCATATGTCAAGCAGATATAATGTTTACCAATTTGCCAATTAAGGCACAAAGTACCGTTGAGGCCTATGAGACTGTCATTAGTTTGGTTCATAACAAAATACCTGTCAAAGTAAGAGACAAATTACATTTTCAATGATGACGTTCAAGGAAGTAAATTATCAGAGTCATTAGGATGCATCGCTAGGGGCCATAAATGTCACAAAATGTCATGACAATACATCCAGACCGCCACCCTGAGAGCCATGCCATTAGCATGGCTAAAAACAACTCATTAGGAAGAGGGCACTCTAATTATCACAGCTATATACAATTAAGGATAGTTCTGAGGTTTCTTTAACATTTTTATTGTGATGTATGCTTCATCAAAGTTGCGCATACGCAGTAAACAAATGACCATATTTTCTTCAAAAAGGCCTCAAACTCTCCCCACAGGCTTATTTTTCCATGGTACAAAAGAGAAGCATGTTGCTACCACATCGCATGCCCAGAACAAACTTTATTCTGGACATGTTTCAGCAAAAAAAAAAAAAAAAGAGTAAGTAACACAATCTTCAGGGCTTTATGCTTGGTATTTAGAGACACAGGAAGGCAGTTTTTCTTTGAGACTTTTTTGGGTTAGGTCAGACTGACCAGAAGCAGCTGGGATGGGAAATAATGCTAGACTGGAAGGGCTAATTCGGAATGGTATGGCCATGAGGCGAACCACAGGGATGGGTTTGGCCTAAGTGGGTTTGTTATGGTCCCAGTTGGAATGTATTGCAGACTGACCATGGCTGTACTTTTCTAAGATCGATTGGACTGCTGCTGAACAGCTCTGACGTTTAAAAAAATCTGAGCAGCACCAACACTGGTCCAATTGGTTTGGCCATGCTTCACTGGATATATACTTCTGAATTTCTTAATTCAATGTGACTTGCTGTCTTTTTTTGACAATCAAAGAAAAACCTAAAAGACTCATGACAATCTCAGATTCTTTCATACAAGCGTAATGCATGCTACAATCAAAATAAATGTAAAGGGTACTGTGTGGAGTATCTGACCACTAGTAGTGCTATGGAACAATGTTTTTAAAAGTGAGACCCTGTTTTGTTTATATTGTGCACACACATGGTTTCATGCTAACCTACTAAATGTAGCAATGGATCAACAAAGGCAATGCATAAGAAGGCTGCAAGCTAGCAAACACACATGTAAACAACGTATTTATAATACATTGAAACGTAGCTTTCTAAGTGTTTTATGAGGACGGAAACACATTCAGTATGTGTTTAGGTCTCAGTGATATACACTCAGAAGCAGTGAATGTAAACAGAACTTTTGTTTGTTTACAAGTCAATTTCATGGTGCACCTTTAATGTTTGTGCCAAGATAAGGCGTGGTACAGTATACCACCACTACAGAAAAACAGACGTTATGTTGGTATTGACAAACAAAGCTTTGCCAGTTATGTTATTTAACTGGAAATACAAAATGAAATGCACTTTGGTTTATGTTGTCCTTTACAGCATGATATAAGAAAGGTCAGTCAGTATGGGTGGAAATAATAAAAAAAAAGGAATCTTTTGGAAAAATGTTGTTCATCTCTCCGGTACAATTCCAGAAACTTGGGGAATCTATGCCAAAGGATACTGCGGAGGTTTGTGATGGCCATGTGGTGTTTTTTCCTCTAATTTGTCACCCGTACATCCCTAATAGTTTCTACGCTGCGTATATTTTGGAGGATATAGCGACACAGTATTGGAGTACGTGTTCGCTCTGAGATGTTGTTGCCATGCTTCACCCACTGAGCTGTGCAAGACTCCTGGTGCAGCTGTATATGAACCACATGTAACAGACCAAATAAATTAACTTGAAAGCAGTTATACACTGAGGGGAGGTTGTGTCTGTGTCTACTCAAGACCCCTCTCCATGCTTTCCACCTCAGTCTAGTCTGGTCTGGTGTTTGGACTGGCAGAAGTCTCACCTTATGTTGAAACATGTCTCTCTTCAGCTGCACAATCATGCAACGCAAACACACGCGCTTGCAGCTGATGTACAGACATACAAATACAAATCTATGAAGGGATGCTTGTATATACAAATGCAGAAAAAGAAAGAGACTCAGACATATACATACAGAATATATCACACACACTGCCAGCTGGTGGCTGGGAAGAAGCAATCCATTCACTTTGTGTAACAGCTCGCTGGCAGTGTGTTATTGCATGTGACGGCTGCAGCAAAGGAAATCGAACTTTCAGGTTTGCTTCATTTGAGACGATTGATAGTTGGACAATTGAACAGTTGAAGAGCACTCAATGGACTGGAAAGCACATCCCAAGATACATTCTCAGCTGTTTCTGTCTGTAGCCAGCTAACATGCCCAGTCTGTTATTCACAATGGAACGACACCATCTGCCTTGACGGGCTTGTTCCATGGAACCCTGTAAGGGAGCTGCGGTTTGGTACAGTTGGACTGAGTCAACTGAGTCAGGCACATATGAGCCTGTGTGTCTGTGTATGGTGTACTGGCAGACCTCTGGACCTTTCCTTTTTGCCTCTAATCACACAAGGGAGCCATGACTCACTTTTTTTTTTTTTCATCATAAAATGTGGAAACACCCACACAGGCACACATATGAACACAGTCAGGGAGTCCAAAACAACTGGCTGAGTGGCAAAAAAATGACAATCATTATTTTCACCATCATTATTTAGCCATAAATATCACTTGGAGGTTTCATATTTGTGGCTGATGATAGTTTCACAGTTTGGCAGTACAAATGGCCAAACAGCAAGACCGCTAAGAAGAGAGCGAGAAAGACACAAGAAGTAGTCAGACAGTAGTTTTAAAGCTAAAGTTGTACATTTTGAGAAACGCTAAAGTATGAGGAGGTTCCTACAACTCTCATATCTCTCCATTAAAGCTACCAGCAGCCACATAGCTTAGCTTAGCCTAATAATAGCAACAGCTAGCCTGCTCTGTTGAACAATAACAAAATCTGCTTACAAAGGACAATTTGTTGTTTCTATATGCCACACTACTTCTTGTTTCAGGCTAGGCAGTTAAAATTGTGCTATAAATCTAATTCAGGGTACTAACACAACAAAATACAATCTAGCATCCAACAAGAAGTGCAAAAAGATAGATACAATATGAATATGTTAAGCTAAGATATTTGTTATATGTTCAGCAGTTACAACTGCAGGTGTAGGTGTAATTACAGAGTAAGCCACACAATGAGTATACTGTAGACTTCAGTAAGTTATTCATTCCAACTGTTTCACCCTGTTTCACCCTGAGCTATGCTAACTTGCTGGCATTATATTTAGTATACAAACATGAGGGGATCTTCTTATTCTCTGTTTCAGTTCCCAAAATTAATATAAACAGTATGTTTATAAGACAAACAACCTCTTGTGGTCGTGTTAATAATCACTGTTTTCTCTCAGTAGCAAAAAGGGGAACAGTGTGGAGTTGTTTATCCACCACAAAACCTAGGTTTGACTTTGCACAAAGACTGAAAGCAGCTAGCCTGTTTCTATGACTTGCATTACTACTTCTTGGCCGGATGTCTGTGACTCCTTTGACTCCCCTGCTGGTTTCTTGGCAAATTCATGGTGACAATAAGACTGGCGTAATGTCACACTGTCTCTTTAACTAAGCAAGTTTTTAGTTGCCTAAACTCAATCGTATTTGCGGTAAATCTCATACAGACATGAGTCATTTTTTGAATACTCATACCGGCTCAGCAAGGCCTGTTTAAATGAAAGTAAAACCACATATGGATCTGAGACACAAGTACTTATTTTGCAAGAGATAAACATTGTGCAAGTCAATGAATGTTTGAGAATAAGTAATCAATAAAAACATGCCAAAATGAAAACAAAGAGAGAAGGAATCAACAAAATGAAGCTAAATGTCTATTTAGCTGAGGTTAGAAAACATTCATGGGGTACCCCAGAAAGAAAACAGCACTTTATAATGACCACATTTGAACCCATAACTTGTTGACATGTAACAAATGTCTCTTTCTTTTCCCTTTTCAGCCCACTTCCTGTTTCCTCTGCACTTCTCCCCACTTTTATTCATGCTCGGCCTCTCCACTAATTCTTTCAACATGTGCAGTGTTATCGTTTTAGTTGTCAGCTTGACTCAAAATCCTACATTTTATTGTATTTGTGAATATTGAGATTCTCTTCATGGATGGACTTTTTAAAACCTCGCTCTAAACACTCGTTATTTGGTGTTTTTTAAAGGATTAAACACAACTGTACATTATCTTTTATGGTAACTTTAACTCTTGTGCCATTGTGTCGCTGAACAACTTTATTTCCGTCACTTCTCATCAACGCAATGGATGGATCAGCGCTTGCAAGCTAGCCAGTAGCTTCTTTGCACAGTGTGTAAATAAGCAATCTACCACTGTAGATTGTATTGGACTTTGTGCCAAACATTACTTCATTTCTTCATTTCTGTTTGTCTCTGTAATCTCAGAGTCAAGGGCCATTCAAAAGAGAGGTTCCAGAAACAACAGTGATTTGTCTCCACTTGGTACGGGGTAAACTTCCTGGCTAACCACATCACCTTTGTTTTGTCAGTAGCTTCCAGATGCACTTCAGCTTTCATTCACCCGAGATCAAAGTTTACCACACCTCCTCCTGTTTTTGTGTTGCTGGTCCAGCACCCTTATATTTCTGTCTTATCAACATTCAAGGCGTATGAATCAGAAAATGAACCTCTAAATCATCCAAATGGGATTTCATTCACTGATAGCCAGTCTGCAAAATGTCAGCAGCAAGTCAAGTGTCAGCTAAATTGTGAGTCAATTTGTGTGAACGGGCCAAGACCTTTGTAAATTCACCTCTCCTTCTCTCCCTTCCTCTGTTTTTCTTTTCAAACACACAGCTGTGACCGGCCTCCCTGTGTCCCGTCACACCAATCATCTGACAACAGTCTTCTAAAGTTGACCTGATTACCAAGAGGCCTCCCTTCCTCTCCACTCTTCTCCCATCATGCGTCTCCTCACCACCATTCTCCTCTTGTTGCTCCTTCGACCAGCTGAGCCCTTCAGGAGGAGAGGCCCTCGGTCAGGGGCGGCGGAGAGGGGCACCGGGGGCCGTGTACGGGGCAGAAACAGGGCCGGACTGATGAGACGTCAAACTCAGGAGTGTAACGAATACGTGGAGGCAGGAGAGAAGTACTTGGACTGCCAGGATAGGCAGCTGACCACCGTGATGCAGGACTGGCCCAAAGATATTCACCATTTACTGTTGGCAAGAAATAAGATTCAGGTATGTATGGACACTGTCAAATATAAGGAGGCGAGACATAGAGCACCTGCTACAGTCCCGACACGGCCAACAATAATTAACAGATTGTGAGAATATCTTCCAAATCCATCAGTTTTCTGTGAATTAGTGCTTCAAGCCTCTGACTCTGACCCTAAACCCAGCCAACTTGTTGATACCCCGAGCATCTGTGCTCCATTTATTTGGGGCCGTGATCAAAGACAGATTTGTCTGCTATGTGTGTGTGTGTAGGTTTTTGTTCGTATGTTAGAGTGAACACAGGATGTGTGTCGCACAGGTGTTGAGAGGAAGAAAACAAAATGGTTAGCGGGGGATGTAATTAATAATAAAAAGAGGAATGAGTCATAAACACTGATCAAATCGGCGAAAAATGAGTATAATTAAGCTTTACTTTCACCCTTTCAAGTTTAGAGAGTTGAGTTGTTGAATGAATGAGTAGACGGGGAAAGAATGAAGGTATATATATATATATATATATATATATATTTTTCAGCAGCAGCAGCAGCTTTGGCCCACAGCATATAATCACAAACATTATTACATATTATTAGACTGTTAAAGCTCTACACTGCAATATATACTTAAAGGTGCAATGTTTATACTTTCATATAAAAACTGCGTAAAAAGTGTAATGTGAAAGGTGTTATGACCGCCCAGAAACGTACCATTTGGTTTATGTTCAGGCTCAGTTGGCAGCTAAAACTAAAGCTAAGTTTGTTTTTTTTTTTGTTTTTTTTTTACTAAAAGCTAACTGTGCTGCCCAGCTAGCATGCCAATTTCTCACCAATGCTCACCTGAGAGTGTAGACAATACAAAGACTCTCAATTTGACTCTTACTAAATGAACTGAATGTAATTTACAGGCAAGTTAAATCAATGTGGTGACAAGCCGAAAAGAGTTAGTCAGGGCCTTTGACATTGCACTTATACCAGGGCTAATATTCTTAGAAAATCTTCCAAAATACGCCAGTGTCAATCTGGGCTAAAGTAAATGTACATGTAAATATTTGTTCCAGCAGATATTTAGCCCAAGGCTAGCAAACTTGCAACAAAATTGCACTATGAATCATAAAGCCCTGGGTTAAGGTTGACTCTGGGTTAACAATGTGTGAGTGAAAGGAGCTTAGTTATCCCAGGATTAAATCTTTGTCCAGAATATGAGATGTAAAAAGTCCTTTTTTTAGAACAATTACACTAACAGTTCATATTTCCCCCTTTAGGTCTTGAGGGACAACATGTTCTCCCAGTTCACCCAGCTGAAGAGCCTGGACCTCCAGCAGAACGACATCTCCATGGTGGAGGTCGGAGCATTCACCGGCCTCTCCCAGCTCACCACCCTGCTACTCCAGCACAACGGACTGAAAACAGCCTCAGAGGAGGTCCTGCTCCCCCTGCCCCGCCTTACCTACCTCCGTGTTTATGACAACCCCTGGAGTTGCCACTGCTCATTGGAAAGTCTGGTCACGATGCTGCAGTTGCCTAGCCACCGCAACCTGGGCAACTACGCCAAATGTGCGGAGCCCCTGACGCTGAAGGGCCAGAAGCTGAAGAAGCTGAATGTGGAGTTGTTGTGTGCTGGTGACAACCAGGTAATCAGGAGGCCGGAGGACACAGATGGGGGGCAGCCAAGGCCTCCAACGATCAAATTGAAGCCAGAGGCCACATCTATGTGCCACACCTACATGTTCCCCAAACCTCTGCTGAACTGCAGCAGCAAAGGTGAGGCTGAAGTTCTGTATCCCTGTAACTTCACAATCTTTTGTGATGTCAGGTCAAAATGAATCTCATGAAACACAGATGACATGTTTTGTTGACACATGATGGATTTTTGACAGTTAAAGCAGTTGAAGATATTTTTATGACAGCATTGTTGGGTCAGTAGGTTGGTCCACCACCAGTCCAGACTAATATCTCCTCCATTATATTTCTACCTTTAGACACCACTTACCTTTTCATCTTCCAAGGATCCCCTTCCAAGGAGACCATCATGTTGCCATGTTTCTACAGTAGCCCAGAACAGACAAACTAAACACTAAACGCTCTAGATAGAGCATTTTGCATTTTTCATTTGTTTTGTGGCCCCTAAAGTTTCTCCTTCGTGATAAATCAAAACTGCTCCGCTACACAGCACTAAGTCCTACACACTGCTCCTTTAATACGAAACTAATTACCAGTCACACGATCCTAGGATCTTAAACATGTTACCCATTAGACCTGCTTTGTTTTTACGAGCATGTTCACATGCTGGTTTTAACATGTAGCTTAACCGCTGTCCATCCTCACAGCCATTAGCGATGAATGAAAAAAACAAAACAATGAAAATCAATGAATGAATCAGTGTTAATGAAAAACGTGTGATAGCTACTGCCTCCACAGAAAAGGGTCAACTCGAAAACAAAGTGAATATGAGCTGTGGCACAAACTCACACAAAGGCTCACTTTATTTCTCCTGCATCAGAAACCCGGAGTGTCGTTGTGTGGTTAGCTGAAGCTTTTCTACTCATTCAGTGGTTATCATGTGTGACGAAAAAATAATCTTCCTGGCAAATATATCTATAACAAATCAACCGCCCCTGGCAGAGGAGCACTTTATAAAAAAAAAGGTACATTTGTGAGCGCTCTTTGGTGTAGAGACATGCTTGCTTATCTAGTGAAAATTGGGCAGAAGTTTGCTGTCTAATGTTTTGGTTACAACCAGACAAGGCTGAGCAAGCAGAGTTGTGTTTGTTTTATTAAGTCTGCCACGTGGGGCATTTGAACCTCACTAGGGGGGGAGCAGGCTCTGGTCTGGTCGTGCTCTGTACTTTCAAAGCTTTTTTCCCCTAAAGAGGCACACAGCAGCTTTTGGTTAACAGTTTGGGTCTACTGAGAAGGTTTCTCTTTATTTTTTAGGATATTTCAGGCTAGTGTTTGTTTTTGTGTGTGGTCTATTGTGGTGTTTCTATACAGCAAATACAGCGCCATCTCTATTGTGCTGCATTGTGCTCTAATTTGAATCATGCATCTGCAGGTTTTGGTTCTCCGAAAACATTTTCGAAGACACAAACACCCACCAGCATCTCAATCTGTTAGTGTTTTCAGTAATCTGTTTGAGTCAGCATGGGTAGAACGCTGCAGAAAAAAACAGAAACAGGCAGGCATCACTCAAAAAAAAAAAGTGAGTAGAGAAGGCGAAGAAAGTGCTCCAACTTTCTTTCAGCTCCTCCAGTTTTCACATCTGGTTCTCTCTTTGTGTAAAAATGCCACTATGAAGCTGCTGTCATAGAGGCTGTAACTTCTCCAGTACTCCATAAAAATGTAGTTTCAGTGTTGCTTTTCAAAGACAAACCGGAGGCAGGGCTGACAATCTCAGAATTTGTGCGAATAGATCACTTTTTGTTGCTTTTATGTGGTCACTTTATTCTTGCTTACTCTTTAATCTGCTACCTTTCTGTCAGCCCTTTTATCTTTCTCTTCTTCAAAGCACTAAAACATGACTCCTCTGACGCCCAGATAGATTCCACTGTCAACACACTGAACTGAAAGATTGCCTGTGTCTGTGTTTCAGACCATCAGCTCCCAAATTGAACAGAGCAGTTGAATTCATCTATAAATGGAGAGCTTATGCCTTTCAGAGAAAGCAATCTTTCACAGAGCATCGACAAGCCAAAACCACACAATGCAGCATCTGTGTTGTGTCAATGCTTGAGGACACTTTTTTGCATATTTTCCTAATTTTCTTCTTTTTTTTTTTTTTTTTTTAATCCTACAGTCGAGCCTTTGAATCGATTCATTATCTGAACCACCATAAGGTTTCTCTGTTTTTCTCACAGCCTAATTCTCCCATCCATCTCTCCACATCTTTTTCCCATTTTTTTATGCCCGGTAATAACTCTACATCCTGCCTCCTTCTAAACCCATGCCCCACCATGAAAGCGATATGCAATGTGTGAATGTTGCTTAATATACTACAGCTGTTGTACATGTTTCTGTGCTTTTGATTTGCAAGGACGCCCTTATAGTTGTACTGGAAGCTGATACCAGTCGAGGGTTTTTTGGATTGCTGTTTCCATTGAGCACCACTGTTCCCGTTAGTTGCTCTGGCTGTATTAGCTGTCGCTGTTTGAAATCTAATCACAGGTAGATCATATCATCACGCATTATGCTTTATCCTCCTTCTTTTATCTGTTCAACAGTATAAACACGGATGCAGTGGTGCAGTGAAAACTTTGGGTTGAGTAATACAATATGAGACCCATATTCCATTCTTAAAAAAATACATTGTTAAATATTTAATATGGAGTTGCATGGCTTTACTGTACCTTGAGTGAAGAGTGCCTTTTTAGGAGATCAGAGCATTATTGTTCTCTCCATAATACAGTGCCTCTCCATCCCACAGGGACATTGTTAGGAGGTCACAGGGCATAAAAATAGCTTTTCCCTTGTAAACAAAAGTTATGTTTCAAAATACATTGAGGCTATTCTTAAAATCAAGTATTTGTTTGCATCCAAATTTAGGAGCTTGCATTCATTTACGGTACTTCTTCTTTGCCTCCGTTTCTGCATTGCTATACTTCTTTATGTGTTTTAGTTACTGGAATAGCATGATGCATGGGACCCACTTATGAAAGCATTGTTTTATGGTGGTCAAAAGGTCCACAGGGCACAGGGTCCACAGGTTTAATTTGTGTTCATGTTTTAATATTAGGAATATGCATATGCTCTTAAAACTTGACTTTGAGTTCTTCTGCCAGACAAAGCCACAAAGTTAGCTAATAAATGTAGGCTTTTTTGCACAGCCTTGCACAGAACATGGCTAATAATGCAACTGTCAGACTAACACCCAAAAATACGAAGTTAGTGAGAACAAAGTACAAACGAGCTGCAAAGAGGATGAACATGAGTATGTGGAGGTGGAACAAATATGGAAGATGGTTAGGACTGGAAAGCAAGCTGTGAACGAGAATCAGAAATCCTAGAGCAGAGTGGAAACATACTGTGATGTCTCTGTCTCCAAACCCTATATTTTCCTCTTGTCTATCTCTCTTTCCCCCTTGTTTTTATCCCCCTGTCTCCATGTCTCCCTCACTCTGGTTTGAATGCTGTTCCTTGAGGTGAACCACAGCAGATTTCAGGCTCCACATCAGTCTCACTGGAGATCGTGCTATACAGAGTGGTTAGAGTTAATACGGGAGTTCTTTAGGCTCTGTTTCTCAAAGATGGGACGTGGACCTCAGAGTTACTGTGTGGTAATATCAAAATCGTGCCCTCAAATTATGTCTGTTTAAGTCCATTTAATACAATGGAACCATTGTTAAACTCCCTCTGAATAGTAGGCTATGTATCCTGAATTAATGCTCGTCATAGTGAAGCATTTATTAGCTTTTATTAACCTTTTATTAACACTAGTAGTCTTTTAAACAAGTAAAAAAGATGTCTAATATAGATAGTAGATAGTAGCAGCGAGGTAAGCTGGGGTAGTAGTGTAGCGCTTCATATCCATCTCTCTTATTAGCTTTTCAATCATTCCTTACACATCTCATCTTATTGTTGATCTACAGGGTGGTATGTTTTAGCTTAGTTTCAGATTCTGCCTTCAAGACTGTGCTGAGGTCAAGAAATCATTTGTTTCCGAAGTAACATAAACCCCTCATATAAACTTCAGGCAATTTAAATAGATGAGTCATGTATATGGTGAGTTGGCTGCTTCCCAGTCACGCACACGCCCACACGCATGATATTATGTCAGGCTCTCCCCAGACTACCTGGATCACAGACAGCAGGCGGTTAGTCAGCAGAACAAATGAATCTTCCATCATGTCATTTGAACGGGAGACAGCTGTAGAGAGCATGAATGAGAAAAGAGGACAGTACCGAACATCACTCTCGACTAACAGCAGGATTTAGCTGCAGACTCCGCCAGGCGCCAAGAAGTTTTCCTGCAGTAGTTTTGACGGTCCCGTCTACACTGGGAACTCTTACACTTCGGGGGGGTTCAGAATTTCCCAAGGAAATTTTTCACGCTAAGGTGAAAAAGTCACCAAAAACTGTGAGAACAAAAACGGTCAGGATTTGGATGGATATACCGGTTGGCAATAGGATGATTACATTTTGATTATTGTCTTTATTTTGTTATTCCGGAGATGCTGTTGTCATGGTTACATGAGCAAAAAATAAGCAATTACATGTCCCAAGACAGACACCGGATGTATTCATTACAATCAAGTTTGTTTTTGCTTGTTTTGTTCATAGAGCTGTAACTTCCTAGCCGCCTAAAGGGGAACTCAACGAAAATCTGCTTACTGCACAGGTCTTGGGGAATACTACTGGAGGGAACCACATGAAGTCTGAAAAAATGGTCTCAAGTGATGTCAGCTGGCACTGAAGACAAAGTTGTGCACGCAGTTGAAAATAAATTAAACTTCGGGGTGTGTGGGGTGTGAACCTACAAGAGCCTGTAGTCCACTTTTCATCTCTGCTTTAGGCTAACAGTAGCTCAAAGCTACATTAGCTGACACAAATCTCTGACCCAACTGTTAACTGTCATGTTGCACTCTGGATAATGTAGCTACCATGTTTCGACATAGGCCTGTAATTCTGTACTAAGTACAAAACCTTGATCTTGTTTGTCAAGGACACAAAGTAGCTTTCGTGCACAACCGATTGAAAAGAAAGCCAGTCTAACACAAAAACATACCCTGTACTTGTCCGTGTGAGTTACAGCATTAAGGCAGTAAACCTCTTTTAAAAATGTAGCATGAGTCAAACCATCTTGTAAGGGAGGACATGACTACTAGCACTAATCTGGTCGTTGTAATAGTGATATCGTATAAACAGAGTTGTCAGCGTGTTTAGAAAAGGCTTCACCCCTGCCTCTATGTCTTCAGTCTGAACGATGACAGAGAGTTACATGTAATACATAAAGCTAAAACATAACCTATTTGCAAAATCTAGAGCCTAGAAGCAGAGGGGGGAGTTATCAAATTAGAGAGAGAGGGGAATTACAAACCCCAACTCACTTAATGTTTTTGCCTCAGCCTGCACTTCAGGATGATGAATAGCATAGCTAAATAATTCAAACAGAATATCCTTGTCTCTTTGGGTCATATGACCAAACCACTTTGTTAACTGAGATGACCTCATATGAAGTATGTTTGGTTGAAATTTAATATTTCATTTTTATTATTTTTAATATTTCAACTTCTGAACTGCTACCTAATGCTACAAAGCAGTGCATCTAGTGCTAAGAGAACACGTCAAGAAATCTCCACGGTCAAGCCCGTGGCGTGGTTCCAAACCACAAAGATTCACTGCACTACGCACAGTTGACCCCAGAGTAATCATGTCAACAGTGTAAAAAAAAAAAAAAAAAAAAATGAACTGCTTCCCTTTCTACTGTCTAAACAGTATAAAACATTGCAGCACCTGCTCGGAAACAGAACCAGTATTGATACACAAATGAAATACGTCCCACAGATGCAGCCGTATATTTCACCGTTTGCAATAATGAAAATAGAATATATGGTGGAGAGAAGAGGGGAAAACCACCTGAATCTGAATATTTCCTCAACACTACGTGCCAATGTAATTCATCAGCAGTGTTAACCTATGCTCTCTGGAGGAGGATATGTAGATAAATGTCCAGATTAATGCTCTGCACTCCTACTAAATCTTGCAAATGGCTTCGCTCGACCTATTCAAACTATGTAAATACTGCTGTACATACTGCAATCCATATGCTAGACTAATGCATGGCCTACACGTGTTTAAGTAATAAAGGAATCTCTATAGGATGTTTTGACAAATGACTCACTAAATTGCTGCATCAGGTAATTCAAACCTGGCACTTTGACATAAAGTAGGTGTTATAGTTTAGACCTCTTAGAATAAATGATGAAAAAAGAGCCACTGGTCCAAACTGAATTTATAGCAGAGCTGTCAGACCAAACACTTCCCCAGAAAGGGGGAGAGTTTCTCAGGTAGTAGCAAAGCGCTACTATTTTTCTGGACAGAAAATATGGACAGATGTTCACATCTGTACAGAAATAATGACTCATTCAGCAAAAAACAAAAAAACAAAAAAAACAGTCCAAACCCAGATATGAATGAATGACTTTCCTGACATGTTCTCCTGCGCTCTCTGTGTTTCTTCATTCAGCGGTTTGCTCTGAGAAGGCACAGATGTGAAAGTAGGAAAAGAGCCTCACGCTTTATCTAAAAGATTTGCTCCATTAAAAAAAAGAAATCACAAAATACTCCAAAAGGTTCCTGATAAAATGTCCGACTTCCTGAAAACACATGGAAGCGATGCTAGCGAGCAAATCAAGACGAAAAGCAAGATAACGGCTTGGCTCTGCTTCTCTCTACTTTCTTACCCAGAAGAAAACACAACTAATCCAGTCTGTCACTGTTACCTACCGCTAGTGCTGTCAGTACACAGTGTAGAAGTTTATTCTCATTCACCGTAAAACACAGAAGACCCCCAGATGCATCTCTCTCGGACAGACAGGATATGTTTTTGGCTCAAAAAAAAAAGCTAAAACACTGATTTCTCACAAGTGAGTCTGGGAATTCAAGACTGATTTAAGAGTGCCAGATTTTCCATCTTTTTCTAATCTGAAATTCTGCCTTGGAGAAAGTTGCAGACACATGTACACCTAAGGCAGAGGGAGATTCCCTTTAGACTTCTCACTGTCTAGTTCTCACCACGGAGGACTGATAGCTTGTGGAACCTAAGACTCTCCGAAGTCTGTTCCTGCCTTTGTAAATGTCTCTGCCTGCTGCATGCTCCACGGCCATCGCTGCATCACATCGCCGAACAATAATAATTACATTTCCTGAGTGCATCGTCTACATCTGCGTGCATGCTGTATTTGTGAGTGTGTGTGTGTGTGCGTGTGTGTCATGTTTTCTTAGAGTCACTGATGATTTACGGCACCACGATAACAGCTACAACATCTGTGGCAGTAAAGCTTGTGCATAAAGATGGCAACATCTGCACTGTAAAAGTGTCCACCAGCCTCGGAGTCCTCCGAGCAAATGATACAGTACAGTCGGTGTAAATAAATACAACAGGAAACTAGCCGGCTGAAAGCTCAACCACATGTCGCATGCATTTTTTTTTTTTTTTTTTTTAAGTTATTTTATATCAAAATAAACGTCTGATTAGATGTCTGTCAGTATTCACTGTCTAAACATATGAGCATTTTCTCTCATCTGCAACCACTTTGCAAACTGCTTCAAAAACAATCACCCATGTTCATCTTGATGATACAGGTCGCAGGGGCCACCGTGATTGGCTCAGCAGATGTGATCTCCAGACGAGGCAGTTTTTACATGTTTCTACAGACAGACAAGAGAAACAAATCTGTTGACTGCCGTGACCACAGAACTCATTTAAAAACCATTAAAATGCATTTTTCTGACTTCATAACGGCTTTGATCCAAGCTCCCAATAGTAGAACTTGGGCAATAAGGGTCAGTGTGAATCTGGATCTGTTTATTGTCTGTGGAGAAGAACCAGGAATCTAGTCTCAGACCTCAGCTCTTTCTAGCTTTTGGACATAATGCGCTGACAGTGACAAATCTTTATTTGAACTGTCCCAACACTGCATGGGTAATATTGCGTTTGTTAAATGTGCTTGAGCGTGGGATTGGATTTAAGACTCCGGAGAGGATCTGTTATCGGAATGGGAATATGTGGGAATCACTGTTTCGTACATTAGAGTCTGTCAAACACACTCTTACATGGGGGGGAAATGTGTGTGTGTGTGTGTGTGTGTGTGCGTGTGTGTGTGTGGCTGGAAACGCTGGAAGAGAGTGAAAACACAGAAGTCAAATACTGTTACACATGCTGTCACACTTTACCATCTTGAAAAGGTTCAAAGTTGCACACAACCCACACAACATCCTGAAAATGTGTAAAGGGTGCAGATAGGATTTCCAGCCCTCCTGATGATTCTGGCTTTGCATCTCGTGCTCTGATTGCATTTGTCGTGCACATCTGCCTCAATCCTGCAAAGCCATCATCAGGAATAGAGCGATGACTCTTTATTCGTGTTGTTGTGATATGACATGTTTTTACCTTTTACCCTTGATTTATTTTTCCCATGCTGACTGCTGTCATTCCAGCTCCTTTCGGAGTCGAAGAACTTATGCGTCTGTGCTTTCCCATCTCTGCAGATTTGAATAACATCCCATCTGACCTTCCATCGGACATAGTGAAGATGGATCTGTCCAGGAACAACATCAAACATCTCAGGCCCAAACATTTCCTGCTGTCCAAAGACCTCAAGCTGCTCAACCTTAGCAGCAACAGCCTGCAGAGAATAGACACAGGTAACAAGGCATCTTCAACACATTAAACCACAGAGAGACTTGTTTCCGAGGGGTTTACTGACGAAATGATGCTGAATTACTGATGAAATTGACCTATCCGTGGGTTCAGCTTGTGATTCTCGAACTGGAGTTTGAATATAACAGCATATAACAGCAAAACATACAGTGTATGAATATGTAATCAGAGGAAACACGCGTGCCACAGATGTGTGAATATGTTGTTGCCATCCTGAAGGGCTTGCAAAGGCACTAAAAACAACAAAGGATGTTGCACAATTACAATAAATACTCAGCCTGATTCACGAACAACCTGATTAACCCACTGAGATTCATTGCACACACCAGGCAATACGCAGAGGCGCAGTTATAATATAATAAACACATTTAACAACAAAAATAACCAAATATATACGACTCTTAACACCGAGGGGAAATCAAGGAACGTTTGAGGAATATATTTGGTCTTTCATCAGAGAGACACAAGATAATTTGGTGTGTTCAAAAGATTTTACTGAATGCTAACACACTGCCTCAGCATTCGAGGAGAACCATTAAAAAAGTGCAGACTCATTACTCTCTCCAGGCTAATGATGTCTGGGCTCATGTCTTCCTGCCCAGGAGGGAAATCCTTTAAAAACCTTGTAGTTTTCTTCATTACTCCACAACACATGTAAACAATTTCTCTCCGTAGCGTGCCAGAGTGTATCCAAAGCTATTTGGAAACTGAAGATTATATTCTGTGTAATTCTCGTGTGTAGAGCTCGTGATAGCCAGTGACATGTGGTCTTCATCATGGTTGCTCTTTCTAATCGGGTTCACATTTGGAGTAGAATAAAAAAAAAAAAAAAAATTGTTTACAATCGTTTTCAAGAGGTTGTTTAGTCACGCGTTTCATGTGGTGGATCACCAGAGCGAGAGAGAAACATGAATGAAAAGGAAAGACAAAGGCTTTGGCACACTTTGATTATGTGCAGTTTTCCTTCATTGCTGTCTTTGGACAATTTTTGTGCCAGATTGTTGTGGTTTCTCCTCGTAGGACAAAACCCAAAATAGACAAAATAATCATTTAAATAGACATGGGACAGTACAGTATATTTGCAAGTCAATTTTGGCCCAATTTCCCATGACTAATAACTTCACACTTCAGGAATTATCAAAATGTGGCAACCCCACCCATCTGGAACTCCAAACTCTCCAAAAAGGCTTTCTTAATACTCGCTGGAGAAGATCCCCTCTGCACGCATCTCCTTTGAATTACTGTAAGTGAAGCAACAGCGAAGCAGTAGACACCAATTTAATAGCAAGACTTATGCATCAGTCATATCTGTAGTTATGGTGACCAGAGACTTAGAAATTTTGTTTATTTGTTATGGAGACTGGTTGCTACCGTGGAAAAGGAAATCCTAAATTTATCACCTCAGCAGAAGTTTGATGAGGATTGCGTTTTCGTGCCATTCTTTCTGTTCCTTTGTTAGCTCAAACAGTGCTAATGCATGTACATTAAAGCTGGAAAATTTGATGACAAAGTCTCTGTGGGTGTTATGTTGCGTGAATCTGCGATCCTGGTGGGAGTGCTGATTAAAATACTTGGGAGATTAGCGTGTTATGTGGAGCTCTTTGCTTGCATTCATTCCATTACAAAAGATCGGCTGTATTCTCAAAGGATGGTGACATGAGGATGCTTTGAAAACAAAGAACACATGGACAGAACATTTATAGAAGAACTGACAAGTCACACCAGCTAGCTAATAAAAGTGTGGTCATTAAAGGAGTAGTCTGATGTTTTCGGAAATGCATTTATTTGCTTTCTTGCAGAGAGTTAGCTGAAAAGATCAATACCACTCCTGTGTCTGTATGCTTAATATGAGGCAGCTGGTTAGCTTAGCTTAGCATATTGTTAACAGCTAGCCTGATTCTGTCCATGGGTAACAAAATCAACATACCAGCATCTCTAAAGGTCATTAATTAACACATTATATCTCATTTGCTTTGACCCGTTTATAGGTATCCAGCAGAGATTCTGGGAAGTTACTGTTCACAGCCAAAAACTAGTTTAACACACAACCGCTCATAAAGAAGCAAATTGTATTTTTTATACTTTACACACATGGTTTCACGTGGATTAAACAAACCAGTTATAGATAATTAGCGAGCTTTAGAGGCACTACTAGGTATATTATTGTTGGACAGAGCTAGGCTAGCTGTTTCCTCTAGCAGCAAAGAGCATGAACTGGCATTATGTAATGCCGAGTAAAGTAATAACCCTTCTTAAATATTCTGACGAGATTCCTGGGGGGAGGGAATTATGAAAGTAGGCCACACTGCACTTCCTGTGGCGATGGTGCCTCAGACAAAGTAAATGAACAGTAGCCGATTTGGGAGAGTCAGTCCCATGAGTTCAGAGATAAGGGAGAGGTAGGTGAAACAGCTCCCTCATCTTTACATCCCTCCTCTTTCCGCTCCTCCTATATATTTCCCTCTATCTGTGTCATCTTTAGGGTTGAATGACGAGATTGCAGTACCAGTAACTTATCTGTAACAATTGTTGAAAATGTGTCCATTTTTCATATTCTTTCGTGTCTCTGTCGACATCTTTCTACACACTCCTTCTGTTCTTCTTCCTCCCATTTCTCTCTTCTGCTCTCTAAAGATCAAAGTGAGGCCCAAGGCTAGTGGACAGCATGAAACAGCCCCCACTGTCCCATTATGCAGACTGCAAACAATGTCTGGAACCCTTTAAGGATTTTGAACAGTCAACTTTTTAAAATTTTGTCGATTGTGAGGTCAGCTCAAAGTCACAGATGATCCGCAGTGTAAGAAACGGCTAACTATCATGTCTTGTTATCAAATTAATGACAATTCAGGTCAATTGGCCCCAGGTTGACTTGTTCACTCCACTTGAATTGAATACATTTATTGCATGAAGCATGTGCGACTGCCGTGTAAACTTTAAGAAAGTTTTCAACCTGTAGTTCAGATCACAACAGAAAAATCAGTCTTTGCAAATAGCAATTGTACTTTTACAGCCTTTACAGTCTTTCTAGTCTTCTGACCACTCAAGGCGCTTTTGCACTCCACATCACATCCACTTATTCATACACTGATGGCACTGAGGTTGCCATGCAAGGTGCCAGCTGCTCTTCAGAAAGGAACTAATCGCATTCACACACATCGATGGCACAGCCGTCGGGAGCAATTTGTGGTTCAATAACTTGCCCAAGGACACTTTGACATGCAGAATGGAGGAGTGCGGGATGTGTAATGAGCCCATCTTTTGGTGCTTCTACGTTTCTCGGGGCAGCAACAATAATAATGTATATTCCAGTTGTACGCTGCGTTGTTTTGTTAGGACGTATGCTAAAGTGCATTATCCAAAAATAACAGGGGAAACCAGTTATACCAAAATATTAATGAATAAGTTACTTTGTGTGATGTGAAATCATCCAAATCTGCGGTTCTGGGTTCAGGTCTGTGGACAAATGGGTGTTTTTCAGCTCATTGTTTTGGTTTTACTGCCCATTACTTGACTCTTTTTATTCACTCTCGCAGCATCTCTCACAAAGGCAATGTTCTTAAGGCTCTTAAGCACAAAACAGCAGACAGACAAAGTTAACAACTAGCCTGTGAAGAAAGTGGAGCAGCAGAGTCAGATATTTCCCTCAGGAGTTGGTGGAGACCAAAAAAAATTGCATTCAAGTGAAGGCTACTGTTGCTCTGTGTCAGTAGGAGGCCTAAATAAGTAACTTTTTGCTAACAAACTTAGCATTCAAACAGCAGGATGAGATGTGGAACTTATTTCTTCTACTTTTCTTTCCTTCCCAGCTGCATTTGCAGGCCTGCTGTACCTCCGTGAGCTTGACCTGTCCAACAACAGCCTCCATTACTTCCCGTATGGTGTACTGGAGGACCTCTACTTCCTACGGAAGCTCTCGCTGGAGAACAACCCCTGGATCTGTGACTACAACATCCACTACCTGATCTACTGGCTCAAGCACCACCCTGGCGTCTTGTACACTGGCCTGATCTGCTCTGCGCCACGGGAGTTCAGGGGCTGGCGCGTCGAGGATTACGTCAAGACCTACAACGGGGAATGTCCAAAGGATAGACAAACTGAAGAGGTGGATACGGGACAGGGTGGACAAAGGGGGACAGACAATGAGGCACAGGAGGTGATGGGGGAGACGGTTGAGGGTCCGGTTGACCATCTGCCTCAGCACCTGAAAGAGAAAACACCCAACAAGTTTGAAATCATCAGGCTGAGTTAGAATGGTGGTGGATCAACGGACTGTGTGTGGTTTGGAGGTGTGTGTTGGACGTCTGCGGACAGGTTGATGGAAGGATTAATAAAGGTAGTCTCAGTGATTTGAGGTTTAAATCAAATGTGACATATTTAAATACAATTCTGGGATAAAATCCATTATTTGTGCTTAAGATGTCTTTTTTTGTAATCAGCATTTTCCATCTTGCGTGGATAACAAAAAAAAAAAAAGGAGAGTAAAACTTTCTTGAAAGAAGCAATGCCATGTTGCTAACTTTACCTTTAGACCAGGGGTGTCAAACTGTTCCACAAAAGGGCCGGTGTGGCTGCAGGTTTTCTTTCCAACCAAGCAGCAGCACACCAGACTTGACTCATTTAATCAACTGATCTCAGTCTTCAGAGAATTGATTGGTCAAACTGTGTGCTCTTGGTTGGTTGGAACAAAAACCTGCAGCCACACCGGCCCTTTTGTGGAACAGTTTGACACCTGTGCTTTAGACAAATGTTTAGGTGATGCCATTTGAGCTTTTGTTTTATCTTTTTGCAGAATATTCCCAATCCAGTCTGTATCGGATGTAATAACCAACCAAAAACGCCTCTTTGGGTTTCCCACACAATGAACTGCAGGTGTTCTCTTATTTCTTTTAGTTATTTTGATGATGAGATCAGGATATACTTTTTTTTTCCTTTACAAAAAAAAAAACATGTTTGTATGAATTAATGTGTGACATTGTCAACCTGTTTTCTGGAAAATAAAACTGGGTTTATTTTTTCTGAAGAGTTGTTTTACTAAGTGATGGACGGACATGATAAAAAGCTAAAAATGTAGGACAACGTGTTCACGCACAGCACCGCCAGTTAAATGTGTGACGGGAAGCAGATGCATTGCATCATATGCTGACTCACTGCTTTAATGAGGTCATTTAACTTTCCAGATACATTTTACTGGGAATCTGCCAAGCACATTATGACTGATAATTATCGGATAACGTGAAAAATGGTAGAAAAAATGGTCTAATATCAGAGATTAACTGTGACAAAGATGGAAACTTCTGTCACTGCCAGGTTTTTTTAAATTTTTTTTGTTTTTTTTGCATTTGCATCTGAATCAAAGAACTCCTGAAACTTAAATTTCAGCAGATGAAAGTTATTAAATGCACCCAAGAAATGGACGTCTTTAAAAATATGTTTTATTTTTTCTGGAAGGCAGGGAACAAGTCTTCAACGATTGTCAACTAGCGCCACCCAGTGTGCAGGAGACCAATACACAACGACTAACATCCTCCTTTTTGTCACTAAAATAAAGCAATGAAAGATTTTATAGTCACAGATTGATCATTTACTATCAAACGGAGTAGAGTTTTCATCCTGGTCATTGGACTGCTCTATATCTGGACAGTTCCCACAATTGTTCCCCTCAAAACTAAATCAATAATCGTTAAGGCAGAATAGCTGTGTCAGTGTCAGAAAGTAACAATCAGTGCAAATCCAGCTACATGACTTCCAGGTTGGTGTTTAAATAAGGCCTGCCAACTTGGCATTAGACACAAAGACATATTAAATCCTGGATGTAAGCCTCCTCGGCTCAATTACTTCAGTTTGCCAAGATCACTTCCTGCCAACGCAACAAAGTTTAGCTTTAAAGGTGACTTTTTTCCCTGTTTACAGGGGAGCATGTAAACGCAGTTAACTGTTTCTTAATGCAATCACAGATGTTTTAAATTACATTAGTACTCATTGTCTAAGGCACCGAGCAACCAGCTTGTAGTCGAAGGTTATGCATGACATCACAGTGCCCTCTAGTGTTCACAATGAAGTGGTCCATCGAAGGCTTCTGCGGAAACTTTGTTTCACACAAAAAATCAAACTTTGTTTTCACGTCAGCTGATGGATCAAGAATCCATCTAGAACCCATTCACAGATCATTACAGGCATTCATGACAATATCACATCTTTATGTATACATAACCATGACAGGAGAAAGTCAAACTAGAATGAATAATTCACAGTCTTCTGGCTTGTAGCAGCAGAGGATCACAGCTCGTCATAGAAGGCACCACAAGAGGTCACTTGGGTGGAATACTCAGAGTCTTCTTAAGCACTACAAAAGTCTGATCGGCTTTATCGGCAGGGTGAAGCACGAGGATAGCAAAATGCAACACAAGGAATGTTAAGGTTCATGTGATTGAGGCCAGCAGGTGGTGAGACTTCTTGGGAATGCTTCAATTTTGTGGCTCTAGTTTTTAAATTCAGAAGCTTAGCGTAACTTTACCCAACAATGATCACAGTCGTCACCACTGTCTCTTACCTTCTCCCCTTACTAAACATGCCATGGTTTGACATTCTTGTTCTTGTAGCACCTCTCTCAGGTCAGATAAGTCACAGAAAAGATACACTGATTTGATTTTTTACAATACTAAACTCCCTCAATGCAAAGAATCACAGTTCTTGAGGCCCTTCCAGTCATATCCCAAATCCATTTTTGAATTGTCTTCCATTCCTCTTAAGTGTCAGCAATTTCCAACATAAGACGCCTTCATCTTCCCCATCTTATCCACCAGCAAATCAGCAGCATGTCTTCTTCTCTGGCGCTGTGTAAGCAGCTACATTGCCGTTAACCGGACGAGAGTTGGACCGGAGCAGAACTCGAGGTGTGTTGTTACTGTCCTTGTCTTCCTGCTGGACATTAAGGCCGTTGCGAGCCAGTAGCTCTCTGGCCATCATCATGAAGGCTTCTTCCACGTTCTGACTCACCTAGACGCGGGACAAAGACGTAGAACTTTAGGCAACAAGTTTGACCAACTTCAAAAAGTGTTTTATATGTAGACCCATTACCTTTGCAGATGTCTCTAGAGCAGCTAGTACACCTGTCTCCTTTGCAAGGATGCAGGCTTCTTCAAAGAGAACCTGGCGTTCCTCCTCCAGGTCACATTTGTTACCTAGATAACAGAGGATAAGAGTCAGGAGGCTAAGAGATGTAAGCACAGTTCCAGAAGATCACCTTAAATACTCCGCAGGAGTACTGTTGATATTGTTATCAATGTAAGTACTACTGCAGCGCAAGTTTTAAAGCGTAAAACAGCCATTTTGCTGTGTCACCTTCAGATTTAGATACTCATGACTGAAACATTTCATTTATAGTTATTTTCCTAATGAAATGAATCACATGAAATGTCACTAAGACTTAGAAAGTACCACAGCTAAGTGTTATTACCATACCATTGATAAAAAAAAGGGGGCATATTTCCACGACACACTAAAATATAGATTCTTTGTCATTAGGCTGTCAGGTTTGGCCTCAAGGAACATGTCACCTACGTTAATAAAAGCATTTAAGGCCTCACCAAGGCACTTAAATTCAAATTATCACCTTGAACAACCTTATGGGAACTCAATGTGCACCAGGAAGCGATCATCATCAAGTAATTCCTGACAATTAAGACGAGCACGTTGTACTTTATAACCCTTTTCCTCATCTGGTGGAGATTATCACTCAAAACTTAAACTATTCAATGGAGAAATTTTTAAAGTTTATGAACTCCAACCTAAAAAAAAGCACCACTTTAAACCTCTCTGACGCACTCCTGTGCTATGAATAGCATCATGTTCTCAAATCTTTCTGTTATTTTTTCCCACCCTCTTCCACAAATCACTTAAACACTCACCTATGAGAACCAGCACTACATTGGTTGCTCCATAGAGCTCCACCTCCTTGATCCAATGGGCCACTGAGTCAAAAGTGGAGCGTCGCGTGATGTCGTAGGCGATGATGGCACCGTGGGCACTGCGGTAGTAGCTCTGGGTGATGGTACGAAACCTCTCCTGACCTGCCGTGTCCCACACCTGCATCTGTCACAAACACACACACACACGCAAGAACAGGGAATCAGTTTTTAAAAGCCATGTGGATAAAATACACATGACTGGTTGTGTGTCTGATAGGCACATAAACAACACACCCACACACACACACATGCGGGAAATAGTATTTCAGACACCTGGGCGTCCCTCTGCAGATAGTCCCTGAGCATCTAACAGATCACGTTAACATGGTAACGGCTGTCATAGGAACCAGACTCGCCAGCTCAACCTGCTTGTCTGTTTGTGCTGATGATCTGACTCATGTCTACTTTTTCTTTCTAGATGAGCTTAAAAAAACAGATGAAAACGGATTTTATTAAGACAATAAAAGCTCACATGTTCATATTTCTGAATATAAACCTGCAATAATATGTAACGCCAGACATACTGTTTATAACATGCCTTTAAAAGGCAGACTCATGAGTAGTGACTTGTGTACTCGGTATCAAGTGGTTCGATTACATCCAGCCTCAGGCTCTTTACTCTTTAGCCGGGGCTTGAGGCGAACACTCAAACAGGAGCTGTCACTGACTCGTCCAAAGTCTTAACAATTCCAAACAATTCGATTTATTGTGTTACTTTTACAACCTAACGCTGACCTTACATTATGATTTACCGATTCATAAAAACAGACAGATTAAATGGGAAAACAAAATGCCTTTAGACTATCAAACGCTGTCAGCGATACTCTGACATTGAAAGGACAAGGGAGAGGCACCAAATCTTAAATTCATGTTAACATAAATCAGCGATGGGATGGTTCTCTTAACTATTAATATGTCAGGATTTATTCCCAGTAAAATAAAGTTTAGTTGACACGTTTCCATGAATTCTTATCCTGCAGTCATCTGACTGGCTTGTCCACAGAACTATTTAGTTCACGTTAGGTGTGTGTTGAGTAACTTACTGTGCCTTCCAGCCTTGGCTGTGACACATGTACAAACAAACTGAGAGAGAAAGTGGCAGTAAAATCTGATATGAGTTCAGACTTTTTGGACCATTCTGTGCATCTTTTTCCCATAACTGACACGATTATGAGTGTCAGATTATTGATTATTAACTGTGTGTTAGCGTTTAACACACAGAGCTACTGTGCTGCTTTTGATGCATGCCATCCAACTAAATCATTTAGTTCCTTATCGCTCAGCGCCGGCACAGAGAAGTCATTCCAGGTTTATTTTTGTCTGCGAAGCTAGAGTAGAGAAACCCGAAGGACAGGTCCTTCATGTGAGCAGCTCGTCTGACCTGTTTTGGACTCTAACTGACACTGTAACCAAAGGACACCTTTCACTGTGGTGTCATTTACTCCTAAACCCCTCCAAAAAAAAAATCTATCACATGTAAATTGGCTTTTGAAGTTTTCAATGTACAACATACTTTTCATGAAATATTTGTCCAATAGGGCCTGTAAGCACGCTGTGCAGCCTGTCAGTGTCAGAGCCAGCTGACTGTAAAACACCCACGATAAGGATCATTTAGAAGGCATTACTGGAGCATATTAGGTTTATCAAATTAAGGTTAAGACTTTTTAACAACACAGAGAAGACAATTTAATACCCAAAGTATGACTGACAAGCAATAAGTTTCTTCCATCACATTATTTTTAATACACAGTGGACTGAAAAGCCTCCTGTGTGTATAATGTTGTCAAAACAATCACACTTATAGTTCATAAACGTGTAATGTCTATAATATAATAATTTAAAACCTTTTAATACCTTCTAAGGCCTTTCAGGAAACTACATTCAATGCCTTTTAAGGATTATCAAGGCCTGAAGTAGCCTGATCAGTTCTTCTTTATCCCTTTTTAATGCGAAACCTTGACTTTAATCTACAGTCACATGCTCAGTTTTGATGGTAGTTTTCCAGTCTATGATTCTCAGACTCTTGTTAAAGCTGGTTTATGTACTCTGTTGTTGGCTTCAGTGCCCACAAAATTTACTGTACATTAAAAAATTAAGTTCTGAATCTGCTCTAGAAATGCCAGCATATGGGTGGTTTGATGTCGACCACACTGCACACACACACTCATACACACCACATGCAGTGCTAACCTTGACTTTCTTCCCCTCGATATCCACGGTCCGTACGCTGAAATCCACTCCGATGGTGTTCTGCTGCTTCTCTGAGAAAATCCCAGACTTGAAATTCTGAACCACGCAGGTCTTCCCTACGTTTGAGTCTCCGATTAGGATGATCTTAAACAGGAAATCAAAAGAGTCATCATGTTCAGGTCCTGTAGTTTGCATGGTGGAGGCACAGTAAGAGGAATGACCCGCCTTATGTTGTAGATCACTGTTTTGACTTAGAGGTCAAGAGATGCTGGGTTATCTGTGATAAAGGCTGAGTCATAGGAAGGCTCCAAAAATGTTATAGTGTTGTGATGTTTCACTAAAAACCAGAATTATTCCACTGTTTCTCCTTCCTGTGAAAGCTACAGAAAAGCTAGATTAAGGTAAATTTAGTTAAATTCCTCCACATGCAGCTTGCAAAACCAGTTTAGGTTGAGGAAACATTTGTTTGTCGAGATGAAAAATGGTGCTATTCAAAGATTAGGAAATGAAGTATGTGAGCTTGTACTATAAAGTACCAGGCACACAAACCCAGCCTCTTCTCAGTTACAAAAAACTAAAAGTTTTTTTCCTTATAATCCTTCATTCTCGCTGTCTTCTGTCTCCAGCCACTTCAGCTTGTCTCTCCTCTTGTGCTCTTTTGTCAGGACAAAACTGTCTCAGTCTCTGCTGATCCTTTCAGCTCCTTCTCAGGTGTTGACCCACTTCATGGCCCACAGCAAAAAGACAGCATGAATACACGTCTCATCCTTTTTGTCCTCCTGCACAGGGTTCTGGTTAGCTTTCTGTCAAAGAAAGAAAAAAAAAAAAAAACTCAACTTCCTTTAAATGAAATGGAACTGAAAAAGATGCTTGTCTGTTTTTTCAGGTTCCTGTCCAACCCACCTGCTGCTGTCGTTGTTTCACACACGTGTCCTCTCTCTCTCTCTCTTTATCTCTGTATCTGTCTGTCATCAGTTTTTCCTCTTCTTACTGACTTATAGCCTCCTCCGCCTCTCTCACTCTCACCCCGCATAGCACCTGTGGAAACAATAGAAACCTGCCCTACCTGTTTTAGGTAAGTAGCCCAGCCCCATTACTGCTGTGGGATCCTGGGAAATGTAGTCATTCTTTCTTTCTTTCTTTCTTTCTTTCTTTCTTTCTTTCTTTCTTTCTTTCTTTCTTTCTTTCTTTCTTTTTTTGTGTATGGCCATATATCATTCTATATCTTCATCTTCCAACGATTCATTAAGAGGTATATTATACCTTTACGGCTGCACCACAACAACTTATTATTTTAGATATTTGTACATTACATACTTATTCATTCACTGTCATAAAGTATAAGAAGTTTACTTTAGAGGGTATGAAATATTTTATGATTTTATTAAGATGAATGACAAAACAATAGTTTTCATAATAAGGGATGTATGAGGACTCAAGGTCATGTAAATTTGTGTAACTATAGTTTACATTCTACAGCTATCGAGTTTAAATTTGACCACTTTTAGGGCTAGCAGGACTGCATGTAACTCTCTAAAATATTATACACCAGTTAATTTAATGCTTAAAATCAAAATAATTAAGAAAAATGGGACCTCTGACCATCTTTTTGGATTCTGGTCAAAAATTTGTGCGTGCTGCATTTCAGTAGGCCAGTAATTCTTTAATCCTGGATACGGCCCTGTTCATAATAAAAAAAAAAAGAGGCTTTAATCATGGCTGAACATCATTCCTGTGCACTAATCCTCTGGATTCCAACATTTCCGACTGCACCTGAAAGCGCCACGGAGCATCCTCCTCCGGTACATCACCGTGACGTCCTGTGCGGAAAAGATCCATGCCCCTACAGTTAAAAGCAGAGCTGTATAGCCTTAATATTTTCTTTATGTAAAAAGGGCGTTTTAAAGCAGGAGAAGAAGAAGCCGCAGGCATGCAGCGGAGCGCAGTGGTCGTGGTGGCGGACAAGACGAGCCTGAAAAGGCCGTTTATTTTTGCAAATGCTGTGCATATGGTAGGTAGAAAAAAAAAATCCCTGCTTTTGAATGCAATTTAAACCAAGAGGCCTGTCTGATTGCCTTTTACAGGCGATTTATCTGCGTAAATGTTTGATTTGCTGCTTTTTATTTGGACCCAAAATCATAAGTTATGTCTGATATTTACCAAAACAAGCCTCGTGCAGTGCTGGATCTCATATACAAACATACTGCAGCGCATCCCGTCCATCTAAATGATGTATAATGTGACAGATCTGCAGTGCATTTCATGCCTACATGTTTTGAGGTTATACATAAAGAAAGTGATGAAACTACACATTTATATATATATTTAAAAAAAAAAAAAAAAAAAGACGCCATGGTGCTGGTTAGAATTTGCATCTATAGAGCATCCTTTTTAATCCCTCCTCACACCGAGCTCCCCCTCCCATGTAAAGAACATCCCATTGTGTTAATGTTTACACTGTGTGTTTAGAGTCGTATGCAGTGCAAGGCTATGATATTGCATGTTTATTTCAGCTGTGGGCTAACCCTGGATAGCATGCTGCTTAGCCCTTCAATAAGCTGCTCCTCCTCTTAAGAGGTGACACCTAAAGGCAGCAGGCAGAGTTTGCAGACTGGATACTAATGTAGACATTGTAAAACTTCAACATATTATTTGTCCTTCACTGTCTGTATAAACACTTGAACCAGTACTTTGCAAACTTAACTAGTCTTTGTGTCCCTGTCTCCGAAAGGCGCTGTGCTTCTTCATGTTGACGATGACAGTAGCTTGGCATAGAGACCTCATCCAAACAGGCAAAGTAAGACTTCAGATGTTCTTCTGACCAGATGAAAATAATTTCCTGTGCGTTTAATATTATTTATTGGAGGCAGAAATAGCTCCTGTCCCGGATAAGAAAAAAAAAAGAGTTGCTGGCATATCCAAGGACAGCTGGGGAATTATTAATGCATGGATTTACTTGGTCTTCCATCAATACTGTCTGAACACACTACAGCATTTTTTTATATTGCCTTTTCTCTGGAAGAGTGGAAGAGTTCAAGCTCTCACGTTGGCAAGCATCTGTCAGTCGAAGCGTCCTTGGGCAAGACAGTGAATTATCTTTCAGCCGCCATGGGTGCCGTTCTGTCGCTGACCCTGACCTTTGACCTCCTTTGTAGCCACGCTATCGTAGAAATACATCTGTGACCGCAAAATTATATGAATATTAGTCAGTGTCTCAGATGAATTGTACTTCCGTAGATCCTTGGATCTTTTTCACTAGATAAGACATTGTTGGTTAAGGCATTTGCCAGCACCTTTATCCCGTTAAACACTGATATTTTTCTCCTCAGCTGGTGTCCAGTGTTTCTGTAGTGATAATGTACGTCATGGAGATCAGCTGCCTGCTGCTCTCGGTGCTCGGCGTGTTTGGAGCCTGTAAAGGAAAGAGATGGTGCTTGATCCTGGTAACAACTTTTTGAGTGTTCCTGAGTGGTTTTTCCTATATGAGTGTTCAAAAATTATGTTGCTCTTTCACTTACAATTGTTGGTTTTTGTGTGCGTGCAGTATGCAACCGGTATGGCGGCAGCCAGTCAAACAATAATTGTCAGAACGGCACTAAGCTACCAAGATGTTTATGAGGTATGGTACTTGAATGACCTGTTTTTGCAATATTTAATGTCATGTATTTACAAGCAGCTTCAACTACAGTATGTTCAATGTGATTTCTCACTCCTCAGAAACGTGTGGTCCGCGAGGAGTCCAAGTTGCTCTCCATGATGCCACTTACTGCAACCAGCAAAGCCAACAGGACACTTCTGTACAGTATTCAACGAGAAGTAAGCAGCTGTTTTTATATTTTTACAACTTCACCAGGGCAAGTTTGATAATACACAATTCAGATTTCACGTTCCTCTTTCTTTAAAGTCCAGTGGAGATGGAAGTAAAACTATTTTTGTCCACCGCACTATTAAATTATGTGTGTTTATTTGTCCATCTATGAAAGCTCATATTGTAATTCATGCCAGCATCTAGTTACTACGCTGACATTGGTTCTTTCAGCAAAGAGACCGTTTCTTAATGTAACCTGAAAAAGTAAATATAAATGCATTTAGTTACTCCTATTATTATTTTTGGTCTTTTGGGGGGCTAAGAGTGCTTTTAGAGTTCCCATGATGCTTTGATGTAAGTCAACATGAAGTAGAATGTTGCCATGTTGTCACTTAACTAGTTAATTGTAGTTAGTTGAAAAGTATGCAGAAGTAGCTATTAGCAGTTCCTGTTTTCAGTGTACCCATGGAACTACCACTGGTTTACGAATTTATGGACATATATTCACGATGGACATTGGATAAAAGAAGGTGCAAATCACACTGAATTCAAAAGTACGTGTGTACAAACGTGTGTTCAGATTCGACTATGATAAAGCTCCCTTTAATAGTATATATAGCCCGCACAAGACTGTCCCTGCTAGTTTGCCGTACTTTCCACTTCCTTGTTAGCATAATGCGATTAGCATAGCTTGCTAATACAACCAACTGGAAACTTGGTTTATCAGATGAGCCACTAACACTGACTGTTAACAGACTTGTTGTGTGCTCACCACAGACCTACCATGAGTTTAAGGGTATTCTGGGGGCAACCTTTTACAGATATTTGGTGGATTTTCCTGTAAATGATTGCCCTAAATACAAACACACATATCACACACAACACACAGGTGGCAATCAAACAAGAAAGAGGGCCATGCCAGCTGTATGTGTAGCCTTAAGAGTGTGGCCAAGCAAGCAGGTGTGTCTTATCTTAAAGAGGTTTTACTTAGCATGCTGTGGGGGAGCGATTCCTTCTACAAATCCAGCCAGATCATGATTTTTAATCCAAATGTGAGGGATTATGGTGTTGAAGCTTAAAGGGATTGTGCAGGCTTGTAACTTGTGGTGTATTGTATTGTCTGATGCATTCTGTTCTGATTTATTTATTTTGGATTTATACCTTCTTTTTTTTTTTTTTTACCTGTGCTGTTTGGGTGTGTGTTTGTTACCTCCAGTTTGAGTGCTGTGGTCTTATCGAAGGCTACAAAGACTGGGGCTCCTCCATCCCTGCTTCCTGTAACTGTCAATATCCAGGAAAATGCGTGAGTATCTCTGTCTATGTAAGCAGAATTTAAAAGGTAAAGATGACTCATTAGAATTTTGGTTTCTGTAGCCATACATTGTCTTTCAGTCAAGTAAGACACTTTTTTATAGTTTTCGATATCATGCTTTCAGATAATAGCACTATAGTCACTAATTGTGTTGCTTTAGCTTGCAGCTATGGCTTTCCCACATTAAAACATATCCAAATAAAAGAGCATCTGCATTCGTTTCCTAAAACCTGTACTGCAATAGAGCTGAAAAATATTCCGATATAGCTCAAAATATAACTCTCATTATGAAAACAAACCGAGAGCCACGGTAGATGCATATCAATAATACTGGTATGTAAACAAAGAAACACAAGTGTAGCAACAAGCAAACAGGTTTTCATGAACTCCGCAGTTCAGCTTTATAATTTAAACTGTCTGTTGTCCGTGGATTGAAGCTGAACCTTGAAGTAGATCTACAGCAGACACAGCGAACAAAGTTAGTGATAAGTGATACGAGTGATGGCCCAGATGACCCAGGATGTAAAAGGAACAGAATATTTCTTTCTTTCTAATTTTAATCTGTCCTTATATTATTGACGTTGCACTCGCCTTTCACCACTATCGATTGAGCACCATTTTTGTCATCTTATGTAATGACATTTTGCACTCCTCACCAGATTCGACTACGGGGCAGCGCCACACTAGGAGCTCCAAAGAACCAGTATGTTTACCAAGAGGTAAAAAAAAAAAAAAAAAAGCTTGAGATGGTTTGGGAAAATAAACTCTTCTCTTTAACATTTGCCACTGTCTTAACTTCTGTTTTTGTTTCACAGCCTTGCCTACGAATTTACGTTTCTGAACTGAAGCTTGCATTCTCACTGGCGATGGGTATACAGTTTGGAAGCGGCGTGTTTTGGGTAAGTGACATTTATGTTTGGCAGGACTCTACACAGCTATTTAATTTTGTAATGTAGAAGAAATAACCATGTCTTTTTCTGATGACAGCCACCAAGTATGTTTAATTATTGATCTAATCTCTTGCTAGATACTTTCATTTGTATCATATTATACAAATATATCCTTCCTGTCCTGAAGTAAACATAGTACGCAAGGGCTCTCGTGGTCAGATTTGATCCGTGGTCAGCAGAAAATCACGTGGCTCACAGTTGTAACCATTACCGAACACCACATGATCCCTGTTTCTCTCGTGCTTCCCTTCCCAGGTGGTTTTACTTGTCATGAGCATCAAGCTGATGGGCCAGATAAAAAGGAAACAGGAGTTCATGGCTCTTCTCCAATCAAACAGATATGTTCCTGGTGCCTTCTAGTCACCGAGTACGTTTTGATACACACTTCCAAGTTATTCGAGTTATTATTATCAAGTGTTTGAATTTGCACATGTAAACACATTATGCTGTATACCATAATCTGGCTATTTTGTGCTATAGCAATATATGTTGACGTTATAATTTTCTATTAACGCGTGTTAATGCATGTAACTGATATTGGAAAGTAATCTACATGCACAGATCCGTCTTTTTTTTTTTTGCCTTACTGCTGTAAAAAAAACAAAAAAAACAGTGCAGTTTAATGAATTAATCTTTAATAATCAGAACATTTTCACATGCTTTTGTCATATATTTCTAAAATGATGTATCGAGTATTAACCAGCTATTTGTTTTCTTTCAGTAGCTGCAGCCTATCCTGGCATTTTGTTACTTAATGTTGTTTTATCTGGATAATATTCTTTCTCTCTATTTGCTTCATACCCCGGTACATCAATGAGTCTTTGGAAAAGACAGGTACTAGCCAGATACTTTACCTAAAACTTCCAAACACACACACACAGACCCGCGCGCACAAACCACATTTTTTCTCTGTTCATTTGCTTTTGGTAGGGGCTGAAGAAGCTACACTCTGCTGGTAAGGTTCAGAGTTTGAATGTTTCGACACAAATGCAGTCTTCACGTTCCATAAAATCATGATCATGTGACACGATGCTAACATCACCGGTGAAAACAAAACTATCATCAGCTTCATCGTCATTTAACTTCTTTTAAATATGCATATTGAAATATTTGTACTTGTACTTGTTAAGCTCACCCATTGAATTCTCAGCATTAGAGCAACCAATAATCTTTGAACAAGTAATACTATAAATAACCCTTATGTAGCACCTTTCTTAAACAGTGTTTACAAAGTGCTTTGATTGACATATAATCATTTATTTATTGTTGAGCGATGTAATTTCCGTGGGTAAATAATCAGGTTAGACAAAGGAATGAGCCACAGCTCTCATTGGGACAACCGAATGTCTTGATGCCTTGTTAATAAGCACATTGTACATTTGAAACCTCATCACTCCACTCAGTTTTTCTCTTAAAGCACATATAGTGAGCAAATGATATGCCGATCATGTCCACTAGGAGGAGAGGGGACTCTGTTTGGTTGCACATTCAGTAGACATGCAGTTAAAATCCTCAATAATTTTACCTCCAAAAAAAAAAAAAAATTTTGATTTCAAGGGTTGGAGAAATTTTTGACACGGCCACTGCAGGCAGGTTGTGTGAGAGGCTCTTGTAGGAAAATGCGGCGTCAATACTCTTGCAGAGACTGAAATGTCCGAACCGATGCCACTCTCACCGAAGAAGCCTTTTACGCCACATCACTTCTAATATGACTTGCTGCATGAGCTGCCTGCGGTTGAAATGTCTCCTTGACTAATATACTGTCAAATGAATTTCATCTGAAACAGCAGATTCAATGTCTACCTGTGCACTTTAACCATTAATGCCTAATACAGTATGTTCTTGCAAAGTATGGTATTTTTATTTCTGTCATACACTGTTTTTTTATTTATGGAATGAACTTATGTAATATTTTGTAAATAGCAGGAATAAAATATGTGATTCTTGTTCCTTTGATGTCTTGAAATTGTTTCTTAGGGCATAAAAACCTAAAGCACTCTAGTACTGTACTACAATTTTGTAGTACTTGTTCTTGAGTATTTTTTAGATACAAACTAACCAATGGCATACAAAATACTTACTGGCTCCAGCTTGACCAGCTTCAATATCCAAGTGCTTCTTACACATGAATCGCTCAGTGAATAATCCAGTAATACTTACAGCAATGATAAAAGACTACCTATAAACCATGCAAACAATGTAAATAATACTATATTACAAGTAAAAGACTTACCTATAGGGTAATGGTGGCATAGGAAAGAAGAAAAACAAAGTTTGCTACAGAAATCTAGTGTGTTTTTGGACTTCTCTCTAGTCTTTTTTGTGAAATACTGGATCATTTTGGTCCCCAAACAGTTGACATTTGACATAGAACCCTAACTAGACACTAACTAGTTTCTGGTCACACAGGGTAAGAGCAATTCAATATAAACACTGTAACTGATACACAGCACTTTGTTGGGAGGTGATAAGCGCCTGAACTTTCCTATATGTTCTCCTTCTCTTATCCAGGACGTGAAGGAGTGATGCGAAATTTCGACACAGCACAGTGTTAAAGAGACATGGTTTATAGGATCTTAGCAAAACATGTAACATATCACTTCCCTATTATCTGTAACAGGGGAGAATTATATATATATATAAATATAAATATGCAATGACTATAAAGCTGGTGAAAAAATAACTCCAGTAGTTTCTTTAATTAAAATGTACTTGAAGGAAAAACATAAAAAAAAAACATGATATAAAAACAGACATTCTTATTAAAGCTCTACTATATTCATAACATAACTATTTCTACAGTCATATCTTCATCTTTAACTATCTCATTTTAATAACTTTTTTCCTTAAAGCTTGGGTCAAATGTGTTAATTTATGATTCCAATCTACAATGAAAATACCAGTGTTCAATTATCTTCATTGACTGACAAACCTGACTTCATGTTTGAATTATTTGATGCCTATTGAAGACTAAAAGGAAACGTAGGTGAGGGAAATATTATGTATTTCTATTCTTCTGTAACAGGAGCATACATATCTTTGGTTATCACAAAGAGAATCAGTACTCTTTCACAGTATGTGCTCTTTCTAGCAATTTTCACTGTCCGTAACAGAACAAAAACATGTATTTACAGAGATGACAAAAATGAATAAAGATTTCATATTAAAAAAACAAAAAAAAAACAAAAAAAAAAACAAAGCCAATGATGAGAGAAATAAAAACCCAGTCATGTAACATTAATGCAAATTTAGCTAGCTTGGGGAAACTCCTGATATATTCAAGCATCATATATACATTATGTATCTTAATACCAATCAAAATATTTTTCTCGACATTGTTAAATATGCTGACACGATGACCTCCACCATCATTGTGAAGAGCAGCCAAAAACTAAAACAAAGAAATCAGGTGTGCTCTGCAGCGTCTGCCAGGATGGTGTAGTTGCCTGCTTTTGCCTCTGGACTGTAGACCACTAAAGGGATCTCTTCTCTCCGATTAAGCCGGCACAAGATGACAATACACAAAACTACTGACAATACCTGAAAGGACAGTGAAGCAGAGACGGTTCTTTACTTCCTGTTCATCTTTTCTTGTTTCATTAACATGCACTGCAGTTTTTAGAAAGAGACAGAGGGGAGCAGAAAAGACAAAGCAAATGCAACGACAGGTTGTTTCGCTGCAGACGCGTTGATGTGTCGCGGGAGGAAAAGCACAGGTGTACGTACTCAAAGGAATGATGGCGGAAATGGAGCAATCATTAATGTTATTAGTAACAGCTGTGCACAAAATGTCTGCTGAGCTGAGATGCGATAAAGATGAAAAAATAATTATATTCAAATAAAACATCTGTACAGTTATTGGAGCGGTTATTGTTACTAATCCCACTTAAAACCATTAGATCATGGATATCTACTACTTTTTGACAGATGATGCTTAACCACCCACGTTTCATATAACCCAGACAATCTTCTCCAATAATATAGGGCAGCCAGTGATTGGCCCAGGAGTTTAATCTGCCATTATCTGAATTCTGGCAGCTGAACAACATTCAGAGAGGTTTTATTTTGGAAATCAACTAGAAAGTATAAAAGAGGAGTGGATGAAAATTTCATTTGGAAGATAATAACTAATAATAATAAGTAATAAAACGTTTTGAACTTTGAGTTTTCGTGACTGGGGAGCGGAGGCAGTGAACATTTTGACTGAAGTTGGAGAGTACCTTGCTTTCTTTAAAAAAAGGGAAACAAAATGTTCAGCCACATTCCAACCCAGGTAACTTTGGGAAATGAACTGGGAATTAAACTATTCAAAGGCTGCAACAGCTATCTCGATCGATCTCGAGGTGTGAGTTGCTTGAACTTTGAAGCTCCTCTTTTAATGGCAAACAAGCTCTTGAAGTGCTCAGACGAAATGGAAATTTGGACACCTACAGTGTTACGACAGCTGGGCGAGCTCATCACTGTAATGAAAAAGCTAATGAGGTAATAAAGTTAATGAGGGCCTTAAAGTCAAGTGGACTACTTAAAAGGCAACACGGAGGTTTTGTATAGGAATGAACATCATGATCGGCATTAGTGCATATAGTGAAGCTCAGTGGAGAGAGAGAGAGTGTGAGCGAAGTTAGAGTGGTTACATAAGGTGGCAGGCAGGTGGGAACAATCATGATGGACACATATAGAATGACAGTACATACCCAGAATAATGTGAGTCCCAGAATTACGCCCATTACATTGTTTATGCTCATCGTCACATGTTCCATTAAGTATGGAAGGCATGGCTGAAACAGGAGAGTGGATAAGTCAGTGCAATGTTCAAACTAGAGTTTGAACTATGAGCAAGAGTTCAGGGAGCTGAAACTAAATATTGAACTGCAGCAAAACAGAAGAAACCTTCACTGAAATCAGCATGCTGACTCAAACGTTTGGGGATCTGTTTCAGTTCCTAGTTGGTATTTTTGATTTCACAGGAAAGAAATAAAAAAATAAGGAAATTTGGGTTTTAGTAGCTGTCCATTCAACGACTGTACTGGTCTTGTATGTACACATATTGTATAGTAGGCCATATTCACCACATCTAAGTAAATGTGATCAATTTTCACTGTGGCATCAATCAACAGTAACGGTTCACAGAGTTTAAGCATCAACATGATGCAGAAGAAATGAAATAATTATTACTATTCCATCGTGTTACCTCTTGATAAATCATGATGGGCTGGTCATTGAACGTGTGCTCATACAGAGCACTGTCTTTAGGAGCTGCCACCTAGAAAACACAGACATGAATCATCAGCTGAATGACTGATCAGTGGTTACAGGTGCTTCTGCGTCTGTAATGGAAGACAACATTCAGAGAACGTTTTAATCAGCCATGCTGATGTTTAGGTATACATTTTACCATTTTAGTTTTGTGTGTTATCCTTTCCTGGCAGCAGTATGCAGTATTATTTAGTGTTTAATCAATGAATATTGTAATGTACACATCTATGGATTTTAATATACAATAGTTTAGTGCAGAAATCGAGCACTTTTTTCACTCACACATGGATTAGTGGACTCTTCAGTGCACACGCAGGATTCTGAGATGTTGTAGCCCCAATCCAGATAGCCCTGATCTAGTCCACAACACTGCAACTGAGAAGAAGAACACGGGACACAGAAGGTTGTAACTATAAAACAAATCCTGACCTTCCACCTTATTCGTCCTACTAATCATTTTTTCAACTAATTTCTCCAGAGCTCCCAGTGACTATATAAAAAGATGGACGACATGTTTCCACTTCCTCCCGCAGCACAAAAGTGAAACTAAAATATACCAGATATAAGCGCCCCCTTCCTTTTGCTGGTAACATCATTTGTAGTCAGCGCAGTAGTGATAGTAGTACAGTAGTAGTAGCTGAATGAGTCAACCCCCTTGTCGTAGCGTCAAATAACAGATTCAAACTTGTCAGAAAGATTTTCTCTTGAACACGTACACATCCAGACAAGGTTACCTACTTCGATCTGTATTTCCATGAAGCTGTCTAAGAAAGCCTCACTAGTATTAGACAGCGGCAGCATAGCCAGGTATTGGCTCTTCATGTTTTTAAGCACCTGCACAACAAAAAAAGCAATATAGGAATAAAACAACAAGCAATATATTTTTGGAGGTGCATTTGTGATTCACAAAATACATTCAGTCACGGCAAAAACGACCAGCAATCTTTTTTTTTTTTTTTTTTTTTGTTACAGATATTTAAATCAAAACTTGGCAGGTGTATGTACCACAGTATGCAGTTACAGTTTATCGTTTGAGTTCATCCAGCTTATTTTGTGATTTCAGCTGACTGTTTGCTGCTCCCGCAAAGCACCTTTTCATTCGTAGTTACCAACCATAGTATAGCATATAGTACTGACAGGTATCCACCAAGTAGTGCTCTGTATTTAGAGTTTGGAGGTCTTTTCTATTGCCTTTCCAAAACCAAAAGCACAAGAGGAAACGTGTAAGAAGAGTAAAGTTTGTGTTTAATGGCTCTAACACAAGTGGCCCACATTAGCATGGATAGCTAACTAATCCTACTATAGCAAACTTGCATATATCTATGGATATATATATGGATATATGTATCAAACTACATAAAGACAAGCTTTACTGACATATATTCAGCCACCATGTGTATATTTTATACCATTTTACAGGCCTTCCCTTAAAAAAAATAGTTGGAAACATTAGAAACCACGTCACAGCATTTTAGCATTTGCTTAAGCTCCCTAGCCCTTTCATGCATGGAGGTCACTGCAGTGTACAGCTGTTTTTTTTTCTCTATATATGCCTGCAATTTTGGGCACTGCTGCATATAGTCCACTCTAGTGGAAGCTGCAGCATCATCCCATACAAAAAATCCCATTGGCAGGTCATTGCAATGGGAAAAAGTAGTCAGTAAAAACAAGATGGCCGACAGACAGGGAGAAAGACCGACCACCTCTGCTATTTCAGTTTCCACCTTCTATAAAAAGATACTATTGCAGATAAAAAAAAATACATAATTACATCAGGTAACATCAAAGGTGACATATTATGTAAAGATTTTACATAATTGCAGTTAAGATGCAGCCTGCTAGATTATTTTGGTTTGTAAAAAATATATCAAAAAAAAAAAAAAAAAAAAAGAAATGTCACAAAAGAACAATACCTGTGGTCGCACGGCCAGTCCTTGAATTTCGCACGCAAACATGAATAAACTGCTCAGGATCATTCCGACTACATACTGAGACACACATATAAACAGATGTGAGTAAACAGAGCATCACAACAACAAGTATTACTATAGGTACTACTAATAACAACAGCGATGTGTTTTTTCTTTACCCACCACTATTAGTGCCCACTGCCTCTCTTTGCAGGCACCATACACGCCCGTGATGGTCAAGAGCAGAGTTACGATGGTAATAATATACATGACTTGTATCCCTGTTAGCATCCTCTCCATCTGCAGAGAAAACAAACAGAGAATCAGGTCAGCAGGCTCTGTGAACAGAGATAACCCTTGAGTTCAATGCCCGAACAAACAAGTGTGTTGGACTGTTGTCTTTAGTTCATGCAGTTTATAGTGACATCGGTGTATTGGGCAGATTGCAACTGGACTATTCTGAATGTGAGTTTAGGCAAACTAGTTTGTAGCTCAGCTACACAGAGTTGTATTATTCCAGTACCTTTACTGCACTTAATACTTAAACTTCAGGTTCTACATATGAGTAAACACCAACAGTCAGATTGGTTATATACTTGCAGAACAAAGTAAGACTTGTATGTTATATGTAAGTATGGTTTTGTTGAGGGGAGATGATGGCTAGATGTGTAGCTTCCCTTATCTGGTGAAGTGGAATAGTTTGCACAAGCGTCAAGGTGGACTCAAAGTTGGACTTTAACCGTTTCTTTCTTTAGTGTTGAGTGTGTATTTTAAGTCAGTGTTGTTGAAAACAAGAATTTTAGCTGGGCTGACTTTTTGAATGAATGCGGTGTCAGTGAACGCAGCTCTAAAAAAAAAAGACAGCAATATAAATCATCTCTTTAAGGCCCAGTGTGTAACATTTAGGAAGATCTATTGACAGAAATCGAATCTAACAATGGGTATTACTATGTTTTCATGAGTGTATAGTCACCTGATTATACATAGCAAGCAGGTCCACTTCCTCTGAGTCATATTTCTTTCTAGTCGCCCAGAACGGACAAACAAAAACCAGGGTCTAATGCGGCCTTTTACTTTTCATCATGGCCATGACTGAATAGGTTCTCATACACACTTGATAGTTGCAACCTGCAGCCTTACCACTAGATGCCACTAAATTTTACACACTGGACTTTAAAATTAAGCATGCATACTTTACATTTTTGCTGACCATTTTCAAAAACTTACAGCTGTATTTCCAATCATTTCTGATAGATAGATAGATAGATAGATAGATAGATAGATAGATAGATAGATAGATAGATAGATAGATAGATTTTACTGTAAATTCGTGTTACCTCTTCATCCTCGTGGTAGTATCCATGGCTAAACAGAGTTAGTGCCAACATCAGAGCACTCATGATCTGCAACAGCAGTAATACACTTCATTATTCATAGAAAAAAATGATATAACATTGAACAAACCCCAAAATATACATTTCACAACGGTTAAAAAACCCCATCAAATATCTTTATATTCTGAGAAGCTATAAACAGTATTTTTTAAACCTTTTTTTCAAAATTTTTGACTATTACTTTTCTGTCTGATCAACTAATTGATTGATGAACTCATTGCTGCTGACCTGCTCGCTGTTACTGGCAAATAAGCGCAACTGTTTTTGTGTTGCATTGCTTATCACTGCTGTAGCTTGAGAAATAAGTTCACTGACTGAGCTAATCTAAGATAACTATTCGTGTACTCCTCCATGCACGCTGTTTTTTTGACCCTCCACATCAGCTGTTGGAGGCTTACTGTTCATCTTAGAGAGACATTATAAAGTCTGTTTCTGCTGTAAGAGCTCTGGGCCACATCATGATGAAGAGGCGCAGCAAAGAGAGTCAAATTGTGTTATGAATCTATAAATACTACGCACGCAACAGGGAGGCAACCATCAGCATGGCAGAACAACAGTGACAGTTATACCTTACAAACAGGAATAACCACTGTATTCAGTTCCCACAAAATTACTGACAGCCTTAACATAAACATTCATGTGCACTCATGTCTTTGGGTATTACAGCTAGTCCAAGAACATCTTTAAGATTGGTAATGAAACGATTTACTGACAACTATTTAGTCAATTAAAAGACTTTCATTAGCTACATGTCTCAGTTTTGAGGACTTCCTGCTTTTCTTTCTCTTATTTGACAGTAAAATGATTGTTTTGTTTAAATTAGGCGAAAAACCAAAAGATATTCAATCTGATGATATCTCCTTGGTGGATATTTTTCACTATTTTTGGACAAGCAATGGCTCAGTTAATAATGAGTAGATTAATTAATAGTGAAATCCAGTAAAAACAGAGTTAGAACATTATAAGGTTTAACAATAAAGTTTCTGTAGCAGTCACAAACACACACACATGCCGAGCTCATTTGATCAAAGGGCTTTATTGGCTTATCCTTTTGATGATTTGTGTTTCTGGGACATTTCCGGTTAGAGGGGCCACTTTTATATTAATGAGCAATAATCAATCATTCACTGCTGAAGCGTTCTTCATTAGAGCCAGATTTTTTTTTCTTTTTTTTTTTTTTTTTACACCACCACGTTCTTTCCTCAAAAGATCACTTCCACTCCAACTTCATTGCAACACTTGTTGATTTTCAAATGAACGATTGAAGATGAAATGAAGATTTAAAGTTCCTCTAGTTTCCAGCAGGCTGAAGATGCTAGACCAACAAATGTCTAAACAAATGAACTGTTAAGGCTGGCACATTTAAGCATTCATTACAACGGCTGGCTTATTATCTTGTAAAGCTAATTAATCTCTGCAAACCCTTTGTTCATCTTGTTTTACCCGACTATAAATCCCCTCTGCGTCCGGCAGCAAAAGAAAAACACTTACCGCGATCAAACTTGTCACGATAATGTAACTCCGTTTCAAACAAGGGTTCACCTTCCCCATTTTGCTGCGTTTGAAATGTGTAAAAAAAAAAAAAAAAAAAATTTAAAGTTTTATTATCGAATAAATCCACATGCCATGCAGAGAGAGAGAGAGAGAGAGAGAGAGAGAGACGTGATTTTAATCAAGAGAAAACACCCTTCTTCTTGCTCCGCACCGCACCTTACTGTTTTTAAATGGGCGGGCGGAGGGAGGGAGTGAGGACGACCCCATGTAGTGCTGGTTAAAGTCCCACCCCATCTGGAAAGACTGTGTGTGTGTGTGTGTGTGTGTGTGTGCGTGTGTGTGTGTGTGTGTGTGTGTGTACACATTCATTTCTGGTCTTGCATCTTGTGCCTAGTGGGAATCTGGGTGGATATTCTGACTAAAAGTGTGATTCATCGTCACAGAATGATGCTTTTAGTGAGAAAGTGAAAGTGAATTATTTGTTTGTAGCCAACTATACACAGAGCTTGTTGTGATGTGATGTCAGACACAACCCTGGAGCGATATAAGTGTCAAAAGGCATCAAATTCCTATGTTTTCTATTTGTGTGTGTGTGTGTGTGTGTGTGTGTGTGTGTGTGTGTGTGAGAGAGAGAGAGACACTGAACTTTAGCGTTCAGCTCAATCCCCCCATAAAGCACTTTTTGTCTGCTGTTGTCTTGGACGAACAAAGGAATGAGTGAGAGCCTGCATCACATGGCCTCTCATCAGAGTCCCACACACACACACACACTCACTCACAACATCTATCCATCTGAAACACACACTCTCTCTCTCTCACACACGCACACAGATGCATGATTATTGGTCCATGGAGTTCCTCCAAAAACACTTTCCATTGTCACAGCAGATTCAGAGTGGCGAATTTCCCGCTGCAGCTTAGAAACATCTGGAGATGTACAGCTTTCCTGGTGTCCAAAATATGCTTCAATCAGGAACGCACATCCACGAAATCTCCTGGCAATTGCGTGTGTTCGTTGGCGTGCGCTCACACATCTGTAGGACATGAAAGCACAGAGACGTTCTGTGGCGCAGAGGATGTTAGTGGGCGGATTGGACACAAAGGGCCAAAAACGTTTTACTTTGTCCGTTTTTGGGGCCAATTCTGTTGTCTGGAGGACAATGTTGCACAATTAGATTCTCATGGAGTGACAATTTGAGAAGGCATCCACTGCAGATGATCCTTTCTTGTAGTCTTCTCCAGAAATCTCTAGTTTTAATATCACTGGTAAACAAGAGTCTATATGTACATACGCATATGCTAGTGTCTGTGGGGCTATGCTCAGGTGCACCAGAGCTTTGAGCTAAATGCTATTGGCATGCTAACAGACAATGCCAACTTGCTGTTGGTAATCACGCTTTGTTTGGCCAAGACTGAAATCAAAAGTATTTATGGTTGTTCTGCAAAATAAAAAATGAAAGAAATGGAAAAAAAAAAAAAAAGAGTGCTTGAGAGTGAAGTTGAAACCACATCTCCTTTCACACCTCCGCACAACTGGTCAATCACTATGGGAAGCAAGCATAAATGTCAGATTATCCACCATTCCAACCATTTTACACATGAAGTTCAACAACATGCAACAAAATCAATTAAAATTGAGAGGAAATCATTCACACTCGTGAGTTCAGTTCAGTTAGTTTCATTTTTTTTTGGCAGACTGTTCCATCAGCATAAAAAAGAAACATCATGTACATGTTTTCTTCTCAGTTATTTTCTAGTTGTGTCCACCACTAAGTAGTTACAAATAAGATATAACGTGAACGAGGGAGCTTCAGAACTGTTCCCCATTTAAAATAGATGTATGCTAGTTGTTTCCCCCTGTTCTCAGTTTTTATGCTAAGCTAAGCTAAACAGCTGCTGGCTGTCGCCTCATATTTACAGCATAGACATGAGAGCGGTACCATCTAATAGGTGGCAAGACAGACAATAAATATCAATCCCTTACTTGCATGTTTGCAGGAAGTGTTTCTCTGTCTGTTGTTTACGAATACTTTGGTACATGAGGTCATACTCCAGCTGCGTGTTTACTAAGAATCATTTTGAGGGATCGTGAATCATTAATCATTAAAACAGAGTTGCGGGGCTCTCTGAAATTCTCTGAAATGCGAATAAAAATGTCACAAGTTTTTGAAGCAGGTTCTCTCCTACTTGAAATACCCTGCAGATGTAATTCCATCTTTACTCCCAGGAAGATTATGACTCTTTCAGGGGGCCTTGGTCCAAAGCAGCTGGAAGCAAATTGGAAGCAGCATTAGAAACATATCACTATAAATATGATCATCGTCAGTGACTCCAGGGTTTGCAGGAAGTTATGCAACTAATCTGGACCTATAACCTTGGAATGAAGTCCAGATTTCAAGAGTCAGGAAAGGGACCGTCACTCTTGAGAAATATGCTCTTACTTTTTTTCATTCCTGTCACAACTCTGGTTGTAGGTTTTTCCTCATGTTGCAGGTGACCTATTTCTTTCTTAGGGAGTCCCACGAGCTGAGCACAGGCACAGTTGAATCATTATTACTGTAATGTGTTTATTTTGGAGAAAATTTCCAGTACATTCCTCCCGTTGCTCAAAACTCTTTTGGGAGAGTCTGCGATCCCCCAAATCTGACTTACAGCAAGCAAATGCTCTTGCAGAATGAGCTTTTCAGGAGTTTATGTAATTGATACACTTTAGATGCACATTTTGTCATGAAATAAGGTCAAAGAAGGGGTTACCTATCGCTTCGTCTCTGGGAGGAAAGGAGACAAAATACCAGGAAATGTGAATGATTGCGTGTAATGTGTGTATTTCTGTCTGCTTCTGTTTCCTCACTGCTGTTTATTACTCTCACGCTGCAACTGCAAGAATAATTCTGAGGAAACACTACAGGAAATTATTTACGGTACTGAACAAGTTATTTTCCAGAGAAGAAAAAAAAAAACAGCATCTGACCACAAGGCGTGGAGAATTACCCAAAGGGCAAACGTTCAACCCAGGATCAGTAAACCACCCATGATGGGTGATAAATCTTCCCTGCAGCTCTTACATCAGGTTTCTACACTCACGGCACACACCAAGTCTTTGTAATTATTGTCATATAATTATCATAAGAAATAATAGATTAAAAAAACTTTTTTTTTTTAATTATATTGTGCCGTGATAACCTTCTGTGAGTTATAATATCAAGAAAAAGATGACTGAAATAACTGTTATTACCACCATTGAACAGTTAATAACACAATGTCTGTTATTCATAATAAAGATTATACTACGAGATGCTGCTGAAAGGTTATAGTGTATGAAACAAAATTTAACAGCCAGCCCATTTAAAAGCTGTTAGATGTTTCAATCACATCACACGACCTTTATCAGCAGATGTAGATTGTAGTTCCATCTTGTCCGATTACTCTACGATCACGTGATGAGACTGAAAGCTCAACAACGGCACTAAACTGACCTAGTGATGAGATTATTTTCTCAACTGCTGTTATTACAAAAGGTCAAGATTCAGATGTGAAGCTCGGTATTCTCTTTTGGTTTGACAGCAAAAAAAAAACAAAACAAAAAAAACACCTGCTTGTTTATTTATTGTTGTTGTTTGGTTGATTTCAACTTTATGCATCAGGCCAAAGTAATATATTGTGGTAAATAAAATATTTAAATAGGAATAACTCACCACCACCACCATCATCATCATCATCATTATTATTATAGTAATATAATGTATAATATATCGTGGTACATAAAGTATTTGGGTTGGAATTTATAAACCCAATTTTATGATTCTGAGCAGGTTGGATCACCATCATATATTGTGGTAAATAACATCCATTTTATTATTTCGAGTTAGTTAGATACTACTATTACTATAATAATAGAATAATAGCATTTATATTAGAATTATTGTTCGTGTTTCTTATTCATGCCTCCTTGCCTCTGGGTAATTTTTGGTCCTTTCTGCAGTGTTGCTGTTGTGTTGTGTGTGTTTTTTTTTTGTTTTTTTTTCCGGAGGACTGTTGTGAGTGTAACACACAGATTTACGCTGCTTGGCCCCTTTAAGAAAAGTCACGTGACGGTCACATGACGCGGAAGCAGACTGGTTTGTTTCAGCGTTGTTGTGTTTACATCAACAGCCTCTGGTTTACGTGCCACACGCTGGTCCGTGGAGTAAATGAGTGCAAAGAAAAACACATTTAAGTTCGAGTGATTCCTCCGTGTTAAATCCATGTGAGCCTTCCGGGACAGGAGCGCGCTTTACTTTCTTTGTTCCAGCAGGGACAGCTGTCTGTCACCAAAGACGCGGTAGGATTTATGTGTATTACACAGACGTTACTGTAAACAGACGGGTTGTTTTGCATGCATAAGAAGTGTTTCATCTTTCCAGTCCGCCTGACATTGCGTTTGAACGTGTGCCCCGTTGTTTGACATGTGTGTCCGTTGCAGCTACAGCAATAAGAGGAAACTCTGCAGGGTTTGGATGAAGTGACCATGAAGCAGGACAGTGATGCTGTGAACGTCCCTGCGTGCTTCATATCCAACCATGAGGGGTTTCTGGGGAGCATCAAGAACTTGATCAAAGACTTTGTGGTGACTGAGATAGACATCAACGGACAGCGTGTTAACACAGCTGCTGCTGCTGCTGCAGCTGCACACACACCAGCCTGTGCCTCCTCGGATAGAAACTATGAAACCAGCGCAGACTTTAAGGAGAATAGTCATTTCTCGGTCTCACAGGACGCTGATGATTCAGCCGATTGCGGGGGAGATGTCACCATACCTAGTCCGGGCAGTTTTGACTTGAGTGTCATTTTAGGTCAGTCGGTCAGCGAAGAGCTGGAGCAGTTTGTGTTGACTCTCAAAGATGAAAAACCAACCAAGCAGGAGCTCTCTCTGGGATACTTCTCCGACAAACACCACAGAGCTAACGTCCACCGGGCCGTCAGACACCGCTTCCCATTCCTCATGACTGTCACAATTCAGCCTGAGATCAGGGTGAGGGAAGACCCAGACTACAGAGAGCTGTCCCAGCTGGTCACAGAGGACGAAGCGGAGGACTTCTTCAGGTTCATAGATGCCAAGGTGCGAGGCTCGTCCTATACGTTTGGACCTGATGACAGCAAGGAGCACAGGACGGCGGTCCACCACTTCCTGAGCCGGAGGTTTGGCAAACTGGTGGAGACGAAAAGCTTCAGCGATCAGGGGACGACGGCGATCTCGGTTAGGCTGAGAGAGCAAGGGAGGCCGAAGAAGAGAACCGCGGAGGAACGTAAGGAAGAAGACGTTTACACAGGTAAGGCGGCATCTTTAAATTAGCAGTAGAAATGAATCCAAATGAGATTAAATTAAATAAAAACACTGCTGTGCTTGCTGTGTGTCCTCTCTTTCAGCTTTCACTCTGTGTAAGGAGAACCTGGAGACCCTGGAGGCCATCAGCTACATGGCAGCAGCTCTCGGCGTCCTGCCGTCAGATTTCACCTACGCTGGGATCAAGGACAAGAGAGCCATCACGTATCAGTCCATGGTCGTCAAGAAGGTCTCACCTCAGCGGTAGTTGTTCATCTCTTTTTTTGGATTTTGTTTGGGTTGGGAATGATGCTGGCAAGACAAAAATGAAGATCAAAACAATTCCTTCTCTTTCTTATTTCTTGTCATTTATCACAAGGTTGAAAGAGAAGACAGCAGAGTTCGAGAAGAGGGGGATGCGTCTGTCTCAGATCTGCTCCGTCAGCGAGCCTCTCAGGCTCGGCCGACTGCAGGGGAACCACTTTGACCTGGTGGTGCGTGACCTGAGACCACACGGAGCCGGTGACACGCACTCCTCTGGTGCAAACACACACAGTCGCCTAGCAAGGCTGGTACAGGAGGCAGTGGGGAATGTTGAGGTATTCTACATTTTTTTTTCAGTTTTATCATCATATTATCTCAAAATTGAAACAAATCTCATTCAGAGATTTATTTGTGTTGTTAGCAAGCTGTTTCGTCCCACAGCGTGATGTCAAACTAAGACGCAATTTAAACAATATCTTAATATTTCATTAACTAAACTGATTAAATATCCCACATGATACATGTCAAATGTATCCACACCTTTTCTCATATTTTAAGGGTAGTACAGCAGGTCACAGGTCTCACTGCTGCTGTTCAGTATTACTATAGATATATTTATGATAGAGATTTACACTCATTTTCATTTGACCTCATTTTCATTTAAGTCATTCACTTATTTCCTTTACATTTCTTCTGTTGGAGACATGATGAAGCCACTGGTACAGCCTTTACAATTTTAGGCATCATTTATTATCTATTAATAATTGACATTAATCTAATGTAATGATATTCTATTTAAAAATACCACATGTGAACTGATCTCACTGATTTCTTGTGTAGCCAAATCCTCTTAGGGCTTATTTCTCTCTTCCATGAATCTCAAACCGAGTCACACGTTCCTCAATTACAACGAACGCGGTCGCTGTAGCTCACTTTGAGTCAGTGCCATTAATACTCGCTAGAGCGACAGCAAAAAAAGTCCCCAACAAATGCATCATTTCATCCTGTTCCTCCTGAGTTATGTTTGCTCAGCTGTTTTAGGACATAATTTTTTTTTTCCCCCATTGTTGCCATTGTTCCACAGTTGATATTTTGACATGTTTTTGAAGATATCAGGAGGAACACGTGGATCTGGGGCGCTCAGGAAAACAAAGACTAACTGACACATTGTTGCTTTTAGTCTTTTCACAGGATTTGTTGACCATAAGAGAAATATAGAGCGTTACAGTGTATATGCTTAACTGGTGGCATCCTGTTTCTGTATCAGTCCTGTTGATCAGCAGTACTGGAAGTGTGTTAGTGATGTTTCAGACTAGCTACTATACAAACAGTCTGCCACTGCCACGTTCACCTGCTTTGTCGTTCTTTGAAGGCCAGAGGTTTTGTCAACTACTACGGACCACAGAGGTTTGGGAGCGGGCAGAGCGTTCAGTCTGACCGCGTAGGACTGGCTTTACTCAAAGAAGACATGGTGAGTGTTGTAGACGGTTATTATATTCATGAAGCTCATGTTACCACCCTTCCTGCTGTGAAATGAGGCTGGTTCCCTGAAAACAGAGACAGCACAGCACTGTGTTTTTGGTGTGTGTTGTGATGTATACTGTTGTGTGTGGGTCAGGTGGGTGCTGTGCGTCTCTTCTTCACTCCAGAGGAAGGCGATGACCCTCAGAGCCACGCGAAGAGACACTTCCTCCAAACCGGTGAGAGCGAGACACGCGCTGACCATTTTAGCCTCATTTTTCCTGAAAATGGTCAAAGTTGATGTGAAAGTTGCTTGCCAAAAACATTTCAGAGTTCGCTGGAACAACTACCCAGTTCCTTTATTTCACCATATTTTGCAGACTCTGTAAGTAACCTTTTTTTTTTTTTTTTTTTTTAATTCTTTTGCCTTTCCTGCTTCTCCATACCAGATAACGCTAAGGAGTCTTTGGCATTGATGCCATTGTCGAAGGCCAGGGAGCGACTGATGCTCCGGGCCCTGAACCGTTACGGCACAGGTCCGGATGGTTGTGTCCAAGCCTGGCTCAGCCTGCCGCACAGCATGAGAGTCTTTTACCCACACGCCTACTGTAGCAGGTCAGCTGCAAGGGGGAAACAAAAATCACACTTAAACGGATCCCTGCCACATTTTCGTAAAAGAAAAATTACACACTGATCTTGAAAGTATCATTAACATGGACAAATAGAACTAATAATAAAATGACAATTTGCTTTCTCCTTTAATACAAAAGCACCACAATAAAAAAGTCAAATCGGTTCTCAATGCTTTGATTGTTTAATAGCTATAAATGTGCCGATCTGTCTGTCTTGTGGTTCACAGTGTGTGGAATGAGGCGGTGGCACACAGGCTCACCACTCTGGGCCACAGTGCCAGGCGGGGAGATCTGGTGTGGATGCAGCAAGAGCCAAAAAAAATGGAGGACTCTGGAGAAACCAGCTCGCCTCAGGTGAGAGAGGATAGAAAATTGGTACGGGAAATATAGGTCACAGCGAACGTCGTCCTTTTGTGTTTTCTGCTACAGAATATAATCCATAATAAGAGCTATATCAGAAACACACGTTTTACAGTAATCCATAAAACAGTTAACAGAGGGGCAAAAAATGAATACATACAGCAGTCAAACATTTGGAAAAATACTGCTTGTGTGACAGTCGTGGCCTCCAGCTTTCAGACCCAAGCTAGGCACCAATGTAGGTCAGTCCCGTCACCCTAATGTGCGCCCTCTAGAGGTGAACGTGCTACATGTCACAGTGAACTACGTTCTCAGAATAAATGGAAACAAAACCACAACATGGTGAAGACCTGTGGTTAAAACTCAACAGTCAGTCAGTTTGTGCTGTTGATACAGACTGTCACTCTGCAGCGTAACATTTCATATCATAATATGTGGATTTTAGCCGATGTTGTAAGCCAGAGGGTTTTAAAGAACGTGTAACCAGGATTCAGTAATTCAGTTCAAGGACATTTGAGCATTAAACAGGGTTATTCACAGACACATTTGCCCTTTTTGTGGGTGTTTTTCCCAATCCAAATCAAGCGTCAAAGGAGAGAGGATGACATGTGACATGTTTTCCAGGATTTTTCTCGTGATCTCTTGATTGTAGGACCCTAAATGTGAGGTCTTCTTTGCTTTTTCAGATCCACGTGGTGACAGACCAAGAGGAGCAAGAGGGAGTGTACACACTGGGACAAGTATGCAGTTTAATGTTTAAGTACTTCTTCTGTAAATGCAGCTACTTTTTCTCACTGCTGTCGCTGCTGTGTTTTTAATCATCCCATCCCAGGTGTTGATACCGATGCCGGGAAACACTGTGAAGTATCCAGAAAACTCCATGGGCACTTGGTTCCAGGAGAGGCTGGCCAGAGACGGACTGGACGAGTGTCGCTTCAGAGTCAGCAGCCTCAAACTAAATCTGCCCGGCTGCTACCGCCCCCTGCTGGCTTTTCCACGCAACCTTTGCTATCAGCTGCAGAGAGCAGCCTGCGGGGAGGGAGGAGGAGGAGGAGGAGGAAGAGAGGTGACAGGAGACAGCAGCAGAAGAAGTGACTGGCAGCTGAACGGCACAACAGTCGAAGGGAAGCAGGACTCGCTTACTCTCACCTTAAACTTCGACCTGGACTCCTCCTGCTATGCGACCATCTGCCTCAGAGAGATCATGAAGTGTGACCCCTAGAGGTCAAGGGACATCGTCCCTGTTGTATTTCTACATACTTATTTCTTCTTGTTTTTAGTGGAAAAGAGCTTTTTTTTGTAACCCATCATTGTGATACATTATCAGTAGCTTTTTGGTTTGTTGTTAAAGTAATGATCATAAGACTGTAAAAAAAAAAAAAAAAGAAGGAGAATGCGCAACTGATGAAACAAATGTGAACAAATCTAAATGTAAAACAGTGTAAACAGTATTTGTGTTTTGTGCCATGAATAAAAAACAATGAAGATTCCAGCCAACAAGTTTCTGCTTTTTAAAAAGTGAATGTGTAACCTGAATCCATTTTAAACATGCTTCTTTAAAAACTGGGTTGTTTTTTTTTTTAGACATATTTCATCCTCCATATGAACAGATTAAAGAAGAATCAGATGACAAATCTAAATATTTATATATATCTAAAGAGCCCTGCAACACTGTTCTTTTCAAACAAAAAGGAAAAGAAACCATAAATAAGTAAAGAGAAGAGAACCATAAAGTAAGAGAAGACAGAAAAATAGCTGAACAATTAATAAATTAAAAATAAATCTTCAGAAAAGTCTTCACAACTGAACATTTTCTGAACAAAATCTTCTATTTTTGTACTTCAGAGTTACATTGTCTCACTACAAGTTTTGCGACAATTGCTCATGAAATAACTCATGTTGGAGGAGTGTTCTCCTTCCAAAGCACACACAATTTTACAATTTTAATTTTCTCCAGATATTATCGTTGTGTGCATTGTGCGGCCATAGTGTCCAACAGCAGTCAGAATTCAGTGGATTTACACTCAGGTAAACCATCTAAAAACGAAAGAAATGCCAACTAATTCTTTGCAATTCAATAAAGTTCAACAGCACCACAAACTGCAGAATCCAAAAAGATCATATAGTTGCATCAACACCTCTTTAAATACACTTTCATCAGTTATTACACATATATCTGCAGCAATCATAGCAGGCTGTACCAAATAAACTCACTCACCTAATTCAGTGACCTCGTTTGTGATTATTGTACTGACCACTAATCACCACTAGAGAGAGACAACATACATGGATAGTCACATCAGTGGTAGCTGATGATCGTCACATAACTCAAACACAGACACACGCAGTGTGTTTAATTTTCAAAATGTCGACCATATTACTCTCAGCCGTGTTAGAGTTCCTTATCTGAGAGTAAACAGCACCTCCACCTCACGGCTGAAAAGGTTAATAATGTCAGTGAGCACAACACACTCCTGATCTGAGGCTAAATCACTCAAATTCCAAAATTTAGAAAATATAATGAAGCACAAAACTCTGGTGTAGTTATGCAGCTGAGGGGCAACCTTCGATCTGTATTCAAATGGAGCCCGTTTTGCCTCCTGTGACTAATTCATGCAATTTTAATGAGAATATTTAGAGACAGCAGCAGATATATAAACCTCCCTCATAAATAACTCATACCGGATATATACCTCTGGCTATTTTTAATACTTGTCACTGTAAGCAATGTGAAAAGTGACTGACTGTATGGATGTTTCGGTTGGAGTTAGTTCTGACATGCAGCCTGTCATCGACCTATAGCGCAGTCTGATAAAGTGCCTGCCTGTGAGCTAAACTGTCTGCCAAAAAGACGCATTAGCAGTAATAAGTTTCTTCACTGCTTGAAGTGTTTTGTTACAAAGTGATACACGATCCTGCAGAAACGAGACTGGATAATTGAAATCCTTGCAGTTACACTTGCAGACCGAATCCTGTACTGTATAATCAGAGTTATAAGGTTTCTTGCCTTGGGAGTCAAACTTAATTTTGACAGATTACGTGCAAATTCTTCTTTCCATTTCTGACACTATTCATAATATTTTGTTATAAATAATTCTCACATATTGACGTGAAGTAAGATTTAATAGGTGGGTGAATCCCACACTGATACATATCACATATCACATCTAGTTTCATTCAGATGGAAGAGCAGTGATTGTTGTGATGTTCTGTAATAGTCAAGATGTCCGAAGGCTGTAAATCCCACGATCTGTCCGAGGTATTAAATCACACGTTCTGGGATATTTTTCAGTGTTGCACAACTAAGTCAAGAACTGTTTATATCATAAAATGAGTGAAATAGTCTGCCAGTGGGTTACATCATTTCCATGTGAGGAGTTTCCTTGTATCAAGTGTTTTCTCTGGTGATAGAACATTTCTATAAACAGTACAGCTTACAGCAAGGCAGAATATTTGATCATTCAACACAAGTGAAACTACACTGGAAGCTGTAATTATCAAGTATCAATGACTGTGTCACTTGTTTTATGAAAAATTTAAGTATATAGAATAGCATCCCTGTCTACAAATGTGAATCTGATCCACCGTCCTGACACACAAAACATACAATTTATTGCACTGAGCTCGAGTGGCTAAAGCTCAGCACACTTGCAGCTGAAAAGACCCATGGTGAGTAGAATTGGTCTGATTCTATTACAGATAGTGAGAGCAGAACTATGGGTGACTTCTCCGCATCCTCGGGCTGTGTCCCGTTGCAGCCGGCTGCAGATAAATGTTGACCCACTTCAGCAGCCAGGATGACAACTTGACTTAGGCGTCTCGCTTCGTTGAAGAGCAGAGGAAGGGCTTGAGAACGAGGAGGAAGTCAAGGGTTATGAAAGACATTTACCATGGATGTACAGTGATATATTTCTCCTCGCAAAGAGAGACGAGGAAGCCAGGGGGGGGGGGGCCTATGAAAGACACTTACCATGTAATGGGGGAGCTGTGTGGCTTTCTCTGGCCAAGTGCCCTTGTCTTTAAAAAGGCCTGGGAAACACATTTTTTCACACTTTTTCCATCTGAAGTTATTTTCAAAACTTTAACTCTGATAGCTGCTGATCTAGTCATGGATATTTAATATTGTGAAGAAAAACTTTTTTGATTTGAAACCATGTTCTCGGGGCTTTAAAAGTGGATAAGAATACCTAGCTGCTAGCGGTGTTAGAAAACACCTGATATACCGAGGAGGAAGAAGATGGATGGAAAAATAAAAGAATGAAAGGCTGGCTTGATCTGCCTAAAGCTTATGGTAAGGTCAGAGGTTCATACACACAGCCTCTTGTTCGTGATTAGACATAAACATTCCTGCAGCCTTTGACCTGCCTGAGCTGTCTGTCCTTCCAGTCAGTTGATTGGCAAGTGGTTTGTCGTGTTTTTACTAGCGCAGACGCTGATATGGGACTGTGCATGATGTTTTGCATGCGTGTGTGTCTGTGAAAGAGTGTTTTTTTCTGGGCCCCTGTCAACCATTTTTGCTGCAGGAGCTGCCGCTGACTGCTGTCCAGACGTGACAGCCTATGAACACAAGGTGGCTGAGCGTGGTCAAGAGAGGCTGGATGGAGGCAAAAGCTGCTGTTACAATGTCAAAATGCATTTCGACTGGTCGCAGTAGAGGAAAACAATTCGCCCGCGGTTTTGAACTCGCTTTTACAGTATGTGCCTTTTTTAAAAATTTATTTTTAAGCTGTCACATGATGTGAATATCCTCTGTTTAGTCTTCAGGATTTCCAGTGTTTTCTTAAGCGCTCCTACACTTACACTGCAGGCATTTGTTTAAGTGATTTATTTAACAGATGCACCTAAGTGACATTCACAGCGCACAAAGGCTCTTGGATTGGATTCTGGTCCTTTTATTGCGAGGATTGAATCTAACAAGGGTGCAAAAGTTCAAACCGGCCCTTGAAATCATTTGGAAATGCTCTTACCACATGAAATTCGCATTTAACACACAGATGATTTCCCCTAGAAAACATACCTTTTTTTTTTTGTGAAGCTAGCTATATTTGGAACTCATGGAAAAATGCATGAAATAAGAAGCGCACATGGCCGGGCACATCAGCCAGCTGCAAAACTCGACCTGCGACCTTTTTCATTATGGGACAGTGCCATTCAACAATAAAAACCACCGGACCTCTCTGCTGCCTAGAGGCGTCTCTCTCACCCATTTAGTGTACTACAGTGAGTGGGCCGCATGTGAGAGGCCCGCATGTGGAAAATACACTGACCTGATAACTCAAGCTGAGCTATTGACAAGTGGAAAGAGAAAAAAACAAAACAAACAAAAGCAAGTCTATGTCAAATGAGATTGATTTATGGACGGCGTTTCGGGAGCGTCACTGGATCATGCACATGTAGAGGACAGTTGGCTGCATGGCACAAAAAGAGAGCGTGTGAAAGCTGAATCAGACATTCCCATGGTGTCAATCCACACCGTGTATCAAAAGTGATACAAAGTCTATTATCAGCAGATGCATAGAGAAGCGGTGACGCCAGCGTTGCACTTGAAAGCTCCCCCCCAGGTGTGAGCGTGAATCACACTCTGGTGAAAAACAGCATTCATGCTCAGTCGGCCCTCCTTGATAACGTCACGATCAAGGATTGGAAACCATAACATTACGAGTTCATCTCTCTTCAGCCCATTTAAAGTTTCAGGATACCCCAAATTTGTGTCTTTAAATATGGACTTGAACTGAAACTGTAGTACAATGTGGTTGCAATAGAACTTTAAGCTAAATGCTAGTAAATTCTATCACTGGCTATGATTGAAGCACCGATCCAACACAGCTCTTTGTGTAATAAAATAAATAAAAAGACATAAAACATCTGGCTGCTAAAATATAAAAAGTGGCTGTCGACTTTTGGATCTAACTGTGTGTAGTCGGTGGAAAAACTTAATTTCCTGCCCTGTTTGTGACCCAACAAACGACCCAACTTTTAACACACTCAGGCACAACACCAAACGTGTGGAATCATGGTAAACTGCCTGCACTCGCTACAACTGGGACTTTTTCTCACACTGTAAAAGTTAAGAGAAAAAAAAAAAACTGTTAAACCTCTGCCTGGGTACAGTGAGCACTCTGTGCCAGAGTGGAAGAATCTGTTGACTGGCTGCAAAGCACAGGGAGGTGAAGGAAAGCTCATTATTTTTAATGGCGTCTCTCCACCGGTTGAAAGAGGGAGAGAGAGAGAGAGAGAGAGCCAGGGAGAGAGATGAACCATAATACTATCTTAGCAGGCTCCACACTGCAACACTGAGACCTTGTCAAAATGTATGCAAGCATGCACACCCATGCTGTCATATAAAAAACCAAAGATTCAGACTTGCAGTGTTTTTCCCTTACCACAATTTCTCGACTTGCACAATAAATTTTGTCTGAAAACATGTTTCCATTTAGTTTTTAATGACACATTGCGCAAAATAGCTAGACGCTCACAAAGGTATACCTATACACACTAAATGAACTACATTATTTAGACCTCCTGCTATGAATTGTTTTAATATTCAGTTAAAAGAATGAGACGAACAATAACACCCATGTCTGTAACGTTATCTATGAAGGTAGCCACAAAATTATTAGCATAGCGTAGCGTAGCTTAGCGACTGGAAATAAAAACAGCTAGCCCGGCTCTGTTAGCAGCTAGCATCTCTAATATTTCTGATTAATTGTGGTATCTTGTTTGTTTGTACAAACAGGAATGTAAAAAATATAAATATAAATATTTTTTTAGTATGTGACTGTACAGATGTTAGCTGTCAGCTAGCTAGTGGGAGTGTTCCTGTCTCTATACCTTTGTAAAGTAGATTCATACAGCCCCGGGATAAGTGAAGACATTTGTCGACATTTGCTCAAGTCACAATATTTTCAGTTACGCTTCTTTACCTCACTTTACACTGCCCGGGGTAAATATGCATCTAATCGTGCCCAGTCACGTCTTTCAATTGACTCTGTATGTTGTGACGCTTGTAAAATTCGCCTTGAGACACACCTTTACTCTTTATGACTGCTGTGAACAGAAGCAGCCTAGCAATTTCCTCACGTATCTAGCGATTATGCTAAGCTTAGTTAACTGTGTACTAGCTCTAGTTTCATGGTGTTTAGCATGCAGTCATGAGTGAGGCAAAACTGAATAAACTAAGGCCTTGAGAGGCACATTGATGAATTTTAGCGTCCCTCATTGCCGTCAACTTTTTTTACATCACTGTCTCTGTGGTACAGCTAGTTTGGAGCTTGACTGTATTCCTGTAATTACCTTGTTGGCTAAATCCCAACTGTCTGTGTGTGTGTGTGTGTGTGTGTGTGTGTTTGCAAAATATGTCCATGTGTGTGTTCATGGACAGACAGGAATGAAAATGGGAGGCAGGCCACTTTGGAGCAGCTGCACCGGTACGTCTGCTGGGTTCAGTGCCCGAGGAAGAGAAAGAGAGAAAGAGCGCCGGTGATTGATGGAGCAGCTTCCTGTCCTGGTAGAGGTTATTGAAGAGCTCTGAGGGACCATCGTTATTTCCTGATGCTCTTAAATATCCTGCTCCAATCCGCCCTACCCCCACACTTCATCTTTTTCACTTTCTCAGTCCTTCAAAGCCCCCTGTCCCGTTCCCCTCACCCTCCCTCTTATTTTACAAAGGAAAGGCAGATATTGTTTACATATGGCCGGCTGATATCGCCATACACCAAATTATCTACACAGTATCTCACATGCAGCCATGCTTAGACCATTAGATAATATGTTAAGGGAAGTAAAAGCACCATTTATCAGAGATGTAGGCTAACAGACACATTATAGGCTGCTAAAATTGGACATTGCACATACTTAAAGCTGTTATTCTCTCTGTGTGTCTATACAAACAGTCAGGCATCGGGCCTTATGGCACATATATCTCTCCTATGTTTGTCCACTCCCTCTCTCTGCACGCCAGTTTTGATCTCTGTTCTCTCTCTCTCTCTTTGTTTCTCACCCTGCTTTTTTTCGTTTTCTGCCTCATATCTGCACTGTAATAAAAGTTTCAAGAAATAGTTTGACATTTTTGGGAAATACACTTATTCGCTTTCTGCTGAGAGTTAAGAGATTGATACCATGTGTCTGTATCCTATATATGAAGGTAGAGCCAGGAGACGGTTAGCTTAATTTAGCATAAAAGACTGGGAAGGAGCATTTCACAGAAGTTTTCTTTTCTGGACTATTTCTTGGCCTGCCGCAGTGACTTTCCTGGAGTGTGGATTAAACAAACAAGATACAGCATGTTTATTAGTGAGCTTTAGAGGTGTTGATGGGCAGTGTTTTTGGTTAGCTGTTTCTTAAAGCTCTGCTAATAGTCGCTTCATCCGTACGCCTGTAACATGATGTGATTTAAATCTTCTCACTGTAAATCAAGCACATTTCTCAAAATGTCAAACTACTCCTTTAACAAAGAAATTAATCTCATACTTAGTCCCTTGAAATGGGTGTAACATGAGTATACAGAGAGACTTTCCCCCACTTCATTCAAAACTGTGTCTGCAAATGTCTGCACTCAAGCTGAGTGAGTCGCCTTTGTCAAGGCATCAGAACTTTTTCCTCTTTTTCCATCACTTTTAACAAAAGCAACATTTTAATGTACAATGAGATTCTTTTAACCGATTATTAACCAATTTTCTATGGCTGTCAAAAGCATACAATAGGAGTGATTTCCTCTCTTTCAGACAAACATTGTTTTAAGTTGATGTTCAGAAAATTCTGAACTGAACTTGCAGAAATGTGAGATCAGAATTTTTTTTGTTTTAGCCATGGTACTCCAAACGTCACACGTAAATGACAAAAAAGAACATGAGATTTGAATTTCTCAGATACTCAAGTGTTTCCTACAAGGGTTTGGATATGCAAGCGTGCCAGTTCTTTCAACTGCATTGATGTATGACTACTAACAACATCCAGTGCAAGGGATTATTTTACAGTACCTTAGAGCTGTGAAAGTGGCAATTAATTTTGAAAATATTCTTTAAAAAGTTTGCATGAATTAAAAGAATTTGGGCTTATAAACATGCAGTACCACCAACGTTTTCCTCCAAGAGTTAGTAAAATGAGCACCACACTCCTATCTAGACTTATTAAATGTGATGTGACATACAGTATGTTGTAACAGCCAACTGATTCAAACCACCAAGTATGAAACCACATTCAAGCCTCCATACTTTTCTTTAGCAGCGTCCATATGTCTGAGAAATTCACAAATGGCCTCTGTCTCCTGACCAAACATGTCCTCATCCCAGACAAACTGAGCATCACTCGGCTGGTCTGTAAACCCAAATTACTCTAACTGCCGGTGAGGAGGGCAGAGACGGAGGGAAGAGAAGACAAGAAACAAAGGGGTTGAGAGGCAAGAACACAAAGTACAGAGTATGCAACAGTTCAATGTCTAATTAAATTTAGTATGAGGGGAATTTGCCAAGAATGGAGCCATTGTTTGGGGGCATCTGGAAAAACCTGACATGCATCTGTGCGTGTGGTTCTTTTAAAAAGCGTTGTTCTGCAGAGGAAATGGATTTGGTTCAGTTAGGAGGGGAGAAAAAAAGAAAGAAAAATCATTCATCATAAATGAACATGAAAACACTGAATTGGTGGCATTTTGTTGAGTAGAAACAACTGAGTACAACAGATGAGATGATATGCGGTCGGGTTATGAGATAAAAACAGTTTAGACCACACAGGGAGAAACAGATATTATGTCTTTTTGTCGATGTTTGAAACGATAAAACATAACCACTCTGTTGCTACATAATACACAGTCATACCATGACTGATCCAAAACACCTCAGCCATTTTCTCTCGATTGCTGAAATCTCTTATCAGCTCCTTGCTGTGATTTGTGTAAATACACAGACTCAATGGACCCCCATGCCCTCCTTTTTATTCTCCGACATGGTTCTTTGGAGAAGCACAAAGCCTGCATGTCTCACTGATCTTGTATGGGAGTTCAACACATTTGAATAAAGGCATGAGAACAATTTATCCCAAATGAATTCATCTCTTACGTCAGCATAGACAACCTGTCAAAAGAGTCTCATCGGAGGGCAAGTACATGGTACTGGGTTCTCTTTTGGCTTTGACTTGGAGTAGTCAGATGTTAAAGTGTTTTTGAGAAATGCAGTTTTAATCAAGGTAAACTTTTCACTTCTAAAATGAAAGGATGACTCATGGTCTGAAAGAGCCATTCAAGCTGAGCACTAAGTGTTTTCAGTGTTAATACAAGTACATCTATCTACCTTCAACGCCTCAGAAAATCCACAGAGTGAAATGAAAAGAGTTTGAATGACATGAAAAGGTGCATAAGATGAATAGATGAATGCATTTTGAGATGGAGTTATCTGAATAGAAGTACATTAAGGATGAGAAGAAACATGAAGGGTCTTTTTCATGATGACTAACCTGCAAAGTGATGTCTAGATCGGCTTATAAACACGTAATGTAAAGACTATGTGAATTTGTTTAATATTTATAGCAGCGTCGACCATGAGATTTGGTACAGATATTCATGGTTTCCAGAAGATGAATCTTACTGATTTTTGTGCCCTGATTTTTTTACTCTAATGCCAAAAGCAGGTCTAAATTCTCATGTATGCAGTAAAACAGCTCAAGATCTAATCAACAGATTGGCACAAAGTTTGAATCAGACATTCATGGTTTCCAGAAGACGATCCATATTGACTAACTATATTGACACATTGACTTACATATTGGTTACTTTTGTTCTCGAGCCACCAAGAGATTGACATTTATGGTTTTGAGTGAAATATCTCAACTGGATTACCATGAACTTTGGTGCATGCATTTGTGTTCCCTGAATGATGAATTCCCTGCAACTTCTGACCCTGCCTTAGCTGTGTCTTGTGTTGCTAGTTAGCAAATGTTAGCGTGCTAACACACTAAAAACTAAGATGGTGATGCAAAATGGTTGAAAATAGTTTTTCCCAATGAAGATGGCCTAACCTGCTCCACATGTCAGCAAACAGGCTGTGCAATGAGTTGCCTGTTTTAAAAAAAGGCTCACCCTGATTGTTTCATGCACTTCCTCCGCCTCCAACCTCCTAAAACGACGTGTAGATATCGGTCTGGCTATGCAAGAATAGTCAGCATTTAACATGGGCACATGGGGGAAGTTTGCCTTGAGAGAACGGAACTTTCTGCCAGAAACCATAAGTGGCACATCTTTTATAAGGTCCACAACACCTGTTTATGAGAATATCCTCAAAAAGGATGAGATTTTGAAAGAAGTCGAACAGCTGTTAAGAGTTACAAATAAGTAAAGTGCCCTCCGACTATAAACAAGGCGTTCTAGACAATATTTGTGATTCTTCTAGAAGCGCGTCACAGAGCAGATTGAGCTGGCCGGAAGTCAGACATAGAAATGATCCAGTCATTTTCAAAATAAAAAACACTGATTGCAGACTTACTCACATAAACCAAGGAAAAGTTTAAGCAAGTTAACAAAGTCTGGCGGGCAAAATGGCTCATGAAACACTCCTGGTTGGGTAAAGAACGGACCAAAACAGTGTCGCACAGCTGAGCTGTTAAGTGAACTAACTTGAGTATAAAATGGGACTACTTTGTGACCCAGAGCATCTGACTGCTCTTAGTGGGAAGCAGATCTCTAAATTTGACTGGCAAGGAACAAAATGGCACTGCTGATTCACTATCACCCCAAAAAATCACTGACACACACTGACAACATAGCAGGATGTGAAGTTTAGCCTATTTTAAAAAGCACTGTTAAATTCTGCTATGTTGTACATTTGTCAAGTGTATGGCAGGGGAAAAAGCTACTCATATTCAGATAGCCATAGCCAGGATTTCAGGAGTGACTCAGGGCTGAAGCTCTTGACTCGCTCAGTTTTGTTGTGAAGCCTGTGCGATTTATCAAGATAAGGGCTGAGTCGCTGTAGACCTAATATTGTTGATTTCCTACAGGAGTTGTCTCCTACACCTATGTTTTTTTCTTTTCTAATGCACAGTCTGTCAGAACAGATCAAGGAAATGTGTGGAAATATCGAGGACATTCAAGGCAGATTCTGACGTGAATACATCTGAACGTCAGCTGGGGCATACACACCGTATAATACTAGGTTTCCTCACTTCTGTCACTCCTGGGTTATTGCATCAACTTTTTCACATGTATTCTTGTTGCTCCACTGAGAGCAAAGGCGGAGAAGTGAAAGGGAAATGACCCTACTTGAGTATATTTAGACTTGATGGTTAAAGAAACATTATCTAAACGATACGGCTGATAACGCTTAGAAAAAGCAAACAGTGTTCTTACGAGCAATTACGTAACTCGTCTATAATTCTGTGAACGGCTCAATTGGGATTAGAGGTACCGATGGCCTCATAGGGACTAAAGGATCAAGAAATAGGTGGAGTGTTCCCACCAAACTCCCTCTGACTCTTCCTTCATAAATGCAGAAACATGGATGTCGCCAAAACCTTCAAGTGAATTATTCATAGTGTTCCACATTTCAACAGATTTTCTTTGTCTCGGCTTTTGTCTCATTTTAGACTTTTCTTCTCTCTATTGTTGTCTTTCTCCGTCTTTCCTCTTGCTCTCCCTCTTTTCCTCTCCCCTCGGCTAAGCGAGTGACTTAATAGACTTTGAATGGCTTTTTAAGAAAGCCAGACCTCTGTGGTTTGGAGAGCATGTGATGGTCAGGCAAGCTGGGTTTGAGGTGTTGTCACACATCTGCGTTATGGAACTACAAAGTGGATATTATTACTCCTCTAAGACATCCAAGACGAAATGTTTGACTTCATTATGAGTCCTCAAAGGGGAAAAGTTGTCAAATGACCAAACTTCAACAGAGGGATTCCTTTTAATGTAGATATTGAGTATTAAGTTATTGGGGAATAAATTTAGCAAAAAACGGATTTTAAATCAACTTTTCGGTGGTTGTACCTCATGTGCTTTCCATCTGCATTGCTTAGATATACATTTATCCATACTTAAAGCCACTTATATCAGCAATGGATGACATAATTAATATCTAATTTGATAGGGGTTTAACACACAAAGATTATCACCAACTGTTACAGTTCTTCTTTGCTTTTAGCCTCTTTTGGCTCATAGTTTTGGTTTAAAGGCCTGCAACTTATTTATGACTAATTTACTTCACCCTGTTACCGAAAAAGCGAGATATTTCCCAAAACAGAGCTAAAAAGGACCATCAATATTGGACTTATATTCTCCTGGTAGCCAGGCACACAACTCCAAATGACCACTAATGGTGTCCAGTAAGAGATTTGAAAATGGAGAAACAAAGAAATAGTATAGTATAGTTTGCCATTTCTTAAGGTGGCAGTGGAACAGTCATGTGACTCTCATTTACACTTTGACCAGGATGGGTGACAGTCTAATGACAAACATATTGTATACATTAAGACTGTGCGTAAAGCATACAACACTTACATACTGGAAAAATCTATAATGGTGAGACCTGTTGATTTGGACTATAGGAAATCCCTAAATTAAAGAAAACACCTACATATGTGTCTTAATAGAGTGCTGGGCCATTAAAAACTGCCAAAACAGCTTCAGTATACTTTGGCCTTGATTCAATGCAAAGTGTGTGACACTGATTTAAATTTTTCCCAGTGGTGTTCATTTGGGTTGAGGTCTGGGACAGTCATAAGGGTGTTTCCATTGCAGCTGGAGGGGCAGGTTGCAGCACCTGAGCAGCTGTTAGCCCTTTCTTAAAGAATTCAAATTGACACATAGTCCAAGTTCCTACGTCTGCTGGGCATTTTTAGTTTCGGCTTGCTAAAACAAGAGCGCTCTGTAAACGATCACTGCTTTAGCTTCCCATCTGCGTTGCTGTGTTGATCAGATCAGAACACGTCCCTCTCCTGCTGCTGCTGGATTGCCTTCCCTGTCCTCACAGGTCCTGCTGGAGGTATGATATCGGATGACACATTCCCACACTCCCAGTGAGGCATAGGAGAGTGGGGTGGGTGGGCAAGACGGCACGATCTGGCCTCACGTGGCTCGCTACCTCTGCCAGAACTGTCCCGCATAGATAGTAATGCAGACACCTACGCAGAAGATCCTCATCGAGATGCTTGTGCACGCACAAACTGTAAGAGTACACAGCATGTAAAATATGCAAGAAATGGAAGGAAAAAAAAAGCATGCACACATACGTACATGTACACTGAGATAAGAAAGGAGACAAGCTCAGGCTGTCGACCATATTAAGATGATTATCAGACCCATGTGAGAAAAAGGCCAAAGGGGCTAGATAGAGAGATAAAAGATAGAAATGGGATGACAAGAAGAAATATAAAGTGAACATTAAAGAGAGTAATACAGAAAACAGTGGAAAAAGAAACAGTTTGACATTTTGAGAATCATCCTTACTCTCTTTTTGCTTAGAGGGAGCAAGAAGCCACTACATACCAGTTAGCTTAGCTTAGCATAAAGATTGGAAACAGAACTCATCTACTGCTTGGCAAGAAACCAAACAAGCATATTTCCCAAAATGTCAAACTGTTCCTTTAAAGCAAACAACTCTCAGACATTTAGACAGTGTGAGCAGTCCTTGACTTTTAACCCAGACGCTGAAGTTTCTGTGATGTACAACATGTCTGATCACACCGCTGTGAGGTCCTCCGGTTTTGTGAAGTGTCTGTGATGTTCACGCTCCCACTTTGACCTTTTGTTGTGAGCCCTCCCTTCGCTTTTACAACGTCCCCGTGGGACTCATATTCCCCAGGTTGACAGAATAAAGGGTGAGAAAGAGGCGTCAAAGTTCAGCGCTGTCACGTGAATGGATGGACGGTGGCCATTTTACAGTCGGAAAGAATAGCTTCACACATACCTCGGAGGGAAGGTTTTAGTGGCATCGTGTGTGAGAGTCTTCAAGTGAGAGAAAAAAAAAAGACTTACACTAAATCTGTAACTAATCCATTTCCCACAAGCATCGGGCTCTCTACATCTCAGTATCACCGATTTACGACACCACATCCACATGTTCAGCGCTGGCTGGCAAGTAAACAAACATGTGTTTGTGATGTTTATTGTTTCTGGCTTGAGGTTTTACCATTGAGCATACAGTTTCATCATGAAAAGTACTGTTGTACCACCCATCAGAGCCCAGTACTGATTAAGCACAGATCTGCTTGTAACAATAGAAAAGGTCCAAGAAAAAAAAGGAGAGTCGAACTGGAGTTAAAAATTGCACAAAGGCCTTGGGTTTTGTTGGGAATAGAGTAAAGGAGCTGGTTAGGCTGTATGTTACTGATACTGTATGTCACTGATTGTATAGTCCTGAGGCGTGGAATCTGTCTTGCTAGGCCAGCTTCTAAGAAAACATTACCAATATTAAATCAGACTAAAGGGATATATGTGATGGAAAATAATCTCTTCCATTTTGGCTATCAGTCCGTTTTTAACCCAAGGGGACCTCTACCCTGATTGCACACCTCCACCCATGGATCCGATTCAGAGCAATTAGATGGTCTTTGGTTGGTCAATGGCCTCTCGTCCATGGAGCAGAACCACTGTTTAAAAATCAAATTGCACTGGAAAACATATGAAATGATCTCATTTACTGGAAAACATATTACTGGCGCCAATATGAAATATTCAGTCAGAATATAAGTAAAAGTGTAAGGACCGAGTCGTGGTCCGTGTCACTGGGTGGCTGGCTATTAGTGTCACAGGCCATCACCTTCAGTCTGGATTAATCTCCTTGAAGAGCCAGAGCAATGTCCCAGACTAAAGTCCATACGACAGGATTTAGTGAAATGCGTCTAAATTAGCGTGTGATAGTGCTTTAATGCCTCTGACTTTTTTTTCTCTTCCTTGGCCATGTGAAAGGTGCAGCCAGCCAATATAAACTGGATCAGGTTAATAGTTCCGTCACTAATGGATGTTATTGTTGAGTAATAGGAGAATTCACTGCCAAGCACCGTCATGTATTCAATGCAAAGCTCATTGCTGTATACGTGCCTTACACTGCAAAAAAAATGTGCTCTTATTCTGAGGTGTGTTTTAGTATTTATAGTGTGAATTCAAGTAATTTCAAAGCTGTTTCATCTAAACCTAACTTTTTGGCCACTTGGGGGAAACCTTAACGAGCTGTAAACATAACACTAATATATTTTCACTTTTGCAGTATATAGTGAACTTGTTAGCAAACACTAATATACAAGATAACATTTTATTTCTCTGATTTTCTAGCTCTCTCAATCCCTCACTCTCATTCACTGTTTCTGTCGCTCACCCACTACTCTGTCTCAAATCGTCAGTCACACCTCCTGTCACTATTTTGTAGCATAGACTGTCAAATCATAGAATCTGGGTACACCAAATAATCCAAGTCAGGAAACAAGTAAAGAATTGCAGTTTAGTCCATGAACTCTTCCTGGATAGCGCTCACTTCAGTGACATTTTCAGGCTTTGACCGTAGTCGTTGGATTTGCCACCACAGCATGACACCAGGCTGCGTTTCTCTGCCAAAGCCACCCCCAATGCAATACCCCCATTCAGCACCAGATTTGGTCTGAATCGGGCCTTACTTATTTTCACAATTCCAATAGACATGTAGCAATATTAGCATCGATTTGAAGTTGCCCTTTGTTCTCCACCAACTCCTGATATAAATATCTGACTCTTTAGCAGCTGTTCCACTGTGTTCATCCAGTGAGTTGCTAACTTTGTCTGTCTACTGTTTGGTGCTGAGAAGGTCATGTACACTGGGTTTATCAGAGCTTTTTTTTTTTTTGCTGAAATAAAGCTGCCTGCTACTGCTGGAAGTGACACTTGTGAGAACTGTGAGCGTGAACCAAAACAGTATAGTGGTGGGAAGAAAAACCAAAACAGTGAGTTGTTTAAAGGACGATAAGCCTGTGTGAGGGGCTCTGCAGGGTTTGGTCATAATTCTCAGTACTATAGGTACTTCAATATGATCTCTTATTTAGACCTGTAGTCATTTGGTCTGTTGTTGACATAAATATTCATGAGAACAGCTTTAAGTTTCAGGGACTACACTGTCTAAAAAGTATGTACACGAATACGAGTACAAGTGTTTCAACTTAGTACTAGAACGTGTTGATTTTAATTGGCTGCAAGTGAAATTATATTACCCCCACCAGAATTTTTTCATATAAAAATAAGACAACAGGACTTAATCGAGATCAATTGCATAACTTATAAGAACTGACATTTTTACAGTGTATCCTGGCTGCAGGCTTTCCAGACTGAGGCCAAAACAAAACTTTATCTTGCGATCCGACTCCTGGCTCAAAGCTTCTGAGCCTGTCTGCCTTAGACAAAATGCAGGTTCATGCCAACATGAGATATCCTCCATCTGACAAGAGTGACACCTACACTTGAAAATAGTTTGTGGCATTTAAGTACTTGCTATAATGGAATTAGTTTAACTGTGTAGCTGGAGACGTTTGACACATGAGATAAGGATGAAAACATCCGTCAGCGTTTTTTTTTTTTTTTAGATTTCGACTTAATGACCAACATATCCTCTAAGATTGAAAACACGTGTACATTAACATTCCTGTTAGGGAAATCTTTGTCAAACGGTTCATCATCAGCCTATAAAAGCTCCTGCTGGTTTGTCAACTTAAATAACCTCAACGTGTTTTCATTTTGTGCTTCAGTGTGAATCATTTTGTCAAAGAAAGCTGTCACACAAATGATGGATTTTTTCATTTTGGAGCAAAATCAACAGGAGATGCATTCCAGGTGTCTCATCCTGCACACCTGGTAGGTGTAGTTTAAAGAACCAGGACCAAAGTGGAAGTTAGAATGACTTCACTCTCTAAGAAACAATTTAAAAAAAAAAAAAAAAGATTATTACAGAGTTTGTGGCTCAAAACTTGTTGAACAAAACCTAAAGCTTACAGATAATCAACCAAGCTTAAATTCCCGTCTAACAAATCTCATTGACAACAATTTGTGGCTGGCTGAGCCAAGCCCACAGCAGCTCATCTCTGCAACAGCTCAGTCACAGATCCACCGAGAAAATGAAGAGCGTGTCACAACAGATCATCCATTTGTTAAAGGCAGAGTCACACGCTAATAGCAACAGTGTGTTTTCTCTCCCCGCAGACGCCTCAGCTGATAGCTGGCTAGCTCCTCTGATGCCCTGCAATTTTCCAACGAGGGAGATTATTTCCACTCAAGGGGGTCAAACACAAACGCAGGGGCATCATTTAAATGCTGTCAGCAAGTTCAGAAGGAGTTCAAGGCACGCAGGGCATCATTTGCACAATTAGCCTTGCTGTTAAGTGTTGAGGCCCACTGCCCTGATTGAGGCTTTTGGTTTTTGAGCTCAGTGTTTATTATCTCCATTATGACTGAATCAGAGCTGGTTTGACCAGTTCCTGTTGTCTAATTTCATGTTTCTTTGTGCCGGACTAAACTATGCTTCAGGTGGTAGGTGTGCTTGCATGTCTGTTTACTTGAGTCACAGTAAATTAGGGTGTTTGCAGACAGAAAGTGTGACAGTCACACAGTTTGCTTACTTGCTTTGCTGTTACTGTTTTTGCACAGTCATGGTCCCCAGAGGATGAATCCTAATGACTTTGGAAAGATCTCTGACTTTTCTTCCAGCACCACCAGCCAGTCAAACTTTTCTCTTACCCATTGAAATATGTCAATATCGACCAGAGGATTTGGGATTTGAGAATTTAGTACAGATCTTCGTGGTTTCCAGACACTAAATTTGACAAGTACTCATGGATTGCCATGAAACTTGGTTCAGACTTTCATGCCCACCAAAGAAGTTATTGCAACAACTCTGGTGGGAACGTCAATTTGTCCCATTACCCTCAACTATACTTTATGTTTAGCGCTAATCAACAAATGTTAGTATGCTAACATGCTACACTAAAATGGTGAACGTAAGCATCAGAATGTTAGCATGTTACAATGCTGACGTTAGCATTTAACTTTCTGGACCTCTTCACGTTGTTTACCCCAAGTTGCTACCTCAACTTAATGTATAAATCAAAGGTGCATTCTGGTCGTCTTTATTTCTCTATTGGTGGTAGGGTGAAAAGGACAAAGAGGACAAGCAAAGGAGGAGTAAAGGTGCCTCTCTGTCTGTCAGATGTTTTATTCATTTTGTATCTTAAAGCCAGATGGAAGAGGTTTGTTACGCAGTCTGTCATATAAATTCTTGAGACATAGGTTCGGATTGGGCGTGGAAAGAAGGAAATCAAGGGTTATTAAAGACACTGACCATGGAAAGAGCATAATATTTTTCTTCTGAGACAGCAGAGGAGACTGAGAGAAGTCAAAGAAAGACAGAGAGTGTGATACATATCCTTTGGACATGTGAACCCTCACATAAATCTCTGCTTCACCTCAAGATTTAGGTGAAATGTAGAATCTGGACAATGCTTTTCACACTTGCTCGTCTCCTTCTGTAAAGGTGAGTGTCCAAATGAAGAAAACAAATCACGAGGGAGGTAGGTAGGTGGGTAGGAAAAGTAGGGCAGGAGGTTTCGGTGGGGAAGGGGTGCTCCGACAGGATGGGGAGGTTACGGCAACTGGCAGAGAGCAAAGGGCAAGAAGGTAGACAAGGGTGAGAAAGGGGAGACTGAGAGGAGAGGAGTATGAGGTGGATTGGAGGCGGAGAGGAGAAAGAGGAGGGTGGGGAATGCTTTAAAGTGTCTGGGACAGATTATCCTTGGAAGGCAATCAATCTTCCCTGGGATTGAGACGACTGCAGGGGGGCAAATACACGCACACACATGCGCACGGATACAAACACACATTGAGAGATCACCCCTCTTAACCTCGTCTGTCTCTCTTTTTTTTAATCTCCCTATCTCTCCTTCCACCCTCTGCCACCTTTCCTCTCCCTGAACGATTGCACCGTCTCTTTATGCACTTGAAGTTTGAAGTCAATTGTAGATAATAGTGTTATTTCTCAAGGTGCGTGTTTGAACCCGGGGTCCCCCTTCAGACATATGGCTGCAATTTCTGGAATATAGGGGAACGAGCGACGTAGAGTGGGAGAGAGAGACAGACAGTGTGGTGGGGGTTCTATTTTTGGGGGAACATGAGGGTGCATTTAGCTGTGTGGAGAATCGCGGGATCCACGTGAGCGCTGGAAAATAAAGACACTCTGATCTGCACATGGTCGAACCACAGTCCTGTATTGTGTCAACAGCTCAGGCCTCAATAAACTGTGGCATCCTGGCTGGAGACGTGCAGGATTCTCAACACATTTGTAACTCAGCACAAACCGATTTTTCTTCTTTATTTAGCCTTTTGGTCAAGTTATAAAAAGCTTTGCTTCAAAGTGGATTGCAATATAACTGTGAGAGATGCACTCATATTATTCATTCCTCTTTGACAGCTTCTTCATCTACATAATAAGCCACGCATCAGAGACCATCTGTGAATACATTAAGTCCATCTACTTAGTATGGATGCTGCGATGACGGGGCTGCGTAGCAAAAATCTATCTGCACAGCAGCACCAGGTAAGACGTGGTCAGACACGCAGGCAAAATATGCTGAGAGGGGAACAAAATGATTTAATTAGCTTGACACATCAAAGCTGGAGCAGATCATTTCAAGGTGATTGATAGGAAATTAGATTTGTTTCTGATGACTGGACAATACTGAAAATCTGATATGCAAATTAAAAATATCCATATTTGTACAGACGAGGGTGAAATGTTCAAACTTTCCTTTAATCTGGAGTTCAATACAGATTAGTACTCAACGTTTGCCTTCATTTAGAAGGTTTAAAGGTGTGTGCTGGGGTTATCAAGAGGTGGTATCAGGTGTGTGTAGCTAAGGTGAGACGTCCCTCCATGTAGGAGAACGACCTCAGCAACTTCAGAGAACTGGGAAGGGCTCTTCAAAAAGTAAAACAAGAAAATGTTTGACATGTGCGGGGAGGCGGCGGGGGGGGGGGCAAAGTCAAGCGTTTCGGTCACAAGACTATCTTCGGCGCAATTTACAGACCGTGAAACTCGAGGGACTTAAATTGGCTGTCACACAAACAGCAGCGGCCAATCAGGAGGGAGCTGGTGAAGAGGCTGAAGATGTTTTCAATGAACTCATTATTTTTGGGTGTCGTCAAAAAGCCTACAAGGAAATCTGGATTAAGAGAAATACAAAGAAGACGTTTTAACATGTCGCAATCGAAAAACACAAGTGAAGATATTAAATAGAATTATGGCTGATTCCATTTATACGATATTGCGCATGCTGTTTCAGTGTCACACTGTCATGGCTCGCTGGGACAGCAGAAGAGATCTGAGCCATCGTTAATGTTATTAGTAACACGTGCTTTTACTGCTATGACAAACCAAGATGTCAGCTGAGAAGAAAAGGTCTGCATACACAGTATGCATCCATGCGAAGGTACATATCTGTGTATACACATATGCATATGTACAAATATACAAAAAAACTATATTTAGAGAAGTTTACTTGCTGCTTTAATCGTATTTATTGGTTGTGGTGGGTGCCTACTGTCTTTCCCGTCCATTCAAAGAATCATTTACACCTGCAAAAAAAAGTCTGACAGCACAAAATTAAATCATTTTCCCCGAGGATTCTGGAGGTGTCTATATCTTTATTTGGATGATATTCAGGTGGAAAAGATCCATGTGTTGCATTTCAGACTCTTAAAAAAAAGATTCCCCTCTGTGAAGAATGTAAGTCTGTGTTTAAAAGGCCGGCCAAGCGTGGCTCCACACTGCGATAAATTGAAGCCATGGATTTTGCGTTAAAACCCAAATCCCAGGATTAAATATCTCTCTTTTTGCTGTGTCAGAGTGATTGATTCCCAAAGTGGTAGAGCGCATTTGGCAGACTGCGGAGGATGACAAATTCTTTCTGTGTGCTCACCTCCAAGTAATGCACGTTGCTTCTTTAAGAGATGCAAGGCCAGACGATGCATTCAAGTGGAAGAAACTTTTTTTTTTTGCAAGACGTGAAAAAGAAAGCAGAGTTGTTCTTCAGAGGAGGCCTGTCCTTGGCTTCATGTGTGTTTCCAGCTGTGAGATCATTGGGAGCATCTATTTCTTTTTTTTTTTTCTCATCATTTCTTTCCTGTTCTGAAAAGTGTCTCCAGCAAGAAGACACACACATACGCACAGATGCAATCACTCTGTCTGTTCAGCTGCCAAGGCTAAGTGCCCTGAATCTGCAAGATCTCTATCAAATTTGCAGACCCACAGAGAGCAATTTCTCAGTGTGACTGCACGTGCATGTGTGCGTGTGTGTGTTTCAGCGTGTATCTCTGCGTGCGTGTGTGTGCTGAGCCTCAGTCTGTGTACACTCAACTCGGACCTCTGCCACAGCATTTGTTAGCATTTCTTTGTACTCAGCCTTAAGACAAACATCTCTTGGCAGATCACATCACATGCTTTCTCTCTTTCTTTAACACACACACACACACACACACACACACACACACACACACACAGACGCGCTGTGGTCTCCTGTCCCTGATTGATAAGATGTCTGCTGAGAGGTCTATCTGATCATTTCAACATGGTTGTGTTGACTGTGGCTTTGCCCGGCTTAACTCTCTTCTTTTCTTCCTCTTCTGTTTCACTTTCTTTCTTTTCTTTTGTTCAGCATCACTTTCAGTCTCTCAGTTTAACTTTACTCCCATTTTTCCCGTCTATCAGTCATGGAAAATAGTGATATACCATGAAATAATTCCTCCTGTTTGGTTCATAACTTCTCTGGCTATCCGGGGAAAGAGGAATATTTCTGGAGTTTCAGCTCTCTGGCTGGTTGCAAATTTGGTCATCTGAGAAATGAAGCTCGCTCAATCGTTGCTCTCGCTGTGAAGTCACTTGGATAAGAGCATCTGGGAGACGCCTTGGGTGTAAATATTTATACAAGTTTAAGTTGCAACTGGAATGTAGTGCCTAATGATAAAACTGGCAAGAGTTCAGTAGATTCTTTTATTTCGCAATGTTTGTCCAGAAATTTTAGTGTTGCATACGAAACAAAAAGTCTGTGCTTACCCAGAAGCTTTATGACCCCAATTCATGGTCATACAGAAAGTAGAAGTAGAAATTCACATGAATAAAGCAAGACAAAAGCCCGTCTTACAAACTATGCTTAGCATTTAGTCAATTCTATCATATGTTTAAAATATCCATCCATGATTATTTATATCATTTTTCATTGTTTTTATCCTTCAAACATCAGTCTTTTAGTGGCAGCGATGCAATTTTAGCATCACCGTCTTAACTTAGGTGCCCTGTGGAGTTTTTAAACCACCTGTAGTGCTATAGAGCAACGTTTCTATAGTAGGGAGATGTTTTGTTTGTAACGTGCATGCTGAGAAGGACGCACGTGCGCGCACCATACTTCTGCCACAGCTAACGCTATTCCCCTTCAACAGCTGGTGGCAGTGTCAAATGAAGAAGTGTAGCAATGCATCTGTAAAGGCAGAGAAGAAGGAGATTATGAGAAGTCCGTCCCCTCTCCGTCTGTTTTTCTGAGTCGTCATTTCTACTGTAAACCTCTATTTGTCTCACCTCTCTCTCTCTCTCTCTCTCTCTTTGTCAGTCATCTTGTCAGCACAGTTGTTAACCGCTGCCACTCATTAGTTTGGCTGCCTGTAGATATCTTCCACGCACCAGACAAGAGGGTACTGGTTTTGGCTCGTCTTGTCTGTCAGTGTCTTTCCCGGGCAGCTGGTGGGGAGGGGGGGTTTGTTTAAAGTGGGAGAGACTCTTGGCGATGCTGTGAATCATATGTTGCTGCCTTGATAGATGTTTGAGGAATGCCTCAAGGCTATTTCAGTCCCCCCCACCCCCCCTCCTCTCCACGCCTTTCACTATCTTTCCCCACTCCTTGTTTCTTCTTTTCTTTTCTTGACTCCTGTAGTGATATAATGACAAGCCCTCTAATGTGACTTTCTCTTCCTCTTTCATCAATCTAACCTCATTCCACTGTGACAGACAAACTGGAGGGATCTCCCGAAAAGAGGCCCAAGTGTGTGTATATATTTGTGCGAGTGTGTATGATCTGCAGATAAATGACGACGCAGTTCTCCACTCCCCCCCCGTATCCGGGTGAACCAGAAAACTATTTCTTTTCTGCCGTCATAAATCTGCCATCTGCCATGAAGTGAGAATATTATTTCAGTGGCAGACATAATTACTTTGTAGCAGCAGGACTGTGTTTTAATAGATGACTGATATTATCCCTGACGACGTAAACGGTTATGGTAAATGAAAATGTTTTACTTTCTCGGCTCCCCAACACAAAAACATTCTTAGCAATAAATCAGGACGTAATTGTGCCTCGTCGACTTGATGTATATGAGTGATGTGTTTGTTCTTGTCTTGTCACTCCTTTGAGGGATCTGACATCTCCGCATAGACACAAAGGTGAGACGGGCACATGAATGCAAAAACACAAACGGATTTAAACGTGCATTTGTGCCTTTGAACACACACACACTTGCAAGTATTCCTATTGATGCTATTTAGCTCCTTCAGTGCTTGTACACGTACATATGTAGGCATCTGTCAAACCTTTTCACCGGCATGGGTTATCTTTTAGATAATGATATTAAATACATTTTACAGAAACATTTGAGAAATAATAATTTCATGGCAATCCATGCACCCATCCATTTTCTGTAGCCGCTTATCCTCATCAGGGGCACTGTGGGGCTGGAGCCTATCCCAGCTGACTTAGGGCGACAGGCTGGGTAGACGCTGGAAAAGTTGCCGACTCATGACAGGGCACATAGACAAACAACCATTCGCACTCACATTCACACCTACGGACAATTTAAAATCGCCAATTTAGCTGTTAGTCTTTGGACTGTGGGAGAAAGAACATGCAAACTGTGAGGCGACACTGCTAACCACTCACGGAAATCCGTCTCAATTGCTGAGATATTTCAGTCTGGACCAAAGCGTCGGACCAAGTGACCAGCTAAAATTGCCGTTCCTGGTGCCACGTTGTGAGCGAAACCAGTGTCAAAAATCATTTCAAGCAACGTGACTGCACTTGAAGAAAAACACACTTAACTAATGTCATCTCGTGCAGCTCTAATAAGCACCTCTGTCACTGAAGTCCTTCACTAATATAAGGAAAGGGATGATGATGTGCTTGTCCAGCTACAGTCCCTGTCCCCAGAATCGATACAGCGCCAATGGAAACACTGCATCACAGTCGATGCTCCCACGGCTTAAAGGAATGCGTCTGATGCGAAAAACATGAAGTCATTTGTCTGCCGTGGAAAAAGAGAAGGGCAATTAGGAAATATGCAATGTAATATCAGACAAAGCCATAAAGGCCGTTTTGAATGAGTAAACCATTTTTGACGGTCTCATCTAAATGTCATTGTGGCTTCAGCCGCCGTTTGTCATTCCTCTGTACTTTGTGACTGTCCCTCTGAATTCATTTCTTGTCGCATAATTCTCTTTCCACTTCCTTTGTCCTTTGTTTTCTCTCCTTCCCTTGTGATCTCTTCCCCCGCTTACTCTTTTAATTTAGCTCTCTTCGTACATCTGTCTTTTTTTTTATCTCCTTGTGTCTTTTACCTTCCTCCCTCTCTAGTTCTGTGAAGCAGACATGACCCCTCTGTCCACTCCCATATTATTAAGTGGCTCTTGAAATTACATTAACCCCATGCATAAGACTATATGCGCCTCATCATCTGGGAGCTGAACCCTTAAGTAAGCATTATGACATTTCCTCTGGATGAATCCAAGATCAACATATCTACCGGGCTGGATGATGATCAGCTCCATGAGGCCCTGCAGTGACTGACTTCGCTTTAGTTCTGGGTACATCAATCTTCTTATTGGGTGGCCTTTTCCACCAAGAGACTGTCCCATCAAAGAAAGAACATCTAAAATCCCTTCAAATCCCCATGTTTCAAATATTATGGACGAGACTTTGAACCAGAGTCTGCCAAAAGTGCTCAAAAAATGAGCAATGTTCAACAATATTTTTCAGCTGACACATTTTTCTTCTATGTTGGTTCAGTTTGTCTCATTCTGGATTTGGTGCTCCATCAGTCTTCGTCTCTCATTTAGGTACACGCACTGATCTTTGACCCCTGTCTGCTGACCTGCTCCAAGGGTTGTGTGTCTGGGGTGTAACCGTGAGCCAACAAGTGTACTGAGAGTGCGATAGTCATCATCTGAAGTGTCGGAGAGGAGGGAATGCATTTTTGAGTGTAGGTGATGGGTGGCAAATGTTCCTGGGAATACTGGGAAACTAACCAAAACTATTTTTAAATCACCATTTTTTGCACTTTTTGTTTTCGAAATCATATTACAAGTGGATATTTGTGAGTAGTGTGTGTGTGTGTGTGTGTGTGGGTATGTGCCTGGTGTTCCTGAACCTCAAGGTCCGATAATCCACTTGTCAACTGACCGTAAACTCGAGAGTGTGTGGTCGCCGTGGCGGCTGCTGCCTCTGCGTGTGTGATGTGTGACATTCCTGCCATACCAGACGATCACGCAGGCTGGGAGAGAGAGAGAGAGAGAGAGAGAAAGAGAGAGAGAGAGAAAGAGAGAGGTAATAGGAGAAAAAAATAAGTGAGGGGGAGATCAGCCAGATCACTAAATTGAAAGTCACCTCAGCGTGAGCCAATGTTGTAAAAGCTAACCGTGTTAAAATATACAAATGTGAAATGGAAACACATGATATATGGGTGCTGACATCAAAGAGTCAGAGAGAGAGAGAGAGAGATCCAAAGAGGTGAGAGGAAACAAATGAGTTGCAGATGGAAACTATGCCAAACTAAACTGGGAAACTCGGAAAACAGGTAATATGTAAGGCCGTGAAAAGGCTGAGAAACTAAAACACTGCAAGTCGTGACTGGGACAAGACACGATTAAACCTCCAATCTGTTCCCCCTGCTATGTACTCAAGTCATCATTGGCATGAGGAGCGTCCCCTCAAATAGACGAAACATGGAAATCCCCCACCCCAGTATTTGTAATGAGCAGACATGTCATCAGATCCTCTAAAAGCCAAACACCCTCCAAAACACACTTGTGCGCAGCGCTCTCTGAGCTCCTTTGCTTCATGTTGGTGTACAAGTTAACCAGAAATAGTGAACGAAATAGCTGTGTGTGACTCAGGAGCCAATGTTTTTCATCCTTCTTTATCTTCCATGTGCCATACATAGATCTTTGACTGTTCATAAAAGTTCTGAGTAAAATCACAATCGGTCTAAACTCCGTCTAAGCCCCAGACATTAACTAAGGAGGCTCATGTTAGAGATGGGATAAAGATGGGCTATCAATTTATGACCTAATTCCACTTTAACACATCATGCAACACCAGTATACATCCAGCAGATACGAGCAACATTAGCATTTATTTGGAGTTATGTTTTTGGACACCTGACAAACACAAGATCAATATTCTGTCTCTTTTTTTAGCTCTGTTTTTGATCTCCAGCCCCCTGAGAGAAATATCTGACTCATCAGATCGTAAGTAGTCCACTGTGTTCACCAGCTAATTGTTAACTTTGTCTGTGGGGTACAAGTAGTTATGTGATCTATTGTGAATATAAAAATACTGAAGATAGCTGCTTTGTATGGTCTACCCTGTAAAAGTGTCAGTTAAGGATTTAGGTAGCATTAGCTGCTGCCTTTTTGCAAGATTCCTCAAGGAAGCACCGCGTGTCTCTCGATTTCATGCCACCAATCAATCTGTTGTGTAGCACTTTATCCGGTTACTCTTTAATTTTCAACAAAACTCCTCCACTCTCATTCCCCAGATCCCTCGGTGCTTATTGAAGCTTGCAGGATATTCATTGTTAAGCCCCTCAAGATGGCCAGAAAGCACAAGAGCATCTTAAAACAATTATGGGCCTCGGCATCATTAAAACAAAACTGCATTCGGACGGTCAAATTGAGCGCAATCCTGTGTTTTTAGCGAAGGTGTTGCTAGGCAACCGATTGACAGGGATAATGTGACTGGAGAAAACAGGATCCCGAAACATCCGAGGAAACACATTTAGTCATATCATGCCTGTTTTGTAACTTAAACCAGAGATTCACACACACACACACACACACACACACACACACACACACACACACACACACACTCTCAGTGGTCAGATTTATGACATCCTCCAACATAACAGAAACAAATGGTTGCGCATAGTTGTGTGAATGGGAAGATGAATGGTGAAGCAATAAAACAACACACAGGGAAGGCACAGCTGACACTGTACGTCTTACCCAGCCCTGCTACGTGCTTACTGCCATGTTATATGAACATGATGGTGTTTTTCTGTTGTACCACTATCTCTCTGCATGGACCTGTAATGTTTATGGTTCATTTTACCGGCTCATTTCTTCCCCCACGAAAAGCTTAGCCTTTGTTGATGAATTCAGTGAGTTGTACCGAATGATCACACAGTGCAAAGTTGCTGAATCATACACGAACAGGCCAGGCTGGAGTCTTCAGCAGTATCATCCTCATCCTCCGTGCTCTGTAACAAACATCTTTTTATTGATTTAAAGTGCTCTCAGGTATCCTGTTCACTTTTACTGCTCTGTCTTATAAAAACCACATTCTCCCCCCCATCGGACGGATAACTGCCTCTTAAATCAAAGCAATAAAAAGTCCACCGTCTTGTTTCTTACATTTTCTGCCTTAATTTTTCTTTCTAACACATCAGTTTTTCCCTCCTCTCTTGCCCTAAACCGTTTTGTCTTCGTCCACCTCTCTCCGTTATTCTCTCCCTCTCTCTCTTTTTTTTTTTTTTTTTTCTTTATTAATTTTGCACACAAGCTTAAAGTTTCTGGGCAGAAGTTTAGCTTCACAGCCAACTGAATGGAAGAATTACTGCCCTCCCAAGTGTTCTGCAATGAGCCTTTCCACACTTACTCAGAAAAGCAGCAGGTGGTCTGGGCCAATGTGAAAAGTATTTTCACAACTCTTTTCCTGCAAGTCATGACACACACACAAAAAAAAACACTTACATGCTGGTCATCCAACTGTGTCCTTATTCACTTATGTTATTAAGTCATGTATGTTACGGAGCGAGAGTCCTGTTCTTCAAGCAGATGTCCAGTAGTCAACAACAATCAGGACTTACACTTCCCACAAGCATCTGTTTAACACTGAGCTTAAAAAAAGGCGTCTGGTGGACACAAGGCCGAATGTTCACACCGCAAACAACACCATCAGCGAGTTAGCGGAAGTCCATTCACTTGCTCCTGATGAGTGACCAGGGCGATGTGTGGACGATTAACAAGCGATGAATAAACTTAACTTCTCATCTCATTAGCAGCCATCTCATCAGATCTCCTTGGTTTGTTTTTTTTGTCCTCCTTACAATACAATTTTTTAAAACTTTTCAGTGGCACACCTCTCAACTGTGCCACTTCCGACATTCTTACAAATACCCGACTAATCCTCTGTCTCCTCTTTTGCTTGCATTCTGCACCCCACCCCGGCTACCCCATTTCTTTCTCCTATTTCATCCTCTCCTTCCCACTCTCTGGTGGGCCTTGAGGGGGTCTGGTGTGCTTGGGTGTTACGGATTTCCACTAAAGCTTCCCCACATTGCTGCAACAGAAGTACACAAGTTCACGCTTCACTCACAATCTTTTCGTTCTGTTAAATGTATCTCGTTGATGGTGTGGTCCTTGCCAGTGAATTTTCTTAAAATATGGAGGCAATTAGCCCCCCAAGGCCCTACAGAGATTAGGAAAGAGAAGATGGAAAAGAAACGAGGTGGAGCACAGCAAACATTTCAGGTGAAGGATCTGTAGTTTACATGAAACTCAAAACCTTCAATAGCTGGAGGCCTAGTTTCTCAAAGTCCACATCCTGAACTGTATATACAGTGTAAAGTTAAAGGTTTAGCATTTGTGGACCTCCTCGGGCATTTCTGAGTCAGTGTGACTGATTTACCGTCTACTACGGTGAGGAAATGTCCTGCGAGAGAGATGGTATCTGCCTTACCTGCAGACTTTAAGCCCATCCCAGTCCATTAGTCCATTATCTCTCTGTCTCACTCTTTCTTTCTCCCAGTTTCTGTTGACGTTCAATCAGCATTTTTTATGTGATAGATCATTTGTTTGACTCCGCCTGTCTGACTCTGTCTTTCTTTGTCTTCCTCCTTCCCAAGTATCAAACCAGACATTTCACACTCGGGCAATTATTCAGACGACTGCAGGGTCAGACTGGTCCTTCTGCCCACGGCTACATTTCACCTCCTGGCAGTGAGTGATGAGCTCTCGAACGTAATCACAATCCTGCACGGAGGGCAATATTTCTCACTTAGCTGCACTTCTTGGTTGCTTCAAAATTTTGCATTAGGCATGTCTGATCTTTCAGGGAAATTTGGCAACACCTGTAATTACTCATATGAACTCCTAATAGATCACATTTAGGGAGTTTATTGCTGTCAGTGAAGTCTGCAACTCGTGTTTTCTTACTTGAACTGAACATTTACTTCGGCATTTGGTATTTATTACTTTTTACGTTATTAACTTTCTGTGGCAAACTCACTTTCTTCAGACTAGACAGCACGGTTACACTGACCTGGCTGAGGCTCGAGGGTAACTGAGTGTTGCCGGACATCCACTATCACAAAATCACAGAGATAATGGCTACATTAGCAGCATCTCTGAGACAGAGCGAGAAGACATAGTGCTGCATCCGTCAGGAATGTGGCACCAACCCAGATAAGGAGTCGGCCTGGACAAGCTACAAAGAGAGCTAAAGGCTAAGCACCAATCATATCCGTGTCTTTTCAGCCCCTTCCTTTCCCACACCGCACTCTTCTTTTCTCTGTCCCATTTTTCACATCCTACGCTTCTGCTTCAGTCTCCTTTCACCTCCCCTCTCCTCTCCACTTTTACCCATATTTGCCTCCTTCACGTGTCTCGTGTCCTTCTCCCACTCAGTTCGGCTTAAGCAGAGCCAGGAAATGTCCTGTGACACCCCGATTCCCAGTGTAAATCCAACTGCTGGCTGACCCCGCTATGACCAGATTGTAATGCAAAGGTAGAGCGACTAATGGCTGCACGCCCACTCACACTGATAAACACACATTCACACTTGGATAATAATGACGTGTTAGATTACTTGTGATTAGCTCAGAGCATGGTGGCACATCTACTTCCCTCTTCCTCTCACCTTTGGCTCTTCTCTTTCTTTAATTATCTGTCTTTCACCACATGTAACTGTGAGGTTCGTGCTTGACTTGATCGCCTGATCGGTCGTCTTGGACTAATTGTGTGTGCCTGCATGGAGAAGAAGCACATGAACTTGTGTGTCTGTGCCCACAGCTGGAGTCTCCACACTGTGTTGGGGGGAAAACATTAGTAAATCCTGGCTAAGCAGACCACATCCTCTTCACCCTAAAGCCCTCCAGGTAATTAGACAGGAGGGGGGGGTGTTACCTCTTAAAGGGGCAGCGGGAGATGACATGGGCAAGCGGAATTCATTGCCAAACATCCTTTCCTGCTATGCAAAGTCAGTTTTTCAGCAGTACAGGAGGAATTATTTCCCAATTTATTGTGTTGTATTAACTTGTGGCTGTCTTCCAGTTAATTAACCTGCGTATTAACCTGTGGAAAGTTTTCAATTTTACTGTTTGCTTCATGAGAATCCCTCCAGCTGGGAGCGTGTAATGAGAACCAGAGTTATGTGAATTATTTCAAATGGTCATCAGACTGAGTTTTGGCTTCGGTTGCGCATCATCACCTCTGCATTCACATGTGTTCAGCAACAGAAACAAGATGCTTAATAAACATAAATTGAATTGACTTTTTTCGTTCGAGCATGCAAACGGACAATCAAGGCGATGCCACCGATGACAACATCAGTTTACGTTGGAATGATTGGGAATCGACTGACTAATGCGCCTGCAAGCACAAGGCTAGAAAGTTGAACCGGAGTGATCGCAGTTAAATGGCAGCCTGGGGAAATACAAAAAAAAAGAGAATTTGTGTGCTTTTTTTTTTGCTGTTAGTGGCGAGCCCTTTCTGCTTCAGTCTCCTTTCTCCTGCACTGATGGTCCACAATTGCCCAGAATTACGTTGCAACTCATTTCGCTCTCACTCAATACTGGACCAATTCCAAGAACTGTTACCCCAATTAATCACTTATAGACACATGTTGAAAAATACCACCAAAGTTGTTAGAATTCATCGTGAGGGCGACAAGAATATTAAATCTTTGACCTGTTAATGGTGCTAAATGAAATATTAGAAGAATGTTCTAAACTTTATAACAATGCATCCAATAGTTGAGAAGACATTTTTACCAAAAACAAAATATGTCAACTTCATGATGACTTTAGCAAATCAAGGCATCACCAAAGTCAGTAGGATTCATCATTTTGAGCCCTTAATGTTTGTACAAGCTTCATGGGAACCCATCCAGTAGATCCAGATAGATGAATTGGCTGAACAACCAACAGACAATGTCATCCACATTCTCAACACAATACATCACGCTAACTCATACTGCGACGACATAAGTCTATGCATTGGAAAGTAAGACAAACGTTCATTGTCCTAAAACGACCAAACTCTGAAATCAATTAAGCATCCTTTTCCAGAATGTGTGTTGCAAACATCAATACATGCGTCATTCAAATATTGTATGGAATAATACGATTTTGTTCCAGGGAGGGGATGTTATGACCACATCCTCTCTTCAGTAAAGGCTTGTGTTTAATCCCCCTTGGTTTGATTTCACTCCTCATTGCTGTTTGTCTTTAGCTTAGTGGTATAACACTGAGTCCACATCCTGTCTTTCGAAGCTGTGAGGGAGAATGAAAAAATATGGAGAATGGCATGAATATGCTGCACAGTTTTCATGTGTTGGAGCCACACGGTGTCCATCTTAACATCTTTTGGGTGAGTGCCAGCGAACTGTCGCGTTTAATGCTTCAAATGCGCAACGCCTTTTCCCGTGCCAAGCTTGTCATATGGGAAAAACGACCAGGATGAGCCAACATCACTGTTCTGATTAATGTTTATAGCACAGCATGATGCAGGTATCCCATTGTGACTGACATTTTACATAAATATACTACATATAGCATCATAAAAGTTTTCAAACCAACTACATTTAACTGAAAGATGTGCAGCTGTTATCTATTCCGGCAAAGATTTTCACTTACTGCAGCAAAAAACAGGACCAAAGGTCTGAATGTCGGAGTGAAATACTTGTTGAGATGAGTATTTTTTGTGGTGAAAGAGATGCCAACTGAGGACAAGGCAGCGGGGAGGAGAGCAGCTCAGAGGAGAGCTGGCTGTTAGCAGACATAATGGGAACCAGACCTGCTGGTAGAGAGGTAATTAAACTGCACAGCACAATGGCGTCACCACTTGTAAACTCTTCAAGAGAAGTTTTTACCTCCTAACTCTTCCTTCTTTTCCTATCGACTCCTGTGTATCTGTGTATATGTACAATTTGGTGACAGGATTCATCTGTAAATATTGTAAAGTGTGGAAAAATAAGAGCAATGCCCACTAAGTCCCTGAATAAAGACTCATTTTCAAAGGTAGAATGAGATAAAGAGGACTAACCCACTTTTGCTGCTGTTCTTTCTTTTTCATTTCCTTGTTTCTTTACATTCTTTACAAAGTCGAAATCGTCACATGCAAAGCGTGTATCGTAGCATACATAGCTCAAACTTTTAAACTAAGCCCTTTGACTAAACACAGTGAACCCCCTGAAGAATTTCATATTTCAGTATAAACAATCAGTGTTTTGCTGAAGAATCGTTGAGATTTTTCTGCCAACAAAGGACTTTGATACTTTGGTCTTTGGTGAATGTTACTGTTTTTCCAATTTACCCGAAGTCAGACAAACTCATGGATGCTGTTTTCTACATCTCTGCTTGCAATTTACTTGTGGAAGCAGACTCTTCCAGGTTTAGATTAGCCAAGTTTAGCCCAATTGTTGGATGTCTAGTAAAATTATGCAGCAATTCAAGTGGCAGCTATGCTAAGAGGTGGAGAATCACAGCTTCTGCAGCAGTTTAATACTTGATTTCAAGGCCTAATGTTTAGTTTCTTTTAATGCCTTTGTTTGATGTTTGAGATGATAATATAAAAGCTTGCACTAAGCGATATTTTGATAATAACTAAGGATCAAGAGACTTGGTGGAACAGGAAAAGGATCGCCCCTAGTGCTAAACCCACAGAGGATTATCCCTCAACTTTGCATTTCCAACTCAGCTCAGTGTTCAGAGTTTAAGCATCTTTCAGCTGGTTTTACTGTCTTCATCAAAAAAAAGCTCTACCAGCCCAGCACAAAACTGCAAACAGACACAGTTAGCAAGTAGCTAGTGGACATAATGGAGCTTTTAGCAACTAACGCACTGTATATTTACTTCGGGAGCTGGTGAGTACCAAAACTAAGCAGAAAGGTGAGGGACATTTGGACTCAGATGAAAGACAGAGACAGATGAAAACTGTTTGCTAACACATACTGGCAATGTTTAATGCAGCTTCAATATATGTGTGTTTTTTTGCCTCACCATTAAGAGAAAAAGTCCAATTTTAGTGGTCAATAAAGTTAAAATGTACTGTGAATCCACATACCTGCAGTGGCAGCTAATGTGTGTACACACTGGATCCCGTCAATCCAATGTGTAAGTTCTTTGTTAACACTTAAATTATTGACTTTATAGATGTGTAATGTGCAGCTTAGCTACACCAGCCATCTTTGAAGGCGTGCCAAGGTGTATCTTGCCACCTCTCTGTGGAAGTGGTACTTACTTCTCGAGGTATCCAACAATTTGGATAAGCTAAGCTGAGCTCGCTATTCAACACATCTTCCAATTGCATGCAGGGAAATAAAACATCATCCGGTTTGCTTTATTTCCAAGCAAACCAAACTGTCCCAAATTGTTTTTTTCCCCAACGATAAACACTTTGGGTTAAAGCTTATCACTTGCACTTTTCTCCCACTCACTCCCCTGGTACAGTCGAAGTGAGAGCACACCCTGAGGAGGGTGTCAGGGTTCAGGGGGCATCAGAGGGGTGCAGGTCACGACCTGCCATGTCACGCTCTAATTGTGATTGTCATGTTGATGGAGAGGAAAGAGACTGGAAAATTAGCAAGCTAACATAAATTTTAATGATAGGTACTGGGCCGTGGAAATGTGTGTGAGTGTTTGTGTGGGAGTGTGAGTGTATGTTATGTATATATAACGTGTTTGTGTGTGTGTGTGTGTGTGTGTGTGAGTGACAGAGAGAGTTTTTATGTGTAGGGGAGGAGGAGAGTGAGTTATTTTGTCCCGGGGCAAACGGAAACCATTGTTTAAGCCACAGCTCTTGTCTCATAAGTGTTTGCTGTTGTGGGAATGCTGTGGTTTTGGAGTCACAGAACAAGAACTTAGTGTTACACTAACAGAAAGAGAAACAAAGTGAGGAGGAGAGTAAGAGCAGATGGAGGGAAGGAAAGAGCAAGAGAGGAATTTGCGAAGACAAGAGACAATATGAGACACAAAGACAAAGAGCCAGGAAGAATTCGCATGCGATCCAGAGTCGGAAACAAAATAAACTAAATGAGAGAGAAATAGACAATGAGAGACAGATACAGAAAGAGGAAAAGGAGACCGGATCCAGAAAAATAAAGTAAGACAGAGTGGAGGAAATGTATGGGGGGACATGCAAAAAGTCGCAAGGAAAACGAAGAGAGGACAAGAGCGAGGTGATTCCTCCCATGCCTGTCATTTTTTTTTGTCTGTGATCTTTCTCAACCTCGGGCCGTGCATATCCCCAGGCCAGCCCGCTGTTGGAATTTACAGTCCAGTGGGCCTGCCTGCTAATAAAACACATGTGGACTTGTAGAGGAATGGGGAGGAACAGGGTCCTGAGAACAGCCTCTCTCTGTATCCGAGCACACACACACACACACACTCGTGCACAGAAACAGCCGCATTCACATGTACATACAGTAAATCTGCTGATGCAAACTCAAACGCATTCACATGCTTGTAAACATGTTTACTGCACATTAGTGAGTCTGATTTCATAATACCTGTTTTTATTGCTATTGTTTCTAGTACTGAATATACATATGGATATTCTGACATGTGCATGTAAAGTATATTTAATAGTCTGCTATCACTACACGAAAAAAACACAAGGGAAATAATTTTTCCTTCACTTTTGCACCATTTCTTGTCAAATGTTGCTGTTTTCTGGGCTTACCAATCAACATGTTGTCCTTGTTATATGTGATATTGAACACACTTATACATGCTACATCAGAAAAAACAAGACAAAGCACCTGTCAACAGCTCTGTGAGGCTGCATTTAGACGCGGCGGTGTATTTGAGCCAACATGCTCACAGTGACAAGGCCAACACACTGATGTTTAGCAGGTATACCGCTCACCATGTTTATGGATTGAATGAATGGTAAATGGATTTGTATTCATACAGCGCTTTTTGGGTCTACCAAGCACTTTTTAAAAACACTTCACCCATTCACACACCGATGGCACAGGCTGCCATGCAAGGTGCCAACTGCTCATCGGGAGCGATACAATGCTTCTTCTCCAAAATGCTACCCTAACCAAAGAATGCTAAGGTAATATTCACAACACAGGGATTTGGGGTTCAGTAGCTAGTCCGAGGACACTTTGATTGGATTTAAAACTGGACAGCAGCCCTCCAATTAGCTGCTCCGCCTGTGCAACAGCGGTGAACTAATAGACCAACATTACCAGCTCTAAGCTGCTAGGGTGGCTAATAAACACAAAGCAAAGTTCTAAAACAAAAAGGCAAAAATCTGTTTTGTTAATTCATAAATTAGATTCTTGTGTTTAAAAAAATATTTAACTAATTACAGAAACCATATCTGGTTAACTCAGTAATGACTTGGAATGCAGGCCCCTCAGATGATCTCCTCGCCTACCATTGATAACCATTTCTAAACACACAAAAGCTGTCCTGGGATCAGTTAAAACCATATATTACAAATTTGTAAAGTGGATCATTGGGGGATTAAGATACAAATGTTCCACACGTGTCATTGATTTCTACTTGGCAGAACATGAAGAGTGGCCAGAGCAAAGTGGCCTCGAGTGCAGCTGAAATCAGTCCTGTATGTCTTCCCTGCACCCTGGTACCAAATGACTAACATGATGAACACATGCAGCTCTTCACCAAACTGCACCCTGTCTACCCTCCGCTAATTGTAAATGTTTCCGCTCTTGCCCCATTATTTCTCTTTCTCTGTGATTCATCCTCCAGCTGTTCACAAAATATTTCCTCGCTGGGCAAATACGCTCAAGGATTATCCCCCCGCGTAGAAAAGCTTGCAATTAAATGTTTTATATACTTGTGTCAAGAGAAGTGTGTGTCTGACTTTCTGAGGAAAAGAGAATGTGTAGCATGCATGTGTCATGTGTGCAGTATGGGCTATGGCTTCAAGCAGAGATCCTGCTTCAAACTGGGGCCCTTCTGTGTTTTGTGAGACTCCAGAGGGTCGAGTAGAGAGACACAAAGATAGAGAGCCCTGTCACCAAAAACTCTCAGACTCAACCTCTCTCCTCGTTAATCTCCGGTCCTTAGAGAGTCTGCAGAGATGCATGTCTGTGTTGAAGAAATATGCTCATGTCGGCCTGTTGGTCAGCATACTTGTTAAGAAACAAGATCAGAGGCACTAAAGTCCATACTGTGCGTTCACATACGCTGGATAAGAATATTATCTGAAAGGTCTGCTTTGAAAGTATTATTAATAAACCTGCATTTTCGAGCCACTTGAAGGCAGTGCAATGAGCTGTTGTCACGACATTCACATATTAGCTTACACAGTTGATAGGGTGATCGTGTTAGCTAACAATTGCTTCTTTACACAACTGGTATTCAACATTAGCATTCATTCAGAGTTGTCTTTGTGTCCACATGATGATTAGGAGTTTAATATTCACTCTCCTGACTTTGTTTATTTAATCCAACCCCAGCCATGGGTCAATTTAGGCCTTATGTTTTTAAATTTTAAGTTGTCAAATGTTCCGCTACATTCACCAGCTAGTCGCTAACTTTGTTTTGCTGCTATGGTGCCGGTAAAGGTAGCATAAACTTGTTTTTTGGAGCTTTTTTCAATAGTTAAAAATGGGGTTGAGCAGAGTGAACCAAAACTGTAAAGTTGGGGACATAAAACCAAACTGCTGAGCTGAAATAAACTAAAATAGCTTCATAAAGCTGTGGGACTGGAGAGTTGGGTGATGATCTTTGGGTTCATCACTAGGAGCGACCCTTTTCACATGACACATAGTAATTTGATCCATTGTTAATATGAATATATTGATGAGAGCAGTTTTAAGGTAACGTTGGTTGCTCAAGATAATGCATGCTATAGTGTTAGCGAATGTTAGCCAGGAGTATTGGAGGAGGAGGAGTTACAGAGCTTAGCAGAAATATATATTTTTACCTTTAAACATAAAAAAAAAACACCTCAATGACAGGACACTTTGTAAATAACATTTTAGTAATATGTATTATATAAAACTAGTAACAGTTTGTACAACACTGTTAGCTTATTGTACATACACAGCACATGCAATGCTGGGCTTTTTTATTAGGACTTTATTTATTTTATCTGAGAGTTTGCTCGGTCACTTGTGCTCAGTTTGAGTCATTGGCTTTTGAAACTTGTCAAAATTCTGACGAAAGCTTTGGGACTTACAAGTCGTTTGTTTTTACACTGAGAGAGATGCTATCGCGGGTTACATAATTAGGAGGATGTAAACAAAGAGACGGCGCAGACAGGGCTTCGAAAACTTCACCATTGTTTCTCAAGCTGCCCCGCATCATCTGGACATACAGACCGGAGAGGGTGGGGGTTGGGGTACGACAAGAGGTCAAATTAAGGCTATGGCTCTGCCTGTATATTATTAGGATGAAGGCAGATAATGATGGCAGGAAGGGGAGGGAGTGTGTAGCGATTAGATAGACTGGCTTAATATATATCCTGTAGAAACAAACTAATGTAAGACTCATAATCAACATTTTAGATAAAAGTATCTGCAAAATGTCAAAGAATATAGCATGAGGGGTGCAGAGGAAAACTGGTCCATCCATTATGGTGAGACCCAGCCTCACATACATAGAGTAAGTGGGTGGGGGGATGAGAAGTGTACAGTACTGGGGTGTAAGGCATCAAAAGTAATTGTACAGTATATGTCAGTGAAAAGAGGGGTTAGAACGGTTATTTTCCTGCTGTCTGTGTACTTCCTTTGTATAATCTGTGATAATAAGGACGAGGCTGCAGTATATAGGACACAAAGCAGGATTATAACATTCATTCATCTCCAACGCTGAAAATGAATAACACTTATTTGTGGACTCATTAAAAACATGTAGACTTAAGGGTTTATCCACGCTCTAGGCATATTTTGGCAATTTAAAAAGTTCCCAGCTCTGGTGTGTGAAGACAGGTCGTAGATTTTTGTCCAGGGTGGACATCTCATTATGAGATGAAACTATTTTATGGGGCCCAGATGACACAGGTCTGTGGAGGGGCTTTTGACCCACCAGTGCTTCAGTCGTGTCTGACAGCAAATCTCCAGGGACTTGTGGGGAATCTTCTCTTTGCATGTAAAATGGAAATGCATATTAACGTAAGGAAACTTCTCCCCTTGTGTACGTTATATCAAATGTGTCCTTTTTTTTGTCAGCATGTCCCTTTAAACATACACTTCTCACCGTTCTCACAAAGAATAAACCAGTTTTGGGGTTTGTGTTTCTCTCCAACCACAACCACATCAAACAAGTCTTTGAACCCTATAATAATGGCATTTCATTTTCTTTACATCGTTTTTTTTTTTTTTTTCATTTAATGGTTTTAAAATTATGTTTTCCTAAATTGATTCTATTATACTCTGTGAGTTTCACCTACAGCTAAATAGGAACAGTGTGGCTTGGAAAAGCTGTTAGACCTGAAAGTGTAATCATTTGGGTTCATGTGAGAGTAGATAAGGGTGTAAACGTTTGGAAGTTTGGAAGTTTATGCATGCTGACATGAGCAAAACACAGACAGGAAAGTTGTTATTCATCACTTTTGGGGAATGGGAATAATTTAAAACATTAAATAAGGAAATCTGGCACAAATGATTGAACCTTTTTTCTAAAAAATAATTGATTTTGACTTTGCCTCATAGTCACAGTTTGGTTCTGCTTTGCATTAGCGCAGGTAGCATGACTTTCCAAATTATCTTGAAGACAAAAATCTCATTTAACTTTTTTGTATGCAAAGCTGCCCCCTGCGCTTTTGCATGCCTGTATCTCTGTGCGTTTCTTTCGTAGCCATGTGAACATCGAGGCTGGAGTGCGAGCTGGGTCTGTGTAAATGTCATTTCTCATAAACCTATAATTGCTTTCGCATCTCCAATCCGTGCCGCAGGCCTGTTCCTCCAGTGTCACACTGCCACAGTGTCGATAGCATACCAACCCACAGTATTACATACATAATTGATCGGTCCCCATGGTGACGTGGAATCTGAGGAGTCATCACCCTGGTGATCTTTATTGGATACACAGGTATCTGATCTGATGAGGTCAGAATTGTGTAATTCTTGCTTGCCCGTGTCATTTAATGTTTCTCTGAATGATAAACCCGATTAAACTTCTTATTTCGACATGGTGTAAGCTGCATTTGTCATTTCCAATAAGTGAGATTCAGTTTTGTTTGTTTAAATTCTTCATATTTGGGGAATTACTAAAACAGGACATATTAATGAGATGAGTAATCAGTGAAGCCGAGGCTGGTGAACCCGTCACAAGTGATTTGTATAAAGGCCACTGTGGTCAGACGGGCGCATTATCCTAATGCAAGATGTCTATTCAAAGAAAAGAGGTCATGCTCATGAAAAGAAAATGTTTCTGAATTTTTCATTTCATTATGCATACATTGCTGCCAGGCCCTGGGGCCGATCTATTTATGTCTTTTGAAACAATGGTTTTAGTTAAAACAGCGAGCATTGTAAATCAACTGAGAACCAGAGTGGAAAGCATCCTCTGCATGGAAAAAAAAAAAAAACCTCTTTCCTTTGCATGAATTAATCATAACGGCAGGTGTGTTTTATTATATCTGTTTTATCTGCATTATTATAATTCTCCTGTAAGCTGAAAATGGCCTGAAGACAGTGTGGTGAAACTGCGCCATGGGTTTGTCAAAACAGACTATCATTGGCGCACATGTGTTTCAACATCTGATAGGCCGGGGAAAGCTGCGGTTTGACAGTTACAAGATGAGACTGTCGGGCTTGCGCTCGAGGATGAATGAAGTCACCTAAAGTTCAGACACAGCTGTCTGTCTGCCTGGCAGATGATCGATGCCGAGTGTCATTCTGCATAATGTGAAGATCTCAGAGGATTCAGCCAGAAAGGGCACCGCTGAAAGTGAACAACAAGGTTTAAAGTTCCAGCTCAGTGTGCCCCACTGGGTAGAGACTGAAATTGTGTGGGTGTGTGCGTGGGTGTGTTGGCATTTAACTGCCGGTAAGGTCATCAAAATTAAAATGATTAGAGGAAAACTCTGTGGAATACAAAGCAGGGGTAGTTTTTTTAGAAGATTTGTCTGTCTTTATCATGAAAAAAAAACTCATATTCAGCTTTAATATGTAGCTTTGATTTGTTGGGAATGTGAGGGCGGTGAACAGATCAGAAACTAGTGAGTGATGAACTTTAAATAAAGACATATTGTTTTGAAATTTATGCATAATATAGCTCATGATTAGCCTCCAAGTGTCTGCTGTCTAGACAAACGGTTAGTCCACGAAAGAGAGAAATGTCAACACACTCAGTCTGATTCCAGAAATAGTTGAAGCCGCTGAGCTGAGAATGAAAACACCATGGCATGGTATTCATATTTTGCCAGTCAGAGATGTGATTATGTATGTGGCCATTGGAACAGCAGCAACTGGGCACAGCAAGACTATAATAATAACTGGATGCGGTGAAGGAAATTATATTAGCGAAGCGAGGGTTTCAAACACAAACACACGGATCTCAGTTTGGCCTCTAATCACATATACCCAATAATAATTATTATTATTATTATTTTATTATAATAAATATATGCAGGGCAGGGTGTGTGTTTGTGTGTGCAACTGTGTGTGTGTGAGAAAGAGAGAGAGACAACATGTCAACCTGACTTGTCGTCACTGAGCGGCTCATTATTGATTGGCCTTATAGCTCTCAGGGTGATGATCTGATCCTGACAAACAACATGTGACTGGATGGATTCGCCTGGTGTTGACACACATCGCTGCCCATGTGAAAGGTCTCGATAGCACATTCTACATGGTGGATGATCCGACATGTGAAGGCTCTGCATGCAAGTCAAACCCTAATGGAACCAGATAAAGAAGCACTGACACGTCCTCCAAACTAAAACATCAGAATAGGCTGTGAGATATCGTCTTCCAAAATGACCATGAGTAGTGTTTTATGATCATGTACGCTTAGTGGAAACCTCTGCAAAATATAAAATTATTCATAGTGGAAATATTGTACCCAGTTAAGCATAAATATCAACATAACTACCAGTGTCAACTTTCTTCCTAAAGCTGTTAGGGACGGCAACAATCTCATATGACCCATATTGAAAAATAAAATCCTCTGTCCCTGTTTTGTGTCATTGTTCTTCCAAATAGTTTATTTTGACAGATAAAAATATAGATGTTGTGATAGAATATATTCATCTTTAATATAAGTGATGAATCGGTTCTTTACACTTCTTGTCTCTTTGTTTCCCGAACAATCATGTCATGTGTTGGAAGATCCCCAGACCCCCTGTTTGATTTAAGTGCACCAGGCATGAGGTCGCTGGCAAGGTGTCCCTTATTTTGATTTACACTGAAAGTGACAACCCTAATGATTTAGCAGGCGTCTCATTCAGAAAGTGGTCATACAATTCCTGCTGTTACCAAATAAATACATTTCAATCAAAGCAAATCACATGCACAAAACTGATTTTGTTTGGACAGGAGTCATACCAGTTGATGTCTGTGTCTTCCTGACCTCCAGATAATCACTCGGTTTAAATTCAAACCACATAATGAACCTGCCTCATGCTTAAACTTGAACGCACAGATTACAGAGGGCTGCCTAATCCTGTGGCTCTGCAGAATTCGGAGCATCGCTTGTTAACGTTGAGCAGCTTTTTGTATTAATGAGCCTACTGTACTACACTTTTACTACCTTCTCACAAAGTGAGACCACATCACTTACAACGACTCTCTTAATGTGGTTGGAATTGGCTAGCACAGCCCCTCAGGCTGTGGAGTGATGTCGTCTGTTGCTCCCCATACTACCTTGTAATTAGCCTGTTTATTTTTAAAAAATGCTTTCTAAATAAATTGCTTGATGTGATGCGTGTGCAGTTAGCTTCATGCATTGCAGCTGACTTCTGAAGAGCTTTGAGTGTAAAACGGCCCTGTTAGAGCCTGGCCTCTTATATTTACATTAAGCCCTGAGTTGCGGGGGGGCCACGCCACTGGTACGTCTTTAATGAACGCCACAGCAGGCAGACACACACACACACACACACACACACACACAGATAACCCCACATGTATGCACACAAAAGACAGCGCACACAAAGAGAAAACACATGCATGTATGCGCGCGCACACACTCGTGGTCACTCAAGCAAACGAGGTTAATCGAGCTAGCATGATTTAGCCCCCTTTCAGCTGCTGTAATTGTTTTGGGTGCCGTCTTGTTCACAGTCTGTGATGCTGCTCGGGTGGCTCGATTTCATCTACTTTGCTTATTTACACTTTTTAGACAGAAGAGGACAAAAACAGGCTTCTTGTTTCTAGCCAGTGATCAGCCAGCCAGCTGAATTTACAACATTGGCTCCATGAGTTGGTTGACTTTGAAATGTTTTAAGTTGATTTGTTTTAAAATAAGAACCCTAAGGACTCTCTTATGCAAAAGTCAGTACTTTTTGCAACCCAAACCTGAGGCAATAATTTTAATGTTATGTCATCCCAACTTCCTTCCTGATTTTATTTAGCTGCTTAGCTCATGTACTAATTTATGCTTAATTTTTTTGTATGTGTTTGACTTTTGTTACAAAAAAGGGGGGGTTGGGATCAGGACTGAGCGTGTGTTTGGCTCATCTCATAAAAACAAGTTTGGCTGCGGTCACCGGAGCATAAATCTTCACAAATCTAACAGAGCAGAACAGAGTTGCTAAGTACAGCCAATGCTCTGATATAATGGACAGAAAGTGGGAAAATGCAAACACAGTTGATGCTAGTCATGAACTGGACTGTTTTTTTTTAATGTAACTTGTAACCTCACAAATGAATGCAATGTATGATGGGTTATTTCGACTATAGGTAGTGAGATGCTAATGCGGCTAGCGCAGACAAACATGCTCTTAATCCATTCCTTGGGGAAGTGAAAAAAAATATATATAAACCACTCTCCATCAGTCTTAATATGAAACTTCAACCAACAGAGGAAGCCAAAGCTTGACAGCCCAGCCATGCCTGGTCAGGAAGAGTTTAGCAAAGGTCAATTAGCGGCCTTAGATGGACATCCATTGTTTAACAGACTGGCGATGGGATGTTCATGTGATTATAATGAAAAATAATTACAGTATTCCAGTTCAGCCACACTGCAATCTGAGCACCAAATGACAGGCAAAAATAGGAGCATTGTACTGCTTAAACTGTGGGTTCTCTCAGTTTACCAACCATTAGCACGCTCACTGGCACTCATCTTATTTAGATTCCCTAAACTAAGCCTGGTAATGTAGAGTTAGAACAGGCAAAAGGATACAGGCTGTACCTTATGTTCTTCTCAATGGTCATTTTCATCTTTCCTTTCCATAACTAACCCCCGACCCCCCTGACTGTGGGTCCAGAGAGAGTGGCTGTGCTGTTATATAGACCATGTGCTTGTGCAAACGTTGCGTTTCATTGTGAGTCAATGTGGTGTGAATAACAAGCATGGACTTTCTGCGGGACACAGTTGGGCATTAAGACATGATCTGCAGTAAACAGAGGATTAGAGGGTGTAAGGGACAAACTGTGCAGTGAGTTTATACACACTTAAAGACCACAGAGTACAGTAGAGAGGTCAAAGAAGAAAGCATTATCTTGTATCAGCCACAGACGATTTTTTGTACGTGTTTTCAGTGCTAGACAAGGCACTACTACATAAAATGGCATTCCCTAATTCATTTGAAATGAATAGTGTTCACAAATTGCGTTATTTAGAGCTAGACAGCTTACTCAGAACTCACATTTAAATTCATCCAGGCTGGGCTGGAGGTTCTGAAGCCGTCTAAATCAGCATATGTTTTCGTGTTTTCTTCCACCTCTGCCTAAGTCAACAGTAATCGGGCCAGTAAGTCAATGAATAGTGTCTTTATTCCACATGGATGGCTGCAGCCAGGATCGACTCGAAAATATCTCCTAGGTGGTCTCAGTTCAAGTGCAGACTGGAGCAGAAGTGAATTACTGACCGAAGCCTTGTCTTTTTATTCAAAATGACAAGATTAGCTATATGCATAAAACAGGAAACATGTTTCAGGTTGCCTTGAAAACTGGAATTGGATGGAGCCCAGTAACAACATTAGAAGACTGTGATGTGATTACCAGACTGTTGGTCGGCACATAAACGTGACTTTAAAAGCTGCAGAGTTGCAATTGTGACGCTTCTTGGTAGCAATCAGTTTAGCCAAGGTGTCAGAGTCGTAGGGAGCACAAAGAGGGACATAATCACACATGATGTATGGTTTCGTGTTAGACCGGGAGCTGGTCGGCAGGAAATGCACATCCATCAAACCAACGACGAATCTGTTTAGTTTCAGACTAAACACTTAAAATTGTGCTTAATTTGATTGACTTTTGTGAAAGGACGTTTCCAAACCAAATTTGCACGTGATGCCTACTAAGTGGCCTTGTTTTGCATTTTGGCAGTTGAAGGTCGTTCAAAATGCATTTTTTGTTTTTTACAACATAAATCCACTGTTAAAGTTGATACATTAGGAATGATGGTATAAATGTAAATTTGACAATGTTGATAAGAATCTATGTTCAGCTATCTAGGGTAGGTACTGTAGGTACTAAAATGCATAGCACAACTGAGGCTGATGGGAATGCAATTCATATTATTTAGGTATTTGGACAGATTATGTGGTTGCCAAGTGATTATAGTTCATCTTCTGGGGATCTTGAATATTTAAAACCACATTCAGTGGCAATCAATCCAACAACTGCTGTGAAACACAAAACTGACAAACACATGATAGCGCTAGAAGAAAAGACTTTAGGGGATCACTAAAGGATGTGGAATTTATCCTCTGGTGACCATGAATGTCTGTACAAAATTGCATGCCACTCCGTCCAATAGTTGTTAAGATATTTTACTATCTGTACTAAAGTGGTGGACAGACAGACCAACACTGACATGTAAAAATCTTCTTTGCAATCTCACAACACCTTCTGTGCTTTTAAGATAAACAGCACTACAGCAGCATGGTTTTCCAGTACAGATATAAAAGTTTTGGACAGAAACCTCGAAATCTTTTCTGAGAACTGTTGGCAAGAAAACGGGAAACTGCTACCTCAGTATTTTCTGCAAGTTTCTGTCAGCTCCAAAACATTTCAGAACCGTTTAAAGTGAAACACGCGACCTTGTGAATGTCTTTGTTTTGGTTGTGGTGAACTGAGGTCACTGTGTTGTGTCCTCAGGCTAATAGCGGGTTAAATGAGCCTGGTGAGTTGCAAAGAGGGCAAGAGTCTGGCTGAAGGTTCTCAGAGCCGATTATCCAGCAAACGTGGTCCTACACAATGTAATTTAAGCAATTAATAAATCTGTCGGGATGAATGAGATTATTATTTTTTTTCTTCCCTGGACATTGCGAAGGGTAAGGTTTGGGCTGTCAAGTTCGATGTAGTGTTCAGGCTGTTGAGTCAAGCCTGTAGGTCCAGGGTGTCGCCACTGATTCCCCTGAGGACGGATGACCTTTGACCCCCTGGTAGCCTAAGGGTCACCATGCTTTGACCTCGGCAGTTACAAGGGTGCATTCCCACTAAGAGGGCTGAGGGCCTGGAACCCCAAGGCCACATACACACATTCAGAAAAACATATGCACACACACACACACACACACACACACAATCACAACCATAAACACATTCAAAATACCCACAGAGCTCCTTTGCTCCGCTGCTGAGTCAGTGAAAACAAACTCCTATGTTACTTCGTTTTGATAATCAAATTTGACTTTGAAGGTTTTTCTGTGAACATTATTAAATTTCCCCAGAGTCACAAAGTCTGGCACGGCTTTATTAATTAGTGCAATGAGTAGCAAGTGATTTACGGTGGAAGTCTTTGGTGTCAGAGTTTAGAGTGGTGGAAATAGGTATCATTAGTCTGCGAGACGCTCTAAGTAGTGGCCATATACACATAATGAAAGCTTTCATTAGGAATCTGGGAGGATTGGTTGTACAAGGTGAGTAAGTATGCGAGTGTCTGCGTCTGTGTTGTAGCAGTCTGATACACATGAGAGCATGCACGCACGCACACTTGTGTGTGTGTACCTTTTTACTGGGCTTTGTTTGACTGGCAACAAGCAACAAGTTTCATCCACACAAGTCTGTTTTTACGCACACACACCCTTTCGCTTTTTTATTCATCCCTTTACCATGTTCGCCCACTCAAATTTCCGAGCACTAAAAGTCCTGACCTCATGGCCCATCTTTGCTAGTGAAAGTGAAAGCAATGTATCTTACAGAAGCTGCATTTCTCCATGACCCCATATGACCAGTATCCACCAGTGTCTACTCTATGTTTCCAATTTAAATGCATTCATGTATCATTTATTTACCTTGTGTGCCAATATTTACATTTTTTCATGGACTCCACTGACTCACGGTGACCGGCTTGCCGCATGTGCATACCATACATACAGTACTTTATATATACACACACACAGCAAGTTGATGATTTTACCATGTTTTTACCAGAAGCCTGGGAAAGAACAATGTGCTACTGTGCACATGGTGGATCGGATTAATATACTGAGTTCATTTCACAGATCGTTTGTGGCTATCGTTAGCTAAAATGATTTAGCATTGTAGAAAATAATGGATTACTCCAAACAGATAGATTAAATTCAATCCTTAGCTCATGGATGCCATTTTAGACTCTTAAGGCTCTAGGGATGACAGTGTAAATCTTTTTTTTTCTGTACTTTGACAGACTGAAACAGACTGTATTGCTGAAATATCGCTGCCTTAAATTTTTCACATTGTGACATTCGTGGTCCCGAGAGGATGAATCTTTGATGACTTTTTCTGTCGTTCCACCATCAGATCAGACTGCTCATCTTGTCCAGTGATTTGGTTCACGACCAAATGCCTACAAAAAATGATGACGTTCTTGTCAGCCTCAGCTGTGCTCTGTGTTTAGCGCTAATTAGCAAATGTTAGCATGCTGTCAAGACAATGATAACATGCAGAACTGATGCAACTATACCTGCTAAACACCGGCATGTTAGCATTCACTGGGAGAATGTTAGCATGCTGACGTTAGCACTTAACTCAAAGCGCCATTGTGCCTAATTACAGCCTCATTGAGCTGTTAGCATGTGAGTCTAACCTAAACTGCACAATTATGTGCCAGATGCCACTAATCAACACTTTTACACTTTGATTTGATTTTTGGAAAAGGTTGCACAGTTGCAAAACTAAACTTGCAAATAAGGTTAATGAATCAAATGTTACCATAAATGTCATTTTATGAGAGGTGATACCTTCAAATGGCACATCCTGTTCACTTTTCACAGGCCACCCACCTCGTGAATGAAAATCCTGTGACCTCTTCACTGAACCTCTTCTGCAAAATGAGAATTTATGCAGCACAGTCACACTGAAATGTTAATATGAGCAAAGCAGCTCTGCCCACATGTGTGCTGCTTCGCTGCCGGAGGATGAAACTGCAGTGATTCTGCACATGCAAGACAGTACTCAGCAAACACACTCTCTCTGTCACACACATACTCAGTGCCAGCACAGGCTACAGTCCAGCCAATTAACTGCAGACAACACCAGTTCATCATTAACACTGTGTCCCTCTCAGTGTGTGTGACGGAGGGATCTCTAACCTTATGTAATCTGTGTATATCCTGGAGGCTTGTCATCTGTTGGTAAACTAATCATTAAGTCTGCTGCTGCGCTGAACCATCTCTGGCCTCTATTTTTTATTTATTTATTTTTTCAAGCTGTGATTCAAGCTGTTCTTTTACATAATGCTAAATGCGACGTAGAAAGCTCCGTTTGCGTACAGTTACTCTTCCAACACTTATATGATCAATCTTGCCTTGACCCTTTCATTCCTCCTTTACAAGTGTGAAAACAAAGTGGTTTTAGTGTATTATGCACTTACTGTCATACACCTCTCAAGGAAATTAACCAAATTTAGACATAAATTGGAGGCTCCAGGAGATGGAGTTGCATTTGGGATAAAATTAAGAGCTTATCCACGGGGGCATCTTCAGATGGCTCTGGTCCTCTGAGACTCATTGATCTCAGCAGCAGGTTTTATCTCAATTCCTGTCTTCCCTGCTGCTGCACGCAGATGGTTATATTCCTTCAGACGGCTTAAAAGGTTCCTTTAAAAAAAAAAAAAACACCTTTAGAAGAGTGGATGATTTTTGCTGATAAGAAAATTATATTTTGTGTCAGGTCTTGTCCTTTATCTCGCTGTAAATTTCTTATATATTTCTCTCACTCTCTCTCTCTCTCTCTCTCTCAACACACAATCTCTGTGGGTGTTGGCTGCCATGGTGGCTGAGCGTGTGTGATGCCAAGGCGGCAGCCTGGTGCAGCAGTGACGGTGAGTCATAGCTAGCAAGAACACAGCGAAAAGCAATGGCACCCAGTCATTACAACATACATACGCTACATGGCCCTATAGGGGTGTCCAGGGATGAGGAAGAAACCAGGTGCGGTGCAGATGCAGCTTGATTGGAATCAGTACATTTCATTCACTGATGAGTTTTCCCCTCTCCATCACTCTCTTTCAGCTGTTTGTATATTTCTCTGTCTTTCCTCTGCGTGTATTTATTTCTCCTTCATCTGTGCTCGCTTCAAACGCTGCATCATTTCCAACCCACTCAAACACTGTTCCTTAGCGCCGTCAAACAACACGTTCTTGCAGAAAAGTTGGGAGCGCGATCAAACAAACAAACAACCTCAGTGGAAGACGCCGTCAAGCCTCCCGGTGTTCAGTCTTGTTTACATACTTGAGGAGATGGCAATGCCGTGCTTGGTTGCAGAAAACCATGGTGGTGTGCCGCATGCATAAACGTCTACGTACGCGCTTACGTCCGTGTGCCTGCATGCGCGCATCAGCATTCATTGATTGCGTCTGCATTGAAGGCCCCCATTAATGATCTTGAGACGTGATTAGATGGAGGAATCCATATCTTTTGCCTCCTCTCCAGTCGCTAACCTGTGGGGAGCGCAGCTGGTTAGCACAGCACAGCATGGCACTGTGCTGGTGGCTTTATGCCTCATTGGACTCTAATGCAGTGTGGTGTGCAGCAACACAGATCAGGTAGATGGAGAGAACTGAGAGCAAATGAAGAACGGATTTACTGGCAGACCTTCAGGTGCCGTGATCGGGAGTAGATAAATGAACCTCACTTGACTGGACTGACCTCAAACGACAAGTGACAAATGATATTTTATGTACATTAGCAAGTAGACAGGGACAAATGGTCAAATAGACTCTCCTGTGACATACAGGTCACACGTTCACTCTATACAGCTTCCCATTTGTTGCCATTATGAGCCAAGTATTCACTGAGTTTGAGCCGTTCTGACTGTTTTGCTCATCCGCTGTAAATCACTGTAATGAGAGTGTTTGCAGAGCGTCCCCAGCACAAGTACAAACAGAGCGAGATGAAATGATTCGACAAGATTGTAGTCATTTTAACTTTGCGTTCCTTCTGTTGCGGCGACGAAGGTTGTAAACAACATATGGGCTCCCAAGGGTGGCATCTTCACTTTACAGATGTCTGGAGATGCACTGTGGGACAGTGGGTGAATGAAAAACAGCGTTCCTAACAGTTCTCTCGAACTGTTTTGATCTCCACGCACACACACACACACGCACCTACCTGGGCTCCCCCGCGAGTGTGTTATTCTACACCCATCAGCAGCCCTCAGGAGAGCTCAGGCAGGTGTAGCGTTACGTCACTGACACACTTTATCATTAGCCACAGCTCATTAGGGTAAAACGGCGCGCCTCGTCTCGCTAATCACTCTGCTGGGGTGTTATTAGTTAAGTTGAGCTGTGAATGTTATTGAAATGTGAAACTGTGGTACGACGATATGTGATGTTTTCTGGTGGCGGGACAACAAATGCATGTACCATCTAATTTTTAGCTGGGCTCGTCATAAGGGTGGAGTATCTATAAACACAATTTATAAGAGGATACTTTTTTAGTTTCATCACAGATGCGTACAGTATATTGGTATTGTGATGTGTTATAATCGTGGTTGTGGTTGCCAGGATTTTATTTTGCTTTATTTTTAATTTTAGTATAATTTTTTCTAATGTCGTTCCATGTTTATTCCATATTTTAAAATGTCTGTAGCTTTTAGGTTGAAAAACCATTACAGTAAAAGACCGTAAAATATGTCATTAAATATTACAGTGTTTTACTGTTATTAATAATAATAATCTAATATAAAACAGTAGTTTATTCTGTATGAATTCCCTTAAACTGCCATATAAATAAAGGTCCTGAAATATTTATTGGCGTATTTTAAAGTCTTTCACTGTCATAATTTGGCAGTTTTTCACCATAAAATCCACAAACAATATTTACAGCGCAATTCATCGCAAGGCTGACACATGGAGACAAGCATCCATTCACGCTCACATCTACACCCATGGGCAATTCAGAGTCTGCGTGTCTTTGGACTGTGGGAGGAAGCCGGACAAACTCCACACAGAAAGGCCCCAGGAACCTTCTTGAGATGAGGCGACAGTGCTAACCACTGCTCCACTGTGCCGCCCTGTGTTGTAACCACCGGCAGAAACAGCCAGTAAACATCAATTTATGATACATTTACTCTATTACTGTGCATAAGTACAATTTTGAGGTACTTGAAGTTTCCTGGAGTGTTTTTATTTTATGCTACTTTGTACTAAATTTTAGAGGGGGATAGCGTGTACTACATAAAATCCATCTGGCAGCTGTTACTGCACAGCAAATGGATAGTTTACATAAAAAACATATCATCGACTACAAAAATATGCTAAAGTGAGACATGTATATGTGTCTGTGTGTATAGCCTACTGTCTGTTATATATTTTGTACCATCCTCACGCCCCTCTGCCAAGTGTTCCAGTGTTTACTTGTTTTAATTCATTATTTGTTGACCTGTCTGTCCAACGGTCTCTACACTAAAACAAATCCTTGTCCATTTATTGCACTTGGCAAATGAAGCGATTCAGAGTCTGATTATGAGTGTATGTGTCCGGACTTGGCCCACAGCTCCTTTCAATACTTCCGAGAGATGGATGAGAGACGAAGCGACCGAGTGGGGGGGGCAGAGAAAGTGTTAGAGACAGAATGATAGATGGAGCAGGCATGGAGGAGGCATGTTCAGTGGACACAAGCCAAGATTTCTGTCTGAGGGGTGAAACCCAACAGGGAGAGCTTTTTCACATCCTCCCCAGGAAAGTTTCAGCCCCTCTCCTCCACTCTGTACGTCCCACCCATATTCATCCTATCCCTCATATTCCCCCTCCTTCCTTCTCTTTTTATAGGTCTCCCCTCCCCTGATATCCCTCCATCTGTCTCCCCTCTTCCCGTCCTTCTCGCCGCTCTCCTCCACTCTTCACGGAGGTGATGACAGAACTTCCTTGGCACGTGTTGCGCAGATGAACCTCTAGAGCCCCTAGACATACACCAAGACACATACACACCCATGCACAGAACACATGTTGAATGGATTAATTCAACCTTACTATACCCACCTGGGCTGAGGAGATGGTGATGGAACATATAGTGAAATCTGCAGCCGGTCTACATGTCTTACTTACAGTGCTAGATTCCTTACTGCCTTGCTATGAGATCCCATTTTCTCTTTAGTGCATACAGTATAGCAATATGCGCTCATGGGTTTAGCTGTTAAAGTGCAGCTCTGTAACTGAAGTTGTATCAGTGCCACTGAGACTAATTCCTGTATAATCGTAATAGTTTAAAGGCCTTTACAGGCCTTGATGAAATACATGAAAATAAATTTCTTCACCTCTTCTGCTGATCTACAAAAAAGTAACCACCACAAGCTTCAGCCCTTGTGTCTTATTTCAAAATATATTCTTGGTTATTTAACATCCTGTTACTGTCTGTGGATTCATTTGAAACAGACTGCAGTTAATGTCACGAGAGAATAAAGTCTAATTAAGAGCAGACAACGACTTCCTGTTTATGTGTTCAAATGTAGTGCAAACTCGAAACACATTGGTCGTAAGTAATCTCATTTAGCAACTGTGGGGAGATTGTGAATGCTGTCTAGCGTACAGCTAGAAAAGAGGTCTATTCAGAGGAGTAAAACACATTCAGACAGTGTTTGGTTGAAGTTGGGGGAATTTCTAGAGAGAGTGGTGGAACTGGTCCGGTGGGAGACTGACAGACAAACGGAGGAGTGAACCTGAACCACAGGAGAACAAGATTTAAGCATTTGTTTGTCCCAAAGATCGTTTGCTCAACAAGAAGCAGAGTCGCGTCCTTCGTAAGTGCAGCATATAGCTGACAGAAACATCTGGAGAGTGGCGTGAAGAACCTGCGCAGTGCATTGTAGTGTCTCAATGAGGGGATGAGATGTAGGTGTGAAGTTTGCAGCAGGAGGAGGATGACTGGATGCCACACCCAGAGAGAGTCAAACAGGGGACCGACAAGAAACACAAGGGACTGCTCGACAGTAAGAAAGAGGGAGAGATACAGGCAGACAGTGACAAAAAGGGTTATGATTGTGATTAGATCCTAAAAGAGCTGATCACAATGTGTTATTGTCTCTTAGGATTCAAACCTCCATCTATTTTTCTGCCAAGTGTGGATCCAGTCGAGGTAGCTTTAAACTTTGACTTTGAAGCAACCTTAATGAAGCAAGTTAAAGCTTATACATCTGTTTTTGAGCTCTTTTTCTCCAATCTTTGATTTTATGATTAATGGAACAAGGGGAATCTGTGTCCCTTTGAGTCAGTATGATTATACAGATGAGAGAAATAGTACTCTTTGAGTATTTTTTTTCTTCTTTATCTGGATTATGTCTTGGCGGCGGACACAGACCAACTCTGTGCGTTAGAGGTTCAAACCGTTGAGCGCAAAACAGCACACAGCCACTGGAAAGGCCCCTGGACTTCTATTACGTTTGCTGTCATCGAGTAACTGAAATCGACTATGCAAATATTTCCTAAAAGCTTTGGAACAGACGACACTTTCTGGAGTAATTCAAACTGGTGAGCAACAGACATAATGCAGAAGGAGATGCATCAAGCTTAACTCGCTGAACTCCAAAATATACATATTAAATCAATATGATTTGGTGCAGGGTTCTGTAAAATTGCCAGACGCGTTTTTTGTTGCCAGAGAGTGTTTTGTTTCTTCTCAAAGAAAATAATGGCCGCATTATCTGACCAAAATCTACACTTGTTTTCTGTCTTGAGCCTGTGGGAGACTGGTTTTCTGCTGGACAAGACTGTCAAAATTAGTTAAGGCTGTACACTACACATTTCAGAGGGTGTAGCTTGATATAAAGGCATTAAACACAGCATTGCATCATCACCGTATATATCATAACCTACGATATGCTATGAGGCCCGGATCACTGATTACCCCGTGTGTGTGTTTGTGTACACATACTGTGCATATATCATCTGAAACATAACACAGCTATGAGTTTCTGTGAATGTGTGTGGGTAAGAGCTCTCATTCGTACATCAGAGAGACTGGAGAGACTGTCCATGTGTCTAACATGTGTTTCTCATTGGGTTTCATCGCGTTTCATTTGCCTATCTGAGCCAGGTTCTCACCTCTAAAGCCTCTGGGTTTATGTGCAAGGGGAGATATGAGACATGTTTGAAAAACAGATTGTTCTATGGTTACACGTGCAAAGGACTGCAATGCTTCTGACCACATATATAACTGAATGAATGACATGGAACAGTGATGTTGGAAGAGTACCCCTTATTTTTTTGACCACCCACTGTAGGAGTTTTTTTTGGGGTGGGGGGATTTACTTATTAGCTTTCATGTCAACATGTAGATGAGAAGATTGATGCTGCTCTCAGATTTGTACAATAAAGCTAGCAGCGGGTTAAATTAGCAAAAAGAATGGAAATGGTAAAACCAGCTAGCCAAATGTAACAGAAATATGCCTAGCCGCACCGCTAAAGCTCACAAATTAACCTGTCACATCTCGTTTATTTAAATTGTACAAAAATCAAAGCATAAAAACAACATGATGTGGTTTTATGGAGGTTAGAGCCAAGCTTCCCCCTCTGCTTCCAGGCATTGTGTTAAGCTAAGCTAACTGGCTACTAGCTGCAGTTTCATATTTACTGTACAAACATGAGAGTGGTGTTGATCTTCTCGTATAACTTTCTGCAACACATGAAGCAAATTTCCCAAAATGTCAAAACCGTTCCTTGTAAAGGAGTCCAGGCTACAGACCTAATGGTATATTGCGTGCCATTCCGAAAAGGCACCTATTCCTGATCAATGACTGATATCGCAAAATTAAAACAAACAAAGCAAACTTCCATGATAAAAGTCTTTAAAGGACAAAACGATAATACCATTGCCAAATGGATGCCAAATTGTTTGTAAAAGCGGTTTGGAACTGAACACTTCATCAACAAGGGTAAGACACAGAGTCCGCTGGGACACCTCCGTTAGGGAACCTTCAAAGAGTTTTCAAATAAAGTATTTTCCTAATATTTTATCTGTCTTTGACGCGCTGCGGTCTGGGGACTGTAGGGAGGGTTTGACGTATTTGGCTGCAGTTGTAACAACGGCAGGAAAATTCATTTCTGGACTGTCAAAGACATTTGTTCTCCCTGGCCTCCCAAGGCGAGAGTGCAATCTAAGGTCTTTTTTTCTTCTTCTTCCCTTTGCCTTTCATTTCCTTTCCTTTCCTTTCTATGCTCCCTCCCTCCTTCCTCACTTTCTTTCACCCTCCCTCCCTCTGAATCTCCGCTCTTGCCCTTGTCTGACATATACCCTGGATTTTGTGTGTGTGTGTGTCTGTGTTTCGTACATGTGTGCTTTTCTGTGTGTGAGACATTCCTCAGTACGGTCCAGGAGCTCCGTGCTGTCACACACTTCCTCCCTGAGGCCTGAACCATGAGGAGGTGGGAGGTGGGAGGAGGAAGAGGAGGGGGGCTATGGCTTGCTACTCGAAAATACTTTTAAAAAATGCACAAAAGGTGCACAGGTGGGTGAAACTTTTGCTCATGTCTGCGTTATACACACACATAAAATTCAGCACAATGAGCACGATGAATGTTGATTGGTGATGTGATATCATGCACAGTTGACAGGCTACTTCCTTTATTAGACCGAAACATACCAGTGAGCCCCCCCCCCTGTCATTCTATCTGCTAGATGGTGCATGCATATGTGTCTGTGTGTGTGTGTGTGTGTGTGTTTTCAACATGCCTAAATGCCTTATGTTGTTTGCTTTTTAGCTCGCCTCAGTAAGTTCATTTGTTTAACCCCCCCCCCATGCATTCACAGACACACACGCACAGTCGAGTGTGCACTTGTAGGAGCTCCTTCTCCTAAACCGAGTAGAAACAAATAAATGACGTAATTGTCCCACGAGTCAGTTCACTTTTTTTTTTTTTTTGCCCTTTTCAAGCCTTTTTTTGATAGAGACAGCTGAAGAGTGACAGGAATGCAGGGAGAGAGAGAGAGACGGGGAATGACATGCGGGAAAGAGCCACAGGTCAAATTCGAACCCTGGGCTTCTGCAGCAAGGACTGAGCCTTCGCACATGGGGCGGCTGCTCTACAAAATGAGCTTAACGCCGCCCTGAGTCAGTTCACATTTTAATGACTAATCATCTCACTCCTCAGAGCCCGCAAGCTGCACCTATCTGCACTTGTCTTTTAATGATCTAAGCTGAAATCTAAAACATTTTAATGAATACACTGTGCAGTACAACTGTGCTACTGTATCTTCACTTCATTAACTAATATATCCGCCCGCGCTACCTGGTCGGTAAACGCTACACAAGATAAATCTATCAATAAAATACACCCGATGTCGCATCCTTTTAAAATGCGCTCCTTTGTTTGACTGCTTTGGAAAGTTGGTCATATACAGTGGTCTTTGGGTTAGCAAAGGCTTAAAGATTAGACAGTGTCATATAGGAGAGGTTTAGCATTAACTCAAAGGGTGAGGTAATCGCTTTAAGATCTACAGATACACAAGTAGACGACTGGTTCTACATATGGTCACGGGTTTATTTGCATCTTTGGTTTAATAGACGTTAACTTACTTTGATAATAAATGCACTTCCTGTAACTGAGCCACCCTGAGGATCCGAACCCGAAATCTTGAGGTACAGGACGACCGACGCTGCTGCTGAGTTTGAGATTTCACTGTCTTACAGTACTGCCCTGAGGGGGAAACTCCACTCCAGAGACACAGTCAGGTGTTACATTGCAGATGTGGATGAGGTTTCTCTGTAGGACGAACATTAGTTTGAGTTTTTACCCTCTTTGCATTTACATGGAGTTCAGGTTAAGGGTCAAAAATGTGGACTATAGTGGTAAAACTGACATCTCTGATGGAAAGGTTTGATCTCTACAGTTGAACTTTTAGGTCAGGTTGATTTTATTTATGAAACCCACAATCACAAATCACAAATTTGCCTCAAAGAGCTTTGCAATCTGTACAGCATGCGACAGCTTTAGACCCTCAGTTTGGACAAGGAGTAACAGAACTTAAATACGGGGAAGAAATTATGAAAGGAAGCAATTTATGGTGAATAAAAGCATCACCCAGATGTCTAAAATATGAAATTAATTATGGACACAACAGAACTTTTTTAGCTCATCAATGATAAATGCCAGATTTTCCCCATAAAAGACCAATGACATATGAAACTAAAAAGCATTTATATATCAACCAACAGACATATTTGATATCTATGCCCCATTCACAACTTTAAGGGCTGCCATTAAGTCCTTTATGTAAGTCAAGTGTGGGTTTTTTGGCTGGACAGTGACTGATGTGTCCAGTAATTGTGTTCAGGAGTCGGGACGCAACAGGAAGCCGCAGGCAGCGATGTTGCGATTTCCATCAGCTTAACAACCACCCAGCCTAATATGGTCAAGACTCAAGAGTTAAACAGCCCAGCTCTCAGGGGCTTCAAGTGACTGACAAAGTGCTCAGGTATGCCAGCTATGGTAGCTTAACTGCTGGAGGTCCTGCACAGGTTGGAGGTAGCACGCCGGATGTCCTTAGTGTCCTTAGCCTAATTAGGGCAGTTTGAAAGGTATCACCAGAGGAGCTGTTGTGTGTGTGTGTGTGTGTGTGTGTGTGTGTGTGTGTGTGTGTGTGTGTGTGTGTGTGTGTGTGCATGTGTGTGTGTGTAGAGGGACTGGTTGTGCCTTGAGCAATGAACAGCACATCCACTTAATGGGATTAACATTTAACCAGTGCACTCACTCGCTGTCACACACCTGTCTAAAAAAACACCACACCAGAGTCAGGAAACTGTGTGCATCTGTATGTGTGTGTGTGTGTGTGTGTGTGTGTGTGTGTGTGTGTGTGTGTCCCTGTAGGGGGTAACCAACTGTTGATTTACTTCATTCAACAATTACCACTCAGAGGTGGCAGGAATTCCAGAAATGAGGAAAGATTGCGTTCCACTCAGAGCCCTTCCTCTCATAAAAATACCTGAATTAGTGGAATTAGTTGGCTAAGCCTCTCTGGTGTCATACCACATCTCACCTATTAAGGTGCACATGTCATTATGAGTTATGGTCACCTCTTTAAATTGATTTATGCTGTGCATGCAGGTAGGAGCAGTTGAGCTTAACATAAAGAGTGGAAACTGGCACATTTCACTTAAGCTTTGGCTGTGCTGTTAGGCAAACTTTGTTACCTTCTGCTAGCTGCTTTTAGACTAACTGTTTCCAGTATTTTGCCAATTTAACCTGCTGCTAGCAGCTAGTTATAAATGTAGAGGAAGTTAGAAGAAGAGCACTGATCGTCTCATCTAACTCTTGGCAAAAAAAATCACATTTTCAAATTTTCAGCTTGTGTCATTATCTCAGATTTGACCGCAACCTCAGTGGCTGTGAAATGAAGCCAGGGTGGAAGTGACCAAAAACTGAAGTTCTTTGAACGGCCACTTGAGGCTGGCTACAGAACAAGTCAGTCTCCATAAGCCCCCATATTAAAATGTCCAACTTCACAGCAGAAATAAACATGTTTACAGCCTGGATTAGATTAGCCAGGAGGTGGAAGAGGCAGGACTACTAACATTTTTTAACAGACTTTTTGAGCTTCAAGATGTCTCTTCACACAGCTATATATGTTAGCACAATGGACACAATGGATATGGGAGTGTGCCTGTGTGTGTGTGTGTGTGTTTATTTTCAGCTCAGCTTCTGAATGAACTGAAGTTATTTCTGTTATTTCCCTCCAGTGTTTCTCCTCTGTCCTCTTTTGTCCATAAATTTATGAAGAAAACTCACGCTGAAGCGTTTTCAGCTCGCCCACATGCTTTGTTGCATCAAATTGCAAAAAGGAAATGATGATTTTAAAGAATATAAGAAACACAAAATCCACATTTCATGCTAAACTGGGATAAATATAACACGTTACATGCCATACCTCGGGAGTGACTACACACAGCTCCAATGTATCTGAAGCCCTCTTAACTTAATATAACTAAACTAAATATACAAAACTCCTTTCTCCAGCTTCTTACCAACAAAAACAGCCCATGTATGCATGTATGGTCACAACAGAATTTGAAAAATGGGCTTCAGAGTCTTGAAGTGACTGCGGATCCTTCCAGTAAGTGTAACCGAACCTTCCCTGACTCCAGTGAACTGATGCATCTGATGACAGCTCAGTGATAACAGTGTACCCTCCCCAACAGAGATGACACGTGCAGATAGACTAATAACAGGGGAGAAAGACAACATAGATTGCAGGTAGATACATGCGATGAGTGACAGTGACCGGACATGCATTCACTATAAGATATCCTGAATAGAAAAGCAAAGAAGAGGCATGTTCTTTTTGTCGACTTTATTAGAAAAATGTTCTTTCGCTTTCATCTCGGGGAGAAAGAAGCTCAACCCTCGAGTTTATTTTTAGTGAGGCGGTCGGAGGATGATTCAGACGACATTCCTGTTCACTGTCTCTTCCAGATGATGTTTTGGGGACGAGTGGACCATTACGAAATATAGCCCAGATTCCCACAGCTTGATTGACACTTTTCCTTTAGGCTAAATCTGGAACCATTTACCTCATTCTCACAAAAGGGGGTTGGAGGTTTTGGAGTTGGGTTATACAGGGTCACAGAGAGAAGGAGGCCCGTTGGGTCATGACCAGGAAAGGAAGCAGATTTTTTTTTTTCTTTCTGCATATGGCTTGATGATCCCAAACTATTTTACCAGCTAGCTAAATTCTAGCTCCAAAAGCTTCTCGTGCCAAGTATTAGCGCTGGTGCTTGTGGCTATTTGTAGTTTCCCCAGCTGGTCGTTATCTCATCTGCCTGACATATTTTCACGGGGTTCTATGTCACTTTTAGGCAGAAATTCATCAGTCACGTTAACGACACGGTGTGTGGTTATCCGGAGCTTTTAATGACCAGATATCACTTTTCAGACCAGTCCTGCAATCTTATGCCATATTTTTTAGTTTCACTTTCACTGCTGTCACATACGCCACAGTTAGCATTTCCACATTTAACATGAGCAGCGAAGCAAAATTGTGACTGTGACTGTGTTTTACCAATTCAACAGCTATGACAGATATCTGGGATAACTAAGCAGGCCATTGCATGACTGGTGTAGTACTGGCTAAGATGCCTTTTACTGTTTCCAACAACCAGATACGCTGATAAGACGATAACCTCCATGTGCAGCAGTTTGTCATTCAATGCTCATGACATCCAAGCTGCCGTCACAAAGCGCGCAGCCCCACATCAATCTGGATTGTTTTCAAAGCAGCGTTCCATAAAGAAAAGAGAAGAGGGGGGGGGAGATAAAAGGCAGGATCAGAGACGTACAACGTGCTGCGCCTGGCTCTGACACGTTCATCAACCGTTCTGTGTTTCCACGCACCAGAAGGTGACAGGGGCAGGATTTACTGACCCAGAGGCCCCTTTTGTGCTCTCCACGCTGCACTGATCCTCGGCTTCCTCTCTGGCTGCATGTGTAGGCCTATAGGCTTACCTTTTATACCCCTTCTCCCACTCTCTGTGTCTGCTGTAAATAGGCTTAATGTTACAGATGTCTGTGTGCGAGCACAAAGAGCCGAGGCGAAGCACAGAGGCCGGCTCTATTCTGCGCGGAGGCGAGGAGAACAGGTGGAAAGAGAGCAATCGGGACACAGAAGATGATCAGATTTCCTGTTAAAAAAAAAAGAAAAGTTGAGCAGCTACGTGTGTGCTTTAAGTGTGTAACTGTGGATGTATGTGTGTGTGTGTGTGCGATGTGGCGCACAACAGGTGAACTGACTAGTGAGAATAGCTGCTTAGTCGCACAGACAAAAGTCCTTGAAAATGCCTGATCTCGGTTTTTTCCTTACCGTGTTCAACTTTTTTTCAGGGCATAGCTGAAATATTTGTTTCTATCTGTTGTCAGGGTCCAAACAGCCGTGACACTGTTGTGATTTATGAATTGCAGTTCACTCTACTTTGTTGCACTCACTGTAAGTCTCTCCGGATGAGAGCTAAAACACAAAATTGTGAAATTTAAGTTGTAAATCAAGCTGTCAGATGCCGTCAGAGCAGTAGCCAGCAGGGTGAACGAGGGCATCCACGGGTCCCTCGCTGTGTGGGCTGACTGACTGGCTGGCAGGGACAATAAGCCATACTGTTTGACCTGTGCTGTATTTCCCACTGCCAGGTTCACGGACATTCAAACTCTCTCTTCACTCTGCTGAAAGTTCAATCCAAATTCTTCACTGCACAAATCAGGACCTGCTGCCTTTTGAAACTTTGTGTGAGTTACCTTTCTGACAACCGTGACTTCACATAGTATCATACGTAAAGTTTTGTTCATTATTTTCATGACACAGGCCTCTTAACAGGTCATGGGCCTGTATCTTTGGTGTTTTCATGCTCTTAACATTGAGTTCTATGTCGGTTATTCAATACTTGTAACATGTTCTGGTGAATTTATTGTCGATCTCATCATCTTCCTGTCATGCCCCCTGCACACTGAAATACAACCTCATTTTTAAATACTGTGAAAATCAGAATCCAAACAAGCGAGAGTGAGTGAAATAACATTCTCATGATGCAAGATCAGATTTGTGGGAGCAACCACTGGTTTTAAACCTAAAAGACACAAATCTTTCCTGCTTCATTGACAGCAAAAACCAAGAGCAAAATGGACTTTGTCATATTGTTCTGGAATCAGTTTCAAATCACCAGCTTGCAATTCTTTCAAACACACATTAAATATGTTGGAGAATAGTTGCTGAAAACATGTGAAAAGACTTTGAACGATGTATTAGTGAAATGTGGAGTTAGAGGTTAAAACAGTTTTCAGTCCAGGATTTTGTGGGCGGTCCTAAAGGGTGGCTCGATGACACGCTGAGGCCACCCTGAGCATACCCCTGCACCCCAATCTCGCTGAGACTGTTTCACTGTTAGTTGGCTGGGTGGTTAACACTTTATTCTTTGGTCTGACAAACTCTGAGTTTAGATTAAAGTTTAACCTTTAATCTGTCCATATAAAGATTTGGTGAACATTCATTGCCTCACGTTCATACAGTTCACCTGCCCAGTGCAACCACTTCCTACTGTACACTGACCACTGGAGCACTGGGTGGTGTAGCATCCTGGGTGGTGCAAACACCTTGTGAACTGCTGACACTTCTTCGCTCACTTCTTTATTGATTAGTGAGCCATTGAGTCTGCAAGTAAACGAAGCCGCTCTGGATTATTGAAATCCTGGACATACGTGGTGTCATATATCAGGCAGGGCTTGGTATGACCTTCTGTACAGTACATAACACCTCCACGCATAACCTCATGACGAAGTGTCAGTTTTGAGTTTCAGAAGGCTACTTTGTGGGGCATGCATGTGAGCATACAGTATGACACAGAAGGGAAACTGGTATGTTCACCTTCATGACCTAAATCTGATGTAAGAGTCAATCTAGGACTGTGTGTGTTTAAATTGTATACTTTATGAAGAACCCATTTTATTACATAATTGCCACTGTATTCCCAGGAACATTCTCGATCACTAATGAGTTTACAGTGACCTCATGATACTTTATGGTATTTTTAACACATAGATTCTAATGGGAACCCTCATACGCTTGAAAAGTAGACCATGTGGACTTGATAATGTTTCCATGATATATCCATAAAGTCATGGATGTATACAGTATGCTGTCTGCCTGTAGGAGAGAGAGGCGTGTGTGTGTGTGTGTATGTGTGTGTGTGTATGTGTGTGTGCAGGAGGAGGAGGAGGAGGGAGGGGGGGCTCTGCGTTTAAGCCAATAGGCGCAGAGGAGCGCTAATGTCATTTCTCGACGCTCTAACTTGGTGCCAGAGCTGCGCAGCGCTCAACCCTGGTGAACGTCCGCATCTCTCTGTCCTTATCCATGATCATGCACTGAAGTATAACATCCATCGAGCTGATTCAGAACGGCGGCTCTGAGCTGTGTGTGTGTTTGTTTGTTTGGATGCAGTCAGCCCGGATGCCTCCAGAGTCGTGATTTTATTCTGATAAACGGAATATTTCAAGACCTCGACCGCGGACCAAGTTGCAGCTTGAGAGGTGAGCGTCTAAGTTTTGTTTTTTGGCTCATAACTATCCCAATAATAGTGTCCATTTATAAATATAACTACGTTGCTTTTTAATAGTTGTGTGTGCATGTGGGGGGTTTCAATAGAGTCATTTCTCGAGATGCTGTTTTTTTTTTTTCTTCATCTTCTTGAAAATCAACATGCGCCAACAAGGTTGAGAGATGGGGTTGATTTGCTTATCCATGACTTCATGGGCGAGATGAAAAATAGTTAGTCGAGGCTCTGTGAGATATTTCCCCTGAAGGAGGTGGGAAAAAAGTGAAACTGTTTTTTTTTTAAGTGCGTGTGCGTAAAGACGCACTTAATAGCGGGGTTGCATTTTGGTTTCCAGATGTGTGAACTCAGCTGTTGCTTGTCACTCAGGTGGTCTCACTCTCTCTCTCTCTCTCTCTCTCTCTCTCTCTCTCTCTCTCTCTCTCTAGTTTTCTCTCTACGAGCGAGTCTTTTCATGCAGCCCTTGATCCCTTCAGAAACACATTAGTGTTGACAGACCGCAGCCCAGATCCACAGAAACATTACAAAGTGAAGCCACATCACTTCAGCCACGCAGAACAATTGACCAAGGAAGGCATCTTCTCGTGTTCAATGATACCTCAGACTTAAATCTACTTTTTGAAACAAGCTTTGAAGTGTCTCTTTCACTACAGTCTAATTATCTCTGCCTCATGTGATCTGCTCCATGTAAAAGCAGTTTTTTGGGGCTCATTCTCGGTTATGCTATTTGTTTCGAATAGCATGATCATGCATTTAAAGAGCATAAAGAAAATGTTTAAACGCTGAGACTGACTCTTATAGTGACGTCCGTAGATGGACTTTTCAGTGCTGAGTTATCTGTATCGAAGCCAGTGGTGGCACCTAGTGGTGGAAGAGATTTGTGGAGATGCTGCAGAGAGAGAGAGAGAGAGAGTAGCAGGCTGGAAGAAAACTTGTTTACTGAAATAAATCTGATCTGTTGCTGAAATATTAAAATAATAAAACTTTAAAGTACACTGGTCACTGGCAGTGTTGTAGAGTTTCCGTGCTGTGCAGCCTTGGTCACTGTGTTTGAATGACAAACTGTGCTGTGTAGTTAGCTGATCCGGGATGAGAGCAGCCAAGGATCAGGTGACTGAGGTGTATTCCCCCTCTGTGGGAGGCCAGTCAGCCAGACTATATGCTACACTTTGCTGGGGGTATACACTCTGCAATGCTAAGCCTTTGTTAATGAGTATGTATCTGTGTGTGTGTGTGTGTGTCCTTGTCTGTGTGTGGTACTGGGCGCCAGTGCTCATGGATCTGCATGTCTATTACTTAGTATGCTTACGTGCTTGCATGTGTGTGTATGTCTGTGTGTGTGTGTGTATGTGTGTGTGTGATTGAGAGAGAGAGAGAGAGAGAGAGAGAGAGAGAGAGAGAGAGAGAGAGAGGTGTTTGGAGCCAGGAGTTAAGCTGCTGTTAATTGGTCAGCCATTTGAACCACATGGGAGAGAATCAAGTCAGGCAGTAGCTCAAATGATTGGTATGCTTGGCTCGGCTACTGCCTGCTATGGGACATAGCATTGATTTTATGCCTTTAATGGATGCTGAACAAGATCTTTTGTCTCTACATTTTATATAATTAATTAAAAACTTGGGTGCAGAAGCAGAAAAAGTTTAACATTTTAGGAAATACTCGCATGTCTGCACACTAAATATTTTGCAAGAGCCAGCAGCTGGTTAGCTTAGCTTAAATACGTGAAACAGGGAAAATGCTAATGCTAGCTTGGCTCTATTCAGCGGTTGCAAAGTTATAACATTATATTGTGTTCATTTAATCTATGCAAGTATGGAGTCTTGTTGCTAGCAGAAATTCCAGGAGGTCACTGTCCCCACCGAAATATAGCCTGAATCCGGACACATAATCAACCTTAAAACGACCAATTTTCATTTTTACACTTCGCTTTCTGTGCAAATTTAATGAATGAGATAGTAGGTGAGCTTCAGAGGTGCTGGAAGGTAGATTTTAATACCGTTTGACAGGGCCAGGCTAGTCTTTTACCCCAGGTTCCAGTTTTCGTGCTAAGTTAAGCTAACCGCTGACTGTAGCAGTTAGCATCAATTAAGGTGGTGAGGTGTTTGTGCCCTTAAGGGTGAAGTTTAAAAGGTTATTGCTGGTTTAACAAATAAAAAAAAGGAAAGAGTGAAGGTGAAAAGGTTGATTCTGTTTAAACTTGTCAAACTGAGAAGAAGGGGAGGAAGACGTTCTAGCAGAGGAGGGATGTGAATCACAGGGGAGGATTTGAAGCAGTTCTTGAGGAGATGACCTTTGAGGTTTCAACGAAAGATAGAGAATGACTGGACATGTAACGTCATACACATTATGAGCATAGTTTTGGCAGGAGAAGTGGACAGATTATGTACGTCCTTGACTTTTTTTATTGCATTGATTTTTTTGAGGCCCCTGCTGACTTTTTGTTTATGGACGAATTCTAAATCGACAGAATCATTTTTCATAAGCGGTGTCCCTCGATTAGAGAGTCTTCATCCTACAGCCCATGCTCATATGCAACCCAGATTCCCATTCTCCAGTGGGGTTCGAGTGCCAGAGAGGAAATCCAGCCTGGAGATTGTTTTGAAATTGTTGGACACTCTCCTGGAAAACCTTTTTGCTCAGTGACCAAGGGTGTTCTGGATTTAGAGCCATTGGCTCCTCGGTTTAAAACACCTCATCTGATCGCCGCAGTAAAAATGTTTCAAGAGCTCAAGATGTGCCGTGTTTCACCTTTTATGTCTGAAGCAGAATAGATTTTATCCATTGATTGTTGCCATTTAAAACAACGCGGAGACTAAATCTGAATCTTTTGAATGGATAGGCAACTTAAATCCTTCATTTCTGATCCCCTGTGCCATGAATACATAATGGTTTAGCAGTTTCTGATATTTACAGTGCATAATATTATTAACACTAACTAATAGTGTATACATTTTAGATGGCTAGCTACTGGCTGACTCTGGTTCACGGGGGTGAGGCAACAATCACAGCTTTCTTCTGTCCCGGTGTTTGAGTTGGATCACAGATTGGCATTAGATTAAATAAATGGTACCAATAAGAAATACAAACATGAATGTGATATGTGTGTGTGTGTGTGTGCATGTGCCTCTAAAAAAGAGAGAGAGACCTCCATCTATTAGCAAGTCAACACTGTTCTGTCTGTGCGCTTCTGTCAGCCTAATACCTCAGACCAACATGTGTACACACAGGCAAGTTTGTGCTGTCATACTGGAATTAATCGAGTGTGGGGTTGTGTAAATCATTCCAAACCTCAGAAAACACACCCTCACACACTCGCGCACACACACTTGCCAAGCATCTATCCCCTGTAGTTGTGTGTGAAGGGCCAAACAGTGAGGGGCCAATCACCGAAGAGGAGAAACAGAACATTGGACAATAAAAAACAGACATTTCTTGGAAGAACAGAAATAAAATGAGTCTCAGAGTAATATTCAGAATTTTACGTGGCGACCACACACTTGTACTAGTTATCGGCGGCATCATCACTGGTGCAGTGGATTATATGCAAAAAGCGCTGGGACTAGTCATGACAAAGCAGAAATGCCAAACATTCCCTGGTCACAGCTTTTCAAATGTGACACATCACTGCATTTCACAGTTTTATGCATCGTTGTATATTCAAATTTGGGGATTTTCTTCTGTTGCAGACAAAACAAGCTAATTTAAGATGTCAGCTAGGGTTCTGGGCAAGGCTCCTAAGCTTTTATAGACTAAATGATTAATCAAGAGATCAGATGTAAAGGAAAATAATCATTAGTTGCAGCCCAACGCCCATTTCACTACATGTCTGTTCAGGTTAGAAGGAAATATTGCACCATAAATGGTGAAAGAGAGGCTAACATTGTGTATGTACATTAGCTTACACTAGCCATAAACCATGGATAGGCTGAGGAGGTGAAGGGTGCAGTGTATAAAAGTGTGTGGGGGGGCTGGGTACGGCAAGCCTTGATCTACTAACACTAATCGTGATCCTTGTGCTCATTGAGTGGTTACAGACCAAACCCTGCAGGCCGCATTGGCTCCACAAGCCTGGTATTATGGTCAGCTTGTGGGGAGGAAAAGTAATCCAGGGCTTAGAAGAATATCAGACACTGAGTAATGGACTCTGAGAGGGAGTTGCACTCAGTTCTGTGTTAAAACTTGCAGCCGAGCTGAAATAAAGTTGCCCGCAGCACTTGCTAAGCGAGGCAAAGCTGAGGTGTTGTTGAGAGTTTCTGACTCGTGCCTCCAAGTGAGAGTCGATTTGGCACCACCTTAATTACCTATACACACAGCTCTATTTGATGATGATTAAAGCCACTCACACACACACACACACCTGCCCAGACACTGCCAGTCGCCAGTCGCAGTGGTTATGGAGACATTAAAGGTGATGATTATTAGATGATAATAATTAAAAGGCTTTAAAGCTCAAGTAAAGGTAAACAGTATAGATACAAGCGCAGTCGCATATAGGAAGACAAGATTGCTGCGCAACAACCACGTAATTATTCCCAGTCAAATGACCACCCTGAGGCAGAACGCAAATGATAGCTTTCAGTTTTGTTTTTGATTGGGAAAAACATAAAAGGTCTCCATAACAGATTCTGGTTTGTTGGGCGCTACATCACTGCTAAAAACCTCCTAATTTCAATTTTGATGATCGTGTTTCATAGTCTGATGTCTGGCGGTTTCATGTTGTAGCTCAGATGAGGGACCACCCTTTTGTGAATCCATTGGATAAAGTCAAATATGCATCGCCGCAGAACCAAAAACAATCCCGCTATTAGTGAAATGCTGACATTTTCGGAGATCCACGGTTTACATTGCAACAGTGAGTGTGATCAAAACATAGTTTTGTTCCACCAGTGGCAGTTAAAACTTGCAAGTTTTTGCATCATGCAAAAAAAAGAAGTCCTGAAATGCAAGTGACACCGACTCTTTTTGGCATGAACACAAAGTATATTATGGATAATTGATGCAAGCAATTATTTAGCCATCTTTGGCTAAAAATAGCCAGATTTAAATGACAGAACTAGGTCAAAAGCTACACATTATACAGGGTAATACTTAAAATTGTAGTCTGGGATCAGTGTTTGGGTGTGTGCATCAGGAAAACATGACAAGTCAAATTGGTCTCATGTGCTCTCTTGTGTTGATGTGTGTGTTCCCGAGGCTAAAACGAACTCCTGAGCTGAATGTCTTAACTCAGGCCTAATCAGAGACATTCTGCTCTTTCCTCCCTCTTCTTCTTCCCCCTGCGTTTCTGACTTCCACTTCACCTCTCTTGCAAAATGAATACAGCCTCGGATGACACGAGATGTTCTCATGAAACTGTTTTGTTCCACGAACTAATCATACTCAGTCTGATTCAATAAACAGAAGCAGATGAAGTAGAGGAGAATTTTAAAGCTTTTTTTTTTTTGAGAACTTGTACGATTTTGTGAAGACATACCTATGAGGAAACATTTACTTGACATTCATGTAAACCCTCAGATGTTGGGTGGTCGCCTGGCTCTGCAGAAGTCTCTGGAGGCATGCCCTATCTGTCCCAGTATCTCCCTGTTGCCTCACACCACCCAGAGGAATACATTCAATCTGATGCCCCTCGGAGTCAGGAAATGGCCTGTTGAAATAAATACTTTGTAAATGAGGGTGGAGAAAATTACATGACTTTCATCAAATTTGCCAAAAGCTGCACATTTGCTTTTTCTTTAGCCCTCACAGGAGTCAAAGCTTCAGTGTGAAATCCACATTAAAATAATACTTTCACAGTGATGATGTTGTTGTAATATTTAAGTAGTCAATCTTAGTGACGAACCCACAGGAGACAACTGTCACTTGACTCTGTAGTTGCAATCTGCTCTCTCTTTTAGTGTTTTTCAGCTCCTTGTTTTGGTTTTTTGGTCAGCCACAGCAAGTAGTAAAACTGCTACTAGCGTAGCACCAAACAGCAGACAAAGTGAGTGACTGGCTGAATATTTAGCACCTAACAAGTGAAATATTTTCCTCAGGAGCTGGTGGAGACCAAAAAGAGAGCTTAAAGAAGAGTGAATATTGAATTTATATTTACCAAGTGGCCAAACACATCCCCAAAATGGATGCTAATTTTACTCCTTATCTACTGGATGTGTACATACCCAACTGTATGTGGACATATCAGTTTAAAAGGTGATAATCTGTCCCTGTTGTGTTAACAGCTTCTCTCCACTGCCCCCAAGAAGCCAAAAAAAAAAAAAAAAAAATCTGTTATCGCAGGTTTAAATTACATTTGTTCGTGCACAAACCGCGGCAGGCATTTCTGGATGGTATGTACTCCTCAAAGGGAAGCCTGCACTTTCTTGTAAGAGATAAACTGTCTTCTTATATAACCTGTCCTCTCATTAACTGCCGTCGTGCTCTGTGGCAAGTAATCAAGAGACGGTGCGTCCTCCAGCTAAGACAATTTCATCAGAGAGAGAGAGAGAATGTAACAGATATTCACTTGTGGTGGTTAGCTGATGAAAGCTCGGGGCTTTCCGAGTGCTCGTCGCAAAACCAATACAAACAGTGATTTGACAGTTGTCTGGGTTTTGGCACTGTGAGATCCATCCGCTCCTTTTTTTTGTTTAACTCCTGAGAAAGGGAGCTTAAATTGCCACTTGCATTAATGGGGTAGTAAATAAATGTCTTTTGTGTTTACACTAATGACCTCAAAAACCAGACAGTAAGCAGGGGGGTTAAGGCGCTCATTATCTCTAACCAGCCACACGTGAAATCCAACATGTGCGGGCTTGTTTATGTGTGTACACGATGTATGTATCCGTGCACATATGCTTGTTTCCATATGTTTTTATTTATTCAGCGCTTTACACATATCTTTTAAGAGTGTGTGAACGAGCGTGTGTGCGTGTTCCCTTCACAGAAAGCCCTCAAGAATCCCCCTCAGGGTCTTTCAGACATCTGGTTGTGGATGGACAGCTTATATCTCCAAGTCATATGTCCAGTTAAGCCCCTGGGAGCCGCCGCTGTGCACATCATTACAACCTTCCTCCGGCTTTGCCTGGAACTTTGTTGAAACCCTATCGTTTGGTTCAGAGGGGTACAAATATGCTGTATATCCTTTTATGCTACTTCCTCCTCGGTCCGTCTCCCATCTGTTACAGATTAGCCTTCAGTGTGTGTGTGTTCAGAGAGCTGAGCCTGTCGCCGAGCAGGACAGATAGTAAACCCAGAAGGTTTTAGTCAGAACTGTCAGGTAGGTCTGAATTAACAGAGAGGCCAACTGAGGATATGGCTGGCCGAGAGGAAAGACACGGGGGGCGGGGGGGGAGAGGGAGACGGCGAGAGGGTAAGACAGGCTCCAAAATTACACAGCGAGCCCACCAAACGGTTTGTCTGTTTACCCATGAACCTCAGGCCTGCTACTCGAGGGTCAGTGTGGAATGCCAACTGTGTCTGCCTGGCCAAATTCAACCACAGTCCCTGGGAGAGGAGGGGAGACAAACACCCCGCAAAACGGCCAGTCACGCCACTTTCTCTGTGATAGTGAGTTTATTTAAGCACGGAGCTCAAAGCGACCTTCATATAACATATAGCCTCGATATCTGTCGCCCTTGTGGCATCCAAACCCGCCACCAAAATGTTACCGTTGCCGTGCTGACCTAAGCTGATATCACTCAGCTGTTTTGTTATCTGCCTCTTTTCAAAAATCTGTCTTTCGCTCTCAATCGCTGGCTCAGTAACCCATACAAAGCTAGACAAAAAGCACCTCAGGGATCTGCCATTGGAACTACAGGCTATATGGTTTCACACACACGCCCTTCTCCGGCACTGTGCTGCCTTGAGAACTGTGCCAGGCCCATGTAGGCCAAACTGCAGCCTGAGTGTGACAAAGTGCCTAAGGCTGCAAGCTTGGTCAGACCTGCCGTTCCCAGCTCTCGTTGTGTTTCCAGTGCTAAATTATGTGAATGTAAGGGCGCTGGTTGTGTAACACACAGTCAGAGCATATGTGCGTGTGTGTATAAGTGTGTATAAGTGTGTGTTTGTCCGTTCCACTTGACTGATGTGCCATCCCTCCAGGGTCCTGTCATTAAGCCTCTGTGTACACAACCCCAATCCCTGGCCTACATTTATTTCTTATTCAAAATTCATGGGGGATTCACACACTGACACACATACACACACACACACACACACACACATAACTACATACAGCTTTCCCATACTAAAATGTGATGCAACGCTGCTGCTAATCTTGCATGATATGTCATCAGATGAAGCTGTTTTCACATTTGCTCTCCTCTCTTTTGTGTTGTTTTTTTTTCATGGGTTTGTTTTTCATAAGCGATGCCTTCCTGCAGTTTGAGTGGCACAGCCGATTACAACATTGACTTATCTGTTTGTGTTGGCTGAAACGAGTGACACGCCGTAAATCAGTCAGATGGATACATAGATTGGTGGAAAAGACTGCACGTAAGGGCAATCACATGGCTGCATCACTTCTAGTTCAAAGTATCGTTGAGGCCAATGAATATTTTTTTTAAAAAGCAAGTTTATGTCAGACGAGCACAGCTGCACTGTTTCACTTTTAATTTCCTGTTAACAAGAACAAGAGAATCTGGTTTCTTATCTTTATTGTTGTCTGTCAACGTTTGATCTGTAGCCTACAGTTTATTTTTCTAACTTTAGGAACGGCTGAAATATTTCACTTTTATTCATAATAATACAGTTTGTTGGCCCCACATTAGTGGGCCAACATGTACCAGTTAAGTGAAGCAAAACTGCAGTGATGCTTACCCCATTTTCCCATCAACAGGAACAAGACAATCTGGTTCTTGACTTCTTTTTTTTCACCCCCTATCATCAGTGCATCGCTCACCTCTGTTGCACTTACAAATATCTTCTGTATAGGATCATCATCACTTTGTATGTAAGGCCATGGTGATCGCAGCAGCCTTTCACAGCGGTGATTACAGTGACTTCTGGATTTTGTTAAGGAAGGAATGCATCACTTAACAATATCAAATTATTGTTGGATGGGAGGCACAAAACACACTGAGCTCTCTCTTGCTCTCTCTCTCTCTCTCTTTCACACACACACACACACATGCTGTACTAAGCAGCTCTATTGTTTTCTAATGGGTACTACAGTTTGGTGATGCTGTTTCTCACTTCTTCACTGAAGTGAGAAACGTGTGTGAAACCACTCCCTTTTTCCATGAAGATTATTGCAATTATGAAGGATGTGTCACGCTGTGGTCCGTTAATAGTGACTCTGTTTAATGCAGATGTCCTATTTTAGCTCTGCTCATCATTCAGAACATAGGATCACCCGTGTTGCAAAATATGACAAGACAAAAATTAAGAATTTGGTTAAATTTGGCAGGTGAAATATGTGTATGCTCATCCCGAATGCCTGAATGTCCTGGACAAAAATATAAGTAGGAAGAACACTGTGCACACTGTATCCTGCTCCCCGGATGTACCATTTTGTACTGTTTAAAGAGGAGTGACCTGAAATATCACTTGTAGGTGGTGTTATTAAAAAAATGACTGCACCATAGAAACAGCACAGGCTCCATTGCTTCCAACAAAACTTGTTTTGCAAGAGGAATAATTAGTGATTCATTCCTAAATTACAGCTTTTGGAGTGTGTCTTTTTGTTAACAATTAACGCAGCACAGTACGGATACAGTGTAATTGTAGTGATAGACTACAGTGGAATAAGTATATGTATGTCTTTTGTATCTAAGACCTTGATTACCATTATTTTGAAAGGCAGAGTTCTATATTTCATCATCTGTTATCAGTTTTCCAGAGAGGTTATACAATCCAGTTGTCTGATGAAACAGTTTGTATCCAAGAGGATACTTTAGACGGCCCCTTTAGGCTAAAATGTCTTGCCAAGCCAGACTTGCATGCAGTCCAATTCAGGTAATGACATGTATTAAGCAGTTAAAGAGAGATAGAACCTGCCAAATCATAAGAAAAATAATAATAACGAATAAGTTACCTCTAGACATGTACTGGAAAAGCTTTCATACTGTTTTTGACAACCCTGTTTAGCCCTGAAATGGCATAATTCCTCAACATACCTTAATCAGCCCGTGAGTAGTGAAGAGATTTTCAGAAAATCCACTTGAACGTCAGAATAATTGGCTACATATGCAGAGACATAGACAGAACCAAAAGCACAATAAAGATTGACACAAGGCTGAACAGTAGCCGCATTGAAGAAGCGATTAGTTTTTTGTTGCAACGGTTTATCCAAAATGAGATACCTAGCATTTTGGAATAGAATGAATAGAACATTTAATCTGTTGGATGTACGCTGATGACTGAAGTCTGGTCTAGTTTCCAACCCTGAAGCAGATAGCTTTATTGATCGAGTGAGACATCACAAACGCTGTCTGCAGATGGAAGATCTTCGGTTTCCTGTCTAGTCAAGGGGCATGCTTGTAGAAGAAGAAGGCTCGGCTGAAGTTAGAAAACTGAAAATGTGTATCAATTCACAAATGTTATATAGCAATGCAGAAAAAGTCAGAGGATCTTCAAAGTCATTGAGGTTCATCCTCTGGGCACCATAAATGTCTGTACAACACTTCATCACCAATCAATCGCCAGTCAATACCTGTTGAGATATTTTAGCGTAGTGGTCACACTCCAACCAACATTGCAATCCCGCAAAAGAGATCAGTATAAAAAAATGGACTGCCCACTCTGTGTTTTACTTGTAAATGGTATGTACAAGTAAAATCTTGACTGGAGCTTCCTAACCCAATCCCTACCTTAGCTTCAATCACAGGTACTTGACAGTTTCCTGCATTTTACCACACTTTTATTGCCACTCCTATTGTCCCAGAGGTGTGTAGGTAACACCCTGGAGTGGTTAACAAATCTCAGCAGAGGGTTTTATGACCAGAAACTTAAATCACACTCGGCCTGGGAGTGTCAGGGAATATTAACACAGAACTGGCGAGACCACTGAGCAGCACTTCCAAAGGACCTGATATGCAGTGGCAAGTCGAGCTGGTGGGCCTTGTTAGCGAGGACTAAAGATCCATTTCCTGGTGTGAAAGGCTGCTGAGAGGCGTCTGTCGGCGTGAATGGGGAATCATAATGGATGTGAATTGAGACGTGGATCTGAGGTCTTTTTGTGAAGCAGATATGTGTGTGAGCTGGTTTGTCAGCCATTGCGCATATGGCTTATGGAAGTGGGACATTGCTGATTAAAATCAGAAATAGATACAGTCGCGATACAGATATGTCTTTATCTGTAAAGCTACTTGTCGGGGGATTTGTCTTGCAGGCGTGTAGATATATTACCAAGAAATTAGAACATATAACACAGAGCCATACTCCCACAGACCGAAATAAAAAATATACTTGCAGTCATGTCCTTAGTGACTTCATTAGAAAAACAAGTGTCACATTCAGAGTCTGAAATGCCCCCATGGGGATTTATGTGTCTGGGTTTGTCAGCTTCGGTTCAACGGTGTTACTTGTTGTGTTAGGAACTTTTTCAAGATTGTTCTTGCACCTAACCAATATTTAAGCCGTAACTTGTACAGTTCATTTGGGATTTTTCGTCGTTAGACTTGGTGGGATGACTTTTCGTACCAGCTACATTTCAAACCAATCCCAGCTTTTTCAAGGCGGTGAGACAGGAAGCATGACTGTTGATGGTCAAATGCGGCTTTCGGGTCACGAGTTGATGTCTGTCTTTCCTACACCTATACATTTAATAGCATTATATCAACATGGCTTAGCGTTTAAAGTTGTCGTTGAACTAAGCTGTGCTGAAAATGTGCAAGACAGTTGGTTTTAATCCAGTGCAGGAGAGCTATTTGCACAGTCTTGTATATTGTATCATGTATTTATACTCTATGCCACTTAAACATCAGGAATGGTCTGCATGCTCTGGTTAAGTTTTTGATGAACCATCCTGCAACAAGTTGGGACATGTCACTGTCCTGTGTCTGTTTCGAACAACCAGGGGGACGTCTTCCATGATATTTGCATTCGAAGGGATCAGTTCAAACCCTTCTTGCCTCCTGGGGATGAAACACAGTACTGATCGTAGAGTCCAGGTGTGAATGGCTGTTATAAATGAAAATGAAGCACGGTGCTGCAGAAAAGAGCACGTCTGCTCAGCACAATAAAGGTTAAGAAAAGGTCAAATTGCCAGTTGAGTTCTGTTCCAATAGATAAATGAAATGTGCAGCCAGAAGGAGTGAGTAAGTGTGCCTGGTATGTGTAAGAGTGTGCGTGCAGTCAGTGTGTAGTCCAGACTTGGTCTTGGATTTCAAGTGTAGAAAAGGCCACTAGATCTTGTCTGAACTCCGGTATAAAGCTTTTGCCAAGGAAACAAAACTCTGCTCAGAAAGTCCTTTGAGAGACTTGATCAAAAGGTTTCTGTCCAAATTACTTCTGACTTTACTTGGCTTAAGGTTAGACTGATATTTTGAGCCAATAATGTTCTTTTAAATAATACTGGATATCAGCCAAGGTTCCTCCGTGAAATCAGATTAATTTTAAAGGCAGTGTGTTTTCCTGCTCTAGAACAGTTGTGGACGGATCGGTCTTAAATAGCTGCTTGTTAAATGTGAAGGGAAGTGATAGAACTTTGAATAACACTGAGTAGCCTACTTGCCATTTTCTCAACATGAAACAGGACAAATTTAAAGCAGGTCTAGCTATTGGTGGAACTATGCATATGTGCTATTTGTGAATTACATGTTTGTATTTGTAAGCGCTGGGTCAAAGGCCACTGCATAAACCCTCCATTAGTTAGTTCCTGCTCATCAGCCTCGGACATATGAATGAGACCAGGGTATCATCCATTCAGCACATGTCCAATGGCTTTGCAGAGAGCTGATACATGATGTCTTTGCATTATAATGGCCAAGACCCATTAAAAACCCCCAAAGACCCCTAAAGAGGTCTGCAGTTAAGTTGAAATTCTACAAATTGGTGGGATAATAAGTCAGAGACCTCTTTCTGTGATGTTCCTTGGCTATAAAAGATGAACAAGTTGACAATAAGGCTCAATTTTCAGATACTTTCTGCAGTGTCACGTCTTCACTCTTCAGATAGGAAGCAGAGGAGACGGCAAGGTCAACTGTCCTCTTGTGCTTTCTAAAGAATCTTGCATCTCTGGCCACAAGCCCAGGCCTGGTCTGAAGGGCTAATATCTGCCCATTGTCTGGAATAAAGCCACTCATCCTCTGACCTGTCCTCTATTCACACCAGAGCATTCCTCACACGCTCATTGTCTCTTTTCGTCGTCTGAATTAAGTTCTATCACAAAAAAAGAGGTTTTCCTCTTTACCCCTTTGCCTCAAGTACGATGTCCAGAGCTTTCGCAATGCATATCCAGATAAATATCTCAGGAAACTCAATGCACATCTTTCGGAGGGTTAAACACAAAGTGGCTTTTGCAGAGTGGCGCCAAGACCCCTGGAAAACTTGAGAGCTTTTCTGAAAGGTTTACCCTTAGACTGGACTGCCAAGCTCCTCTCTCCCCTCTCACTCAATTTCAAATATGTGTTGGCATGCCAGGAAAGGAGCTGTTGGCAAAGCACATAGACAATCCCATCTCTATGCACACAGAGAATCACTCGTCCTATCTAGCTAGTTAGCTAACAGAGTCATTTCTCATTTGTAACAGGTATTTTGGCATGTGACAAACAGCTCCGTTGCCCTCTCTGCAAGTCACTTTGTGGGGTTGTCAGGGGAGAGGGTGTCTTTGTCTGCTGGACAATTGAGTAAACTCATTTGTCATTTTAGACTCTTTAAATGAAGCCGTTGCTGCTTTTCAGCCTTTCACAATGACGGATGGTGCAGGGCTTGTCCCAATAAATTACATCAAACTTCCCCAGGAATATCAAGTGATGTTTTTTTTTTAAATTTTGTCTCCTGTTTTTAGTTTTTCTGCCCTCGTTTTCACATTTTTCTGAACAACAAGTGCAACTATTCACACTTTAAAATTAATGTCTGCATTACTTTTTTTTATAGTGGGTAACTCATTTCGGAAGAAAACACTTCACTTCTAGTTCTGCCGGATTGTCAGGAGTTTCCTGAAGTGAAGTGCTCTTTGACAATAACGTCATTGTGATGCTGTGCTGAAGAAGTGAGAGATGGGGACAGGGGACCCCTCTCCTCTCGCTCATTCACATCTCCAAAATAGGAAGGGGGTGGTGGTATCAGTGACAGGATGAACAGACAGATCCCCTGCGTGAGAATTTCCTGAAATGGATGAGGCTGACTTGGGGAGGAAGCACAGTCAATATTTAACCAGAAAAACTTCAAGGAGACAGAAGCGGTTTAATTTTGCAAAACAAGTAATTTGCTGCCTTTAAATTATACAGTACCTCTTAATTAGAGTGAACAGTTTGTCAAGGTCGTAATATGTTGGAGAATAATCAATATTTTCACATTTACAGTGGAACACAGGACTACTTGTCTGGAAAAATGGTCGCTTGCAGTTATGAATCAGCACAGAATTATCTCCCACATCAGTTTATGGAGATTTTAGTGTCTTTCAGCTCATTGTTTTGGTTTTCTGTCCTGCATCTATTATTTTGGTTCTCACTCATGGCAATTTTTGGCAGTTGTCAGTGGGGAAAGCTCTAAAAACCTACTGTACACTATCTGCCCAGCATGAAACAACCTAAAGACAAAGTCTAGGGATTAACTTGTGAACATCATGGAGCATGTAGTGGCTAAAGACCCAAATATTCTTCACAGGAATTGGTGGAGATGAAAAATGTTTGTCAGGTGGACACATGACAAACATGACTCCAATCTAATGCAGCTCTGTATCTGCAGGGTGTACATAGTTAGTGATAATACAGTTTGTTTCTGCTGCCTCCAGGTGGTCAAAATTTAAAAAAAAACAAAAAAAAAAAACTTATCGCCAGTTATAGTTAACTAATGTCTGATTTGCCTCAGTTTTGTGCGATTAGCCGTTTTCTAAAAGAGGGCTTCATTTTCATCAAATAGCATTTATGATCTAATTTACTCTAATTTAGCTCAGATTTGTGCACCAAAGATCAATTTTGTTGTCGGGGATAATGGAGCAGCTGGGCCGAGAGCACTTGCATTAACCACCACGTGATGTAATCAGCAGCTGAGTAGAAATTAATGTGACATTATTAGAGCAAATGACACGAGGTGCATCAGACTGGATGACCCCCAGGAACCATTTAATGACAGAGAGAGTGGGAGGTCACAGTCACTTGCATTATAAATAGAAATGTTGTCTTGGAGGGAACATTTCAAAATAAAATCAATTGCATTTGGAGGATGCGCTCTTTAAAACTTTTGTGCCTGCCTGGAAAAAGAAAAAGCAAACCATTTTTTCTGAGTTTGAAATTGACTTTGGGATTGTTTACCCTTGACTACTTTCTTCTAAGGCAGTAAACATCTGTCTGGCTTGTAGAACAAAAATAAAAAAAAAAAAAGAATAGGTCACACCGAAAGAAAAAGACAAAGAGAAAGAGTGTGAGAGTAGAGTGGAAATGTCATCTGGCTTTCAGGAATTCTGCAGCCGAATTGGGGGGGCGGTGGGGGTGGGGTGGAGGGCTTGGTGTCACTCTGGGGGAGGAAGGGGTGTAGGGATAGGTGGGGTGTGTGTGTGTGTGTGTGTGTGTGTGTGCGTGATTGAAGTGCAGTGGCAGGCGATTTGCTCTGGAGGGAAGGAATGAGGGAGGGGCCGACAAGGCTTGGCTGTCCCATGAGCACACACATCCACTCACTCCCACACACTCACAGGGATCAGAGACACTCCAAGATAGAGACGTCACCTCACTGCCCTCCTCTTTGCTCTTTGGACCTCGAAATTGCGGACCGCCAAATGAGTTGCTCCCCCGCTGCGGAGTGAGTGCGTCTTTCCAGATTTCCCCTCACAGCTGATGGTGGCTTTCAAACGGCTGAGACGTTAGGGGAATACTTCCTGGCCGAGTGAGCTCTGGATCTGATTAGAGCGTGGATCCGTTGAGCTTGATGCTGCAGACATGTAGCCAGACCTTGAGCGCTGTCTGACCAGGGGATTGTGGAAGTGAATGAGAGCTTTATGTGAAGGTGGAAAGAGAGATGCTTTTCCTGGAGGTAAGAGGAAAGTAGATGAGTACATTTCCTGAAACTTGCAAATATAGAAAGAGTTTGTTGAACGAAGAACACTTTTTTGCAACCCTACTGTGGAAAATACTTGCACCTAAGTTCCACCGTTGCTTAGATCTGCTGATGAAGAGGCATGCAATGGATTGTGGTAGATTTCCTCGGTTTAAAGCAACGCCTGAAGTGTTGAAAAAGAGCTGAGGAGAATGAATAGCTAAGCTCGGCTCAATATTAAAGTGCCGTGTGTCTGAGAGGTGATCCTGCATGTGTGTGTGTGTGTACTATTTGTGATATAGCGTGTGTTATAGTGTGTAGGCCCTGCATCTCGTGTGTGAGTGTATAGGTGGTCTCACTCCAGCTGTGTTAAGTCTCCTGTGCACCCCCTGACACCCATTTGGCCTTAAAATAACACTCCTCACTAGTCAAAGAGCAATGACCTCGGCCTTTGAACTCCATAATTTAATGATTTTCCTAAAGCAAATCTCATGAAAAAGAATCTTTTTTTCATGTTTTGGTGTTCAGTTTCTCCAAATCTGTCCTTTGAATCAACTGCATGTAACTAAAGCTGTAACTAATTCACCAGTTTGGTATTGTAATAATTATCTCCGCACAAAGAGGATATGATACACATTACACAATCTGTTCTCTGGAATTAGGACGTATTCCTTTAGTTCGCCCGGCGTTGTGTTCATTTGAAACTAGTACGTGTTTGACTAACTAATTCCTGGGTGAAGGAGAGTCCCTTTTAAAGTGTCATTTAAGCCAGCTACATCTGGCCCATGTTTACACAGACCTAGTGTTGTGACTCTTTAATGCCTTCTTCAAAACATTTTCCCTTTTTAACCTCTTTAACCTCCTGTCACATCGCCACCGCAGCCCGGGATTTAAAGAAGGAACGGTTGGACATTTTGTTTTTGTTTTTGACAAAGACGGCCATTGTGTTATTGCCAACCGGTGACATGGTGATATGTGAGTTGCTGTGTATGGTGGCTCAGGAATCTGCACCTTGTAACTTAAGGGATGAGAGGCAGGAGAGCTGAAGGGCAGCACCAGAAAGTTTGGCGAACGAAAGGATACCAAACTAGAGATGAAATATGTCGATGAACTGTTTAGCTGTTTGACTATTTTGACAAGAAATTCGTAATTTTAGTCACAGATGCCAAACATTCTCTGGTTTTAGCTTCTCAAAAGGGAGAATTTTCTGCTTTATTTTGTCATATATGATGGAAAACTCAATATCTTGAGCACACACGTGAAGTAATTGATCAGAGCTTGTGATATATTGCAATTCACAAGATAACCGCCATATTAACTGATTATGAAAATACTTATGCATTAGGTGTTTAGATTGTTGGAACCATTGCAACAGCCCACATGACTTCATACCATGTCTAAATTTAGTTGTTAACCAAACCCACACTCACGTTGTCACCAAATAAACAGAGGCTTTAATTCTTATTCTTAAACTCCGAGCTGCATAAAGATCTTACAAACAACAATAGTGCCATTGATATGGTGGCTTAAAAAAATTGACTTCATCTAATTGCACCACTGGTCTTAACTAGGCTCCACGAGATAAAACAGAACCAGTAAAGAAAAGCTTCTGGGTGATAACATTATCTATCCAACCATAAAACCTGATAGATTAGTCACTGAAGAACAAAGCAACAGTCAAATACCCTTTTGTCCCATGATAAGAGCTTTGGTTTGACTTTTAACAGCATTTCTAATCTGTAAATTCAGTGTTTTGAGGCCCTGGGCTTCATTCAACTGTATGCTAATTGGGGCAATGCTAATATTTCCCCAGTCTTGTTATTGGGGTTTGACTACATGGTGTGGTAGGAAACCACAAGGAAAGGGTGAAGTGAGAAGACAGAGTTGACATTTCTACAAGGCCAACATTTGGAGTGACCACTGAAGGGGTCACAAGCAAGAAAACGGGTCACAAACAAGCAACAGTCTTGTAGGGATCGATGCATTGTTGCAAAGTTTTGAGAAGTAAAAAAGCAATGGTGAGCACAAAGCGCGGTGACACCAGTTTAAGATGTAAAGAGGTCTTTAAGTACTATGATAAACTTAAATCAGTTTTCCATTTAAAGGTTTGTTATCTGATAAGGGGCGGTAGAAAAAGTATTAGCAAGGCCCGACACAAAGGGTCAGAAAAGGGAAAGCTTTATGTATGTTTATTTTTTGCTGAAGTGACGGTAGTCTGATTTTATTCCCTCTATATTTATGTTTTATTCCACCCCTTTCACGCTATAATATTTAATCAAACAGTTACATAAAGGTTGTTGCATCCTGTTGCTTATTCACTGAAGCTGGAATGATCGTAATCAGGGCGCACCATTTGTTATGTTTACTGTAATTCTAGCTAAGTGCTACTTCTAATGTGTGATATAGGCTCTGTGAAAGTTACTGCTCCATTAACATACTGAGCTTGAAATTAGGGTTGACTAGAGCAATGAAAAAAACCCCAAAACAAATATTTTCATACAGTCCCTAAGTAACCGATTATTACCAGGGAGAAGCATTGGTCAAAATAACTCTAAAGTCACAGTTAACAGGCGTAACGTTTGGTCAGTAAAAGCCATCGAGACTCTAATGTCCCTCGTTGTGCTGCCTTTGTGTAAAAGATCAAACCGACATCAAGTTTTGAGGGACCGTGCGAAGTTTCTGACTGTTTTCACCCAAACAAGTTCTATTCTGGTCGGGATTTGCATGTCAAAGGGATAGAGCAGAGCACATCGCAAGTGGCCTTTTCAACACCTTGAGACCAAAGTGTGGTTGTCAGGCTGCGAGGGCTCTTAGGAACATGGCCGCAGAGATAAGAGGGGCTACTGCAGAAAGGGAGGGAGACACACGACGACGAGACTGATTAATCCTATTCATGTAACCGTTATCAGCTTGTAGAGAGGGAAGAAGAAAGCTTTGCTGTTTGAAACGCGGCAGAAGGTGGATTCACGCTGCAGTGTTTGAGTGGACGTTTGCAGATAGTACTGAAGATTTTTTTTTTGCCTCTTTATTTAATGTCTTGATCATAGTCGTCCATTTGTGCAATCATGATTTCCCCGCACTGTAAATCACTGCGTGGTAGGCCTGCTGACACGTGTTTCACAACCCTCGGTACTTTGTAACGCAGTGGATAAGAGCAACAGATGTTTGGTGGTTAACAGCTGGAAATTTCTGTTGCATCATGTTACGTCAAAGCATTACGGTCCTGGCTTTAAAAGAACCGTCCAAATGTGCATGTGCACATTTGTTCGCTGGCGCAGTAAAATGTCCTAACAAGGTCTTACATTTGGAAGGCAGCGCGAGTCAATTTGTATGCAGATAAAGACAAGATCGAAATGGAAATGCAGACATTTAAACCTTCTGTACCTAACGATGCTACGGTTTTATCTCATGTTGTCTCATGTCTCAATACTGGAAAAAAGCCTGCTGTGTAATTTTCCATAATATATCATCCTAAGTTTGTCTGACGTTCCCTTTTAAGGTGGTCAAGTAGTGTTTTGGGCACTTTATCAAGTATAATTCTGTAATGGATAAACAAAGGAAGTATGACATACTACACTAATGGGATGGAAAATAACATATTAGTTATTCTTGTGTGACTCAAGAGGTAGAGTTGTGAAAGGATGGAAATAGTTTGATATGTAAGGAGAAAGGAGAAACTTTGTTCTTTAAAAACAGGAAAGAGAAAGAACAGTCTTGGTATTTGTTCGAGCTATTATGTTGAACTCTTAAACCACTGCTGGGGAAAAACAATTATCTTGTTGAGAAACATAGAGATTAAAACTAATTGTAGGCATATACGAAATGCAGAGGAATTTATAGTAAGTGCAAAAAAAGCCTAGATCAGCATTATCCCAGCCAATCAGTGACAAGAAGTGAAGATGTAAAAGCCAAAGCTTTGGGTATAATTGGGGTATAATATAAAAAAAGTAAACAGAGGAGGGAATGAAAGAGAACTCAAAGGTAGGTTCTGTAAACGTGATGCCCTAAAATCCTCCCATTTTTTTTTATCTACAGCGCCCGTGTGCGATGAACCTGGAGCGTAGCGAAAGAGGGGAGCGTCCCTCTCCTCGAGGCCCGGAGATGGAGCCACGTGTTGGGGGAAAGATGGGGAAGATATCCGTCGGCTTCCAGAGGAGCTCCACCTCGGATGATGACTCTGGGTGTGCACTGGAGGAGTATGCGTGGGTGCCACCGGGAGTCAGGCCTGAGCAGGTTGGTACCTCAAACTGTTACACACGTTTCCTCCAAAATTGTCAAAAAAAAGGTCAAGTATACGGTTATGGGCTGCAAAAAATGTGAATCCTAGCATAAAATTATGTGTGGACTAAGATTAAAAACATACTTATTGCCCATTATCTGGAATTTTCCTTCAGATGAGGTGATGATGAAAGGATAAACCAGGATGCTAACAGCATGTGGTTTTAGTTCAAATAAGGTTATGTGTGCAGACATTCTGTTCTCTATGCCATACTCATGGATTAGTACTGCCACATGCCAATGCCCAACATCTGGCTATGGATTTTTTTCTTTTTTTACGTTCATTAGTGTGCATTTTAGGATAAACATGTTCAAAAACTGTTTGAGTTCTCCCGAATATTTCCATGTTATTTCATGGAAATGCACATCGACAAACAAAATTTTGTCAATGTTTCCTTCTCCCCTGTCAGTAGGAATTACCCCTGGCAAACATTAACGTTTCCAGTCCTGTGCTGTGCCGCGCCGTCTCTCATATGTGGAGAGATTTCACAGTCAGGCGCCTTTGACTGGATTAAGATGGACATGTTTGCCCCACAGTGTTACAAAATAAGGACACACAAAAGCGGCAGTCATTCTCCGCTGACACACAGCCGCTTTCTCCATTGACTGATCTAAATTAAACGACAGGAAAGCATGAACTGATGCCCTCCTGGCTGCAAACACGTCTCGCTGGTTTATGCGGCCTAAGTTTTAGAACAGATTATGAGAGTCTAGTTGTCCGTCTTTTTTTTTTTCCTACCAACGGACGGGCGAGATGTCATTTTCTTTCTGTCTTCTAAAGTTCATTGATCTGTCTTCGTCCGCAGGTCCAAATGTATTTCTCCTGTCTACCAGAGGAAAAGGTGCCGTACGTCAACAGCCCCGGGGAGAAGCACAGGATCCGACAGCTCCTCTACCAGCTGCCACCGCATGACAACGAGGTAGAGATGATGAGAGACACTGACAGGATGTGTGCTAGACCGGAATAAGGGACAGTCTGTGGCAAAGAATGACGCAGGGGTTGCTGGATTTTAACTAAACGCGTAAAAATGTGAATTCTTGCATAACACGATGTTAAAAATAATAACAATAAAAAAAAAGGGAACAGTTGAATAAGCTTCAACAGTATTGCTCACTACACTGTGATTACTAATAATCACATGACCATGAAAATAGCATTTAACAGCAAAGTCGAAAAACAATCATTACGAGAGCTAAGCAGAAATTTTTTTTCCAGCTACTGGACATTAAAAACTTGTTGAAACTAGGCAACAGTAAACACGTCTTCCCACGTGAATAAAGCTGTTTTTCACACATCAAACTAACTTACAAAAGCTCTTAAGAGGCCAGTGTTAAATTCATAAAGCTGGTGTTTCTTCTGCCAAATTCTCTCAAAAGTCATCCCCTTCATTTCATGAACTAGAGCTCAACTAAACTCAGGCCTGTAACTGAAGTTAAAATGAAAGGACTGAAAGGAATTAAAGATCCAGTTTAAATGAATTCAGTTCAAATGCTGGTAGCAAGTTGAGCTGCGTGAGATGAAGTTAGAAAGTTAGTTTTATGGCTGTTTACATTTAAGAAGTTTGCCTTTTTTACTAGATGTCTTGCTATCATATTGGTAATAAGAAATAAGCTATGTCCAGCCCCAACTAAACTAAAGCCAGCAGCTGAGTAAAGCCTCATCCAGTAAAACAAAAAACAATGGCCGCATTCCCTCAACCGTCTTGTGACAGTAAAGCACATGCCAGCCTCTTCTGTATAACAGCTTTATGGTGTGTAAACCAGCACTCCTTTCACATCTGTGTTAATAGAGTTTACATTAGGAGATATGGCAGAGGGGTTATCACCAGAGGGGAGGGACAGGGTGTGTGTGTCTGTGTGTGTTGGGAGAGGGGGGGGGCTACTGTCTGACAGGGGTGGTCTCTGTAGACACACATGGAAGATACACAATAGGAACACACAGCCGCGCAGTGTTTGACTGAGCGGTTTTATGATGTTTGTCGGCAGACCTGGTGGTTGAGGGAGCAAACTGCCAGAGGATTCCTTGCGTAACTGTGGTTCGGAGGGATAAGCACTCTGTGTGTGTGTGACAGAGACAGCGAGTGTGTGTGTGTGTGTGTGTGTGTGTGTGTTTGCGAGCTCACACGCCGGCATCGTTTACTGTTGTTTAGAGAACGACCGAGCTGGTTGTTAGGATAGTCTTGGACTTTTATCTGGGCCTTCATCACCATCTCTAAACACAGAGGAAGGGTTTGTGTGTTGCTCACGCCATACTTTCAACGCAGCCTTCAGAGGAATTAGCCTTAATTAAACCCTTTTGCAGCCATATATGGGTCGCGTGTGATGGATGATGAACCATCAGCAGTAATTGACGTACGTTATTAAGTGCCATTTTGCTTTCTGATTCTAACTGGCCTTCATCTTAGTCACAAATTGACCTCTCTTGTCCTGGTTCGTCAGCTCCACTCATCCCTCTTTTCTGTCTTTACCAGGTGCGTTACTGCCATTCTCTGACCGAGGAGGAAAAGAGGGAGCTCCACATGTTTAGCGCCCAGAGGAAGAGGGAGGCGCTGGGGAGAGGAACACCCAAGATCCTGCCCCGAGCTCTGCAACACACCCGCTGTGAAAACGTAGGTGGCACACGTAGACGCACCTGAGCATACTCCGTAGATCACCTCACAAGGAAATCAGCTTGCGGGCCTGGAGTCATTTACGTCACAAGCAGCTAACACCCACCATGCCATCCCAACACAAAGCAGCCTGCGGCGCAGTCCTGATTGGCTAATGCGATGGTTTTAATCATGGACGTAAACTTCCTCATTAGGGCGAGGGAGGAAGCAGGGAAATTGGAAGGCTCGTGCTCAAGCCGAGCGGAGAAGCCAGTTCCTCGCGAGGAATTCAGCAAATTTCCTGCCACCCCATCTATATCTCAGCATGACAGACTGCACAAAATGTACAGGTTAACAAGTAATTCTTGCATGGGGCCTTAAAATCCAACTTTTTTTTCCAAAACAAGACACAGTATGTGGCACATAACTCCACATCTTCTTGTATAATTACACGCACCCAGTACATGCAGCTGATTTTAGTTTCTGCATCTGTTCACAGTGTTATGTAAGCATTTGCTGTCTAAAGAAAGCAGACTTTTTATCCTTTGTGTGAAAATGTTTTTAGAGATGAAAGTTATTTTTCTATCAGCATTCTAAGGGAGCCTTGACTTTTGGGAAAAGAGAGACATCTAGACTCCATTTTGACGTTCTGGTTGGAGTCGTAGCGAGCTATGAACAAACACTGCAAACAATCCTAAAACGTGACCTGTTTCCTACTTGGTGATGGCGGTCTAAACATAACATCCAGATTCATTCAAGATGCCCTTGATCATATTTTTGAAAAATTCCCTTTCAGTGCAACAAACTTAAATATTAGTGTTATGCGGCTTCCGGCAAATTGAGCCCTGACCAGTGAGTAAACCACATCCTCTGCCAGGCCTTCAAGAAGAGCACGCCAGGCTTGTTAATTCCCCTGGACAGGCAGATGAAGTCTGTCACCACTCAAACACAGATGCTACCACATGGATACAAGGTCACATACACATGCGTACACTGAAATCACACGCGGGAACGTGAACGGACACACAAATCCTTGCTGGACATTCGTGCGTATTCGCACATGCTCAGGAAACACAAACTGTTAAGTAATAACCACCCGCTCGCTCATCCATACAGGGACACCTACACGCATGTGCACACTCATGCAAGCGTTCGTACAATTACCGCACATGCTCCGAAGGATAGATCATTCACACACACTTTGTCAGACTCCAGTTTCATGGTGCCGCACTCCCAGCGACTTACAGCACCCCCTGTATCCAAGGCCCCTGTCTGTCCACCCTGGTAATAATGGTTAACAGCTGGGCATGCTATCTCATAGCTGCCTATGGGTCTCATAGCTCTGCTGGGTTATATAAAGACCTGATTGCATGTTCAGACACGCTCTGACGATCTCTGTGGAGTCATACGATCTTTCGACTCATGACCAAGGCCAGTGTATTAAGGACAAAAAAAAAAATGCTGTTCAGTTCCTCAGCAACACTCAATGAATAATTGATGACTTTTATACCAAAGTGAAATAGCCTCCAACTGAAAAAAAAGAAAAAGAATTTCCCCATGGGGATAAATTAAGTGAAAAAAACAAACCCATTCACTTTTAAACTGTTATTTTGCATCTGATCCAATGTTAATACAGAGAGTTCTACCCAGGAAGACATTGGGTGGGGTTGTCTCAGGTGCAGTCAATCATTTTTAATAGCCATCCACGTTCTTGAAATGTTGCCTTGAAAAGATAACATTGCACTACCCGTGTACTGGACTGTTGCTGTATTTCTGCTGTGACTGTCATCCCCGTATGATTCACTGATGTGTTATGAATGGATCATGTTCCTTTGGCATTTACAGTACAATCACCTGTTGTTTGGCCTTCTTTGTTTTAGCATTGCTGCAAATGAAACATCAGCAGATATGTGATATATTTTGAATAATTACTGATAGTGTCTCTTCTGTCACTGGCATTGGCTGTACTACACATTTATTTTGAAGTGTCAATCCCTTATGCGGTGCCTGAAATATAAATCTCATGGGTCATCTGTTGTGTTTGATTGTCAGTGTGGTGGAGGCATCAATGGAGGGGAAATGGCAATTTTTGCCTCCAGAGCAGGCCCGAGCCCCTGCTGGCATCCAGCATGCTTTGTGTGTGCCACATGTCAAGAGCTGCTGGTGGATCTGATCTATTTCTACCAAAATGGCAAGATCCTCTGCGGAAGACACCATGCTGAGCTTCTCAAACCACGATGCTCTTCTTGTGATGAGGTAAGACGCATAGATAGTAATGATAGTCGCTCTATCTACTACACTACCAGGTCCATAGAGTTCCGCAGAACTAACAGTGGTATGGGTGTTTCCTTTTAGATCATATTTTCGGATGAGTGCACTGAAGCGGAGGGTCGTCACTGGCACATGAAGCACTTTGCCTGTTTCGAGTGTGAGACTATGCTTGGGGGGCAGCGCTACATCATGAAAGATGGCCGACCCTATTGTTGTGGCTGCTTTGAGTCACTGTATGCGGAGTACTGTGAGGCCTGTGGTGAAAACATTGGTGAGTTATATTTAGATATTTGGATATAAAGACACTTTTGAAAGATTGAACGCAAGATCCCACAGATGTATTTCTTTATACTGTAGCAAGTACAATACCTAATACTGTGCTCCTTTTCTCTTTATCCATGATCCTTTAGGTGTTGATCATGCCCAGATGACCTATGAAGGTGTACACTGGCATGCCACAGACCAGTGCTTCTGTTGTGCCCAGTGCAAGACATCCTTGCTGGGCTGCCCCTTCTTGCCAAAGCAGGGTCGAATCTATTGCTCAAAGGCCTGCAGTCAGGGGGAAGATATACATGCCTCCGACTCGTCTGATTCTGCCTTCCAGTCTGCTCGCTCACGTGAATCACGGCGCAGTGTCCGCATGGGGAAGAGCAGCAAGCCTGCCGAACAGTGGAGACAGTCACAGCTCTTTAACCCCCCTGCTACCGTCCCCTCGTTTGAGTACAAGTTTGGAGATGAAGAGGGTGACAGAAATGCTGATTGTGACATTGGTGTAATAGGGCGCAAGCTGACCCATCTAGGCCTGGAAGAGGAGAGGTTTTGGAGGGAGCGGGAGGACCAGGATGCCGGTGGAGAGGAGGATCCAGAGGAGTGGGCACAGCATGAGGACTATATGACTCAGCTCCTGCTCAAGTTTGGTGACCGCGGGATGCTTCATCAACTTCAGCAGCCATCCCTAAAATCTCCCAGCCCCAGCAGTGACAGAAACAGACTAATAAATGTCTCTGACCCATGGCTTAAGCCTGATATAACATCTATGGGGGTTACTGCCTCCTCTCCAACCCCGGCCAGTCCCACTCAGAGCCAGACTTCCAATCAATCCCGAGCCAACAGCCTTAGCCCTGGACTGATAAGCAAGAAGCACCTGCCTGAAATGTACTGGGCTCAGTCCCAGGATGGCTTGGGAGACTCAGCTTATGGGAGTCATCCAGGTCCTGCCAGTGCCAGAAAGATTCAAGAGCTGGAGTTGGACCAAGATCAGGACCAATCTGGGACTGGAAGACAGGCTTTCTGGCCAGACACAAGGCAATGGTATGAAGACTCCCTTGAGTGTATTGCTGATGAGCTGAGGAAAGTTGAGCAGGGTGCTGGAGACTCCATGGATTCCTTGGCACTCTCTAACATTACTGGTAAGGATACTGATGGTTGCATGTATTGGAAAAATGTTCTTTCTTTTTTATATTGAACGGCTATTCAATATCTTTCTCCTGCTCATTCTTTTTAGGTGCATCAGTAGAAGGAGATGGCAGGGATAGGCCTTTGGTCTACACCCTTGCCATGCAGGATCCCTCGGTGGCAGATGACTGTGAGAAGATGAGCAACATGGGAACCTTTAATTCATCTCATCTTCACCACAGTGCCAACTCTCTCAACCTCAACATGGAGAAGGGCGATGACGAGGAGGTAGCATTTGCAATGAGGGGAGCCACACCAGGAGGACTTATCTCCCCAATGTCCACACATTCAGAAGGTCTCTCTCCCTCCTTTGTCCATGCCCCAGCTCTGAGGAGGAGCAAGTCCCAGTCCAGGCCTCCTCAGATGGTAAAGTTCTCAGAAGACACTGTGGACAATGGATATAACGATGGGTTTGATGTCAGTATGAGAAAGCATCCCATGAGTGAGAAGCCACAGCGGAGAGCGTACTGCCCAGATGACATAGGCCGAGAAAGAAGTCGCCCAACAAGCCACCATGGGCGCAGCAGGCAGCACCACCACCGCCAAGGCCGGCACCATAGAAGCCGTAAAACCCGCTCGGACAACAACCTTCACATGGTGCCTTTGGAGAAAGCACAGAGGCCGTATGAGCCACAGCAGCAGGGTCTGGTAAACACTCCATGTGGTGCCATGCTCCTTCAGCATCCCGCACACAGGCTGCCCTTGGCCTACTCCCAAACCCGATCTGACTATATGCCTCAGGGCTCAGCTCAAGGAGACCCACGGGTTGAGCATTTCTTGGGTCTCTACAGAGATGAGGATGACTGTTGCTCTACTTGTTCTTCCTCATCATCGGACTCTGAGGAGGAAGGCTATTTCCTGGGCCAGCCCATCCCTCAGCCTCGAGCGGCTGGGCGCTACTATGCTGAAGACTACCCAACAAGGGTTACAGCCCTCTCCTCCCAGAGCCATGGCTCACAGACTGGTCGTAGAAAGAGCCACCGTTCCAAAAACTGTATCATCTCTTAACAGCTCAGAGTACATTTATATTATAATCTGCACCGCACTAGGCAATAAAGTCAGATTTTTTGATCATGTGGTCTGGTTACAGAAAGGCAGTTTAAAACGACCCATATGCACAGACTGCGTATTACACCCTGGGTGCATGGCCAAATCTCAAGATGCATATCATATTGGGTGAAATATACAAAAGAAAGAATAAATCAACTAAACTAAAGGAAAGACTAGATCTGTGTAACATAGTCAGAAAATCTGGTCTTTGTGTGTGTGTGCAAATTTGACCTAGATACTGGGTTTGATTGAATTTTAGCACTAATATGATGCATGGACTGGTAATTTTGGACACATTTAGACAGTGCAAACCAAAATTATGCTGTCAGAATGACGACAAACATTTTCTTTCATTTCAGCATTTGCCATTAAGTTTAAAAAAAAAAAAATGTTTTATGTTCAGTTAAACGTTTTGCAGCAATATCTTTGTGCGCGTTGAAATGGCAACACATTGTACACGAGGTTGACAAAGTAGAAAATAGAAACAAACCAAATAATTATTTAATGCATAATAGTACAAAATGATAATGTATATACTAAGTTAAGATTTTAATACTGGTATTTTTGTATCTGTGGTTTAAAGAATTGTTTCTTTTGAAGTGAATGATATAGAAAATAGCAGTTATAATGGTGAACAAACAGACCTCGTTAATGTTCTATGAAAAACAACAAAGAAGGTGCCACTTCATAAACTGTGTTCTTCACAGTTAAGTGCCATGTTACTCTGTAACAATGTCTATTATAACGTATACTCCACAATGCTCACTATTGGTGTACAAAATATAAAACAAAATAGCGGCAACTCTTGCATTCTCCATATTCAGCTGAACTGTTCACTACCCTTGCTCTGACATAACCAGCTAAATGCTTCGTGATGTAAAGACGCTTGTAATAAATAATTTTCTCCTCACAAAGCTTCAGGAATGATTATTCTTTTCTTCAAATGTTTGACCCATTTATTTTTAAATGAAATACTGTACTGGTGTTTTAAAGTGAGTTGCACCAAAGAGTTTATGGCATCCTTTTGAAAACCTGGAAATGACCAAATCTTGAAAAAATGTATTACGTAACATGCACAACGTAAGAGCGGCGATTCGAAACGATGTGCATGCATTTAAATTTTAAAAGTACCACATATTAGGAGTCTATACCATACAAAAACCTCAGGATTTTAATAAGGCATGTGAACTGATCCTTAAACATTGGACGAGGTCTATGATGCTGATGGGCCATTTATGAATCTTGTGTCAATACATCACAAAAAAAGAAACCTTAAAGTTAACAGAAATCATCTTTACTACATCCTTCAGAGACATCTTGGTTTATGCAAAACTTTGTCTCAATTTCACCAAATAATTAAGCTTTGTGACTGTGATTTTCCCCGAGGGAGTGGGGGGGGCATAAAGTTTGAAAAGCAAAATGAGACAAACACAATAAAAAAGGAACAGAACAGGCAGTACAAATTTATACAAGAACATAGAACAATAAGTTTAGCAGCACCAGGTCATACATCTGACTGCTACAAAATGATAACTCCTATCTGAAAATAGTACAAAACATTGTCTTCCTTGGGAAAAGTATGATAATGCTGAACATTTTTTTTTATATCAAAACTGGTTAAATAATGATACCCACGTTTCCCTTGATGTGAGACAGAGCTTTTTAAATAAGTGTTTTTGCCAACATTTGACAGTTATTATTAAGATCATTTGACAGAACTTGAAAGTACAAATGGTCTGTTCAAAACTAACACTGTTCATTCCCACATATAATGCGTTGCTGCATCTTCACCATCTTGCTGTGCTGTAGAATTGTTTTAGGTCCAGCAATCCAAGATGTTTCCAAGATATCCATCGTGTTCAGCAGTCAAGCCTACCGTGCTCAGTCTCACAGAGGGCAGATCAGGCCAGTGCGTCAGTAAGACGAGCTGTGATTGACTGCATTCTTTGAAAGTTTATGACCCGTCAGGGCTGTAGCTGCGGTGATCGAGTCACAGACGGAAGATTCTGGCTGCCGAACTGCCTCATCCAGCTCACTGATGAAGTGTTTGAGGTCCTCCAGGCAACGTTCACGGATTTCCCCGAGGTTCTCCCTGAGAGGAACCTGCACCTGCTTCTCCAGGTTGGGGTCTTTAGCCACAAGCATCTTCACCACCATGCCAAATGTCTCGCAGTCCTGACGGTACACCTGGAAAAGGACAGCAATGAGACAAATAACATGTTTTTTTATTTGACATGCGGAAAAAAAAAAAAAAAAAAAAAGAAGCCTTTCAAAAAACATTCAAGAGATACATTTACATCCATATGTATGTAGATTTGCCTGCTGACCCTGAAAAGTGTCAACAGGCAGAGGTCACACTCGATGAGAGAAAAGCTCTTAATTGAGGAGATGAAAAGTTGTTTCCTTCCTGCTCTACCTGGCGCCTAGGTGTAAATATTCACTCAGTCATTGAGCCTGAGCTGATCATTCTGGTGTTAACACACATCACGTAGTGTCAAAAGATAAACACTTCTCCTCTCGAGTTTAATAAGGGCCCTTTATGTAGGACAGGGTAGCCCAAGAGGCAATAAAACCCCATTTTAGTGGCGGCTCAGAGGCTTATAACAGGTGTTAGAGGGACAATGAGGAAGAGGTGGTATCTTGTTTGGGAGCTGCTATTTCACACCAAGCCTCAAATGTCTCATAAAATAATGGAGGGAGCCCACTGCTAACACATAAACTGGTTCAATTTGCAAAATACCAAAACAGATTTGTTTCCAACTCGTGATGCTTCATATGACCTGACAATGAAATTCCAGAGGGGGAAAATATCAAGTCACCTGAGCTGATGGTAATATTTTATATGTCAGTTTCCATTTTCTAAAAGCGCCAAATGTGCTGCGCATGGATTCCTACACACAAGAAATTGAGACAAATTATACACCTCAGTCCTTTTCCACCTTACGGCTTCAGGAACATGCCCAAGTCACACTAAAGCAACACTAACTTTGTTCAGGTGCAGGAGATATTTTTTTTTATAACCAACAGAGATTGCATCATTTTAAACACACGGTATGGTACCCTAAACTCAAAAAACATGCACATTTCAGCAGCTGGAAATAATGAATTCATGTTTTTTTGTTTAAAAAAAAATGACAAACTGTGGTTGAATTTCTGTCAGTTGTCCAAATAATTAAGAGGTGAGGCTTAGAAAAGTTTGTGGCTAGCAAAACACATTGCATGGCTGCTACAACCACACTTTTAATCTGGCTGGGGACCTTCGTTGCATCTTTGTCTCCCTTGTTTCCTGTCGTCCATCAACTATAACCACCTTAATTGAAGCATAAAATGCTGAAATAAATAAATAAAATAAATGAAAAATACACATCACATATGAGGCCATGGATAGTGTGATGACCGTGTCCACACTGACAGACCTCAGGGACACACCTCAGTTTCTCTGTGGGACGCTGCTCTCTCCTGTCCCTTTTCTCCATCTGTCCCTCCACTATTTCACAACACATTTCTTCCTCTAGTCAGTCTCTCCGTGCCTTGTATGTCTTACTCTCAATCGATTCTCTTCCCTGAGTAAGTGGAAGTGAATTAACCCACTGACACGACTACTTAAGTCACACGTCAAGCCTTCGCTGTCAACGTGCTGGCAGACACAAAGGCACTTCAAATGACGACGGCTGTGTGCGGATCGGTGTGTTTATACATGCGTCTGTGTGTGTATGTGTACTCAAAATTAGGCCAGGGAAGGGTGAGTTTCAGTCATTCACCGGATACCAACACAGTGGCTACTGCGCTGCAGGGCATTCAGACTCACTGGCTTATTTATAGCTTTTCACAATGTTCCTAGAACGCAGAGCATTAGTCGAGGCAGAGGAGAGATCACAAGTAAAGATCTGACAAATCTATTTTCTAGAATAAATTACTGTATAGTTTTCTGAAAGGTCTCCCTCTAAAAAGGGTTTAAGTTCTCACTCTTAAGGTGACCTGAACCGTAAAATGAACACACCACTGCCTCCTCTGGGCGTTTCTATACATTCCCCATGTACAATAAACGCTCAAGTGGAAGATGCTGCACAACCGACTAACAAAAACTGTGCAAAAAGCAGACCTGTGATGGCAGGTTGCTCTACTGTGCTGAATTTAGCAACATCACATTGTCCTTTTAATCTTTTTAATGTCCTACGGTTTCGTTCAGCAGCTGATAGCGGTGGATTTATCAACTTTTCGGAGGAAGTCTCCAATCAAGAGTGCTGACAACAACTTCTATGAATACGGGGGAAAAGTCGTTCCTAGATAACAATGTGCTGAAAATGTACTTCCTGTATTCAAACGCGCTTCCTGAAATCCCTCCCTTGTTATCCAATCAGGAAGGAAAGCACGATTTCTCAAAGTCGAGAGATTGTGGGGTGGGGTCGGCCCAGAACTGTCTCCGCTTCTGAAAACATCTTTCAACTTTTTACAGTTTTCTACAGCCAGTTGAAACAGGATTTGGAGTGAGCGTGTGAGCCATCCTGGCTTTAGAAAAGCAGTGTGAAAGAGTTGGGGCCTGAGTCCAGTTCTGCCATCTTTGTAACTTAAAAAAAAAAAAAAAAAAAAAAACCTACTGTGGCTGGAACTGTCTGGCTGTCTGTCCTGCAGCCAAATATATTTAGATTCCTCAACAAATGAAATAAAACTCCCTTTGTATCACAGCCTGGACTGCGAGGAGTAAAACATAATACCCTTTATTGCCTCTCATGCCTTGTCACTCACTATAACCAGTTAGTCTGTACTGTAGCCAAAGTCAATGAGAACAGGGTTCAGGTTGAATTTCAGTGGTCCAATTTCACTTAGCTATACAAACACACACTGAGGCGCTGGTATAACGCTGCCCAGCACGATGTCTGGCCCGTGATGGAAACTTCAGCTTGTGAACTGTGAAAAGTGGAGAGACAGTTGGTGAGCTTTTGAGGGGAGCTACTGGACTCGGGTGTGTTTGTGTCCCTGTGTTTAGGAGAGATGGCTAGACCAGATTAGGGCACAGAAAGCCAAACATCTGGCCGACACTTGACAAGTGGCTGAACGCGAGAGCCTTACTGCCACAGAAGCGCTGCGGCGACTTCGCAGGACGCATGTGAGAGCGACTTTGTTGTTTTTTTTAGACTGAAAAAGAGAGTCTAACTCCAGAGCGTTTAGCTGTGTGCTCTGGGCATGATGGGAAATGAATACCAGCCACCAGACAAGTGCTTATACATTTTCCATTCGCCACTTTGGCAGGTAACCAACCATCATGTGAAAGTGATTCTCTCAGGTTTTGATTGGTGTTTACAATGGGTTTAAAGGGTTAAAGTGTTTACCAACACACAAGACAGAGTGTTTCTATTCATCTTTCTGCCCACAAAGACTTGCACAGAGAACAAGTGAAAAAAAAATGCTGGGCATCTTTGATTTTATTAGTAAAACTTCTATTTCTGGCCTGGTTGTGTGTGACAGGAACAAGGGCTGACTTCACTTACAGTCATGACTAATCTAGCCAGCCTTTCATGACAGACAAAGTGAGGACTGCCAAGTGACAAACAACCTTCATGCATGTGATCTGGAGAACACAAAAGCCAAAAAAAAAAAAAAGCAGAGAGCCAAATCTCAAAATCAAAAATCCTGGAAAGAAAATCAGAGATTTCATAATCTTGGAATACACAGTTCACTCTCATATTAAGGTTATTCCTGACCCGAAAAATACAAACTAAAAGCTCGCACAACAGAGCTCAAATGAACACGAGGAGACACAGATGGGGGAGAAAGAGACAGGCTATAAAACAGGCCAGAAGCTGCAGCGTCAGCAACAGGGTTATAACGGCCTATAGGCTCTGTGGCGCAGCTATATGTGAGAGCGCAGTGTGTGTGCTCCAGGGCAGAGCTGGCTCAGGTTTAATGGTCCCAGTAAAGCAGCGGTAGTGCTCACTGGTGCAGGAATGGCCTTCATTAGATAACTGAGCAGAGTTGGAACCTCGAGCCTGGGGTGGTTTTAGCTCCATTAAGTGGTCGCCCTCCCAATTTATTGTACGCACAAACCAATACCATGTCTAGGCTGTACTTGTGTTTCTGCTTTTGTTTATATGTTCCTGCGCCATGAACGTTATTCTGTTGTTTCCAGCTCCCCGTGTGCAGGCCTACATGTGTGTGTGCGTCTGTAAAGATGAGTCAAACGCTGAGGGAGAGTTGTAACGTTTGAGCCATGTGGGATATTAAGCTGGTGCAGGGTATAATGAGCAATTGTTGCAGTTGTGCCAGTCAGGATGGGAGGTTAATAAGAGCCACCAGGAAAACGTTGATATATCTGGCAACCGGTTTCTTTGGCAGATAATTACCCATCACTTAAATGCTGTTCTGAAACTGATATCTGGCTGGCAAATTGGTGGATTTTGGGATGTGCCCACCACCGTGACTGGTGGACAGGAAAGTTAATTTCCTGCCTTGTTAGGAATATAATAGGTGGCTGTTCCAGTAATGCCTATCCAGTAAAATAATCCACGTGTGAGCCAGGAGAGTCACGGCCACCATATGTACGGGGCTGTTTTCCAAGGTTACAGTGTATGTGTCATGCATGTGGCAAGTTGACATTTATAGAAAAGTCTTACAAATTTCCAACTTGTTATGAGAGGATTGTAAACGCAGCAATTTTCCATTCGAGGCAACGGAGCTACTGACACAAATTGTTCATATTTTCCTTCACAGATGCTACATAAATACCAATGAAGAATTCCATGTTATCCAAACAAAACAATGTATCGAATCTGAAAACAAGTGTTGGCTGAGGTACAAAATAAATACTTCCTTCCAGTAAAAAGCTCAGCTAAATATAAATGTATGGATTTCAGAGGATGGACAGGTACCTTCTCTATCGCCTGAGCTTTGGCTGCGATGGCTAGAGCTCGCCGCTCTTGAAAGTTGTCCGCCGACAACTTTTGGCTCTCCTCCACGACTGGAGCCACCAGCAGGTCCTCTTTTTCTCCCTCTGGGGGATGGTTCTCCTCCTAAAAAAGGTAGAGGAGAGAGAGGAGTGAGTTGCTGCTCAAAGGAAAACCACAGAAGTTATGACTATAAAAGTTCCAATAAATATTTTAAAAGTGTTCTTTTACTGCTGTCAAGATGACAATGCTAGCAGTTACACAGACAACTTATAGCCGAGGCACTCGTGTGCGATGGTATGACCTGACCTTCTGACTGTTAGCTTTCCTGTATATCCAAGCTTCATCCTTTCGTACGCATCATCAACCACATCCTTCCTTTAGCATGTACAGCTGAAAAGTCAGAGTTTACACTGTGCGGGTTTCTATTCACTAGTCAAAGAATCAGGGATTCATAGGAATTACAATCTAAGACAGGAGAAAAGACTACAAACCTTCAGAACAGATGTGGATCTTCATATTTCACACCATTCTCGTTACTTAGCAAATTGTGACGAACTGTACTTCTATGTAAATTGTAGAAACCGATATTTCAGCTGTTTTTATAACTTAAGAATAGAAAATCAGGCCAGACAAGCCATGATGAGACATCTAAATGGGTAGACTGGAAACTCTAGTACCCATAAGTATTACTGTCAAAGCCAAAAGAAAGAGCAAAGGGGAGAAATGAGGCCAACTTGGATCACCGCTCAATTTCTTTTGCTCATTTCCTGATACTATTAGAGTTTGAAGGCCAGGGAGCAGAACTGCCCAGCCATGACTAAAGTCCACTCATATATTAAAAGGGAAACAGGCCAGGGACTAAGTCATATTAAATCTCTAGATGACTGAGGAGAGTAATTACACGAGATGGTACATCACAACGCCGAGTGTGGTCTAAAATAAAAAGCACAACTCAAAGCATCATCCAATTATTCTTCCATCCAATTCCCCCCCTGAAGCCATGCTTGGGAGAAATGTGTACGCTTGTGCATGTATGAAAGATCACGTTTGTCAGTCTTCAGCCTCCTTAGACAGTGAAAAATATATTCCTGTCTGAGTCTTTTACTTCAACTCTCTGGGCACATATTAATCTGGAAGGGATGTTACACTATCAATACCAAGCTTGGCAGATAAATTTTGTGCAAACTGGACTAAAATGAAATGTCATCCGTTGGGAGGTATGAGTAATCCTTTTTAATGTAATACTAAAAATGTATTTAACAAAAGCTTTTTAGACCTTAAGTATTCTTTCTTGTTATTTTTTCTACTGAGAAAAAAAAAAAAAAAGCCTGCTCGGTCCGGTGAACCATGAACTGACCTTTAAAGTTAGGACTGCTGTAGATTCCTCATTACTGTGCTTCCACAATTCATTTGGTGTGAGTTATAACCACTAAAATAAAACAGCTGAGGCTGATGGGAATGTCAGCTGGGATAGTGTTGGAAAAAGTGAAATTTTGACCTGATGATGGCCCTGAGGAAACATTAAGGGGTCACCAAAATTACAATTCAACCTGTGGGAAACATGAAAATCTGAACCAAATTCATCACAATTATCCAAACCCCATTGGTGGCACTACAGGAAGAGTCAGGGGAAAATTGTTAGCATGCATCGCCTGAATAAAAAAACAATGACGGTATAAAGAAAAAACCTGACTTCCCTTGAGCCATATTGCTAGCATGGCTAAAGATGTCACGATATCCGTTCTCCTGAAATCACAACAGGTTTCTAACCTGTGTGACTGCTGAGCAGTTGTCTTAATTGGTAAAATGTCATACTGTAATTAATAGGAATTTGATGCCGTGCTGGGATTAAGCCTTCTGGTGACCTTTTCGGTTACAGGACATGCTCTCCCACCCAACTAGGGCCACCATGGCTTGCGGCCAGAGCCGGAGCTGCTCTTTAGGTCCCCTCTTTGGTCTTTTTAGTCTGGGATGGCTCCAGAGATCCTGCGTGTGTGTTTGTTGAATCTCCACAGCAGGCAGCGGCTGGGGCCATAAGTGCAAGCTTTACTGGGGGCACAGCACAGCCTTTCATCTTGGCCAAGGTTACGGGTTTGTGCCCCCAGAACAGAAAACAACAATGCACCACAGGCTAGATCAAACACAGCAAAAAAGCGGCAGTGTGTGTGTGTGGAGGGGTGGGGCACTTAGTAAAACTTTCATCACAGCAGTTGATTGGGGTGGTGGTGGGTGGTTCTTGCAAAAAAAATGCACACAAGGAGGAGAGAAAAAGGACTAGGTTTGGATCTTGTAATTTCTGACATATAAAGCAATGCATGGTTTTGCAAAGACATCCAAGTGCCCACCATGACAGTCAAAAGGGACAAACCAGTGAACAAGGAAAACAAAACATGGCGACGTACAAAGTCCTCCGGCGCGTTCAGAAAAAGATCTGAGGGACGCTAATGAGATAAATACCAAGACTGCTTGCTTGGACAGTAAAGCAGCGTTTAAAAAGATTGTTTGATCAAAGTGATGTTTTGTGCATCATGGGAACGTTCTCAGGCCAGCGGCAGTGTGGTTTCAGACTAGTCAGCTGACAGTCCCTTTAATTCTTGTAATTTTAGGCTGCTTATTAATTTATTAATTAATTTCACAGATATAAAACATGATTTAAAGTGTAGCTTAAGCTTACTAGATCGGATTGTTGAGTTATCGAATGAAATCCTCCTTCCCATCTCTACCATCCATTCTTATTTGACGTAAACGCAGCATAATACTCGCTGGTACGTCAGGGCTTTTCCTGTGACCCGTATGTCACGCATCAACTTCTCGCTAGCACGACGGCTGACCTGCTACATCTGCTCCACAGCCACAGCTGCCAAACATAGTCAGACACACTCTTTAACAGAAAAAGGAAACGATTGTTCATTGTGAATGCTCTAAACACGTCCTGATGAGTTCCACGGGGACTTCTCCCGGCTTTGCGGCTAAGATCCTATGATAAAGCTATGACTTGGGCTACTGAGTTAGCCTCTTCACTTCTGGGTGGCCACAGCCAGACGCATTGCGCCTAAATCACATCTGATTGTATTTACACTCCCTCTGCATAGTTGGAAATGGATGATATCAGCAAAACAAGCTATTATTTGCAAAACAGGCAGGAGAGCTCTACATTCAATACCTACTCAAAACAGCAAAAGTATTTCTTTAAGCGCTTTAAGGGAGGACGGCTGGTACTTTCGGCGACACTTGAGCCCTTTTCCCTACACCATTATGAGTTCTTGTGACTGAAGTCTGCTTACAACACAGGTAAACAAAGCACAGGCCTGATGGCTTTTATGCTCTGCGTGAGGGCCACTTTAAAAACCATTAACATACTTCAATGGACTAAACACTTATTAGAAGGATGGAATTTAAAAAGTTCCAGATGCATCCTGCCGTACAGTGACAGTCCATGCTATATAATAGATAGAACGTACGACTGGTGCTGTGAGGCCAAAAAATCTTCTATTAATGAGAAGAAGCCGAGGCTTGTGTTACGTTTTTGTTTGCTCGGGTATAAAGTAAGTTTAAGCACAATTAGTATTGCAGTTTTTATTATTCTAAAGATATTCATCTACTCTGGCTCACCTTGTTTGAGGTTGCGCTGTGCGGGGAGCCTTCTCTTGACAGGCCAGGAATTTTGTCTGAAGACACAAGAAAGGGACGAAAAAAGTTTGACACAATGTTTGACAAAAATAACACGATATGGACTAAGAAAATGATGAAGCTAGCGAAATGAGAAAAATGGCAGGAAGCAGAAATTCAATGGAAAGAAAGCGACAATTAGTATGTCTGGAAAGTAAGTATGTGCTTATGGTAAATCAGGGCTCTGTAAAAGGTGTTGATGTTTGGTTCCAAGATCCAGACAGGTACCGAGGCTAGAACATCTGGAACAATCAAGAAACAGATGGTTCATCATCGTGCTCTGAACACCAGTGGGTGGATTCACTGCAACGTACATTTTCTCTCTTGTACGGATTCCTTCTCAACAATCGGACACCGCCTCCTCTCTCACTTTCCATTTGTCCTTCTACCAACTGTCCTCAAGCGTTCGAGGCGTTGCGGCCGACCGACCAAGTCTACCAACAAACACGAGCTCTGAAAATTCTCGCTATGAAACAAAAAACACTCCGATGTGGAAGCTTTGGCTTCAGGAATATCCATCAGACATCCTATACCCTTTCCGTGTTCTTCCACACACGACCTGGTGGCATCTTTATGAGGCCTGACAAAGTGGCAGACAGAGCGGGGAGGAAGGCTGGCTGCTGGACACATTAGAAACGCTCTCTGTCTCTCTCAGGTTACACAGACTGGGAATAGGTTAAGTTTAACGATTGTAACCTTTGTATATTTCTGAAACAAATCCTCTGCATGTCTACTCATCCCGACTTCGTTAATTTATAGTGAAAAAAAAGAAAAAAAAAATCAATTAAATGAAATGGTACAGAGATGGCACTTAAATTATCTAAGTAAAAGAAAAAAAAAAAAAACGCACAGCCAAACTGAATTTGATGCAACTTTTCTATCCTCTCTAGAACAACTGTACTTACCGGCCATCTTGCTCTGAGAATAAGTCTCTTCATATCCTGTAGAAAGACCAAACCGCAGGGTCACTGGCTGTGTATATAATAACTAGGCCCTTTTGATCTTAAAGCAATCTAGCAAGCACACTCACTCCCCTGATGCTTCACTAAAAATATGATTAATGATGTTCTGCTTTCAAGAGGCTACAATCATGCATTTTGAATTACCAAACATTCTTGCCATGTAAGCATGATTCACCTCGCTCTGAGGTCCACTAAATTCGATTCACGAGTAAAAAAAAGCACCAATAAAAAAATGGATATTTAAAAGAGGAGAGATGACGAGCACCGAAGATGGTAACAGACCTAAAAAACACTCCTACTGCTACTTGCGGTAACGGGGAACTTGGGAGGTTGAGATCTATAAACTTACAAAACAACCAACTAAAGGAGCATGCAGTAAACACGGAGATACGTTAGCACCTTTTTCTAAAAGACTCCACTTGATTCAGGAGTTATCGTTAGCCTGGCGCCAAATTAGTTTTATAACCCACAGAGTGTCCAGAGTCAGAAAGATCAATAAAAACATTTAATACAAATCCGACAGGCATTGAAATTGCTTGCCGCTTCAATGTAATGCACACAGCATCACGTCTGAACTGACAATAATGTGGGACAACATAATGGCATCTTTCTTCTTTGGTGGAGACATTAACTTAAATCTTCACATACTGAATTTCATACTTTAAGAAACAACTGTGTAAAGTGCTAACGTACCTCCACAATAGGAAGAGGAATGACATAAAAAGGAACTTAACTCATATTCATAATGCATCTTGCTTTGGACCTGGGTGACAGAATTTTGCCCCAGTTTCTTTAATCATGGTTAGAATTCTTTTGATCCATTATTCTGCCTGTCAGAATTCACAGGTTATATTGTCTGTTTCATTTTATTCTTTAAGGTTTAAACATTTCAAACATCTACGGGCATTTAATCCATTCTATCTTTCATCCTTGCATCCTTCTCCAGGTTTCAGCCAGACCTCTTCGGAGCGTAGGAAGCCACAACATTTCCCTCTGACGTGACAAGGATGCAAGGAGACGTGTGAGGAACAACAAATCAGCTCGCATGTTACCCAAGTCCAAGCTTTTTCTCATGGCTCAATGTACAGACCCAAAGTGTCATGTCCACTCTGTTGAGGAAAGAGTGCCCCCCAGAGGTGCTCTGAAACACCTGCGTAACCCTCTGGACCGTCCACACCTGAAAAGCCAGTCAGCCGGATTATCAGTCATTGATGAGGCAGTGAAATAATAGAGAGGTCTTCTTGACAATACTTGTACATTTTGGGGGCCTAAATGGTCTTTTTTTTTTTTTTTTAATGTTGACTTTTGTATACAGTGCTGCTTTTCAAATAAGGTCCCAATCAATGAGTGCATATTCTTTTTGTGACTTACAGGCTAAAAATAAAAATAACATTAAAACTGGAGGCAGTAAATGTTTCCTAGAAATGTTTTGTCATCTGTACATTTAAGGATTTGTCAGCTGCAACAAATCTTGCATCCACACCACATCAGGGGAGGGGGAAACTCTAAGTTCTACATACTCTTGCCTTGCTGTGTGGGAAATGGCAGACTCTTGGCTCTGTCAGGTGAGTAGCCTCTGCTGCTGACACTGGAGCCCGAGCGACTGTGGGGGGAGCGGGCCACCTCGCGGCGGACAGGGGAGCGCTCTCTGAGTGGTGGGAACGGGGCTGCCTTTCTCCTGTAGTGGTCTCTGTCCTCTCTGGAAAAAAAAAAAAAACAGATGACGGCGTCTCATAATTTGAGAGGACAAAACATCCAAAGGGTTGTGTGAACGGAAAACATACATAAGAATGCCTTATTGATATGAATTCATTCGTACCCTCTGTCCAGGTTGAGGATGGCCTGCACTAGTGTGTCCTCCCCGCTCTCTGGAAGTGATCTGGGTGCTGGGTAGATGCCCTGGCTTCGCACGCCATGAGGTGGAGGTGCGCGGGCACTGCAGGAGTAAAAACACAAACACACAAATGTGTGGTCGGCTGCAGACACGTACTGTACACAAACAGGGTTTAATATGGCAGCAAGTACTATTTGGTCACTTTATACAAGCAACCTTAAAATACCAGTACTGCCAGGGTACAGCCTGGGTTTGCCTTACATGGATGTGAATTTCAACTTTAGTTTGCTTCCTAAAAAAGGAAAAATAAACATTTATATGCATTGTGCATATTTTTATCTAGGTTTTAACAGATGTTTTACCACTCTGTGTATTCCGTACAATTCCTGGCACTCTGTATCTCTGTGCCCCTTTTCCTAACTCCCCATCCCCTTTCAAATGACCTCTGACCTCAACTCACACCAATCCACAGGCCGGAAATGACCTCAGTGGCCTTTCACAGCTTGAAATATTTGTTTAGAGCGAAAGCCCCGTTCTGCCTGCTGAGTGCTGAATTTAATCAGTTTAATTTGTCTGACTTTTTTCCTGATTTTGCAACAATGGTAAGATTGGTCCCCGATTGAAGAGATTTAAGTGGAATCATTTCACTTTTCACATGTCATTGAACTACACCAGACTGTCTACATCTAGTGTCGTGCTAAATTGTGTTATATTATTTCACGTCTGGGTGGGTAAATGAACTTCAATTGACCATCAAAACTATCATTCATTTTGGCACCGTCAAACAGCACAGGGTGCAACCTTAAAACGGATGAAGTATGAATATTTTCCACCATTGTTTGTTTTACTGTCCTAAAGCACACCTACATGAAAATCAGACGTCTTAATGTTTTATATTTTAACTGAAAACATAAAAAAATAAATCATAGAAACCACATTAAATGAACAAAAAAGCAGCATCTGAATTGATCACAATCAATTTTTTTTACCTTTATCAAACAATGATGGCAAAACATGCATTTGTTAATGTCATCTGTGTTTTCTTTGGCTTTACCCACTAACAACTATAAAGTTTGTTTATTGAAATGACTTAATGAATTGTGTAAACCTGTCAACTAAAATCTGTGGCCTTGATTTTTGCAACCCAATCCGTAGCCTAAATACGGCTGAGAACTGTAGCTCAACTGAAAAGTCATCTAAGCTATAAAAGCGTTGAGCCAGGTGAGCACTGAGTCCACGAGAAATATGAATCGGGTGAGACAGGCCAATACGGGTCAGAGCAGACCATGATTTATGATTGCTGCTATGTAAACCAACATTTCAAACACATACTGAGAACGGAGGCGCACTCCAGCAGAAACCTCCCCGCCCAACTGTCCTGACCAGAGAAATTAAACACAGAGGACTTGTTCACAAACACAGGCACATAGAGAAAGACTGACCCCTGCTGTCCATAATGACGCCATCCAATTTAAATGGAGTTATATGAAGTATGACTTTGTATTTTCTTTCCAAAAAATAAATCCTGTCTACCAAGTCAAAGAGATGCAGTTTACCCAAACTCCATAGGTCGTCCTGGGTGTGGGTCTTCCCTGGGGCCTCTGTAAGGATACTCCTCCTACAAAAGATAATATCCATGAGTGACTTTTGCTGGCACTTTTTCTTTAAGCGATTTTGATAAACAAATGCAAATGTTCTGGAAATTTGTTAGAATTGATCTGTCTGAAACCACAAGCAATGCAACACATTTTGATTTTAAAACACTCCCCTATTTAATAGCATGTTATGGACCCCAAAACAAACAAACAAAATGTCTTGAACTTGAAATGTCACAATTGATACGTGTTATAAAATTAGGATTATACTGGGGTTCAGATGTTTTTAAATCACATAATGTGTGTATGTGTTTTTTTTATTTCATGAATGTCTTGTGGGCACTTCCCCTTAATAACATTTTTGCTGAAGTTAAACTTTAAGTACAGATGGCGGGAGTTCAGAACAGGAAAAAGGGTCGGAGACAGGTCGGAGAAAGACGCTATGATGCTATCTGTATCTATGGGGAGGTCTCCGAGACAGCCCACTTTAGAGTGTATAAGAACTAATTGTCAAGGCACTTCTGGGAGCCTTTTTCTCTGTAACCCCTTTTGTGTGTTGCACTGTTAAATGCTCCTTATTGTACAAGAATAATATATTCAACTTAAACTTTGATGCTTCGAACCCAGTCTTCCTTACTGAAGGGTCATTTGAAAATTCTTTTAACAATATGCATATATTAAATATCTGGTTACAATATAGCAGACAGTGTGGCTAGTAAGATTTTCAACTGTAGCGCCCTCAGCTGGACAGAGATGAGTATGCATATTAAACCAACAGTATTAACATGATATGTATATGTATTACAGTAAGCTAAAGAACAATGTTTACTGTATGTCGTTTATAGTCTCACCCTCCTTGAAGGTGGACCAGTTCTCCGTTCAGCAGGGAAATGAAGACCGTCATTATGATAGCCCCTCTGATCTTCATGGTAATTTCGTGGGCCTCCTCCATTCGGGAAAAAGCGTGGACCTCCTTCATATCCATCGTACCCACTGCGGCTATAGTCATCCTCTGGCCTGCCAAAAGGGCCCCTCCGCTCCACTGATCCAGCTGCCCGTGGATATGGACCCTACCAGGATGTATACATTTTATGACTTTACATGTCAACTAAACTTCGTGCACTTCGTTCATTTCAGCATTTCATTTCATAGATGTCTTCAAGCAGAAGCTGACTTAAAAAAAAAAAAAAAAAAAACTGCCTGCTGTTGATGACAACAGAAATATGACATTAAAAGAATGATTCTGTCTGATGTGGCTACTTGTGGCTACAGTTTCTTACTTCTGTTTATATGAATACATCTGTAACATGGTCAAGAGTGATAAAGAGAAAACGACTCACTGGTCTCTCTGTTAAAAAGCGCTCATCGTACACCTCTCGTATAGTCCGGTCTCTCCTGTACGTCACTGCAAAAGGAAAAGCGTGACAGATACATGTAACTGTGGAAGGGTGCCACATAAGAAATAACAAAAATTAGTTTTTGTATGTTGGCAGTGTCTTTGGTCAACTTATTTGGGCAGCAATGATATCACATAAGACACATTATCACTAGATATTTAATTTTATTTTAACTTAATGACAACCATGGGGCTGGAAAATGTTGTGTGTCAGCATGCCTCTCTGACCCTATTAAATGTAAACTGCAACAAAGCAGCTCTTGCAAACTACTAGTTGTATTTAACATTACAATATGAAATACGCTCTAAAAGTCGTAGCATTTCTTCTGCTTGATGCAAAATGAATCTAGAGGAAGGTGTTCATCACAACTACTTACTTTTGGACTGAGGACTTCTGTGAGTCGGGATGACACAACCTGTAAAAAGATGTTTCTATGAAAACAATAGCTGAGGATTGTTTATGCAGAACAGTTCAATGTCCAGTTGACCAACAACACCAGGATAAAAACACCCAACCGATGAGTTAAGACGTGTTATATGTGCTATATGTGACATATCTCTGTGATGAAATGAGTTCACTAACGACTGTAGCTTAGCTCCATGTAGAGAGTACAGCTAGCATTGCTAGTTAGCTAGCCTCTATATATGCTGCAAACATCGGCACATTTTATTTTTTTATCTGAGAGCAAGTTAACAGCCATACAAAAATGATACATAAATATTAACGATGTGATATAGCATCTTATACATAAACACGGCCTGAATAACGCAGTAAATGTCATTTCTTCCACACAAACAGCGAAACAATCTCACCTTCCTCTAACGTTTGGTTAGCCTAGCCTCTGCTGTTAGCTACATGGACAAACGGCTCTTTTATTGGCCGAGGGATGCGCCACGTCATCGGCATGAGACGTCCAGACATGGCGTTTGTTTCTGTTGCGTTTATCAGTGTCTAAACATTAGCACACAGAGCTGTAACTTTAAACACGTTTTCATATTATTGTTTTCGTATATTATTCAAACCGCGGAGGCCGTGTTTGGTAAGTGAGTTGGTTAATGTACTCAGCTGTTTGAAGAAACATTGAAACGTGCAGCGCTACATTAATTTACGACCCTGGTGGACTTGCGAAGCTAACCAAGTAGCTGTTTGTGTATCAGACATTTTTATGATTATTTTGGTTTACAGTGTGTCACGTGCGTCCAGTATGAGCGGAGGTTTGGCACCTAGCAAAAGCACCGTGTATGTGTCGAACCTGCCATTCTCTCTCACCAATAATGACCTGCACAAGGTAAGTTAGTCCTTACAACAGTCTAACAGTGTTTAGTACTGCGGAGTCCACTCTGATCCAAACTGCCTTACTGAAACACATCACTCTGTCTCACTGCAGCTCTTCACCAAATATGGAAAGGTTGTAAAGTAAGTAATAGCTGTGTGTCATCATTTATTTGTGTGTGTGTGTGTGTGTTTACTATAGCAATGAGTGTGTCAAAGGACTTATAACCCACAACAATCAATATATATGTATCAGTATCACTTTAAATCACCAGGTACACACACAAGGAATGTATGTATACTACTGTATGTATACATGTTTACACTGAATATATATAGTAATATATAGTAATGTAATAGTTATTATGTTTTAAACTGGTATTAATAACTATTTCAATTTCAGGGTTACAATCGTGAAAGATAAAGACACTCGCAAGAGTAAAGGTGTGGCGTTTGTTCTCTTCCTGGACAGAGAATCTGCTCATAACTGTGCAAGAGCAGTGAACAACAAACAGGTGAGTGTATATTTGAGCATAAGCTGCAGTTAAAAATGAGTTAAATGTATGCAAGTTAAGTTAAAAACGTGTCTCTCTCCCAGCTGTTTGGCAGAACAGTGAAGGCGAGCATCGCCATAGACAATGGGCGAGCAACTGAGTTCATAAGGAGACGGAACTACACAGACAAGTCTAAATGTTACGAATGTGGGGTCAGTGCATATTTAATTTTTTTTTTTTTGTCCTGTGAAATTTGAGTGAGTTACAATTGTATAGTATAATCATTTTTTCTGTCTTTTGAATGTCATAACATCACAGGATACAGGTCATCTGAGCTATGCATGCCCCAAAAACATTCTGGGTGAGAGGGAACCTCCAAAGAAGAAAGAAAAGAAAAAGAAGAAAAGAGATCAACAACCTCAACACGTGTAAGTGTTTTATAGCTGATGAAGAGATATTGTGCAGCTGACGGTGTCATTGTTATAATTCGTACACTGTGTATTTTCCCTTTATAGTGAAGAAGAAGAAGAAAGTGAAGAAGAGGGAGAGGACCCAGCCTTAGATAGTCTGAGCCAAGCCATAGCTTTTCAGGTAAATGTGCAGATATAGAAAACTTGATTCTTCTGATTTTAAATCATAGAATGTTTGTATTGTTTTTTGTGACCAAAACATATAATATAATATAAATAACTGCTGTGCGAGACTGAAACTGAACTGAAAAGTGGACTTTGTGCACTCTTTTGTGCCCCTCCAGCAAGCCCATATGGAGGCAGAGGAGGAGACACAGAGGAAGCAGGTACTTTTGTCTCAAGAGGACGGCGCTCACGCTTCAACATCTGCAGACTCTAAGAAACCACGGATCAAAAAGAGTGCATACTTCAGTGACGAGGAGGAGCTCAGTGACTAATAACACACAGTTTGGACATGTTGGGAAAGTTTAAAGTTGTGCTTCCATTGACACTGTTTTTTTTTTCTTTCTTTCTGTACATAAGACATTTTCATGTTTCTAATAAATACTGCTTATGAGTTGATTTATTAAGCATCTGTGCGAGAGATGTTTTTCAGTGTCTCTCAATATTTATTTATTTTTTTTAATGACAAACCAGATTAGTTGTTGGTTGTTCTAGTGTTAACCACTCAATCATATAAGATTAAATGCTTTACTACAGGACAGTTAACAGTGGATGCAGAAAATGTACTTGTTGGATTATGTTTTATACATGAATAATTTTGTGTCACAAGTGGTGACAAATGTGTCAATTTAGCACAAGGTGGAGCATATTTTGTATGATTGGCAGCCAAAACTATAAAATAAATGGTGAATTGGCAATTTATTTGAAATGCATCATATATATATATAAAAGAAATTCTACTTGATACAGTGCCAAAAAGGATTAAACGATTGTGTTAGAGTGATTGTAAATTCTAAATATTGCAGCAGATTGGGGGGTTTCCCTGCGGTAAAATCGCATCATCGGGTTATAATGGAGAATACAGTTGGCTGTCCTTGATATGACAAGATTTGGAACAGTCCCAGCCTTTGATAACCGGCGTGTTAAATGAAATTCATGGTGCACTGGTTCATTTGGAAATGTGTGGGTGTTTTTTTTCTTTAATGCTGTATTGCGTCAGCACGCAAATAAAGCGAGGGATTCCCCGATGTTTTCTGCGCCTGTTGTCTGAACTGCTGCGGCATTTTTCGTGCTGTCTGCGAGATCAGATCAGATGCAATGATGAGCAAGGATTCCCAGTACAGAGAGCTGATATGAGCGGGAGCCGTGTTAACACATTACAGTAGACGCAACATTAACTACTATGGCTTTTGCTGCATTCACTTGCTGTCGGAAACTAAAGACGTAGAGCTCATGACAAGGAGAATGGATAAAGAGGTAACTGCTGCGTAGAAAGATATTTATCTTGGATTTGACGGCTAATAATATTAGTATATGTTTATTGCACGTGTGTATATGTAATGTAAGTGCACGACAATGTTCCAATTAATGTTTTATAGTCATTTTTTGTATTAGAAGTAGAGCATGTGTCAATGACATTTAAAACAAACAGCATGAACAGGTGTTTTTTTCGTGATCTTTTCAAATAGAGCGAAATAAGCTACAGTGAAAACCTGCGTACACATAGAGAAGGGCGTGTTAACGGGCGTCACGTTTGCGTTAATAACCACCGAACGTGAACGTTTAACACCTCTCGATACCCATATGTCCGAGCTCGGAGCGAGCACTTGAAAGCGGCGTCGATTCATCAAGAGGAATGTCAGCCTCGGGAAGTAACTCGGCCTGTGATTGGCCGCGTCGAGTCACGTGAACATTTCCCAAGCGGAGTTTCCACGACAGCTGGAAGCCGAGCGGCACAGGCGCATCGCTTCTTTGCTAAAATTATCGGAAATAACACGACTTCTGCTCGTCTCAGCACCTCCAGATAAACCCTGGTCTGGCATGGGCGACAAGAGGAGTCCCACAAGGTAACGACCGAGTCACGGCGTCCGAGATATAGGGGAGCGGACATCGACAAGCGCACGGGAGGAAAAAAAATGGGTTTTCTCCACGGTCTCTCTCTCTCTCTCTCTCTCTCTCTCTTCCTCTCTCGCTCTCTCTCACTGCATGTGTGTGTGTGTGTGTGTGTGTGTGTGTGCGCGCGTGTTGGCGTGCGCGCACGCGGGTGTTAAAACCTCATCGCCAATTACAGTGTCGGATCACAGCGGCGCTCGCAGATGATTTCCCTAAATCCTATCGGCTTTTACCCCAGATGTTTGCTATCGATAGCCTTCGTGGATGCGAGCTGAACTCACTCTTGTCTCCCCTCTCGCCCTCCCCCTTTTCCTCCTCTCTTCCACCACCTCTTTTTTTGTATTTTTCTAATTCTCTTTTTTTTGTTGTTTTTTTTCCTTCCCCATTCCATTTACTGTTTTATTTATTTATTTATTTTTTATTTCTAAAGGCCGAAGCGTCAACCGAAGCCCTCCTCCGACGAGGGGTTTTGGGACTGCAGCGTGTGCACGTACAAGAACACGGCAGAAGCTTTTAAGTGCATGATGTGTGATGTCAGGAAGGGGACATCAACAAGGTAAGGCGATGGATATATATTACCTTTGCTATCCTTTTTTTTTTTTTTTTTTTTTTTTTTTTGCATGAGTGGGTCCCAAAGGGGAGGAACAGGAGGAGGAGGAGGAGGAGGAGGGTGGTGGTGGAGGAGAAGGAGAGAGGAGAGGGGTCCTTGGGGAGTCAGGGGCTGCCCTCCCCAGCAAAACGAAGAGCAGTTTAATCTCACTGCCACCTCTCTCCCTTTTATGCAATGAATACATTTGTACCATGAGACAGTGATTAGAAATAACTGCATTTTTAAAATTTAGATTATATACACACAGTTCAGACAGTAAGCATCAACATTTCGCAGGCTTTTTCTGCACGTTTTTGTGCAAAAAGATATGACCATTCGCCCGTCCCTCAAACTCAATGTGTCTTAATCCTCTTTTCACACTTCCTCTGAGCAGTGCATTAGTCTCCATGTTCTTGCCCGGGTGTTGACACTGACCTCTGGAAAATGAGAGAGAGGGACGGCTTGATCTCTAAGCACACACATCCATCTTGTTGCCCCCCGGAGATATTTGTAACAGACCAGGGGGACACACACACACATGCGTACGAGCACGCGAGCGTGTGCGCACCCTCCGTGCCCTCTGCGCTGTGGCTGATATTTGTCCTGACATCAGTGATTTGAAGCAGGAAATAACTGCTATTCCTAAGTGGCAGTCATTATCGGGATGAAAACACAACAAAGGGTGAAGGAGAGGAAGTGAAGCTCTGGCTCTGGGAAACAGTGTGTGTGTGTGTGTGTGTGTGTGTGTGTGTGTGTGTTTGTTGTTCTCACTCTTTAATGCATTGCCTGTTATTCTCTCCTGCATTAGCACAACTTAACTCCCAATGATTTAACTACAACAACAACAACATCATCATCATCGTCAGTGGGGCTGTGCACGCCTTTTCAGAACTATTTTCTCATGTCGGTGCATGCACTAGTATGCATGTGTGTGTGTTTTTTTTTTGTTTTTTTTTTGCGCGTGTGTGCACTTGTGTGTACGTGCGTGGGAGGGCTAGTTGTGAAAAGAGGTTGTCAGAGCAGCTGCCAGACAGACAGCCATAGCTCATTACTATGCAACAGCTTAATCAGCCTGCTGTCATCACACACACACACACACACATACACACACACACACACAAACTCGCGTACAGATGCACTCAACATGCAAATTTTACACATGACTGCATACATATTCGTACACAAACACACATCCTTAATACGCACTCGAGTGCACGGGGCAGTCGGCGCTCGCACAAACGCACAGAGATGGAGCAGCAGACACGCTGTTGTTGGGTTCAGCTTATTGCAATTGAGCACTGATTCACACACACACTCCAGGGACTCTTGTGTGTGTGTTTCTGTTAAAAACAAGCGGCCTGCAGCGTTGCCAAGAACCTGTCTGAATCCTCACGTCACCAAAAAAGCTGTGACACCCTTTGTCTTCCCCATCTGGGTATTTCTTCTTTTTTTTTTTTAGGGTGGAAGTTGGCAAGGACACAAGGACCCAGAATTCCTCACTACACCCCTGACACTCGCTGACAAATTTAGAAAACGTCCGTGGAAAAAAAAAAAAAGGTCTTATTTAATGTTGATAACCCACTTGTCTTCCCAACTGCAGTGCTGCAGAAGTGTTAGGAGTAGCGGCGTCTCCACGCTCCTGCCGTACACAAACGCATCCTGCACGCCACGCGCAGGCTACCGCTGCAGCAAAATGGCCACACAGGTGGTCGCAGCTGTTAACGACCGAACACAACAGACAAGTGGATTTCTCAGCAAGCAAGCCGAAGGTGCTAAAGGGCAAACGACATGCAGAATATAAATGTGGGCCACGGCAAATTCCCTCGCCGGTTACTAAACAAGCATGACCGGGCTATTACTGTGAAGTAATACATTAATGCTTGACACAGGCACGGAGCGTCCAGCGGTTAGAGGAAGCCTGAAGGTCACAGGTTTGACGGCCAGTGTGGGTACTGTGGAAGTGGTTTAAATCAGCTCATCACTTGTCATACCTTTTTAAAAACCGCCAACTAACTGCATAAAAATTGGCACTTTTTCCTGACAGGATCCGTTCCTTTTTAGCAAGTAGTAGAGGTGATGGATTTCTAAAAAAAAACATTTTAGGACATGGCGGAGAAATATTTTAGGAAGAGAGTTTGCATGTAGATAGCCGTCAAGAGATAAAGATGAATGTTTTATGAAGGTGAGCTTTAGCAGAGCCCAGATCCCTCTGATGTGTAGACATGATCTACTGCAGAGGCGAAAAGCTGGCGGCTGATTGAAAGCGTGTTGTTGAGTTTGACTGAAGACAGGGATACATCAGCAGGATTGGACTGGCTTATCGGAGGAGGAAGACGAGGAGGAGGAGGAGGAGGAGGTGGAGGTGGTGGAGTGAAATGGAAGAGGGAGACAAGAGTGACAAAGAGAGAACCGGCTGACGTTTGGCTAATTCTGTCAGCGGCTCGGAAAACTTGTGCAGCTAGGAAGTCAAATTTGAGGCAACGCGAGACGGACCTCCACCCACATCTTTAGGGAGAAAACGCTTTGCGGCCGCAAAGCTGACGTAGTCATTCGTGCTGATTGACATGGAAAAATGTGTTGTTCCTGTATGGCATGCTGCTAGCTTATAGTATTTAATTAAAGCTGTCTTAGAGGAGCTTTAGGATCACAACATATCATGCAGCCTCATTACCTTAAGACTGCTGGGGGGAAAAAGTGGGAGAGACATTTTTATCTTCCTGCCACTCTTTGGGCTCAGTCCCAACCTTTGAAATCCATCACGATGGATGAAAGTCACTGTACAGTGGCGTGGTGTTTTGATAAGTGCAAGGTCACAGGTTTGATTTCCTACATCAGCGGAAATACTCGTCCTTGAGCGAGACCTCCCAGCGCGCCCATTAGGACTTATCCCAGATTAGAGTGTCATCTTAATGTAAGATGGAAGGTGAGGCGCGTGCCAGAGCTAACGCTGGAATAAAAGCCCCGAAAATGTCACGTGAAGTGGTGCTGACAGACAGCTGTTAAACCCAAATCTAAACACCGCCCTTAGCCAAATACTACAGGGTGTAATAGAGCGGCATTATGTTTGTGTGTGTGACCTTCTCCGGTGTCTCGCCTACACCACCTGCATCTGTTCACCGAGCTGAGCTCTGACAAGCCAGGCACCCACCAGGGAAACACTCGCCGCGTGCACGCTGAGCGTTCAGGAGCTTGTTTGGCGGCGTTCTATTTCCACAGGTCAGGACAGCGAGCTCGATCAACATATTAGTTCTTCATTTGTGTTCTCAGCCCCACCTTTATCTCCTCGTTCTCGCAGATCTCCCTCTCTCTCTCTCTCTCTCTCTCTCCAGGAGTTGAACTTAACCTAGGGCGTCTCTCTCGATGACAGATTGACTGATGTGCAGGTTTTGTCAGCTCCGCCTAAACAAGCACGAGCCGTTCTGTGCCGGCTGGGAACCTGTCAGCGTTCTTGGCTTTTTTAGATGTTGTTTTATCATCCTCCGCACGCGCTCGCCCTCGCAGTTCATGTGCAGTGTGCACACACACCGAAAATTGGGCTGTAATTTGTGCAGTTAGCTCGATTGCAGCTATTACAGTCATTTAGGATGACGTAGTCCAGAGGATCCTGTGCAAGATTCTGAAGTCCAAGGTTACATGTCGAAACGTCTTGTTCTGTCTTACCAACAGTCCAGAACTCCAACGACATTCAGTTTACAATGATATTTTACCAGAAGCTGAGATTAATCACACACAAACACAATGAGTGAAATAAAAAGCGGCACAGTCTTCTGACGCAGGCGTCGGCAATGAAAGCGTTGCCATTTCGAACCTTTTGCACGAATCCAGCCGCTGACTGGTTACGAGATAGCGATCAGCCTGCTGGAGCGATCTGATTATGTGAAACAGAGACCGCGAGCCACGGCAGACAGTCACACAGACTAAGTCTGTCTTCAGAATGGATGGCGGGGTTCTAAATTTGGGATCAAAATGCAATACAGAACTTGTTACGCAAAGAGGAGAGGATTCATTATCTCTGGCTTCTCTCTGTTTATTCTCCGAAAAAGAGCTGCATGGGTAAAAATGCGCGCAGCTGCCGTGGAATAGTAATCTTTAATACAGTGTAATGCATGCATTTAAACTGCTGCCTGAAGACAAACGTGTCCATTTGACATGCACAGTGTAAAGTGGGAATTAGCTGTACTTCCATATTATCCCATTGCCTGTGCACACATTTATACTTTACAAGACTCGAAGACAGAGTTTCCTCTTGGCAATAAAATCAGTTACCTTATCCGTACATCTCTATCAGACGTATTGTTAGCTTCTTGGCAGGGTTCACCCTCCTCCACACTTGTTTTTTTACAGCCTTTTACAAGGTCAAGAATCAAACAAATCTCTTTAAATCAAAAACTAATCTGGTTCTTTAGCAGGCAGCATGTGTGGGTGAAAGCTAACTTAAAGCAAAAAACTGCCATCATTTGGCTGCTGTGTTTTTTTTTAATGCCAGCGTTAATTTCCCACTCCGTCTGCACGAAACATGCAACTAGCAGAGAGCAACACATTTGACTCTCACCCTTAGAGCGTGTTTTTGTTGAGCGCCTAATAATCAAAATTCCGGGGTTTGTTTTTGTGTTTGTGCGACACCTTTGGCGCTAAATGTTGCGTGACGCACATCCTTTGGAATGGTTCCTGGGCCGCGGCTGAGTTATTTACTGGATCCGGATGGAGAGAGGGACAACATGTGACGACAGTAAAATGAAATTGCATCCATAAACAGGTGCCATGCGTGTAAAACAGGCCGCATACGCAACGATCAGTGTGCCATCATCTCATCTAAATGATTACATTCTCTTATAATTCACACACACACACACACTTGGCTCAGTCGTGTGGGTTACTGGTTTAAGCGCTCACACAGCATACAAACACAGAGTGTGCACCGGGGACAATGAAGCTGGCTGTTATCACGTCACTGTGGCTCAAGATTACGGCTACGTGATAAGCCTGTAATTACTGCGGTGACACTGATGCATGACACACTGCTCTGTGTGTGTGTGTGTGCAGGCGGGCCTGTGTTAGAGAGGAGAGTGTGGTGTAGTGTGGCTAGCGGGCTGTAGAAGGTGTCATAAACCACAGGACGCGGAGAGCCATCTGTCTCTCTCCCTCTTGCACGCACACACATGGCGGTAGCATGTACAGGCAGGGAGAGACATTAATCATCGGGTTGGAGGAGCTCCCAGGAGCAGCCTACAACCCGCTGATAGAAAACCTGACACACACCTACACCTAGATTGAGAGAGTGTTCAACGGGGCATAAAATAAGCTATTTCACAATGATCTTACAATCATCACAGAACAGTGAGACGAGATTTGTTTATAGCAGCACACACTCCGGCTCTTATTTTCAGTCCATCAGCTGTCCTGTGGGCTGCGTGTGCTCATCACACAATGTACTCGACAAATGTTAGCAAGCAGCCCGGACATCTGCAGAACTCCGTGCTGCTGTCTTTCTGCATGTAGCGCACTGTCAGTTCAACGTTTTGAAAGCGCAAATAGCCAGAGGCGCCGCGTCTGAACTGGAGACACGTTTATGAGCTTTCAAAATAAAGATTTCCAAATAAGAGCGAAAGACCGCCCTGACTTGAGTAAAAAAAAATAAAAATACTGCACCTCCATGTGTGCACCTCACTTTCTGCCTTTGCAACGCTTCTCATCCTGAGGTATCCCTTCAGGCTGCCCCAGCATTCAGTTTTTACGAGGGTCTGCCCACCAAAAGACATCATAAAACTCCAGCCGTGTCTTCCTTTTTAGCATGCAGGTACAATAGTTAGTAGCTTTAGTGGAAAGTTGGTCTCGAGCAAAAGGTTTGTGAAGGATCATGAGTGTCGGTATATTTCAAGAAAATGAACACTCTTCACGGTTTGAGAAAATTCTCACATCATGACCCAATGCATGAAAAGCTGACGCTGCGGAGATGCATCCCCAAACGTTGCCCATTCATCAAACTAGTGTTTAAACATTGTGTATTTGACATCCGATTGTGTGTGGTAGGTTTAGTCAACCAGACCACGCATAGTCGCTCATCTTTTTTTTTTTTTTTACAAAGTGTTATGATTTGTCAGTAAACACATTCTGGCTCTTACAAACCATCACACCATCTGTGTCAATTGCCTCCGTTAGCTGCTGCGTCAATGACCCGTTTGTCCGCTGTGGACAGGATCTTTGGCGGCCTGAGTCACAATTCGACCACCTACTGAATTTGTCACGAACAAACATTTTTACTATCAGATCTGGAGCCCGTGGGGAGAGATTTTCTTTTCTGCCGGGGGGGCCGTTGCTGCTCCTCGGAGCACAGGCACAGAGGTGGATGAGTGCGAGGTCAGTGGGTGCATCAGAAGGAGGAAGGGAGTGTGAAAGGGTAGAGGAGAGAGATAGCAATAGACGGCGTGTGTGTGTGTGTGTGTGTGTGTGTGTGTGTCTGTGTGTGTGTGTGTGTGTATGACATATTTGCAAAAGGGGTCAGCCAGAGTTCCCCTGTCAGTGAAATGTGCGAGGCATCAGTGGCAGCATTTGTACTTTCCAGCCCCTCCAGTCTTCTTAGTTTGCGGTTAAAAGCAAAAGCTGTCAAAGATTATGAGCTGGAGGGGTGAAAATTATGCTCATTTGATCTCGAGCTAGATGGAGGAATGTTTTGCACTTTGGAAATGCAAGAACGATCTTATCAAGCCCATAAAACACCCTCCGAAATAGATTGTATACCCGACTGCATTCTGTGAATTAAAAGCCAGAAAAAAAGAGAGAGATTATGATTAATATCCATTATTTTCTGCTATCCAAGGAAACAGAATTTGCAGTGTTTAAGCCCTTCTCCTGATGTCCTAATTTCCCACTGTGGTACTCCATTTGCTGCTGTATAATAGATGGTCGGTGTGGAGCAAACGTTGTTTGGAACAACAGCTCCAACGCGCAGTATTAATGTCTGAGAGAATAGGCTGTTACATTAGGCACAGAAATTCCTGTTGGAATCAATAGACACACACACACACACACACACAGACACACACTCAGCTTCCAGATGGAGGCCAGTAGACAAAGGCCTAAGTGCTAAGATAATAACCATCTGATTGGGTTAACAGAAGCAGCTCTGTTTAGGCCTGATGCTTCTGCTCACCATAATATTAGGTCGTCCGTCTCCTCTTTCACCTCCAGGTCATTGAACTGAGCTTTATTAGTGGAAATCTACTCCTTTGTAATACATGAAGAGGATAGGATGTACAAAATATGTTTACGTTCGGCCCTAATAGCTCTCGGGCACGAGCAGTCGCGAACAGAAAAGATCATAATTAACCTCAGGTGATATCTCTGTCTTCGTGATGGCACTTGCAAACCGCACAGAAAGAAAAACACATCCCGAAATGAAAGATGAACCAAAAAGGAGGTTATGAATGAGGCAGCCAGTCGTCTTGTTTTTATTTTTGGACGCGGCTAATATTTGGCCTGAGGGCAGGATGGTCGACTCTGTTGTGACAATGGCCATTTTGTGTGTGTGTGTGTGTGTGTGAGCTTTAGAAAATGCAGAAAAGCAGATGTATCCTTATTGTATTTGAGAGGGAGGGAGGGAGGGGTAAAAGGATGTCGAGAAGTGCAGCAAATTACTCGAGCTGTGAACAGAAGACTCTGAGAGGGCCTCTGCTTTTATTTAAAGGAGGTGTCAGCACTTCTTACCGTGTCGTGCTGACAAGACAGACATATAAGAGGATCTCTACATCTCCTCCATATCAGACGGTTATGTAGGCCAAGAGACCCATTTGCATTTTACTCCATCCTTGCTAGCATCGCTGCACGTTCTGCTAAGGCAACGCTAACTCGGGGGGGAGAAGGAAAAGAAGAAAAAAAAACTCTGGGAGAGACTGTTTGAAGCCAGGGCCCCAATTTAGGTCATCCATGTACTGTTAAACAACAGCTTTGCCCTCAGAACAAGACAAGCAGACCAGCGGCCCCGGCTTATACATCTCCTCTTAGAAAACCAGGGAGAAGCCACTAAATTAAGCTAAATAGGCCACCAAGGCTCTTTTTTGGCAAAAAAAAAAAAAAAGAAACAAATGTGGCGCATTGCACAGCAACACTTGGCCAGGTGCTCAAACTAATTCTGCGGATGGATTTTTATCAAGTCAAGCACATTTGTACACTCTGTACTTGGACCGCGTTACACCCTCATAATTACATTAGGCAAGTGCAAAAGGACATTTTTCACCAAGCACCTGGAGGGCCAGTGTTTTGTAATTGCAATACTTTTAGAAGGGTTCACACACAGGTTAGTACACTTGGGTGAGGCTGCCGTGCGGCGTCACAGCGTTAAGAGCGTCGATACAGTTAGTAAAACGTGTGCTGAGCTATTGTTAAAGTCCTAAAGCTAGTAAAACTGGCTGATGAATTAGGGAAAAGTGTGCTTTCAGTGTTAATTTTTGGCTCCGATTACAAACACGTAGGCTCAACGGGGCTCTGAAAACACACTGTGCTCTTCTGCTGTTCCCATCATGCCCTCATGCTTCGTCTGCTCACTGCTGCGTGTGTGTGTACATGCGCCTAAATGCGCCTCAGTGTTTGTGTGCGTGTGTCGTCGGCTGATTGCATTTGTCTATAAAGCGCGCATACGTTTTCACGCGCGTCCACTTTTGATTTGCACACACACCCCCTTTTTGGCTTTTGGTGCAGCATCCGCATGCCGCGCAGTGCATCGGTGCATTCATACATATAACTGTGTCTGTAGTCTGACTGCATGCGTGCACGCAAAAAAAATCAGACACTAGATGTGTAGGCTCCCTCAACAGATGGCCTTTTTCAACACACTCGCCTCTCGGCTAAGGCTCTTGCCAGCAGCAAAACACACACACACACACGCATGCACACACACACACACACACTCCTGCACAGAAATTCGATAGAAGCCTCCATGCATGCGAAAGCGTTGCCAGACCAATTGCATAATGTATCATTTTTTGAGACAGCCGACACTCGCGGAGGATGAAAATGTGACCGCAAGGAGGAACATTCGGTTAAACCATGTTCCAGTTATTTTTTGATATTTTGGACTTGCCCGTGAGCATTTTTCCGGAGCCTTTTTTGTATGAAGGTGCATCCTCCTCGCGCATCAGTGAGCGCAGTTTGTCTGTCATCGATAACAAACCAGGGAAAGGGAAGATTTTTGATGCTTGATACAAGCCAGGGCAGCAAAAACAAACCACAGGTTCTTTGTTTTGTTTTTTTTTAACACAATCTACAATCATAATTTAAAAAAACAGTGATGGAAAATGTAATTATAGTCTCACAGAAGCCTCTAATGCAACTGAGATTGTTGGTGGATAATGCCCTTGAGCTGCAGGTGACACGATTTATGGCTTTCTGCACCCTTCCCCAGAGTTATAAGAGACAAAAGACTGCAGTGCAGGAAAGGGGGAAAAAAAACATCTTTGGGTGTGACCTTTAATAAAGATGTGACATGCTGTAGTTGAGGTCAGAACCGGTGTCACTTTTCTCCTTTACACCCCGCTCTTCTTTGTGAGTTAGCCTCCGGTGCACTCACACCTGCTTTCTGTTTTGAATTCTGTGTATTTCGCACACTTACCATTCGTGTCACATCTTTGTGTTCACTAAAACAGCTCTCCGCTCGTCAGTGTTTATCCCTCTGAGCTCTACAACAAGCCTGTGCAGGTACACTACATATCTCACAGATGGCTGAATCCTGGGTTTTATTCTGAATGCACTCAGCGTGTGTTGCCGCTTGCTGCCAGCGTTAAGAACACTTCAGCAGCGCCATCCTAACCAACACTGGCAGCGATTATTGGCTCTTGATTATGGTGGTAGGCTAGCATGAGGCCATGTGTTCACCGTGATTTTCCCTCTCATTAATCTGCCACACTCTTGTCTCTCCCTTTTCCCTCTCCCTCGCTTTATGTCTCTTTTTTTTTTTCTCCCCCCCCCCTCTCCTCTCCTCCTTCCTCTCCCCCCCGGATCAGGAAGCCTCGTCCCGTCTCCCAGCTCGTCTCGCAGCAGCAGGTAACGCAGCAGTTTGTGTTGCCCTCGCAGCCCAAAAAGGAAAAGAAGGAGAGAGTAGAGAGGGAGAAGAGCGACAGAGAGCCGGCGCTCAAGAAGAACAGTCACAAGAAGATGAGGTAAACAAGCTGACACGAGGTGGAGGGATCAACCAGAATCAGACATTACAAGGATGCATGAATAAACACTATAGATACGTTAGGGTTGATGTGTTGTCATACTTCATAGAATACTTCAAAAGAAGGAAGTGGAGAGGGTGGGAAACACCAGAAATAAATTTCAAAGTAGCGTCTGGAAGATGCTCTTTGAAATTTTTCAGTGACATTGCAGCAGACAGATCAAGGTGCTTTTCATTCTTGGGTAAATTGAATCGAAAGATGGTGTTTTGCACTTCTTAACGCAAGTGCAAGATCTGATTAGTACGGAACCTCGTGCAGGATTTTAAAGAAATGGTCTTGAAATGCTTTTTGTTGCTCACTTATCCCCAACTGTTTCCGCTCACTCACCAGGCCCAGGTTAAAAAACATCGACCGGAGCAGCGCCCAGCACCTGGAGGTGACGGTCGGGGACCTGACGGTCATCATAACAGACTTTAAGGAGAAGGCCAAGCCGTCGTCCACCTCGGCCACGTCGTCCAGCACCGCATCCACGGCCGACCACCACAGCCAGAACGGCTCCAGCTCGGAAAACACAGAGAAGGGGCTCTCCCGTTCCTCCTCACCCCGAGGAGAGGGGAGCTCGGTCAACGGGGAGTCCCACTGAGTCAACCCCCCCCCCCCCCCGCTCTTCCTTCAAAAGAAAAACCTCCCTCGGCCTCCACCCATATCTCATCTGCAAGTCCACAGGTCCACCGGTGGAGCGTCCTGCCTCTCTACTTCACAGCAGCACAATACTGACTATACCTTTTTTTTTTTTGCTTGCTTTCTTTTGGATATTTCAATAGGGATTTGTCAGAGGTGCCAACACATCAGATTTGGCGAGTTTAATCAGTTTAAAGATTCTCCACAGCACTGGAATCCTGCATTTAGAAAGCAATATTTAAAAAAAACAACCTTTTGCTCAACCTTTTGAAGTTTTTAGTGATTTACATTTCCACTCGGACATTTGGTGTGAATCGAAAAGGATCCCACGCGCTGTCCGAAGCTCGCCACAAGAATATTTACCAAGACTCTGACGAGGAACTTCTTCAGGGCTCACCTGAGACACGTCGTGTGTAAATGTTTGGACAAGCTTTATGGTCCTGCACGGTTTCCTTCAGATACACCTGCCTGTCAAGGTTTCTTTGTTCAAAAAATATTTTTGTTAAATCGCAATGTGCACCATTCATCTTCGGCGGCCGACAGTGACCTCTTCTTCCTCTGTGTGGAATCTTTACCTACCTGTTATAAACCTGAACCATCTGTTACACACTCTCTGAACCTTCAACCTCACAGCGAACCTTATGCTCCCGATCTTGATACTCCAAGCTTTTACTTCTGGACTGCCTTTGCTGTAGAGTGACTGTTTTTGACACAGCATAGCAGCTGTACTGCTACTGGCACCGTTTGGTGTTTTTTGCGTGATGTTTGGAGCGGGTTGTTAAGTTCAGGTAATGCTTGTTACGTCCGTATAAAGGCACCAGGCCGGTGTTGATAAAAGCCCTCTTTTACATGGTGCGGGAAGGCATATAGTATATGATTTTAAAGGATAATACTGGTGTTTTTGGTTTGTTTTTTGATTTAAATTTGTGCCAATAATTGATGCTACCGCTCTCAGCCATTAATTTGTACAGTATATAATCAACCACACCTGCATTAAGTGATATTTTTATATGACTTAAACATGAATCTAATTTGAGATGTTGAGCATGTAGACAGTTAGCAACTCTGCAGCTATATACAGCTTTTAGCTCTTTGGTTTGGTTTTCTAACCCTCGAATACATCATCCACGTCCCGCAATACAGTTTAGACTAGGCGTCGTTAAACAGGCTGGCCAGCATGAAATGGCAGAAGATTGAAGTTAGCTAAAGAAGGTCTTCTCCAGCTATGAGCTAACTAGCTACTAGCCAAGCATAGACCAAACCAGAGCTAAAAGTTGGGTGAATATTGGACTAATACAGGTCAGAAGGCCGGACACTTTAATCCAAAGAGATGCTTATATTGTTGTATGTCTGCTAAATGTAAGTAGGCAATAAATTTCTAACAAATTAGCCGTTAACAGCTAAAATCTGTCTCTCAGGGCTTTGTTTGGTTTTTTTAAGTTAAATTTGCAGTGTTGCTCTTGCTGTAAACAACAAAAAAATCACTTAATGCAGCTTTAATAATTATCCAAGCTGTTATAAATTAAACTCAATCATTCTTCACCTGTCACATTGTAAATACATGATGTAGACAAAAAGCTGTTAGCAATCATTGACATCCTTCACATCATCTTCACATCTACGCAAATATGGTTTCTTCAACAAAATATATATATTTAATCACCTTCCTGCTTTTATTTTCTCGACCAAGAGATAATTTCAAGCCAGGTTTATGACAGTAAAGTTTGTTTCAGAGGCGCAAAAAGAAAGGCTGATTGCACAATGACTGAAAAGGGGCTGTAGCTGTCAGTGACACCGGTATTCTCCTTTTTAATCTCTGCTGCACAACCAGGGCGGCGTCACGGGGGAAAAAAAACAGAGGGCGCTCATACTGTTGTGCCCCCCACAGTGGACCCAGTCTGGATATAGCATGGTGCTTGTACGGCAGAAAAAGAAAGAGCTCTGACATCTGGACATGCACATCTATAAGCTGTGTAGGTAACGGCGTGCAGTGTGACGGACTCGAGAGACTGTTTGAATTCCTCCATTTTGATGTAGCAAAGTGGGGGGAGCTTTAGAATCTACTAAACTCCCAGCAGAACAAGCATAGGTCAGCATAACTACACAATAACTTATAAAACCTGTAGAATACTACACAGAAAAATGGATATTTCTAAAATATTGTACTACAATGTTTTGATGTGGTTGTATTATCCATCATACCAGTGTTATTGTCGAGGTTTTTACTTTCACATTTTAGCACAGAATCCTGAGAACTGTCATGGCATGATAATATTATGGTCTCGGTATATTGTGGGACAGGCTATGTCTCTTAGTTTGTTAGCATCGTTTCATGTGTCAGAGACGTACCCTCATAGGTCCACCACACTAGCTGGGACTAGGTGCGTGGACTCGTGGGCAAGTTGTTCAGACAAACATTCGTTATCCGGTTGTGGCAAAAACAGAAAGACACTTAAAAATATGTTAGTGTCACTTGTTGATATATTATATATATATTTTTTGTTCTGTTTTGCTTTGCCATGCTCAATTATTTTGAAATGTGTGAACTTGTTTATTACATGTCTGAATAAGAAAATAACAAAAATCAAAACAAAGAAATGTTTGACTTGCTTACACGATTTTTTTAGTTTGTGTTTTCTCTGGTTTACAGATTTTAGCTCCATCGGGTGAAGAACGGATACCTGCTGGTGCTCTCCAGCAGTGCATGCAGGTTCAGAGTCGACTTAAAATGAAGTCAGAAATCCTAATAACATAAATATATAATGCATTAAAGCAGATCTATTTCAGGTATTTTTCACAAATGAATCAACCACTAGATCAGTCAATAACCTAATTTTTCCCACACTTAATGAAAATGCAATTGACGTTCAGGTCTGTTGTCTAGTGGAGCCACCTCAATAAAGACTACTAGTCACTTAAAGCCATGAATGGATCTTTTCAGAGGTGAAATCAATTCAAAGTTGCTGCAGACGGAGCCTGGGGAGGGAGGGAGAGAGGGAGGGAGGGGGGAGGCACTAACTTTGCTTATCGCTCCCACCCTTCCCCCATTTAGGGTCCCGACCTCCTGCTTCTCTCTTGCATGTTGATGTGAATCAAGTGAAGGGGATGGAGCACAGATAAGACCCGGAAGTTTATCTTCGCCTTCAAAATAAAGGCCGAAAACGCGACCTAAACGTGGTGAAATGGGCCACTGGGTGGACAAAGTATAGCAGCTCAGTATTGAAAGTTTTGATTTAAGTATGAGTAGTGCAAATGTAGGGTCTAATACGGGAGTTTAATGACTTTATTTACTTATATCTACCAAACCTCTCTTTCTGAGCAGAAATGTCTAAATTGACGTTTTTTACATGTTCTTCCTGGAAATGGAAGGTAAGATTTCTAATGTGTAAAATGTAGTATATATATATATATATATATATATATATATATATATATATATATATATATACATATATATATATCTCAAGTATCAAACCTATCAAAAATAAAACAATAGCAGAAATGTATAGGCATAACATACTGCAGCATCAAAAACAATACAAATCTATCTGGTGTGAGCAGCCATTATGTTTTTATGTTTTGTAGATTGAATCTACAGAGAGAAGAAGAGGAGTTCAAATTTGTGTGTAATCACGTACAGTGTTCCCAATTTATCTCACTGGACACAGGACATTAACACATTTTTTTTCAGCTCAAATAAACAGGTAAACAAAGCTACTCATTCCCCCCCCCCAAAAGCTTGAAGGTAATAATAAATGGGGAAGTTGTGGAGTTGTAGTGCTCTAACAAGACCACTAGAGGGCGTAATTACACTGCCTGTTGAGTTTTATTTTCTTAACGCTGGCCGGAAGTGCTTCACCACACCGTCGAGCTTCGCACTTATTATTAAACGCTAGTTTCTGTGTCATGACTTTAGCTCCGAGTTGCGTTTTCAAACTCAAAAATGCGGCGTTACATTCGTGCACTAACGTTGTGCACAGTGTTTGCCGTGTTTTCGGGCTTGTATGTTTACAGTAAGCTGCTTTACTCGGACGTACCGTCCGGAGGAAACGGACCGAAGAGGGGTTTCATCCCACCGAGAGTCCCCGGAGGTAGGCGAGGGGCCGCGGACAAAACTGGGCCCCAAAGCCCTCACTGGTACAATAGGTAAGGCTAGATATTCAGGTCTTTATTGCTTTAACGAGGTACGACTGTACTTTTTGTACGATAAACGTGGGTACAGAGGTAAACATGTGCTCCGTACTACACTTGTGATGTACAGGAATGTGATGCTAACTGACTGAGTGCAAAGTAACGTTACATTTCATACGTTACTGCTGACGTTACATCTTTGTAATGGCTCGGGACAGTGACACGAGAGCCTTTCACGGGTGTGTAACTTCACGTGCAGCCCTACTGTTGGTTCACACATGAATTAAAAGTTGTAGGTACCTGTTGTCAACAACAGTGAGTCTCCAACAGACCAAATAAGGTTTACATTTTGGCAAATTTAAGAAAGAGAACATAATAAAATGTGCATGTCGTGATGTGAAGTGATATATGTGAGGCCATATGTTCAGTGTGAGATGCAGTTGTAAATCCAGCTGTGTTTGTTTTCACACCTGGCTGTTAATGTCAGATCTTAGAGTCTGAGGAGGAGCAGAGACAGGATGAATAGCTAATAAAGTTTAAAGGATAAAACAGTTTTCTTCTGTTTTTCCAGGTCCTTACAGAGCTTACTGCAGACAAGACGGGGTGCAGTGACTCAAAATTAATTATACAGGCTATACTACTACATAATCAACATGTTATCAGGCTCTCCATTAATTGTTTGATGTATGAAAGCTAGCAGCCATTTCACATCTGAGAAGCTGGATTAGTATTTTTACTTAAACATGGATTTGACTCCAGATCTAGTTCATATATCAGGAGGAAGACATGTTGGTGGTGGTCAGATTAGAAGTGGTGGTCAGAAGTTTGGCTGTGTGACGTGACGAGTGAAGTCACTGGAGATAAACACAAAACATTCAACCTGTGGAAGCTTGATTTGATTTGGTTAAACGGTATAATGCTGATGTTAAAGTCCGTGTAAAGGCAATTCTTTCAAAATACATTAAATATTTTGGAAAATAGTTGCTGAGAACACGTGAAAAGACTTTGAACGATATATTATTAAATGTGGAGTTAAAGGTTAAAACAGTTTTTCACCAGTTTTCGGTCCAGGATTTTGTGGGCGGTCCTAAAGGGTGGCTCGATGACACGCGGAGGCCACCCTGAGCATATCCCTGCACCCCTAGCAGAGACAGAGATTCATTCATCTCACTCAGAGTGTTTCAAAGTTAGTCATGTCATTTTCTGAACTCATCTGACACATTTACAGTAACAGGAATTTTGTTAAACATCTCTACATATTCTTTACAGCAAGCCTCACTAACACTTGTCTGACTATCCTCTCACTCAGGTACATCATGCGTCAGAGGGGTCAGGTGGAGGCGGGTGGTGGCAGCGTCCAGAGCAGACCTGAACCTCCCATGCACCTGGCCGTGGTGGCCTGTGGGGAGAGGCTGGAGGAGACTCTAACTATGATCAAGTCCGCTGTGCTTTTCAGCATCAGGCGCCTCTACCTGCACGTCTTTGCTGAAGATCAGCTACACGCTAGCTTCATGGAGGCTGTGAGTTGGAAATATTTGGGGAAATGAATTTCTTCTTGCTGCTGACTGTGTGTGACCTTGAGTTTGTGTGCTGACCACATCCTGAGCTATATATGTATCCCTGCTGGCAATGTAATGTGCTATCTGTGTTGCAGTTGGAGTCGTGGCCCGATTTCATTCGCTCCAAGTTCAACTACACAGTCTACTCCATCAGCTTCCCCAGTGAGAATGCAGCAGAGTGGAAGAAACTCTTCAAACCATGCGCTTCTCAGAGGCTCTTCTTACCTGTGAGTTTCTTAAAGAGAGAAGATGCTTCAGAGCTCTTTTTAAAGACTAAACATATCCCAACTTGGAACTCTGAAAGTGGAATTAGATTGTTAGCTGTAAAATCACCATTTCATTTGCCATATTTTACAGGTCAGTGACTTCATTCTTGGTGTGAATTTATACTTTCTGTCCAGTTATGTTCTTTGTAAGGCCACGGCAGCGCACAAAAAACATTCAAAACACTGAAAATTATCCACATTCTTAATATTCTACGTGACTGTCTTTGTGTGTCTGTGCAGCTGATCCTCAAGGACGTCGACTCGATCGTGTATGTCGACTCAGACATCCTCTTCCTCCAGCCTGTGGACCGCCTGTGGGCATTCCTGTCCCAGTTTAATTCCTCCCAGTTGGCCGCTATGGCCCCGGAGCACGAGGAACCCCGCATCGCTTGGTACAACCGCTTCGCCCGCCACCCCTTCTACGGCAGGACGGGCATCAACTCAGGGGTCATGCTCATGAACATGACAAGGATGAGGAGCATGTTCTTTAAGGTAGGAAGACAGAGATTTTATTAGTTGGTCCATGTTTGGTTTACTGTAGTAGTGTACTGCCTTCGTTGGCCACAAGATGTCGTCCTTCTGCTGCAGATGTTAAGTACTAAGGTCTGGATTCAGTTCCAGCACATGACAATGTCCCAACACAGTTAAGGCATCTTTTGGACTGCTGTGTAAAACATGTTTATGTTGACAGAATGACATGACGTCTGTGGGGCTGCGTTGGGAGGAACTCCTCATGCCTCTGCTTCAGAAATACAAACTCAACATAACCTGGGGAGACCAGGACCTTCTCAATATCATTTTCCACTACAACCCTGGTAAGGATGCACTCTCACGTGACACACATAATGGTCTTTAACCTCCAAAGATAAACTGAAGACAAACTAACAGTTAAACAGTCAGAATGGACATTTTTGCCCTATTTGTAGTACTGATTTATTGACTAGTGTTTCTGTACCTCCATTCCCAGAGTCCTTGCTGGAGTTTCCTTGCCAGTGGAACTATCGTCCAGATCACTGTATCTATGGCAGTAATTGTGCATCAGCTGAGGAAGATGGCATCTACATACTCCATGGAAACAGAGGAGTTTACCACGACCACAAACAGCCTGCCTTCAGGGCTGTTTATGAGGCCATACGAAAGGTGGGCCTGCATGTTGGTTACAGTAGTCCATAGTTACAGTATGCAACGTAAACCACTTCTTCTGTTCATGGATTTGACACGGTGGGACGTGTACACTGTTCAGACCAGAAAAATCAGCAACAGTAAATTACAGAACTCTACATAAAAGAGGAAAAGACCGTATTAACATTCAACTCCAACAGCGTCAACTGCCGAGATTTATCTGCTTTAATGTTATCCAGTGTTGCCCCCAGTGCATAAAATTAACTGCACTTCCATTAATCTTTTAATAACTTTTTTATTGTTCATTTTAGCCGTCTTCATCACAGACTTGTAAAAAAAATAGGTCTTGAAGATGTCCTTGTATTTCTGGGTGTGTCTGGCGATCTGTTTCATTTATGATTGAAGACAGGACATCATATCAAGAGGTGTGCTGTTCATTTACACTTAAATTTAATAACCAAAAAAAAATCGGTTTTAGTGTCTACCCTTGAGGTTCAAAGTCCCAGACTCTATTTTAACATCTCACACACACGATACAGGCAGATACGGATGGTACAAAAGGATTGCATTACAAGTTCTTCTTCCATGGAGACATATTGATTGGAGAAAGTCAGGAAAATTCTCTTCTTGGGAAAATAAAGTGTCTCCCAGAACAATGACTGAAAACTGCACCTTGTTAAAAGTCTCAGGGGCACATTTAAGTTGAAAAAAGAGCCTGGTGAGCATTTCCAAAGTGTTGTCGGAGCAATTTAGTGCAACGTCTGATGAAAGGAGGCCCTTTATAACCCGGGTGACACACCTGCTCTCCTCCACTGCCCTGTTTCTTTACCCTCCCAAATGAGGTTCTGGATTGATGTTGACCCTAAGCGTCGCAAGTGTGAGCGACACCAGATTGTCCGCCATTTTCAGAAGGTTGAAGTGAAAGCTAATTTCCCCCGTGAGGATGTTTATGGGTTGTTTACCAGCGCTGATGACACAAGTGGCATTTACTTAATGAAGCCATCAACATTGGGACTCTCATTGCTTTCCTATTAACAAAGCATTGAACATAGATCAGTGTGATGGCTGATCCATACCTTATCCATGGCCCGCAGTTAAAACTGCTGCTTTATAGGACAGGATCAATTACGGGCCCAAAGCATGCTCTAACACAGACACGCACAGTTTGTCCAATAGCCTATGTAGGTATTGATACTTTCATAGATATGTGATTAAGGTTTGCCAGGAGGACAGAACAGGGTTGGATTGATCCTCTGTGTGTTTAATTTCACTGGAAAGATCATTTCATCCATTTCTTGCTTGTTCATGTGCAGCAGAACCTCAGGCTATCTGTGGAGTGTCATGGAGTGAATAACTAACAGGACAGTACTACATTCACTCAGTAAAAGTACAAGGGTTTGGAAAGAGGCCTCAAATGCACTTTTACTCCATTCTGAAATATAATACATTAGAATTCTATTCCCAGCCGAGGCTTATATGCCGTGACTGTAACAAAACCTCTAATTTAATTGGATTCTTCATCTAATATGCAGGTTTGTGTGAACACAAACATCAATAGAAGGCAGTCAGAGAGGCAGACACATTTGAAGGGGCAAACAGGGAGGCAGGCTGAAAAGAAGAGCTCCCGGAAGGCTTAGGCAACAGGGGCAATCTGGCAAATAGTTGCTGGGTGGAGAGCCACACATATTTTTGGGGTATTTACCAGTGTGGAGCAGATCAGGTGACTTGTCAGGTGAGGGTTTTTTGTGAATCCTTCCTGGTTAATTTAGTCACAAATTAGTTTAAAAACAGTCATCAAAATGAGGCTGGGACACGTGATACCGTGATAAATGACTTTAATTAAGTTATTAATCGATCAAAATGTTCTGGTGATCAGCTTTTAGATGAATCAACTGTTTCAGGCCTGTATCCGTCTATCGGTAATGTCACAGGTCAATAATTCTCCCTTTTTGAAATGAGTTTTTCTTTCACAGCAGTTAATACCTTTAATAAACTGGAGGCAAAATGTATGTAAATCAGTGTCCGTGCCCTGTATCCTCACACAAAGAAATGGAAATACAAGCGGCAGCAGCGCTCCTCCCTGTCTGTCTGCCTGCCTGTCTGTGTCTCAAACAGACCACAGCGGCCTGTCCGTCATAAAGCATCTCCTCCCTCCCTCCGCTCCGAGAAGCTGAGCCCAGGAAGCGGCAGTTAAATTTTTACAGCCGATGGTACGTTTAGAGTCGGTGTCTTGCACACCAACAGCGCCCCATCAGCCACACAAAATCAATACACCAACTGTAAATGCAACTTTATGACCGGCGGGTGTGTGCATGCGTGTGTGCATGCGCTCATAAAAATGCCATTCTCTTTGTGACCCAATATCAGGGACCCAACCGCAAGCAAATGAGCTGGCATAAAAAATGGTAATTCCCCTTTGATTTCCTCGGAGCATTGTAAAGGCTCCTTCATTATTGGGAAGACATGAAATTTCCTCAGTAATCCCCGCTTATCACTGGACGGTAAGCCTATAGCATAAAACTGACTCCAACAACATGGACTCTTTCATGTTTTGCCCAACTGACCGATCAGATTAGGTCTGGAGTCCCATCTGAGTTCAGCGTGCCTCGCGGATTTAGTTTTTAATTTATCCGGGGAAAGATATCTTCCAAGCGCTAATGCTGCCCAAAGCACCACTTTGCATACTTACTGAGGGAATCTGATCAATTTCAACTCGAACAGTAGGAGGTTGAGGGCCGTCCTCGGGGAGTTTTTTACAGTAGTTTGGGATTTCAGCTGCTCATTTTAAGTTTCCAAGCCCACTCCTCCAGCCTTTTGACAACCACCACCCCCGTCTTTTAGCTCTCTGAGGAAACGGGGAGAAATAAGAGAGTACAAAGGCACTTTACATGGCAACACGAGACACAAAAGTCTCCTTCATACAACACAAGTCTGCCTTTTCTAGTCACTACAATTCTTTGTTTTAGCATATAAAGTGTGTATTCTGCACTTCCAAAAGTTCCAAAAGTTGAAACATCAGTCCATCACACCCGATCTAACCGATGAATTTTGTTTTGTCGTTCCAGTACTCTTTTGGTGCGGACCCAGTGACTTCTTTGCTGGATCCTCTAGAGGAGGAACTGTTGAAGACGACGCACACTTACTGTGGTAAAAGCCACCCGCTCTTCACCAAGAGACTGGCGCACAGTCTGACGAACATCAGCAGGAAGGCACCGCATGGACGATGACGAAAGTGAATCACAACGATGGGACAAAGGCCGAGAGGAGAAAGACTATGCCTTGGCCTTAACGTTTACAAGCTTGTTCAGAAAACCAAGGAACAGCGCTAACTGTTGTTGGTTACACAAACTTGCCTTGTCCTGCACAGTTTACTTCCAGTCTTGCCAGCTAAGATGCGTAGGCTACTTTGTAGACAACTGATGAGCGGAGCTTCAATATTACACCGGTGAACAGCTGCTTAAAGCTCAGGACAGTTGGGATTGTCTCCGACTGAGACGAATAACCGCTCACCTCTTTTAAGTTGCTCTGCATAAGAACATGATGTAAATGCTTGAAACTGACGAAATGTTTTGAAAGCCAGGTGGCCTGATCGCAAAGTACTGAACTATTTTCCAAGTGTTTCTACAGACTTTAACATTTTATATTTTGCTCACAACTTGGGATTGTTTGTTTTGTTTTGTTTTGTTTTTTTTTAAACTAACAAGCATCTAGCCTCTTCCATGTAATAATTTTCTCCTTTCAGTTCCTTTTGATTACTGACTAAAGGTGAACATTCATCATGGTGCAAAGGTGTGTAAATATTTGGAAGAGTAGCTCTTGACTTTCCATATTGGAGAATTTATTGAACCTTGTGAAACACTCTTATTAAAAGAGACAAAAATTCTATCAGAACTGGACAAGGGCTTTTCACCAGGGCCCATTTAAATATGCACTGGACCACTTTCAACCTTCAGAAACCACTCCATTGCCAGTAAGATGGGAGAGAAGTCATTTCAGAGAATATGCATGGGGAAAATAATAATTTTTGAATTTTTAAAAAAACAGTTTTAGGTGATTATGTGTGAATGTTTTCTGTGATGTTGTACAGTGGCAGGGGCTGTGTATGTGAAACTGTTCCTCCTTTTCTATGTTGTTTTATCTGTTACACAGGTTACTGTCACCTGATAGAAAACAAGCTAAATGGGGTTCACAGACACAGGTACCACCCCCATTAATTAAAGGTCATGTAGTCTACATTTTAGATTTACATTTTACTTACCTTGCATTCAACATGACACGCTGAATAATTAGATGTTATGTACTTTTTTTTTTTTTTTTTTTTTTTGAGAGATATATTGTGTCAAACTGGACATGCCGACGTGCTAAAGATAAAGGCAGACAGCATACATTACTATTGAACATGTGAATAAGCTACAAGTTTCTCACCTGATGCCAAAGCATTTTTTATGAGTATAATTATGGGTTTTGCACCATTGAATGTATTTTGAACACTTATCAGTGCTTATGTTGGGATTGATTGTAATGTAAGCGTATTCTTTTTTTATCCTTTTGACAGGTTTACTTGTTTATATTTCATTGTGTTACAAAATAAAATGTGATTTTTTTTTTTTCCTCTTTACATTAAAAAATAATTTGTTTTGTGGAATCTGTACTGCAGTGTGTCTTGTTTAACCACCAGAGGGCAGCATTTTTTGACATCTATATGAGTGATCAGGGATGAAAGCTATGGATAAGATAAGTAGATCATTTGCAATAAAGGCAATAATCAGAACTTGAAGACAAAATAGGCAATTTATGGGTTTTGAATTGAATGAAATTGCTACTAAACATAAATTACATAAAAGAGTTTGATCACATGACATGGGCGTGGATCCTCATCCTCTCTCTGGTTACCAGTCAAGACATCTTTGTTAGTTTGTCCTGTAAAGATCTAAGCTGAAAAAGATTGATGTTATGTTTCCATCACCTTCCCGGGCAGATCAATGGATTTGCCAATAATCTATCACTAAGCCAACGGCGGTGGTACACCATTTCTGTTCAGCTCCGAGGTGCTCATAAAGTGTAAGTGATGGACCAATAACGCAGCTGTATAAGGTGTCTGTATCTGACACTGTATGGCATTAACTATGGGGAATGAGTTTATGCTTATTCCCATTAGGTGGAGGATACAACCATCTATTTATGGCTCCAGAGGTAGTTTGATTCATTGCACCAGAAATATCCTTCACTATATATCACTATATATCCATATGAGAGGTTATCAGTTACCTTTATTGACCTGTGTGCTTAAATGCTACATGTAACAGGCCACGTCCTCAGGGAGAAGAAGACAATGGCTTGAATTGAGCACCATGTTGAAAAATTCAATATCATCCATCCAAGGTTTCATTTTCCAGAAAGTACGTGTTTTATATCATAATAAATAACTCTGATTTTATTTCTTTTGTGCCATCACAGCTGGAAGAGAAACTATTCAAAATAAATATGTGACCTCCAGCGTTTAGAGTGGGGTCAGAGTGGGTAGAGGGGAAGATGAGCGAAAATAGGAACGGGACAGAATAAATGAGTGTAGGTGAGTGCAACGCGTTTGTGTGCATCTGTTTGTGACGAAGACAAAAAAAAAAAAAAAGAGTCCAGGTAAGGTTGTGTCGTTTTTCTCTATTGTCGCAGGACAAAATGTTGAAGAGGAGAGCTGAGTGCATAGTGGGAGGACAGAGAAAAGGCTGATGGAGTGTGGTAGTGATGAAAGAAAAGAACAAGGCTGTCATAACCAATATAGCAATTAGGGCACTTTGTTGCTTCGGAGCTCGATCTTTTCATCAGAAGAAAATAGAAACTGAGGTTTTGAGAGAAACAAACATGTTCCAGGTATGTGAAAGATTGGGTGGATGTACAAAATATCCATGAATGAAATTGTGGATTAGATATGAACTGTATTCACTGATGAAACAGAGGAAACAATCGCTCATAAAAGACTCATTTTAAATGGACCCACTGAGACACACAGTGTACTACATGTAAAATAGAAAAAAAATATATTTTCTCTTTCACATGATAAATAGATGGATTTTTATAGAAAACTGAAAGCACAAGAGCCCAAAGAGGTGGATAAGTGCATGGGCAATCTACCTCATCATATTTAGCGTACATTAGCACTGGTCAAGGGGGAACCTTTGCTGCTAATCCATCAGCGCTACACTTGTAACTTGTGACTTGTAATGAATGAGCAGCAGGTAAAGGCTCAGTCACATCATACATTCACACTGCCTGTGGTTAGCATGGCTTTTTCACTATTGTGACTATATATTTTTGATTTAGCCTCATTGGAAATTTTATTTTATTTATTTTTTCACACATCCTTCCTCCTTAATCAAACCTAAAAAAGAAAAAAATTACCCAGAATGCAACTTGATCGCCAACAGTTCAGTTGGGGATTCAAAATGTGTTATGCTGTCAGTGGCTAACATCTTGAGCTGTTAACCTCAAGCAGACATGAAGAGTGGGGCACATAGCCTCAAGTGACATCGATGTCTCAAGTGACCCGTAAATAGAAGTTGATGTGTGGAGCTGTAGATGTATCGGCGTACGTTTGGTGCAGTAGCCTACAACAAGCTGTAAACACAACGTTCATATGTTATCACCGTATACGGCAAACGTGTGAGGGAAATACGGAGCTCAGCGTTCCACTATGTTCACCAGCTAGTCGCTAAATGCATCTGTCTGCTGTGTGTCACTGGGTAGGTAGCATATAGAGGGTTTATTATAAAGGGAAAAGATCTGCTCGCTTGACCATGAACCATAACAGTAAAGTTGTGGGCCGCGGGACCAAAACAATGAGCTGAAAGCTGAAACTATGGGTAAAACTACCCATAGAGCTGAGTGGAAGTACAGAGTAAGGTGATAATTTTCTGTGGTGCCCAACAATCAAATTACTTGGTTGGAACTAACTCTTGTATAAATAAAAATATTGATTTAGTGCAGCTTAAAAAAAAATGACTATCTGGAGCAAAACTAACAGCCCACATCTGGTTCTTGTTAATGGTGAAATGGCTACAATGCATTAATGAATTATTCATCAGTCATTAATGAAGTTAAAGCTGAGAACACCTTTAGAAATATGCCTTATTAGAAAGTGGTACCTATTTCAATATGGGCTCTGTGAGCTTTGGCTTTGCTCGGAGACACACGTGTCACTTACAGTGAGCGTATGCTTTGATCTGAAGTGGAATTTCCTCTCGTTCATGTGACTCGCCACATAGGAAGACGAGACATCACCTGTCCAATTCTGACAGCTTGAATCTAAAGCACAATATATGGAGGCACACGTGCGTGCACGCAGCCACATCAAGCAGAGGTATTAGGATGACATGCACACACATTCTCTTAAACTATATACGACTTCTGCTCCACACATTTGAGCGTGTATGTCATATCGTACACCTAGATTGCACAGCGGGGGGTCATTTACATGTTGTAATAGGGTCTACATATCACTGCTGTAGAAGATGAGAGAGAGAGAGAGGCACACAGGCCTGAACGTTTCCCGCTCATGGAGCGTCATGTTCTGCGTTTCTTATTTACATGTGTGCAACTCCGGGGTACGTTTGATGCCCAGTGAGATGGAATATGACATCTTTGCTCATGCTGACACCGAATCTACTCCAGTGATTCACGGGGTACGCCATAATAAGAGAAAGAGAGGCAGAGCGATGGGTGTTTCAACAGATTGGTTTATTTACTTCACAGCTTATTTTCCGTGTGTGTTTGTCAGACTCGACACGGCAAACAAAGCCAAGCCAAAGGATGTCTGTCCAGCTCTCTGTGAAATATCGCTGCTTTCGGATGAGCCAGCACTCTGGAATCTCCCACCATTATCAGGCCTTCTGCCAAATGTAGTCCTTGTCCTTGTTTTCGTCCTTCGTCACTTTGTATGCATGTTCCTCTTTCCTTTCTTACCTCCTTTCATTTCACCCTGCCTTCCCATGTCCTTCTTCTTTTCTTGTGTTCCTAAATTCTTATCTTTTCCCATTATTTCTACAAGAATCCATCTTTGAAATCCACCTCAGTGTCTGACCCAGTTTCTCATGCCTGATTTCTTTTTTTCCTGTACCCATCAGAGGGCATGCAAACTTCCAAAGACAAACCACAGTGCGAATACAAAAATACCCAATATGCTCATCAAACATGCTCATATTTCTTTCATGCTGCTCAAGAAATGGCAACAGAATGCTTTCAAAGACAGATTGTGTTGCGCGAGTTCTCACCTCCAAACATTTCAAGAGTGTGAGTCTGTGCCTACTTACAAATGCTAGCCTTGGGGATATGAGCTTCTTCGCTTTGTACTAGACCACAGGCACACCATAAGAGCCAAAACAAGGCTGCTACAGTGAGACAAACGCATCCAAGGATAATAACAAGACAAGCGTGCGAGATTGTCAAACTGCTGTTTGCAACAAAATGGGACGTTCAGAGGGGTTTTGAAGTGGTTTGAGCACCTGGATGTGCTAAATATAAAAGCTAGCAACAGTGTCAAAGCACACAGCTGCACGATTCCATTATAGTCACTTGTGTTTTAAAATAAATGTTTGACATTGCGCTGATTAGTCGTTTTAAAGCTGGAAGGTCGATACTACTCTCACGTTACTCCTCTCGCACATAACCAGCTATGTATTCCCTGTACAGACCATTTAGAGTATAATTAGTGGACAGAGCTTGCAGGTCGGTGAAGCCAACGTAAAAGTGCATTCTTTCTAATCTAACAGTCAGCATGGGGCAGCTCCATTGGTGAAGAAAAAAAGGTCCAAGGAAAAATGACCCTACTTCATCAATTAATTTATTACCTCAGTAAACCTTTTCTAAATCCCTCAACTGCTAGTTTCAAGATTACTTCCGCACAGTGTGATGTTCATTTTGTAAATTATAGTCCAGTTTCGAAAAATAGACAATAGACAATAAATCGTGGTGTGCTTTAAGGCGTGGCTACTTTGTGTTTCAGAAGTCATTCTTAATGCTAAAGTGTTAAAAACTGGCGTCATTTGGCCCGCCTCAGGCCCGCGGTGTTCCACATCTTGTAGATATTTATATTAGCCGGGAGGCGGAAGAAGCAGTACATCCAACATGGCGGTGTCCAGTGTTGCATTTTTTCAGCTTTAAAACAGCGCTTCGGAAACTTACGGGTGATGTCACTCAGGCTCTGTCCATTGGGCACAACACACCGGGCTCACAAAACTCAGATCGAACTGTAAAACTAGGCAGTGCTATTCAAATCAGAACCAATATTCTGTTCAATGCCAACCTTGTCTCACCTCAAATGTTTGCTAAAACCGTCAAAACCGTCGCCCTACCCAACCCTACCCACCTGCTAAATGCCCTCATCCAAATATGGACTTTAAAATGGCTGTGCACAAACAAATGGCACAATAGATTTAAATTTTGTAGAGACATGAGAGTGGTATCACTCTTTTCGTCTAAGCAAATCGGCAAATTGTATTTCCAAAAATGCCAAACTATTGCTTTAAGGTTTAAGATTGCCTCTCTGGACTGATGTGATCCAACACAACAAGCTGCAGCAAAACACAGAATGGCTTTTTTTAAAATCCCAAAAATATTCCTAGTACATTTTCTTTTGAGTGTGTTAGCACAAAGCTGCGCATTTATATGCACATGTGCACAATGCACAAATGCATACACACGCGTCTCACACTCTCACAGACCCCATCTGCTCTCCCCTGTCTATAGATCCCTTATAAAACTTAAAGCGGAGGCAGAGGGGCCGCTGAGATAGAGAGGCTGACATCAGAAATGAGAGTGACCATGCCGCTTTTATATCCCGACGTGCCCTGACCCTCCTCCACTTTTCCCTGCCGCATCCTCATCGTGCAACAATAGATTTCCCATTACCGCTCCCTCCTTCGCTCCTTCCCTCAATCACAGCTCAACAATATTTACCCCCGGGAGTGATCTGATTGAGAAAATACTTCAGCGAGCGCTCGCGTGTGTGATCATACACATGTGTTGATGTCAGAATGATGCTATGGAAGCATGTGTGCGTGTATGAATATGTGAGTCATGTGGTGTGAAGGGTATAGCTTTATTGGGTTCCAAAAGCCCAGAGCTTATCTTTTCTTTTCTCTTCTCTTTTTACCCCACTCTTCATATTCTCTGTCACTCACATACACACACACACACACTCACTTTCCCCTGCAAGCTTTTCAATTAGGTAATTACAGTGGTGCTGAATAGAGCCTGCCTGGACACTGGCGCTCTATTGTAGAAGCACCTGTCCCCCCACAGACAGCAATTACCTGCCAGGCTGGAGGGGAGTTGCAGGCTATTGTCTGTGTGCATATATTTGTGTGTGCGTGTAAGTGTGTGTGTAAGTGTGTGTGAAACAGTGACTGTCTGTACTGTATATGCATCTAAGCAGGTGTGTTTGTGTGCACACTTGTTTCGGCGCTAAAGGGTTTATTGTGTGTCGAGAAGAGCTTGCACTTAATTATTCACTTTCTGTGGCAGTGATGGGGGGAGATTTAGAAAGTTTGTGTTTACCAATACGATATCAACCTAATTTTCACGGTGAATATGCGGATCGTATGTGGTAAATGCCAACGCTGCGTTAAAGGGTGTGTGAAACGCGTGCGGTGGGAGTGGAGCAGTGTGATTTTGCCTGGAGTGTGGAGTACTTACGTACTGCAAGCAGCACGTTCACCACATTGTTAAACACCATTTTTATCTCTGCCATGAAGTGAACCAGAATGGGTTTTCCCTGAGCCATCGTGATTGCTACATTGTTTTTCACTGGTTGAGGTTTGACCAAGTGGCAATCTATGTGGCTGTGAAGTGAAGCCTATGAAGAGCCAAAAACTGCAGTTCCTCAAACGTCCACTTGAGGCCGGCTACAGAACGAGTCAATCTCAATGTTAAAATGTCCAACTTCACAGCAGAAATAAACATATTTACAGCCTGGTACAAAAAACAGTTTTGGTCTCTAGAGCTGATTTCCTCTTTTATGACAATTGTAGTGAGTGATTTTTTTTTTTTCAATTCATCCATTTAAATTACATTAAGGGTTAGAATTTGCTTTGATCGACAGGTTAGTGCAATTACAGATGGCTTGTTTAAGCACCATCAACATCATTCTACCTGCCACTGATCCACGTCTTTGTTGATTTTTAGATTAGCCAGGAGGTGGAAGAGGCAGTACATCCAACATGGCTCTTCAGAAACCTATGATCACTGATCGCACCCTCTTTCATGGCATGGAACGTACAATTCGCACCACCTACTGTTTATCTTGAAAAACCCTAATCACAGAACTGTAGTGGACGGAAATCCGCATTAGACCGCTTTTTCTTTTGCTAACTTTCTACAAACTGTGTAGAGTTGTTGAATGAGTATACATGAAGTATAGCATGAAGTCTTGCTGTTTTCATTTGCATTAATTGCAAGAAGCGAGAGCTTGTGAAGTGTGATCCTTCCTGGTTTTATATCTGCGATGTATACGACGCATTGCAAAGCTGCCGTGAAAGGTGTCACTTTTACTGTGTTGGCTTTGTTTTGAACACACTTTAAGTGCATGTCGTTTGAGCCTTTGTGAGCAAGATTTCAAACATTTTATCTAAAGCAGTTCATAACAAGTGGAAGTAAAACCTGGATGACAGCGCACTAGCTCACTGTAATTGCATTTAGCCAAAAGCATGAAGTGCAAGAATTAGCACTAAAGCGCACTTGAAAATATACTGTGTATTAAATGTTTTAACAACCTGTAATAACTATGTTTTCATGTATAATAGATATGTGCAAAGTGAGAAAAAATACTTGTTTAGAGGTTACAGTAGCTAGTAAATAAGGAGGATGCACTGTTTACAGATCACATTTTAAAAAAAAAAACTTTATGTCCTAAATATGAAAATAGTGAAGCAATTTGCACCCCCCAACTACTTGTTGTTCACTCAGGCAGCTGAAGTGTATTTGTTGAAATAACACTCTGGTGAATTTTGAGCTGGTGTCTCGTTCTGGCAGCTCCCCGGTGTGTTAATTTGCGCCTGTGTCCATTTTAGAGTGAGCCCCTATTGATCTGCCTGGACACACACATGTAAGGCTCTCAAGCTCTGTTAAGACAAGGCAAAATGTCTGCTACAAATTAATGGAAGCATAACGTGCGTTCGTGTGCCCGTGCATGCAGTGTTTCACACCATGTAATTCTCAAACCTCTCAAGGTGGCAAAACGTCACTAACACCCCATCACATCTGTTCCCATGACGATAAGGATCCACTCCGTTAATTAAAGCCCTTTACTTTGCCGTTATGCTATGTGATTGACAGGTTAAAGGGCCATTAGGGCTTGTACGTGCATAAAAACACACACATAAACACAAATACCTTAATTTTGTAATGTGACTTACTAAGTGGAGGACTCTAAATGCTCCATTGTCTCTCAATCTGTTTACAGCTCTATTATTTCCCCAGGTAAAGGCAGTGACGCATGAAGGCGATTTGCCACCCGCACACGCTCTGTCACTGACTGCTTTGTGGCTCCTGAATTACTTCAATGGGTAAAATGCCTGGCGACTAATGGTTGGACATCTTGGCAGGGTTCCAAGTCGCCATAATCAGATGCATGCAAAGTTTATCAGTGATGTTTATCAGGCTCAGCGCTCTTGATGTTCCGGGCGCAGGATGTAAGACAGGATATGAGACGGATGGTTGTGATCAATCAGTGATAGCATCGCCCATGACTAACGAGGTCTCCTAACGAAGGAGCACAAAGAAAACTTGTGATTATCTACCTAAGAGATGGATTCATACTGCCTGGGGAGGGAGGGTGAGAGAAGGAGAAGTGAAATAAAAGGTGGATAACAAAGCATTGTGCAAGGCAGTGAAAGACAAAACCAATCCGTCAACAGTCACGTCTCCTGTTAATGAATCTGAGAAACCAGTGAAACTCTACCTGCTCTGTGCTGTAAATTAAGACAGAACTGTTTGGAATAATTATAAACATAGTTTGAACATACTAAATGAATATTGATATACGCTCATGGGTCCAAACTGGTCTGGTCCTGCATCATTACATTTACATCAGCAAGTTCTTAATTAAAAAAATATCAATCAAATGGCGGGACTAACATGGCTGTCAAGATGTGATCAAGCATTGTCAAGCTGTGCAACCAAGGAGGAGTTATTACAACAAGCACTATGGACAAGAGATGTTGCTATTGAGGCTGTTCATAGATGTCCTTCCAAATCTCCTCTCGCCAATGACTAAAAGTCAGTCCCAGATTTACTCTTGTTTGGCGGCTTGTTGCTCGTTCACTCTATTCTTCTGTTTTTTTGTTTTGTTTTAGCTTCCTATGTGAACATCACCTTTGTTCTTTTTACCTCTGTCATTATGCCCACTTGCCCAGCTCGGGTCCTGGCACGGCACCGGTCAGCATTTGTTTGTGCCCTGGATGTGAAAACCCGAAAAAGCGCCTGTGGTATAAACACTAACATCCACCAGTGCTCTGAGCTCACAGTCTGAACAATCTGGCTAATAAACTGAGCTAACTTTAACTTAATCTAAATTCTGTCAATACCCAAGAGTTGATGGATAGCAGCCAGAAGGAAAAGCATTTACTTCATAAAATATGATCCAACTTCATCAAAATCAGTGAAATAGTTGGTGGCGTGTGACTTAGTGCTGTAAGACATTATGTATTTCTCACAGGTGATTGTACCCCAGGGAGTAGTACCCACAGAGTTGATCACCTGATTATACGTCAGTGTGGCAAATACTTTTAATCCTGTTTATGATGGAAAAGTTACACAACGATTCTTTAAAAGGACATCTGATTGAGGTGAATACTCATTTTCTTATCTATACTATATAGTTTTTTGAGTGGCCTATTAGTCCTGTGAATAAAAGGAAATTGTTATTGACCGTGTTTTACCTACTTACTAACCAAAGCAGTCACGGTCTTTCATCTGTCCCCCTTGAGAAAAAAACGTCTCCTTTTACAAGTCACGAACCGGCAGTAGTGAGACGTGCAGAACCAGCCTGTGGATCCTCCTGCTGAGGCGAACATATTAAGGGCACTTCAGCTGCTCGGATAGGCCTCGCTTTGATCTGGGAATACACAGAGTCCTCAGTGCTGACAGTTTATATAAGCAGCGGATTCCCAGTGTGTCGCTCAGATCACTCCCACTTTGGGGAAAGAAACGTGCTTTCCAAGAGCACGGACGCGGAATCACACTGGGAGAAAGACAGGGCTAACAAAGCAAAGTAAAAACGTACTGACACGTGCGGGTTTTGAACATGGAACATCTCAATCGAAGAGGAATGGTGGAGAGAGAGGTCTCGGGCATTTCAAACATAACACAGGAGTCACGCCGCAGTCAAGGTCAAGCACAGCGTGATGACTTCCGAATCTTTACGTGCTACTGCTCAGATGGTGAAATAGAAGTGAAATCGATGCCCTGAATACTCTAGCGTCCAATGGAGTGATTCCACTTTCTAAGGACTCATTCATTAAGAGGTTAATGACTCGAAATGAGAAATTAATTTTACGTCCAATGGAACATTCCCTGTAAGTGTGTGTGAGAGGGATGGACTGTGCTCAGCCATCGGCCTAATGTTCTTTAAAGTCAAGATGAATGGGCCCCTCCCTTCTTCAGTGTACTCCATTTCTCTTATACAGATCACAGATATGGGCTGTTGCTTTTTTCATGGCCAGATTCAATTTATGGTTTAATTAACATTTTGGAGCCAAAAAGACAGCCTCATGTCTTGAATAGCGGAGAAGCTGGCCTGAAATGTATTTATGGACATCGTGAATTGAAAATATAAAGGCACAGAGATTTTGACTTAGGGATGATATCATTTGACTGAGGCACATACAGTACATGAACTCACACTCGACAGCTGGTGGAAGACTTACTTACTGTCAGCGTTGGCTAAAAAAACCTGCCTGCATTTCTTTGTTCACTGGGGAGCAATAAAAACAGATGGCAACTAAAATGATCCATGTATGCAGTATGAGGACAATTCCTAATCATAATTTATCCCGAGCTCATCACAGTAATGTTGTGTTTGCAAAGTGGTTAATTCCTTTTTGATTCAGTGCCATCATAAAAAGACACACTCTTTGTCGAAGTGAACACTATTTCAGTTGTCAGGCCGGCTACAGGCTTACTGTCGGCGTTATATTGGCCGATGCTGATTAAAGCTTTAAATTTTGATCATTGGTGATTCAGGCCCTCAATAATGGTCAACAGTGATTAAGCTGTCACTGCAGGGCAAGGTCATTTCCGCCTCTCGGTAATGATACAGGCTGATTTTTACTGTTGACATATTTTCAATATCTAATGGCAATTACACCGGCAAATAAAGAAACAAACTCGAGCCAATTTATTAGGTAACATCTATGAAGTACGCTGAATGTACAACACAGGAGGGACGTCTTCGGACCATCTCCAAAGGCTCAACAGGACCTTTGCTAAATGCTGTTTTTTCGGTGGTTCACCTGTATGATCCAAGAGAGATGAAATGCGAGGAATATATTATAACAACAAGAGAGTAATCAATAAGAAACACTGGCTTTTATTTGATTAGATCATGAGGAGTAAGAGTTTTTAGCCACGCCATAGCTGATAGCTTGATAATCAACCACTGATTACAGTTCAGTTGTTGAAACATACAGAAATTTTGTTATAGACGTTTATGGCCTCTCAAATTTGAAATGTATCCAATACTTTGATAGAAATGTCTGTTTTGAAAGTTTTTAGTCTAGAAAGAAAGAAAGAAAGAAAGAAAGAAAGAAAGAAAGAGAGCACCATCTCTGGGCAAGGTTAAACAGCCAGTCACCCTCATTAGATCTTTGTATAAGCATGCTGCATTCTTATTGGCTCACCAACGCTGATGAGATTTACTACTTATGTTATCCTTGGGATATTTAGGTATTGAAATTCGGTACCGAATGACAAGACATTTTGCATTATCATCATTAGCATTGGGGCAATTCAGTTAGTGCCATAAAAGTGTGTACTAAGTACTAAGTAAGTTTGGTGCCCAGACCTAATGCTCCATACTGTATATTTCAGTGTATAACACAATCATTGATTGAATTGGCTCTCGTGTAAATGATTTGCAGATGTTCAAATCTCCATTTGGAGCACTTTAAGAGCTGAAAGGTGAGTTTAAGATATTTATTGTTTCTCTTTGTTGTACAGGTAATTGTAATACGGTCGTTCCCAATACAAAGCACAAAATGACATGCTCAGCATGTCATTTTTCTATCATGGTGTCTCATAGTGTTGCACACACTATCTGCCATGTTGACAAAGGACTACCGACAGGGGATACATGAATTAGGATGGACTGGATTAAGAGGGAATTATGGAAGGTTTACACTGATGCAGTCTTTATAAATAGCTGCAATAATCTTATTTTATTTTTCACCGATTTCTTTGTCAAACCATTTTCTGAAGTGTTTATTCATTTCGCAGCTGTGGCGCTTTCTTTGTCATGCATGGCATTATTTGACAATTGCCAAACCAGGCACTCAAAACTTGAGTATGCATGCATGCGTGCTGGCATGTTTTTCATTGTATATAGTGATTTAGCACGTATAAGACGACAGTGTGCAACTGAGACACGAGAGAGAACAGATATAGATTGTTTAGATTTACAGCAACTGCAGAGGAATAATTACTTCTTCTAATTGAGCCAAGTCTGAGCTCTCAAGGGAGCAACACTGCTTGAAAACAAAGAAAGATTAATAATGAAATGATAAGACGTGGACGATCAGAGGATGATGCACTGGGAGGGGAAGCTATGATTTAAAGATCTGGACAAGCTAAGACTTAATCACTTTATCTGATTGGTATTTAAAGTCATGAATCTCAATTAGCAAGCATTAGGATCTTTTGGCAGTTATGTGGAGTCCATTTCCATGATTGGACCCTGCCTGCTTGACAGTCACAGTTAATATACTGCTTATGGAGGGAAACATTTTGAAAATAGCTAGAGAAAATATATGAGTCAGAAGACGTTCATTTAAGATCTGAAATATCTCAAAAGTATAGTATTTGGCAAGCAGGATGTTTATGCAAAATCAGTTTTTTTTCTCAGCTGCTGCTCCTGCTGTTGTTGCCTTTTTGTCTTATAATTAATTATTTCTTATCTTTGCTGCTTTGTCTCTCCATGCTAGCCACTGTGTACAGGATGCTCTTGTCTTTGTCTGCCTTAATTATGGCTGAATAGCAGACAATGGGTCTTTTAACTGATAGGCCTTTCTCTCAGCGTCCTGCTTCTCTATCATTCCTGCCACAGGTTCGCAAAAAAAAAAAAAAAAAAAAAAAATGGCTGCCTTTGTACCTGCTCCCTCCATACCTCAATTATTAACAAACCAAACGGTCGTCCTGGTTACCTGCAGATAAGCAGCTAGGCTAATTCAGTTAGCTTGTTATCTCATCAGCCGGAACGGTAAAATGAAAGACGCTGGGAAATCACCTAATTATCCACTTTGATGCATTGTCCCTTTGTAACGATCAGCGAGGAGATTAGCTTGCTTACTCCGCTGCGCGAACAATACGCTTTTCTTGTGTCTTTGTGGTATTTTTTTTTTTTGTTTTTTTAATTATTCACATTCTGATCTCACATTTTTGCTCTCTAGGTGCACAAAAAAAGAAAAAAAAAATCACGAGCACAGTTTCCACAGAGCCTCTTCAAGCATCACCTGGGGTAATTTTGAAGGAATGCTAATCTAGGATTCAGTTTGATAATGTATATGAAATATTCACTCTTCCCTCCCCTCCCTCCCTCTCATCGTTGATTTCCGCATCCTACAGTAAGCTGCGAGCTGCCTCTTTGTGGCAGCAAGTGTCTGATATTGGCAGAGGCTCTCAGGGAGATGTGTATGTCTGTGTGTGTGTGTGTGTGTGTGTGTGTGTGTGTGTGTGTGGATGACATCGGGGGAATCACTCAGACGAGTATCCTACTTGACAGTTGCTTGCTGCCATCCGATGCCTCTCACCTGAGGCACAGGCACCGACGTCCTTCAAAACCATCTGCCTGTCTTTCACCGCTAATTGATTTGTCCTTGGATGGAGGTGTCTGGGAATGCTTCGGGGAGAATATGTATTTTTGACAGATGCGCTGCGCGGGAATGTGTACCATACACAAAACAGGGCGGGGCCTCCACGAGAAGACGCTCTCGCCGCCTGGAGGCGAATTAGGCGCCCTTGTGATGCGTCGAGTTGTTTAAAGAAAGTGGCGGGGAGCTTAATGGCGAGGCGTCTCAGCAATTTTACTGCAGCAGTCTGGTTTGTTTTCCTTGTGCTTCAAAGTACATTAAACTCTCTCTCTCTCTCTCTCTCTCTCTCTCTCTCTCTTTCTCTACGGTACTTCTCTCTTGCCCTCTGGTAGCTCCTTAACTAAGCCAGCACTTTTCACAGTCTTTAGGGATTCATGCCGAAATGCTCGAAAGCACTATCACAGGTGGGGGTGGCCTCCCTGACTGTTTGATGCATCCTGATACAGCTTCGAAAACAGTTTCCCATCATCAGAAGTCAAATGCCATCAGCATTGTAATCAATACATAGTTTGTGTTTTTTTTTGTTGTTGTTGTTGTTGTTGTTTTGTTTGTTTTTTTTGACACAATAGCATTACAGTAGCCTGGCGTGGATTTTTTTTTCCAGCAAGACCATGAAGGCAATAATTAATTCCAAAAGAGAAGAATTATTCAAAAAGAAAAGGCTTCCAGCCACAAGTTGAATACCGTAGCCTTTAGTTTGAGTTCAGTGCTCACGGGGGATTGCTCCAGAAATTATTCTTTATTTATTCATTTTTTGCATAATTGCACACTAAACCTTATTCCTCCTCCTCCTCCTCCTCCTCCTCCTCCTCCAAAAGAGCACTTCCTACTGCCCCTCAACCTGCACAAAAAATTGTCTGGAAGAAATGTAGGTTATCATCGGCACGATGCTCTGTGTGTTAACGGAAAATTTCATAGGCTACGTCAGATGCCGAGGATGTAGATGGCTGTGCTCTTCTCTAAATGGATTTCAATGCGGGGAAAAATCAATCCGTCATTGTCGAGAAAATACTGAGGATATAAAGTATTTATAAGTGTTGAATTCATCGTTCTCCAGTCCATTTCCAGTGGAATAAGAAAATATTTGAAACCAGCATCAAGCAGAGGCTGTTTGTGGTCGCGGATAAAATAACTTTAAGCTCAATTACCACATATGACTTGATATATTAAATCCACCAGAAGCAGCTTCTGCCTTCCTAATTACCATAGGCTCCGGTATGTGGGACTTACTCTCCTCCCTCTCCTCTTCCCACAATGTGGGAGGGAGTGCAAACTTAAACTAGCACCAATAATTGGTCTGGCTCTAAGGATCTATTCCCTGGTGCTTATATTGGGCAGGGAGAGTAGCTAATGTATTGGTGTCACAAAAGGTTAAATGCCTACACCGGCATTAAAATGTAATTAAGTTTTTCTCAGCTTTCTTTTTCAGCTTGGAAAGAAAGAAGAAGCGCAAACATGTATTTTATCATACACAAAAATATTTACATCTTTTCAGATATACATTTTTTTACTGGTCTACACCGCACTTCTTCTTAATAATGCAGTAGTCATAGAGACAAAAAAGTATAAAAATATATAGATATCTGTAGACATCAGTATGTCATGGGCTTTTAAAAGAATGCTATTTTCAGAGCAGCATCCCTTCTTGGAGCCGAGGTCTGCAAGGCCCTTGGCCACTGGGAGGCAAAGGCACGGCAATGGAGGGTTTTAAAAATGCAGCTTTAATTATTTGATCGTACTTGTGATGTCTGCTGGGGGGTGCGCGCTGATTCCTGGGAGGCTGTGGGCTACAGGAGAGACGATTAACCATTTGCATTTAGATTGTGTGTTGACACACAATATAGACAAACTGCTCCGTGATTCAGACATAGGGAGAGAGAAAGAGAAGGACCGGAGAGGACGGGAGATATAGAAGTTGTCAATGGGGAGCCCTCAGTGCGCTTGTGTGCGTACGTATGCACACGTGGCCGTATGTACACACAGTTGAGGTGGTCCAGTGTTAATAGCCATGTGTGTATCTCTCCCCCCACGGCTTTCCATAGGTCTTTCCCTCTATCAGCGATGAAGGATTGGAGGATTCATAGTATTACCTCCACTGTAGCTTATTGCTTATTAGTTGGCCTCGACACCCTGAGGAGAACATGGAGGTAAATATAAGGGGGATTTAAGGAGGTTCTATCTAGTGAATGGATGGATTACATGATTATATAGAGCCCTGCAGGGAGACTTCCATGTTAGTAGAGCCAACAAGCTGGGGAAAAGGAAAAACATGAAAGTACTATAAGCAGAAGAAGAGAGATAGGAAAACACCTTGAATGTGCACTGGTGATGTTTCTTACTATACTGTAGAAGTCAGGGTTACTGTACTGTAGTGTGAATGGTACTGTGCTCTAGGCAAAGTCAGTCAGTGTAACTGTTCTATCATGTCAGAAAAGTGTTTTGTTTTTTTTATCTGGGTCTCCATCTTTTGTAGGTAACATTTTATTATACAATAGCTTCTGTGAAACAGGGATGTTTCAACTCTACTACTACTACTACTACTACTACTACACTGCTGCTGCTTTAAAGACATTTAAAGACCCATAAATTAATATGTCAAACTTGTTAAGTAACAGTTTTCCTATTTATGCTAATTCTTTTAGCTTGACTTTGGTCTCCACCAAAAATATGTGGTTCTTAGTGACCAGATGTTCCATTTTGTTCACCACCAACTACTTGCTAACTCTGTCTGTCTGCTGTTTGGTGTTGGGCAAGCAGCTTACAGTCACTTTATTGAAACTTATGCTTGAAATAAGTGAACCAAAATGGTAAAACTGTGTGCCGTTAATCCAAAACAGAGAGATAAAAGACTCTAAAATGCTCTGTAGGGCTGCAGGTTTGTAAATACGACTCCTTTCACATCACACATGGTCATTTGATCTATTTTTGATAGATCTATTTTGATAGATCTATTCTATATATATATATATATTGCTCATGCAATGCTAGTTTTGGGTTCAACTTTGACATTTTAGTACGGTTTTGTGCACTTCCAGTTTCACACTTCAGGTTAATATCCCTTAATATCCCGGGTTAAATTGGACATTTACTCTAATGGCCTCTGGTTTAAAGCTGTGACCTCTGTTGTCACCATGCCCCCATATCATTGCAATAAGTATTAGTAATTAATAGTTAATATTATTAATTATATTAATTATTTGTAATATTGTTGGTTTATATACTTAATATATAACATAGAGTTAGCAGTTTTTCAGTTATTTCGTTTAGCTCAATATCAAGTATTACAATATTATTTTAAGTGCATGCACCTGTTTCTGCCAATTAGTTCAGTCATTGATGACTCACTTGTTCTTCCACAAGCTGTTACTAAGCCAACAAGCCACAGCAAGCCAATATGTGGGGTTGTAACCTTAGTCTTACTGCTAATTATGCTATCCTTTTCATCATTTAACAGTGCATTGTCTGTCATGTTTATTTACATTAAAGTGTGCAGAATACCTCTATTTGCAGGTAAGTATTTTAATATCAGGCTGCCTGATCTTCCAAAGAACTAGAAGAAGCTTATTGCCTATAAGTACTTACGTTCACAGACGAGGTTTTATACACAGTGCATTTTGCACTGACCAACTCGAGCCCTCTGTGCTTCACTTTGTCAAATGGCAATTACTTATGAGACGATTGCATCCGATCATGAGAGGGCCCGCTCCAGCAGTAACTGCGATCTGTCGATGCAGTCGAGTGCTGATGACTTATGTGACAAATTCTTTCATAACGGTGACTCGATCGATCAGCTCATGAAGCAAATGTAAGTTAAGTCAGTAGGGGAGACAAATGCAACACATAGAATGTACCGAGTTTGTCTTTATTGACTGGCTGTACAGTTGATATTTACAGAGCTCTGCTGTGTGAAACAGTTCATTAGCGTAATCGATTCCAGAGCATACACTTCTCTGTCATGCTGTCAAATAAGCTGCTTTGGTCTAAAGCTGTTTTTATTGATATTCCTCGATGTTTCTTGTGTTTTCTTTTTTTGGTAGCAACTTACTTTCCTCACATGAATCTTTTATTGATTGCAACCTTCAAAACACTGTCTTTGCTGCAAAGGTCTAGGTATACCTTTGAAAAGTTACATCCTGTTTTCAACCTTTATGACTAAGTCATGGACGCTCAGAAGATAGAGACATGAGTCAACACCATGCAACCACCTTGTCAGTGTATAACACATCTTATTTAGAGGATCTACAGTACATACACTTCAGTCTTTCATAGGTTTCAGATTCCCTAAAGCAAAAATGGATGAATAATGGAAAGAACGAAAGAAATGTTGGTCTTCTTCAAACTAGCAGGCACCACCCCCGACTTTCTCTTTCCAAAAACTTCTTAAGTTTTATGTCAGGGAGTTTTTGGCCACTTACCAATTACCTTTTGAGTTGTTATGACAGACTTGTTTGCAAACAGTTGCTTATTATCCAGCAATTATGGCGCAACATCAAGAGTGACCCCTTTCACAACTCTAAATGTCTTGAGTGCTAAAGGTTGAGGAGAGGAGGAAAAGAGACATTCAAGTCCCCCTCAGAATGAATTATAATATCACGGATGATCCTCTTACTCACACAAGGTCAAAATTGACCAAATACATGACCACAAAATACATTCCCAGCAGTCTCAGCTGTGTTTAATGCTAATTAGCAAATGTTAGCATGCTAACATGCTGAACTAAGATGGTGAACATGGTCAACATTGTGCCTGATAAACATCAGTGTCATCACTATCATTCACATTGGCATCATGAGCTTGTTTCCATGCTGACGTTAGCATTTAGCTCAGCATTGTCGCTCATGTCTCTTTCTACTTCACTTTTATAGTTTTAGTACACATGTAATTTTGTTATTATTACAATTTGCTGAAAAATGAATGGACACACATATTACGCAACATTTATTGCTTTTTTTTTTTTTTTTAATTCAGCAGACTTGTGCAGCTTTACACAACCTTTCACCTAGTTTTTCCTCAGCATAATTGGCCCACAGACCTCAGTGACTTAACATCACAGTGCAGCTTCTCGCAAAGCCAGATCAATTATTCCAAGTGGGACCGGATTTTAGTCTCATTTCCTGTCCTCATTTTTCACAGCTTCACAGGGACTGTAGAAGAAGGGAGCGCCATCTGTGCACCTTTGCCCAACAACAAAAAAAGAAAAAACACTGTGTTTAAGATAATCTCATGGAGGCACTTGTTCTTCTGGAAATCCTCTTGCCACTGAAATCAATTTGCTTTCATCAGGCCTAATGACACTTGGTTAGGGGAGGCATTCATGGAGGCTGAAATAACTTGGTGACAACACTTCAGTATCCAATGACCCATATGGTCAATAGACTTTGTTAAAAGGATCAAAAGAATAGTGCACCTCTACTGTATCTTTGCTTTTAAAATGTGAAATCTACCTTTTACTTACATGGTATATTTATACCTACTATAATTTTACACAATCTTAGTTTTATGGAATGCAATTTTAGTCAGTATTCACCTGCAATGTGTTTTGTATCCTGAGCAGAAAATGGCATCTTAAAGGGCGAACTCCTCAGAGATCTTGAATCTCCAGCACTGCTGACTGGTCTGCTGTTTTGTGGAAGGATGTAAGAGTCTGTTTGATTTCCACGGTCCAGCGCGTATCAGCTGGCTGGCCCCGTGTTTCTGCAATGAAGCTCAGCGCGTCACAGTCCATCTCTCTCGGATAGAGCGGTTACCCAGCAGCCAGCTCTGCCACCAGGCCCAGAAACCACATATCAATGGCCTCATTAAAGGGAATGTGCTGCATGACTTCTGGTGCTCTTTACCAGGTGGTCTGCATACAGACACCGGGCTGAACAGCAGACACATGACGTGCCGGGGCAAAGTCAATCTCTTTCGGTGGCTGCTGCTAGCATTATATTGTCAGGTTTGAGGTCCAGAGGTACAATTCCCATGGACCTCAGCTGGGAGAGGACTGTGGCCAATTGATATATAATTGGATGCAGCTCTGTCACTGGAAGACCCTGGTTGTTTTTTCTCCTCCAAGTAAGCACACGGGCTTTGATCCAGTGTTAAGGCTGATATGGTCTTTGTCAAAGAAAAAGCTATTCCACCTCACAATGTTGCAAGTGTCTGGATCTAGATTTTTTCCTCTTGCTTGTTGAACTATTTTTTTTTTTTTTTGTTGACCTCAATGGCAACAGCCTCGTCTGGTACAGCTGGTACCAGAACCAAACCTGGCCTTGAAGAGGAAAGCACCTACCTTGTTTGCTCCCTTTGAATATCTTTCAACATCTTCAACGAATATCTTTCATCTGTTTACAGCATTATAGAGAGAGAATGTCACACTGACAAGACAGTTATTCATTTTTCATTCAAATTATGAGTTAATTAAAAATATGACTTATGAGACTTTTGTTCAAACAATTGTACTTTATCAATTACATGATAATGTTCATATGTGAATAAACTCATTGGAGTATCAGATCACTAATGTTGGTGACGCCTGGTGTGCACACAGTAATGAAGCAGCAAACACATTTCACTTCCCAGATGTGTCATTTATTGTCATGTTGCTGGAGATTCTTCGCTTCGTTTTCTGGTCTGTTATTGAAATGTGCGCACAGATACTTTGTTCGCATCTCTCAGTTGCAGGTTGTTAGGCTGAAGGTCAAGTTGTATTTGAGTCTGGAGCAAGTAAGTACCATACAATGCTAATTTTGTACATTTCTCCATGAAATCAAAAACTGTTATTGTTATTAACTGAAATTGTTATTCCTGAATTGTTGCAAAGGATTGTCCTCTATGCAGCTGTTTAATTGAACATTTTAAAATGAAAGTAATTCGGAAAAAATGAGTTCTTTCCGAGTCTTCTGCCCTGCTCAGGGGACTCAAAGCTCCCTTGAGCAGAGCAGAAAACGGTATTCCGAGCACAACATTCGAAACCACTGAGCCCACCAGGACGCTTGCAGTAAACCAGTAATAACTGAGCAAGATAAGGAGCAGTCAGCCAGATCAATAGTTGAGCACATCACTGGCTAATCAAAGCCTTCACCCCACAGGAGAGACTGAAACAGAATATGTTTGTCTCTCAGGATAAACCAGGTGTCAGATCGGCTGGATTATGAAACCAGCTGCAACCAACTGGCATTGTCACTGCTGAGACAGAAAGAAGAAGAAAACGCTACTTGAAAGGAACTGTTTCAACACATTTCATGTCTGTCTTGTGATATATAAGGTGGAGCCAAAAGGATGTAACTGTGAGGTCTACTCAGGTCTTGAACATTTGGAAGAAATGTATTAAAATGTAAAGAAAACTTGTACCAGAGGTCTTCAGATTGTTGATTCATATTTTATCATTTTGATTTTCAGCATTTAGGAATCGGAAGAATCATCCTGGTTAGGATAGCCTGGTGTGCTGTCCTCTAAGACCTGTCCGACGGGAAATTTTACGAATAGAAAGAAAGGAAAAAATCCAAAAAAACAACAAAAAAGAAACTTTCCTGTTCACACAACCAGGCTCTCTCTCTCTCTCTCTCTCTCTCTCTCTCTCTCTCTCTCTCATTGAGTCTGGGAAACAGATACAACAAAGAATATTTCATAAAATGGCAGATGGTCACCCAGTCATCCAATCTAAAATGTTCTGTCTTGTTTTACATGTTTTGTTATTTCAGTAAATCTTTTTTTATTATTTTTTTATGAGGAGGCCACATTTGTTTTCGGTTAACTCAATTTCTTTTTTGTGTTTTCAGATTTTTAGAGAAGAACCAAAAAAGGAATCATGACTCGTGCGAGTCCTTAGAAAACCTCATCAAGCTGTTGGCTCCTTTCATTCATATAATATCTTCATTTCCCTCCACCATCCTGCTGAGGAACACCACACCTCCTCTGTATTCTGTTCCAATTATCTCAAGTGTTAAATCTGTGTTGGGACTGGTCCTCTGAATATTTTATATCGCTCATTAGGCAGTTGAGCCACCTTTAGTGTTGCTGCTACAACTTTGCGTGAGGTTTCAGTCTAAAATGGCAGCTCTTTGCGTTGCATGGCGTGCAGCGTCGGTGGCAAATTGGAGCAGTGTCTGTTGAAAGCCCACAATGGGCTCTGTTTAACCGACAGAGTGGAAAAGGGGGTGATCTAGTTCTGTAAGACTTGGGTGACAGGGTTAATGTTCATGTTTCCCCACTTGTTTCAATCAGTGTCATATTTCCTCCCACAATGGCCTTTGAGCAAGACATTGAAAATCTACTGACTCAGGTTCCCCCTGTCCTCAACGAACAAGAGGTTGATTTGTGTTGTGCAAAGAATCACACAGAGAAAGTAGGCTTTGTGCGCTATGAGCCTTGAACGCAACAAAGCAGTAAATTAATGCAGGCAGTAAGAGCAATTCAGGGGTAGCAGCAAAGAAAATAAGACAGTGGTGAAAGTTTTGTTTCAAACTGAAAGTTCCACAGGAGTAGAGTGAGTTGTCCTTCATGAAGAAAAGACAGTGAAAAATATCCATTTTGTTAATTAGAAAGTCTGAATGAGCCATTAGCACATAATTGAGGCCATGAATAGAGGTTTAATGAATGGAAAATGATCAGTCATTACCCCACCCTAATCAGTCATTTATTCTGTAATAAGACACAACTCTTGATTATTCTGCATATTATAATATACGACAGACTTAGCTGTTGTTGGCAGGACAAACAGCGCTGACTGATCAAATCTACATCTGCAGGTCAGTTGTTGACCACGCAACGCACAGAGCGTGACGGCGTTCGCATCGCTGATTGCTTCCCCCCCTCCTTATTTTGCTGAGCATGTGTGCTTTTTTTTTTTCTCTCCTCTTCACAATATTACAGTGAGACACATTCATACCTGCGAGCACCACAGTGTAACCACAGCCGTACACTGTTTACCACATGCCAACTTTACTGGAGCAATAGGGGGTTAATTGCCATGCTCAAGGGCCCCTGTGGTAGCTGCTGATGTAGGGGGGGCGACCATTACTCTTTCAGCACCGAGGCATTTCCCATAAGGTGGAGAGATTCAATGAGCAGATTTCCGCAGAGGCATGCTTAAGCAACCTTTGGGCTACATCCATCCTGATAAGCTCAAAGAATGTGTGATGAATAAATGAAATATCTGGAATATCCCACCCACAACCTTATCTTCAGGTTGCCTAAAGCAAAATTAGAAGATTATGTGTCAAAATGTGATATTTCATTCACTGATCCATCCAGGGGTGTAGTTGTAACTACGGCAGTTTACCCACAATGATTGATACAGCTGATGTGGAAATAGATGAGTACAACTAAGTTTGCATAGGTTGGCAGTGTTTCTTTTTTTTTCTCTCTATCACAAACTGATAATTCCCAGCATTCCCTGCTAGCTAGCTTATGCATTTTTAATCACCTTAAAACCAAAAATGCATGAGCAAAACTGGAGGGGGTTACATTTCCTCTGACGTACGTTGGCTGTCAGCATTCCCAGATAACTAGCTTATCTTTTATTAGTACTTTTCCAAAACCAAAAACAACAAATAAAACTCATTAAACTTCCCTTCCCTGCTACCAAGTTCATTTTATTTATTTTTTATTATTACATATAAAGGCCATTAGCCATTTGTAAAGAGCATTAGCTTCAGAAATGTAGGCCTATATAGGGTTATGTTTAAAAAAGCCTCCATTCAGTATCAACACAACACTGCCAGTCCTGGATGCTACCATTGTAGCCTATAGCAAGCCTAACCCTGTAGCCCCACCGGGCATGTCACAGGCCCGACACTGATTTGGTCCATCCTCCGTACAACTTCAAAACATTGACTAGAACAGCCGTGTATCACTGCAGTGACGATGATCCTAAAATGGAGACAAATCTGGAGGGGTAAACCTATCACTGTTTCTATTATAATCACAACTGCAGTGTGCTACAACGAAAGCTTGATGGGCAAAGCATAGAGCGGGCTTATATCGTGTTCAGTTACTCAGTTCAGTCTTTTTAAAAAGACAATTTTAGATGGTTTAAACACTATGAATAATCAAGTAAAAAACTATTTCTGAACTTAAAAATTCTTCATTCATTGCTACTTTTTCCATGTTTTTCTTCTTCTCTTAATGCCTCATCTGCTGAGGATCTCCCAAGTTTGTTTGTTTTATAATGCCATACTCCGTATAATCACACCGAAGGACACACAGTCAACACCCAAGCACTCACAAAATGTCACCCACTTCCCGTCACATCTAAACCGGCGTCTCCTCGGTAAGGAACACCTGACTTTGTTCTAGTCCCACTCATTCGCAGCTGCTTCAAAGGCATCGTTAGATTAAAGAGAGCCAGGATGCCGCGCTTTTTCATCTGCGCTACAGTGCAGCGCTACAGCGCTCAGCTGTTGGAATTTGAATGAGACAGAGACAGATCCAGATGAGAAGAATGGTTGAAGAGGAGTCAGGATATATGGATTTCACATATTCATGTTTGGAGCAACATCCTGCTGTGAGGAGAGCTCTACATATGAGAGAAAAAAACAGCTGTAAAACACCAACACCAACCTAACGCTTCCACAAGCACCAATTACTGGATGAACAAAATCCCCCAGGTGTCTTCCTCATGGAGTTGCAGCACTTTTGCACTGTGTACTTTTATTTTTAATAAGTAAATCAATAGCCGTTACCTGGGTTGAACGCCTGTTTTTTTTTTTTTCTCTACATGATGTTTTGTACTAGCTTTTACACCTTTTCTGTTTTGGTTGGTTGTTAGCTTTGTTTCTTCCCATTTTTCTCTTCCAAAACCAACATTTTATACAGCTACAGCAGCTGGTTAGCTTAGATTAGCATAAGGAGTGTAGACTATGTTTTTGTGTGGATTAAACCAATGAGATATCATGAGTTTTTGAGGTGCTGACGTGCTGGCAAATTGTCACCTTTAGACAGAGCTAGGCTACCTGTTTCACCCTGTGTCCAGTCTTAAGGCTACAGCTTTATATTTAATGGAATATTTTGAGAGAGCTATTCTCATCCAACTCTTAGCAAGGCAGCAAATTTCCCAAATGTCAAACTATCCCTTTAAAAATCATGTCCTGAATGTGAGGTTTCAACTCATGGTCTGAATCTGCTCATGATGAGACAATTTGTCTTTTCACAGCAGTGATTACATCTATCCAGCATGTATCAGTACATAATTTAATGTATGATGCCATGCCTCGGCATCTAAAATATAGACTTTTAAAACTTTAAAAATGTTTTTTTGGCCCTTTTTGAGAGATAAGACTGTTATCTGCATTATGAAACACTGAAGCAAGGGTAGAGCTTCTTTGAACAAGCGTATTCTTATAGAATTATAGTGGTATTATCTTTTTATGTCGTGTCCTGATGCCTGTAGTGAAGCCTTAATGCCTTGGGATTAAGCTATGGCTTTTGGTCATGCCATTGTGCTTCATACATGTGTGGAAATCCAAGCCAATTTTAGTGTAGGCTACCACACGATACCATTGCAACAGATCAACATTCAAATACATTCAATTATCTTTGGTATGCACATTGGGATTAATCATTTATAATACTAGGTTGACTGCAACGAATAATTCCTCAGTTCCCGTGCCACTTCTGTCACACAGATATAACTGGTTGGATATTATACAGGGAGATGGGTAGCTATGAGAAGTGGGTGCACTGCTTACCTGATTTAATATTATGCATAAAAGCCCCGGCGATGTGGATGCCAGTCTGATGTCTCTCATTAATTCTTCAGTTCAGTGGGCTGTGGACAGACACAGCAGATTGACAGGGGATGAGGAGACTTCACCGGCGTCTCCTTAATGCTTTGAAATGGGAGTATAGTTTAGCTTTGATGCTTCCTATTGCTAAATGGACATGTACCCCCCACCCCCCCCCCCACCCCACCCGCACACATATGCACACAGCCTCTGTGCACCCATATCCCACCCCCACACACACTGTCAGTCAGTTAAATCAGTGTGAATACATGAATACTTTAAACTGTAGCGACAGGGTAAATTACTCCGTACTCTATCAAGCCACCTAACATCAAAATGCTTTATGACTTCCTTGTGAATATGAAGATCAGCAGGCTTGGTTTGGTACAGCCTGGAGGCAGGTGTGGTACTTTTCCAGGTGCGGCAATCATTACAGTTCCTTTTAATCCTCCCATGTGTTCAATCAGCAATCATTTTCTTTACAAATCACTCACAAACAGACTTGCGGTTTTAGAGTACAGCTGATTGCAGTATTGATCAGGAGCAGCATTTACAAGGATTTTCTTGCATTATCTTAGATAAACAACCTGGCTGCCTCCTCTGTTCCTCTTCTCACTGTGACTGACAACACACTGTGAGGAAGATGTATTGTTACCTGCAGAGAACATGACTTTCAATTCAAAGTGTCCTTTTTTTATTTTAGAGGAGAGAGATGCAAGTGTTGCTCTTGTGAGTCTCAAATCCAAACATGTAAACTGCTGGCCCCAGCATGCATAAAACATGGTGGGTATGATGGAGACATTGCTCACTGCTGAGTGAGCCACATTCAAACTGAATCATTAAAAACTTTCAGAGCTATGTGTGTTTGATGCTAAGCAGACGAGAGATAGAAGAAACATGATATGGCTGATTTCCATTTTTTTTTTCCACAGAAAATATGTAACCAGAAGGTCACCTGCCACAGCCGACATGTCTGCTCCTTAAGAGTTGGTTCAGTGCATAGAGAACAAAAATGCAAAAATGTTTTACCAAGACTGAAATTCTACATTAGAATGCTAACATTCTCACAATGGCAATGCTAACAGGCAGGTAAGGGTTCAGAATGAATGAAACATTTACATTTAACAGTTACAGATAATGGAAATGCTCTTCTTTACTTTTGCTCGTATTTATACGAGTCATACACTAAAGTCTGGGCAAATTTGGGATGAATTCAGAGTTTTACCTGATGCTGCTTAATGCAAAGTCAGAGAATTACCAAAAGTATTACAAGTTATCCTGAGGGGGCCATGAATGCCGGCTCCAAATCTCATGGCAACCCATCCAATAGTCGTTGAGACGTGTCACATGTCAAAACCACTCATCAAACTCATGCTGGTGCTAGAAGAAAAGTCAGGGGATCACCAAAGTTATTAGGATACATCTTCTGGGCACCATGAATATATATGCCAGATTTCATGGCATTTCCTTTTAATAGTTGTGAAGATATTTTAGTCCAGAAGCAAAGTGGTGGAATCAACATCCCAGCCCTCGAGCCAGGCTGCTAGCAAGACTAGAAATTTTCAGTGTAAAAATGTACGTATTGATATGTGAAGGTAAAATCCAATAACTAATGACAAGACAAAATTTTCAGAAGGTAATCGACTAAAAGTGAGATCTTTCTTAATCTTTTTATTATTTATTATTAATGTTGTTTTATTACAAATATCACCATCAACAAATACCGAACTCAAGGCCTCTTTTATGAACTTTACAGTGAAAAGCAGCAGGTTTGAGTTTAAAGGCTGCAGTATGATACATTTTCTTGATAGTGCCTTGAAATACGTTCGCCTTTCAAGGGTAGCCACTTGATGTGAAACATTTATCAAACAGACCATAAAAATTTACAATAAATAGAAATAACAGTAAATAATATAAATATGAATCTATTTAACATTTTAAACATAATTCACACATAATTTATGGTTTATAGTAAGGGTTCAGGGTTGACTAAAGGGCTACTTAAGTCAGTGTTTGAATTAACCAGGTATTCAACTTCTCGATAGATCAGAGTTTTGACTGTAAATTGAGGTAAAACTGTTTCAAAAAAAGCCCTCACAACTCATGAATAATATGAGCTTTTAAGTTAATATAAGTATATTTCCAGTGCTTTAAATTTTTCCAGATCACTCTTGACATTATCAAAAAGTGTTTCGGATGTGGAGTCGTCGTCCTTCAGGGATTTCACAAAGTTTCTCATTTCTCTTTGTGTTTGTCTGGCATATAATGCAGGCTACAGTACAATCAAATAGTGTCAATTCTGACCTTCATGGTTTGGTGATACAAACATAAATAAGAAATTACAATAAAATGTTTACAGTACATTGACATTCAGTGTAGAAAAATTCCTTACAAAAAGTTACTGAGTTTACAAAGTGTGAAAAATATTGTATTTTCCCCCATTATAAAAAAAATGCCACCTTGAACGAGGCAAGTGAAGTCGCTTCATATGCAATGAAACAGAAGAGTGGAGAATATGGAGACATAATACATGATATACATGAAGTTAATATGTTGGTTCTTCACTTTTTTTTGTGAGTCAGTTTGAACCAATATGCTACCAAAATCATCTGCTATTAGAAGTCAGTGCATTACCAAAAAGCCAGTGTAAAAACAATGTTCTGAGTGGCTGAGGTTTTGTAATGATTGACTTAATGTATTCAGACATTCTTAAAGTGATAGTTACAAAGTTGCCTTCGGGTTGCTACAGAAGTCCTCAGCAGTGACAAATTCCATTTCACAGACATTTTTTTTTTTACATAAAGCAGTAGTTCCTGAAATGCAGACTACCTGATATTAAAGTGTTCGATATTTCCCTACACAGTTGTGACAGACAGGAAGGCGTTATGCACTTTGGAGCCCTCTGGGACTCTAGCCCCATGGCTCATCAGCTCCTGAATGGTCATCCAGTTATCCAGGATCTTTTTGTTTCGTTTCTTCATCATCTTTTTGTGACTCAGCTCCAAGATATTGATCTCCTTCCTTCCTTCAGCTCCACTGGTGGGCCCCTCCTTGAGACACTCAAGACGGCTCTTTTGCATGAACTCCCTCCTCTTCCTTTGCTCCCTAGCCCGTGCCAAGTGCTGCTTCCTCTCCTCTTTGCTCCAGTAGCGGCCCATCTTCATTTCACTCATGGCATCGTCATCTGTGGTCATGCCTCCGCTCCTCTCCTCTCGGATCCTCAGCGCCCGCTCCCTCAGGATGCGGTCACGAGCGGGCCTCCGGGCAACGTAGCGCGTGCCATCAGCACGAACTTTGACCTTCCACTCTAGGCGAGGTTCCCCAGGGCGTCCGCTCCGGTGCACAGGATCTCGACAGACACTGAGCAGACTCAGCTGGCTCTGGGAATACTCCAGGGATGAATGTTGTTGTAGCAGCTGCATGTAGCTCTGCAACACAAAGAACATTGTTAGCACAGAATTGTCTTCAGAGGTGCCTCGCTTAAAGGCATATCAGCATTAATTTGACATGTACCTTCTTGATTGTACCTACCTGAAGTTGCCTGGATCCTCCTGGGCCTTGATAAGGGGTTGTCTGATAAGAAGAACCATAAGGAAGCCCCCTCCTTGAATCTCTGGTTCTCCCTTTCTTCTCACACCTCTCATCATCTGCAGGCAGGGCAGGATCTGACTCAGACCGGGAAGGATTGCTCTGATCTGGACTGCTGGAGATAACAGACCCTGGGTCTGCTGGTCTGCTCCGACTGGGTGTACCCTGGGGCTTCGGGATAGGGATAGGACTGGAGGGTGTGGAGGAAGCCAGTCTGAGGTTTTTCTGGTTGGTAATGCTGATGTGTCTCTGCAGAGAATGATCAGGAGATCTCTCCATACCTAGCGGTGTTGACCGTGCACTCTCCGCCGTGTTATAGGCACTGGAGCTGTCTTTTTCTCGGATCTTATCGCTGTCTGACCTCTCTGGGTATTCGTGGATGTCTGCCAACCTGCCATGTCGTTTGTGTCCGTCTTTGGGGCTCTGCCCTGGGGAGGATGCAAGTTGTGAGGGGTCTAGCTGCTGGGTCTGGCGCAGCTGGTGCGCTTGCATGATGCTTTGACACTCAAGCTCAATGCTGCGCAGTTCCTCATTTAGCATCCTCAACTCTTGCTCCACTCCATTCCCCCCTCCAATACCATCTAGGTCATCTCCATCCCCTCCTCCTTGCTCAGTGAGACTACACTCTATACTGTGTCGAATGGAGTACACCCCACACTCACCTCCATTCCGGATTTGACACTTGAGCTCTAAGAGTTGCTGGAACCGATTCTCTAAACCTAGGACCCCACCTCCACCATTGCGAATACTGACTACCCCTTCATGGCCTTGGCCTTTGGACAATATCCTCGGACCCTGGGTGTCCTGTGGCACTACAGTCCCTCGTCTTGTGTGTGGATGCTCTGCCCGCCATCGTTCCCTCAGGCAATGGGCTGGGGTCCTCCTGTGCAGTCTGCCCAGCAAGGGTTGGTGTTCTGGACTGTCTGTACTGCGTCCAAACCCACTGTCTTTGTCTTGATTGTTTGAGGAACAGGTAGCAGTATCTGTTGTTATCTCTTCTTCAGCTTGATGCTTGTGTATGAAGAAAGAATAGAAAGTTAGTTATCAAAGACAGATTAATTCACTTGCAAGACCTTCTTGTGTTTGTTGCAGTTCATAATTGTTACACAGTGCATTGTGAAGTATCTCAGGGAATTACAACCATATTGGACGAGTCTACACCTTGTGATTTATGCCTAGTGCCGATGCAAGTATTGTGCCTTATATGTAGAAAGCCCAAGGGTCAGGGTGGTATTAGCACATCTGACTTTCATGCTGGAGAACAGAATTTGTGTCCCATCATAGATTTGCAGTTAACACTTGCCCTTTTATTTACCATAACAATGATCTTGACATAACCTTGAGTAGGTGGTATAGTTGCCCAAACTTAACCATAGTTTGTCATAGTCATGATCTGTTCCTCACCATAGTTGCCATACAGAATTTTTAAAGTCTTTGCACTGAATATAGTCCAGAGTTTTGTAGATATGTCAAATATCAATGTTCTCATCTAGCACAATGTCAAGAGTTGGAATGATAAGATGGTAAGGGTACATAAATCAAATTCTGTGCTCTCACTATCCTTCCTCTTCTGCTACCTACTTTTATTTAGCTTCTCCTTCCTTCCTACCCTGTCACCTTTCCTCCTGTTTTCCCTGACACCCTTCTGCCTCTTTATTGGACATTTCTGTCTCTTGTTTTGATACATTTCCCTTAGTTTACACTCTCACCTCATCTCTCCTGTCAAAGTTATGTTCCTTCTGCTTCCTCCTCTCCTCCAGGATCTCCATCTTAAGCTCCTCCACGAGCTCCTGTTGCTCCTCATCAAGCCATACCTCCTCCTCCAGCTGAAATCACAACATCTTGTCAGAAACTCTGTCTGTCTGTGTATGTATGTGTTTGTGTGTGTGTGTAGAAACTCCAGACAATCATGCTGACAGTTCGAAGGAAAGGAGAAGGCACTTAGCAGGCAGCTGTTGTGATTTGACATGACATAGGTTGTCAAGATAGGGCAGGGAGCCTGTGTAGGTGTGTGTGTGTTTACCTGCATTTCTGGTCTTGTCACCAGGAGTATGATGCTCCTTGCTTCTTCACTTGACAGCAAGGCAACAGCTTTCTCTCTGTCTTGTACTTCACAGCCATTAATCTGTACATCAAAGACATGTATAGATGGTCATGTTAAGAAGAGCGAACTTCTAGAAAGTCCAGATTTGTACCCGAAAAAAGGACTTTTACCATCACCATCCATTTAACTGACATGAATGAGAAGATGAGCGTAATACAACCAACCATTGTTCCCAATTATGCAAGACACACCTTGAGTAATCACATGCTGACACCCTTTTCCTCTCTGACTCTGCCTGCCCATTTTCTCCCTCCATTAGTCTCTTTTTCACACTTTTCTTTCCACCACGCAATGCCTAGGAAAGGCCTGGGTAGGCTGAACACTTGGTAAAGGGAGTCAATTGTATAGTCCAACCTCACAAGAGTCTGCTCTCACCACACATCCAGACACACAATTAACTGTTCTTTGACAGGTGGCGTTCATCTTTTCCTCACTAGAGTAATGGGGCTGTCAGAAGAAGATAATAGGGCCTGGAGTACAGCAGGCCCTGCTCCCCACAATCATTCACACTACTGGGACACAGAAACACTGCAGTAGGAGAATGAAGGTACTCGGAGTGTTACAGTATGTACAATAAATATGGAGGAGGAGGTGCTGTTGTTCAGACTTGAAGCAAGTCGAGATTGCCTACTGAGAGGATATAGAGTAAGTGTAAATCAAGCTATAATTTGCCATTATATCCCATTATAATCAATATCTCAGAAAATCAAACTAACAAGCACAGATAAAAAATTACTCCATTCTGGTGAATGTCACTGCTCACGACATTGCTGTAGTTGGTGTTCTAATGGATAGATTTTATTTTCAATAAGTATGAGGCACTTGTATAAAGTAGTTTTTGCTTTTCCTTTTTCTTTAATTCATTGTTTTATTTTGAGTTGTTTCCACAGTCAGTTTTACCTTTTAACCCCTCAATTTGAAAATAAATTCAAATTCTCTTTTTTTTTAAAGGACAACACTCAGCTTGGGTGCGTATAAAACGATTTTAAATAAGAGTGACAAGCATGACTTTTCAGTTTTCCATTAGACTGGCATTGTGTGTTTTATAACTTGCCAAAAGTTATAAATCCATTCTAAGCACTGAAACTAAATGAAGTGCCCTGAGTACACTGCAATTAGAGACATGTTCATCAGAATGCTTTGTCATGCCTACAAGTTTATATTTAAGAAAGAATTCCCATCATGTTTGGTGAGTAAAGCTGATTGTATGACTTCAAAGCAACCTGCTGATCTTCGCAAGGCACAGGCTCAGTTTCAAAAAGGTATTTGCTACTGCATATTTTGCACCTTACACACAAGATCACAAAATGACCCCATCATTCAGGGGGGGGGGAAAGCCAAAGAACTAAGACTCTTAAGATGCAAACAGGTCTGTAAACCATCAGTTCAACTTACAGACTGCATGGCCCTAGAGGATTAAATACTGTAGGCTTTCAGGGTATCAGAGGCAGAGGGTGATTTCAACACATTTTCCACATTTAAGAACGTATCATGTGTACCTGACAACACATAGAAGACTGAGAGTTGTATTTACAGAGGACTTTATGCAGATAACGTTACAAAAAATGTACTTGTTCAGTCTCAACAAGGGATTGTTCACCTTGGCTGTGCACACCTGGTGCCACTCATTGGTAAGCCTGAAGTCAACAGTGCAAGCCTTTATACTTTGTTAATCCTGTAGTCCAAATAATGAACACTGAAACTATTTTGTACCTGTTATAAAATGGATGCAGATACAATACAAGGTAGAAAAATGTATAGTAGTATATACAGTATAAGGTTGCAACATTTCAATTAAGAGGGGGCTATCAACAATCTCTGACCCCCTTAGGTGTTTTTGCATAATGAGACTGAGAAAGACATAGAGGAGTGCTGGAGATGATGTAGTGCCTGGTGTAACCGTGACCAGGGACTTTAATTTCTCTGGTAAAACGAGGTGATTAAATATACATATGCTTGCCCAGACTGGGGACACTAATAGCTTCCTTTTAAAAAATACCTACCTAGCAGGTTTGTTTAACACAGACAAAAGAAACAGGACTTTATTGTTGTGAATATATAGCTGATATCAGAGATATTATTCTGTCAGTTATGTGAGGAATACAGAGGTAGACATGTTTGAAGCCTTTTGAGTTCATAATATAAACTGGTATGAATGTACTTTTGTCACTGAGATGAAAATACGCACCTGTAGAATACGATCTCCTTCCTTGATGCGTCCATCTCTGGCTGCTATACTGTTTGGTTCCACCTGCACAAAAGAACATGAAAATCAATGCTGACAGCCGGTCATTGTGTATCTCTGACATGCCACAGCTCTCTCATCTCTGTTGTTTTTTGTTTCATGAAGAAAAGATACTTATTTTCTCACTGACAACCTCACATTTTGCACATACAGGTGGGTTTTTCACACGTTCTCGGTGTTGACTCGTGTAAGAGTTCACATTCCACCCGACTTTAAAGGCTGGTGACTGAAACTGAGGTAACGTGTAAACCCTTGACATCATAGAAACGAGCATGTGAGTTATAAATGAAGCGTGGGTGCAAGACCACGAGACCGAAGAGGGGGGAAAAAAAAACAACAAAGGTTCAAAGTTGCACAGACGTGATTCTGTTTAAGCCGAAAGAATCAACGCCTCACATGCGTGTGGATATGCACAACTCTACAACACCTCTGTAATCATTTCATGAACTTTGTTGTGCTTGCATTGAAGATCAAGAGAGAAAGCTGCACTTGGAGAAAAGAGAAAAATCACGTACTTCTCAAAGTTGCACAGATACTATCCATACATACATTTTAATGAGGGGAAATTAGCATTTTAATCCCTTTTATCGAACATACTACAAAAATAGATGCGCTCTGTTTGCGGGAGACTGTTTTCACAATCTGTTGAGGTTCAGCAGGTGCCAGTGTTGCTTGTGATTTTGTTACTTATGTCTGGTTGAAGAGGTGAAAAACCAGAGAAATAGCTGCTGGTGTTCAGTTTTATATATATATAAATTGCATAAAGGCTGAAAGGAGCTAAAAATAAGGCAGGTCTTGTGCCATTATGGCAGCACTCTAGTCCTCGTAAAAGGTCTCACTTTTCACACCCTTGCCTTTTTTTTATTCATAATGGGATTGAAACTGCACCTGTAGTCAAACTAAACATTTTTCTTACTCTTTTGCTTAAACCATAATAATTCCACATAATGCAATAATTTGTTTTCATTATCAACAATTTTGCAAGAGGAAGTTTTTTTTTTTTTTTTTTCCTCGAGCAGCAAATCATTTGAATTTTGAAAAGAATCTCTGTAATATGTTCCCGCTTTGTTTTTCTGTGTTTGGTATTCAGAGGGGGCACAGTGACTGGGAGAATGCGTCATTTCACTTACTGTCGGGGGGGAGGAAAAGGTTGCCGCTCAGAGCTAATTAAAACCTTCAATTAAAATGTGTTAAAGGAGGAGGCATATGAGAATAGCGGGATGTGAATTACATTTCAAACCTGACTTCCTCTTTGGCCAAGCGTGGCTCATTCAGAGTTGATATTTGACGCACAAACATTTTTCTCCACTTCCTCCCCGATTCAGTTCATCTTGCTCCCCGCTTCAGGATGTAAAGATGAGAATTCAAATGGGATTTGATGCCATCTTTTAATAATTTCCTGCACCAAAGGAAACAGGATCACTGGGCTCTAAGTTTGATTTAACGAACATGCAACCTTGTTTCTATCAGACCTCATCAGGGAGTGCTTATTTATACTCGGGTGCTTCCTCAGGGCATGGTATTTTGTTTTGCAGTAGATAATTGTTTGACAGGAAGCAATTACCATAAAATCCTAAAAAAGAAAATCCTTTAAATGTGGTAACATGATGTAACACTATTTTTCACCTACAAGTGTCGGTATAAGAGCTGAGAACATCTGTTTCTACCTGGCTGACGTAGATGCCGGTGTCCTCCTCATCGTCAGTCCGGTAGCACAGTGTCAAGCCAAGCTTCTCCTGGCTGTTCTGCCTACACAGCTCTACCTCCTGTCACAACACACACAAATAAAACAATAACGTTTTAAATAAAACATGCTTTCACATGGTACTCCTGTTATGAACGTACAGGAAGGCAATTGCTAAAATAATTCCACACATGGGGGACGGGGTCCAGCTTGATTGTTATGCTCTACATTTCTGCCACTAATCACTTTGGGAGTGTTTTGTTGTTTGGTAGTAGTGAATTTGCTTCAGGCAAAGAGGGTATATGTTAATTTTCCACCGATGTACAATATCCAGGCCACTTCAAATGTCTCGCTGTCTCATTTTTATGGACACACAGGTTTGTAAATATATACATATGGGTACGATAGTGCATTCCCAAGCTCCTAATGCTGACCTCGACCATCATCACAACAATATATCTAACCACCAAATGCAAACAGTAAGAGCATTAATCAAGATACATCTGCTAGCTGGATACTGGACATAAGACTAAATAAGTAAGTGTAGCAAATGCATTCAGAATAAATGTTTCTTCTTTATGTTGATAAGAAAATTAATCAGAGCTGCAAATTAGTTGCATGAATGTTTTTTTTATGAGATATGGCTGCTGTATTACATTTTTTAACTGCTTCAATTTTTCTTCAATCTATTCAACGGCTTTTCTTTTTTTCTTTTGTATCATACTTTTACCCTTTCTTGCAATTTGGAGCAGTAAAAATGACACTGACAAATTAGTGCCTCATAAGTTGATATGGTTAATGTGTTAGCAAACAGTTGCCTATTTACACATATAGCAAATGCAAAATTAGCATTCATTTGGAGCCAAGAACTGGACTCATTTTTAAGCTCTCTGCATAACAGTATAACTCCAAAGGCAAAGATCTATCACTTCATCAGATCTTCCACCATATTCACAAATTGTGTCAATCTACAGCATGTTAAACTTTTGGAAATCAGATTCTCAGAAAAATATTCCAAGTTCCAAACTGGTTTAGTCCCTTGGATTCTTGGTCTACTTCAACCATATTAAAACCTAAAGTTGTGGAAATCACCACATTAGAACTTAACACTGAATGCATGCACACACGCACAACATAGAACGTAAAGCACAATGATGCAATGTAAATAAAATGTAGAACACAGACACACACACACACACACACAAACATAACCCCAGCATGTGCTCTGTACATTAATGGAACAAAACCCCGTTAGTATCAAACTCAATCCAGCATACAGGGCAGGTCTTTGATGGCTATAGTGGTGGTATTTCATTGGCTGCTTCCCTCCCACAGGAAATTTCTCTAAATTTAGCCTGACTAGCTACTGGCTTCTTTTGATCCCTGCTGTGTATAAAGGTAATCACATAAAGATAACTGTGGGGGTAATCTTTATTAACCCCATGCTGCCAAATTCATTTCAGCACAGTGAAGTTGTGAAAAGAAGGAGGTGGGATAAAATAGGGATGAGAGTGGGGGGCGAGAATTAAGCCCCAGCCCCCTTTTTTTTTCTGTCATGGGAAACCTCGATAGGAGAGATTGACAGGGGAAGTAATTAATTTCTGTGGCATTTAACCCCCTGTGCAGACAGCCCTGACCTTCAAAGGTTGCGGTGTGTTAGGAGTTTATAATATAGTAACACCATACGCTGGTTTTGACTACCTACACTCCTCACCAGTTTAGTACGCTGGCTGATTTCTACAAGCCCTGACAGTGAAACAGCTGCATATGGCGAGATCAGACAGCACCACTGCCTAAATGTCATAGCACATTGGGTGGTATGCTGTGTATTATAGTCAGTTATCATTGTGTGAAGCCCACCAGCGAACAGTCTCCAGATGTATGAAGCAGTAGGTGCTGAAACTGCAGAGAAGCTTGATTGGTGATGATTGGATCGTAGTATGTGCCACTGTGGATTTTAAATTATGGCACAGCAGTGACTAACTAATTTCACGTGGCTTATAACGCATTGTGACAATTAATAGAATTTATCTCCTTAATTTACAGTACGTGTTTTCCCAATTTTCAGTGGGAGAGAGCACATTTACCACATGCTACAAAGGTGTGTGAGAAATTAAGACATATGACAAAAGGCGGCGCCCTGTCTTTTAAAGCCACATTAAACATCTGTTCTTAACATTTCAGTCTAGTATGCACTTAACAGTTACTTCATATTTCATTCAAAAGAAATTACTGCCATCCCTAATGTTCGTTGGCTCATTGTTTCCACTTTGCAGATGATGACATCCTTTCAGCTGTCATTGTTTTATAGCAACAGTCTTTAAAGTGTAGTGGTGATAATTCAGTCCGTTGGGAAAAGCTCACAAAGGCCAGGTTTCTCATTGATATTGTCAGTTTTTTTTCTTCTTCTTCTTTAAGATGGTTTTTGTACCGATTCTTTTCATCTGCTACAGTGCTACTTGGTCTATGCAAACCAATGCGGCGGTACATTACGGAGAACGTCGGCCACTGACTGGCCGCAAACCATATGGTGTTGGAAGGGTGATAGCTTTTTAAAGTGTGGCAAAATAATCCTGATGATCCCATCAGGGTTATCTTGGATTGGGTTAAAGACTATTGATTTTTAACAGAAAGCCTGCGTTATGAACTGGGGGTGTAGATTTTGAAAGATATAGGCAGCGAGCGTCTAAATAAAGATGGTATCCAGTTGCATTATGGTAATTACAGGATTCAAGAGAAAGCTTGGATATTTTGAGCTGGGATGCATTGATTTGGACCATTCTTCATTTGATCTATTTCCCTCAACATTACAGAAATGCAATATGAAATCACAGGAGTACGCCAGTATTACTTTTGAGTTTGTCGCTGCTTGATAACACTTCTTTCTGCTCCATTCGATCTTATTTTATGCTTGCACTGACAGCTCAATAAGACTCTTCATTCTTGTACCATCCCTTGCATACCAATATCTTTTTTTTGTTTTGGAGGATTAAAAAAAAGCCTTTGATGTTTGGCACCCATCGACGATCCATAATTAAGACATGTTTATTTTGATTAATTTGGCAAACAGCTAACTGGCTGCTTTCTGGCATAATACTGCCATTTCATTAACTGTATTTTGTAACCTGGTGACCAAACAGCGCATTCATTAAAATCTGCCATTATTCAACATTATATTGCCTGGGGAATAGATATTAATAACCAAAAGATGTGTTGAGAAAATGAGCTCAGATATTCACAACAGTATTCATAGTATCTGTGGAAATTGGAATTGGAAGGGCTTGCTTTTCCGCTGTGAACTTTACTTTTTATCCTAAAAATCAAAGCATCCATATTCAAATATTAGCTCTGAAGCTCATTTTCTACTATCTACTGTCGGCTAATTGGCAATATGATAGTTTGGTAGATTTGGCAGAAGTAGCAGGAGTATTACGACAGCAGGAGTACCCATGTGGACAATCTGTTGAAAGTGAAGCTAAACCTGTCAAAAGTAATGTTTCTGGGAATGGCAGCCCTATTCTGTTTCATCCAAGAGGAAACCCATTCATGTTTCAGTTAGATACACATGGATGGACAGAGGTAAGTGAGGATGGCTGATTTGGTGTGTCTACGTCTGGCAGGTGGAGGGGGGAGCTTGAGTTGTGTGTGTGTGTGTGTGTGTGTGTAAAGCTGACCTTGTTCTGATAGTACTGCTATTAAGGCACACAAGCCCTACACCCCCGCTCCCACCCCTGACGCACACAGGAGACTCTTTCATCCAGATGACGCTGTAAGGTAAGGCCACAGCTGGCAGCAGAGGAATCCTAATGACCCACAATGCAGTTCACTGAACCAGGAAGTGCCTATTAAACCAAAAGGGGCAACTGACAGTAGCAAACGTCACCCATCACTGTCACCTAGCTTGGCCTCGAGGTTCACTGTCTGCGTGACGTGATGCATCTTGTAACAATGGAGATACTCCTGATCGTCACGATTTTAGAAGAAGACTTTCAGCAAACATCACTGTGTGAATAAAATAGAAGGCATTTACAATAACTTTATTTTGAGTTATGTTTTTTTATGTACAAAGTAGAATTTGATAAAACAATTATCCAGTTATTCGAATATGCAATCTACTTGGATAAACACACTCACTTATCAAATGTGGACGGTTTCTAAAAGGCCACTTGAGCTTGTCATGAAGCCATTAATAATATACATCCTGCTGTCGTCCCATCACCTGCCTGAATCCACGTGAATGCAGCGTTTTACCCTTCAGTGGCTGTCTAGGGGCTCAAACAGTTCTGAAGGACAGTGCATGAAGAAAGGGAGACTAACAGACTGTGAATGAAACACGCTAGTAATTCAACAGGGAGACCTTCCAGAGAGGGGCTTTCTTTTGATACAATTATATGAAGAATGGCCTTCTTGGACATCTTAAACCCAGGGACTCTGGTACACAAAACAATCCTAAGAGTAGATGTAATTTTCACAAGGGGCAGCCAGTTTCCTTGTATTATTGCAGTATTGCAGTTGTGTATAGCACCATACATCGTTGCTAGCCTTGGATTATCTCCAGGGATTGTGTACTGACAGAACAGTGGCCTCATGTATGACTGTGTCAGTATAGAAAATTAAGCCTATTAAATGTAGTTAGAATAGCTGAGAAATCTGAAAATACAAATAGCTTCACAATTGAGCTATTGCACAAGGACTGTGCAGCACGCATCCCGGGGATTCATAAGAACTTGATATAGCATTAGAACCATTTTATTCTTCTGGGAAATCATCATCTGCATGTCACTGTAAAACAATGGTAAAATTAAAAAAACAAGAGAGAGGCTAATGAATTGCCCAACATGGAGAAGGGTTTATCCTCTGGGGAACATACATGTAATTAGTAAATTCCATGGAAATTTGCCCCCTTGGCTTTTATTTTTCTTTATTATCTTTTGGGCATTTTATGCCTTTGTTGGATAACCAATAATACACAGATGAAAGGAAAAGAGATGGGAACCAAGATGCAATACAGGACACAAATGTAGAACACAGTGGAAGCTCTTGGCCATCATAACTTTAAAGTTCACTCAAACAGCAGAAAGATGCAAAACTGTACCTCATACTCATACTCCTCAGTCCTCTCCACCTCTGCTGGGGTATTGGACAGGTACTCCGGACATTCATAAAACTCATGTTCCATGGTGTGGATGGAATGGCAACTAGCAAGTAAAAAAGAGGAAGAGGAACTTATATTACACATCATTATGTTCATTATCGTGTTTGTAATCTCTAATTTGATGGTGGTGTTCTAATTTTGCACCAAAACTCTGAGAATCAACCATCCACCCCATAAAAGCCATGACCTCTGTAAACTGTCACAATGATTACTGACCCTCTCTAATCATTGACCAAGAGTGGCAGATTTGTAGTTATATAGGACAAATTGATTTCATCTGCTGCCCGGGCAAAGCCCTATAAATAGCCACAGAATGGACGTAGTACCAGAATGCCTGCTCTATCAGCCCATTGGCTTTTAATCGCCCAGCAAAAGCTCCCATTAAAGAAAATGGATGTAGCACACAGAAGCAATTATTGCATGCGGGTTTGGCTCTGCATAATGATATCACAGGGACAGAGCTGGGGGTTTCCATACTATGATACAAGTGCTTAATAACTAGCATGAAATGAAAGACAACAACAGAGGAGCCTCAAGGAATCTTCATGTTAATCCGTGATAAATCTCCTGGTTCCAGCTAACAAAATATCTGGTAATAGTTTTCTCTGTCTAACATTCAGCTGTCTTTCAGTAGATGGAAACTTCTTGAATTTGTTACAATACAGTATGTACAGTAAGTGTTACCTGTCAGACAAAAGAAATGGACAGATGTCAGGTACAGGTGGAGTAGCGGGCCGAAGCTTTGCCAATGCCATGATGTGCTCGAAGGTGATATCTGTTTGCGTGCAAACATCCACCACACACACATCCTGTGGCGTGCTGCCGTGGTTATGTGCAACAGCAGCCGCGGCTCTGGTGGGGGTTCGCCGAAGAACCTGGACAACGATGGGGTCTCGCCTGATGGCCTCCACAACTGCCTCCTCATGCTCGACCTTGGAAAAGTCGCGTGCATTCACCTGGGGGAAGAGGAGAGCAAATTACTAAGTGCCCTTCATGTTGTGTGTTATGGTGAGAAGATGCAAAACATATTCTGTTCCAGTGTCTGAATTTCCTTGTCAGAGACAATAATTACAATATATACTCTCTCTGAAAAGAGGAGACTAGTCAGTCGAAAGTGAGACCTTGAACACTTATTAAAGATCACATTGCCTTTTTTTTTAACCCTCATTTATGCAAGGACAGTCTGGCTGACATGCATGCTCTTTTCAGCAACAACCTGTTTCACATTCACACCTGGGAACCACACAGTACCTTTACAAGTCTCCACAGTTAGGAACCGGAGAGCTTCCAGTAAAGCAACTACAAATTATGTGCTTTTATAAAGGGCATTTTGGCGGTAATTCTTGATGGAGGGAACCCATGACATATTCTACCCCTTTATTCTACCTGCACAGTATGCTTTTCCAGCAGGTTCAGACATTTTAACTGCTGACGATCTATTCATGAATGCGCTTCTCTAACCTTTAGGCTACTGCCAAATTTACAGAGACTATAATGTACTGGATGGTGGCATTTGCTGAAGGAGGAAAAACCCTTTAATGAGCTCATTTTATCTCATTTCGTTTTGCACCAATATTCCTCTTCAAATCAATCTAACTCACATGCACTGCATTGCATTCAGACCATTAAGCCCATCTGACAGAGTAATGATAATAATAATAATAATAATAATAATAATAATAATAATAATAATACTTATTTAAGTAAATGAGCAGCAAAGTGGTGAGAAGCAGTGGGGGGTAGACCCGGATCCACTGGGAATATCAGTTTTAGCAAGCCGCACCTACTTAATTTGGAAGATCAGAAAAGGTTGTTCCACGGGGGAATCATTGAAGAAGAGATGTCATACTGACAGCTGTGAGAACACAGACACCGACAATATGCATTTAATCTCTGACGCTAAGTTTAACCCAATTAGTTTCACCTCTGTATGCCAAGTTCATTTTCAACCTGCCACATCCTGACATTGATTGTTTGCATTGATTTCAGATGGCTGAGAGTGTCAGAGTTTGTCAAGGGCTTAAAACGTGGAACCATATGCCTAATGTCAGCAACAAATAGGCCTACTGGATCTTGTATGGGTATATGAGCTAGTATACCCATGCAAGGGTACCTACACATGACACATTTCTTGACAATTTTATTACTACAATGAGTTGTTGAGTGTTGCAGCTTTAGGTACTCATCAGTCCAAATTTTCCTGCCATCTGCAACTCTGACAGCAATTAACTTATGATCGCATTAAACCTGTGACCTTTCTTGTTATGATGTGCTTCCGCCATATAAAAGTTATCTTCCACACACATTAACTTCATTTCATTGCCCAGTTTGAACCTACGTCCATCCGCAGAAAAAAAAAAAATAGAGATAAAGTTGCACAACACTTTTAAGTTGTAATGAGGTCCAGATGGACACATTAATCTCCAATCAGAGGGAATGCTCTGGAAAGCAGGAAATGATCGTACGGGTACACCTGCCAGTGTGTTTACCTGCTGTTGTTCCTCTGTTTAATCTGCCTGTTGATGAGCTAACTGGGGGCTGATTAATAGCCAGCAGATGCGACAAAGACCGGGGATAATGGCTCAGAACATACAGGTTTTACACGCGCGTGTATACGTTTGTGTGCAACACACATTTTGTACATCATATACACTGAATATACAAAGCATTAGGGATAATTAAACAACAAATGAGGGGATAACGAGGAGCAGACAAGTAAGAGAAGACTTTTAGAGCACTGTGCCAACTGAGATGTAGAAATATCCTAATTTTCTCCTCCATGTATAATCTCTTTCTTTACAGGTTCCTATTATTGTTTACTCTTGCAAAGACTGTTTCCCCATAGGGATTGTAGTTTAATTTAGTCACAGAATGGAATCATCCTATCTATCTGTGTGTGTTTGTGTGCGTATGTGAGTGGGCAAGCATGTATGGCAAACACATAGACGTGCAGGTGTGATATCTGCACTGAGACGTGTAGGTGTGCGGATTCCATCAATATCAAACTGTAATACCATTTTGATTACAAGTTCCCTTTCTCATTACTCAACTGGGCTCCAGCGACCAAGCTGACGGAGAGACAATATCAACTCATTACATCATCTGATATACCCCATGAAAGCGCCACGAGAACACTAAAAATAGTCCGAGTTCATGGCAGTCCATAGGGACGGCTGTAATGAACCAACAATCTTGCGCAGCCTTCATATACCTCTCAAGTTAAAGGTTACCATTGCCAATAAAAAATGGTTCCCAGTAGCCCTAAACTAAAGCTTCCTGTCTGTCCAAACACTCTTCAAAGGTCAAGGTTCAAAGTGGTGTGCAACGGTTTAGGGACAGAACATACTGTAGCTTATGTGTATGTGTGTGTGTGTGTGTGTGTTTCTACTTTGTGTGTTCAGAGGACGCAGTGTTTCATCATTGATCTACAGCCTTTACCGAAAATGTCATTTGCTTGTTATCTGCCTACTTTATATGCTTGTTATTTCTCTTTGAGACACCTATTATGTTATGTTTTTTTTTTTTTATTTCTGTCTATATATACTGGCTCATAACAATAGAAAGCACTGACTAAAGGTGTTTAAAAGGGGGGGCTTAAGGCTAATAATAGCCTTTTTATGAATATATAATATGCACCGCTCTTTAAGGTGTATAGAATATAGTAGCATCTGTCAGTGAGGTTGCAGATTGCAACCAACTGAATACAGAAACTAAGTTAGCCACAAAATTCACAAAAGGCCCTTTTTAGAGCTAATGTTTGGTTTGTATGGACTGGGCTACTGTAAAAACGTGCAATATGGTGGACTCACTTATGACTATGAACATTCTTTTTCTGCCATATTTTGAATATATCCTCCCTAAATCGACCTTTAAAACTCCAGGGTAACAGTATCAATAAAGTAAATTAATTAATTCATAAAGATAGCAATTATTGCTAATGTGACTCTGCTAACCTAAACTAGCTATGTACATTTTAGCAGGGCTGTTTAGCTGGTGTTACTTTTTATCTTTAGCTTCTGCCTAATTTATGTGCTCCAACAAAGCAGTTGTGCTCTGCAAAGTCCAGAGCATTATTTGGAATATATATATATATATGTACAGATATTACTTTCTGACATAGCTCACGACTCCTGTCACAGACTTTTAAGGTCATGCAGAAAGCAAAAGGGCGAGTCTCAGCTACCAACTATTAATGTAATACTTTGCTGCCTGGTGATGCACCAATTACACACATCATTGACTATGAGGGGTTGCTAGCAGACCATGGTGTGGAAATAGCTGTTACAAGTGTTGAGACGGGGTTGAAAGTAGCACAGTGAAAGCCAATCAGTGCCAGGCCTGAGGCTTTCAATATGCTCAAGAGAGGCCCCAGGTCAACCTTTAAATGTGTCGCTGGGTGTAATCAGTTGCCCGCTAAGATGGCTAAATGTTGTCTCCACTTTTGAATACAAACAGGAGCGATAAGGAAAGCCAAGAGATAAGAGTTTGTGTGTGGGTGAATTTGTGTGTTTGCTGTGCAGAGATAATGGAATGGAATGGAAACCACTCAACCTCACGGCTAAATCTGACAGATATGGTGTCATTGTGAGACGACACACACAATTCAAACATTACATCAGCTCCCAACAGACTTAGAACAGCTCTACAATGTGGTTGTTTGCATTAAGCATGTTGGACTGAATAATGCCACTATCTCAGACTGAATGGGCTGACAATGGACCACGAAACAATAAGATGCAGAGGAGACCCCCCTGCCTATTCAACACTGACCTCATCTGCCCTCAAGGAGACACAGCGCTCAGAACCACCAACAAGCTTTCATCCACAAATCCCCCAGATCATGATTTTTGTGAACTTGAGCTCAATACAAGAAAGACTGTTTTTTACATTCATTGAAATTGGCATATTGTGTTTAGCGATGAAGCGCAGGTGGCGTGCTCCAATAATCTGCCATATCTCATTTCTCTTCCTCCTTTAGCTGCATTGAAATTATTCAGGAGGCTACTCTCATGTGGCGACGACTCACTGTCATAAATGTCTCATTTCAATAATAAAAGTCTGTGACATGTAATATCACATAGTGCAGCGGAGGCAAAGAAGATGATGGTTTCATAAATTTGAGTGGCAGGCTGTGCAACTGGTGGGCCATGCTCGGTCAACTGAATCATACTGACCCCTGGACTGTGCGGGATGAGAATACCTTGATGGTTTTGATGCATGCCTGACAAGTACCCACGGGCAGGCTAGCAAAACAGAATGTAAAAGATAAAACAAATGTCTTTTTTCTTCTTGACTGTGTCTTAACCATATTTGCAAATAGTTAACTACACCTCTTAACTATTTGCAAACAGTCATTAGAGGATTTAGAGGCAAATTAAGGCAGCTAGTTTGGTCAGCCGCTAAACCAGGAGGTTAATTTCTATTTTTACTTTTGGTTTGACTCAAAGACAAGTTTTGAGATGATGGATCCCTGACTTTTCTCAACAAAGGCGGTGAATTCAGCGCTAGTGCTATCTCCTGTTGTTAGCTAACTTCTCTAAGGTTGAAAAAATGCAGAATTTCTCTTTAAGTTACAGAAACTCTGTACCTCAAGTTGTTACAAGATTACATGCTACTTTTTCAAACAGTGGCTATCAGTGAATTTCAGTGTTCTGAAGTTATAAAGTGATAACCAAACTCTGATAGTACCTTTCACTCACTGTATAATTGCAACACCTGCCATTTCAAAGGACAGAGAATCCCACAGCTTTGTGTAAGATGTAGCTGAGACAGGAAAATATATAATTTGCTACAATTATAACTGAGCATGATAACTCTCTACCTTAAATGACTGCTGGTACGCTGTGATCTGATTCATTGAACCTATATTTAGCCGGGGAAGATGTGCTGAGCATGTGAGTCCTTTCTTAGAAGTATCCCAATGATTCACTGCTGTTGTAGTCAATAAGAGCAACCGCTGTCTTCTTACAGTTGAATCTCTACCTAACGGCAACCTTAGTATTTATCTTCACCCTGACTGGACTGGACTGGACTGGACTGGACTGGACTGGGGATCAGTTCTTGATACTTTTATGGTATCATCCTAAATAATCCAGTACCAAGTATTGATGCTTGATCCTTTTTGTACCCATATCTAGAAAGAAATTACTGGATGGTTTTGCTCATAGCCAATCACTGCTAGCGTTCTTCAGTATCTTCAGCATTTTTAAAATAATACCCAGCCCTATACATCAGTACCACATTGCATATGGCAAAATCTGAGTCCAAATGCAAAATCTGGACCTCAGGTAATTCTTCTAAGTCTGCCAGTTTCTTCCGATTTTAAAAGATTCACTTCAGGAATAGAAAAACCCTGACTCAACTTTAAAGGAGTATAAGGAGTTAGTGAGATTTCACCTCTGCTTTGCATTTTAGCCAGGCTTGTTCGTCTTTCCCAATCAGCAACTGTTCATTATGCATTGTAATGCTCCGCTGTTTTACATTTCTGTATCGCACCAATTAATCAAAGTGACAAGGTATTTAATGAGAGGCAATTAGAGTGTTAACCAAAATGCAAATCAGATGGAGAGAGAGTGCAGAAGGGCGTGCAAGAGATATGTGTTTGTGTTGGTAGTGGTGGCAGCTAGGTGTGTGTGTGTGTGTGTGTGTGTGTGTGTGTGTGTGTGTGTGTGTGATAAGCTATGGCAACGGGTTCAAGGAGATTTCGTTTAGGACCCTTATCCATGGACTCGAGTTCTGCTTTTCCTGCCTGTGTTTAGGTGCTCGTCTGCACCCGTGATTGCATCTATTTCCACGCCTGCTATTGTGTGTACAAGTTGTAATGAGTGTCCTTGATAGTTTTTCACAGACATGGGCTCTTGCACAACAGGCAAAAACAACCAATTAGTTCTGCATGGAGGGAGGACAGCATGACAACATGGATGTCGGGACAGATGTTAAGTAGCCAGCTCAGGTCAATCCCTTTCTACATCACACAGTGTCTGTGTGCAGAAGATTAGACTGTTTTCTGTAGGAAAATCTCTTCACAGTGCTGGCTTGTTTTAGCTTTTAGATGTTAGCTTCAGAGCATTAAAAATGGTTTCACAGCAACAGCAGAGACCAGTGCTTCCTGCATGTCCCTGTTCAATAATGTCTGCTAAACGTAACAGGCTGGTGTACTGTCCTTCAACTGGTTTTTCCTGCATCCAAACCCCTCATCATGAAGCATCTGCACCGCTGAAGTGTCCTTCAACAAGATTGACTTTGCTGCTCTACAGCTGATCACGCTGTTACCTCTCTATGGAGAGATAAAACAAAGACATCGCTTCATGTATTTTCCAGAATCACTTCAGAAAATCTCCCACCGATATATAGCCAGAGTGCCATTTTGCACAAATAACCCCATTAAAACATGAAATGTCACCCAATTGTTCTCCATAAAATCAAGGGTAGGATCAATGCTGCTGGAAGGCTTTTTGTTTTTTACATTTCATAAGCTGTGTCGACGTTTATGTTAGTTAGGCAAGCAACAACATAACTAAACATGCATAGCAAGTCAGTATCTCTGTCTTTTTTAGCCATGCAGGCAAGCCAACAGATTAACAAGAGTGTCAGGCAATGAAACATATAGCGTTAGCTACCTGTTTACGTCATTTTTTAGTCCTGCTAGCTAGGTAGCAAGCATTGACCAACAGCTAATGCTAGTAAACATTAGTCGAAATCCCTCTGGCAATTTAAATACATCATATTAATTCATTTTAATTGCCTTAATTATCATATCCAGACATTCAGACCTGAACCGCAGGTTGTTCTGTCAGTCTGTGAAACTATTATGCTAGCTAACGTTAGCTCAGCTAATGCAGCAGAGCCTGAGACAGCCTGTCAGTAGCATCAGTTATTTAGATGATACTATTTTCAGATTTAATTGTCAGATATGGCGGTTTGTCATCATTATCATGAGTGGGAAACTGCTTATCAATCGGTACATTTAATTCCACTCTTGAATGTAATGATGAGCATAATGAAAAAGTAATTTCAGGCATCCCAGTAATGTAGTCATTATCACTAAATGCACACTACAGTAAATTGGTCTGGTTGTCAATGCGTCACAGCAAAATCCTGTTAGTCAAGGTGGACACCTTAAAGAAACAACAAAAATCAATGTTTACTTTTGATCTTTCATGGTAGCATGTGGATGTCTGTTTCCTTTAAAATGGCTCTGGTTTTTGATCTAATCTCATCACTATTATTTCTCTCATTCTCTTTTATGCGGGGTGTTTTTTCTTTGTCTCGCTGTCAGGGTGTTTCTTTCTCTTTTTGTCTGTCATTGTCACTGTAACTCAGCCCATTTCATTGAGATTCACTTGGTAAAAAGGCTGTATTTTGCCAAAGCGCTCTAAAAGCAGACAGCGCATTTCTTTCTGTTTCCACCTATGTGTTTTTGTGCGTGTGCGTCTCAAGGGTTTTCTCCTCTCTCTTGCTCTTCACACGTCTGTCTTTCCCAACCCCACCGTAACAACATCGCAGACATCAGAGACTGTTGACTTGTGACTGTCATTCCAAGCAGCCATTTCTGATGTAAGTGGGGGGAAATCAAAGGTTATCATCCGTCAGTGAACGCATTAAGAACCATCTCATTTCCTGCTCTTTGTACCACTTCCATATTCAAGGCGGGCTTCCTTTCAATTAGGCTTCATGAATACAGCTACTTCCCACTGATAAAACCTTGGAATGAAACATGATTTGTCTTGTTCTTCTGTTTTTTTGGAATTACAATGTGAGTATTTTTTATTTTATTCATAAGACAACCACAACAGCATGTGTGCTAGTCATACTTTCAAAGAAAAAAAAAAACAACCTTCCACTAAGGAAATCTAAAACATTTGAATTCCAGTTAAAATATTGTTTTGAATTTATACCTCAGTTACTATTAGATAAAATGAACCTAACGTCAAAAGTCAAAAGGTTTAATCCACAATATTATTCAACTTCTACTGTAATCTGGCAGTTTTCTTCATTGTCTCTCATAAAATGACTAATGCCTTCTGTCTGGTGGGCTCATACATCATGGCAGGGCCAATGTGTCTGTGTTTAACTAATAGGCTCTGTGTCCTCAAGCAGCCACGGATGGCACGGGTTATGACAAACTGCATCAACAAGACATTCATTACCCTCAACATCCTAGCAACCAAATCACAATTACCGCGATCCACGAGTGAGCATCCAGCCTCGCTGCCACACTCTTATTCCTCTCACACCATGTTGCCAATGCATAAATTAGCCTTCTTTTGTCACGTTGGGGGGTTGGCGGGTTGGCGGGTTGGCGGGTTGAGAATTAGCTCGGTTTGTTTTGTTGGTGATGAGACAGGGCGCGCTGATGGCAGATGACTGCGAAACTTCTTTACTGACAAATCAATTGAAGTCACTATAATTTTCACTCTGCGTGCAGCTGTACATGAATGTGTTCGTGTGTCCGGGGAATAACCAAATGTGTACCTTTTACACATGCATGCTTGTGTTTATGCCTGTGTGTTTGTGTGCAACCATGCACATATTTGTCTTGACTGACTAATGTACTTGGCCTGCGCTGTACTAGGACTCTATTGTTGCACTGTGTCCTCCCCACAGTCATTAGATCGCCATTAATCTCTCATCTGCCATTAAAACAACAGCTAGTGAGCTGGGCTGAACAATACAGTGGCCCTTCCTCCAGCCCCTTGAAACATACTAGCAATGAGTTTGAATTAGGCTCTCGGGGGTCACCGATTAGACCCTCATAATTCATCCAGGCGGTTGAGTTCACAAAGAGGTTATGTGTTACTCCTCTATATGGGAAAGCTGAACAACATACATTCTCCATCCAGGCGTGTCATATTCTTGTTCTGTATGTAGCTTAAAGAACAAGACCGGCCATATTCTATATTATTATTATCATCAAATCCCATTAAAAGACTACAACCCACAATTAATTAATCGTACCAACAAGTGTAGTCGGCCTGATATTGCTAATTTCTCTGTGCCACAGACATCCAAGTGAAAAAAAAGTGTTAAAACACATCACTGAGCCACCATGTGACCATATTCTTTCATTACCAAGAGCCTGGGCATTGTAGTTTATTTTGATTTAATTACACTAATATCATCCTGCCATGAATAACCACGAGTGCATCCAATACGTATTAATCCATCGCTGGAAGTAGTTCCAAACAAATGCACTACTTTGTACTGTTTGAGTGATGTGTGCTAAAAAGGAAAAAAAAAAGTGCAGTGCCCAGCTGTCTTTTGGAAATTATTAGGCCTTTCAGAAAAAATGAAATGATTTATTTGTGATTTTCTTCAGCAGGAAACAATGTGCGCGGAGTTGAGTGCCACAGACAGGATGGAGAAAGCACTAGAAGATGGATTTATTGGTTTGTTGATAATAAGAAAAATGGAGAAAAATGCAAGCCTTTCAAAAATGCACATTTTCTACAAAAAGATGAAATCAGGCCAGTGGATAATGGCAGACTTAATAAAATGAAATCAAAATGTTTCATTGACGCGAAAACATTATTTACTCAATCCTTATTTTGGGGATTAAAAAACAAGTGTTTTGTTTGATTTAGCACAGCAATTAATGCTAACTTTTAGATCAGTGGCTCTTTCAAGATGCTGCCCATGTTTTCATTGTTTTGGATCTAAGCAGCCGCAGTGCTGTGGGTGAACCATATGGATGAGCTTGCAGGGGTATAACAGTGTCACAAACATGCAAACACCATTAAAGAGACAATGCTGACTGAATACATCAGCAGGAAATTGGCACAGCTTTGTCTTGCTTGAAACATGCTCTATATCTGAACATTACCCAGTTCAAAATGTTCTTTCTTTTTCATTTATTTGTGAATTAAAACAGAACTATAGAGGAAATATATTAGACGCTGTACTGAGTTAATCTTACAGTACTTTCATAAATCAGTGGGATAATAATCATCTTATATTAAAAACTGTTAAATTCAGGAGACCTCCTTATTGAATGTAGTCTTGCTATGAATCTATGAATCTTTGTTATTCACATTAGCACAGATTTGGTTGAAGGCATAAAGAGCCAGCTCTGGATGCAGGGGCATAATTAGCAAAACATGCTAAAGCTTGGAAAGTGAAAACATTTTACTGGGGAAATAAAAAATGTATGTCCTGCTTTTTGCATAAAATTAACTTGGTTTTTTTTTTGTTTTTTTTTAACCATCTTTTCCCTCCTCCCACCAAATCTTTGCCTTTTTCATTTCAAAGTGATGCATGTTTATGCTCACAGGAAGCACCTAACCCATTAGCATTATTCATAACATGAAGCTTCCCCAGTCCGCCCTTTGGTGGAGAAGAAAAACGACTTCACACTCCACTAACTGTGAGCGAGCGAGAAGAGCTCTTCCTGCGATGAAAAACACATTCATCCAAAAAACATGGTTAGTTAAGTAAGAAACACATGGCAGTGCAATTTAGCCTTCATTCAACCCGCCTCAATCAAGACTTTGACTGTACGCCTACCATATGACTGAGTGAATGGCTAATCACATCCGCCACCAATGTAGTATCAGTCGAATGATGATTAGTGACTGGGTTTGGATCATTTTCAGACTATCACAGATTGACTCTTTAAATCAGTTGTTTCTCAAAATGGGTCACAGGCCTAATTTGTGGAAGTCTCCGTCTAACAAGGCCACGAAACATGTTGTAGTAATGATGACTGATTAAGAATGTATGAAGCCAAGAAGATAAAACTGATTTTTAACTTCCCGTGGCCCACATCTGATCTTTTTGAAGGGAAATATTCAACCACTAACCCGAGGAAGAGTATTTCTTTTATGACCAATGCCAACTTTTCAGTTTTTTTTTTTTTTTTGCTTTCAACTGCGCAGCATGCAAATTCTAGTCTCCAAAAATAAAAGTCAGATATGCCACACGCCCATCCACCACCCAGATCCCTGGAATACTTGGCTTACTAAATCTGGTACTCTTTGGACAACCGTAAGAGGACAGAAAGATGCCATCATGAGAAAAAACAACAGCAGTGGTTGTGTTTAAATGGCTTAAATGACCAACTGACATTTGAGCCCACTAAAAACTCTTTGGGGCAACATCAGGAAGGATGGTTGGTATTGTAAAGTTTGCAACTTTGAAACACAAGTTCATTTTCTATCTATAGTCATTGTTGGCTTCTTCTAAGCAAGACCACAATCTTTGCCAAGCCATTGCCGGTTCATCCTGATTTTGGAATAAAGTCCTTTTTCTCGTCAAGACTCAACTGTCAACCTAAACCTTTAAGCCAACATGGACATGTTTTTTCAAAAAAACACCCAACTGCAATCTTTATGAGTAGTTTTGTGGCTAAAATTCAGTTTTGAGAGATGTTTGGGGGAAACACGTTCCAATGAGTCATTTTTCCAAAAGTCATTTGAAACATTTTTTGAAGGCACAGTCAAGCAAAGTAATTTTACTCAAGAGAGCCATCAGATCAGGAAAGGCATAAATGGGTCACACAGTGTTGGATTCTTCTTTAAAGTTTCCACTTCTTTTGACAAAATACATCTCTCTGGAGGGTTTCTGCCTGAACAGTTCTAGACAAAGTGATTTTTCTTTAGACATTTCTGCACTTTAGGGAAAATGCCCTACCCACCCTATGGAGCTGGAACACAAGAGGATGAGCAGCCGATATTTCTTGACCAACATTTGTAAAATTCTCAACCAACAGATTTTTTTTTTTTAGTTTTTAGTTCTTTAATTTAATTACATCACTCTCAATTCTCAAAAAAATGTAAGCAAATTTAAGTAAATACATTTGCTGCTGGAATGTGCATCCACAAGATTTAATGAAACTGCACCACATGAGAGAAAATCTAATACATTTCCTCAAACTAACAACAACAACAAAGACCCATCCGCAGTGTTTCGGCCACTCTCCATCCTGAGGGCATTTCCCATATCAACACAAGGCTTATGGTTACACCCCGCTCTAAATGTAATCATCCCCCCCTACTGTGCAGATGGTTTAGTGTTATTCTATCTGTAACTGGACTCGATGCCAGGCACTGAGTGGGCTTAATGACTCCTGAACCCAAGTTGGTTAAGTGGGAATCTGACACTAGCACCCTGCTGTAACCCAATCTCCCTTTAGACCACCTGGACCCAGGATCCACCCCGTGGGTTCAAACGCATACTTGGCAGTGGCAGTACAGAAGCACGTTTGCATTTTTAAGCATTTAGTTTAAACAGCTTCATCAAGACACATGCTGCATGCGGAATTATTTTTGCTTTGGCTGTAGAGCCGTTTTCATGATTGGCTGTCAGGGAAAAACATCATCGCTGACACTGTGAGCAACAAGCTGGAAATGTTCATGACTTAGAGCCACTATTCTTTGAAAACAGCTGAAACAAATTCCTCCGTCTCTCCCGGATGATTATGTGTGATGGAGAAATTCTTGGCAAGGAGAAAAAAGAGCAGGGAGGTTTTCCTTTTATAGTATAACTGATATTTGGTCTCAGATGAGAATTGTTTCTCCGCTGCCAAAAAGCTCATCCAAAGATCTAAGTGAGAGAAATTGTATGCTAATACGAAAGACGTTAGAGGTTTTCATGTCTCAGAAGTAGTGATTTTAGCATATCTATGGGACTTTTTTGTGCAGGTTCCGTGTGTGTGTGTGCATTTTTGTAGCGGCGTGTAGCAACAAATGCCTGCAACATATTCATAACATCTCCAGATGGTTCATCATAACATCTGTCTAACCTGACAAAACATAGCCTGAAGCGTGCGGCCATAAGGTGTATTATTGGGTTATTCTGGCACAAGGTTGTCTTCAAACCATATAACAGTCAACGGCTGACAGCATACACGCTGAGAGAAGACAAAATTAGTGTCTCTGACAGACAGACAAACTGTCGCCGCGTCTTCCATCACTATATTTTTCATTCCATTCATTCATTTTTTTTTTTTTTTTGCCACATGCAGAGAAAATCGGTGGCACCTCAGAGGGCGGGGTCATGTGAAAGTGTATTAATGAGTTGGATAGACAGACAGTGACAAACAGGCAGAAAGAAAGACAGGGGCAGTGAAATGGAACGGACTTGAAACAGTGTCTGGCAACTGATAAGTGATGGAAGGAGGAGGAGGTGGGAGAGACTTTCTGTTTTGGAAAGGGTGGGGTTAAGAAGGGTGAAAAATATCAGAAGAATGGGGGGGGGGGGGGGGGGTTTAAAGGACTTATTGATGTTGCGCACCTTGTCTTTACTCGCTCTGGTTCTACTGCTACTGTTCAAGCTTCCCCTTTTTTCTACTTCTTTCTCCTCCTCTACCTCTCCATTTCTCCCTCGCCCGTCTCCCTACCTCCTATCATCTTGGCCAGGCCACTTGGCCAATTGGTGAGAATGGTAATCAGCCAGAGGCTGATAACAACTGATAAGTCCTCTTGTCGGGTGCTAAGAGCTTGAATGACATTTTCACACAGTCGTAAAAAAGGAAAACAAGCCGTAAAGCTGATAAATGGATGGAGGCTGTGTGATTTCTCTTATGTGCGCTACATGAATGTACACAGTATGTGCAAATAGGCATATCTGCCTCTTAACGTTGCTATGTAGCTGTTTGTGTGTGCATCATGCCTGCATCCTTGCATCCTGCCTCATCTAGAGCAGGGGACAGGAGGTGGCGTGAGGAGTGTCACTGCCCACAGAAAGGGCTTTCATCCTGGGCTTATCAGAGTCAGCGCAGGGGGAGATCGTTGGCTGCTGGAGCAAAACGGCGACTGTTGTCATTTCCCCATCACTGCCGGACCAGTCTTTCCCTGACTTTGTGACCCCCCCCCCCAATTGCAAACAGCCAGATACACAAAGAGAGGCTGCAAGGCCGTCAACGTACAGAGTGACCAGCTCTCTGTCATCATCGCTGTCACTCACTCCGACACACACACACACTGCGAGGAAACACACAATTCATTTACAGGATAGTCAAAAATCCAATCAATCTACTGCAATTGTTTCCACGTGTCTTATAATGAGCAAACACACACACACAACAACACCAGGGTGCTGTTTCCCGTATTAACCTGGCATTAACCTGATGCTGAATAATCACCCATTTCTTGTTTCCAGTTTTGGCGGGCGACCAGAAGACGTACTACCCACGGCGCAGTTGACGAGGCCATATGCACCCCTAAATCATGCGGTATTATCACCATGCTGTGCTCCAACGAGCAACTATAACCATGATGGAAGACACCAGATGATCTGTGTTCAGCGGCGGAGTTCATTTCCATAATGCTAGATTAACATTTTTAGGCAGAATAAAACATTACCTAAGTTTATTATTTAGTACCTCAGAGCAGTGAAGGTGCAATTGTTCCATTTTTTGCAGTCATTTCTTATTTTTAAACTATAGCTGTCATATTTTGTATTGAAAGCGCAGCACATACAGTAAAATGAGAGCGATCACCGGATTTGTATGCAAGCACAGACGTGCGTATTGAGAAATCTGAGCATTTAGAAACTAAATGATGCTACATTGCTGGGATAGTCGTTTGATTACAGCATGCAATGCAAAACAAAAGTATGTGTGTGTGGGCTAGAGGCTTGTCAAGCGGAGCTGCATTCACAGGTGAAAAGGTTGAATTCACTGACCCGCACAGACAGGAAGACATCTTGTTTGGCCAAAAAAAAGAAATGCATGGAAAAGCGGAAAGGTCACTTCATTCAATGCTTTATGAAAAAAGCTCAAAATCCCATCAGAGAGACAGAGACAGGCAGAAAGGAAAGAAAGCAGTGAGATCAGGGCCAGTGTTGTGCCTCTATGATCAGCGGACAGCTACAGTAGTGAATCAGGTTGATACTACCTCCGTTCATCCCATTGTTGGTCATCTGCAGCACATTTTAAGACCCAAACACGTCAGTCTGAGTTGAGATCTGGGAGCAGAAGATCATGTTAATGACTACTCCCTGACTCCCAGACTTCTCTGTCATGCTTGCTCACTCTTGGATTTATTTTGCTTTTGCTGCATGATAACTGTAGTCAGTTGCTTTTTCCATTTCTACTTCATTTTCTGCTTTGAGAACCTCCCTCGCCCTCCGAAAACCTCTCCGGCCAGCGTGTAACTGATAGCGCAGACATATTTCACATCCCTATCTGGATGAAATCATGATCCAGGTCTGAGGTGACCATATGGAGGTGACGGCTGTGTGGGTCTGACCACAGCTTCCCCTGCTCTGTGTGGCACTCTCTGGAAACCATAGGTGGTGGCGGGATGAAGGGGTGTCTGTCTAGCCCCTTCCATGCTGTCTAACAGGCTGGACATGTGGCACAGCATCTGTCTCTGGAGGAAAGGCCCACACCAAAGATTGGCCCAGGTCAGAGCCATACACACCCATGTATCTACAAATGGGGTAAAAGAAATATATATATATTTATATGAAAGTATATAAAATGTACTTAAATACACTGAAATATGGTATATATAGTCTACCACAAGTCCAGTATAGTCCAGAAAATGAATTTTTTATCCAATTGCTGAGCATTTTAACAAGCACAACACAATGAAATTAGCCAGATTTGACTAAACTGCACTCAGTCATGCTTATTTGATTAAAAATATGAATTAATCAGGAATTCTTCAAACATTTAAACAAGAATGCAAGGGAGGATTACACACAGGGTAGTTAGTGGCTGTTGTATAGTGTAGATACAGGCTGTGTAGTATTGTTGTGTGACACAATAATGTTGAATTTGGTACAACTAAAGGGACAAAACACATGCGTCCTGTGAGACTCTGGAGGCCAGAGGCTGTGGGACAATTTAACACTGCCACAAGCAAAATACATGGAATGGCAATTGCTACAGCCAGAAAGGAGCCCCGCGGTGTGAGTGTGCAAAGCGGTACACACACAAGCACACACACACACACAAAATCACAAATGAATCGTTGAATGTAAATGGTCTGACGAGAGCCATAAATCTCTTGGTGGCCGCTGGGCAGCTGGGGTCGGGCAGCCAGCAGTCCTGTCAGAATAGTGCAGCTGTGTGAACACAGATAGCCACTGTGGTGTGGGAGACACCGAGGCAGGCCTGCAGGCTTAAAACTAGAACTGGCCTCTGTTGCTATTTCAAAATGCAAGGTGCTGAACACATCTGGCTCAAACAGTACATATCCGTTTTGGGGGGTAAATCATTACCACCCAAAATAGCTGTTTTTTGGTGTTGTGGCATTGTTTCATTCACAAAAACATTTTTAAAATAAAAAAAAAAAATCACACAAAATGTGACTATAGTTAGTCAGAGTGTGACACAGCGAAATTAATCTGTGTGTCTTTGCAAAATATTTGGTTTTAGAAGCTTGGCCTTGGCAGAGCTATTTAGCAAATTAGCCGCTAGCATGCTAGCCAGCCGGGACCATGCTTAGTCACAATAGCTTTCCTATTTCCGCTGTACTGTCTTGTTTACTCCGCCCTGGAACTTTGTTATCAGGGTTGTATATATTTTATTTAATCAGAAGCATTATTGAAGCAGGAAAGAGAACATGCTCGTTAGCCCAGTCGCTAAGGAGGACCCGCTTCACACAGTTTATTAACTTCTGTCTCATAATTGCCTGCAAACCATTTTCTTCTTTGGAGCTTTTTAGGCTCCCGCAGAGGTGAGAAAACAGGATGGCGCAACACAGCTAATAAGGTGTGATAGCTTCCTCCATTTCAGAGTCCCGGCACTGTCAAGACAGCTTGCCATCGTACAGCGGTGAAAATTTATGTGTCAAAGTTCAAAGAAGTTGATGTGAGAAATTTTAATTGACGTTTGACATAGAACTGACATCATTGCTGCTCTGAAAATGTTGCACAGGAACTGGAAGAGATAGATGTCCCCTTACTGTGATCAGCAGAGATGTAAATTTACTCATGTATGTGAAAAGAAAGTCAAAAACATCAAACTGAGTCCCTCAAATGTCTCATAGCTCTAACAAGAAATCCCATTGGTCAGGGCTTACTGGCCAGAACAAAAGGGAGTGAGGGACACACAATATCACCAAAGGATTTGGGGACAAATGGGAGTTACAGTTCACCCAATTCTCCAGTCCACTGTGTGCACCTGTTTTATCCCTACTTTAGGTATAGTAGAGTATCAGCATCCTTTAGTTTTCCACTGGTATAATGAGCAGGTGGTGTCCAATTGTGTAGCACCGTTGGAAGTAGAACAGAACAAAAACACTTTTGGAGTCTGTAGTGTTGTGTGTGCCAAAGTAAAATGAGAGGGGGAGATACAGATTGCTGAGAGAGAGGAAGACAGAGGGGGAGAGAAACACTAATGAAGGTTATAGAGAAGGCGAAAGTAGGAAAAGGGAAAGGAGAAGAAATGAGTCTGGGATGATAAAAGAGAAAAGAGACAGGGAGATTGTCGAGGAGTCTCCCTGGATTTGCAGAATCCCCTCAGCCTCGAGTTTCGGGACAAAGTCACACTGACACACTTACTGCCTAGTGAGCTCTCTTTCCTTCTCTCTTTCTCTCTCCATCTTTCTTTCTAGCTTTCTTTCGCGCGGGTAATGAGAAGTGTAGGTGTTCACTGACTGTCACATAAACATCACACAGCGTTTAACGCGTGGGTGTGCTCGCTCACACACACACACACGCATACACACACACAAACACACACAACATACTTGGATGTCTGCCACATTGCCGGGACACCTACAGTGTAATGCGGAAATCAGGAGAAATCATAAGGGTCATTTTTATGTTATTTCCAGCCAATCTCCTTGCAAACGCCATGCTTTATGATACAATCATACATCTGTTGTTATGTTATGCCAAATGAAAATTGCCTGAGCTACAGCTAATATATAGTCTCATATCTTCTTGTGGTGCTATGTGTGAATGTCTGTCAGATAAACCAGGAAATCCATAAAGTATGAGCATTACACGTGTAATTTTAGATCCCAAATTTAAAGGAATAGTTAGACATTTTGGGAAAACACGCTTCCTCTCTTTATTGTCAAGAGATAAACAAGAATGTAAGTGGAGCCAACAGCTGGTTAACCACATTAGCATAGAAGACTGGAGACACGTGGGAAAGCTTAACAGCAAGTGTTTTTTTTGTACGGATTTAACAAATTAAGATATGTGACATCTAGAGATGCTGTTTGGTGGCATTTGTTGCCCTTGGACACAGCCAGGTTCCACCTGCGTCCTGAGCTAAGCTAAGCTAAGCTCTTGCTACATTTTTTGCTGTACAGACATGACAAACTACTCCATTAAACAATATTCATCATTATAACTCTCTCAGCCAAACCCTTTTTATACGTCCCTAAATAGCCAAATTGCTCTGCAGATTAAGGGACGATACTCATCCCTTTGTTCTGGCCAGTTTATTCAGTTCACCTTAACAATACAAAGGGAGCTTTGATGACCTTCTAAGGTTTCCTTTAACTGACATGGCTAATTTTCTTGCACTCCAACCAGGCAGACAACACATCTACCATCTCATTAAAGCATGGAGGCATTTAGTCAGACAGAGTAATGAGCCTGAGACGGCAGCAGTGTGAAGAACGTTCATGAAAGATGCGTCTCGCAGCTTTGGAAGGTTGGGTAGGGATAATTATTTTACAGAGCCAATAACAAAAAAAAACAAAAAAAAAAACAGGCACCATCAACAATTAAAAAACTGACTTATTGGATACAGTAAGAGTTTATTTGCCACCAGTGTTATGCACTCAACTTCAAACTGCACACTTTGGATGGTAGTGTGTACGATACCGGTATACAAAGCCAACAAACTATTCAACTGTTCAGTCCTATTACGCCGTATCCAGTTTCCCTGCTGTCTGTAACCATGTAAGATACTAAATGATGAATGAATCCTTGCTGCTGCTGGCCTCGTATTCGCCTGTACTCTACTCGACAACAGAGCAAACCAAAAGCACGTGTTTCCCCACAATCAGCTCCTCACATATAAACCATATCGCTGCTGTGAAAACCACGTACCTGCACTTCATGTGTTCATGTTTCTCTGAACTATAAAATGAAACCTGTTTTCCAAAAGCAACCGCAGTGTTTTCCTCTCTTTCGAAAAGAACTGTATTCTGAAAGGTGTTTTTCAGCAGATTCACACTTCATATCTAATCTACACATTCCAACCAAGCCCTGTAAGATGACAAGTTACACATTCACAGTGTTTCAATATGATTGTTTGTGGAGGTAATAACGAGAATGTCTGGATTTGTCAGTCAAAAAATGCATCGAAAATGACCGAAGGGTTTCTTATTTTTGAGCGCTCATTGGAGAAATCTCATGAACACGAGAGCTAGATGTCAATGACCTCCTTCAGTGCATGATTTAGAAATAATTTAGATTTTAAAAAAAGTATTACGATCGCAGAGGCTGAAGGGCATTTTTACATGACAGCGCAATGTGAAAATCTTCATATCAAGTCAGAAGTAGGAAAAGAAAAGAAAAAAACAAGTCCAGTTCTGACAAACAACAGAGAGGAAAACAGCAGAACACATTTGTTGGTTGTTCTTTGAACTCTACTGCTTCTAGACAGTCGCAGGCAGAGGCAGATGTGATGAATTCCCCTGGAGCCAGCGCGGGAAAAAGAGCTGAACTTGTTCTCACATCTCCGGCTGCTGAGGAGAAATAACTAGCTGCACTCACTTTGATGGAGAGAGGAATACGTACATACGCTGGCTTTCTGCCTGGCTGCTTGGAAGTAACTCCTTTTTTTTTTGTATATTTCTTGTCCCACTCCCATTTTTTCTCCTGGTTTTTCCACCCTCCAAAAAAAACAGCCACCCTCAAAATGACTCTTCTTGTTATCCTGTCTCACTTCTTTCCTTTCTTGCTCATCAATTTCTTTCATGCACTAAATCATCTCTGCCTCCGCTGTCGTTAAGTTTATCATGCTGATGATGACTCCCACCGTCACGTCCTCTCTCTCCTTCAAGTCTCACTTACCTGTGCAATCTCATACAGCAGTTTGTAGTGTTCCTCCCGTTTCTGCAAGGTGCACAAATTGCAGCCCATTCTAGTTGTCAGGGAAACAGTGCCGAGTGCCCCGCTGGAGTGTGTGTGCTGTCTGCGGTGTGTGTGAGAGCTCTCCCTGGGGCGAAACACACTCGGGCTCCTCTTCCTTGGCTCCCCCACACCTCTTTCTCATCCGTGTATCCTCAGAGATCCCCTCTGTTCGCTCCCAGCACAGGAAAGGCACACACACTCACACACACGTGTGTAAGCTCACTGCTATAGTAAAGGTTGTGGGTGTAGTTCCTCCAGTGTGTGTGTTTGTGGGGAGTGTATCAGTGGTAAGATGAGTAAAAGCACCTTGCTTCTGTTTCCCTCTTGCCTGTCACTTCTTCCCCTGATTCTCACTTGCATGCCTACATACACCCTCTCCTCTCTCTCCACCACCTCCTCTTCTCAGTGTGAGCACACACTCGTACGCACACACACTTTTGGCTCATGGAGACACACCTCCTCCTGTGGCAGGCTGCCTACACATGCCTGCTCCTACTCTGGCTCATGAATAGATGCCGTCCTCATTGGCTGTTTAAGGAAAGGGGGCTGGGAGAAGAGGGAGGGGACTGGTCTTATCTTGGGCAGATTTAGTATCTGAGCATCAGTGTTGTTGCTTGCAGGCGAAGTGAAGGACATGCTGCATGAGTGTTTCTGTTTGTGCTTGTGTATGTGTGTGCCTGGGCTAGTAGCTGCATCTGTATTTGTATGCTAGACAGGGCATCTGTTCGTTATCTGTGTGCACACATTCCACAAACATGCAAAAAAAAACACAGATCTCTACACTTCAATGCAAAAAAAAAAGTCAAACAGGAGTTAAAATGTCATCCCCGCAGTTAATCAAGTTACTGGGAGGGCTATTTGTCCGTGCACGCATTCGACAACTGGATTTGGCATGGAAATCAATCTCATTTGGATTCAATCAGATAGCCTTTTGCACTCAGTACAATGGTCGGAGGAGTGGTGTTTAGAGGCTCCCATAGATTTACAGTCAGAGCGCGATAGTCACCAAACAGATGCTCCCTCTCTCTCTGCCGGCAGTTAGGCAAGGGCAACAGACTGGGCTGACATGCACAGGAAGAAACACAGACTACTATTGATTGGCTTCAAATTAGCTTCCAGCTCAACTGGCCCCTCTCTGCAGGGGTGAGGGGGACAGAGGCGTAGTGAAGGAAAGAGAGAGTGATGGAAAGAGGAGAGGATGGAAGAGATGCTCTGAAGATAAATTGAAAGAGCAGTGATGGTATTACAAACCTGTCACACTAGAAATGGATGCTAATTTGCCACAGCAAACACGTCCTGACAGGACTGCAATGCCGCCCAGACTACATTTTTCATTTTTCATCAGCATAATGAGGAAAAGTTGTGTTTTAGCACTCACAGCACTTGGCTAAAGTTAGGGTTAAAAAGGTTTGAAGAATGATAAGTTGAACTGAAATTTCCTACGTTTTTCTTTCCACATTTTTTGTGTAAGGAAATTTAAAATAATACATCGCACAACTATTATGCATACTGTTCCATATTTATAAAAGAAGATGAAACTGTTTGGGGACATCTTTATGGAAACATTGTCTAATCTTCAGGTGGGTAGTTGCCCGGATGGGACAACTGGGCCAGTTTTCAACAAACCAGTGGTGGTGTCCCATCATTTAAGACCTCCATCTCTTTACAACATTCAAAATTTGTAAGGACGCATCATGCTGTTAAGTTAATACTAGCTAGCAAGCTAGGTTGACTATCTTCCACTTACAGGGTTGAATGTTAATACATGTAGGAGTATAATCATATAGTGGCCTTTGCTTTGTTCCCCAAGGACATGCCTACATAAATCTTTTTTGTGTTCTGTCCCCAGTTAAATAGAAATATATGGGTATTTGAAATTGCCATTGAAATGCCATTTGAAAACATATTGTATTGTCCTGAGGGACATTCAGTCTACAGTTTGTAAGGACAGCCTTCAGCGTTAGAGGTAAGGTAAGCATATGGAACTCACTCAGTGCTTAATAATATATTACTGTATGTTTTTTGGTTTGTGTCTCTAGTTTGGGTCATTCTCTCTTTACGTGAGGTCAACCCAATTTTGATTTTTCAATGAAATGCATAAATTGCACTGTAACGGCAAACTCTGAACTCCCAGTCAAGAGGCAGATACACTCTGTCTGCATGACGAATAGCCATCACTGCTAAGACTATGAGCAGAGAGCACAGATGCGTCACCCTTCTTATCACCAGTCATGCAGGTACAAGGACCATAGTGGTTCAGTCAAGGGCGTCGGAGCAGATCCAGATACAGCCCCCAAGATAACACTTAACCCTTCCTCTCCGTCCACTCTCGTCCCCTTCTGATGAGGTCACCGCTTTCTCCACTGACCTCTGAAGGTGACTTCTCAGGGGTGACATCACCACCTAATGAACTTTAGGGTTCTTCTATTTGTTTTCTTTTATTATTTTGTTCTTTTTCTTATATTTTCTTCTGTCAGCCTCTTCCACTCTTTCCCAATGCTGATGTTTGCTGTCTGAGGATGGGATTAGCAACATTACCAGAGTCTGGTTAAACCGCGACTGTGATCATCCATAAGCTCAGATTTGCTGACGGACACCCATACAGAGAGCTGAAGTGTCCACAAACACACATGCAGTGTGTATACATTTTCCACCTCATTCCTCCACTTCTTCACTGAAAGGAAAGTCGATGCAGAGATGCATGACGTTTCTGCTGAGGGTGACATCATTATTGTAGTCATTTATGGCCCATCACCATCTGTTTTATTGTTCATATCACCCGCTTTCTATCATCTCTCCTCCGTTTCATCACACTCTTCTGTTGTCTCTGTGTACACTGGACAGGCTCGCGTTCTCATATAAAATGGAAGAGACTTGTGTAACTTTAATAGACGTGGGATTTGAACCTTTACAGATCAGAAATCAGACGAGGAATACTCCACAAACAAAATGCCTGCTTCGTCGTCATTGATGTCTGACAACTGAGCAGGCAATACGGCAGCAGAGTTGTGTCATACCTGTAAGTTTGCATGTTATATTTCTTTTACGAGTAGTTAACTTTAGGGTGGGTTCAAACAGCTGTACTGGTCATTTCTTATTTTGTGGTGAAGTCAGTGTGACTTGCCAGCCAGTCAAAGGTTAACCAAAAATAGCTTGCTGCAGGGGGAAAGTGTTGCACTTCAAAGGCAGCCTGAAACGCCACATTTGCATAATGCCCTATATGGCTGTGATCGAAAGAAAATTGGCTACTTCACACGTTCCTCTCTGAAAATAGAAACTTGTTAGGTGAAGCTCTGATCCATTTCAGTATTGACTCTACATTCAATCCGAGTGTAAACTTTTAAAAAGAAAAATTCTCAGAGTTCTAGGTATAACAGGTAATTACAGCTGCGTGAATCCCTCACTGAGATGTTCAAAGGCCACAGTATCCTTGACGACAGACGGAGCAGTGCGTCATGGGTAGAGAGCTGATCTAATCAGGAACGATGATCACGCATTTGGTCTGTGCTCAAAGGCCTGCCCTGCAGAATACCAACAAACTGATGCTCAATACGTTATCAGAGAAACTTTTCTCTCACTTTCTCTCATAAAGTTTCTTTAAGTGCTTCAGCGTAGACGCATCCAGGCATGAAACCACCTATAGGACTCATAGATCTTAGAGCTTTTATGATGATTTGAGAGTGTCCTTCATCAATGTCATTTATGACTCTTAAGGATGACGGTTATGAAGTTCAAACCAGCACCAGATTCTCTTTCAGGGAACTTCGAAACAGAGCTGTGATGCTTGATTTTTTTTAACCAAAGTAAGAAAACATGCAAATAAGCTCTGATGTCAGTTTCCAATTAGCAGCTTGCCTTTTGTCAAAAGACCGAATCAATTCTCGACCACCTGTGGTGAAAAAGTTTGCTTTTAATGTGACTTTTAGATGTCACGCCATGTGTGGAAAGATCAATACAAAACAACAGCATTTCTGCTAGAGTAGACAGCCTGGCGTCTCAAAGCCAACGGCGTGAGAAGAGCCTGAGGGCGACCGACACACAGCCATAACGCATACATTATTTAACACTCTGAACCATTCATCGAGGTAAAAACACGATTAGAGTGCTACTTACAGCACAGAGCTAAAGGCCGAGGGGAAATAATGGTACGTGATGGTAATTGAAAAGCAAAAGTCCTTTTCTGTTTTTTGTTCTAGTAATTACATTGTAACTATTCATTACTGTCTAATTACTTTGCAGGAGGCCAGTGTTCAGATCCAATCCTCATAATGACTATCTCTCCTCCGCTCATTGTCTCCTGATCCCGATTGTTGAAGCAAAATGACTGACTCTGTAAAAAAAAAAAGAGAACCCAAGTGATTCCAGTCATTTAATTATCAAATTATGAACAGAGTTATAAGAGAAACAAAAGGCGGTCAGCCCACAAAAGTAAGGAAGAGACAAAACAACTAAACTGGGATCCATTAAATGGAACACAGAGGGACCTTTTGTTCATAATTTGCAGACTGCCAGTTGGGCAAAAATCATTCATTAGTGAGTTGTTGTAGAAACAGTGTGTTGTAATGTCCAATCTTAGTTACATCCCCTTTGAGTAGCCAGCCAAAGCATGCTAGACACAAGCTCACAAATTCACACACAAACAGACAAAATGTGCAATAACGAAACCATTCAGAGCTTGGCGTCAAACGAACCGAGGCAGCCGTTAAAACAAGTCAAATCACTGCTGAATCAGTCGCTAACACTTTCTTTTTCATTGCTCCGTTGAACAAAGCTATTAAGAAAAGCAAATGGCAACATTTCAGTATCCGTCTTGAACCATTGTGACCAGAAACCCAGAGGCTTTGTTACCCACTCCTCGATGGCTATTCAATATATACAGCAACTTAACCACTACATGCAGCATGACCGGGGGGGAATATGAGACCCTGACAGCCTCTTTACTCAATAAGCTAGCAGCCAAACTGGCGTCTGACCAGCTGACCTCACACCACGTTGGCCAGGCAGGGTCAAGTAGCCCATAAGGATGGAGTTGTCCTCAGGCATTGACACGCAGGTTCAGATTTCTCTTGGCAGCTTTTCTTGGACTGCTGAACAGTGTGTATGAATGTGGAAAAGCTTTGTTCCCCTGAATGACATTTACTTCTTGCAAGAAGTGACAGTTAGTCTGACAAAATGACTCAAATGCAAGCCAAGATTTTCTAAATTTGACTGGTCTAAGCTAGTTTGTACATTCAATGTGGCTCTAAGGATAGAAATCTCAGTCTCTCGCCACTTTGGTACAAATATTTCAATGACTGTTGGATTGATTGTCATGAAATCTGGTACTGATATTCATGGTGACCAGAGGATGACTCTAATGACTTTGTTGATCCACTGACTTTTCCTCTGGTGCCCCCGGCAGGTCAAAATTTCATTTATCCTATAAAATATCCTAACATCTACTTAAAGAGTTACTAAAATCTTATTGTAATCCAGACTCTTGGTCCCCAGAGGATGAATCATCCTGACTTTGGTGATTTTTTTTAGGTTATGAAATAATAACATAATAATATGTGCTAATTAGCCAATGTTATCATGTTAAGAGGCTGAACAAAGATAACATGTGAAACATTAAAGCTGCTAAACATCAACAAGGTTAGCATGCTGACAGTTAGCTCAGTGCACCGCTGCGCTTACAGAGCTGCTAGTGTGAGATGTGAACCCATGCAGTTATTTGATCACAACTGGAGCTCATCTACCACACAGCTGGGTCTCAGGTTCCACCCTGACCTGTGTGTGTGTGTATGTGTGTATAAAAGAGACAGACAGGTAGGGAGACATTATTATCTGAGTTATACCCTTAGGGTGTAAACATACACAGACACCTTCTGTCTGCACGTACACATTTACTCTGGAGTGTTGCTGGGCTCTGGGCCTCTCCCTGTTGTGTTAACCCAATAGCATAGCTCCAATAAAACTGATTAGAGAAGTCTTCCCCTGCTGCTCCCAGGCCCTGCTGCTGGACTAATGGCACAAGTGGGCCTCTCAATCTTTCCACAACATCTGTGCCAGTATTTAACCATGAGAATGGGTGGAACGCCAGGGCCAAGAGAGCACCAACGGCGACCCAAGGGAGGAAGGAAGACAGATAAAACAGACAGATAGGTAGAAAAAGATAGATAAATAGACACATAGATCTCCATCTCTGTCCATCTTTTTACGTTTTTAGTTACCACAATCTGAATGCAGCGCACATCATCCTCTCCTCCACTCATATGCTGCAGAGTGCAGGAAGGCCAAGCCAGCTGTTCCTCCATTGTCCAGGTGCTTAACAGGATTACAGGGGGGGCACAAGGCCAGCCTCTTCCACACACATACACACACTTCAGTATACTGACTTAACCTAAAACTTCAAAGGCATGGTGAGAAGCACAAGGACACATCATCCCTCGGCTTTACGGATAAGAGCTAGGAGCATGCTTGGCCAAGCATGCAGATACTGTTATTGATGTTACAAAAAAAAGTGTAAATAAACCAAAACTAGAGACCATCTTGTCATCGCATCACAGCAGCCGCAATGCCATATTTATTTGTATAGCACTTTTCATATCTGCACACATAGAGCATCACACAATAAAGCATTCACAGTCATAGTCATAACAGATTACCCCCATCTTTGGAATAGATCTTCATTTTTATCTCAACTACACACCTGTAAAGTTTCATGGTTGCATCGTGCACAGTTCTGGTGAGATTGCATTGACAAAATCTGTCTTCAGACAGACAGGCTTACAAACACCTGCCAAAGTACTCAAAACCACCTCTGTGTTAGTACCTATTACAGTAGGACCACATTTTGCAATCATGTCTCACACTGCCGCATTTGGTAAAAACACCACACTCTGAAAAATATACATTGCATTCAGTCATTCAAACCGGTGTTCAATTTTTAAAAAGTGACAGAAAACCTGCCAGTCACTAAATGTGCTGTCGCTCACTTTGACATTTCTGGTTTTCATAAAAAAAAAAAATCATAGCAGATCACTACACCAAGCACTGAGCTGCTGGCATTTATTAGTGCTAGAAGAAAAGTCAGGACATCATCAAAGTTAGTAGCATCCACCCTCTGGGGACCATGGGGGCATGGCAATCCATTCAATTGTGGACATATTTGAGTGGCTGGCTCATCGTCTGATTAACTGACATTGCCATCCATGGTGTTATGCTAAAAAATAAGGTGTCAGGACTGGATAAACCATGAGGGAACTGGTTGAAAGGTGTAATTATGTAGTCAGTAGGTCTAGCATTTCTTAGCAATAATAAGGGTACCTTGTTAATTTGCAACAGTAATTTCAGTGAATTCCTTTCTCGCTCTGTTTTTTCGTTATCCTGGAAGCCTTGCCATCTGGAGCCCTTTTGATCTGTATCATTTGCTCAGTTTGAGCTTCAAAAGATCCGTTATGCCAAACAAATACACTATTTTCTGGCTGTGGGAGTGTTTTGCAAAAATAACTAAACTAATAAAACCTCACCATAATTATCTTCATGCTAATGCCATTAATCATTTTTTTATGACTGGGAGGCACTAGATTCATCTTTTGAAAAATACTTCACCAACTCTCTTCCTTCCTCCCACTCCTCTTCTTTTTCATCTTTCACATGCACATCCTCCCCTCGGCGGAGCATAGCCCCTTTCGATTTTTATCAGCGCACCGGCTGGGTTTAAAAGGGCTTCCCTGTTGTGAATTAATGTGGCCTTAATCTGGCCCCCCACACATGGTGATAAAGCAGTGTAAGAGACAGAGCGTGTTCGGTCAGAGGACACAAGATTAGTCATACGCCACTGAGCTCCAAGTGGGGCCTGTGATGTCGCGTGGCGTCTCACTTCCTGGTTCCAGCTGCTGGTGCCCCCTTTTTCCTGTCTAATCCTGACGGGGGACAAGCTACTGCCTGCCAGGAAGATAAGGAAGTGTCCATTGTGTCCCTGATCCTCCTTATGTCTGGATATTATGGTGCTCCTTATGTCAGTGTGCCAACCTGAGGTGTGGTCACAGCAGACAAACACTGAACAATGGCTCCATCTGGAACAACAACAACAACAAAAAAAAAAGGCACAAAATTGATAAGACACATGTTGAGATGTCATTGTATACGGGACAATTAATTTAAGAGTTTTTTGCTAGAGAAATTCTACTCATGAACGGGCAAACAACAGGAAAATACACATAAATGTTTTGTTGACATCAATTCCTTTACATGACAGGAGGAGCCCATATTGACTTCTAAATGCCTTCTGAGCACTGCGTTGCGTTCATAACAACAGGGCCCTAAGCTCATGTAGTGAAGAGGCACACGGTATTGATTTGGGGCCCTCTGTGACTAAGGGTGTAGCTAGCTAACTGGCAGTGGTTGGCCTTGCAGTCAATATGCTCAATAAAGTGCAGATTGTAGAACATACAATAATTTGGAAAATCTCAAAGAACACAGATCTATATTAAGTAAGTCTATACAGCAGATCAGAAAGGATTTCTACTAGACAGAAACTTCTATTTTAACAAAATTTTGTCATTTGTTGTTGTAGCAATTTTATTATAAAGCCAGTTTTTAGTTTGTCTGTTCTGGGCTCCTGTAGAATTATGCTGGTTCAACATGGCGAACTCCGCGGAAGAGGAGGACGAGGATGTCTGTAGATATATACAGAGATAAATATGATTGATTGCTTGACCAACTGGGCGTGCCTTTTGTACCTTGCTGGTCCCAATCTTCGTCCAAAGTGACCAATAAAAAATTTACTGTCCCCACGATGGCCATACAACTTGGCTTTATGAGGAGAAGATGACCCATCAAAGTCCAGCTGAATGGTTTCATTTTGTTTCATTTCATTTTTCAATATACAGTATTTATTGGTGACAAAAAAAAATCTCAATCATGAAAGATCAAAATTGCAGACATGGGATAGCAACAGGAATTTGCTTACATCCCTGTGATAATTTTGTCAGAGATGATATGTGTTGAGTTTATTTTGAACCATCCAGATTTCATATGACTTACAAGGTGAATACAGTAAGAGCCACAATGATGTAAAGTTCAACTAAAAAGACACGTGTTTATCACTCACATATGGCCTAGGTCATTTCATAGATTAAAGAATAATGTTCAAAGCAGCCTGAACCTCTGACACCAGCTCTCTTATGACCCAGAGGTTAAAAGGATGCAAGGATCAGATGGCCTCAGTCTTTACAATGCTAATGAGGATTGTGAAGGACCCCCTTTTCAGAAGTACTGATTATGGTAACACACACAGCCACACGTTTTGTCACTCTTCAGTTGGATACATTCGTTCCCCTAACCATGACCAACCTACTTAAAACCTGACCTTAACTTAGAAGACAAATCTGACCCCAAGTTCTAACTTAAACTAGCCTTTAAAGGAGCAAGAGACAGTGAAAAAACATTATGGAAAGCCAGCTAGTTCAAATATATGTGACTTCCAACACGTTGTTTACGTGTTGTTTACACAATGAAAGTCACGTATAGTTGAACTACCTGGCTTTCCATAAACCCTTAGTCTCACCAGAAAGTAGTAACTCATTTGTGCATCTTAGCTTGGTGACGCTGTGATGAATTGAAGTTACAGTAACTGGTGAACTACTGACTGCTAATTCACAAGCTGTCTGATTTCTGTTTACTTGCCCCGGTATTTTGTTCACCGTTGTACAATATTTTGTTTAATAAAATGTTTTGAAGAGTGGAAGGAAAATAAAGCTACCAAAGCTAACAAGCGTGCTACTCAGTTTGCAAACTTTCTATCTTGTTAGTTTAGCTTGGTTGCTAACAGGACAATAAACGTTTATTCAAAAGATGTACCATCCACTCCTGTCTCATAACTGTCTGTAAACCATTACTTTTTGTGAAAGTTTTTTTTCTCCAACAGAGGATAGGAAAACTGTATGGTGTAAGCTAGCTTCTGGACTTCTCATGCCCTCAGAGCAGTCATGTAATGACGGCTTGCTACTGGTCAAAGGCGTAAATTTGCAGGTCAAAGTTCACCAAAATCAAATTCGACACGAATTTCCGCTGCTATACTTCGGCCCTGTGACCAAATTCAAAGGTCACAGTGATTCCATTGGAAATGTTTTACCTTTTGGTGTGACCAGCCGTTAACACGCTAGTTCTCACCAGGATGGAGCTATAGGAACATTCACAAACACTGATGTTTACGGCCCTATTTTCACCTTATAAAATCTCTTGTTTTTCTAATCCAGCAGCAGCCTTGTCAGTTTTATGAGCCAATATCAAGCCATTTTTTTTACAGCCACCCTAGATGGAGAAAAAACACACAAGGTCAGAGTGCAGGGTTTTATTGGTACATACCAACAATGATATACCATAATGCTGTCAGAAGCATTTTACAGCACTTTAACTGCTTGTTAAAGACACATCAGCCTGTCAGATATGGTAGGACTTGTCACATATTCATGAATTAACAAAGTTCACAAGCATGTACAGTATGTGCCATGCGTTTTAATCAACGCAGTCTCATTTATAAATAGTGGGATGCCGTGCACCAAGACATTTTTTTCACCTTCCTCTCTTTACTTGACATCGTGCTGTGGTTGTCATAGCAACCATGCAATATGACAGAGCTGATGACAGAGGAGTGCTAAGCGTAGATCTGTCACTGAAATAGCCTCATATGGCGGTGCCATGCTATAATGATGTGTGTACCTGTACGTGTGTATGTGAACTGGAAAGTGTGCGTGGGTGCACAGATGAATCAACACACATGCGTGGACGGACCATTACTTTTTTTCTCTTCTGCTGTGTCCACAGAAAAAAAGTGAAATCATTTTGTTTTGATTTGATCGGGGAGTTCTCCTCTCACCACAAACATGACAAAGAGGCAATGTCAAGTGTGTTTGTCAGTGTGTGTGTCAGGGTTCTCCATTTGGTTGTACTTGACTTAAAGTCAGGGCTGCAGGAATAAAAGTAACCTGCGAAAACAACAATAAAACCCCTGACATACAATGAAAAGCACCATAACTTATTTTGTCACCTCAGAAGGACGTTGTGTTTGGTGGTAGAATGTCACATCCATAAATGCAATGAATCAGGCCTGTCTGTTCTGATGTGTTGACTGAGTTTCATTGGATGTGGTAAAACTAAAGAGTCTTTGCACTCATCATTTAAACCCAAATCTGTAAGGACTACTACTTGTTATTCAAAAATGTAACTATTGTTAAAATGCGGGAAGAAATGAAATATTTAATCTGTAATTCAATCTGTTTTAATTAAAAATTCAGCGAACGAGCACAACTGTGTCGTATACTAAAATAGTGGGCACTCTCTCTGGTCCTCTGTCTGTAAACTAAGCTATTGTTTTTCTCTTTGCTATGAAAAATGAAAATGAAGAAAAAACAGCGAGCCATGCTGAACAGAAAATTAACACTCAACCATCAAAGAAATCATCTAAGATGTGGGGACTTTTTAATTCATCACCACAGATGGAAGAGTTGTGGATAATGGTTGGTTGGTTGGTTCAGTTAAGCAACGCAACTCTCTTACAGTGACGTTAGCTTGTCACTCAAGTGAGGTAGTGCCGTATTTTAGGATTACACTACGTGGGCTGATTTCAAATTCATTCAAGTTATGTGCTCATTTTGAATAAGTCACAGTCTCTACTTGCAATTGCAAGTGTTTGGTAAATGTTTCCAAATTTGACAGTTAAATGTGCATGTGCAAATTTGCTATGAAGAAGCACTTCCTTCTTTGGTGACCTTTAGTGGTCAATTCATCACAACGGAGCATTAAGGGCATGTTAGGGTCACCCTGTGTCCCAGTGGGGGGGGTCCTCTTCGGTCAACAAGATCAAAATGGGTATGAGGCTTAATCTCATGAGAGGGACACTTGTTTAGTGGATCCATGATGCCACAAGGTCAGTTAAGTGTCAGAGTTCAAAAGCCACCACTCAACTTTTTCATTTGTTCTTTTCAGCTTTCTTCCTCCTTTGACTAAGTTCTGTGAAAACAGTCTCACCAGGTGAATTGTTTTAGGTTTAAAGTAGAAAAGAGTTCTGTTAGCCCCGAGGTTGTCCTCACACAGTATGGAGGTCTTGGGTAAAGCTGCGAGAATGGTAAAGAGCTCCTGGTCACAGGTGTGATTGATTCCACACCTCTCTGCACTCCAACTTCTTCAGCCATCACTCTGGGACGTGTTGCTGTGTTTTTCCATTTCACTCTACTGTGTTAACGCAACATTGGTGCAATGCAATGTTTTTCCCTCTATTATGTTTTCTATACACTTCAGTCGAGTACAGGAATTCTAGAGGTGCTGCTGCTAACACATCCAGACATTTTTGACATTAGATTTTCGCAGTGCAGGTGTAGCAGTATGTGTGTGTGTGTGTGTGTGTGTGTAAAGGAATATAAGAACTAACTCTACGTACCTATGTGAGCAATATGATGCAGGCAATTTAAAAAAAGGAGTTTAAAAGTTTGAAGCACCTAAACTAGAAGTTGTAAAATATCTACTGTGCGTTATTTGTGTTGTTACTTCACCTGAGAGGCCATGTTTAGGTTTTATGATAATTTCAGCTCAGTCTGGACTTGCAGCTTCCATGAGGGTCATCAAGTGCTGCACTGGAAACCAAGACCACTCAAACCTTTTAGGGCATCTAGGATGAAAACATGAAGAGCTCTATTAAGGGTCCTAGCATTCAATCATGCCAAACATAATCATTCAATTCAATGTTGTGCATCTAACAGACCACTTCTATGCTCATTTTTTTCCCCCAGCCATTATTTTTTCATAACCACTAATTTTCCAAGCATTTTCAGTATTCACCAGCCAAACCATCCATACATTTTGACCCACCGTTTTCAAGAAGCACAGAGACAGAGAAAGAACGATAAAAAAACAAAACAAAATAATTGCTAATACACAGTGGCGAGTGGCCACACAACTTCAAGTAGAAACCGAGGATGCAAATTGTGCTTTTATAGAAACAGAAAATGGTTTCTATGCAAAAATAAAAACATGTATTAGACACTCTGTTAGCTGCTAAAAGGTTGGTGTCAGCTAAAAACCTTAATTTAAAGGCCAAATGTTGGTTAGCAAGAACGGTCTGTTCTCTAACACCAAATCTACATTTTTAGCAAAAAAAAAATCCCAATAATCTTATTGTTATCATGCTGTGTTCTGGTAGTGTTACCATACCTGAACAAAAGATTAATTTAATAGAAAATGTCTTAAATCCTGATTTAGAAGGTTATATTATATACAGTACTTTACAACCTTGCTAACCACTAGGTTCACATAATACCCATGTATAAGTGCTAAAGTGTCTGTGTGTGGTGTGTACGGAGACTGTAAAAGGAAAAGTGTATTGCAGAAAAGGGGAGCGATAAAAAGTACACAAAGTAATGTGTAAAATGGGAAAAAAAAGGAAAGTCAGTAAGAAAGAAAGATGGACAGAACACAGACAGAAAGTGAGGTGTAAAGGGTGAGAAAGACACAGTGATGAAAAAAAAAAAAAACATTGATCAAAAGACAGAGTTGGCCTGTCCCGCTCTGGGTGAGACAAATGGCAGTAGCTCTGTCAGTATGTACTACAGCTTATATATGGTGTGTCTCCCGTCTATCTTTGCCTGTCATGCTCTCCTGCTTCCAATGCATGACAATTATCCTGCTCCAGACTGTGTGAACAATAAAAAACAAGGCTCCATGAGATGACATCCAGCCCGTGTTGTGGCAAAAAAACTTTAGCCGTCAAAACAGTTGCTTTGTGCCAGCAACACCTTGTGTGATTTCCTGCTAATATGATGTTAGATTGACTCTAATATATGGGAAACCTGTAGTGTGCCTGTATTATCCCTCCATCTCTAACGTCATCACAACTGTACATATGTGCTGTTATGTGGGGAAGATGTTAGATTACATCAGGTTTAAATCCTCTGAAAACTTGGTTTCAAAACTTTCAAAAAGTTCTCTATAAACTACTACCAGTACACAACCTAAGCAAGAATGGCTATGCTTCCAATATTCTATTTTATCCACTAACATTATTAGGAGTTGGTTCATGAGATAAGCAGTAGGTGGCACAGATTCTCCAGTCAAAAGAGAACACAACAAGATGATGTAATTAAAAGAGCACCAGTTGAACCTACAAGAGAAAAAAAAAAACATTGCAGAAAAACATGATGTAAAAATGAATTCTTGGAACTTGAATACATTTCTGTTTTTTCATGTAACAATGTGTATTAATGAAGGTTACATCAGACCTGTAATGCATTATAGAGCCATGGGAGCAAAGAGAAACAGCTGATCGGTCATCCATCCATTTTCTGTAACCGCTTATCCTCATCAGGGTTGCAAGGGTCAGGAGCGTATCCCAACCATTGACACCTACGGGAAATTTAGAGTCATCAATTAACCTATTAACGGCATGTCTTTGGACTGTGGAAGGAAGCCCGAGTATCCAGAGAGAACTGGCGCAGACATGGGGAGAACATGCAAACTTCACACAGAAAGGTTTAAACCAGGACTAGTTACATTTCAAATGAACCTATTTAAAGTGCATTAACTCTTTTCTGTAAAAGGCAAAAACCACCTCAAGCGAGCGTAAAAACTTTTGTTAAATTGAGGAACTTTTGTTTGTTTGTTTGTTTTAATTTTGGCATTTCCATCAAACTTTTCTAATGTGATTCTTCAAAATTCACATTAAAATACATTTGTATTGAAACATGGCAAATGAGAGTTTGGAAAAAAAAAACATCCTTATGTTATTCATTATTCATAAGAGCTCAGCTAAACTGCTTTATCAGATCTTTGTGGATGAGGTTCAGTCACATTTGATTCAAACTACCCCAGAGTTTTCTTCACACTCTGATTCAACTGAGCCCCGCCCCTTCAAACCAGTGAGAAAACAAATACAGAAACAGCTTATCATGTGAAATAACCAACACGGTCCCAACTTTGGCTGAACATTTTGCGATCGTGTAGAACTCCATTGCCCACAATGAGAAGGTGACTAAGAAAATAGCTTCTTAGGGTCTTTAAGCACCACTGCTGCTAATACATCTCAGTGCACAAGCAATTTGTCCTCAACATAGATCAGCTGTCAAATATAAAATGTAGCATCTCAAAACCTTCAATAATAAATGATGGGGTTTGTCCAATTATCCCCTTCACAGTGCCTAATATGGATTTATGTCTATGGTCAGAAGCCTTTGTATCCTTTCACAGGTCATAAACTGGGAGTCACAAGGGGTCAAATGAACACTGAGGTCACCTTAAAACACATCCCATCCACCCTTTGTATTTGTCGTTATTTGTGTGTGCTTCTTTGTGTCCATGGCTTTAAGCACCAACACAAACGTGATTAACATATCCCACAAAAGGTAAAAACAATAAAGACTTCTGGTTATCGCTACTTTAAAAGAGAATATTTTCTTTGGTTTCATATTTTGTAACTTGAATGAATAAACAATTGGGAGATTATATAAGGACAACCTGTTCAGTAGCAAACTATTCATAACTGTAGAAGAATTAGTCTTGCAATTACAAAAGAGAAAAAAAAACACATACGAGCTTCAAAGGCCACTCAGCAGGATATGAGAAATGAGATATTGAATTTTCTCCCACTAAAAAACAGAAGAGCGTAATTAATGGATTTGTTGTATTATTTAACATGTTTTTCTGCCTCACTTTATAGGATTTAATGTTTTTCCACTTTGAAACTTGGAGCCCACATTTATTCTTCTAATTGGCCAAATAAAAGTTGGAGAAGAGAATTTAAGTAGCAACATAAATTTCAATTACTGATTCCAATTATCTAAAATTGGTTTCACCTCCATCTCACAAACAATGACAGAATAAAATAACCTCCATTAACTTCCAGACGCCCGTACAGACATACACACGCATACACACACACTTGAACATGCAGAGACACACCACAGGGATTATATAACCTTAAAAATGAACCTTGTTATTGCAGATATTAAATAATGCAAAGCTATTTGTGTGCAATCATGAGTTGATTATCAATTAAATGATCATCAATTAAACCACGCAGTAGGATTCAGTGTGTCGGGTACATTTTTTAGCGTCTGAGGGGAAAGTGAATTATACAAACAGCATTGAAGGGCTGCAACTGACAATACAGTAGAAGATTTAATGGCAAAATGTGTTAAAGAAATAGTTTGAGATTCAGGAAAATACTTTATTGTAGAGTTACTGTAGATGATCCAACGCTAATTGATGTGCGGCAAATATTAGCGAGCAGTCGGTTAGCTTAGCTTCGCACTAAGACTGGATCTTTGCAAGGTGTTAAGGAAATAGTTTGTAGGTAACAAAACTAACATGTTACTTATTTCCTTTGTAAATAAGAAAACAAATCTGCCTCTAGTCTAGATAACATGTTTATTAGTGAGCTTAAGTGGTACTGGTTTCCAGTCTTTATGCTAAGCTAAGCTAACCAGCTGCTGGCTGTAGATTCATAAGAGTGAAACATCCATGCTATCAGCGAAAAAAGCAACTATTTCCAAAGTCGTACACTATTACTTTAAACTCCACTATCTTGGTATTGTGTGTAAGATTATTAGAAACCATTCTGAAGAGAAATACTCCATCTCATTAAAGCCACACTGAGAGATATAGGCATGTCTGATTGTACTAGATATACATTCACTCTGTATAATGAGTAAGTATGTAAGTAAATTATGCATCCGAGTACAGTGCACTTATTTCGTACTTCAAAAAGCACTGAAATGAATAATGAGCGAACCAAAACACTGATTTTTAACAACACGTGGCTCTAATGTAGTCGCTTGAATTATTTTTTTCCTCAGGCTAATCTTAAAAGCTATGCTTTTTGCACCAAAATGTTGAGATTTTGTTCGAAATTCAGTCCATTTATTAATCTGGTAATTACATGAAAATGTGTTGCTCTCTTCAGCACATTTTGACAGCACTTAGTAACCTTCATTCTTTCCCTCGGTGGCATTGGGATACTTTCTAGAGGCAGAACAGGCACATAGACTGAACAGTGTAAGAGAGTGAAGTATGTTGTGTACAGTCTCATATGACATATTCAAATCAATGCAAACTTTACATAGGGTACGTAGGAAAACTGCTGGTACCACAGGCCAAGATACTTTGCACACACACACACACACACATTTTCTGATCGATACCACAGCCAGCAGCTGAGTTAAGGGTCTCCAGGTTTGAAGGTAACCTTGTTTGAGGAGCTGTGCAGCTCTGGAGGCTGATAGAGATTTGTGCTATTTGTTTCGCTACATCCTAGTAGAGGGGACCTGTTGACCCTTCCGTTCAGCTGCTGATTATCTTTTCACTGGCAGAGAAAAATATGTTTCTCATTACAAGCATTGGAGATTGATTGCAGGCTTCTTGCTTCAGCGTAGTGTGTCTGATTGGCCTGCGGTGGAGATAATTGCTAAGTCTTGTTGTTTGAGGAACTGGTTCTCATACTCAGGCTTGTCAGTCTTGTTGCCCACACCAGGGCCCATTACTTTCATCAGTCTCAGGGTCACAATTTTATTTTTCACCGCATATGCAAATAGAAAGTATTGTTCTGAGGAATCTTTGGTTGAGGCAAAAAATAACAGCGTAATAGAATGAAAGAATGAATGCATCTGCTTGCAGCTTTGATGCTCATCTAAAACTCATCTTTCTGCCTTAGCTTAATTTAATTAGTCATTGTCCTTCTGGCCAGAATGAACCTGTTAAGTGTAGAACTTCTAGTCCATGTTTGTCCTGCCTGACAATACTGTGACCTTTCTAAAACTCTCAGTCATCTACTGCTGCATACTGATGCTTCATTCCAGATATTTTGCATTTGAATCATCGTCTTCCAGGAGGACCAGCCTCTTCTCTTGTCTGCCGTCTTCTAATACTGCATTTTTACTGTGTTAATCTATTCTGAACACACAACATCTATTGTATGTCGGATCCCAGTCTTGAGGTTTCCTTCCTTTTTTCCACCAAATTGACGGTCTAAGGATAGAGGGTGCTGTAAATCCCCTTGATTTTGCCAGCTCAGGAAGTTCAACCTACGCAGGACCTGCTGATCCAGTTCTACTCGGCAATAATCCTATAGCCTGTTATCTGCACATCCATCAATGTCTGGTTTGGGGGTGGCCACCGAACAGGACAAGAACAGACTGCAACGGACAGTCAGGATTGCAGAGAAAATCATTGGTGCCAACCTGCTCTCCATTCAGGACAAACCCAAAGTCAGGAATACAGGCAGGAAACATCACCACAGACCGATCACACCGTGGACACAACCAGTTCCGATAACCAGACCTAAAGACAGTTTCTTTTAGAAATACTTGTGCATCTTCACCTTTCATTGTTGCTGGTCTTGTGGACTTGTTTATTGTCATAGTAGCCCTGTCTATTCTTTACCTTTATTTGTTTATTTGCTTTTTATCCTGGGTTTTACTTTTTATGTCTTTTCCCGGGTAAGGGCATGGAGAACAATAAGTCAAATTCCTCGTATGTGCACACAAAGTTGGCCAGTAAAGCTGACTTTAATTCTGATTTATGATGTTAGGCTGTATAAATAAAACTGACTAGACTAAAATTGTTCAGCATCACCGCACATTTTGGCACAAAAAAACACTAATCAGTCTCAACTCTGTCTTGTAAGTAAATCCTTTTTAAAAATGTCATCGCCTCCTGAAGTTTGATTTTTTTTTTTTTCCAGGCTGTTTCGTCCAGATGCTCCCTCTAATTAAGAACTGTTTCAAAAAAAAAAAAAAGCTCCAGACGCAACAGCTTTGTACCTATCAGCGACCAACTGTGATGCATCAGCTATGCACCATGTCAGATTTTCAGTGACATGCTTTGTAAACACTATCTGGCAAATTACTTCATTGTCTGCAAACAAAAAATCTCCAAATTATGTGTGACAATGTGTGGGGCATAAGTAGCGAGATAAAGCAATCTGTGAAGTGTGTCAGATTGTGTTCGCTAGGTGGAAATTTGGGGATAAATAATGACGAATGCTTTCACTAAAGCTTGTAACCTTTCAGATCTATTGACGAAAGATGGATCAATGCTCGGTGCTCTCTCTCTCTCTCCTTTTTCTAACAATTGTTAACTACCATAATTACTCATTATTATTAGTTGTACCTCAGACTCAGATGTGATTGAGGTCATTCTTGAGGTTAAAGGTCACTAAATAACCTTTATGGTCCACCACTAGGGTACCTTTAGCAAGGAGTGACTGAATCAAACACAACTTTGAGTAAGTAATCTGAAACATGTTATTGCTTGACTGCCAAAAAGCCATTATCAAAATAAGCTCTCAGAAGCTTATGTTGTCATGAACTTCCATGTATTTTAAAAGTATACATTGAAGGGTTTAGCAGTGCGAGTGCTCATCGATGTTAGATTCCGTTCAGATTAATGAAAATGTTACATTTTCAATACTGAAAACCCAACGAGAAGAGTTGAAGGAAACAGATATATGTAAGTGAATGATAAAAAGATCATAGGTCACTGACTTGTATCTCTTACAATAATATTAGTCAACCCCCTGCTCTTCTTCGGTTTCCACCAGTTGCGGAGTAGTTTGCATTAAGACTAGAGTAATGTATCACTGTCTGACCTTATTACCCCAAAGCCCCTGCCCTCTGACCTTTAACCTCATCCTGACGTTCTCGCACACACTGGGGTCAAGCCCTCTGTCCACGACTGTCACTTCTCCAACCTTTGCATGGAAAGGAAACCGTGTACTGGACGCAGGAGGTTGACAAGCCCCACTTGTTAACATTCATTTGTTTAGCTTGACTTGTCACAGTGAAAGTTATTGTGAGCGATTGAGTGTTCCTCCAGCTGAGAGAGTGTTGATTTCACTGTTTCTCTTTTCCTTCAGCGGTCGTCAACCCATCACTTCAAACACACAGTGTGGTGCCCTTGTGTGCTGATCCACAGTGTGTACATTGTACATTTTAAAGGACTGTGAGGAATGGGTTCAAAAATCAAATCTGACAAAAGGTTGTCTTGAATCGATGAGTGAGGCTTTACTGCGCCAGGGGTCAATGATTTGTTGAGAGAGGGGATTGTACATTTCTGCTTTTTTGGATTTACTTTGCTCACGTTGGACGACATACAGTGGAGAATGACTGGAGAGGAGAGACAAAAACATTGTGTCATATCAACTCAATCATGGACTAAACATGATTGAGTTCATATCAGTACAAGTTTGAAGTATGTCATACAGTATGTGGCTTTTTGAGATGATCCATGAGTGGTCTGGTATATTTGAAGAGATTTGTGCCAAAAGATATTTACCATTTTGGAAGAGCTACAGTCTCCTTATAAAAGTAACTAGTAGCACAATCTACCTTGAGACAACTCAAGTAACTCATGTACAAAATGGATATTAAAGTGCTATGCAAGATGTTGCAAGACTCAAACATTTCATATCTCTTCTTTCAGGGTACATATGTAATAATAGTCCAATATGTCCTTGTGAAGCGTCCTTGAGTAAGACATTAAATACTTGCTTGCATGCTTCTCCAGTCAGTATCAGGGTGATGCCTAAATTCCAGATTTAAGAAGTAAAGAAACCTTTCTCTTTGACGACTTTGAGCCTCGTACAATCTTTTATCCAAACAGAACTATCTAAAAGTAGCACTGTTTATTACCCTTCAAAGCAATGGTTATTTAAAGACTTACTTCTTCAAACAGAGGATATTAGCAACTAATCTTTTCTCACAGAGGAGCTCTGGTGACATCAGCAGGGAGTGAGCTTAGAGACTTAGCTAATTTGTGTAATGTTCAGGAACAATGGAAAGAGGGGCTTCACTGTGTCATCCGTCAATGACTAATGCAAGACTGTGGACTCATTTCTATTGGGAATTGATAGGACATGGTCCTATTGTCTGAGAGGCGTTATTTACAATGTGGTGGTGATGTCATAGTGGGTGTATGTACATCAAATCTGTCAAACCTTTTCCTCTCTGCATTAGTCTTCACCATCCTCCTCTATAGTAATGGAGGGCAGGAAAACTCACAGATGTTTTCGACCTGGAGGCAAAGTTTCAGCAGCTAATCTTTTGGGGAAATCATTTTGAAATTAAAAATTAGCAACTAGCTTCGAACACATGAACAATGAAAGATTTAACAGCTACCGTAAGAGCAAGAAATTTACCTCAGAGTTGGTAGAGACCAAAGCAGAGCAAAAAGAAGAGTTATTATTGTTAAATTCGCCACAACAATGTTATATCATTATATTATGTCAGTACTGTGTTTACAGCTTGTTATACTGCCCCCAAGTGGCCACCAAACAAGAAATTAATGCAGCTTTAAAAATTCAAAAAGCACAGTGACCAACAAAAAGAACCAGTCTCCAAGATATAATATACTATATTTTAGAGTATCAAAAACATGATTCTTATTTACTGTTACTCCCATTTTCTTATTTTCCCTAAATCTGATACACAGGACCTTTAAAAGTCATTATCACATTTTATTGGTAGAAAACTAAATGTTGTATTATCATTTTTTTTTAAATAATGTGTTAAAAATATTGTTTTATATAAAAATGCATTTATTGAACCACCTGAATCTTATCAGAGGGCTTCCTCCAGATGTACATGTGATGGGAAAATAATAATAATAATGTTTATGAGTGAAGGAGTAACATTTTGTCACTACAGACACTCCTGCTGGGTGCTCTCCTGTAGGTCTTGACATAACTTTCTTCAGCGTATGCAGCACATCCCTCACAGAGACAAGTATAACCAGAGCACAGCTGTTTGTCCAACCATTCTGTGATGGTGTCATTAAATAAATGACATTATTAGATGACAGGAGGTAAAGTGGCAGTCTTCTCTTGGAGGTTAGTGTAGTAACTTACTAAAAAGCCAACTCAAACATCTGCTATGCTGTTCATTTTAGCACCCAACTGTGGCACAGTCTGCAGCATACTGTAACTCCCCTGAGGCACCTACAACCCACAGATGGCAGCACAGGATATCAGTCTGTGTGTGTGTGTGTGTGTGTGTGTGTGTGTGTGTTTATTCGCCCGTCTGTGTACATCAATATTTTCCTGCATCTGCATACGTGCAAACAAATGTGTGTCCTTATTATGTTGGCATACCTGTGTTTTGCATTTGTGTGTATATTTGACAAGCGGTCCCTGCGACACTGAAATGCTTCTGCTTTGATAGCTGCCTGATTCTCTGCGGGCGTTAACAGAGTTAAAATGCCACCTCAGGACTGCAGTCAGAGCTGAAGCTTGGAGATAAACGCCACTGAACTGTGGAGGAAAACAGATGTTTTGTTTGGTGATTGTGAATATTATCATGGATCACGAAGCTATGAACAGTCTGTGTTTACTTAATTCTTTCGTATCAAGAACAAGCAGTATACCAAGAATGAAATAATGAAAATATCATATTGCTAAGGTTTACATGTTTGGGTGTAATGCTTCACACCGGCATTGTCTAAATTTCAATCAATTTCAATTTCAGATGAACCCTTTCAACTTTTTAGGAATAAAACGAACGTGGGTTAAATGACTCCACCAAGGGGAAAGGATATTAAAAAACTGCAAAGTTTGTGTTTTAGCAGCGACCCAGAGCCATAGCCATTAGCATTTTTCACTTACTTAGCATAATTTGATGCCTCTCTTGCTTTGAGCAAGGACCAATCATTAAAAATGCATCTCTCTCAATTAAGTTGATAACACATTAACTCTTTACAACAAAAGGCGCTTGCACCCCTTGTACGGGGGTTAGCTACTGCAAAAATGTGTTTGTTAGGTACAAAGGTGTGTTTAGCATGTAGCTCCATTGAGGTTTTGTGTTTGTGTGAACAACTTAAAGAGACACTTCACTGATTCTAATGTCAAAGCCAATTTGCTAGTCACACAGCCCGGGGAGATACTGTATAATGTCATTTTAATTTGTGCACTACTTTAGTTTATGTCCAAATGCCAGGAATACAAATGACATCCCATCAACCTCAACCTTTAAGTACTAATTAGAAAAAGTAATCATGATGGCATGCTAAACTGAGATGGTAAACATCGTAAACATTACACCCGCTAAACATTTGCATGTTAGCGTTAGCGTTGTGAGCATGCTGATGTTAGCGTCTAGCTCACAACACCGCTGTACCTATACAGCCTCACAGTTCTGTTAGCATGAATGTAGACTGATTTTTATTTGTTTCTTGAGAGTCCTCTAGCAACTCCACATTTTCATGTGAAATAAAGTACTGGAATTTAATTGTGAACTGATTAAATATGGAGATAAATGACTTTTGTCTCTTATCATACTGCCTGGATTTTATTAAAATAGCGTGATATGCTCTCTTCAAATTTTCAAAATTGCTTGATCTAACTCAGTCATCACTGTACATTACTTGTTGGATTTTGTAGAATAACACCGTGTACTCAAACAGCGACTACATCACCCCATGCAGCACATTACAGCTGCTATAAGTATCGCATATACTCAAAGACATGTGACACATTTGTTACTATTTAACCCACACAGTGAATTCATCATTTATAGGGGAAGACGTGTTTAGTGCGGGGTTGTTTCTTCCGTGGAAATTAAATTTTATGACTGACAGAAGATAAAACTTATTGTTACGATGGACAATGTCTGCTGTGTGCAGATGCGTAACACAAGAAGAAGACACGCAACAGACTGAATTTGTCACCTCGCTTAACAGCGCAACACCAGTAATGGCTCTTTATGGAACCGCTGTGTTGTCAATAGAGCCTGTCTCTGTGGTTGAACCTGAGGTTACTGCCTGCGACACCTGATGTAATCCGCTTGCCTCCCTGACACCAGTGTGAGATGTGAAAATTGTTTCATGTTACTTGCCGTCAGGGAAAAAAGGGGGAAAATTTTCCCCAAAGATTTGCCTTTAAAACTGAAAGAAAAGACTACGCAACACACAGGCACACAGTCAGATGTATAAAGACAATACGCAGACAGAGACCACAGAGAGTCCTTCTTGCTGTGCATCTGACTTGAAGATCACATTTTCATCATTGTCCCCAGGCAGATCAAGATCTTTCATCATAACAAGGGTAATTTAGGATATTTTTGTTGTAGGTGTAGCTACAGAGCTGTTTCTAAACTTTAACTTGAGCCGATCTTTAATGCCTCCCCGTCGGAGAAGTCTTCTCTGTGAATAGGCAATGCGTGGTAAATCCTGCCATTATTCTGAGTGTGTGAGGAGGGATGGAGATGATTTTACCTCACAGGCACTGAGTGATGCCACATCAATTTGTGGTGTCTTTCAAAGTCTATCTTCTTTCCCCTCTCTCCTTCTATTTCTCACCCTCTATCTTCTACTCTTTTTTTTTCTGCTGGCTGCTGTTTCCTGCCTTTCTCTGCTTCCATCCCTCCAAGCTTTTCCTTCCTGACAGCACAGGTATCACATTCCTCTTTCATAAGGCTGACATCCATCCTTCACTGCATGGCCTCCTGTGTGACAGCTGAGAGTGCAACACGCTAATGGCTAAAGCCCCTCTCACCTCTCTACACTGGAAACAATGTGAGATATTCAGCAGTTTTAAGACCCTCTGCAAAAACTACATTCATTTTAGCCACTTAACATCTAAGTTTTAATCATAGATTCATATATTTATCTAGAAATATAAATACTCTTCAACCTTCTTCTGTCAAGGACTTTCTCATTTCACTCTTTTGTCAGATATTTAATTGCTCATATGATTTAAAAACTTAATACTTGTTTATGTGCATACTTTGCATTGAAAGTGAAGCACTTCCCTTTAGTCCATACCTGAACTTAAATAAATTATGTAAACATTATGTAAGGCAAATCTATTTGTTAAGAAAATATTATACTGAGAGTGAATACAAGCAGAGTGATGAATCATTGACCAGTGTCCTCTTCATAACTCTACCTGATTGACTAGATAATTGTAGAGACTGATTCTCAGTAATTAGGGCCGCAGACAACCTTGTACTGCTTCATCCTCTTCAATCATTAAGGACGGCTTAATCAGATCGGGGATAGCGAGTGATGATATGTCATACAAGCTCTGTCATACAAGCCATTGATATTACAGAAACAAGACTAAGAGTCTACAGTATGTCCATGCTAACATGCTAATGCCAACATGCTGATGTTTAGTGGGTATAGCGTTTACTTCACCACCTTAGTTTAGCACGCTACCATCTGTAAATTAGCATCAAACACAAAGTAAAGCTGAAGTGCAGGTATTGTCTTATGTACCGGATTGATTAAAATAGATTCTAGATGAAAGTCGAAAGATCAAAGTCATTAACATGCATCATCGGAGGGCCATAAATGCCCCTACAAAATGTTGTGTCAATCAATTCAGTATTTTCAGTATGGATAACTGAAGGCTTTGACCTGTTGGTGACTGTTACATTTCCCTTTATAAGCAGAAACAATAACGCTGACAGCCAACAAAGAAAGAACTCAGGAGACAGTCAAAAAAAGAGATTTACCACATTTAAAGGAAAAGGTAAACAACGAATGTAGGTTTGAACTGTGGCACTAGAAGTCAGCAAAGTCATTAGGAAATATCATCTGGGTACCATGAATGTAAATGTTTATGGTAATCCAATTTTTGTTGGACCAAAGTGGTGGACGACCAATAAGTGCGTGTGAATAAGTGCGGCTAATAAATATTGGTGGCCCTGCCCTAACTTTTACAGATAAAAAAAAAAAAAAAAATCCCCATTTGAGTCCACTGTCCTTGTCCTTCCCTTGAACATCAATGAAATATTTGATCCGGATTGTGGAATAAATTTATCCCAGCAGTTGAACACAGCCTTGTCCTTTTTTTATTTTACCAATGCCAGCTGTTCATGGCGTGTTTTGTGTAAGCTGCCCATTTTCTAATTTCAACAACCGCACTGAATGAACATGTCCTAAACAAAAGCTGAAAAGGTATTTACAGCAATAAAAAAAAGGTTCCTGGCTCTGTGGATGTACTGCTGTTAATCTTTAATTGGACTCAAAGAGGATTGGAAACAGTTTTTCTGGCATCAGCGATACCAAGCATCAGGTCTGCCAGCAGAAGACAGAGAGGAAGAGAGAGGATTTGGTGAGACTGCCAAAGCAGACTAGGGGGTCTTGGTGCAGAGTGAGCATAAATCTGGCAGGAGGCTGATGATCCACACAAAACCTAGTCACACAATAGTAGAACCTGTCTGTTGTTATTTCTGAATTTAGACAGCACTGTCAGGCACTGGGTATCTAGGGAATGTTCTCACAATGAAGTTTCCCAATTTAGCCAATGGACGGGAAAAGCCTTTTCTGAGAGCGTATACAATGCACGGTAAGCAATCAATCCCCCCTCAATGCCACACAATACCGCTAAAATTGTTTCCTTCAGCCTCAAGGTGCACATTCTTTTTGTTCACTAATAGTGAAAGGACACCTAAATCAACCATCAACCTGACAAAGTACCACCACCAGAAAGAGGGATACGTGAAGGAGCTATTCTTCACAGGGTAAACAGGGTAATAAACTACCCATAGAAGAGGCAATAACTTCCTGATCTGACACCACAACCCATTTCAGCCAATCGAACAGCAGGAGGGGCCTCCGACCGTGGTCTTACAGGCTGCTAACCAAGTTAGCCGCGCTGCTAAGACAGGCCAGCTCCGCTACACCAAATTGGTCTGAGTGATTTAGTGTGGCTCTTCCGGAACCCCCAAGAGCTAGCCCGCTCTGTGGGACCAGCAGGAGAGGCATCTCTAGTCTGAGCTAACTAGCTAGCGAGCTAGGGGGTCCTGCCAAATATACGTGATTTATGGACCAGTGCGAAGGCTAATGCAGGCTGCTTTGCATATGTCCTGGTTTGGCTCTTTGCTGGCTTTTAAGACCTTATTTTAAGCATTCCCATACCACGGATGCTTATAGTATTCATAGCATTCCCCTTTGTTCTTCAACACTGCTGTTAAATTATAGAAATGTGTTCTCTATTTAAATTTATGGTGTTCCGTTATGAAAAAAAAAAAACAGCCACTACTATGGATATAAAGATTGGGATAATTCAGAGAATGGAAATGGGGCTAAAAGGGTTGAGAAGATTTGATAAAAATGCAATGAGCACATGAGAGAGGTAGGAAATCACACAGCATGAACCTGCTTTGAGCACTAAGGGCTCCAGCTCTATTATTAAATCTATTTATGTGCTCCCATCATCACAGGCCCAACCTGACAGCCAGAGAGCATCTTCTGATCAAATGGAAAGCAGCAAAGGGAATATCTAATATGCAAATAATCAGCTGAATCCACTCCATAGCTGGGAGTTTATCTACTGTATCTAACACCTGGGATTTGTGTGTGAGGAATTATTAGCAAAAACAATAAATAACAAGTAAAAATGTAGGAGTTTGTTTGCAGAGACTTGTAGATATACACAGAATGAACAGAAAATAATGTAAGAGAGGTGATATAGTAGTGACAAAATAGTTTTTCCTTAATATTCTTTACTCCATTACAAGTAAAAGACCTGAATTCAAAACTTGACTTTAGTACCATTATCAGGAAATGGTGAAGTATAAAAAGTTAAAGGAGTAATTATGTAGAATGGCTTCACTGAGAGTGTTATATTATTATTATGTATATTTCATTTGCAGATTTTTAATATTGCAGCTCATCGAGGTGGATTTTATTTTTTACTTTCCATCACTGGTTATGACCGACTCATTTATGTGTTCGTTTTATTTTCAGCCATCTTTGAAAAACTGTCGACTTACTCACTCGGCTGAACAATTGAACTGTGCACTCCTAGCTTACATACCCTGCGGGTATTAAGACTATCCACCAAAGATGCAACTTTTTACTGCTGTATGAGCAACGTTCATGAAGTCAGTTGCTCACATTCCCTGGAATTTCCTGAAAACACCATGCACTGCTTCTTATTTTGACAGCACAGAGTTTTGTTTGCATGTGCGTCCTCCATCAGGCGAGTTGACCAAATCGCCTTTCTTATTTACAGTAGTGGCGGAAGGGAGTCCTGCACATATCTTAACACAATATCAGACAGACCCACCACGAATAAATCCACACACTGATTAGCAGATGCAATGTTGTATGCACACAATCCTCCATACAACTGACCGTGTAATATCAAACTTTGCAAACCACTTCCACAGTTAATCTGTGGTTTAGTGCCGTGCTCAGTGGTACCTCACACCGTTGCTATTAAAGGGGGGATTCTTTTTTATTATATTGTGGAGATTCGATTTGGCAAATGCATGGGCAGACCTTCCCTTTCATCACAAAACCACAAGGGGAAAACAAATTATTCAATTCACAAACTTGTTTTCTGGAGTCTTTTTCAACAAGCACAGCTGCATTCATATGTTGGATGGCACTGAAAGCAACAAAAAGGTGGGCTCTCATTCTATACAAAAAGAATGCGGATGATGCATCGCTATCTAAGCCACAGAGACAGACTAAAGGTACATAGTATGCTGCTGTTCTTCATTGTGCACAGAGCAGACAGACTAGAGCATGTAAATAAAAGCAGAGGGAACCGTGTGTCACAACAACAGGCTCTTTAATATCCTTCTCCGGAGGAAGACTCACTCCCCTGATGTGGGAGACTCACCTTTGTGCATTTGCTGTGATTGTTTGTAAATGATGGCAGCATTGATTTGAGCCGCACTTGGGAATTTCTGTGTCTATAGGTAATTTGTTTGAGGGGAAGGAGGTAAAATGGGAGAAATGCTGGTAATGTAGGTGGAAGTAGGAGAGATAATAGACACCCACACAGAGACTGCTGTACAGTATGCAAGCAAGCTACCTTTAGAGCACAAACAAAGAGACAGAAAAAAAATATGTTTTTCTTCTTTTTTTTTTTTTTGAAACACTATAAAAAAAATAAAAAAAACATGGATATGTTGATCAGACTGTAGAGGGAATGAGCAATAGTAGAATAACCTTCAGAAACCAATACAACAAAGCAAACAAGGATACAAACAGAAAAGAAAAAAATAAGGAAGAAAACTGTAGATGAAATGTCACAATTCAGATGAGAGGGGAAAAAAGCAAACAAACAAATAATCATATATTGAGTCTTATAAGACTAAACGATAGCCGAAGTGCTGGTAAAATGGCATGTGGATGTACTGCCATCTGCTGGTTAAAATGACAGACTACATTAAAATTTGTACATTCAGAGAGCTCAATGACACAAGATTTTTAATTCCTCTGTTACCAATTTAAAAGTGAAACACTAATAGAAGTCAACCCCAAAGCCCAGGCAAAATCCAAAATCTTCATGAACTCTAAATCAGTGGTTTTCAAATTGAGGTCTGGGGACCAACAAGGATCCATGATTGGTTTGCAGTGGGTCCCCCAGGAAAGGAAGGAACAGAATATTTAAACTTTTATCACATCTTTTAGAAGTTGTAACAATAAGGAAATAAATGTTGTTGTCCTAGTTTGATCATTGATTGACTATGAAAATTTCTTTTATCATAAAACCTAAAATTAAGAATAAAAATGTATATATATTTTCTTTAAGACAAAATCATCTCAAAGTCTGGGCCTGTGGTTTCTGCCATGAAGGTTGCTTTTGGTCTTGTTTCAGAAAAATAACAGAAGTATCTACAGATGGCTTGAATATTTTCCAGCATTCATGAAATCTTAATGATTGTTACTAAGTTCAAACTTGACAGTCACATAGTTTTATTTGCACATTGTGTTCTTTTGAGATCAGACATAGTCAAACACTGTGTTGAAATTGGCTCAATCAAAAACAGGCTAAAATTCACTCAATGAGACAATATAGATTATTGTACTCTGTTTAATGGTTTTGCATTGTGACATAAAGGAAATAAGCATACGTATATATGTGATATTCAGCAGTTAATGTCCAACCCAACCTCATGTTTCGTTTGAATATTACACTTTTCAAAAATCATCATCGGTCTCAAAGAACAATGGCATCAAAATGACACGGCTTTCATTGGTGCAGCTAGAACTCATACTTGAACTGTCTACACGTCCAAGTGGTTGTTGGTTGGATGAAAATGTAAATTAACATCAAGCAAGCGTCCTCCGTACCTGTCAGACAGCACCATTGAAAGTCCAGAAAACAAATCTGGAAAGGTTTAACAAGAAATGTTTAAAATACATCATATGCTATGTGTGAAGAATGGATAAGTGACATTATGTTCATAAATAAATATACAGTTCTTTACATTATATTGATTACTTCACCATCTGAGAAATTTATAGTGCTTGTTTTAAATAATATTCCTCCATTTATGGTTAAACTCATCCACACAGGAAACAGTGATTGGAACATAAAGAAAGGTAAAAGACAGAAGATGAAATTGCTGGCAAACAACTTTAAAATGATCTGAATGTATTCATTTCTATCTAAACAGTGGTGGAGAGCATAATTAAAATAATTTAGTGTCTTATTATATGGTCCAATGATCATCATCTGGTCATCTTTTGCTTTGGCTTTGACTTTGGGGTGATCTGGATAAAAAAATCTGAAATTGACAGAGTACATTTTGGATCTTTTCTTTACACATACAGATGTGGCCGATGCAGGAGTCCTACACAGTTCAGCAGCACTGCCATGTTCATTTAGAAGATGAGTTCAAAGAAGGTGGTAGGGCCAGCAGACATTTGTTTTTTTTGTTTTTTTGTGAAAAACAACTTCCTGTGTGGTGTTAAAACAGAACAGAAGCAGGGCAGATGCATGATGTAGAATCTTAATCAATGAATAACAGTGTGAGGAGTGTTTGGAGGAGAAGACTGGATATTTTATTACAGTATGTCCACATATCTGCTTAGCAGAGTCTATTATATACAGGCAAAGTTGTGGCAATCTCAAATTTCCAATCCCATAATGCACATCGCCAGCAGCACCAAAGACACCAGGCTTAGAGTGGGCGTGATCATAGACGCTTTACCTGAGGAAACAGAAACAGCATGAGACAAATGGATCAAGGGGACAAAAACATATTTAATAGGTCATTACATTACATTAGTCTTACCCTGAATCCTAATCTTCCTGACTGGGCCATCTCCTCCTTCATAACGACCGCGTACCATCAACTCATAATCTCCAACCTGAGGCATGGGGAAGTCCATAAAGTGCCAGCCAGTGATGTAGACTTTCCCGTAGATGTAGCCTGTCTTTCTGAACATGACCTGGAAAAGATGTAGACCTGAGAATTAGTCTTAGATCAAATGAAAAGCTAGCTAGCAGCAATACTTTGTAAAGCTTTCTACACTCACCTTGTAGTACAGTGGGAAAGAAATATTGCCAAACCAGTCATACTGGATATGATCCCACCACACATACAACCACTGTCCTGTCCAGGAGATATAGCGCCACATCCTGGGAGGGTCTGGTGGTGCTGTAAACAAAACAAGTCGTTGTCATTAATATAAGATAACCCTTACTGTAGCTGTTTAATGTCCATATTGTGGCTGGTTGCTCTTACGTGCTCTCTTTGTGAACATCTCACAGTGTTCACCAGGGGGTCCAAGGCCGGCTCCATTGAAGGCACGGACCTCGATGAGGTAGTGAGAGTCTGGGAGCATGTTCTCCAACCTGGTCTGATTGACTGAGGCTGAAACAAATATACGGTGTGCTCCCGGCTCTGGGTCATCATACTTTCTCCAGTATTTGACCTGGTTAGCAAGACACATGATTTTTGAAAATCAGTTGTCGGTTTGTTCCAATAATTTAGTAATCACTGGATATAGAGAGCAATTTCAAAGCTATGGTGTTTTTGTTTCACTGCTAAGCTGCCTAAAATTGACACCAAGGCCAAAAATGATTAAGACCGTGGTAGCAAGAATTTTGATGTGACAAAAGGAAAAACACTTCTTAAAGGGCAAAATATTAAGTCATTGGCTGTTTCACTGTACCTGGTATCCCTCAATGTACTGCTGCAGGCCTGTACCAGTGTCGACCACTGGCAACCACCAGACCAGAGCTTCATGGGAGGACACCGGCCTGGCATAGACGTCTGTTGGAGACTCTGTCGGTACTGGAAAGGTCATACAAATGTGTAATCAGTAAAGAAAAAACTCATACCCTTCATCTTTCCAAGGAAACCCAAACTTTAAACTGATCAAAAAAACAAAACCCTCACCATCTCTTGGGTAGTAGATGACCTTGGTGAGGCTGTATGGTCCGTCTCCTTTCACATTAAATGACTTGATCTTCACCTGAAACTCCCTGACCTGGAAGTCTTCATCAGTGGGAATGAAGTATGAGTCCCTGTGAACGTGACGCCTTGTCTCGGGGTCTGAAATGGTCTCGTACCACCAGTCGTAAGCATCATGAGGCTTGAAGGCCACAATGTAGCCAAACTTTTTGCCATAGAAATACCATGGCTGCACAGGCTAAGCGGTCGGGAAAAAGAAAAAAAAAACCTCAGATTCTCTTAATGCAGGGATGTGTGTAAGTATTCTTAACTGGACTTACTTACTGTCCATGTGATGACGATCTCGCCATTTCTACCTCCATAACCTGCCACATCAGTGGGAGCGACCACTGGAGCTGAGAAGAAAAAAGGTCAAGACTGTCACAAGACTTTGTTCATCAAATCATTTAGTAATCACTGGATAAAGAGAGAAGTTTCACAGCTATGGTCATTTTGTTACATTGCTAGCTACCACAATACTGCTAGATACCCCACAACTAAAAAAGTATAGTACTCTCCCCTTACCAGCATCCCAGGTTTTGATCTTGAGGGAGGGTATGCTGGCTTCTCCAGAGCCATGCTCGTTGGTGGCAATGATCCTGAACTGATACTCCATCCAAGGGTACAGGTCTGTCACTTCTGCCTTTTCCAAAGTGCCGTCCAGAAAGGCTGGAGCTGAAGGAGACACAAATATGATGTCAAATTGTACTGTGCTAAAAATTGTGTTGCATATACTGTAACAATGCGCAAGTACATTTTATCATGAAGCTCCAGTGCCAATCTAAACTGTGGAGTGACTTGGCACTCCACTGGGAGCGAGCACTACTCACAGCTGCTTGCGTCCCTCCAGTCGTCCTCGTTCAGAGCCCAGAAGTGTCTGGTCTGAATGGTGTAAGAGAGAATGGGGCTGTTATGATCCGCTCCTTTACTCCATAACAGCCTCACCCATGTGTCTCCGATCTCTTCCACCCGGATCACGCCGGGAGGCCCGGGAACACCTGGATCAAGGAGGAAAGGTAGGGAGTTGTGTACATAATTAATTGATGCTCTGCTTATTTGTCTGTAAGAAAACCAACAACAACTAATATGTGATCATAAATAACCTCAGCATCTATGATCATTTCAGGCAAAGCCTGTTGGGACTGACCTACAACCTTGAGATCAGCATATGCCGTATCGCTGTCCACGACTGTCTGAGCCGTGCAGGTGTAGCGACCTTCGTGCCAAATCTGGGCGTTCATTATTCTCAGGTCACCGCTGCCATCACCATTCTGAGGATCAGGAAGCAGACAATGAGATAAAAGAGGAAGGGAAAGAAAACGCCATCTGGTGTCAAGTTAGACACATTAAGGTGTTAAATAAGCTGAGGATGAACCATTGTCCTACCATAACGCGTTCGTAGTGTTCCCACTCAGCTTCAAAGTCGATGATCCTGAAGTCTATGGCCCAGATGAAAGCGATGTCCAACATGGGGTCGAATGAGGCGCCGCACTTCAAAATCACCTCATCACCGACCAACACCTCACTGTCTTCAGGTGCTTCTGTGATGCTGGTAGCCTCTAGGGAAGAGAACCATCACAAGTTAAAACTATTATACAAGAATATGTCACTATAAATGTTCGCCGTATTTAAAGATACACACAGATCCATGCATATTACAGACCTGTGATGGTGAGATAACCAGAACTATTGGCCTTTCCTCTGTCGTTCTCGGCAAAGCAGGTGTACACACCCTCATCATTGATGGTGGCATTGAGGATCTCCAAACTTCCGTCAAACAAGATGGAAATGCTAAAAATGAACACGAATAGTTAAGCTCAGCTGCTTGACAGTGGATGGTACATTATTCTCAAGTATATTATAGGTTGGACTGACCGTGAATTGTTATAGAGGAGCTCTTTGCCTTTTGTCCAGGTGTACCGTGGTCTAGGAGCAGCTCTGGGTTTACACTCGATCACCACACGGCCATCTTTGGCGCCAAGGAGCTGCTTCTTCACGGGGTTAAATTCAAATGTAGGCGCACAGGCTGAACAGAGATAATAAAGACGGAGTTTATATTGTACACAAAGATGTTTTCGGTTAATTGGAAACTGTATAAAACAACGGACTCACCGATGACTCGCAGCTCGGCATTGGCATACTTGATGCCCCAGTAGTTCTCAGCAATACACTGATACATTCCTGAGTCATCAAAAGTGAGACTGGAAAACTTCAACTCTCCTTTCCCATACTGAAAAGCACACACACAACCAAATGTAAGAAGAAAACCTAAAGCACAGAAGCCATCGTGAACTCCTCAGTGTCTTTAATGGTAGGTGTCTCATGTGTAACTTTTCACCATATATCCATCTTTGTACCAGCGGATGAAAGGGAAGGGCTTCCCCGACGCCACACAGCGCATGGTGTGCTCTGAGCCGATGTCAATCTGAGTGTTGTTGATGGTTTCTGCCCACTCTGGAGCAGCTGCAAGAACCAGATGGGCATAAATGTGATTATATTCAATACATGCACCACGGTATTGTCACTTTTTGCATTAGTCCCAAAAGACCAGAAGTGTTGTCTCACAAAGGAACACCACTGGCAGATTCAATCATGAGAAATAATCTACACTCTTGTAATATCTACGATTTAAATGTAGCTAGTACACATTAATCAGATCACTTACACTCCACATACAGCCAGGCCTTGTGCCAGTCCTTCCCTTTAGTGTTGATGGCTTCACACTCGTATCCACCCACATCTTCATACTGTACATTGTACAGATGAAGCACAGCTCCTGATTCACTGATCTCATGATTTGGAGGGAGGTCTGTGTGATCCACCTTCCTCCAAACAATATGAGGGATGGGGCTGAAAGTACAGATTAAATTGACTGAATTCAGACTCAAAGGAAGTGTCAAACACCCCAGTGTCTATGCAAAAGCCTTCATCTTATGAGCACTGGCACAACAGTGCATTGAGCAAACTTTGATACAAAAATGAAAACTTACTTTCCCAGAGCAAAGCACTCCAATGTGATATTAGAGGCCAGCATGGCAGTAGTATCTGGGAACTTCACCCTGATGTCTGCTGGGTACTTTCTCTCACCTGAGACCAAAAAAAAAAAATGTCATAGATCAGAAACTTTTCAAGATGTTACAGTAAGAAGTTTTTCTTGTTAAGCTGCAGCACAGCTCTTTACTAACCATCATCGGGGGGTAAGGGGATGAGGGGGATGAACTTAGAGAAAACACTTTTCCCAGTGATGGGGCTAGAAACAAAACAGGAATAGTTTCCTGCATCCTGAGCTTCCACTTTGGCGATGTACAAGTTCCCAGTCTTCTGGGAGACAAACCGACGGTGATCCGTGTGCAGGAAAACTGGGAACTCATTGTAGATCCAGCGGTAGGTCACTTCCTCTGTAAAGGTAAAGACAGGTTGTTACTGTTATCGTCACAAGACTAACTTTTCTTTCTATGAGACATGAAGACCTGTACGTACGTGGCCAGGCTTTTGGAGGGGCACACAGCAGAACAGCCCCCTGTCCTTCTTTGACGTACACTGGGTCTCTTTCTTCTTGGGGAAACTCCTCCACGACTACATCAAACATAAGAGAAACAGGAACAGGAAAAGAAAAAATTAGGAAGGAATTTGAGTCAATATCTAGTACGTGGGTGAACCCAAGAGACATCAATACCAAAAACATAGTGATGCCAATACAATACATTAAATTAAAGTAGTGAGACCATGGTGGAGTCACTGACAGTATAGAGAATGGACGGCATATCTGTGACGTCACCCACAGGCTTCTGAAGATCTCAGATTGTGGTGGCTGCGGCCACCGCTATGCTGGCAGTCCTGCCTGTTCCACCTCCTGGCTAAATTAAAAATTGGCAAAAAGACATGGATCATCTGTAGGGGTGGATCTGAGTGGGCTGAATGACGCCTGGGTGCTCAGACAAGCCATCTGTAACATCACCGACCTGTCAATCAAAGTGGCTATGCTTTCAATCATGAATAGGCAAGTAAAAATAGCAAGTGGCCGTTCGAGGAAGTGGAGTTTTTGGCACTTCCACGTAGGCTTCACTTCACAGCCCACATCAGGTGAGTAATACTGCCCTGCTAGCTAGCATCAGCTGCACCAGCCGGATTCACATGCTCACATCCAAACTTGACCCTGGCCTCCTTGCTGATGACGGTGCCATAGATGTTCCTGGCCACGCAGATGTACGTCCCAGCGTGTTTCTTCTGTCTGGGGTTGGTGATTACTAGGTTTCCCCCCACAAGGCTGTAGTGCTCATCTGGCTGCTCCATCAGCTTGATTTCCCAGTTATCACGGCGCCACCTAGCAGTGATACAATTCAATTTTATGGAAGATAGATATACAGTATATTACGGCTTTTAATGAAAATCTTCTTTAGTGAGTGTAACCTATATGTAGCCGGTGGGTTCGCTCGTGCCCTGCAGTTCATGGAGATTCTCCCATCCGGTGAATCCTCAGTGTAGACCACGTCCACAGGCTCCTCCTCAAAGATGGGGCCATATCCAGTGGCGTCCTCTGACAAATTTTACAAAACAATTAGCTGATGTACTAATTTAAAATTCAGCCTGAAATGACTTGCCGAATGTGCAGCACGCCCTGTTTTTATCCCTCAAAAACTTTTGAACGACAATTTCAAGAAACTGAACTCACCTCCATAAATCCTGGGCTCACCAAATAGGATCGCCGCTGCAAAGCAAAGCAAAAACATGGTCATGTCAGCTAATGGTGTGCAGGCAGTACTGACATCCTTGTTCTGACTGATAGTGGGGTTTATTTTCTGGCATCCCCGTGCCTCTTACCTGTGAGGGAGACAGAGGAGGAGAGGGCCAGAAGCAGTAAGGCAGCCGAAGCCATGACAGTCAGCAAACCGACTCACTAGAGCCACGTAAGTTAGGCGGATGTGCGGAGCGACACAAATAAGAAGTTGATGGACAGGACATGAACTAGAGAGAGGGCTGAAAAAGAGAGGGGAAAAAGAAATTATTTAAAGCTGCCAAAAACAGAATAATGCTGTATATTGTCTGACATCATCACTGTGGGACTATGACCCTTAAAATAATACCAGATAATAATAGACTGATGACTCTGCGTGACTTTCCACACCAGAAATAGTATGAGAGCAGAACTAGCTGAAATCCTTCCTCTGTATAAATGATTCAGGGCGCGAGTGACTCAGCAGAACACTGCAAACAGTCATGCAATGTGCATCCACATCCACAAGGACATGCACCTGCAGAAACACACACACACACACACACACAGGCCTGCACGCAGAGCTGTCTGTTAGCAAAACACAAGTCAGCACTGCAGTACCTAGGCAGCCCCTGTTGTGTCATCACACGTGCTTACACATCACTTCTGCAGGACAACACTGCAGTGTTTCAACTCTCACTTTCAAACATGAAACTGAGACACATCTGCATGTTACACTGCAGAATACACAATGGTAGATAACACATGATGCTCTGTCCTCTAGGGTGTGCATCCAGTAGAGAAAACACTAGGTTGGGTTAGTATCTCCAAGATGTCTTATGCTGAAATATTTATTAAGGCTTGGCCAAGGAGAATAGAGGATATATAAATACAATTGTCATGATACAGTGCCGCCTCAATTCTGAAGATGCTGTCCTGGATTAAAAACTACTCGATGTCCCTAAATATGTTTCCCCTTAGTGGTCCAACAATGTTGTGTGACTCTGTAGAGGCCTATACATTATTTACCTCTAATCTGTTGAGTCTTAGGAATGAGACATCCACATCCTCTGACCTTGGTTACCATAGTAACGATTAGAATGGCACCTGCTTTTCTGAACACAAGCATAAAGCTGCTCTATATCTCAAGGAGAAGGAGTCAGTGTGCAACGTAAGAGTTAACACTGTCTCCAGAGTGACCTCAAGACATATACTTGACCCTGTTTAAACCCCATATATGGCATGCTGGAAAAGAAAATTCCCTAACTGTGTCGACAATCACAAGCTCCGATTCCCAGAGTTAACTGGAATCTGCACTGGGACAGTAAAAGTTGAATGAGTGACCCACTCATGTAAATAGCACCATGTCAGTGATGTCCAGAAGAACAAAAGCCAAAATCTTTAGGTGGGGGTGTTTCCACTGATGAGGATATACCAGCTCTACATGCCTCTGTGTTGACTCCAAAATGCATCAGTTCCATTGAACTAAACCTTTGCACTAAACAGTCAGCTTAAAGCTCGGGCCGTGTCTGATGATAATCTTCCTATAATGTCACAGGCCAAGGGGGTGTGGTCAGGGACAGTAAATCAAAAGGAAATCAGGAAAACCGCTTAGAAATGTTTACATGTAAGTAGTCATTCAGTGGTCATTCAGTCTATACAACAGTTACCTTGCAGCCAAACACTCTCACAATCCTTATGCTGAGTCATTCTGGATGTGTAAAGGCTGAATAAGAAGGCACAATCCCAGAAGAAGAAACTGACAGACAGCCACCTCCCATGTGCCTCATCCACATTTGCACAGAGGCATACACCCCGGATACATCACATCCACATGAAGCCTGATACTGCAGCACTGACTCCTTATGTGCACACTTGATGACTCAACATAAATACCACAGCATATTAGTAGAGGTTACCCTGCCTTTGCACAGCTAAATGTCTTCAAAAAAGAGCAGCAAAAAGTAGCATAACATTCAGAAATCAATACATTTGAACACAGAAAGATTCCGGTGCTGTATGAGAAAGCTTTGGCTTGTATAAATTATTGTTGCAACAATCTGTTCCACCACTAATTCTAATCAATTCATCAGTGTGTTTTCTCTCACAATAATCCCATGACAGATCCTCTTTGGACAGAGCAGTGAAATTTAGGTCAGCGCATGTATTAAGCTCAGTGTCTTACCAACCATGTCGGCTGCGGTCACATCCAAAACCATTTTTAATCTGGAGTTTACTGGGTTAGTGGTAAATTTGATGTGTTTGAGTGAGTGACTGTGGTTGTTCTGGCTTTTGTAGTCTGCGTCACAAGAGCATCAATACATCAAGAATAAAGATCGGGCCTCACGTTGAGGATGCAAGGGGAGAAATAATCACTTTCTCCTCAACATCTTGCAGTCATGACAGCTTGATCATCGAAAAAGGAGGGTGGGTGTAAATTGTTCTTGGACTCTGGTACATTTTGTATCTTTCTTCTACTGTCCAGGTGACAGGAGGAGAAGAGTAATCGATATCCAGAAGATATATGTCAATTTATAGCATTACACAGGATTTGCAATGCCTGATTTAACCTAAAAAACAAAAATATTTCAAAGTATTTCAGAGTTTCTGCTACAGATTTATGACAATCTTTGAAAAGGTGTTTGACTTAGAGGGGAGTTGCCCATCTCTTTGCCATGAAGGACACAATCAGTCCTTCACCAAATAGACGTGCATGGTGCATCCAGAAGCTTCCTGCGCCCTTGACGCATATAGTATCTGACTCTTGTCACCTTGCGTCTCCTTCCTGCACCCACAGAAAGACTTTCTCATCTTAGCCTGTGTTGTCAATGACTGAAAGTCAGAGTGTGCAACTAAAACCTTCTTTAATCTAACAGAGTTCACTTTGTCGCAGTCATTATGATAAAAAAAAATACACCAGCCTATAAATGCAACTGCGCAGCTACATCACTTCACCCCAATGACGACTGAGCGGCACCGGTGATTCTCCTGCTCTGCATTGCGGTACTCTTGTGCCGGTCCATTTCTGCACTACAGCGCCGAACACACTCCGGTTTATCCTCACTAAGTCCAAACAAAAGAGCCAGTTAGGTGCATGCACACACTCTCATGTGGTGTCGTTCTTACCTTTAAGGCAGAAATGGGGGGAAAAAATTCAGTACACTGTCCGCATGGCACACCTGGACCCGAACCGCATCATCCCACCACAGCCCACCCGCTGGAGCGTCCCGTTCAGAGGAACTTTTCTATTGGAGGAAAGCAGCAGAGTGACACCTCCGGGTGGCAGCATGGATGGAGCTGCGATTGGTCAGCGAGGGGAGGAGGATGCGAGCGTCATGATGCTGCTGCGCATCCCAGACAAGGGAAATAAAGCCTGTACAGAAAACCATTGTTTTCATCTTTTCATTTTTTATTTAGATGACTTCAACAAGAAATCCCAGAAATATTATTGGGTTACGCAAATACCTGTTTAAAAAACAAACAAAAACAAAAAAAACGTACAACAGGCAGTCACTGTACCACACAGTCACTCCTTATTAGGAATATTAAGGTGTATTAATTTAGGACACAGGACTAGAAAAGGTGCTTGTATTTCAGTCCACCATGTGCTGCATCATAAATGACCATCAGTTCAATCAATTATTAATGACAGAGTCCAGTGGTGTGAGTATATGAAATATGATTGGATCCTCCACAGTGTGACTCTTTGGAAAAAGATGGTTGAAGTAGGCTACACCTTTGCACTGGGCTAATACACACTTTAGCATCACTTTCATATATGTATTATTTGTTTGTATCCTTTATATTTCTTTTTTTTTTTTTCAATTTTATTTGTTTTCTCATAATAATAATTATTATTATTACACTTTAAATTCTGAATCTTGCAATTTCAATCTGAATCTTAGCTGTTTGTTGTCATTTTTATTCCTGTTGGAAAGAGACCATTATGGAAAACTACAGTAAAGCTCGTCCAGCCATTGAGAATAAAAGACACGCCACGCATGCGTGCACAGATGTATGTTAATCTTCCGTGGATTAACTTGTGGAGGTTTATCTCAGTGGGTTGTTTGACAGCTAAAAAATAAAATGTCAATCAAATTTTCGTACACTAGGTGGAGCTACAGACACGTAACACACTTGCTATGCTGCACTTCATGTGTGACCACAAAGAAAAAAAAAAAAAGAACTGATTTGAAATCCTGAAACCAACATTTATTTCATTTTTTTTAAACTTCATTTAAAATACAAAATATTTTGCAATATTATATTGTAGAGTAAACCATTTTGACAGCCTTTCATGCTTCTCATGTAGCTTCAACATTAACCAGAATGTCATATTATAATCATATCATATACTGTATATCCTACTGTATGATCACCAGTCACTAGAACATTGTTTCCAGGGTATTCACGCTCCAATTTGACAGTCCGCTTATCTGTTCCATGCTGGCCATCCTTCTGTCTGCGCCAAATTAGTTTAGTTTTGTTGTTTTTCAAAATGCAAACCCTTAAAAAGGATGTGTCAGTTTCATCTGACGTCTAGTTTAGGACATTTTTCCACCGTGCTGCGCTCAGACGCCAGACGTTGTCGTAAACTTAAGACACCCAGATTGTTTTGAAATGATGCGTCCTGTTTAAGTGTGTGCCTTTTTTTAATAATAAAAAAAAAAAAATACAGAAAAAAAAGGTGCATGAACTGTCAGAGACAGAAACGATACAGGTGTCACAAGAGCTCAGTCACAAGTTAAATAATCGTCGTTTGATACCTGATAGGCTAAACTGTTGAGCTAGCAAATCCACCTGTCAAGTTCTAAAAAAAAAAAAGAGAGAGAGAAAAGAAAAGAGAAAAGAGAGAAAGAAAGAAAGAAAGAAAAGAAATTTCACAGCAAATGAAAGAGGGAAAACTGTAAATCGTCTCATCTCACACGCCATTTTACCCTCCTACTCATAATGCAGTAGGGCCTACTGAGGTCAAGCTCTCACCCTTGACCTCATCTTTCTACGCTCAGTTCAAGCCTTTATTTACAAAATACAACAAAAATATCTACATGTGGACAGCTGACACATTGCAAACCTAAAAACTTGATGCAAGTTATGATAAACCTACGATGTGGAAATGTTCTCTGAAAGAAAGAAAAAAAAAAAAAAAAGAAGTCCCCTATCTCCTGTTGAGGAGGAGGAGTAGACTGCTGGACACACATCAGAATCCTAGACGGTTATCCGTGGAAATCGAAAGCGAGAGTATACATCACGCACGCCGTAACACAGTAGCATGCATGTGCTGCACACATACACACACACGCGCGCGCACACACACACACACGTACACTCATGCACCCAAAACATTCACGCACAAGCTTCATTCATTTACAGGGATATAAAACTCGCTGAGTGCTGCGCTCAGAACGTGACAACATACACAGATACAAGGTTAAATGCATAAACCAAAGTCACCAGTGTGTTTTACCATTTTGCAGTGAAACAAGCAATATTTTCATTCACATTTAAACAGTTACACTTGTTTCCACATTCAGTATTCATTACGCAATTTTCCGACCCCCTTCATTTCTAAGTGCTACCAGTAACAGTAAGTCCCATACTGATAATAGTCTGTGCCAGATGGTGAGTCTGGTTCCTGTTGGCAGTTACCTGGTGAGTAGGTTGGCAGTAGTTTAGTGCTGCTGAGCAGCGGCTCCCTCCTCACGATGAATGCGTTGGGAGGAGGATGTTTGAAATGAATACATGAAAACGACGTGTCCGAGCTCTGACCTCAGGTTTCCTACGCGTCTCAGTACGCCACGCGTTTCCTCGGCCTTCTAACCTTCGATGGATTGTGTGATTTGGCCGTACAACACGGGGCTGATGATAACTGGGTGTATGATTGTCAACAAGGCCATAGCTGAAAATCATTCCTCACAACTCATGCCAGTGTACCACTGTAAAATCTATCAGTATATAGTTTATATAGGCTGAAGCCCGGTGGATTTAGAGACCCGAGGATGTTTGTTTCACAATACTCAATGACCACATAGCTCACAATAAAGGATGTTAGTTTCAATGCTTCATCAGCGAAATCCTGTAGAGCTTATTTTCCAGTGTTTAATGTAGTTTTGAATACTCGCATAGCCTTTTAAGTTGTTAAGACGGTGGTTTTCTGTGTGTACTGTATTCATTAACTATATGAACTGCACTGAGCCTAGGTTTGTCCTATGTTTATATATGAAGAGCGATGTAATTCTATGGATCTAAGTCACTGTTCTCTACAAAGGCACTAGAAACCGTGCTGAGAGGTTCTTGATCCTCGACATCTACAGTAAATATCCAGAAACTACAGCGTGTACTCAGCAAACCTCTACGCATTTTCTGCCAGTATACATAGCAGGTAAGTTGAAATGCTATCAGACACACATGTCGGGGTAGCGGTTAGTTCTGACGATAACATGATTACCTAAAACGAAATGCCTGCACAGTGGGCACGATTTTGGGGGGGGGGTGGAAGCACTTGACAACAACACTGGATCAATCACACCTCTACTTGTGTTCAGTTTAGTGCTCGGCAACAAGAAGCAAAGGTTTGGTGTAAAAGGAACAGATTAAAGCAAAGAATAAGCTTGAGAAGACACGAGGCTTAAAACGGGCCGATTAATAAATAAAGCGTGGGAGGACTGCTGTGATAAGGAGTGACCGAACGCTAAGTGTTTCTAGCCAGGTTTCCAATGACTACAAATGGACAATCCCTGACCTTGAAATATAGCTTTCTTTTTATTCTATTACATATGTACAAACAGTTCATTTGTCTCAAAAAGACATATGCTAGCGTCTACTTTGAGTCACACATTACACGGCCGTGTCCAAAAAAAGACTCTGCTGCTGTTTTTTCTCTATATATCACACGCCATTGAACACTTTGACTGAAAAAAAAAAAAGAGAGAAAAACAATAAAAAGGCATTAACCCACTCACTAGTAGGCGTGCACCATATACAGTCTCAGCTCACCTCTGCAACAACTGACATGAGGATGTTAAAATGCTTAATAGATTCATGATTTACTCCATGCAGGTGTTTACAGTATGGGTGTGATTCAATGCATATTTGCCTGCCCGCGGGTCATGTACTTTGATAAAATATATATTTGGATACATCGTGTTTAGTGTGTTTGCGAAGAAGAAGATGGCACTAACACACACACACTTCGGCCACGCTTCTGCTCAGTCTGAGTGGGAAAACTCGTTCTGGTACATTCCTCCTGCTTTTCTATATTGCTTCCTCTCTCTCCTCCTATATTGAGTCACTCACATCCTGCGTTTCACACCTTCTTTCAATGATGGGTGGGTGGGTCAGGGGGTGGGGGGGTGTGTGTGTGTGGGGGAGAGGGGGGTTGTCTGTCTTTGCCATGTTGGGTGTGTGTTGATCCGAGGAGGTCACAGTGTGACAGGGGATGGCGGGTGTGGAGATGAGGGCGTTATCAGCAGTCTTGGTGACAGGTAGTCATAGCGATGGCCACCGAAGTGACAGCCACCATGGTAAGAAGTAGTAGTGTCCGCGACGACTGTCACCTTAGCAACTGTCACCACAGAGGCAGTCCCCATGGTCACATTTGCCAGGGTGACAAGGCGTGGCCCGTAGCGACCGTCGCAGCCAGGCCCGTGGCTACAGCGTTAGACAAATGAGTTCATGGCGTTGACGGGCGACGGGGCCTCCGAACTCTCGTTGCCTTCGTGCGTGTCTTTCTCTTTCTTGCCGCTGTACTGGCCGATGAAGGAGCCGTCCTCGTTGAACTGTCCGTCCCCGCCCTCCCCGTAGTCCACCAGGCTGTCATCACTTTCGTCGCGCCGCACCGTGCCGTTGGACGGCGTCCGGCTGCCTTTCAGTGGCTTGTGGTCTTCTGTGTCACTATAAAAAGGATAGGAGGAAAGGGTTGGAGGGAAGGTTGAGAAAACAATTCAGAGTGTTTGAACTGTGTCTGCAGTGGTCAGAAACCCTGGCGCCACACAGAGGACAGGCTATTATTCAAGCATTAGCATTTTACATGAGAAATCTGGCTTTTCCACTGCACAAATGCCACAAATTAGATATACTTACAGCTTGGTTTGGGCACTGATGCTACAAGTGAGCTGGTAGAGCTCCAGTGACTAACCCTAAGTCGCCAAACATGTACACAATTGCTCACTGGTTATTATAATGCACATTAACAAATGGATTTCTGAAACATGGTTCTTGTACAGTGGAGTAGCTCAGCTACATCTATGGTATTTTATAGTATTATCTATAGTGTTAGTGCTGTTTTAAGCCTGGGTGCTGTTCAGATTTAGGGCTAGTGACCACTGCTGAAGAGGATTTTTGCAGAAGCGTGCTGTTCAGTCTCTTGCAGTACTTTACCTTTATATATAATTTCTGAAATAAAAATCAACCAATATGCGTTCAGTTTACATGCAACGCTCAAAAATGCACGTTACCCCCCCACAAAAAGTCTGTTACCTTCTGTCAGTGTGTTCATTTGGTCTAAAAAACTTCCTACTCCAGTCAAAACTATCCAAGCTCTACAATCAGAGTCGACTAAATCTCGACTCTGTTTTCTCGTTCATTTACAGGAATGAACATCAGTGTTAATGTTGTAACTGTAGTTATGGTTTTGACTATGTCAGTGAGTACGATGACATAGCAAAACCAGATAAGTTGATGTGCTTTTAGTTTCGCTTAAGTCAGAGACATAGCTTGCATGCATGCTTGCTTTTACCACATCTCTTCTTACCTCTCCATTGACCTAAACCCGGCGAAAAACAAAACAAAGATAAGAATGGAAGGACACATGAAAAGCAATTCATGAGCCTAGGACACAGATGAGACAAAGCATGCGTATGGAAACATGTAAAAGCACACATCCACATTTTTCTTTTAAAAAATACATTCGCACAAACTTTCAGCCCTCACGTCTTAGATCAGAAAATTTGCAATATTCTAAGAAGAACGTGAAGATGTGGTAAAAACTACAATGGAATTTGTTTACACTTGTTTTGAGAACAGTTAACCTACACGTGACTGAGCAAAAGATTAGATTACTTGTTAAAATGACAGATTTTGCATTCGTTGATTAGATGGCCAGTGTGCGGGTGAGTCGGTCGTTATAAGAATCAACACAGAGTAGTGCAGATCTTTGCCTTGCCTCTATGGAGTGTTTGGTAATGGGGTCTGGTGTGGAGAGTGTCTCTGCAGCCTGGTAAATTGTTCTACAGCACGTACAAACAGTCGAGTCAGGACACAATGAATGAAAAAAAGAAAAGTGCACCGCCAAAAAAAAAAAAAAAAACTTGTACACCACTGTGTGTTGTGATCTCTCACCTGTACTCTCCAAATGTCCCATCGTCCTCCTTCATGGGCTGGATCTCTGGGTCTTGGTGAGCATCTTCTTTCTCTTTCACTGAAGATTACACAATTTTATTTTTAAACATCCGTGCATACACGTCAATGAGCTTGAAATTGCACTGATAACGTGTGCGTTACCTGGGTATTTGCCACCCTTGTTCCTCTTGATGAAGCAGACTATGAGAAGGACCAGGATGAGGAGAGCGATGGCACACATCAGTCCAATAAACCATCCCTGGGTGGCAATGTCGACCTGACGACTGGGCACAGCTGGGCACAGACAGAGAGGAACAATAAAACCGACCGTCCAAATCTCAATCCAGGCTGCTAAAATGGTGAAATCTGTTTTCTTCATGCTGCGCAACACTGAGATGAACAGAGGCTGTCAGCACAAAAATGGAATGTAAAAATGGGGTTAATGTGCAATGATTGTTTAGGCGCTGTAAACAGGACAAAAAGAAAGAAAGTCACAACAGTAAAACGATGAACCTCTTAGTAATGACTTTATGCATCAGACCAACTTGATGACAACATGCTTGCACACTACCAAGCTGACTACCGTACATTCACGTGGGAATGTAGCATCGTATGTCTGACGATGAGACAGTACTGTAACAGAGAGGGGATGGGAAAACGAGACAGGCAAATAAAAAAGACCATCTATCCTGAGGCATGCCGCCTCACCTGGCACCGCAACCAACACTTCGTCTGTGCTGTGCACCGTCGGGTCAGCGGGGTCTCTAGCTACCACGCGCACCCTATAGGACGTCCCCGGCTTTAAACCTTTTATCATATGCCAGTGTGAACCGTTTACCAACTCCTTTTTCCAGTCCTCTTTACCTAGAATCGATGATGATGGACAGGAATTAGATTCAGGGAGCTTTTGGGGGGGGAAACAATTATTTAAATGATTATGATTAATATGGTTGCAATTATAGACAGCCAATCATGTACTCATGTCCTGCAAATACAAAGTAAAGCCTTACTGTTTTCTACAATATATTCCACATATACATTCTTATGGTGTCCAAAGTAATCCCAACTGATCACTGCACCATCCTCCGACACAGATGTGTTAACTGTGCCAAACGCCGGGCCTACAGGTGGCACTGAGCACACAGGAGAGAAACAGAATCAAGGGGTTTAATTCAAAACTCACATTCCCGACTCATTCAAATGAGTGCCTAAAAATCTACTTATTCATGATCAGGTAAAAAAAAAAAAAATACACCAGCTGTAACCAAAGCTCTTCTAGCAAATTTAAGTAAAAATGTACAAAAGGAACTCCGCAACCGAAACAGCATCTACAATTTAAAAGCATCTGAATGTTGGCTGTGTGTCCCACTTAGCATGTCAGTGTCAGGAAAATGTCCCACTACATAATACATAATACATGGCAACACAGCTTTTGTTATGACAAAGTTACTTTGAGAATAGTGTCAGATCCTGCCACAACATAGAAGCAGGTCGGTAAATATCGTTGCTAAAAATGGCCATCTCAGTGAGGACTTCTCATCTTAGTCCTCTTAGAACAAGACAAACAAGTGCCAGTTAGATGAGAGAAATCCAACACAGTCAAATTTACTTGTCAACTTGTGAAGACATGTAAAAATGCTGATAATAAACCATTCATAAAGTTAATATTTTGGCGAGATGGGCCATTTTTTTTGCAGGGCAGAGAATATGTGTAGATATTTGGGGGAGGTAGAAGGGGACACGGGGAGTGCGCTTGTACCCTTGTGAAACGGGGGAGGCGGAGACTGAGTGATGGGGGAGGTTGGGTGAGGGGGCTCTGTGGGGCCTGAAAGAACATGGAAAAGAGTGAGACATCACACATACACACCACATTAGACACCGTACAGTAAAAACTGCAGAGTATCCGCTTTACAAATAAAGTTGACATGCTGAGATTTAGAGCGAAGTTTAGCACCTGATTCAGCGTTCAAATAAAAGAAATTGGCAGCTCTGAAGCACAGCACTGCAGCATGCATATTCTTTAAACCAGATTCTAATTATTTATATATGCAGATCCATCAGTTTATATCATCAGCAGCTTGTATATAAAATGTGTTAGTACTGGACTGAAACGCATTCACAAGCATCATGCGCACGTCTTCGAATGAAAACATGTTCATTTGAAGAAGGCAAATACAAGAGGTAAAGACGGCAAGCACGGTTATTTTAAAGACCCAATGTTTGAAACTACGTTGCAGTAAGTGCAACCTACTCTCTCTCAGGAGGACACAAGCATGGTTGCTTGCGGATGCCATGGAAGTCTGTCACACTTAAATCCTATTTATTTACACATTAACATGCTAACTTAGTAACATGCAAGGATAAGACAGTATCTACGCTAAGCTCTTTTTTCTGTTTCTAGTATCTGATGGTGTGAATAACATGCAGGTGCTTCCATTGGCAAACTTGGGTTACCTTTGCCCGTCTCTACAGTGGGCTGAGTACGAACTTCGGAGAGGAGAAAAAAAGAGAAAGAGATAGAGCGCGTATAAGGTGTGGAATGCAGTAGGACCCCATGGTTGTACTTTAAAGCTCACAGGAATCTGTCGGGGGGCTGTGATTCAGACCCTTGCACTTTTTTTTTTTTGTTTTTGCTTAAATGCCACTGAGAAAGGACTTCTTCTTCGTATCATGCATGTAATTTGCTACAGATGAAGCTGAAGGGCGAATGCATAAATAACTCACTTGTGTCCATGGCAGTGAAGGCCTCCTCTGTGATGATGGGGCCAGAGCCCTTGATTGTCTTTGCACTTAAGTAAAACTTGTAGAGCATGCTGGAGTTCAGGTTGTCCAAGGTAATTATGGTCTCATTGGCTAGGAAGTTCTTGACCTTGACTGGTCCCAGTTCATTGGTGCTGTTGACTGCAGAGATACCAGAAAGAAAACAAAACAATCCTTTGCATAAAAGCTGCATCATACCGTTCAGAACAGGCAGTGTGTCGGACAGCTTGTAAGCCTACCTGGTTGGTATTTCAGAGTGTATCCAGCGAGGCGGCCATTGTTTTTCATTGGTGGGCCCCATTCCAGAGTGAGAGAGTCCAAACCAGGGTTTATGACGTTCAGAAAAGAGGGAGGCCCTGGGACTGAAAACAAAAAACACGACCACAGTTAGTGTCAGAACATTAAACAGGACCTATTTATGGGATTCAGCACAGCAGAAGTTCATAAGATAGTGGCTATGGAGCAGAACATGGAAGTGTTGCATGACCCTTAATATCAAATCAATGGTCTTGCATTAGAATTACATGCAAAATAACTTTCAAGACCAGAAAATCATCAATTTTCTATATGGACGATGCTCTAGGCCTGCAGAACAACCACATCAGCCGACGCCGGCCATACACACCTCCTTCAGGAGTCTCAAATTTCTTGTTGAGGCTATGAGGCCCTTCTCCTTTGTTATTAAAGACCCTGACGGTGAGGTTGTAGAGGCTATAAGGCTGGAGGCCTGGCAGACGCCCCTCACTACGATTCCCACTGAATGTCAAAACCTGCTCCTGCTGCTCCGTCTCCCCTTCTGTCTCATGCAGGCCACGCACGCGACTGTAGTATACCTAGAAAAAAACACCAGCAGTTAATTCATGTATTAGCCTGTTGTGCACTATAGTTCTGTTTTTTCCTCATTAACACGATGAACCACATACACATACAAACAGGCTTATGATGAAAAGCCCGGCTTCAGGGAGCCTTTCAAGCCCCTGTTTCCAGGGTAATGTGATCAGACGTTCATTTATTTTTCTTGTAAGTTCTATATGTAGAAGTGACATAAGTGTTGCAAGTCTCATAGTGTCCACATGGTGGAAACACTGTTTAAAACAAGATTTAATTGACTGCCCTCTTGCATTTTCAATCAAAGAATTTCTGGGGATTTCTCTTATTTCTTAAATTTTATTTACATGACTTATAATGAAAGCAAATCACTATAAGATTTATCAAGGTCTGAGCTATATATCTTAAGTAGGCAATGACTCACATACTGCAAATATATGCAGTGATAAATGTAATATATGCTGCCATTTCACACTGACTTCAGTGGAGAACAATTTTTTGAGAAGGAAAACTCAGTCGAATTAATCCTTCGTCAGTTTCAAACAATACCTTGTATCCCTGTAGTTTTCCTCTGACTGAAGGGGAGGATACAGGCTCCCAGTGTACTTCTGCAAGTGTGCTGTTGTGAACCATGATCTGCACATTATCAGGAGCAGACAAAGGCACTGCAGAGCAATAAGAGAGAGAAGCACCTGGTTAAGATGTCGAGTATTTGTCTCCCAAAAGAAAAAATATAAAAAGACAAAGACTATTTAATAGATAAAACAATATAAATCTAGAGTAACACCAGCAAACCAACAGCTTATATAAAAGTGTATTTCAACAACAATTTCATCCTTGATACTAAATAAATTCTTTTGAACCTTGCAATGTGGAAAATAATCAGTTCACTCACAGTCTTCTCCAGAGTATCCAATGAATACTTTAGGCTCTGGACCACTGCCGTAATCATTAAAAGCTTGAATCTTGATCATATAGGGCGCGTAGGTCGTAGTTCCAGTTACAACAAACTGGGAAACGTTGGCCACGTTCTTCGAGGACCAATCCTCATCCACGTCCTTCCGTTTCCACAGTACTCTGTACTCCAGATTGGGCCCATTGGACTGAAATCCTGTCAGTGGCTTTACAGAAAATATTTTAGAGTCAGTTGCTGAAAAACTACAATATTTTCCAAGCAACACTTACTGTACACACTTCAAAATGAAACAACAACAACAACAACAACAAATAGACTCACAAAATTCAGCCCACAATAAGTGATTGCCAAGCTAACAAAAATATAGCTTACTGTCCAGGAGATCACTAAGTTGCCAGGCTCAGTTCCCACTCCCTGAACATCTGATGGATTTTCATCAGGAGCTATGAAAACCCCAAAAAATATGGTTCAATCAGTGACTGTTTTTGAAATACACATTGCAACTCTTGTTTTTCTGGAGGGTGACCATGTGTATCACCTGCAGGGTTGGTCCTGTATTGGCTTGACGGCTGGCTTGGTTGGCTGGCGCCAACGCGATTAATAGCCAGGACTCTGAACGAGTAGTAGACATATGGAGAGAGGTTTAACCTCGCTGTGGTGTCAGTACCGCCAACCTCTGTCAGGTTGATCCAAACACCTGGCCCGTGGAGCAGATCTTCATACTGGATCAGAAACACTGGGGAGTGTGAGAAAAAGTTTTCAGGTTCAATAATTTGCCTCAGAGAAACTCGACGGAAAAGACATTTCTTTCTGATGGTGACTTTATTTAGGTTGAGTATGTGTATATTTAGGTATGGAGGCTCATTACATATCATGCCAACTTCAAAGTCCCTGTCTTTTTTATTTCCACAGCTGCTTCTAGAAACATAAATTGTATCTGAACCTCCTGCACAAGAGAAGATTCTGCCTTGACACGTTTAATATGGAAATTCAGTTTTTGTTGTCAGCGACAATAGTGTCTAATTTCAGGTCCCGCAGTGGAACAGTTGTAGTGTAATTCAATAAACTTGCTGCCAAACATCTAAGCAGCAACATTAAAACAGTTCATACTCTGCGTGGGGCTGTTGTGTTCGTCTCCAGGGATCCAGGTGAGCTGAACGCTCCTCTCTGTCTGGTCAGTCAGTTCCAGGTCAGTTGGAGGGTCAGGTTTCTCTGAAAACACAACGAGGACCACGGAAATATTAAACTCTCTGTCTCTGCTATTGATTGTAGATAGTCCTAGAAACTGATTCGACAATTTTAAAATTGAAAATTTGAGTCTTTGAGTTTTTACTGAAAACAGAGTGCTGTAGTAAAATGCAGAGTGAATTACTTTGATTGGCATTTTTTAATTACATTTTTTTTGTTGATGAATTTAACAAGATTCAATGAGAGTAAACAGAGTTGAAAGTGCAGTGTAACTAAAATGAACAAACTCATCAATTCTAAATGTCAGGCAATAACATATTTGTTTACACAGTAGAAAAAAAGATTTCTAATTTTGTCAAGAAAACATTGAGTCTTATTTTTTAATTTTAAAAGTATATTTGTTTTAATCAAACATTCTAAGACCAGGCACACAAACACAGGTGTTTTCACTTCTGACTGATTAGACCTCTGCAATCAGCACACGCTGCGTATTTTTCTAATAGGCATTTCAAAATGAAATGAAACTCTTTAAAATGTCAAACACATGCTCCATATGAAACAAACTAAATGTATATCAAGCGGTAAAATGTGAAATAAAGAAAGCAATAGCAACAATGGACAGAAAAGAAACATTAAGGTGACATGGAAGCTACAGGTTTTACGAACAGAACCGATGAAGGCTACAAAATCCTGATCTATGGTCAGTGTTTACCGTAGACAATAGCTGGAGTAGGTGTAGCCTCTGAGACAGCGAGAAGCAAGAGTAGAAGAGATCAGATGTCAGTGACAGATATTAGAAACGTCAGAAAAGCAGGAAAAATACTGTGGCAATGAGACACTAAATTAGATTATAACTACCCACTACTGCTGACATTTTATAAAGATGATGATTTATTAAAATTGATATAGATCTCATTTGTTCATTCAGGCTTGCGTTGAGTCATAACCATTAACAACAGAATGAAATACTTCTCCACGTTTCACTAAAATTTCTTTCTTTCTTTAAAAATACATGCATCCAGAATCACATTGCATGATTTCTCCACTCACAATCCCCGACCTCTCAACCTGCGGAGAAGACTTCTGAATGAGTGTTCGACTGTGAACATACCTACGACAGTCAGCATGGCACTGGCTGAGTCTTGATCCAGGGTGGTGTTCATGATGCAGGTGTAAGTGCCCTCATCTCCATCCGTCACATCTTGGACGGTCAGACTCTCTGCGCCCACCACAAACCTGATGAAAATATCACAGAGAGATGATGCATTTTTCCTTTTCTCTGAGTTATATCACTGTTTTTTTTCATTAGCTGAATAACGAGAGTTAAAACGAATGAAATGAATCTCCTGTGATTCTCAAGGTCTTTGTACCTGTCATCATCAGGCAAGTCTCCATTGTCCTTTAACCAGATCATGATGGGAACGAGGGATGGATCGTGTTTGACTTTGCACTCAAACGAAACGCTCATTCCTCTCTGGACTACTTTGTACTCTGGCTGCTTCAGGATACGGGTGGGCTCTGGAAGATGGAGAAAATACGAGTCCATATTAGCAATATAGCTTGATGACCTCATAGCCATAGATGCCCTTTTAGAGCTATAATAGTATTTTCAACAGGCTAAGAGTCGAACCACCAGTCTCACTGGTCCATAGCTGACCTTTAACCTCCAGGTACACGTGGTTCTCCTTGAGCCCCAGGTTGTTGGTGGCAATGCAGGTGTACTTTCCACTGTTTGCAGTCTGGGCCACATTGATCTCCAATGTACCATTCTCATGGATCACGTAAGCGTCACCGTTCTTAATGCTGATCTGACTATCTTTGAACCTGCACAGAAACAGCAAACATGCGTTAAATGGTGCTGTACAGCAAAATTGACGGGGAAATGGCTGAACGAACAAAACATTTATTCTCACTGGTGTTACCCAAAAAACCTGATCAGAATCTTACCATGTGATGGTTGGAATTGGCGAGCCAAAGGAAGCGCAGTGAAGTAATGCAGGGCTGTTGGTGATCACCTGGTACACTTGATTGGGTGGCGTGAGCACCCTTGGTGGCTCAGCTATGGGAAGAAGCACAACATTATCTAACTACAATCAACTTTTGTGTACAGTTTCAGCTTAAACAGAGTTAGTTTAACTCACCAAGAACGTTGACAAAAGCATTTGCCATCAGGTAACCGAATTCATTGGATGCGTTGCACTGGTAGACAGCACTGGACCCTGATTGCACATTACTAAGAATCACAGTGCCGTCATCCACCTTCCGACTGCGGTCCTCGGGTGCATCTATTATAATATGAAAGACACCATAAGCGTTCTGTGTATGTAGAAACCAGCACAGCGATCCTATATAGAATACCATACAGTGAAAAAAAAAAAACACTACTACTGCAACTCTTTTGCTGTCAGGTGCTTTGTATATAAGTGTGTGTAAATGTAGTATTCTATTTTTGAAAGCATGGTCTCATTTTACTCACTCTCTATGGGGACTCCATTGACAAACCAACTAATCTTCGGTTTGGGTTCTCCAGTGACTCGACAAGTCAGGATGCCCGTCTCATTCGGGGCGAGGATCAGGTTTCTCGGGGCGCTGACCCAGAAAGGAGCCGCTGTGCACGACGGACAAATATAAAGAAGGGACAGAGCCAGATTTTAGAGAGAATATGATACATGATACATAGTGTACTTTAGGGATGTCAAATTATTTACATCTATGTAAATGTAAGATTCAAATCTGCCAGTTAAAGCTGGCATATTTTCATGTTAGCCTTGAATCTAATGACTCCCTGCGCTTTCAAAGTGTTGCAAATACTGCCGATCCTGGTTGTCCCCGGTTGTCAACCTTGAATTCATTTACTACAGAAGAAACATTAATATACAATTCTGATGTAACAATAAAAGGAAATTGCTTCACAGTGCGGGCCCTAGAGTGAAACAGGAAAACTGCATACCTTTGACAGTGACCTTGATGACGTGGTGTGCGGTGCCCAGCTTGTTTGAAGCTGTGCAACGGTAGTCTCCAGCATCACCTTCATTCACATCGGAAATCTTGAGCGTTTTCTGGAAGTACTGAAAGGACGTCCTGCTGCTCGGCAGCTCTGCTCCATCCTTCTGCCAGGAGATATCTGGAGTGGGCCTGTCACAGAAGCAGTTACACTCCGATGTTTGTTTTGTGCCATTTCTGCACATAATATAAAAAAAAGTGTATCCAGATTATTAAGACAAGTTACAGTAGATGTCACTTACAAGCCCTCAGCAATGCATTCCAGTTCCAGAGTCTCCCCTCTCAGGACCATCTTGGTGCTAGTGGTGCCCAGAGGCATCATGAAACCGGGGCGATGCTCTCCCTCTGGGCTGTCTGAACACATGAGGACACACGACTGAATCAGAACCAAACGGTGACATTAGACTCGAAGGCTCTTCCCAATAGTGTGATCCCCAAAGGGGTTGGGTGAATCCATGAGCTCGAGGGCCCATTTATATTCTCATGAAGGAAATAGGTGGTAGAAACATACACGGTCAAAGTGACAAGTCATTAAGCGATTTTTCCAAATGGATAGGAGGGATAGTATAGAGCGAGTGATGATGCAACGCAAAGTTTTCTCTTAATGCCTCATTACGTGTGAGCAGAATCTCAACATCAGAGAGCGAGAGGAATCCCCCTGAGAGGATAGATGTAAGTTTGTTGCTATGGCAACAGAGGGGTTCTTGGCAAGAAGCAACCACTCATCCACACACATCCCTCAAAAGTTTTTAATGGAAGGATCTGGGCATTTGTAACATTCCTTTGCTGAAGCAGTCAGAAAAGCATCAGGAGGTGGAAAAAGAGCAATGTATGTGGCCATGGTGGATAATCATTGAACTTATGCTTGACTGAGCAGACCACAAGATCAGTCTGAATATTTCGATGCACTTTTATTTATGATTAGAGCTGACATTTAATGTTATGCATGCTCTGAAGCTTGTTCAGACCATGTAAGTACTGTACCGTGCATGATAGTCAAGGCATTTTTTATTTATATTGACCAAAATCACAGGTTTGTCTGACTCTGACGCTGATTTTGCATGAGGAGACACTCTAACGGGATAAAAATGAGATGAATCTGAGGAAAAGTAGGTTAAAATCATCACAAAGGAGGGGACTGAGGCCAATTTAAAGTTGAGTAGAGAGTGTGTATGTTGGGTATGGTTAGGCAAGGGAGTAAAAACAGGGCTGGGTTCACATGTAGGGGGCTGAATGGGAATAAACCAGCAGCACTCACCACTATAGAAATCAGTGATATTGTATAAAGCAGCCACAGTCTCATTCATTGTTTCCACTGTAATATAACAGAAAATCATAAGCATGCAAAACTGGGAAAGAAAACAGGAAATGCTTTTCTTTACAACGGTTTAGGAGGAGTAACTTTGGGTACACTACACTGACATTGCGATATTGTCATTGCAAGATCAAATATTGCTCAAAGCCCTTTGTAAAGCTCAGGAAAGGTGGAATACAGGAAGAACAGCACAGAAATTCTAAGGCTAAGACAGTTCTGCAAGAAAACTGTAAAAACACAAGATCCCAGTGATCACAAAATGCAGTAAAAACATCTAGAAATGTCAAATAATATTCACTGTAAAAGGCAAAATCTTTAAAGTTTTTCTTGTAGAAAATAAGACTGGAAAAAAGCATATTTTACCCAGGTAACATTTGAGTCCTGGAATACTGGACTGGTCAACTGGAGCTGCATTCAGTGTCTTGACTTACTGTTCAGCACGGTGACTGAGATTGGCTGTTTCTGCTGGATGGTTTGTGTGTGAGGGAAGCGGGCATAGCAGATGTAGTCAGGCCTGCTGTCTTCTGGGAGAACATTTGAAAAGTATAAGTCTCCATTCAGAGCCTGGGACACTCGTTTATCCAGTGGTAGCCTCTGGAAGTCTGAGGAATGGGGAGAAGAGAAGAGAGTTTATCGGGGTCCAACAAGGCATGTTTTTCAGCAGTTCTCTCCTTCTTTGTTTGGTATCGCTCTACTGAATGTGAAATTCATATGTACACATGGAAATTTCTTACTGTTATCCATCCAGAAGATGACAGGAGGGGGTAGCCCTGCAGGGGGTCGGCACTGCAGCACCAAGGAGACCCCCATCTGCACCACGATGGCCTCATTTCTCTCCTTCGACCACAAGGGGGACCCTGCGAGTCACAAACATCAAACAAAGATACAGCAGGCTCTCCATAGCTTCAAAATAGTATGGATCACATTGATTCATATTAACAAAGGTGATTTCTTTGGTTTGAAGAGCTAAATTCCAACATGAAGTTTCATGAAGAACTTCTATAGTCACTACCATGGTCAACCATGGAAATAATGTAAGAGCATATAATCAGAAGTCTTACTGGACTGTCTGATGACAATGCTGTTAGATACGGCGGTGCCATGGTCGTTGTGTGCTGTACACTGGTAAGTTCCCTCATAAGCCTCAGCTTTTTCCCCGCTGATGTCAATGACCAGAGTTCCTGAGCCGGGCTTCATCAGGACTTTGGAGTCTTTCTCTACATCAAAGTGGGTCCCATTTCTTGTCCATGAAAAGCTAGGATCGACAAAAACAAGGACAACACGCAGAATTACCTGTTAGTTTAAATCATCAAGATGCACTGTGCCCTGCTCGTGCAGACTGATTTGAATCATTGACTTAATAGCAGGAGATTGGAGAGTTCATTTGATTCAGATGCTGGTGGCAAATCTAAACTGTGTCTAATTCACTCCACCAGGTGTGTTTCTCAAGTGGTCTCCATGAGAACAGTTGCTATGGTGATTCATATTTCCACACCGCTCCAGGTTAAGTTGCCCTCAGAAAGAGATCTATAATTTCACACAGCGGACCATAAAACTAAATAGAAATCAGTTTGCTGATTGCATCTTAAGCATATTAGCATTTCATGAGCAATTGCATTGCTAACCGGAGAAGTAACCAGTGATTTTTGCTAGAATAGCATGGAACAGGGATTGAAACCTGCATACTTTTTTGTCTGTTGCACATGTTCTGATGTTTTGATAAACAAACATGTGATAGAGGAGGAGTGATTGTCTCACCTGGGATGAGGCTTCCCCTTGGCCTCACAGTGGATGACAATGTTCTCCCTCGGATCAAAGATGTAATCCTTTGGAGACTGTAGCGTTATAGTGGGGGGTTGGGGCACTGGAGAAACATGAATAGAAGCATAGTTCAGGCACAACATAATGACATGTAAACATAGCACGCTGGGGTTTAGAGAATCAAGGATATGCAAGCAACATGCAGCAAGCATTCAGTCAAACTTGACAATCAAGTGTAACACCATCCGGAGTTGCAAACATTAGCCATACAGGTATCTGATATGATAACAACTTACCAGTTCTTGAACTGACACTAAAGCAAGCACCACTCCAAAACAAGCAAGTCACTTCACACGGTAACAGTGTTAAGGTAACTGCATGCATATCTAACACTGCTAAAAATCCACACAAAAGCAAGTTAAAATAACGTTTAAGAGCAAAAACTCAACACTAGAAGTCACAGCAGCGTTTGTAGCAACTTACATCCTTCCAGTACTTTAGCTTTTTGTCCACCAGGACACGGCGTACCACAGTGATAGAATATTGAGGAAAGGTGTTAGTTTTTGCAAGGGGTAAACCACAGGTTCAGGTGAAATAGTTGCACGTTCAAGTACTTCTAAGCATCTGGCTGAGCCTGCCTATAATTTCCCTTAGTGAATATGGCTTCATTTGAATCAGGCAGGTGCAACCGATGCAAGAAAAGTAGTTGAAGACATCGTAGTGTCGCACGGCATGTGTGATAAAGAAAGACAGAGTTCTTGAGAAATTGAATTGCATTTCATTACTGAAAACTGCAAACTTGATTCCATGCTGAAACATGCAAAAGGTGAAACACAAGAAAACCAGTTAAATGCTTCTCCACCTGCAGGCACTCTAAAGCCCCTTTAGTGGCCCATCAAGGCTGTAATGTTCTTCATTATGCCCCACAATATTACAGAATCCCCATTACAGTTTTCCATGGAGCATTAAGTGTTAATGCATCAGAACAGTTCGTAAAAAAAAAAAAAGTTATCTGAAGTTATTATTTTGGCAATCATGGTTAATGTGATATTAATAAGGGCAATACTTACGATCAAGAGGCACTTCCAGTGCTGAGCTCACATGACTCATAAGTATCAATAGCACGGCTCCAAAGCCCGGCACCCACTTCCTGTTCCTGTCCATGGTTGGAGTGTCACGATGAAAACCTCTGGTCGAAATTCAACGACACGATCAGGGTGGTCAACGGAGTGACGGAGTCTGAATCCACACTAGAGAGAGGTACATAAAAAAAGAAGATTAGTACATGGGTCATTAAAATGTTTAATAGACTTATTTAGACGACATGATAACCAAAATGGTCCTGAACACACTTTAAAAAAAATAAAATAAGAAGTGCATGTGCTTTATAGGTTTTTTTGCTCAAACAGACACACACAGGCAAGTCTCAAAACGTCTAATGTGTATATAGGATTGGTCCATAAAAATGAAAGATATAGGTACACAGACTATTTAGTCTGAACCACAACGGAAAGTTTCCTTTCTTCTCACAGCTCGACATCCAAACTAGAGTGTGTGTAAGTCTTGGATCACAAGCGGCTTGTCCGTTGAACGGCCTGACTTTGTCAGGACGAAAAGTCAAAACAAACTTGATTCCAACCCTTGGAACTTAAACAAACCTATGCAACCTGCGCTCGTCACTCGTTTGAACTGTTGTTTACCATCTCCAGTGTTCAAGAGACACAGCAGCTTAATATAGGCATCGGGGTAGAACGTCATTCTCAACAGAAGACATAAACTTGCATGTTTTGACAGTCTTTGTGGAGCTATTTTGAGCTAGCTTCAATCAAATCGCCTTGCCCTGAAGACAAGATGCTCGAACACCCCATGTGGACCACCGAGATGCCCTCTTCAACCACGTGCTCGCCTGTAAACATATGGCATGTGAGTGCGCTCGGCCAGAACAATCGCAGCTCTGCTGAAGATATGGGAGGCGCAGTAGATTAGCACATGCATGCCCAAACACGTCGCATTAGCGAAAGCTTCCTTGTTGGTGCATCATATGGAACAGGTTACACATGAGTGCAGGCCCACAAGCGCTAGCTATCTAGTTGCATAGTCTCTAACAGAGACAGACTGATATGCACACACAAAGAACCACGTTGGCATTAATGGGCTCTCGTAAATTGCACCATGGGGAGTGTGAAATTGTGTGTGTGTGTTTTGTTTTTCCCTTTTATGTCCTCTGTCTGGCAGTGTGTGAACCTCTGTCACATGTGTATTATAGTCAATATGAATTTATTAGCAAATTGGTATTATATCACTGCACCGCTGGAATCAAGATACTCCTGTGTGCATACAGTATAATGCTTTGATGAATGTCTCTGTATAATTCAATATAATCTCAATATAATTCAGGGGAGTGAGCACAATATCTAATATGACATTCAGTCTTAAAGTGTCTGCAATATTTCACTTCCATTATTATTAATGTTTAATTTTGTTCCAATAAACCGGTACATTTTTCATGTTTTGACAAAAACTAGATTCATTCTCAGCGCTAGATTGATTTGTTAAAATGGATATATATTTTTTTTTCCATTGCATGAGCTGCTTGGATCAAAGTAGCCAAAGGGTGTACTGTCAGCAGGCTGATATGGATTTAGAGATGGAACAGTGTGCTGCTGTCAGGTAAATGGTTCAGTCCACCTGTTATCTTCATTATTCATGACACATGCATCTTTGCACATATGTTGTAAACAGGCAGACGCATGTGGATATACAGGCACAGCACATGCACACAAACACATGGAGGTGTGTGTGTCGGGAGGGTTGGAGGTCTTTAGAGGCATTTGAAGGTGAAACTATCAAGCTCACTGCTCGACCTGTTAAGGCCTGTTACATCTCTACTCTGCTGGAGAGGAGGCATGTCTGATGACACAGGGAGAGTATGGTAATGAACACACACACACAGAAAGTAGTGTGTCAGACTTGATCCAGCTGAGCTAGGCAGAGTGTGTGAGCTAATTCAACCCGAGGACACAGCTAATTACGCCGACACGTCCTATTGGATATCACTCTCGCTAGTTAATCAAGAGGGAAGACAACAAAGAGAAAGAAAGGGAGGAACACAATGAAACACACTCGGTGTTTTTAATGCACACCATACCTGGTAAATCCTCTAATCTCATTGTGAAAAAAGGCAATGCCATATCATGCAAATGTAATAACCCATCTTCAGATTCATTACAATAATGCTCTATGTTGCTGCAGCAGTAATGGCCTCCACCACAGTGACAGTGACCATATTAAGCCAGGCTGAACCTCAGGCCATTTTCTTCCAGAGAGAGAGAGAGAGTGAGACAGTGAAGCCCATTCACCTGTCCTCATAAGTGGGGCTTTTGTCTAAAAGGTAATGAGTGACAAAAAGAGAAGGGGAGATGGGTGATGGAAACTGATGAGCAGAAGGTTTAAATGGGTAAAGATGAAGATGACATTCAAGGCAGTACAGAGAATGTGGAGGAAACGGAAAGAGAAATTCTATAGCCTGAGGGAGGACTGTGACGTGATGTGAGAAAAAAATGAAATTCTGCATCAGATACTTCATCTCTCCTTTTAAGGTGAGGCCAATTCTGGATTTGTAAGGCCTATATGAATAGGCTAGGCTAAATACGAAAGAAAACCTCAATGACAGCATATCAGCCCATATTCTCTTTAATCTTTTCCAATAAATTCAGCTGAAAAGTAAACGTTATCATCAGAAACAGGAGTCCCACTATAAAGAAATACTATAAATGCAGAAAAAGACAGCTAAATCAGCTAAAAGTACTGAGGGAAAAAAATGAACATGCATAAAAATGCCAATAAAAATGTGCATTTGTTGCTTTGCAATTTTCTTGACATATCTCCCAACATACAAGCCAGACCTGATAAATATGAGGTTAATTTAGCTATGCTATCTATATATCTTGCTGAATAAATAATCAGCATGGCTTAATTGTCAAGCTCTACTCTAAAGTATACATTGCCTCCAATGGTTCATATTAATGGAAGCAGTGAGATTTAAATCACTGGTCTGTAAAACAACTCTCAAAACAACTCCCATTTGCAGTCTTTAGATTAAGCTAAGCTAACTGGCTACTGACCATAGCCATAGCCAGACAGATATAAGGCAGATATAAGGCTGGTATCAAATGTCAAACTATTCCTTTAATACAAATTATTTCTAGATTTTATATAATGAAATATAACACTTCTGTTTGTCATCTGTTCTTCTCCTGTGTGTCTGTTTGTTTTCATGTCAGACCTGGGTCACATCTCCAGAGAGGCAGATAGAGATTAACTGCCCGGGGGTAGGAGGAAAAAAAAACACAGATGACTCCTTAAGCACGGGCACAAACAGAAAACAGACACACATATACATAAAATTAGCTGCCATGTGCAAATGTCAACATCTCCATATTTCAACTGACACAGACAGACAATAGACATTCACATTGGAACTTCTTCACAGCTCACAGATTTACATGGTCCTGCACCATAAAACTGAACTTCTGACCTTTTGAAGTGAAGAGAACAGACCTGTTCTCAGCACGGTCAGAGTGTTTTTTTTAAGCCTGTTGAGTGAATCTTTCCTAGTTAAAGGCTTTACCACAAGGCCGTACTGTGCTATGTGGTGGAGGACATTTCTCTGGAGGCAATATTATCCAATGACAAGGTCTGTCTGGAAGCACCATTACACATACAGCCTAACATTCATCCTAAAGCTGAGTGGGTAATTTTATTTCCCACTGCTCATTTTCTCACAGGCCACAGACAAAAAACAAAGCTGATGATGACAAAGAGGACTCAAAGCAGGATGAGTGGGATGACTTTAGCTAGTAGGCAGGTCATCTCTTATCCTCCTCTTTCCTCTCTTCTCCGACTCAGGGGTCAAACACCCAGAGGTCAAAGCACCCAGCTCTGCCTTTCCATCTTCATCACTTTATACTTGTCTCTTTATTTCACTTCCTGTCTTCCTTCCTCTCTTGCCATCCCTCCTTAAACACGACCACTGTGTAGCCTTTTTAATTTAGGTCTCAGTGTGACGTTTTTACATTTACTGACACTCATCATCTTCCACAAGTATACGAGGGAAAGGTAAGTGTTCACGTTCATGTCCACTAGTCCATTCTACATCTCTACAGTTAATGCAAACCCTTATATCCTCACACATTCTTCTAATTTATGTCTGTCTTCTGTCACCCTTTCAAGCTCAATAGCGAGAGATTGCAGTGATATACTCTGAGGTGTCAGTATAATGGTCAGTAGTTCATAGTACTGCTAAGTGCTTATAAAAATGTAATTCAGTGATGAGGTCGCATGGCAGCTACAACCCCATTTCTACTGCATGGTATGGCTCGACTGGACCCGAACCTTTCTTTTTTGGTTGTCAGCATTCAGTTGTGGGTAGTACCTGGTACTTTTTTTGGTTCCAAGTGAGCTAATATGATACTAAAAGGTGGAGTTAAAACACTGCAGACCACTGATTTGTCAGAGAAATGACACAAGCACAAACATCACTTGCACAACTCTTGTCAAGAATGTGAATAAACATATTTTCCCAAAACTGTATGATCAATTTTTAGCATTGTCTACAACTCTACTCTTGACACTTTAATAACATGCTGACGTTTTGCTCATCTAAGTTCATCTAATAACAAGGTAATTCCTGAGAAAACTGGTTCCATTCAACCAATTGTGTTGACTTCAGTGCCTTTGACAAAGAGGTTATATTATTGCACTCAGTGAAACTACCCTGAATAAAAGCAGTCACTAGATATCTTCAGCATGGTGTGAAGGTTATTGTAAGAGATGAGAAAGGACTTAAATATATTTCATATTTCATACTCAAAGAATGACGTGGAGTCTTCCTGCCTCTCAGTTTGCAAACCCTGAAGCAACTTGCTAAGTTGGTCACTCCGCAGCCTTCAGTCACACTCAGAGACACCGAGGCACGACAGCCTGACTAGACAGATGAGGGAGGGAGGCAAAGGCAGACAGGGAGAGAATTAAAAAAAAAAAAAGAGGGGATGAAAACACAGTCATCTGCAGTCACATCAGATCACAGTGACAGAGATATTTCTGAGACAATAGACAGAGTCGAACCGCCTTCAGCCAGACTGGGCTAGAATGTTCCCTCATTGGTAGCTCAGCATACAGACAGATCACTATTCCTACATAAACACGCTGATGCCACTTCATGGAAATAAATTGAACATCAGTTATAATTTCTTTGCAGGCTGAGATTTCGTGCCTCTGGGCAGATATTCAGCACATGTATAATAACACACTAAACTACAGTGGACCCCAGTAACCAGGTCACTAGAATAGGAGCTCTGAGCTGCAGCCTAAATGTGAAGCTACCGTAACTGCTACCTCCCTACTGACATTTGTAAAAATCAGGCTCAACTTCTTTAAAAAAAAAAAGACAAAGACAACCTCCTTTAAACAAATACACAAAACAGTGCAGACGACACACAGACAGACCATTGCAAATGACACTGGACAAACACCCGAGGTGAGAACTTTAGAACTTTTCACGGTATTTTGAAACTGATACCGCGGTCATGTGTAAAAAAAAAAAAAAAAAAGTAGGTGCTTGTGTTTTTCCATCAGAGAATACTGCCTTAGTATTGAAGTGTAGGCATAGTTAGCCCTTGATGCTTAATACTTTCAATAAGTAGCTTTTTTTGGCCACTTGGGGGCACCAGAAACAAGTTGCAAACACAATATTAACATTATCACCTTCTCTCATTCTTTTAGCTCTGGTTTTGGTCTCCATCAACAACATTCACGACCCATTCAACAAGCAAGTAGTCATGTGATCCATTGCTAACCTAAAAATATCAGCTATAGTTAGCTGACATTAAGTTAATATATCGCATTTTCTCATACATTAAGACAGACCAGTGTTAGACGGTTGAACACAAAAAAGCCACATCCGGTGTCTGTAGAAGAGGAGGACAAAATGTAAATCAATTCCAGTGGGTAGTAGACAGAGATGTATTCAACACCGGGAGAGGAACAAAGACATGCTAAAATACCAGTCTACAGTGTAAACAAATGAAGAAAGGGCTGACCCTGAGCAGAAAACTCTCAGCCGTTGTCTCAGTATCTGTCAATTTGATAACTTTATTGGCCGACTGCTCTGTCTCTTCTTCCCCTTATCTCCCCTCTTCCCTCCCTCCTTGACAAACCCCCGTCAAGCGACCGGTCTGCCACGAACAAAGCCCATTGTAAGGTGAGAAAATAGAACTACTTCTTTGGGGCAAAGCCTTGGCTGGACTTTTTTTGATCAAAAAGGAAAACAAGGGGGTTGCATTGCCTGACTAATCCATTTTGATAGATGGGCCGCTATTCATGCGTGTTTCATATCTTTTTACTAACTTAAGTATTATTTACTAAAGCACAGTTGTGCTGCAGACAATAGGTGGATAACGTTACATTTTCCTCACCTTGGAAGGTAAGAAGAGACATTATATGACGGGATGGGAATAAAGCATTCACTCTCAAGCTAAAGTGAAGCTATGCAGGGTGTTATACAAGGTGGATGTTCTGTTAAACAAATATTTGACACCGGGTAAATGCAGAGCTGAGGTGTGAAGGTTATTGTAAATAAGACAATAACTTCTAGTGAGGATGAGGTAATGGCATGCTTGCATTACTGGTGCGGTTTTATTTCCTGGGAAATGTTTACACAGCATGCACCAAATGTCTACAGACCAATCTGCACACTGCATTACGTTTTACGCAGGGAAAATAACACACGTAATTCTGCAATAATAACGCTCATACCGGAAACATTACCAGTATATTCTTGGACTTTTTGCCTGTACGCAGTTTAACTGTTGCTCAAGAGCCCTTCAGCCAGGTGTGGAACCAGCAGCTCGCCAGTCACAAGTTACAACTGCTTATTTTTAGAGAGCTTCATGATTTAAATGCTGACTTCATCGGAAGCTGTCCGCAACACTGGAAGTTATTGTAAGAGCTTTCACTACACTAACACCACTTCATTGCAGTGAAAGGACAGAACTGGCAGCCTCTTTGTCTCCAATAGCCCCCAAACCGGATCACACACAGCCACCTAATCAGAATAAACTATCTCAGCCTCTTTTTGCTCACACACACACACACACACACTGGGCCTTCCCCTTTTGGGGGTCAGTTTTTCTAGCACGATCTGCAGAATCCCCCAGCGCATGCTTTTCTCTGAGGCTTTGTGAAGTGCTGATGGTCAGCATGTGCCAGGCCATGTCCCCCCCACCCCTCTCTCTCCTCCTCCATCCACACCTCTACAACCACCCCACGGGGGCTATTGTCCTTCATGTTGTTTACCACTGGGATAACGCTGAAATGGCAGGGGTGTTCTAAGGCACAAGGTGACACCTCCAGTAGTAAAAGATGTGGCCACAGTTCAACTGGGTATTTACTGCATCAGAGAGTGTGCAGCAATGATAGAGAAGCAGATGTACACAAACATGGCGGCAATGTTTGGTTATATAAATACTGACCTCAACAATTTTGCTGAGTCCAAAAAACAAGATTAATTATAGATAAGGGAGAGTGTCATCTGCATAAAGGAAAGCAAAATCCTGATTTTAAATGTTAAGGTTAGAAAACTTAGGTGTGGTATAGCTATGATGTTGAAAAAATATGGAAAATAAAAAACTGGAGTGGCTTTCTCTTTCACCATTATTGAAACATACATGTATTGTGTGTCTCTTGTGGATTTCTGTGTGTAATTTTATAATTTGACTGTGTTTTGTGGATTTATGCTCATCTGTCCCTGAAAGCTCTGAACTGAAAGCTCCTGAATGTTATTCAGTTACTATCACCCACCATAAGCATTCAATAATTCACGTTTTTCATCTGTGAAGTCAAGCGTCACTTAATTGTACATGGCATGCTAGTGGCTGAGACAAATGACAGTTGGCCTTAACTATCTTTGTTCTAGTTTAAACTTCACTCTTCACATGATGTGCAATTTCAGCACATCTTGTGAAGTGTGATTTACGTGATAGCTGACAGGAGCATATCACTCCCAACTTGGGACAAACATTGGTTGGTCCCTTGACTGACATTTAGAGCGGGAGAGAACGACACAGGAGAAGTGAAAGTGAAGATCTGCTGACCCCTCCCTAGACAACAAACTTAGAATTCAACCCTGCTGCAGTGAATTCCCATGAATCTCCAAGTACTCCTAAATGCCTGATATGAATAGCCTTAACCATTACAAAGTATCTTACTGTCATTTCCTGTTGGCCTTTTTCTTTTTCCTATTCAGGAAATGTGAGCAGCCCTGCCTTTCCATGAACAGAATCCTAACAGCTTTGCTCCAGGCATACTTAGGCGACAGCGTGATCCTTGCTTAAAAGGTGGAAAAACGGGAACTCTCAGAAGGTGTCACACCCCTGCCTGACAAAGGACCGTTAACACTGTTCAACTTTTTTAAAGCTAAAAATACAAAAGATGGCATGTAACATAAAAAGAAGACTATATATAAGTGTATATATAAGTAAATTGCGGTTTGGTACAGGATTAACCTTTGAAAAATGATAATCACTCAAACCCTCAACACTGGACTCATCCATGTGTAACTCATCAAAAGCCATTACTGATAGCTGCCATTAAAATTCGCTTCATCTGACATCCAATTATAGCGCTGTGATATTTGGACGATTGCACACATTTTGCCAGGCGTATGGACCGGTTTGCTGGCTGCCAGGGGCTTGGTTAGCTGTTGGGTGTGTGCCCACGCGCACATGGGTGTGTATGGTGGCTCGTGTGTGCGTTTGTGTGCTTGTTGGTGAGTGCATGTCTCGCCTGTCTAAGGTCATCTCATCAAAAGCCGTGGGCTCAGCCAGAGCAGAGGGTCATGCTGGCTCGATGTGTGTGTGTGTGTGTGTGTGTGTGTGTGTGTGTGTGTGTGGTTGTATTTGTGTATGCATTCATATTTGATATATGAAATTTAAAATAGCCAACAATGGAGGCAAATAGAGACCGGATGACAAAGTGAAGTATTTACAATATCCCTAAAAATATATCTAGATATTTAACAACTGAATCTAGTGTATAGTGGTATACAGTCATACATTCTTGAGGTGCAGGCGTACTACATCAACCTGCTACAGAAAGCAGAGTGAATCACTCTGACTTGAGCAATAATCAGCTTTATATCTAACATACTGTACCATTCCTTCAACTAATTATTTGATGACATGCGGCTCCTAAGAATTTATTTTATTCCCCCACAGACTTATTTACTGTAATATCATCTTTTATGATGAAGTTTTCATTCCCACTACTGCCAGAATCCAGTATGTCCAGTGCCAGGTTTGAATTCTCATACCCAAGTAAACTGAACAGAAACCAACTGCTATAATAACCCAGAAGTCTATCTTAAACGTGCTATCTTGAAATACAGTACAGTATGTTTTAGTTAATGTTCAGCAGTGTTGTAGAACGATATAGAACTTGCATCCGATGGCATAAACCCTGCATTGTCCTGTAATATCAAATATCACACGTGAACTGTGAAAAAAGTGTGTTTGAAAAGTAGCACGCATGTCTGTTGGATAAACTGACCTATAATCGATAGTCCTTCTAATACAGCATGAAAATGTGACAGCGACCACATAAATCCAGCTGGGCTTGTAAACGGGCCGAGTCTCATTGGTATTCCTGGGTGCTATTGCTAGGTAAAAGGTATTGATGAGCAGATAGACGCACGTGGCCTTGGTGCGTGACTGTGGCTTTTACCATGACATGAGTTACTGTGTGTGTCTCTATAGATTTGTGTGAGAATATGCGCGCATGTGTGTGTGTGTGTTAGTTTGTCCTTCAGAGCAAAACTGTCATCCCATTTTATGGCTGAGGTTCCTACATATCTTTGCTATTTTACTAGGCCTGATCAATCTCTGACGACCTTGATTGTAGCAGTTTCATCGCAGCCTTCAAATGTGTTGTACAGGACGCTGAGCACACAGATGATGATACTATTTTTAGACCTTTAAATGTTTTTTTCCCCCTCATGAAGTGTCAAAATTAGTGACTTTCTGGGGAGCTTGAAAGATGGATGGACTGGCAGATAACACCATCAGTGCTAGAGGAGCAAATACAAGGATGGGTGAGGGGACGGGAAAAGATTGAGGTATAAGGCTGGCTGAAATGGGCAGACAGGAGAGAAAAGGGCATGATGGGAATGGAAGAGGGCAGGAGGTGAGAGAGCGGGGGGAGGGGACTGATTGACGGTGTTATAGCAGCACAACAAGCTGGCATGCCCCTTTTTTTTTCTCCTCCACCCATCTGTTCATCAGGATTACTCATATCGAGAGGGATGGAGGAGGAGGGACGCTGTAGGAGGGCTGGGAGAGGAGAGGAGAGGAGAGGAGAGGAGAGGAGAGGAGAGGAGAGATCCATCGTCACAACCCATGATAAATGAATTCAAACCACTTTTCTATAAAGTGCTACGATAATGACTCACGGTTAAAAGTATGGATCAGTGCAATATAGTTGAGTGCTCTCATGGGGCTATTCAGGTAACAATGATAGTAATGGGAGGTGGAAACATTGTTGTGGGTTGTTATGTAATACCGTGCTGCAGTGCCTGCTCTGCTTACTAGAACATCACTCCCTTCTGACAACTATGTTTTGTGGGTTTTACTCAAGGCAGATACTAACATTGTGTGCACTTGTGGTCTGTATTAGTGTTCATTGGAGTTTTCCTGTTAACAAACAAAAGTTATGTTTACATTCAGTCTAAAATACATTTTCTTCTTCATAAAAACATTTGCAAATCTGAATTTATGAAATATTCTACATCCAGCTTTGTTTAATAGCTTGCCATCTTCTTCTTCCATGCCTTTGCTGGTGCAGTGCAGCATATTTTGGCATGTTACCTCCATCTACAGAAAAATGACTGCATTTTTTTTCTATAAATAGGTATAATACATAGAATAAAACAAAATTGCATAATCTGATGTGTGTATTACAGTAAATGGCATCTGCACTGTTTCCCTCCTCTCTTGTGTGTGTGATGCATATGTGCACGTGAGCGTGCTCAGCAGCAGGTGAGCAGGAGGGTGTTGCCAGGGCGTGTGGCTCGCATTCAAAGTCCAAACACATGCTGGGTATTCATATTGTCCTCTCACCTTTTCTGAGTGTGGATACTTTTTTTGTCTGCCATTAACAGAACAGTCCGTTAAGCCATGAAGGGGTGGAAAATTTCTGGTAAACGTTTCATGGGAATTATGCAAAATTATGGGAATAAATGGCACTTTATGGGAATTTACTCGAAATTTTGGGGTAATTTAGTAATTGGGGGTAAGTTGGCATCATGATGAGATAGCCTCATAAATACTCAATGAAATGACGCTAGCTATAACTTATTTAGCATCTACTGTGACTTATCAGTTAGCTATCTACTGTATGAATACATTTTCATGTGCTGTTTGCAAGTTAAATATTAATACCATACATCAAGTATATTTACCCCATAACATCATCAGAACTTACTTCACTTTATGTCATCCAAAGCCTCAAATGTGTGGCTTCTTGTGCTCTGGTCCAGGGTTGTAGAAATCGTCTGTGCATGTGATGGAGGAATGCACAGTGCATGTAGGGGGCGCGGCCTCAATAACCCTGCAGTAAGCAGTGTGCTATGTGCATGTGATTGAGGAATAGCAGATATTCAAGTGTACTTGCATGAAATGTGGTCGTTTTAGTCAATATTATGCTAAAATATATTGTCTCCAACTACATTTAATTTCCATGTCAAGGGCAACCTTCAATTTTGTAAATTCACGGTTTATTCCCATAAATTCCTGTGAATTCCCATGGAAAGTATCCAACTTTGAAAATTCCTGGAGTTTTGCAACCCTAGTCTTTACTCACTAATATTCCTCAATGAGCTTGTTTCTCCATCAGCGTAACTGTACTACTGTCATCCACAAAGCATCTAAAAAAAAATTAAACAACACATGTCAATCTCAGCCACAAGGAGGTCGCGACACACATAAAATGACTTCGCTAGGTTTGTACCCATGTGTACAAACTGCAGATACCAAGAGGCCACAGCCAAGACTGCAAAGGGTATAAATCAGTCACTGCCAGCTATAAACATGCCTCAACAGTCAGCACTTTTTATCGATGCTAACTGACCTTTCTTACTTGAAGTACAGCCATGGTTTGAAAAAATACCAGATACCTTTTCAGTGCAGTGACAAATCCAAAGATGCTGTCAGTGAAAGTCACACAATATGGTATAATGTATGTCCATTTAGTGCATATGTGAATCCAAGCAGTGCAGCCCATGTCACTAAGATACTGTGTATACAAAACCCAGTAGACCAGACCCCTCCATCAACAGGAGGAGGTTGGGCTGTTGAAGGGATGAAAAAAGCTGGCCGACACACCCAGCAGCATCAGTGTGTACACAGTGTGGAGGAGCAAAGAATAACCAGCTGCAGAGGCATTGTGAGTGTGTGAAAGCAAATTATAGTGAGTTATTGTTTGTCACTGAACCTGATTGGTGACCTGTAGTGCTGGTTATACCCAATAAAAAGGATTAAAATCCTTGTTTAACCACATCACAAGACAGTGGGGCTTACAAAGAGCCAAATAATGGACACCGCAGTAAAGCATATAGAAAGTATATCCATTTGCAATATTTGACTTACCTGTGAGGATTTATTCTCAGCCAGTGTCTGTCTTCAGGAAGTGGTTCAAACCTGCAATAAAGAGAAGGACAGAGTTAGAAAAGACTTTCCCATTGGACACAGTTATAAAACACTGTACACTCAAGCCACCAGACAGTATAGTCTAATACTGAATATGAGGTACAATCAAAATGTGTCCTACTTCAATTACTACTACTATCTTTTGCAATTATTATGTAGCACTGATGTTTTTATTACAACTCATTTGGCAAAGAAATACCAAGTCAAGGTTCTGCACCACTTGGATTCATGCAAACTTGGACCAGCCTCAGGTAAAATGGAAGGACATGAAGAAACAGTTCAATAGTACTCACTAAAAATGACTGTTGGTGCAAAGGTGCTACATTTGAAACTATTAATAGAGAAGTCCTTGGCTGACATAAATAACATATTAAAAATATGTATCCTCGGAATGTAGCCAAGTGCAGTTAACAAAATATCATTGAGACACTGGGACATATTAGCTTCTCCAACCAGACTTGAATTCATTCATCAATAAAGGCTAGTGTCACACACGCAGCACACCATGAATACATGGGCACATCCTCCCAGCTCTCCAGGGAATACCCAGTAAATGACTGCGTCTTGCTGAACACAAGGCCTTCAATCAATAACCCAAATGTCTCCAGTCATTTTTATTAGTTTTACCTCCAGCAGGGGACACACACAAATGAAAGGTTACCCATCAACACGCACACACACAGTGTCCCCCACCTCCTGCGAATAGGCTCCGCTGCATGACCACGAATGCATTACCATAATCTCCAGAGAGACTCTCCATTCATCTCACATTAGCAAAACAAACGTGACAGACAAAGAACGCCGGCCCATTTAGACACGGGGCCATTAAAACTGTAGTTAGCTCAGAGGAGAAAGATGGTGGATTATGTGAGTGTCCATTAATAAGCCCAGGTCGAGCTGTTTGAACTTGTCGGTTGATGTAAAAAGATGATGAAGGGGTCTTTGAACTCCCCGCGATGACATGACGTGAGTAGCTGCTGTCACACAGAGAGAGAGAGAGAGAGAGAGAGAGAGAGAGAGAGAGATTGGAGGTACGCCAGCGACCCAACCCAACCCCAAGCCGTGACCTGTTACCATAGAAACAGAAGGATGTAGAAAGAAGGAGGAACACAGAAAAAAGGAGTGAAGATTATTTTTTCATGTCGAACATCGACACAGTAGAATTAAACCTAAGCAAGTTTCCCTGAAAGTGTATTTACTGAATGATGTATTTCATAACCTGCACTGAACTGCATTGATCTGATCTCAGCTGAACTGAAACAAATTGAACTACCAGAGGGGGCCGACACAGATGAGGTGAAAGAGTGGGGGGGGAAAAAGAGAGACAGGGGGAGATGTTAATGAACAGAGACAGGAATGCACCAAGAAATCAGAAAATCTGGAAAGGCAGAGCGAAGACGATGCGAGAGAGAGAAAGAGGGAGCACATGAAAAAATGAAGGCCGAGTGGGAATCGGAAACATGCATTATTAACGGGTAAATCTAAAAGCGCTTCATCATCAGAGCGCAAGAGATGGGGGTGGAGAGAGAGAGAGAGATGCAGAGACAGAGTGGAAGAAGAGGGAGAGCTGGGAGATGGCAAAGAGAGAAAAGCTAGCAGACATGACCCCACGCTCCAGCACATTGCCATGGCGACGAGAAGAGAGAGACAGATCCTGGATACCACATGACAACCAAGAATGCTAGTTCTTTTAACAGGAAGAGTAGCTGCACATTTTGGGAAATGCTTATTCGTTTTCTTGCCAAGAGTTGATGCCAGTCAAGCTATAGGGAGGAGATTGTTAGCTTAGCTAGGAATAAAGGCTGGAAACAATGGGACACAGCTAGCCCTGGTCTGAGCTAATAAATCCATCTACCATCATGTCTAAAGAGAACTAATTAACACGTTGTATCTTGTACAAAAACAAGTGTAAATGGGAGAGAGAGAGAGAGAGAGAGAGAGAGAGAGAGAGAGAGAGAGAGTGAGAATTAGCTATTTTATGGGGTGTTATACTGGAGCAGTGACTTTGAAGAGCTTCCGCTGGTTGCCTAGCAAGCTAATAGTGATGTCAAGGTTTCAGGAAGTCAAACATGACACCATGAATTGTTGTCTTTGATTTTTGGAAAGTGTGAATTAGAGAATTTAAAAGGTGCTAGTAGGTGGATTTTGTTTGCCTTTGGCAAAGTCAGGCTAACAGTTTCCCCTTGTTTCCAGTCTTCATGCTGAGCTAAGTTGACTGGCTGCTTTTGGTAGCTTCATATTTTGAGATGTAATGTTTATTTCAATTCTACCACTGAAATTATCTAGCCTCATTATGGTTATCCTTTTTTTCAAAATGGTGACAGACTCTAATCTATTCAAACAACAGTAGTCGTTCTACCTAATATGATATATGATCAAAATAACATCATCACTTTGATACAACCATCGTGTGAAACACGCTGATACTAGCACAAAGACAAACCTAACAAACCTGGCATCATTTACAGAAACAACCTGGCAAGTGTTGTATTTTAAAGTATTCCACAGTACTTAGACTAAATGTTTTGAATCTGTTTGATGAGCTTCCAGAAGAATACACATCTATTTGTTCACATCTTCAGTAAGGAACTAAAATGTCTCTATGACAACAGTGCGAATGTGAAATGAAAGCTCTGTGAATATTTAAACATTCCCTGAAGAAAAAGGCCAGTGTTTCTCTAAATGTCCTCATACCAACTACAGTGTGATCACTATGTCTGATTACTAAAGCTGTATGTCCCAAAGCCCGGTGCAATACCACTCTGATTTACTATCTATCCCCTGTTTCAATTAGCTGCCTGAGTTTATGGATCCACAGGGAACCACACTGCATGTGTCTGAATGTTTCAGTGTGTGTGTGTGTATGTATGTGTGTGTGGTAAACAGGGGGTGGAGAGGATTTTGCAGACTGTGATAGAAAAACTGACCCCAGGCATGAATAGAAATGTGGGTGCACGTGTGTGTTTGTGTGTGCCATAATCCCCTAGACTGAGGGGCCTAAGCAATCAACGACAGTAGCAGCTGCCCAAAAAAAACACACACACACAACACACACCATAACTGCCTGGCTTCCACACCCATTTCTACCATCATCTGATTTCTACATGATATTAACACACACACACACAAACTGGTAAATTAAAACACCAGTAGGGGGTCATATACAACCTAAAAACCCCGTCCCACACACATTACTTTAAATGTGGACAAAATGTAATTCCAAGTTGCTTGATATCCATTAAAAGGTCCAGTGTGTAAGATTTAGGGGGCTCTATTGACAAAAGAATGCAGGAATGCAATATAGTATGCACAACTATGTTTCCATGAATCACCTGAAAAAAACGTGTTTTCTGTTACCTTAGAAGGAGTTTTTTATGTCTTTAGAGGAGGTGGGTCCTCTTACGCAGGGTCCACCATGTTGAACTGCTACAGTTTCTACAGTAGCCCAGAACGGACAAATTAAACACTGGCTCTGCATTGGGCCTTTGACTTTTTTCATGGAATTCTAGTTTCTCCCTCCCTTCTCCCTTATATGTTAATTGTACAGTTGGAGCTTTGTATCTCCGCAGACGTCAGCAGATGTAAGCGGCTGACCAAATGGATCAGTCCTCATTTCTCTGCTCATTCTATCCCCACTGAGGAAAACAGTGTAAAATATACACAATATATATATATAAATATATCTGTGATGCCTAAAGCTCAGGTTGCCATGAAGAATGATTTTCCTGCTTTTGAGAGCATGTTTGATTTCCAGACGCCGGTTGCCTTGGAGCTGGCCAGCGCAAACAGCGCAAAACAAAAAAGCAACACTTGTGCAAAAATGTTTCTACAAACACGGGTTGTCAGTAGCACATCAACCCGAGAGAGAGGTTGAAGGCATTTCCAACTTCAAGTTAAAAAAAAAGTTTCATGGTAACTCATCTATATCTACAGATCACAATTCAGATTACAATTGTGAGACCCAGTAGCGCCTAAACCAGCGTCGACTGTTTGTCTGGAGCCTGAAGCTTGTCTGTGCATCAAGTATCAGACCTACCATCTGTGTGTGATGAGTTTTTTGGTGTAGGCCTTGGGGGTTATTTATTACTCGCCCTGTGTGTGTGTGTTCTGTGACCATGTACATCTGTCTGCATGTACCTACCATGTGACAGGAAATGACAAATGGCCTCATTAAGATGATCGCCAGGTTGGGTTTATTGCACCGTGTCATTGTGTCGCATAAAGATACAATGTTCCACACTTACCCTTTAGAAAATCCCCTGGCACGTAGATATTCAAATTGTTTGTGCATTTCAAAAGCCAGAGCACATCATGAAGATGTAAACTTGCTGTTTTGAGGCTTGTGCCAGTTGGTGACGTCCTGTATTTGTACTATCTCAGGAGAAGGAACATTTTGTGGGATAGATTCATGCAGTTCAAATGATAAAGTCCCTGGAAGTGTTCCAGGGTGTTCAAAACCACTCTATTACTGGTCTTCCACAGTCTTCCTGCATTGGTACACTTTGTAGTTTTCACTCTTTTTTAGTAAACTGTGAAAATAGTTTAGGGTGTTCACACAAAAAAAAAAAAATTAAATAGCAGAAATGGCATGATAGTTGGGGTAAGGCTAGATTGAAAAATGCCACAAGCCCGTGTTAAAATGGCCTTTACAGCTGCTTTTGAAGTCTCAGCTGAAGAGTTCAAATGTACGCATTCCCATTTTAATGTTTGTATATGTCTGTGTGTGTATGTTGGAGACAAAGACTGAGAGGGGGTTGGTTACCATGACTATTCGAAGGTTTTTTTTGTTTTTTTTTAATTTTAACAGTCTGTGAGCTTCCTTCCAATGACAGACAACACACACAGTCCAGTCCCACACACAAAGAGCAGCCAGAAAGAGCTGCGTTTAATCAGAGAGATTTACTGCCTCCTGAAAGTTTTTTTTTTTCCCCCTTTCCTCTCGAGGTTAAAGGGACAATTCTCCCATCCCCACTGTTCCCACTCAACACCACACAATGCGCACAATGGAGTCATCAAGAGTGTCGCACATGCACGCAGAGACGGTACGAGCAAGAAAGATAAATCAAGATTAAGGAACAGCAGGATGTAGCATTCCTCTGCTGCTCATCCTCTGCTAAGCTTTCTGCGGCTGAAAGGGAGCATATTGTAAAAGTGCCCAGGTATGAGGGAGCTCTCTGGGGATTGGATCCAATCGTCGGACTCGTTTTACAGCCCCTACAGAGGGAGTGTACTGAAAGCAGAGCATGGGGAGGAAACATGAGAATGACATGAACAGAAGGCGGCAGAAAAAGGCGACTTGTAAGCTGGCTGAAGAAGATGTGGAGTCGGGCCACCATCGGTGCAGATGAAATACCTCGCCATATGACGCTCAGGTCCATTAAATCACACAATGAGAGAGAGGCCTGCCATAGAGTTTGATTTCTATGTTAATGCAGGATTTCTACAGGCTTTGCAGGGAGATGCCTCCCAAGGCTATTCGATGGGGACTTTAAAATCTCATTTGACACTAACATGCACTCCCATACATGGATAAAGACATTCATTATGACTTTATTTACAGAACACAGCCCCGTGCAACGAAGCACAATGTCTGGATTTAATATGGCTTTCAGTAAGCTAGGATGAGAATGTAATGGTTGCCAAGAGATACATTTTGACATGTCACAGTAGCAAAAGCATGAGCGTACATACAAAAAAAAAGTCTTGATGTAAACTTTACATGACATCATGCAACCAGTAACATATCAGGATGTTGATACCCCTTGACAAGGGGTTCAGAAATATAATACAACACATCTGACACTGATTTGGGCAGATATTTCTGTTCTGTCAGGTAAAATTCAATACGCAAAATTATGTTTTGTGACAGTCTGTTTCGTAAAATGTTCCTTCTTTTTGTCTTTCTGTTCAGGCTAAGCAGGTGCAAACAAAAAAGGGAAGAATTTTACATTCGACAGATCACACATTTGGAAGATCCCCCTCTTGATCTTGCTAACCCAGACTGCTGAAGTCAATAACATCTTTGCATGCAAAGAGGACTGTGGATTTTACCACTCATCGCTGATACTGGAGTCATGCTGAAAATGTATGTGTCTTCACGGCCAGTATGAGAGGAAGAGGAAGAATGATTACTGCGACTGATAACTATGTACATAAGGAAAACTCATCTCATAAAAAACAATGGAACTTAATATAATATATAATAAAATGCAGCCATTTATGAGGACTTGAAGTTTGACGAAAAGGGTTTATAAAGGGTCAGTGAATACTGTAAACTTAATGCTAATTTAGCCAGCATAATGAAACTGAGAAATTAATGTAAAGAGAAGCTGGCTAATCCTTTGTTTCATACTATATTGCTAAAGAGACCAGATCCATTGAGATCTGAGAAACTGTAACCACGCATCGCCGCAGAGGGAGTCAACTGGAATAATTCCCAGAGTGCTTTACCTAGCAGAGCTTGGCCGTCAGTGACATGACATGTCAGAAACACGTTGAGAAAAAATGCCCGTGCAGCCAGCACCCTAGAGACCGTCTTATCTAAAGGAACAATACAAAGGGCAGGCAAGGGAAAGACAAAGATGAAGACAGATGTAGAGCAAAGCAATGAGAGAGAAAATGACTAGAGGGCAATGAGGAATGAGAAAGTCGAAATGAGCGTGAGGAACAAAGGAGCTGTGGACAAGGGAGGGCAAACAGTGGACCTATAGGATGCCTGGGAGACGTCTAATATTGACTGCATATCTTCCACCTAGCACAGAGAAAGGCAGTAGCAGAAGAAGAGGAACGGAGGATTGAGGCCTCCTAATATTAGAAACACCAGTGGAGGGATTTCTCTATGCGATCTCATTAATTTAGGACTCCTCCACGAAAACCTTGTTCTCAGGCTCAAAGCTGTGATGAGGAAGCGACGCGCTAACACAAAGGCTGCTCAGACACAACAGCTTACTGTGACAGTAAGCGCAGATATTACACTTTCTACATTCTGTTTGGTGGTATCGCTGTAACCAAGTGAGATTACTGTAAATGGGGTATCGCTTTCTTTCTTTTTTTAAACAGCTCAACAAAGCCGCCACATGGAGAGCGATGCCGGATTGTCGGCCTAACACTTTTAACTCCTCTGCTAGTGGCACAAACAAAGCAGCTTGCAGCTGTGTAAGCGGTATGTCCTGCAGCAGTCGTGCAACACAAAAGACCAAACTAAAGAAGAGTGATGGGAGGGGATACTGAATTTGCTATTTTTAGAAAATATCAATGAACTACAGTATAAGGACAGGTGTTTCATTGTGCAATTATCTTTAATGTTTAAGTCTCCCTCAGGCTCTCTGTGTGTATGTACACGTGTGGATTAAGCTATGTTCTGCTGTACAGTACATCAAACATGATAAACCCCCCAAGGTGACACCCAGCCATTTGTGATTAACAGCATGATTTTTCATATTCAGTCTACATGGATGGATTACTGGACACGGGCCAACAGGCTCATGGTTTAGAGGGGGCTCTAAGCCAAACACTCAATTTGAAGTGACTGCTATTAACATATCATACTGAAAAGTCAGTATCACGGTCATTGTGAGCATGCTGATGTTAGCCTTTAGCTCAAAATATCACTGTACAGCCTCATACAGGAGTTAGTATTACTGCAGACAATGAGATCTTTATATTGATACTTGAGTACCAGTTGATCTACACCGTATCTACACAGATGACTGGCAAACACTGCCCCAAAGTTCTTGAACATTCAAAAAGTACTTTCCCAAAAACCAGGGACTTCTTTACAACCTCGAACTATCAAATCTAAAATTTAGCCTCTGGTTCCTCCAAACGGATGTGTAAACTATGATATCCTGCTGGATACTAAAACATGCTTAATATTTATACAGTTTTGTTTCAGCAACTTGAACCTGAAACCCTGAAACCCTTTCTATGACTTCTGTCAATCACAAGAATTTTTGAAGTTTTGGCAACACAAGATAACAATGACAATAATGAAATGCTAGTATTAAGCATATGCATGATAATCTGTTTATCTGTGCACGGCTAACACAAAGTCACTTCATTTAGTAGTTTCACTAGATTGATCGGAAGCTCTGAAACATACACTTCACTAAACTGGTTAACCTTGACATTAGCAATCCACTTCTGAGGAAGGACATGCAGAACACTATCTAAACACAGAATTATACACCAGCCAGGGCTATAACACGCTTGTGTGCTTTGCGTTTGCATTTCTAAGTGCTGTATTTGTTTATGGCTTTTACGTTGAGATCAAATAAACTATTAGTAGCCTAACAATTGGCTTTCCTCGTCATCGCTCTCGATGCAGCTACCAAAAGAAGCTTTAAAAAGAAACCACGTGCAAATGCTCCTGAAGCCATCCTGAACTGCGTGACAGCCGTGATTCATGGCCTCACGCGAGCAGCAAAATGAAAGAGCTTGGCTGGACTTATTTGGATGCTGTCATGGTCCAGCAATGCAGTGTTTTCATGACTTCCTTGCTGTGGTGTGCAGGATCACTGTAGCATGAATCGGACACACGTGAATCTATATACTGCAATTGAGACACATGAACTGACACATACGTGCACGTGAACCCGCAGACACACCTACTTTATTTGCTTCCCACCTTTGCCCTGATTTTCATTAAACAAATTCACAATGAAACAACATTGACCTACAGTCAAATCCAGTGAACTAAACAAACCACAGCATCAGCCACGCCAGTCTGACTCAAAGAGTCACAGGTTCACAATATGCTAATATTACACTCTGGCTATTAAAACCCTTTGGATAAAAATGTCTGTTCTACATCTTGTATGCTAATTTGATACATTTGTAACACAGTATATGACAATCCATTGAGAAAAGGCTTCACTGTGTGTGTCCCAATAACCTCATTATTTGACCCCAATCTCAGAACTGACTATATCTATTCTTTGACAGCCTTTATATGGCTTTTGGAGCAGAAGAAATCAATATTCCAAGAGCTGTTTCTTTCACACCTGCCAATCTCTGACCATTCCTCGAATGACCATAATCAACACCTCTTCCCTTCATCATCTCTGGGGAATGGACTCCAGGGCATTACACATCACCTCAGTTATATTCTTGTTCAGTGTTCTTCAATATGTTTTTCAAGTCTCTTAAATCAGTTAAAAGTCTATAGTTAGTAATAGTTAAATTATAATCAAAATCAAACTTCTATTAAATTGAGCGTTTTAGCATCTTTCAACTCATTGTTTTGGTTTTACTGCCCAAAACTTTACTGATAAAGTGATAATATATCAATGTTGTCTTTGTTTGTTTATTTATTTATGTTGGTTAATTAGTTATTGGAAGTTTAACTACAATTTGCAATGCAGAAACTTTTATCATCCTGCTTTTGCGCATGCTGTTTTGTTCTATTGCAGCAAAAGGCAAGAGTCATTGGTTCATATCCTTCTAGCTATACCAACATCTGCTACCACAAGACAAATAGCCAACATGGATGATGTGAGGAGAACTCTTGTGCTGACACAACAGAACAAACGTTTTTTGTTTTTTTTCCCTCTATAGCTAGGCCTAGACCCGCAGTACAAGTGTGACTTAGCAGAATTCAAACCCACTTAAGAAGATCGAAAAAAAAGGTTTTCTGCCACACTTTCTTAAGGATAAATACGTCACCTTTTAGACTTCAGTTCTACTCCAGCCTTAATGGCTGTAGCTTTTGTCTGACAGTTCATCTTTTGAAAGCAAGAATCTGAGCCAAGGTGGATAATACAGTGTGGAAAACTTCACAAATACTGTTCACGTGAAGCCAGTCTCTGCCATGGACTTAAAAAGTAGCAGACCCTAGCAGTTTGCTATCACTCAATCTCTTGTTGCACACACACACACACACACACACACGCTATTCACTGCTGCCCACGGGGCTGTACAGCCCTGTTGGCCAGTAGCGCTGAGCTGAGCTTGTGGCAGGCCAGACAGCATGGACCCAGCTGTAAAAGAGAGGCTGTAGCTATCTCTATACAAAGACCCCAGTCAGCACTCTGGTACTCTAAAAACAGATTCTGTCTGAGCTAATGAGTGTACCTCACAGCGCAGCGGCCCAGAGTTTACATTGGGACAGTCTACATCTCCATCTGTGCAAATGCATCTTCTGTTGTGTTACTAGCCCATTAATGGAATACATAGATTATGACCTCAATAGAATTATTATATCATTGTTCATTTAAGTAAAACTAAATATCTATTGTCTCACTTGGTATATTTTGTTTTCGGTTCGTACAATTAAGCATTATATCTTTGCCAAAACCTGAGTTGGAGGAGTCAGATTCAGCAAAAAGAAAGGAGGCACTGAGCAGCTCTGTGTCTCTTACACTTTAAAACATGACTGACCATGAAATGGCTATAATGGGACCTGAATCCCTCTTCTTTTGGCTAGAGGAGCTTCTGTCTAACAAAATGCCCCTTTGACTGCGCTGGGATTTTGGCTAAACAAGATAAACTGAGTTAACCCACTCGACTCCATCCATCCCTGTGTTAATGAGCTTGTGAAGGATCACACCGCTGCCTAAAATCAGGCGCTTCTGCTTTCACCAACGCCGATGCCCTCCGGGTCCCCGACCCTATAATCCCAGGATCAATAATCCGGATGTCAATACGACCTCGTGCGCTGACACTTATAGATTTGTGATACCTGATACACACTATCAGTCAGTGTGTTAATGTGAATGCTCCGCTGTGGGTCAAGGGTGAGAAAAGTCAGTGAATTCCAAATCACAAAAAAGTGAAAGTAAAAGGAGATCATCACAGAACAAGAACCTGAAATTCTAAACCTGATTGTGAGACCGTGTCCTCTCCAATTTCTCGAACAGAACAAGGACAGTACATCCCCGATCATCCCAAATTCGACCCTGCTACATGTAAGATTGTGAGTGCAAGTGACAAGAGGGGCAAGGCACTCAATAATTCATCACTCAGTATAGCATTTTGTGGCCTGCCTTTGATACACCGAAGCAGTGGCAGTGCTTCTGAGCAAAAAGATAAGAGACATTTTTTTTGCATATATCAGTGAGAGGGTGTCAATTATTCAAACATGTATCATCCCTCGCAGCTAGAGGGACCCAGTCAGCTCAAAGTTGGTATTTCTTTAGCAATTTTCTGGTGTTAATTCAATATCTAAAACCATTAAGTCAAGAAAATAAACCATTATGTACAGTAGTTGGTTTTGTAGTTGTATTCCTCCTACATCCATTTGCAAACACTGCAAAATCAGTGCTCAAATATCACGCAGTACACAGGAAAACTACGTTATTAGGGAGGAATAAAAGCGAAAAGTTGAAGCTGCAGCTAAAGATTACTTTCGTTATCAAATTATCTGTCTATTATCTTCTCCATTAATCTGTTTAATCCCTGAATCATTTGTTCTATATAACACGCTGGTGGTTTTGTCTTACAAATGATGGAGAAGAAAACCAGCCAATCTTCATGTCTGATAAGCTACGACCAGTAAAATCTTTGAATTGACTCGATGTCAAACTGCTCCAAGTTGTTTCTCCATTAAAATTATTTCATGCATAAAATTCATATTCACTTCATGTTTTTGAGAGCAGGCTTCTACAACTCTACAACATTTATGATGTGAATGGTGGTCTACACTGTTATCTACTTCCTAGGCACAATGAATATCACTCAGGTACTGAAATCATCCGTCTCTGAGGTAAGGAGAATAAAAATTGATGTATAGATTAATAATAGTTGAGCTCGGGCAGCCAAGTGCATTAGAACTGCATCAAAACTGTGTTTAACATCATTACAATATCAAACAAAATAGCTGTAATAAATACTGATGTCTGTACAGATAGACTGATTAACACATGGGCAACAGTTATATAAGGACGTCTCTCACACACATGCAATTGTAGGACAATACCAGAGAGAATGACAGTATTAACTGTATCATTGCTGCCTGAACAACTGACAGGCCATGTGATCTAACAGTTACGGGACACTCCCTGGACATATGATAGCTTGTGTTACCAGGTTATGTGAGTGTGCACACAGAGGAGACCTCCGTGGGAAAAGTATGTGATACCCATTTTAGAAAAGTAACTGCTCTTCCACTTATTAATGGGCCTTTTGTAGAGTGATTTTCTTGCAGGTAATATATCACATGGCTGTAATGGATGACTGGCTTGAATGAATATGTAACAAAGTGAAGGGGTTTCCTGTGCTTTAGGAAAGGACACACTGATACATAGTAGACATCAATACCCCCCTTTTCTCTCCTTCTTCACTTCATCTATATTTGCGGGCATATTTTGCCCAACAAAATTATTTTAGGGTTTGTAAGGTGTGTCATAGAGACAAGCGTGGACTGCCTCCAGCGGGTAGTGACCGAGTGCTGGCTTGCACTTTGCTGGGTAAAGGTTAAATGGGCTTTGTGAGTCATGGTTCAGAGCGGAGAGTGGAGGAGAGATGGAGTGGGTTGAGGGTCAATACCAGCAGTGTGCATATGGTGGGAAAATGCTGGGAGGACACTGGGAAAAAAAACAAACTGGGCAAACAGGCCAAGTGCAGTCGGAATTATCGGCAGCCCTCCCAAGCATGGAAGGGATTAAAATTTTAAAAATGCAGATGTGCCGAAATGGCACATCTGATAACATTATTTTTAATGGAACAACAAGCTTACATCCATGGCATTTCAACGAAAGAACAACACACTTTGTTTAATATCATATTGATATCAGTTGATGCGTTTACAGGGCTCGCAAACAAATCGCTTTGACATTTTGTAAAACTGTTGTAATCAATATATTTAAATTAGCAATGGATCAAAATATCATCTGAAATGTAAAAGGGGTCACTCGAAACGTTAGTGACGAACCCACAGGGAATCGTCGTCTGACTCAGCGGATCTCTCAGCTCTACGGAGCATATTTCAGCTCATCCACTACTTTGACTTACTCACATAGCTCTCATCGGTGTCATTTTCAAGCAGCCGTTTTTAGCAAATAAGTCGAGATAAACCAAAAACCCAGCACCGAACAGGCAAATTTAGCAGCTAGCATGGAACCAAAACAATGCTAAAAGTAAAGTGTAAATAGTGGACTTCGAGATCTTTGTACATTAGCCATCTTACCTACACAACAATCTTCCTTGCCATGCCCTTTCACAAGTATGGAAAAAAAGACATCACAGATATTCATCTGTAAAATAAAAAAATTTAAAAAAACTATAGCTACTCGCTCCAAGCCAAGTCATTAAAACAGTTAATTATCCGTGTGCTAGTGCAAAAAGCTGCAAGGAAACGTTTCTTTTATTCAAGAAAAGGTTAAGTAGAATATCTTCTGTAATAGACAGTTAATTCTGCATTACAAATTGCCAAATTAATTGAGATTTTGAAGTGGCATAAAGTGGCTGCTTCTTGATGATAGATGGTTTGACTAAAGAAAAAGATGACAGCTCTTATTAACACACACAATACTGTATAAAAAGATGAAGCTATACACGGTATCTGCTGTGTATCTTTATGGGACAACATCAAAGACACAACTGTTTTTTTTTTTTGAGTTTGCCTAACAAGATAGTGTCCTCTTCAAAGTTCAAATCGTCTATGGCCCGAGGCCTACATCTCTGTATATGCGCTCCCTTTGTGCAGGTAATGTGTCTGATTTCAATCTAGCTGTGTGAGTATCATCGTCGTGTATCTTCAGCAATCAGAGCAGAGACATCAGGGTTATCTCTTCCCCACAGAACAGCCACCAGGAGAGCAGAGGTAATTTGGTAGAAAATGGCCACAATCTGTTCCTCCTTTCGATCAGTATCAGCCCACAGAGTTTCAGAGCCTGAAACCTACTGAGGAGCGCTCTTGAGAGATCTGCATCTTCAGCTTAAGTCTATTTGTCTCATATCTCATGTCTGACTGTAATAAGCTAAACCGCTACACAAACCATGCAAGGCAAGGTGAGGAAAGCGGCCTGGCTCTGAGAGGACAATGCAAAGTATCTGGCAGCCCAAAAAAAAAAAAAAAAAAAACAGCCATCTCAGCAGTTTTAGGGGTGAAAGAGATAGAGATGGAGTAGAGTGGCAGGGTGGGGCGTTATCTGTGATGTCAAATGCGATTGAGTTTGTGGGACGCCATCCAAAAGCATCAAATGATGCTGAGCAAGAGCAAACAGGAAATGAGTTATTCTTACAGCAGGTCACAGCAGCCTGCACTGCATCAGGTGACATGAAACATGTGCTGACAGTTCGCTAGAAAAAACAAACAAACATGCTTTTATATCAATAAACCCAAGACTTGTGTCAGTTTTCATCTACTGGCCCAATGGCTGTCAAAATCGTACTGTAAGTCTGACTCACAACTCTTCGTGTGAGTGAAGCAGTGACATAATCAATGTCATAGGCTTATCTTTAGATTGTCAATGTTAACACACACACTGTATGTACAGTGCATTTAATCTCTTTGCATAACCTATTGAACATTTAATCAGAATTCTGTGGGGCAGCAGTGTATATAGAGTATATATGTACATGTGAGGAGCCTGATTTCAAATTAAGGTTTAACTATATGAAATAACTCAAGATGACTCTTTTATTTTGGAAATATAAAAACAACCAAAAGAAATTATATTTGTCCCTAAAATTTTACTAGACTTGAGACAAGACTGATAAAATGTGAAGCACACAGTAGTTATAGTCAAAATAGAATTAGTTTCTGTCATATGGAGTTTCCCATTTACTGTGCACTGCACACTGCTGGCATGTGAGCATGTGGTTTTTCCGGTTAAAGTTGGATTAAAAAGATATGATATGACTCTCTTTATATCTTCAAGGCCCGTAAACTGGATCTGCCCGCCTTTAATTGGTTTATGAGTTAACAGACACATCTTAAGATGACAGATGACTTTTTTTTCCACAATGAGAACTCCTTCTGTTCTCAGTCCTCCTCATCTGCTGGCTGGACAGTTTATCTTTTTCTACAAAGACATTCTTTCAGTACGACCGGAGGGCACTTATCGAAGGCGAGCCGGCCTCAGAAAGGCCCCCTCTCAGAGGTCAGACGAGTAGGATCGAGGACACATGCCAGGCTCCATTGAACTGGAGCCGCTTTTCCCACACCATACACATATTGATGATTAGCAGATGCTCGATATAAAGCATCCTCTGAACAACTGAGGCCACAGTCACAAAGTATTTCACAAATGCCACTGAGACACATTTATCTGTGTCTGTCTGAACTGTGTGGTGTCACTACTGGGATCCCACAAGGTTCTGTTTTGGGTCCCCTGTTTTGTCTTTACACCAGAAGAGAAGGCTCTGTTATTCACTCACATGAGTATGTCTTGCTGACATCTCTTAATGGATGTCTGCACACCACCTAAAGCTCAACCTTGATGACAGTGAGCTGCTCTTCCTTCTAGGGAAGGCATCTCTCATCCATGACCTTTCCATTGCTATTTAGAGCTCAGTGATGTCCCCAGCTCGACTGGAGAGAACTTGGGTGTGACACTTCATTCATCACTTCATTTTCTACACTGTCAGGAGGGTGTTCCCTACCTGGAAAGTGGCACAAGTTCTGCTCTAGGCTCTTGTCATCTCAAACCTAGTCTACTGGTCTATCCTACATCCAGGACAAACCATACACCCCCTGCCTGTCCACTACGCTCTACCAAGTGACATTGAGATCTTTCATCGAGACTGCTGTTCAGACTGCACATCAATACAACTTTGCCAAAATATCTCACCAGAAAAAAAACAAAAATAAACACGCACACACAAGAAATCACACCAGAAATCACACTAATCTTGCCACAGGGAGTATTAAGGTCCTGTATACCCTGTTTGCAGACTTCAGGCCAATGAAATACATTAAAAAGCAATACATAATTACACACTCTACAAATCATGTGTAAAGGCTCAAAGATAAATCCTCCATCAAACTAATCTCTCCCCATGGCTGGAAGTAGAAAGATATACACCTTTGAGAGAAGAAGCTAAAAAAAAAAAAGAGCCGTAACTGACAGATTCAATTATGCTGTGTACAAACATCTTTAATAATCATTGTTAAGGCTGGTTGGTTTACACCCACCATGTGATGCTGGTGCCTTAAACCAAATGGATGTTTAGTGCGATAAGAGGAGCTCTTTAATGGCTTCTTTGACCTAAATCCGCACTAATCATTTTAGAGCTGTGGCAAAGATTCTGGTGGAAGGGGGTAATATTATTTTTAAGCCTACTGTACAATGAATTAGGCTCCCACCACTGGGATTTGAACGTTCTTCCTTTGTTTCCGTGAACACTGGAAAAAAAGAGGATATATATGACAATATATCTTTAATATAAGTTTATATATTGTGTTTTTCTTTTCTCTTCCCAAGGGCCAATACCTCATCCTTCCCAACAATAGCAAGAGAAAAGAAACAATGGAAAACACATTACACCTTTTTTTGTCCTCACTTCAAAAACTTAAAAGCAAAGTGGCATTTTCTAAATGAAATAATCTAACTTTGTCAGAAGTGCTATGAATGGATTTAACATGATTGGAACTGTCAGTGATCACAGTCACTAACACTCAAATCAAACAGCAGTGAAAACAAATAACAAATTTGCCTGCATATGGCTGAGCATGCAAAATTAAATCAGCCGTTCAGAAAGATGTGCTGATATGTTTTTATACTCAGCAAGTGATAGCTACTACCAGTCTGGCAACTCCTCTGCTCTCACCCACTCTCCCATCTGTTGCCCACCTGATCCACATAAACAACTCATCGGTGGCCTACAAGCAGACTCAGACCTACCGATGACATTCTGTTCTGAGTCTGATAGGACGCTAAAAAGGTGAAAGAGGTGAATAAAAGTGGAATTATTGATCTTTTAAGGTTATTTTTCATGTGAGTGTGTTCACTGCAGCTCTAGGTTTCTCTTCCTTCCTCTCACCGTATGAACATATCTTCATATCGTTGTAAGACAATAGCCGGTTCCTAGATTGTGTCCTTCCTGATCCTGTGGTTTTCTTTTTCTCTTCACCTCTCCTCTTCGGTCCTCTCCTTTCCCTTCTCTTCATTTCTTCTCCTCTCCTCTTTCTCTCTCCTCATCTCTCCCCATTCCCTCGTTTCCTTTCCTCCCCTCTACTTTTATTCTTTTCCTCAACTCTCCTCTCTTTACCTTCCTCTCCTGTCTTCTCTTTTCCCTTTCTGTCCTCTCTCCCTTTTTCCTCCCCTTTCTCCTCTCTCCTCCTTTGATTTCTCCTTGCATCCTCTCTTCCCTTCACCTTTCTTTTCCTTTTCTCTCCTCTCCTGGTAATGTTGGAGTTGATTAACGACTTTTATACTGAGTGTGTTTAGTGTCGAACTATAAATAATGATTGTTTCCATTATTAATTAACGTGATGATTATTTTCTAGATCACTTATTTTGTCTATTCTTAAAATCAGAATTGAGAGAAAAAGGCATAATTTCAGAGCACAGGGTGACATATTGAAGATATGAAACAGAGAAAAGTAGCAAATCCTCATATTTTCTGTTGACCTACTAGTTGATTAATCAACTAATTGCTTAAACTTTAGTTCAGTGTTTACAAATCACATTGGTAGAAGAGAAATGCACTGAGCCGAGCTGTGTTTATCCAAGGCAAACAGGATTACAGTGCCACCTAAGTGGCTCTGTTGTATACCTGCCATTAAACTCTCAGCTTCAAATCAATCTTGTCAGTGCACAGCTCCTCGTAGCCCTTCACTGTGCAAAAAAAACTGGGTCTCTCCCATCTCCCAGCAACATTATCTCTCTCAAAACAGGAAAAAAAAAAAAACGTGACAAAAAACCATCTGTCTTGTATGGAAGGCAGGGAGAACAACAGCATCTGCTCTCTCAGGAATTTCACCAGCAGCAGCAGTGCGAGTGTCACACTCCAGACCTGGCTTTAACTGTTCCCCATTTTCCATTTCATCAATCTTCAGCCAGTCATGCTAATTTAATGTGTCCCAGTCGCTTAATGAAAACACCCACCCAAACATGTCCAGCTGTAAGCCAAGGGTGTGGGGGTAAGTACAGCGGGGGTGTGGGGGCATGTTTATGCCCCTCCCAACCCCCTAACCCACCATCACCGCCGCAGGGTGCTGGTGCTATTAACCCGGCGCATGCAGAAGAATCTATGATGCTAATGGTATTCATTTGGCAGCAGCTTCTTGGTGGTCTAGTGCATGATGGGAGGTGGGAGTTTATAAATCTACACTGAGACAAAAAAAAAAATTCAGGATGGTTCTATTATGACTTCATTACCATGTACACCTGTACACCTCATTGGCAGCTGCTTATTTAGGGAGTGTGTTTAACAATGCTTATCTTTTTAATTCATCCCCAGAGGTTATGTGTGTGTTGTGGCAGTGCCTGAAGTAGTGCCGAGGCTGATTATAGTGTCCATTGTTACAAAAACACAGAATATAATCAACATTATGCGACTGTAAAATGCAAATGTGCAAACTGATTTTCACATCGCATTAAGGGATGGTATGGACTAGAAGCAAATACCAAAATCCCAAATACCAAAAAAGAAAGGATAGCTCTAAAACATTAATAAGTAATTCAACATACAACGAATCTTTCTGGTAAATAATTGCTGTATAGCAAAATCAAATAATTTTCTGTTTTTATATAATCGTAAACTGATTGTTAGCCAGACAAAAAACAAAAAAGCAACATGAAGGCATCAGCATGACATCAGCTGACATCAGCTGACATTTTACAAACCAAACCATTGATCACTTAATCAGAATAATTGATAATGATAGTAGCTTCTACTCCTGGAAAACGTGACCTCAAAATGCTGATTCCGCAGTCGATGGCCATAGTAATATTAATATTGCCCTTTAAAGCTGATGTAGGCTGATCCAACAGTGTGCTAATGTATCACAATCACAACAACATACACGAGAGGTTTCCTTCCACGCTCGAGAAAGAGAAACAACAACTCCATCAAAATGTCACTTTAAAAGATGATGGATTTTGCTCACCACGAAAAGTTACAATCTATAAAAAAGGTAATAGAGGCCGAAAGATATGACATTGTCACAGTTTCAATCTCACCAGAGTGAAATGAAAGGGAGTTGACCTCAACCCTGATCCCCCAAACAGCACCCAAAACAACATTAAGCGTCTCCCTCATCTAAAAAAGAAAAAAAACATAGTCATCACTTAAGGTGCTAGCGGGTAGAATGAGAATGCACCTAAACCTCACTATGAGCTCCATCACCTGACTTGTGTCTAATGGGCCGTGGATAAGTGGGAAAGCGGGAGAGTGACGGTGACACTGCGTCTGCCGTGAGTAATGTGCTCAGTGCTGCCTCTGCCCTGAGAGCTGTCACACAGGAGGCTGAAGTCATGTCTTGTGATGTCTCTTGGGAGAGGACGGAGGCTTGGGTGGGGGTGTCTCTTGAAAAGTGATGGTGGTGCCAACACACGATGCCTGCCGTGACATGCCACAGCATTATAAGATACATGTATCGGATAAATGATTTTTTGAGTGCAAAGCAGATGTTCAATATGTTAAAGATGTGGCTGAAATATGTCCTATTTGAGTGTCCTAATTAAATTCAGTCGTTTAATTTTCTACTGTGACATATCGAAATGTCTCCTGTGAAAAAGGTCAATTCTGTTTCACTGTTACACCTCTGTGAAATGACTTCTGTAATATTACCGAATCTCCCCAATCAAACAGAAGTTTGATATTCGAGTACGGTTTGATTCACAGAAACCCATGATGTGAAACTGAAAGTTTCAGAGGGAGTAAAAAATAGAAAGCAAAAGGGAGTCTTGTCTCAACTCTCGTTATGTTCCCGAATACAAAAATGCAGTATGAAATGCTGACTGGAACTTTCCAAAATGTAGGTTAACAGGCTGATATTAGCATTTTGGACCAACTGATTACACTTCCCTACTGAATACAAAGCTTGTGCCGTTGTTATATGTTGTATTTACCATAAATTCTATATATATATAACAGATGAGTGCTTAATGATATAGGGACTTATTTGCATGATGTACGATCGAGGAAGTGAAGTGAACACACCACATGTCATACTGCATCACAGAGTGTTACATCAACAGCAGATGCTGACTGCAAATATTAACTCTGCATGAAATAACTCCACACTGTGGATTCTTATTAGCGTCACAATGATTCCTTCTACTCATGGGCTGTTTTGTAGTCAGGTGTGATACCCACCGGTCACCTACTGCAACACATAGTGCAAACAATATTACCAGCATCTGTTACATGTCACCAATCAAGCAGACATAATGACAAGTGCCACCCCCCACCGACTGTCTGTTTTCTCTACAAATGAGCAGCATGACAACTCTGCATACATCTACGTGGAAGTAACAAAGTAATGCAGCAACAAGGGACTATACAGCATATTATTAAAACAATGGGAGACACTTCTGACACACACACACACACACACATATGCACACAAAGAATACAGCCATGCTGTCCATTCATAGCAGCCTGCATACAGCTTACAAAAAACTGTATCTTCACACTGGCTGCAGCTAACAACTGTTTTCACTATTGAGTCATTGTTTTTATCAATTCATCATTTTGTCCATAAACACGCATTGTTGTTGAACAAGAAGCTAAAACCAGAGCGTGTTTGTGACTTGTGATCTATGATTAAATTTGATTTCAATTTTGTGTAATCAATTAATTGGACATCAGTTTTAGCATTAATAGTGACTGTAAATGCATTGGATTCCTTGAGGAACTAGGATTTCACCCCAAAAAAGACGAGTCGCCTCCTGTGATTGACTGAAACCAATCCGCTATCAGCTGTTATCCACTCCTTTCTGTCTGTTTCTGCCTCTGAGATTCAGATTCAGGAGGGCATCTCCCCCTCTGTGAAAAACAGTGAGACAATATGAGGGGAAACCCCCCCAGAAAAAAAAAATATATATTTTATGGAAAGCTTTAATTGATTTCATGCAAGGAATCAATGAAAATGTGCTGTCCTATAATAAAAGCACAGGAGGCCTCCTATTCCTAGCTTAGTATCTAGAAACAAGGCCTTAGTGGATTTGCTGCCTGCCTTGAAGAATTGACAGCTAGAGGAGCTCAGCTACATCTGGCAGCATCACCAGCAGACATCAAATAATCCTCTCAGCTGTGGGGCCTTTCCGCACCGGCCGGCAGCAGCAACAATAAGCACAAACCCTCCTCCTGCTGCTGCTGCTGCTGCTGCTGCAACCAGCGTCCATTCAGCATCCATTCAGCACAACAGCCGATCAACACATTGCTTTTTTTTGCCTCCCTCAAGATGCAGTGCGTGCGGTGCGGTGTGTGCACGGGCTGCAGTGGTCTTCTCTGCTCTTTGACGCTCAGAAGAATCCAGATTGGGAAAAAAAAAACGACAATCGGCGTCAACTGCGCCTCCATATTGCTGTATTATTTGCACCTGGTCATCCAAGCAGCATCACCGGGATGCTGTGGCCAAATATAAATGCACCGACTTGACACATCCACTGCACCATTATTCTCGTGATGAACACAACAGAGGAGAAAGAGAAGGAAGAGGAGGAGGAAGGGGGGAAATCCTAATCTTCAAAAGACAAAAATAAAAAGATAATAATAAAAAAAAATGTTCAAACTCACCGTCTGCTGCAAACCGGCTCCTGTTTCCTCTCCCCGTCAGTGAGTGTGTGTTGATGCTGTGGAAAAATGATGAGGTGTGTATGCGCGCGTGTGTGTGTGTTGTGTGTATTAGAGGGAGAGTTCCCGGCTAGTGTGTCCGTCCCCCCCTTATTCTCAGCCGCTGCAGCAGCAAGCTGTGGTCCACACGGATCCTCCGCTCTCCTCACCAGCTCCCCCGCCGCTGTCAAAACCAGCAGCGACAGAGATCGTCTCCGCATCCGAGAGGATGGCAGACTCACGAGAGAAAAACCTCACCCCGTGGCCAAGACCGGCTCTGCATTGTTTGCCCTGACGTTGTTACAATTCAACAACATAATGCTTTATTATTTTGTAGTTTTTTTTTCCTTGCAAGAATATGCAGTGCACCACATTTCTGTATACTAAAATAAATCCATAAATGAATAAAGTTTTTGAGCTTTTTATTGCTCAATGCAAGTCTGCTGTAGATCTAGTCTAATATGCATGGCTGCAGCCATGTGTCTCTACTGATGAATCATAGAGAATTAGCTGATATATTATATATCTTATAATAAACTCGTGAGAAATTAGAGGATTTGTCAGTTATCGTTTATCAGTTTCCATCTGTGCCACACTAAGACTCCAAGCTTCAACCTTACTTCTGGTAGGCGGAGAAGCTGTCAGAGTGAGACCTCCTTGTTTTTCCTCCCCTGTCGCTGATTCGCTGCCAATCCGGTGCAGAAAGAAAAAAAAAAAAAAAGAGGAGAAATAAAAATCGCAACAGCAGCGACCCCGTCTTAATGAGCGGCGGCAGTGAGAGCTGCAGACAGACATGTATGAGATGATCAATAAGCCTGCAGAGTGCCGGTATCAGCCTGCACCGTACCTGATCAAACATCTCCGCATTCCTAAAATAAACTGCAGCCTTGTACTGTATGTCTGTGGTCATCGCACATTTCTAATATATGAGAATTAATTCTTTCTAATTTGCCAGGGTCATTTTATACTTTCTACTGTTTAGAATTTGCTCACCATATTTTAAAAAGTAGAAAATGATTCACTGCCCTTTCCACTATCTTGATGAGCTGTTACACATTTGGGGCTATCTTAATGAAGATGATAATATGATGTAGTATGACAAATGAAACGTAAATAATCAACTTTTCTGGGGAACCCTGATGACCGAGAGGTGCTGCCAGGCTGCGGTGGAATGTAACCAAGTATATTTACTAGTATAGTATAATAAATATAATTAATATAATAAATAAGTACATGTATTTTCATTTTATACTTCCACTCCTGTGGAACTGTCTAACAATTTTAGTCCTGTCCACTGAAAACCATGCGCCTTCAAATCTGGTGATGTTGAATTAGAATTTTTCTGATATACTGAATTACTTAATGTTTCTTTATGGGTAAAATGGGAAAATTCCTCTACTTCTTAAGCTAACTAAACTATTAAAATGCCCTCTTGGATTAAATGTAAACAGAACAGTCAAAAATCTGAAGACAGGCCTGTTTTGGCAACTTCAGAGCTCATAAAAAGTTACTTTTTTAAATTTTTTTTTTAGAAAAACAGCTTATATAATATGATGCATGGATGTAGATAAAACTACCCAGCAGTACATCATATATAATAGTACAACACTACTGACTATTTACTGCAGAAAGAGTACCTTTATCTTTTGATTCTTGAAGAGAGTTTTGCTTACACAGTGGAGTATTTCCAGTGTTGGATTGCTTTTAGTTAATGAAAGAATCTGAATACTTCCTCCACCACCATCTACTGCTGGCTCTATAATAAAGGCCTAAAATACCCCCAAAAATGCTTCAAACAGCTCCTGGTTCTGGGTGTTTCCCCTGTCAGACACAGGTGTTTCTCTGCCATCAACACAGGACAGGTGGCTCATGCGCACACACACACACAGCCATGGCTGCACTGGTGTCAAACGCCCCACCGCACATTACATTATCATTACTGGCAAACCGACCCACATCGCATTTCGAACTGCAGAGCTCATACGGCAGCTGTGTGTGAACATCCCTCACCCTCATCACTCCATTCCAACGGAGGACAGCCCGAGCATGTCTTACACACGTTAAGACTTCCAATCAATCAATACCAGTGATGTCCACACTGTTTCTCTCACGCTCTCTTTTGTCTACCAGTCCAATGAGTGGAGGTGAGAGCATCCCTTTGAATAAAAAAAGTGCAACACCTCAAGGCGTGTTTAGATCATCAGCGTCGTGTGAGGGAAAAAGGGGGGTATACATGCACCGTTTTCTCACATGATAAACGCATGTAACACTCATTCGGGGCTTGAGGGGCATTAGCAGTCGTGTGTGAGTCATGTAGTGTTACTATGAGTAATGGTGGCAAGTCCTGGGGGGGGTAAGGCCGGGACCAAAACAAAGAGGAGTTTTACCAATGGAGCTCCTTTGACAAAACATGATTTAACCTGAGATAAGAATGTGCCGGCGAGTCAACAACAGTTATATTCCAGCTCCTTGATTTAAATACATAATTGCTTTTAATGGGTGTGTCTTGCAAAACACACGAAGATGATCTTTTCACACATCTTAATATTGACCCAGAAGATTGGGTTTGCACATATTGATATACGTGCACAGCTGTTGGACAAATAGGATCTGTGTGTGTGTGTGTGTGTGTGTGTGTGTTTTTGTGTGCGCAGGTGTGTCCCCGCTCTAACCGACTGGCAGAGGTCTGTGGAGAACCACAGCACGGTGTAAACTCTTCTGCCGTGTTCTCTTCGACGAGGAGACACGACGGCGGACAGTTTTTTTTTTTTTTTTTGTAGTTTTGTGACGTTACAGACATACCACCGCGGACTGTGAAATACTCCGAGGCATTTTCATCATACTTTCACTGGCATTTCTGAAAGTGTGTGTCAACGGTTCCTCTCGCTGTTCCAAAGGTCCTTACACATTGTATGAAAACAAACAATGAGCTGTGTGAACTGTGTACTTTTAAACCAGTTTATACAGGCCGGGATATATTATAGTACCACAATGTCTCTTTTGACAGCTACCAGATACCTGCTCCATGCTGTCATCGTTTACACTACAGCCTTCCAAACTTGGTCAGAGAGTGACATCCCTGACAAACAACACTCGAAGAAATAGTGGTTCCTGATGTGTGCTCTGGTGGACTTAGAACCTTTTTTTGTTATGGGTCTTAGGGCCACAACTGTCAGGCGGTTAGGGTTAACACACTTTATACAGGGTCGAGTTGGCTGACTCCCCGAGGGGCTGCCAACTCTTACGCAATGACCACGAGACCCACACAATTAACCCTTTTCATATGCTCCCACCCAATGTCCATTAACCTCCAGATTCATATCTGTCTGAATTGCTGCACACTGCTGCTTGTCCGCCTCCTGTCCTCAGCGATCCGTTTTTTGACTGCATCATAGACCTCTACTGTCATTTAGACTCAGTTTGTGAGAGACATGCGAGAACACGTCCGACAAAACGGCTTCATTTCGCATTTGGCTCCTCTGGCAGCAGCACAGCGTCTCTGCCTCTCCTCTGGCACCGTGAGTTGCTATTGTTATGGGAACACCCTGAAGCCTTGATGATTTTTAATTAAATCATGAATGTCGCCTGACTGGTCCTCAATGTTGAAATCTTGTATAATGACGTACATGTAAGTGTACGTGCCAAATAAAATTGAAGCCTTAAAGCTCCTCTCCTGATGGAAATATTATGTTTGTCCTGTGTGCAAATCATCGTCGTGCTTTGGTATTTATCCTCGCTCTTACTGATCACAGGACCACTGGTAAGTATCTTAATTTGGCTGTCAGAACTTGAACTGCGCATATAGGTGTCAGTAAATATATATATAGTTGATGTGACCACAGCACCTCGGACATGATGAGAAAAGTCTGACAAATGCAAACGAAATAATTCAGTTAAGAACTCGATCGCTCTCTTCTATTTTTAGGCTGAATTTCTAGTTTAATAACAACTATTTTCTTTGTTTTCTTGACAAAATAATCCAGTCGGATTCACAGTTTTGTACAATTAGTTTTTTTCTTGAATTTACTTTGCACATTCTGTTTCTGTTTTGTCGCTATTTGCCAACCCTCAAAGAAAGTAAGAGATCTGATTTCGATTCATTTGCCCATCTCTGTTGTGTTCGTGTGTGCAGTTTGTTGACTAGAAGTCTTGGGCCGGCCCTGGTTCTTTGGAATACTAGAGACACAAAAGGGTGACCTGCTTTTGATAAAAACAAACAAAGGAACACTGTGAACGTTTTTGAACTGTCTTTTTTGTCAAATACCTAACCTACTGCCTGAAAAAGAGTAATTTCCATATAAGAACAATTACGTAAAAAGTTCCTTGCAGAACCAAAAAAGGTTCTCCTATGGCATCAATGTAAAAAAAACTATTTTTAAGGGTGAATGATGAAGCGGCTTCTTCACACTACATATCCAGAGATGACCTAAGGTTAGAAGACATGAAGAAAACACAGAGGATAAGCAACTGCATGTGAACTTTCAAGCCCTTTGGGTGAGTTTGCCCTCTGCTATGACAGATGGGATCCATTCCTTCTTCCTCATTTCTACTCCTGTGTGGGATTCGCAAACACTTCTAACCCCTCGGGGATGTTTTTGTTGGCTTATTTTGCGACACCGGAGATACAGTAAACTCTCTCTGATCACATGCATGACTGTTTTTATATACTTGTAGTTCCAGCTCATTGAGCATGCCATGACGAAACAAGGTGTGACAGCTTGCACAAACGTCGCATCGCATGGCACGCTGTTGTTTGCAGAACACGCCACATCTTGGCAGACGTTCGGCTAACAAACAGTACGTGCAAACCAAAAGAGAAGAAACGCAACAACAGCCCGGCAAACTTAAACTTCAATGTGATCGCTTTTATGCGTTTTCAGCTGTCAAAAGCCCACTTCTAGCAGCAAAACGAAAGAGGTGGATTGTGTAACACATTTCTGCCAGATCAGGGACAATTTTAGTCAAACGTGGGCACACATACATTGAGAAGATTGTAAACGAGAAGGGAACTATAACGGTTGCTAGGGAACAACATAAGACCTGACCAGATCCAATTCTGCTTGAGGACGAGGAGGAGGAGGAGGAGGAAAGAGACGGACCGCTCCTGCCACAACAAGCAATTAATAGTGAAATGGTATGAACTGTAGATTTCACACTCCTTCACGTAAACACAGCCTGGCAGACTTTACTTTACCTTGGCACTTTGGCCTTTCAGCCTCAAGGAAATTGCTCAACAGGATGAACATCGCCGGGGAGTGTTAATCTCATGTTCACCTCATTTGTCCGTCTCGACGGCGCTTGTCAGAGACACTCAGTCTCCTCACACGGAGAGACGGATGGGAGACTTAAATAATGTCTTGTGCTGTGTTTGACAGTGGCATTTCACAGCAACAACCATGCCTCCTTTACTCAGATCAAGTCAGATGTCCCAACAATTTGCTAAATTTTTCTTTTTCAGTATTTTACACTTGTTACAGGTGTTTTATTTGAGGTTTTGGTATCTATATGAATGTAGATTTATCTTTTAAGCACCAAAAAAACATCTCACTACAGTTTCACATCTCCTCTCTCACGCTTCTCTCTAGAGCTCTAGCATAAATGTGTGAATATATACATGAATATCTGTGAAGAACATGGCATTGAAGGGGAACACATTCACTGATAACAAGATTGAACAAGAATTTTGGAAATATCAGAGAAAACCCTTGAAAGATTTTGCTCAGTTACAGTAATAGAGCTTTTAAACAGTCTTTTATGTCCCATTTTTATTATTAAGCACATAAACTGCATAGTATCTTATTCACTCACAATATAATGTGACCCAAATTGGCAACCACATTTTTAGTTTTGGCAACCGAAAGCTGATGTCTGGTTGCCAGCCTAGAAACCACAGTTAAATGTCTGTGTTGAGCTGGGAAACTGATATTTCAAGAACAAAAACAGACAAGTTAGACCTCAGCATGGGGAGGTAAATATGTATTTTTTGTGTGATACGGTTGAACTGACCATTTAAAGTATAATGTGTTCCAATAAATCAAATTCAGATTCTTTAATCTTTTAAACATGTAGTGCCTTTAAACTTTTAGCCTTCAATAAAGCTGTGTAGCTAGACTTTACTGGGACATAGGATTTGTTTTTATGATTTCTTCATACAGAAACTGAGAAATCGCTAACAATTCAATGCACATAAATTAAAATATACATTAATAAAATGCCCCAGTAGTAGTAAAATCTGAAACTCTTAGAAACACATATTCTGCTGTATAGCCAGATTTCAACATAGATCCTCTTGTAGGATCTGTCAAGCCAGTATCAGTGTTTATCCACTGATAAGACCCTTCTGGAGTAAGGCCAAGTGTAGGCAACACAGCCATAAATCAGACATTGACGTTTGGGTGAAGCTGCCACTGGTGAAGTCAAGCCAACTGCAACTTTGACAGTTTGAAACCAGGAGAGAGGCTTCAGTCAAGTGAAATACTTGACACATCATTCACTTTCTTTCTGACGCGTGTCATTGTTGTGGAGGTCTGTAGGTATGCCTCCTTGTGGCGTATTGTTCACGTCGATTGGGGTAACGACAGTTTGACTGAGAGGAATGACGCTGTGGAATTTCAGCGGATCTTCAATGAGGTCAAAACAATAAAAGGCAGAAAATCAACGTGTGCCATTGTGTGAAAAAAAAAAGAAACAATTCATCACTGGAAGACACGTAGCATTCCTTTGTGACAACACTATTGTGGGGCTGTGTGTGTATGGCTGCGGAATGGAAAAGCAGATACAGAAATCAAAGAACATGCGGCACATATTCTCAACCCACCCACTTCATGAGCGGAATTTGAAAGAAATAATACAAAAGGTCAAAAGAGAAAGGAATTCAGATCACGTTTTATTTTTCAGGACATTTTTTTTCTTTTCTTTTGCATTCTACCAAGCAATAAAGAGGGGAGGGATCGGGGGAAAATCTCACAATGTAAAAAGTGTGTCAACTTTTTATGTCAAGTGTGCGACAATAGCAGCCAGGGCTTAGGAATTCAGGCTTGAGAAGGAGGTTAAAGGCAAGAGCTTAATACTGAGCAATGAGCCACAATGGAGAACATGCTTTGTAGGAGGAAAACAGCAATCGCGTTCTGATGCGTTCTCATTAGAATCAGATCAGATGTCGGCGTGGCTGCAGACAAATGACGGTAAACTGAAGAATCCACAGCAATTTTTTATCATGTTCTTAAATCCTAGCACAATTTATAATGAGTTCAAATACTATTTACATTTTTCTTAAGAGGTTAAGAATAAGATATTTTACAAAGTGCGCGAAGTCCTTTTTCTGTACAGTGTTAGAAATAGGCAGTCGTGTGTGTGTTCTCACTGTGCAATCACGTATTAACTGCTTCTTAACGTGTTCAAGTTACTTGAAATGCAAGTTTCAGAAAAACTACTCATCATGTTATCATTAATTCTTCATAATATGGTCACGTGTCAGTGCCACGTCGTCGTCTTTGTGCGTCCAGTCAACCAACACCTTTAGCCGGCTTATAATTCATATATTTATGAACTTGTGCACACATACATGTCCTTTCTCTGATCGATCAAGTGAATGATTTCATCAGTGAACCTGCTCTTTTTATTATTCTGTCTCCATCATACACATTCTGTCGCATAAAGAACAAATTACATCCCTTCTGTAATTTCACATTATTTACTGTATCTTCTTCTTTTTTTTGATAAATAACTTTCAGTCCTTTTAGTGTTCAGTAGATATTCAAAACATGTGAACCAATGACTTGGTTTTTCCACTCCAAATCTTTTAAAAAAAGTGTCCAGTTTGCTCCCTTTTCATGTTCATCTATTACAGTAAGTCTTGGGAGTTTTACGCTCCATGTATGCTTACCTTAAAAAGTCTCTGAGTCTCTCCAACCTGCTGCCAGGCCATTAACTACAGCTTAGAGCCGAAGGGGAGACCCTCGTACATGTCAGCCTTGAGCTTGCCCCATTCGGCCAGTCTCTGGATGGTGCTCTTCTCTTGGCCCAGCACGCTGGCTGCCTTCCTCAGCTTGGCCTCGTTGCGCTCCAGGTAGCGCTCCCCCTCGCTCTTGAGGAAGTTCAGCTTCTCCACCCGGCTCTCGTTCAGCGGGATGTCCTCGCTCATGTAGGGGTTGAAGCGGAAGTAGGTGTCGGGGGGGAGGAGAGCGTCCAGCATGGTGTGCACCTCTGGAATAAGGATGGAGTTTTTAAGCTGTGCAGCCAGACACTACAGGCAATTCTGCATCTCAAGACAATACGCTGACTGCACCTCTCTAATCTGTGGTTTATAATTAGTTGTCTGTGTGATATCAAACAGACACAAACATTTTGTGTGGTCTTACCCTCTGTGTCTGTGGCGCTGCTGATGACGTTGGTGAGCTTGGCCTTAAGGCTCGTGTAGGTCGTGTTGTTCTTGCCCGCTGTCTCGTACCGTCCGGTGCCCAGAGACAGCACACACTGCAGTGGCGTGTTAGGCCACAGGCACTTGCACTCGTGGATGGCCAACGCTGTGGGGTTGTTGATGAGGAGCCCTCCATCCTAAAAAGGAGAAGGGAAGGAGAACCAGCAATAAAATGAAAAAAAATAAAGTTGCCAATTACCCAAAAGTAACCCAAATGTAAGGCAAGAAATTAGTGATATGTGTGTTTAACACCAATAGTGGATCTAGAAGAAAAGAACTAGGTTAGGAGGTTGATCAGAATCTAAATTGTTGGCATGTTTGTGTGTAAGAAGCACGTTTATGTCCTGAAACTTTAAACCGCGTGCAACAAAACTTTAAGTCGCCTTCTGTCTGTCAAATACGCTTACCAACCAAGGTTAATGCCCAAATAGGACACTCTGTATGTATAGAAAGTGCCTCCAGGTTTAATATATTTGTTGTGACAGCCTGTGGGGGACAAACGAGGTGAAGTGAACAAGCTGTCCCAGAGCTACACAGCTTCATGCCGGAGGAAAAGAAGCTCCCTGGCCAGAGATGTGCTGCGCTGGCAAAGAGCTTGTTTTTTTTTTTTTAAAGAAGTAAACAAGCAGGAGGAGCTGTCTTCTTAGCAGCTATCAGCAGATAAAATAACTATTTTTTTTTTCAGAATTTGATCTGAAATGTAGCTACACAGAGTCTGCATTCATCTGAATTTAGCTTGATTGATACAGCAGATTGTATTTCAGTATTCCAATCTTGGCTGACTTCATTTAAATCATGTGCTTTGCTTTTTCATTAGGCCTGTCTCCTTTTCACTAAATAATGTTACCGGATTGTGAAAGAGTTGCTGATCTAAACGATGCCAGCCACAAGAGAAGGAGGACGATCGAGCTGAATGGATGCCTGGGCCGATTTAGCGCTAAACACTCTTCTCTCAGTCTTTCTCCTCCCCCCAAGTCCAGTTTTGGACTCTGTCCAGCCGCTGAAGTGTATTTGGCTTCGATTAATAGAGATGGAGAGTGTGGCACACAAGAGGTCTGATCCTCCCCAGCAGAGTGGGGGTAAAGGTCATTTCCATGCCTCTACAAGGGGTGGGTGGTAAAAAAAAAACTATCCAAAAAGGACTAAATCCTCTCTTTCTTTTGAGATGCAGCATGTGTGGTATTAGAAAATGGCAGCCAACAACAACCGGTGAAGAAAAACAAACATGTTGTCTCCTCAAACTAGTTAAAAAATACCTAAAGGTTTAATATTTTGTTCTAGAAAACTGACTCTCCATCAGTCTGCTATCATTATGGGACAATAATGCCTACAACATATTACTCTTGCCACTCTAGCCTAATTATGAAGCTGTTTACGCTCAGGTGTGAGCTACTGAAACAGTGGAACACAGTTCACACTCGTGAGACAGCAGGTTAATTACACAGCTGCTCCTCGGCTCTGACCTTCAACCTCTCACCCTGAGGTCTCACCTGACTGCAGGACATCCAGCCTGGAACCAATCACAGCACATGAATGCAAAAAAAATGCATCCGAACTCTACCGCTACACGGAGCGAACGCATCTTTTTTCACCACTGTGTTTATGTATGCTTCTATGTATTTCTGGTGCTTTGCGACGGCAGAATTTTCCTGAGAAATACCGCTGCTGGTGCTGAAAACTAGAGTAGGAGTGAGACCGGTGGGCGGTGGTAACGGTAGCTCAAACTGTCGATGAAAACGCTATGCAGCTCCAAGAGGAATGTGGAAAACAACACAGACGCAGACGCGACTCAGTTGCTCTCCCCGTCTTTCCATCCCCGCTTGTCAGCCAGGAGTCTATGGCAAACAAACTGCTGCTTGGAAATAAACGGAAATGCTGCATCGTTTAAACATTAGTAGCCAAACTAGCACGCAGGACACAACTTTTGTGTGGTCTGAGGTTGTCATTTTTTGCTAAATACGTAGCTGGAAAAGCTGAAAAGGGACTTACAGAGTATGTGTTTTAATTCTGCATTAAGAATCAGTAAAAATGCAGAGCGGGATTGGAGATTAGTATCTGTTATCGACTGAAACGTTGCATGGCGCCATCTACCAGGACTCTTACATTGGGAAATGGCAGGGGAACAGAAATACTTGTTGAAGCAGGAACAAGGCTAATTTTACACAAGTAGGTTATTGAAATTAAGCTAAGCCTTGAGCATAATTGCTGCTCATAAAGACCATCTAAAGATATCTGGCCTAATAATCAAACTTTATAACATAACACATTTAAGGCGCTCTGTGATATGGGTCCAAGAGGTATAGAAGATTAGTAGTAGGAAGTGAAATAGATGAATGCTTGCAGTCGGATGCTTTGCCAACAGCTTGATTTTCTTTCAGTGACCTCTGACTTAAATTTAATCCACCAATGTTAAATCTAATAATTTCATTTTAACCTCCTGAAAAATGCTTCCACAATCCCAAAAAAGTTGGATGTTCCCTCAAGCTTTCCATTTCTCTGCAGAAAGACCAGCCATTAAAGTCATTAAAGGGTGACGCCTTTGATGTTTGGGGGAGACAGACCAGGTCCAAAGACTCTCTCTCTCTACCTTCATCTCTACTTTCCCTCTTTCCCTCAACTCTTGACAGCCAGAGGAGGGGATGAGCCGATTAAGGGACCGCCTTCAAGGTTGATGCGTTGGAAAAAGGGAAACAAATCTACACACATACCCTTGATGTACACACACACACACACAAACAGCGCACAGTGCAGTGTAATGCTCAGTGCTTCTGTCCTTGGCACAAGGCACACGGTGGAAATGTATTGATTGGTAAGATTTCAAGGAAGCGACCCTCTCACATCAAACTCGCCCTCTCAGAGAGATGTGACTTCTTAGATCACAAGGGAGATTTGAGCCACTCTTGATGCAGATTTGAAAGAAAATCTCCATCTCCAGGGGGCAATGTCAGAACACGGATCACGTTGCTTCATTCTTAGATAAAATGACACCTAACGCAGATGCCGGAAAATGAAACTGATGCCGTTTAACACTGTAGTGGTCAAGAGGAAAAGGTCTGTCTAATGTCAAATCCATCTATTCTGAGACCTGTGTCATTATTAGCCTCCTTTTTCAAACTCAGCAAAGACGTCTCCCAGTTCTCTCAGTTCCATGGCATACCTGATGGAGGTCTTTTCCCAGGACAAATTCCTGGAAGTAGCCCGGGGCGGCAGACGAGGCCCTGATGGCCTGCCACATTTTGTGTTTGCAGTCTCCAAGGTAGTGGGATCTCATTCCTGGCATGAGTCTGTAGTTCCTAAACACGTAGGCCTTCAGAGGTAAGCCCCTGTTCACAATGGCACTCACTGCTGACACCTGGTGGACACACATAGAGCATATTTCGAGGAACACGCAAAATCATCTCTATTTTTTTTTTTTTTAAACATTACAACAAGTTGATGTTTTTCTGAAATGCTTTGCCGGACGGAAGACAAAAATAAATAGATCTTAATTTCTTTGTTTTTTTTAATTCTCTGACTATGCTGCATATAAAAATGCTCAAATAAAATCGATCCATGCACAAGTGAAGTGTTCATCAATACAGTGTAACGCTGAAAGGATAAGTGACTTACCTTAGGACAGTTTGGGTCCCTGGCGCTCTCAATCATGTGCCCGTCACCCATTCGTTCCCTAAAGAAAATACAAAAATGAATTAAAGATACAAGTTAAGACAATTTAATATCTTTGAAATCAAGAATGGAAGGGGTTTGTAAAACAATGGAAAGACTTGGAAAGTCCTGAAGACTAACTTGAGGATGTTTTCCCAGATTTCGCTGTCATAGAAAGCATGGCTCCAGCCCATTTTCACTGTCCCGACGATGACGTTCTGTTTGAAAACATCCGCGCCCAGCTTCCTGTACATCTCCTCGCACTCCTCTAACGGGATCTGGAAAATCCCCAGCATGAAAGCCAAAATGGCGCCTAAAAGCAGAGAGGAATAGGAAGGGTGATGTGCCGCCGAGCAAGGAACAGAAAACAGGGGTTTCCATAAATTAGTCTTTTTTTTTTATATATATATATACCCGTGCTGACTCCACAGATGTAGTCGAACAGCTGGTGGATTCGTTTGCCGGTCAGGTTCTGCAGTTTCTGAAGAGTCTGCAGAGCCAGCAGTCCCCTGTGATAAAGTCACAAGATTTACAAACCTAGACTGACAGAAATGCAGCTCTTAATAATCACTTCTTAGTCGAACACTTTTTTCACCCCTGGCATAGCTTTACCTTGTTCCGCCCCCGTCGATAGCCAGGACCCGAATTCCTCTGCCTTTGACGGGATCAATGTAGCCAACCAGGGCCAACGCTTCTCTCACAGCAGCCTGAAGAGGAAGGTCTCTGGCCTGCCGCAAACGCAGCAGAGAGGGCAGCACTTTCTCCTGAAAAGGTCACAATTTGTAGAAACATGATGAATGCTAGAACGTCCCCACTTGGAAAAAACTGTGCAACGCATCTGACGGGGATGTACGCCAACCTTGACGGCGACACCTCGCGTCTCGGGGAACTCCAGGAGGTGAAAGCTGAGCTCTTCCACTCGACTGGTGAGTAGCTTGACATCAGTGACTCTCTGCAGGCCTTTCACCAGGGCTCTGGTCCTGTTGTCGACACTTACTCTGGCTATTATCTGCGCGAGAAACACACACCATGTGCAAAACATTAGGACCACATGATAAATAAAATGTATTTCTTAACCATAAGACTTTTTAAGAGATAAGACACCAATTCTGAATCCACTATCCATAAAAAAGCTCAATTTATCCAACATTTTGACAACATTTATGCATCCAACGTTCATTGGAGTCATACTGAGCTCCTTACCTTCTCTCTTTGAGTCAGCAGCTGCCGCTTCGCTTTCTCCTCTTCGCTCTCTGTCTTCTCTCCTGCCTTGTTCACAGCCGGCTCTTCCACGTCGACTGCTGACGACTTGCTGTCTTTTTCAGCCACGATGCTTTTGGAATCACCTCTGAATTTGGGGACCAGGGGCGCGATGTAGCTGCCGACAAATGCTTGAACGCTAGGCCGAGGATAGGAAAGGTAGTGGGTGAAGCCTTTTTTAGTGGAGGTAGCAGGCGCAGGGATGGGCTGAGCTGCTTTTTCAGTTGCAGGGATGTCTGAGGGTGGTGTAGCTACTGGAGGACTGAGCTTTTCCGATGGAGACAGAGAGGGAGGAGAGGTAGTGGGTGCTTCAGTACGTTTAGCTTCTGCTACTGGAGACAAAACAGGAATGTGGTCCAGAGTAGTCTGAGGAACAGTGCTGGGAATGGGCTCAGAAACAGGATCATCTCCTCGTCCATGCTGCTGCTGCGCCTTCCTGCTTTCACCTTCTTCCACTTGTGTGCTGGTGCCAAAGTAACTATTGATGTGCTGAGCCAGAGTTTTGTAGGTCTCATCCATGTTGGTGGACAGAGCTGTTGGGTGAAACAGCTGCATTGTTTGTTTCGCCACAGTCGAAGTAGAGCTCATCGCAGACGCACTCGCCGCTGAAGCCAAACTGGAGGTAGCCTTCTTTGTGACGACAAAAGGCTTTTCTGTAACTTGCTGGCCTTCCTCCTCTGCCGTGTTCCTCTCGCCTCCTTCTTCTTCTGCCTCCTTTTCTTTCATGGTGGTTTCAGGCGGCGAGGCAGCAGCTGCGTTGTTAGAGGTCAAGGTCTCGGCTTTGACCAGAGCCTTTTCCGCATGGGCGCTGTCGACTGTGGCGACGCCGGGCTTGAAGCGGGAGAACTTGGAGATGAGGTCCGTGCTGCCTACTGCCTTGGTGACACTGTCGAGTGTGGTCCTGATTCGCGACATGCGTTTGCTGGCTCACTCTGAACTGCGCCGGAGAACTTTAGGTGAATTGGTGACGTACGTCTGCGTGAAGCGATGCAGCATTCTGGCAGGGCTACCTGCCATCAGCTACAGTGGTTTTGGTCGAAGCTTGATCCAAAGTTTCCTGAAAGGAAAAAAAAAAAAGGATGTGACAAATATGATTGACTACAGGAGAAAACATGTTACACTGTAAACAAGAGGGCCAACAGAGGGCTCCATTTGACACCCTATCCATCCTGGTAGCCATGGAAACCACTATGGCAACAAAACAGTTGCAACGACAGCAAGATGGAGCAACATTCATCAAATCTGAATTTCACAGCAGAGTCAGCTCAACTTGTGAAAGCTCTGCTGGACAGACACCGTCGCTCCGCCATGAAGGAGCAGGCTGACACCGACATGAAGAATATTAACTGGGTCGCTAGCCAAGACTTTACAGTGGAAGTGGGCAGACAGCAGATTGGAGAGTACATCCAAACATGGGAGATACAGCCCTGCTGGCTTTACAGTGTGGACTTCCTCTGCTCAACCGAAGAGGAGCATCACATCTTCTACCACTACCGGGCCCGCTTTAGTACCCCGACCCCGAGGAAGCCCATTCAGGGGACGGCTAGCGTCTACTTCGCCGTGGACACATCTAAAATCAAACCCCAAACTCTGCCCGTGGAGGTGCTGTTCATACTGGAGTCCAACAGGCTGGTGCACACACCCGGGAGGACCAGGTTCAGAGAGCAGTGGCTGGCGGACATCATCGAGAGCAAGACTTTGCTCCAAACAGCGGTGGACCTTTGAGCCCAACAACACACGTTAGACACCGCCGAACCACCCAGAAGGAGAAGATTTCTGGAACCTTCCTGAAAGTTACAACAGTCCCACGGCTTATTTTTCAGTGTCAACCCACTTTGAAATAACAGCTCTAAGTATAAATATGAACATTAAACATCCGACAGCCAACGTTTAGGAGTTAACCGCCTCTCAGTCTCTATTATCTAGTTTACGACATCTAGTTATCTTAGCTAGGTTTAACATTAAAGCTAATTCAAACGTATTCAAGACAACGAAGCTGTTTGACGATATGTTTGGGCTGTTTATCGAAATGAATAAACACCTTCGTGTCCGTGATGTTTGAACTCTTAGCTCGCCAGGCAAACAGCTGACAAATGCAATGTGCAGTCAATGGGAGAGCGTTAGCCGCTGCTAGCACAACATTAGCAACCGACTGGAGAGCACAGCGACCGTTTGCCGGACTTTGACACACGATATCACGACATAAATAAATCACATTCATCTTACCATACGAAACAGAGGGTGGTAGATGGGTTGCCGAAAATGTTTAATTCACTGTTAAGCTGGTACAGTAGATGAATCAGTGCTGGTTAGAAAAAAAACAAACGAACAGGAAGAAGAGAGGAGGTGACGTAGTGCCCTGGATACGGTGCAATGTTTTACTTCCGCCACTAGATGTCGACAAAACATCTTTGGAATAAAACGTCAGAAATCACAGCAATTATAATTTAAATACAGATATGAAATATCTATAACTCTCTATTTCCTTCTAAATAGTTCCAAACAGTTGAATGCATTGGAAATGAGGTTTGATGATCTTTGTTGTACAGTCAATGTGATCTGAGTCCACTATTTCAGCACCACAGCAAGCAGCGGTTGTACTGTATTTCAGCACCATGGAGAGCAACATTCAATCCAGTTGTCATAGTGAGTTTCACACTACTGGTAACACTAGATCATTAAAACAGTATAAAATATGTAGTGTTGCAATATCCCTGCAACCATCTCCAGCAAAAAAAACCCAAAGCAGTATCAGTGCTGAATCTGAACTGAGATGTTCACGCATGGTTGTCCTTGGCTTGAAGTCAATCAGCGCTTCAACGTAGGGAGAAACCAATTGTGTGTTTACTGTTTATTGTGTGAGTATGTATAGGATATTACATGAAACATTGCTTCTTTGAAAGGGAACATATTAGAGTCCATTAAATCCTCGAAAGTTCTATCAATACCTAATTTACTGCACAATTAGCTGTCTGTCTCTCTTTCCCGATCAGCACAAACACTTGTCAATCACCCCCTATAGTGTTCATAATAAAGTTAGTCACACAGTAGTTCATGAGTCAGTGCATAAGTGTGAATGTTCTGAACAATTCACACGCTGCGCCATTTACAGTCAAGTTCCAGCAGTGCATCAAAGACAGCAAGTGGTCAAGTAGGTCAATTTTACGATATTTCAATGCCTGGAGACCAACAGGTTCATTTGCTGTGCGACACTTTCTAATGACGAATACGCCCACTGGTAATGATAATCATAATGTTTTCCATTTTGTAAAGGTGCCTTTTCATTCTCGTTCACGTGGAGAGGGTTGAAGCACTTGTGCGCAGAGCAATTCACTTGAAAAAGATTTTTTTTGAGAGTCGCACTGGTGGCTTGACATGACACATCTAAATGTCATATGGAAAGGGTTTTGTACATTTATAATGCGGTATCAGAGGAGGGTAGTGACAACTGCTAATAGCGTGTGCGTAGGAAGTAGGTTGGTTATACTCAGATCAGAGTGAGGTGAAAAGAAAGTGTTATTGAGGTCAAGAGTACAACAAATTACTAGTGCAATTATAGCACATACGTTTATAGTATTGTATCATACATGCACAGAATAATGGCACAAACAAAAAGAAAGACAGAATACTATTCTGTCTACTATTTGGAGAGACGACCGTAATGAGCTCTTTCAGGAACAATACAAAGAAAGCAAGAGGATGTGATGGAGGCTGATGACACTAAAGTACTATCATCTTTTTCCACTCCATGCCCACGCCACCTTTTATTGTGTAATAAGAACACTCTGAAATGACCCGGAGTGCATGTATTATCTTTCTTGTCATGGATGAAGTGGTGGCAACATTATAGTTTTTTTTTTTTTCCTCCTGTTGTCACTGCTCCAGTGCGGTGATTGTACTGGATATGTTCATGTCATCGACCGGCAAGTGCTACCTACACATTCTGTGAGTGGTCTCTTCATTATGCTACATGGCAGTGCAGCAGTTTTCTAAGAAAAGAAAAAGGAACTCTTTTTTTTAAGGTACTCTGACACTCTTTCTGTACGATGTGTCTAGTGGTGCTGTAAAGGAACGCTCCTTTTATTTTACACCTAAAGGTTGGCTCATGTTGGACATTAGTCAGCCTGTCAAAACTGCTGGAGGAGCTGTGAGAAGTCTGAGAAAATTACCCTGAACTTTTGTTAGTATTATCTTGAACTTAGACAAATATTTGACAGAAAACCTCTGTCATAAATGTAGGCCATTAAGATGGAAGATGGAGGCATCAAACAGACATCTTGTCTTATGAAATATAGAACAAAAGAATAAAAGTCTCAACCTCTCCACCTGCTTCGATTTTGTCAATATTCCTGTCAACATGTCTCTTGCACACCCTACAACCTTCTGTCACTTCAGAGTTTTGATTCATATTTCATGCTGCAACTTCACAGCCGTGAATGTAAATGTTATGTGTTTTGTTTGACAGCCTTCAACTCACATTTCAGGTGTCAGGTTTTGTTGACTGAATGTTGAATATGATTTTTATCCATGGGGGTTCAGCTGTCAACTTTTTTTTCCTGATCTCACTGATCCAACAACCACATGATCGGGTTTGCTCATACCTGCCCGAACAGTCTAAGACCAATAAAACTGAGAATTCTGTCCACGTGCCCTCACATCTGGGGAGCCACACACTACACAAAAATGGTGTCCAAATCAATGTTAAGATGTTTGCTTCACAGCTGGATGCTTGTTTACTGTCTTTTGTATCTGCACTTACATTTCTTTCTCTGCCTCCTCGGTCTAAATGTCAGAGCTTTAATGGGAACTCCTGTAGTGCTATTCCTTTCAAGCCTGCCCTATAAAATATTAGTACAGGCCACTACTATTGGCCTATATAACGTTTAGTTTTCACAATTAAGATGCAAAAAATGAGAGATGTTATTTTTAAAGTGCAATAAAGATGCTGATCATTTTAGGTGGTTTGAAAAAAAAATCTGAAATGAGTTTGTATTTTACATTTATGAGTTTGGGGGATTCAATTACATGTTGTTTTTTTTTTGTTTTGTTTTGTTTTTTTTATTTGATTGTCATTAGATATGTTTTTTGTGTGTGTGTGACATTCAGTCGCCACTTAGTGGACTGACCACCCTCATCCCTTCAAGTGGATGACTTTCCCGCCTCACAGCTCCCACAGCCACTTGCAACACGCGCGCAAAGGAGGAAAATGTCTTTGCGCCAGCACTGACATATTCCAACACCTAACCTGCACGGAAACGTCTACTGAACCTTGAATTCACCGGACACATCAGTAATTTGCGCTTAAATGGATCACAGCAGCAGCAATGGCTCTGAAACGGCACCAAACGGAGATGGAGATGCGCATGAGCATTTTGCGCACATCAGAGCTGGGATTTTGGGTTTGCTTTTCGTCCTAGCCACAAGTGGCAATCTGTTCTTCTTGGGCACACTTTGGAAGAAGCGAAAAAGAAACACGAGGACCCAGCTGTTTCTCTTGCACTTGTGCTTGGCAGATCTGGTGGTGGCATTTTTCCAAGTCCTACCGCAGTTTCTCATTGAAATTACGCACAGGTTCCGAGGCACAGACTTCTTGTGCCGCTCCGTAAAATACCTGCAGGTGGTCGGGATGTTTGCCTCTGCGTACATGATAGTGGCTATAACCATAGATCGGTATCATGCGGTGTGTAAACCGATGGTTTCCTTCTTAAAGAATTCATTCAGGAGGTATCTCTCCATAGGCGCAGCGTGGCTCATCTCCCTCGCCTTCAGCTCTCCTCAGCTCTTCATCTTCTCTCTCCAGGAGGTAGAGGAGCATCAGTACGATTGCTGGGCGACGTTTATTGAACCATGGGGGAGCCGGGTCTACATCACCTGGATCACACTCTCAGTGTATGCCCTGCCTGCCATGATTCTGCTCTATTGCCAATTAAGAATATGCACAACAATCTACTTCAACATGAAGAGAAAAGCGCTGCAGGCAGGGCGCGCGGGCACCAAGGGGGTGTCCAATGCAAAGATGAAGACTGTGAAAATGACATTTGTTATCATAATGACATACACGGTGTGTTGGAGCCCCTTCTTTGTTGTCCAGCTATGGTCTGCATGGAGCCCAAGCACTGCACCTACTCAAGGTTTGTCCACATGATGAAGAGGTCACTTTGGTGTAGGCCTGCATGTCAAATATTAATGAATGTGACCAATTGTGCACCTCAGAAATATCTTAGAGTCAATATTCTTTGGTTTGTTTACACATTTCTCTCTCTCTCTTTCTCTCACAGGTCCAGTGTTTGCCATCATCATGCTGCTGGCCAGTCTCAACAGCTGCACCAACCCCTGGATATATCTCTATTACAGCTAAAAAAAAAAAACAAAACATAACGCCAGAGCTGCATGAACCAAAAGTGATACAGATGTTCCATATCAAAGGATATGCCACACCAGACACAAGACAGGGACTAATGAAGTCCAGATGGGTCATCTGGACGAGGATATCTGACACCCAGAAAACCAAAATGGATCCTGTGCTAAAATCTGCGTAGTTGTTGCTGATGAATGTTTTTTTCATTCCAAGAAAATTTGTAAAAAAAAAAAAAATGTAAATATGTGTTTCTATTTTTCTCTTCTGAAAAAAAAAAGTCTGGATTAGTCTCAGCCTTGCTGTACAGTATGTGTGTATTTTATTGAATTTCTGTTGTGGGTTAATTGTGCCTGTGTTCCAGTGTTCTAAAGAAATGAAACATCCATCATGCATAACAGAAAAAAAAAAAAAAACATATTTCATGTTTTAGAAGAACATTTTGCAGCTGTGAAAGACGATAAGACATGGCGCTTCATGTACATTAAAATACCAACCAGCGTAACTGTCTCTTCCCCTCAGGCACAGCAATGCTCGCACAGAGTACAATACTGTCTTTCATTCGGTGCTGCAGGGGGAAGAAAATGTGGAAGCCTTTTCAAAAAAATAAATCCCCATTTCCAAAAAAAAACAAACAAAATTGCCTTTTAACGTTCTGTGAATGTTTTTTGTGAGATTATAATACAAATACACAGGAGTTATTTATATATATATGGTTTTGCCTTTTTGTATGATCACAAATAAACACTGAGAATGACTTTTCCTGAAATATTAAGTCTAATAAATAAAGGATTATTTACTATTTAAAGCACTGACATCGACCCTCTTTGATTTGCCTGCAACAGACAGCAAAACCTGAACGCGTTTGTGCAGCATAGATGTTAAGCAGCTGTTGGAATTGAGATAAAATGAGGAACACGATGAGATTTAACATTTTAATGCAGACTTTGAGGCTACGAAATCTTTTGCTTGTGCTAATCTTATGTTATGGGCTGACATTACTTTTAGCATTTCTGTGATTAATCTTCTATTGCTTAGTCCTTTCTTATTCATCATCGATTGTTCCTTTACATTTGCCTGGCTGTGAATGCACGCAAACAAAGATTAGTATTATTACGTCACTCTACTTTAAGATCAATACCTGCACTTATCTCTATAGGACTTAAGCCACGCTGAGGGATCTGGCAGTGCATTAGTTTTGTTTTCCCGGTATGACGCAGAGCAACAGGATTACAACAGTGTCATTTCATTCCTAATTTTGAGAATTCATTCTCTTGATCCTTGCTGATGCGACAGAACCCGGTGTCATTCTTCATCATGTCATTTTATAACCTTTTCATGTAATGTAACACCCTGGAGTCAGCTGAAATCCAGTCCAATCAATCCCTTTGTAATTTATTCATATAACAAATTAGCCTCTCCCCAGCTCTCTCTCTCTCTCTCACACACACTTTTACACACAGCTGGTGGTGGAAACCTTAAGTACATCGAATTAATGATCTTTGCATTTGCCATCACAAGCATTAGCGCCACCATGAACGTATACCGCCTTTGTAGCCTAATTAAAGTCCTGATGTAACGCGCTGACGTAAATAAAAGCAAACACGTGTTTTGTTTTTTTTTTTTTTTTCCTCCCTCAGACGCATCCTGATGATTCCCATTTTCATCACAGGTGCGGGTTAAAAATAAAATGTTTCATCACAATGTGCTCCACACAGATTCTGTGTCCAGGCCTCTGCCTACAGTGCAGAGGCACATTTCATTCCGGACCGCTGCTTCAAATAGGATTAAGCATCTCACTTGGCCAAAATACTATGATGACTAATTTAGCGCACAGGGGTGCAAAAGTGGGACAGAAATCTTGCTGCTGGGTCTTGTGCGTGTTATTGTGTGGTTTAAAACGACACAGTGGACACAAACGCATCCCTCTGAGAGGTACATGCTTTGGAGCATGCATGCACCTTACAGTAAATCCATAGTTTTCTATTAAGCACATGATATTGTACAAAATGACATGGTGGTATTAGTAATAAAGCAGTTGTGTAACAGTCAAATAAATACCAGAGCTTAAGAAGAAATCCTTTTGCCAGCTTTATAGAAATGTATTGATTCATAGCGGCGTTTACAATCAATCATCATCTAGACTGCATTTGAAAAAAAATACAATACTTATGTACTATGAAATGACATATTGGACCAAGGAACTGTAACAAAGGCCACTTTCAAACACAGACCAGATGATAAAATACAGTACAACAGACAGCATTGCATAATAAAGCACCATTAATAAGTTAAGATACGGTATCGATCACATCCAATCACGTAGACGCCTAACAGCAAATCTTGGTACATGTATCAGTTATGCACAGCAAAGAGCCGCAGAACATAAATACTTTAGCTTAGCTTTGAAACAGCTGTAAAGACGGTCAAATTGTGCCTCCATGTGGACAAAATATACAACTGTAACATGGAACACAGAGTACCAACAGAGTTTTGTAAAGACAGGGTTGGTGCTGCTGTGCTTTATGTGAGGGAGCTTGTGCAACATATCAGCAAAACTGACTCAATGGTAACAATTGAAACACATCCACAATCTCGTATCAGTCCATAGAATAGAATCAGAGCAACACAGAAGATATATAGTCTTCTAAAACCTTCTGCTTCTCTTTAAAAACAGCGCTGTCCTTTTTAAGGAGGGATATCTCAGTCTCCAGAGCACGGATTTTGGATATGGTGCTCTCCTCCCGGCGATCCAGTTCCAAGATCTTGGCGTGCAAACTCAAGATCTTACTCCAAAGATGATCCTTGTCCGTGTCTGGTCTGCAGTACGAGTGCTCGTAAGCAGAAATGTGCTCCCCGACGCCCGGTCCTCTCTCCTCCGAAAAACAGCCCGTGGTTTCATCCGCGACCATTTCCGTGGGGGCAAAGCTAAAAGCCTGGCGCAGTGCTGCTTGGAGAGCAGCTGCGTCCACTTCTCCATCGGAGAAAGGGCCCAACGTCTCGCAGCACAACACAGTCACGGTCGAGTCCGTCTGCTCTTCAGAAAGGGGCTCAGTGCACGGGGAGAATGTGTGGCAGGGCGCTGCAGCATACTGTATCTCTGAATGACAGGAGATGCCAGAGTCCGAGGCCAGTGGTGGTTCAAATATCACCTCTGTGTGTTCGACAACATTATTCGTTGTACTCGACTGGACCTTTTTGCATGCTCTGCTCAAAATGAGAGGCCTCTTACTGAGAGGAGAGTCAAATCCTGTGGGTTCAGTGTCAATGTCTAAAATCCTGGACTTGACCTTGGGGCTTCTTTTAATGGCCGTATCTTTTTTCTCACCATCCTGAAATAAAAGAAAGTAAGCCTTCGTTAGATAGCAATATGCAGCATGCAAGTAAAAGCACAACACTGTAACAACATGTTACATGTTTATACTGAAACTGCGATGGACAAGAAATTTCCTGTAACTCAGATGAGACGATCGGGCTTGTCGCACACCAAAAACTCTGGATGAACTGCTTCTCTAAGCACAAGGGCACATCTTCCGCTTGTTGCAGAGTGAAGTTTCTGAAGATCAGGCAAACCTTTACTTCATACCGAAGGAACTGATGGAAAAAACAAGCCGTGTACATACCTCTTCACAGGAAGGAAAAATGGTCGGGATGGCTGTGTTCTTCAGGTAGCGGATTCCCCATCGTATATCAAAGCAGTCTTCTGTAAAATGCTCACTGCACAGGTACTGATGTCGACTCGGGGTCCACTCCTCCCGCTTCATGTTGTCCACCCATTTCTGAAGCCTGGGCTTGTCTTGCAATGGAAACCTTTGAGGGAAGCATAAAGTCAATGAATAGTCTACCACTTAAACTATTCATGGTTACAAGTGAGGTGCGTGAATGTGACACATTACACATTAACTCCAACAATCTCCCCTTGTACCATGACGTGCACGATATACTACAGACATGACATGACTGTTAACTCATCTCAGTGCCTCTGCAACTAATACACCTGCGACTAAAGGAGCTAAGGACAACAGAAAAACACTAACACTAGCAGCTAAACTAAATAAACATTTAAACTCAGAGACAAACCAGGAAGAAAACATACGGGTAGAAGCTAATTCTCTTGTTGTCTTGTCTAGACGCGGTTCCTCCGCGGTTCCTGCAGACTTTCACAGCGCAGTACCGTGGCATATCTGCGGTGAAACTACTACATGAAAACGCGTTACAGAGACACGCTTGTGGTTAACAGATTTTTGAAAACACAGAACACCCACTAAACTGTCTTCCGGGTTGTAGCCCTCCCAGCGAAGACGACGTTTACTTGAGCAAGATAGTTAACGTGACGTGCGTGATTACAAACGGCCACAAAAACTAGAACAAACTACGTGGAGGAAATTAAACAAAATAAGATGTCTTGTGTGTCTCAAATAACATAACACATCCACAGAAGTACATATATAAACAAAATATGATTTACTTTGTTGAAAACGCGTTTAAGTTTCACGCGCTAATCGATAATTACAAAAATAGCAGCGCAAAGCGAAGCCGGAAGTACAAGCAGTTTATGTTTTGCTTCGTTTATATACCTTTGGCGGTGTCTCCATTTTCCACGTGCGCACTATATCCACCAATCACAGCGACCCGAGTCACTGTGTTCAGAAATGGACCAATGGCGTTGCGAGTCGTGGTGTTACAGCTCAGGAATGTAGCTCGTCAACAATTGTTAGCTTTCGTTTCACGTCAGCTGGAGCTGTCGGCGGCTGATCGAGGTATCCTCAGGCTGTTTGTCACCCCCGTCTCCAGGTAAAATGTATTTTCCATTACGCATTACTGTTACTTGTTGTGAGTGGTTTATCTGCAACTGAGGACAAACAGCAGAGTATCATTTACAAGCTTTTTTAAAAGCTAACCTTGATGGAAGTTTCTCTCTGATGCCACCAAAACAGTGAGTTGTCATTTTTCCTGAAGCTAACGCCTCTCTGTTGAAACTAGCTGGCTGGTTATAAGCGTCATATAACCTGTAGTGTGTCTCTTCTTTCTTATTATAGTTAGTACCTGAAATGTGAATACTGAAACCGTTTTGAGAGCCTTTCGGGGGTGAGTGTGAAACGTCGTTAACCGAGCTGTCAAACGGCTCTCTTCTTCACAGCCTCAAAGGTGCCAAAAACCACCAGAATGGCCACAGCGCAGTCAGTGTTGCTGCTAGCAGTGCATATCCTGCTCATCTCAGAGTTCATCCTGGCCAAGAGAGACTACTACGACATACTGGGGGTGACCAAAGATGCCACTGAGCGTCAGATCAAGAAGGCCTTCCATAAGCTGGCCCTGAAGTACCATCCTGACCGAAACAAGGGCCCAGACGCTGAGGCCAAGTTCAGAGAGATAGCAGAGGGTAAGTCAGTCACTGTTGTGTTTTTTTTTTTTTTGCCATCTATTTATACCAGATCACTTCTACATTTGGCAATCAGCTGTTTTTGGTAGTTTGTGTCTAGATAAACTTCAGTTACTTGTAAAATAGACTTTAATTAGGGCAATTTTAGATTACAAGTGTAATTAAACTAAGAAAGGCCAGTGACAGGCTCTTTGGAAATGACTGTGGTTAGTTAAACATAAACTAAGTGGATCTTCAAGACGGATGCCTATGATTCTACCCTGGAGACATAATAACAATAATAGCTCGTCATCCGTTGTGAGGTGACAACACCTGATGACGTATTGGTATACTCTCTTCCCTCTATTGGAGGGTTTAAGGGAGTTAAAAAAAAAAAAAAAAGAAATGTTTGTTGGGACAGTGCACATTGATGAAACATTTGTGTGAATGTACCAGACAGTCAAGAGGCTGAGGCATGATGATACAAAGTCACCATAAAGCAGAAGAATAATACATCATACATCATAAAACATCATTCACGACAGCCTTATACTACATTAACAGGTACTGTTTAAATCATTCAACGCAGAGACTCATAATGCTATTGCCCATACAAAACTATAAAATAAGGGATATTAAAGTTAATAAAAATATGGGCTGAATATGACAACTTTGTTAGACTCTAACTGAAACATTCAAAGCAGAAACATGGACAGTAAAACAGCACACACAGTATATAAAACACATTCAATACTAAACCACAATAAGCACTGTGTAAGTACACTGGAATAACACTAGTGTATGAGTACTAATTAACCATTCGTGTAAATAAACTAAATATGCTGCATGTGTCATCTCTAATAGGACATAAATTCAAACATTTCTCCCCTTGTTTACGTTAGATAGATAGTAAACATATGTTTGCACAAAAAATCCCATCATAGCAACCAGCACAACATGTGACGTCCCGTGTTTTTGTTTCTACCAGCATATGAGACGCTATCGGACGACAAGAGGAGGCGAGAGTATGACCAGTTTGGGCACGGCCCGTCACCAGGGGAGGGCCATGGGAGTGGGGGAGGAGCAGGGGGAGGAGGAGGCAGCTACAACTTCAACCAGCACTTCCAGTCCTTCAACTTCAACTTTGACGACATCTTCAAAGACTTTGACCACTTTGGTCAGCAGCAGCAACACCAGCACCACTTTCAAGCCCACCACCACTCCCACAATCAAGCCCACCAAAAGAGGCACTTTGACAGCCACTTCCAGGCCCATCGGGAGACTATGAACAGACAGAGGAGACAGTTTCAGCAGGGGGCCTTTGGCGGAGGACTCTTTGATGATATGTTCGAGGACTTGGAGAAGATGTTCTCCTTTAACACGCACAGCTCCAGGACTGAGAACAAATTCCACGGCTCGGGAAAGCAGCACTGCAGGACAGTGACCCAGCGTCGGGGGAACATGGTGACCACCTTCACTGACTGCTCCTGAGACAAGCAGAAAAAAAAACAGCGCTCTACGGAGTGCAGCCACTCGGGACACTCTTGAAGTTGTGGTTGTGGAATTGAATGCTAATTTATCACTCGGTGGAATAGAGAATGGTTGCGCGTGTGACTTTTGTAATTTTCTGTACATAATTTCCTCTGAACAAATATCTAAGCTGGCCTGATAAACGGCTCCTTCCAAGCAATAACTCCCTCACATTATTACTCATAGCAACATACACATCTCATGTTGATTCAGATACCTCCCCATTTATTTCGCTTCCCAGGTTCATTGTGTTTACTTGTGTTCATTACTCATTGTGGTACAATCTATCAGACTCAGGTATGGCCTAAGGTTAAAAAATCATTTCATTAAAAAAAGATGATTTTTTTTTGTTCTTTTTGGTGCAGTGAGGCGATAAGAGTTACTCATGCTGCAGCTCTTTAGGCCATACTGTTATCGTGTTCTCGACAACATAAACCTTTTGCTAATGTCAAACCAGGCTGGGCTCATTTAAGCATAGTGTACTCTGGATTTGTACATTTTCTCTGTTGGTTTTATTCTTCATTAGTTTAAAGATCCTGAGATGTGTCTAAATAGGCCATTATCAACTGTTACCTCGTTTTTAGTTTCTTCCTACAGAATTGCATCTACCTTCACTCAGTCAGGGTAGGAAAGTAACATCAGTCCCATGACAAATGCTGGTATACTTAGCCACAGGCGAAGTTTGCGTGCTCTCTCAGCTGTCTTCTAACCAGTTGTTTCGAAGGTTTAAAAAAAAAACAACCCTGGGGTCAATCTGCCAGTGAAGCTGAATGGTCTGAGAAGTTTCCTGAACTGATCGTAATGTGCAATATTTAGCACCTTTGCTCTTCATGTTGCCTATCTTCCACATAGACAGTGCTGTGTTAATGTCATTGTCTAATATCCGCACTTTGTGTGTGTGTGTGTGTGTGTGTGCGTGCGTGCGTGCATGTGTGTGTGCTGTGAGTTGCCTGAATGTTGATTGGTTGCATAATGTTTAAAGAATGAATAAAAAGTTAAAGAGCTTGTGTCTGTTAATTATAATTTATTTATTAATCATAAATATGACTTATTGTTGGTTCATCTCTATATATACATTTTAGATGTTCATTAGAATTCATTAGTTGTTAAGTAATATTTTATGGAATTTTCTATGCTTAGGTTACACCTTGAGGTCCTCGGCAGTATTAATTGATTGGCAACAGTAGGTGCCAGTCTATCTCAACACTGTGGTGGCCAGGGTCAAAGAGCTCTATTGCTGCCTTCTTAGACATAATAGATAGCTTGCCGTTGACTTACAATCTGCATAAACAGACATTTGTGACTGGAATACGTTGACAATAACACCGCCATTGGGGTTTAAAGTCTATCCACCAGCATGAGTTCAGGAGAATGTGAGACCGACTCAGGCACTTCTGATGAACTATGAGAGTGTCTCTAATTCTCCTTGAACAAGCGACAATAAATATTACAGCATAAGACATCAGAGGCTCCTGAACACTTTGTTCCCTCCTGACCTCATCATTGACCATTGATTCCAGCAATTTCTCCACAACATAGTAAATTGAGTAAATGGTAATGCTACTTTACTGTAAAATGATGAGTAATAATGTGTGCATTGCATTTGATTTGAAGCTTTGTCTATCAAGCTTTTCAGTCTACATTATAGTGAATATTATTTTTCTGGTGCTGCAGTTTGTAGGGTTCACTGGAGTGCATTATATAATAGGTTAGTAATGGTTTTAAAGGCACAATTGTTCCATATAGTATAACCATTGCTGTTGTTCAAGTTGAACTCCAGTAGAGGGCGTGCTCTCATAAAACAGGAAGGCAGGGTTGAACTTGTGAAGAGAATCTAGATGAGTTATATCCACTTGTTGGAATTGGTTAAAAAGAGAAATAAGTTATTAAGCCACTCTGTATGTTTCCTCTTGTATTGTATCTTGTAAAAATGTGAACTCTTTACATATTTCAGACCTACATTATATTCAACAGAAGATGCACTAAAGCGGAGACAGACCAGGTATGAGACTAAGGACACTAAAGGATAATTATTACCTTATAGGTGTCTGATAAAAATCCCAACATCTTCTTGTACTGTATCCTTCATGAAAATGTGTCTAACTGTATGCAGCACTTTAACTGAAAGGTGGCTGCCAGTATAAGAAAAGAGACAAAGGTAGCTGATAGTGAATGTTTTTCATTGTGGAAATGGTGGCCAAATGATGGCAAAATTGCTGATGTCATACAGGCACCACACCACGCCCAGGCATGATTCAGCTAACCCAGGTTGGATAAAGCCTCCCCTAATAGTCCAACCTGACGTGACTCATCTATTTGTTCTCATCAAATCACAACTCATAGTTATGCGACCAGATTTTATCTTTGGGTGCAGTCGGGTGCTTCATCACTCAAACGCTTTCTACCTAACCTATCTACGTGGGTTATTTCATGAGAGATTAATGCATTTGTGTTGTTTTCACAGCATAGCTAACGGATGGCCAATAAGATCTATCAAAAAGGAAAGTCTTAAGTCTGCAAGGCTATAAACTGCTATTATTTACCATTACATACCAGTCATACCAGACCAAATGTGGTTGGAGCTCCAAAATCCCTGAGTGTACTGAATTGAGCAAGCATATGTTTCACTGCAAATTAATTCAACTTCTCATGTGTTAAAGGAAGAATGTGTCCTACTTTCAAAAATAACATACTCCGTTTAAGAAAAAAAAATAGTCACAAAATACCGAACAAACAAGGAACAAACTTGGCTGTAATGTGAACATTTGTTCTATTAAAGCTTGTTCCTCAGAATACTATTCAGAAATAATTAATTTTCCAATTTTAAAGCAAGTCCAACAGATTTCAAGCTGTTTACCACAAATGCATCTAATCACATTTTTTGCTGATTCATTCTTCCCTCTGTAGCGTCTCTTTCTGGTTTCATGGTATTTTCAAGCCAGACATAACTAATCAACCCCAGACACTCTATGTCTACTTACTAACCCCACCTACCTCATACGGTACGCTTCCTTTCTCTGAGTGCAGTGAGAGTCTGCTTGCACGAACAGCCACTTGTTGATTTATCCTGCTAGAACTGCATCAGAACATCCAATATGATACCTTCAGTGACGCTCAACAACGGAGCAAAGATGCCTATTGTGGGTCTGGGAACATGGAGGGTAAGGCTGAACATTTTAGATGTACTACATAATGGTTGCAAAGAAAGATGGATGCATGGACTTTGTCTCGATTACCTTTGTCTTCATGCCTATTACATTTCAGGGGTTCTGTGGTCTGTTTTATCGGTATTGCCAATGTCTGATGTTTGATTTAAGTAGCGCAACTGCAGTATAGTTAACTGGTTAATGGCTTAGACTGACCTCAACATGAACTCCTTCAGGAAGGTAAATATTAGCCACAATCACTTTACTGCACACTGACCTCTGCTTGAACAGTGACACCTTTGATATCAACATGCCCATTTTTACATTTTTTTTTTCTGACCATTCGTATTTTCTAAGAACACAGTCAAAAGACCGACCATAGCCAGAGCTGCCGCTGAGACACGTTTTACAATGCATTGATGCTTATCTGAATCTGCAATTTCCTTGTTTTTTTTTTTATCACCCTACCCCAACAGGCAGACCCAGGGAAGGTCACCGAGGCTGTTAAGGTGGCAATAAGTTCTGGTTACAGGCACATCGATGGCGCTTATGTGTACCAGAATGAAGAAGAAGTTGGGGCTGGAATTCATGCAATGATTGACCAACAAGTGGTGAAGAGGGAAGACCTGTTCATTGTCAGTAAGGTATGGTATAGAGGTTTAAGTGAACAAGAACAAATGTATTTGTCAAGAAGGGAAGTGACACCACTTTTTTTTTTACCCAGTTTCGCCTTAAGGCAGTCATCACCTTTTTGACATTTTATTTGTCAGCAGGGAGGAGGGCGGGCATGACAAGGATATACAATGGCATGTCCCCCCCCCACTGGATTAACAGTGTGCCCTGCTCTCAGCTGATCAGAGTGACATAAACACTGACAGTGTGTTCATTAAAATTCCTCTTTATTTTTCATAGCTGTGGTGCACCTTCCACATGCCATCTTTGGTGAGAGGAGCCTGTGAGAAGACGCTTAGTGACCTAAAACTGGACTATGTGGACCTGTACCTCATGCATTTCCCTATGGGAGCCAAGGTTTTGCATAACACTGTCCTGTCTAAGCAACAGTCTGCTGCTTGTAGAACTATAAGTGATACTACTTAATTTGCATAAAACTGACATGACAATATGATACAGTGACAGGACACCTGCCATTAGTAAAAGGAGTCTTTATGAATGTTTATGACTCTTGACTAAATGTCATTTTGTCAATTATGTCAATTTTAAAGGGGTTAGGGTTAACGGGCCACATAACATTCATAAAGACTCCTTCATGTCATAAAGTGTAATGTCAGTCTTGTGTGCACTTCAAATAAAGTTTTACCCAATGAGCTAATAAGTCTTATTATCTCTCATCCAACTTTATGTTTTAATTTTAACATTTGTATATTTGTGTCTCCAGCCAGGAGATGAGCTTTTTCCTGCAGATGAGCACGGCCAGTTGTTATCTGATGGAAGCAACTTCTTGGACACTTGGGAGGTAATTTCAGTGACTGACACACTGATTTTGACACAGCTGACTGTCTGGAAGCTTAAATCAAATTAAATACAGACAGATTGCAAAACAGGATGCATTACTAACACCAGCGTGCAATGTGTGTCAAAGGCTATGGAAAAGCTGGTGGATGCTGGGTTGGTCAAAGCTATCGGCATCTCCAACTTCAACAAAGACCAGATTGAAGCTCTCCTTAACAAGCCAGGCCTAAAGTATAAGCCTGCCACCAACCAGGTACAAAACAAGACTGTGATTCCACAACATGATGTAGAAAGAAGAACACAAAAACTATAGCGCTTGGGTGTTCCTCCAGATTGAGTGCCATCCATACCTGACCCAGGAGAAGCTCATCAACTACTGCCACTCAAAGGGCATCTCAGTGACAGCTTACAGCCCCCTGGGCTCCCCTGACAGACCTTGGTGAGAGGCAGTTACCTATCATAAACAACGATCAATGCTTTACTACCAATTTAAACCATCACTCATTCTTTTCTGCTCTTATTTCCAAAAGGGCTTCATCTGATGAAGCCTCTTTAATGGAGGAACCTAAGATCAAGACCATTGCTAGCAAGTACAACAAGACTCCAGCACAGGTAAGAAAGAAACAGATATTGTATTGCAGTGATGTTCGTGTGTGCTGTGGGTCAGGAGGTGCACACTGTGTTAAATGACAAAGGTCAGCAAGGGAAAAAGTCAATGGCATCACATGGTGGAGAAAAAAGTTTGTTAGGGGTTAGGGTTAAGGTTAAAAACTCTAACCATGCAAAGTTGAACAGTAGTGTTGGATAGTCATCTAAAGAGCTTCCGGAAGAAGCCTGGCATGGTGCTTTAATAATGCTTTGCACTTATGAACTCTGTTCTCATCAGGTTCTCATCAAGTTCCATGTCCAGAGGAATGTGATTGTTGTTCCGAAGTCAGTAACACCCCATCGAATCAAAGAAAACTTCCAGGTACACCGGTCTTAAACCAGATGCTCATTGCTTTTGTTCTATTGATACGGTGTGTTAATGTTGGAACACTTTGGAGGAATTTAGATTTTGGCATTCGGCAAAAATTGCACTTTATAGTTTCATCACAACGGTAGTTATTCATTGGATTCCATTTATGCAGAACACTGAAGTCAGGTTCTGTGGTTTGTCTCGAGCACTGAGTTGCTTAGCTGTTCTTTATCTTTTAGCTGTTTGACTTTGAGCTGAGTGAAGATGACATGAAGACCATGCTGAGCTTGAATAATAATTGGAGAGGATTCCCCCTAGAATGGTGAGTACATAGGAAGACGATGGAAAAAAGAAGAAAAACATGAATTCTTGTAGGCTATAGACTAAGTTGCTAGATTATTTATCATTACCGATAAACTTTTAGTAATGTGTGTTCCTCTTCTTTTCCCTACAGGGCCTCAAAACACAAAGACTTCCCCCTGAATGCAGAATACTAACTCATCAGACAACATACTGCACACTGACTAATCACTAGTATTGGACCATTTTTGGATAATGTTTCCTATTGAAAGTATTAACTCAATGAATGTTCTGAACTGAAAGTCTATATACATCCTGTTTTATTAGGATATAATGGTTGTGTGTTGACTTTGCATCAGTACTTGATAAGGTGTAAACACAATAATCTCTGGGTTACACTGTTTGAAAGTGATGACCATTGACGCTAGCTGGCTAATTAAACAGGCTACCGTGTGGCAAAGTAAGTTTACAAAGCAGGTTAGGGACATATGTGGAGAGTGCATTTTTATTACATGAAAAATTAGGCAGTATAGATGTGTTTGGGAACACAACATTCTATTATATAAGATATATTCTTGGAAATCCATGTCAGTCACGGAAATTTTACACATCTAGACGACGGCTCCATGCTCGAAAATCAATGTACTCTCTACAGCATCAATGAAAAGCAGCAGTGTTAGCAAGTTAAAATGACTCATGATGTAATGGATAGAGTAAATAGACCTTAACTGGTAATTAACCATATATGACTCAATATTTATAATCATTTTGTCAATTGCTATTTTTGTTTCATGGTAGATTTATACTGTCTAACACCTGTACTTTACTGATCTTTTGTGTATCTGTATGTAAAGTAATTCGAACAGAAATTTGCTATGAACTGTGCTTGATTATTTCCTATTTGTAACACTTTGGCTTGATAATACTGACATTTCCGGTTAAACTTATCTCCAAGTGAACTTGGTCCCCCTTCCTTCCCAGAATGCGTTGTTCAGACCTTTCTGCTGACTCACACCTGAGACTGCTGACTCACACCTGAGATCGTGTGTCTTTTTCGGCAGCCTCAATTTCCTGCCTTTCAGGAGGGTCATAAAAACTTGTCACTGTTATATAAGGTTCATGGGGTCAGTGGGACACCTTTGGCACATGAAACCGAAATGTGATCTATTACTCATGACATCACACAACATATAGAGGTGAATAGCTTTCTTTCGTGGGTGTGTGTGTAAGCTCCAGCAGTTTGTTCAGTCATTCATTCTTTAATTCATTCTCACTATTTCATTTTCTGTCCCTAAGGGTCATAAAATAGCACAAACCAGGATTTTTTTTTAACTTTCTCCCACAGGACTTTATTTTAGTGCTTAACAAAACAGCTCACACAGGAAGTGAAAGCAACATTTTCGTAACAGGGTTAATACACATGATTAGAAAGTGCCATATGACTCATAGTCATACACATCCAGGTAATACTGGTTCTGCATTTGACAACAGTACTTTTTGTTTAAATTTTGCAGACAAATATGTACGCTGAGGCACTAATGCCTCTGCAACGGAGTAAAAATAAACCTGGTCACAAACTGAACAATGAAAGGAGAAACCGGTTTAGTTACATGAGGAGTGCTTTCAAGTATGATACATCTCTTGGTGTATCACATTACTCAGTTTATATTTAAGTTTGCCTCTGAGAATTTACTATAGGTCATTTTTTCCCTTAAACTATAACTTACTGAGGCATATGTTTTGTAGATTGCTTATTCTGTTCTCAAAACTAACTCAGAACTATACTGAACATTGGTACCGTGTACGGCACACATTTCTGTTCTTCAGTAACTTTAAATTCTACATGTACTACAAAAGTAAATTTGATTTAACACTAAGACTATGAATGTAAGTAAAGAAATCTTGTTCGAACAAGTTAAAATTACCTTTGGTCAAAAAGGTCAGTGTTTCTCTTGAGAAATGTAACAAGAAAATAAAACATGATGCAAGGCGACACAAGCGTTACAAACTGTTCCCGAGAACAGGAAAGTGAGCATCGGGGGTAGAGAGGCAAGCTCCAGCACTCACTGTAAGCCTGTGGTACAACTGCATTTTTCATTTCAGAATTCTGCGTTGAACGGATAGTCCTTGTGCTTTGTGCTCCTACAGAAAGAAGAAAAACATAAAAATTAAAACAAAAAAAAAGTTTGCCTCAAACACACACAAGATCTTCTTAATATTACAAAAATAATAATAATAAAAAAAGAGCACAACAATGTACAATCTCACCATTGCATGGGGCAGACTCTCCAGTTCCTGTTAAATCCTAATATAGTCTTTATTTCCTCCTCAGTCAGTTCGAAGTCAAACACCTGCAAAGATGTCAACAACAATCTTCATGCACGTGCCACGGTTAAGTGAAGCAGACGGAGAGTCCTGATCCTAGAAAATATTTGAACTATTTCTCAGCTAATCACCTGGAAATTCTCCTGAATGCGCAGCGGCGTGATGGACTTTGGGATCACGATCAGGTTCCTCTGGATCTGGAAGCGGATCAGGACCTGGCAGGGAAGTTGAAGGGTATTAAGACATGAACGTGATTAGAGGTCATGACGTGTGTTAACTGTAAGCGCCATGTGAAGTGTACCGACATCTGTCACAATTTTCTCTGGTGTTCGCGTTCACTTCCACGACACTGAGATTGAGAATAAATTCAGTTCCTAAATTCAAGATCTTCTTCAAGAGACAAGTGGAAGAAGCATTTATCTTCTGTGTACATAATAGTTATTTTAAAACGTTTAGTTCAGTTTCATTTTTCATTTGAGCTGTACCTGAGCGGATGTCTTCTTGTGCTTCTCAGCAATGGCTTTAATGTTGGGGTCCTCCAGCAGTGAGGGGTCTTCAGGTTTAGCCCTTCAGTTAAAATACATCATCCAGTATAATTTACATAACTCACACACTTTATTACTTTGACAATCAAGAGGTAGACAAATACTGGAACTACTGCAAAAAAGTGAATTGAAAGGCGGACAGACACGAAAACTGTCTAAGCATTTTTTTCAAAAACAAATTCTCGGCACGTTATCGTGATTTATTGGTCAACAAAACCCAAAAAAACTCATATTTAATGTTTCAAATCATGACAAACACAGAGACAAAGAGGAACAACAGTCACAAGTCGAAACTGACCACGGGAATATGACACACATGACGGGATTGACAAATACTGCATTGGCACGCAACAAAATATGACCCACTTTGTAACAGCGTGGGGTTAAAAAAAAAAAAAAAAAAATCCTTTCTCGTGTTATTGTGATGCAACTCACCAGGGTCTGTCGGGGGAGCCCAGGGGGCTGTAAGCTGTCACTGAGATGCCCTGAGACTGGCAGTAGTTGATCAGCTTCTCCTGGGTCAGGTACGGGTGGCACTCCACCTAGTGGTCCAAACACACAACTCTTAGGATTCAATTCAATGCAAAGAAACTGAGAGTAAACCAAGTGAAATAAATATCAAGAAACAAATTATTCAGGCTATCAGAACACACTCTACATCTTACAGGGCTTTGAAATCCTAGATTTGCTTTGTACAGTTCAAGGTGAAGTAGTAACTTTGTAACTGTCCAGCCTTTGAAATTTGAGTTTCGTACGTAAATAGTTTCCACATGTTTAATTTAGTGTCTTTTCCAAGGACACATCCTCTATATTTAGATTTAAAAAGTGTCTCAAACTACAGCACTTAATTTTCTCCAATACATCACTTCCACGGGCAAGTTTTGCAAAAAACACATTTAAAAAGTATTCTAGCATGTATTTCTAAGAGAGGCACGGTGATTGCATTAAGCATAAGCCTACAGACTCTGCTTTACTTTCTTATCTGACAGCATTTTAAGGGATAAACCACTCATATTAAATATGAGCGTCTTACTGAGTCTCTTGCTGTGTATGGTGACAGAAGGCAGGCACAAGGGCAGGAGGAAAATGGTGCTGTAATCGAATATACAACAAAACAAGACACTGATGTCGACCGATGGTTTGGAAAAAAACAGCAAAAATATAAGGTCACCTCGGCTAATTGGTCTAGCCTGAGGGAGAACTGCTGTGGCCCATTACGAATTAACAAGACATTCATTTCTCAGACCCGATAGGACGAGACAGATACTGCCATTTAAGGCCTCTTGCCCTTTAAGAGCCGCAATCTTGAAACGCGTCTGTTCTCTTGCTGCTCGGTAGCCCCAGATCAAACATGCTGCATATGCATGTTAAAAACAGCAGCTGGGTGAAATGTGTCATCCATTTGTATGTGTATTTAGTGTACCTGGTTGTTGGCAGGCTTGTATTTGAGGCCTGGCTTGTTAAGAATGGCTTCAATCTGCTCCTTGTTGAAGTTAGAGACGCCGATAGCTTTGACCAAACCGGCGTCCACCAGCTCTTCCATCCCCTGAGAAATACACAAAATAAAAAACAAATGAACCCCCCCTAACATACAGTACAACTTAGTCTTAAACCTGTCTCCAAATATTAAGCTGGCTATGATCTCTCCAATTCCTGCAACTTTCAGTACATGTTAAAGCTTCTTTCTAATGTTCCAAGATCCAAACATGCGTAACATGAGTCAGTTCATGTGTTAGTTTGACTCACCTCCCATGTCTCCAGGAAGTGACTGTTATCATTGATCGTCTCTCCTGCGCTGTCCAGAGGGAAAAGCTCACTGCCGGCCTGTAACATGACAAAGGGATTAATGTTCTTCAGGTTCATGTCAGTGTCACTGATGATATGGCGACTAAATAAAAAAAACTTACACAAAAGTAAGAGTGCAAACAGCATGTGTGCGCCTACCTTGAAACCCATGGGCCAGTGCACTAGATAGAGGTCTAGGTAGTCCAGTTTAAGATCACTGAGAGTCTTCTCACAGCCTTGCCTCACCAGGGACTTCTCATGGAAGGTGCACCAAAGCTAGGAAATGAAAGAACAGCGAACATCCATGCTCAAGAATCCACTATTAAAACACTGCTTACATAGAAAATGCAAAGGGTACATTACACACCCACGGCTCACCTTGCTGACAATGAAAAGATCCTCTCTCTTGACCACGCCGTCCTTGATCATGGTGTGAACGCCCTCTCCCACCTCCACCTCGTTCTGGTAGACGTACGCTCCATCAATATGCCTGTAACCCGCTGAGATGGCTGCTTTCACTGCCTCTGTGACTTTGCCGGGGGGAGACTAACAGACAGGGATTGTTAGTTATTGTGGTAAACAATTAGTGTGTGTGTGTGTTTTACATGGTGTCAGCACACATTATTTAAAAAAAATGCCATTGTCCTGTGTCTGGGCTTTAGTTCTTGGGACTATTTGTTTAAAACAGAGCCAAACAATTAGTTAAGTCACACTTTCACTGTGTCCTTGGGGTAATGTACCCTCTGCATTTGACTGTAGGTGTGTGGGGATTAGGTTTCATAATAGCTGGTGTCTACATCAACACTTGAACCTGGATAATTGGGACTTTTGCCGGTGACAGTGACACAAAGTGAAGCCTGCATGCCGTGAGTAACGTTAGCTCACAGTGTGCAACATTACACATTTGCACACGGCGGTCTTCTAGAAACCTGCTGCTGGAGTGCATTAGCCACGGTTTGTATCAGCTCTGGTCGTGCGAAGTAAAAAAGTAACGTGGAACTACAGTTACTTGCAAACTAAAACGCATTTAATGGCGGATTAAGATATATATATATAAACGCATGTGTGCAGATCTCATTCATGTCCAGTCATGCATTCTCTTGACGCGTCTGGCTAGCTCGCTTAAAAAAGTTAACTCTTAGCTAACTAAGCAGGACAACAAAGGAGAAAAATAGGAAAAAAAATAAACCCACCTTCCATGTCCCCAGTCCCAAAATGGGCATTTGTGCACCGGTGTTCAGTTTCACTGTTGTTGCCATTTCTCCGGAGGTCGAGCTGAGGCTTTGCGCGGACGTATGAGTCGGTGAGACGGAGCACGGCACAAGGCAGTGCACGGTGCTCACAGAGCGCTGGCATCGTCGATCGATTAGTCATGCCTTGTAAATTATATAGGCCCGCACGCTGTCAACCTGTTTTCATCTGGCAATCAATCAGTGCCAAACATATTCATTTACACCGGAGGGAAACAGAGAACCAGCGTGGTAGTTACACTTAAATAAATGTGTTTAATTCTGCTCAAATTAAGGCTACTTAAAGTCTGTTCAAGACATTTACAGCTGGTTTAATCTGTAATAATCCTTCTGATTTCATTTGTCAATCATGTTTTGTGTGTACATCATAATCTACAAATTAACAGCATCTGTCAGCTCAATGTAGAGCAGTAAAAAGTGCAATATTCCCTCTAAAATGCATGTATAATGTCAAGTAAATTACTAATTACTGATATTATTTTAGTGCAATACTTAAGTAAATATGCTTAGTTACTTTACCACCACTGGTATTACAGAGGCTGATGATTTCCATAGATGACCAACCAGTTATAATCAACTAAATATGTTTACTCAACTACTGAACATATGTGATGTTTTTAAATTCACGTTAAATGTAATGTTTTTATTTTTCCAGTGTTCTGTGTGTGTATGTAATTCCATATAGCAAACATACAATGATAACAGTCGTGACCTAAATAAGCATGAATGCATCGCATTACCTGTAAACCTCCTTTTAAGTGGCATTTATATGATTGGGGACCAACTTTCCAATGATCTAAGATCATTTCCAGACTAACCACAGCTGAGAACCACATCTATTGGATTTTAAAAAAAAAGGTTCATGTTGGTTCTGCCATTGAGCCACGAGAGGGCACCATTATCACACTTACCAAAGATGTGAGACAGCCTCCTCAGCTCAACCAACTGAGGCTCTATAGTAAAACAATCACCTAATGTCATACATTAATCTAATATGGGCAGTAATTACAGTGACTGAAATAAGCACTGCTGTTCATTTCACTTAAAGCTCTCAAAAACCTCGTGCACACGTCCAATCTTTGTCAACTTTATCCATAGGAGAACTGCTCTTGGAACAAGTGTTCACTGCTGTATATTTGGCATGCGACGTAGGAGATAATGTTTCTTTTAATTAAGCTTTAGCATTTTTGATTACAACTTCCTCAAGGCGTTGTGCTTACACTCTACAGAAAATGCGCACCGTTGTGACACACACACACACACACACACACACACACACAGCAGCCTTAAATCCCAAGAGACAGCTGAAAGAGGGAACAAATACAAGGTGTCTTTTTTTTTTTTTTTTTGCCAGAATCAGATAAAAACCTCACAGACCTTTAACTGAGCCATTCAACACTCTGAGCAGAAGATAAGAGAGGCAGAAGAGAGCGATATAAAAAAACATACAAAGAGAAAAGTTATAGGAGCCAGCAGGCTCTGTGTACCTCACAATGGCTCTCGCTAAAGTTTGTGTCTCTTCTGATCTTCTCCCAGCTGGACGCCTGCTTTTCAGGCCCCTGTCTCCTCTGATCTAACTTCAGACACTGGAGGGCCTTTTGCCAGTCTGCAAACTGTCAAAGTACCCCAGGAATCAAACGCTGTCGCATGCTGTCATGATCAAAGACCCATAGGTAAACTAGACGAACACAGCCACATACAATTGTCATCTAAAAGAGGGGGGAAAGTTTTCATTTCAGAGGCTCTTATTTGCCGTCTGCAGGCGGATGCCTTTCCACAGCGGCGACTGCATCGATTAGAATAAAAGGAAAAGAGAAATGTTAGGGCATTTGAAGATACAACAGAGGCCCGGAGTAAAACCAAGTGCCTGTCAAGGAAACTTTTGGACAAAGAGCGTAAGCTTTGGTGAGGTTTCAGAGAGCGTTGCTCCAAGAATCTAAAGCGAAAAGTGGGAAATATTCATACATGAGTGGGATGGACAGAAAAGGGATGGTGGTGTGACAAATAAATATATAGCTCGCAATGAGCTGCTGCCTCCTTTTCCATTATGTGTGGCCATAATGAATGCTCAGTGCAGCCGGTGGTGTCCATTCTTTCGTAGGCTCTACATCAGATCAGACACTCTACCGGTAAAACCTGCCCTGTCCTGGGGAGATCAAACACCTCATTTCATTTCATGGCCTTTGCTTCATTCTTCCTGCCTCTCTCTGTCCAACCTCGTCTCTCTCCCATTGGCCTTGGCTTTGCTTGTCTTTTTCTCTGTGTCTGCCAGAGTGCCCTGGGTCATAATCTCCACCCATAAATCTAATGTCGAGTGTCAGCTCCCGCTGAGTTCACTCACACACTCGCATTCCGCACATTCCGTCTGTCGAACAACAACAAGATCAGCCCTACGTCATAAGTAAATCATGGTCGTTTGTCAAGTGCATTACATGTTCATGGATACACTGGAGATTATTGTGGCTGATCTGAGACGTAATAGAAAGTAATTCTTTAAAATGAATAATAATCCAATTTATATCTGGATTAGGTAGTCTGTCTAAACGTATACATATCTGAAACAATTAGTCATTTGTTGATTTACTAATCTGCAACCATTTTGAGAATTCATCAATCATTTTCTAGGTAAATATGACAAAAGAGTTGACTGGTTCAGCCACTAAAATGTGAATATTTGCTGTTTTTCTTTGTTCCCTATGATAGATAAATTGCATATTTTGGGGGATTTGGTCTGTTGGTTGAGCAAAATGAGCAATTTCCACACATCATCTTTTGGTCTTGTTGATTAATCGAGAACACTTGCAGCCTTAAATTGATCTATAACTAAAAGTATCAGAACAAACAAAACATGCATGCATATTCTTATGTCTTGCCACTATATGCACATGTTCAAAACTGCACAAGACCTTCACAGATTTGGCTCATACTGTTAATTTTATAGTATTTTGTTCTACGGGACTGCGTGTGAAAATGATTCAGATTCTTCTATGGCACTAAATCAGTTAAGGCCGTTTGAAACATTGTAATATAAGAACTGCTACAATTTCCGCACAGGCATATTGTGCAAGGAAAATTGTCACCACTTCAACCAGCGCACTCTGACGTAAAACTCATCTAATTTCAGACAACAGAGGACTTTAGTGCCATTGGTGTTGGTGTGTGAATGGTCACATAGCACTAAAATCGTGTTAAGGCCTTGGTTGTGTGAACAAGAGAAGCTGCTGCCTCTACCAGAATAGTTCAGGCAATTTATTCGGCTAATGTTACGGAATGTCTGTATGAAAGAGCCTCTATACTAACCGTACTCCTCAGCATGTTTGGAGTTTTTTTTCATGTTTTAAACACTTTTAACACATATTCCTGTCACAGTTTGCAGTATTTGCTTTCTTCACTTGTGATATTTATACGACATGTTGCAGAAATATTTCTAGCTACTCGTTTTAATGGAGAGCTACATCTGCACAGAACCAAACTCTATATTCTTCAGATTCTTCTCGTAACTGGTAAAGGTATCTGGTCTTTGGTTTGTCTGTTGTCTCGTACACCATGTGACAGACAGACTGAGTGTCCTGACAACCACAGAGAACTTAAAGGTTGGGTCAGTCAAATACTGACGCAAATGGGCACTTATGTTGGTATTTGACATCTTGGGAATGAGCTGCAGCAATCATCTTCCTCTTATCTTTCTCTAGTATGACTTACTTCACCTTTAAGATCTTGGGTGCATTTTTTTTTTTGATGAGGACAATGGGAAATTAGAAAAGCTGAAGACATTCTAGTATCTCTTCTGTCTCATTTGAGCTGTTACAGCCGCTCCTGAATGCATGTATGGGCAAGGAATGTGATAGCTTCAAACTTTATCTAAAAAAAGTTGAATACAGCGGCCTCTATTGACATTACATTTTCAAAAGTTTTGAGAATGTTGGGACCACATACAGATGCCTCTGATGTCCTGCAAATTAATGAATGCAGCATGGCTAGTGCTGGTCAGTCAGTTAGTCAGTCCACAATTTTGGTCTAGATTATTGTATGGATTGCCATGTAATTTTGCACGTTCTTGTTTCCCAGAGGATGAATCCTAATGACTTTGGTTTTCCTCCACCATGAGGTTCATATTTGTGCGTTTGGGTGAAATGCCTCAGTCGTACAAGTTAGCACTCTGTTAGGACTGCAGTTGGAAATTAACCGGCATTCAGAATGGTCGCATTGTCATTGTGGGGATTACTAGAGTTGCTAGCATGGTTAGAATCTGGCTCCTCTCAAATGCCAACTATTGCAACTGTCAACTCCAATAACAGCTCTTCTCGGCTACAAAATAAACCAAGTCAAAAGAAAGAAACTGAGGTCAATATCCTGCAAGAGAGTTTTGTGATACTAAGGGAGAAAGAGAGAGAGGTAGACAAAAAACTCAAATTTTATTTGACTGAAGAATCTTTTGATCTTTCACTAATGGGTAACTTGACATCAGGTCTTGTTATTTTTTTATTTGCAAAAATGTAATGAAACTTTTAAGCCTCCTGTTCTAGCGTAACCATACTGTGTGAAAATGTATGGTAAAAAATCAATCTTTTATCTATCTAGATCTTTCTGATCTGGTATGAATCCAACACACACACACACACACACACACACACACACACACACACACTCACTATTGTGTATTTTAACCTACATATTGTGAACACACATCCTCAAAGCCTTGGCCTTGTCTGTGAGCATAGGTGTCTCCTCTCTGGCCCCTCAGACATGGTTTGGTTTTTGGCTTGATTAACCACTTAGTTCAATCTCTCAGACACAAGATTGCAGGGAAAAAGCAAGTAATGAAGTGCTTTTGAATTTGCATTCCTGAGAGCTTTCACAGACGCCTTGATTTCAGTCTGCCTTTGCTGTTTGTTCTTCGTCAAGAGATGTCTGCTATTTTAACGGTAACACATAACAAGTGTCCATCCAACCTCCTCCATATTGCTCCCTCATCAACCTAACTGCCATGAATAAACACAATCAACATGCATCTGAAGGAGAATTTGGAGGCTTTTTCTCTCAAATCTTCCCTGATGGCTTGTTCATCATTGTTATTATGCAGATTACAGTGTGACCGTGAATGTAATATTGGAGCCCTTTTCCTCTGGAATGAAATGTCATCGTTCCAGAAAGCTGACCAAAAACACTTGTGTGTTTTGTTCTTGCAAGTGGGAGCAACGCTGATCAGTTATGGACAAACTGTCTGAAGACTGAGACATTAACAGCATTCTACACTTGAAAGTCAAGCCTTTATTTTTAGTATCGACCTTGACAACAATTTCAGAGTGTGCATGCTGCGTTATCAGCTGAAGTATGTGAGGTAATTTACCAGGTAAGTACCATGGTAGGTTTGAAAATTTCCAGAAAAACCTCTTCACAAAGTTAGACACACCAAAAAGTATTGTGAGACAAACGCTTATTTTTTCATTTCTTTTTTGTAGTATCTAACTCTCTTTTCGATTCATTTTTGGGCAACCACGATTATGTAACACGATGACTTGCCAGAATCTGTGATTATTTCTGTCTCGTATTTATGGACAGTTTACGTAAAAGCTTCCCTTTGCACCCCGCTCTTGGGGTAGAAAAGAGGAAACACAATTTGGTTTAAATCTGGGGCCCTTTCACTAGTCCATGCTTCCAGTAAAGATTAAAACAACAATAGAAGACAGATCAACAGCAGCAGGTTTTTACCAAATTTGGACAATTTGAAGTAGATAGGCAGACATATATACCCAAGTATACCCAAGAGGACCTGTCTTCCATAGCCTCCAAACTACAGGTAACTGAGAATTTGAGATTCAAATTTTTAATACCCTAACATGCAAACAATATGATGATATGATTGATTTGTGCTGTAAAGTAATTTTATGTGTAGTAGTTTATAAAAGCTGCCATCACTGATATGTATGATAAAGTGATAAAGAAGCCCATCACCTGCACAGGCAACATCCTGTTTAACAGGAAGTTTGTTAATGGCAGGTTGGAATGTTTTTTTTTACATAAAGACATTTCTGGCTCTTAAATACATATAGTTCTTGTTTATTTACACTGCTATAATACTAAATGTAAGACTGAATATAATTTGTGTAGATGAGGACTGGCAAACTATTCATTGCAGACATCTGCAGAAGATATAAATCACTTAACTTAATCAGTGAAATCAGAGGGGTTCATCTTCAAATCTTTTCTAATTGAAGTTTTTTGTGGACCTGTATTAAGAAGTGGCAGAAACTTTTCTGGAAACTTTGGAGATGACAATGAATATTTGTTTGTTCCTGATTATGTTTAAATAGCAAAATGAGGATCTGTTGTTTATGTACTGTATGAATTCTCAGACATTCCAAATCAAAGTTTGCAATCAGTGTACATTACATCACATCATACATTATTATTCCACAATCAGTAAATCAGATGTAAAAACATATACTTGTTTCTCTATATACTAATAATATTTCATGAAATTACCATGCTGCATTAGTTCTCATAGCATCCCTTGATTCCCGTTGTCGCTTTGATAATAACGTCCTAGCGTGGGCATGCTGTATGTTCGTCTCAGTGCAGCTTTCAGACCAGAATGACACAGCGAGAAAATCTTCAATTCAAGTTCCTCATGGGCTACTTCCTCATTTCTAGTCACCTGATTATTATTTACAATATAAGAAAAAAAAAAAACCCTGTGAACTTCTCTAATCTTGCATCACGGGAATGTTGTTTTCAGAACTGTGCGTGTGCAGGTTCAGGGCTGGGGAGGGGGAAAACCGTGTGGGTAGAATGACCGACATGGTAGGGAGGGAGGACGTGTGTAAATGCCTCATGGGACGATGAGTCAGAACCAAGATGACTAAGTAGTATTTTGATCAAAATGTCTGTCACAAATAATTCTAGCGAGCAAAAAGTATTAATTAACTTTGGGATAAAGGATGTGAAAACTTCAAGCATGGATTTCACTGCTTTGTACGTCTGTATCAAAGACGAGCCGAGGTGAAAGACTCTGTGCCGGTGATGTGTTGCTGTGATGTGTGCAGTGCCACATAGCTGGTGTGTGTTCAGAGGACAGAGTGCAAACGAGTAGTGTGCAACATGACGGAGGTGTGCAGTGATACTCTGACATTAAGACATTTTGCACAGAGCACTCCGAGGGTTTTACAATTGGAGAACTTGTCTGAGTCATGACTTTTCAGTAATGTCATATGGAAACAGACAATTTATGGCACACACACACACACACACACACACACACAAACACACACCCACACACACAGACGCCTTCTCAAATATGTTGGGACTTTTTCTTGTTCTTTCAGTCACAGTTTGTGGGGGCATAAGTTGCAGTTTCAAGAAGGAAATACAAGTATGAACAGTGTCTTTTTGTAGAAGTTGAGTGGGTGTGTACAACACCATCTTGTGGTTCATCTTGGAATGACGGCCTGGACTTGATTTCCCAAGAAGTACATTTATTTATCTGTCTCTAATTGTTTTAGCTTTGACTTAAAATTAATTATCTGAGCTGTTCTGGATAATAATAATAATAATAATAATAATAATAACAATGCAGTCAGTATCAATATTTTAAGGCTTAGCTAGCATTTGAGCAGTGTGATGGGGATGTGTGTGTCTAAGAAGCAGTGGGCTGGAGGGAGTAATGTGCCAGAAGAATGTAAACATTGTCTGCTCTGGGGGCTGACTTCAAAGTGAGGCCGTGGTAACCTCCTCTCAGCAGTGGCGCACACCCTTGACCGATGAAAAGTGAAAGTGAATGTTCATCCACGGTCTACAGCCTTTTCCTGAAACCACTCTTTGAAGTCGCAAAATGGATATGATTGACTTGTGAAGTAGACACATATGTAGAAAAGAAAAAGAACTTGAATTTGACAATGCGCAATGCACATGCTGTCTGTGCTTCCCCCACAGTTTTAGCACAATGACATTATATTTAAGCTTGTACATAATATCAAAGCTCCCTTATATTCTTCCTCGCTAAGCTTGGTTTCTCTCTATGCAGGCCATAAAAGACAATATATATTATCTTTTGTCATGCTAGCTATTGTAGCAGTTAACAAATTTATGTGACAGGTGAGAGTGCAAGGTGTTTCACGAGAGCTTATAACTTCATGCATATGATCCTGCAGACCTGTATCTTACAGTTCCAGGACAGTCAAATTTAAAATTATACATATTGCAGCAAGAAATTGCATGATGTGAGGGAAATTACTGAATTACCAGAGAATAATTGTATTTTTATTATTATTACAGATGATAGCAACAAGTTGCTCTGTGGAATGCAATTTCATACTTGGTTGCACCGGTAGACTTGGACATGGATATTCAACAGATATTGCAAGCAACAGATTATAAAATGCTAAGATTTAAAATGCACAAATTTAAAGATGTCATGGGAGTACCGGTATCTACATTACATATTATTAAAGGTCAAGGGATCCAAATAAATATGTACATTTATGATATTTGTTTGCGTTAAAAATTGAAGTCGAAATTAACTTTGGAGTTTTACTGAACACTTTGTAACCTAATCTATAATTTTGTTTGGATGTTTAGTTCATTTAAGGAATGAAAATCTCCACCAGTTACATATTTAGTTAGAACTAAAACATTATAATATTATATTATACACATTTTTTTCCATATGCAAGTGTCCCTGTGTTAACTCTGCACTGACCTTTTTGGGTTAGACTGTGACACAGTCATGTTTCACCACTTTATCTATCCTCCAGTTTGAAGTATGCACATTATATACAGTACATGTAAGGGTTCTTTGTGGCCCACTGTACCTGTTCAAGCTGCCCTTGGCAGGAGATAAAATACTGTAACATCATTATAACCAGAGAGGCACTCTTGTCATAAGAGAGGTAATGTTATTGATGAGTTTAAATTACGTTAACTGTCAAAATGCAAGTGGTCATAGTTGCTCAAAGAGATGAAAGCTAAAGATGTTACTGTGCATTATAGTTAATATATTATGTATAATCATATATTTAGTGATGATAGAACCACCAGATCCGCGCAACTTCCCTGAAGTTTGAATTTGGAGCATATAGTACAGCTTATTACGCTTTTATGGGAGTAAAACTAAAGTCAAACTAAAGTGACATAAGGAAATATAAAATAACTTCTTTTCCAGACATATTTTACACGTCTTCTCAAGTTAGGTCATGTCAGACTCTGTTTAAGTGATCGGAATCAGAACAAACAGTCAAGGAACAGTTAAACCACACAGGTTTAAAACACAACCCTAAATGATGACCTCAGCTCTGCACGCAAACCGAACACACTCTGTAATAATGACACTGCGCGAGGGGTGTATGTTAAGAAGACTTTGCCGGTGTGATCAGTGATAGAGGCTAGATCTCCTGTGTGTCTGAGCTCTTCATCATTATCTTGGCTCGCTGACTCATGTCTTGAACACAGGGAACAAAACTCTCGCGGCGGCCTTGTTCCAGACGCAATGGGACGCCGGGAGGGACAATGAAAGAGAATTAGCGGTGAAAAAAGCAAATAAATAGGTGCTTCAATACATGACAGCCTTGCAACAAAGCCCACTGTGGATGAGAGGGAGAGCAAGAGAGGCAGAGCGAAAGAAGGCAGACAGAGAGACCTTGATGAAAATAAATAGTGGCGCTCAAAGGGAGGCGAGAGTTGCGCGGATTGGAGGTGATGATGAGTAGAGAGCTGTACAAAGTAGTACATCTATGGGAAAGGTTTTAATGAGGCAGACGCTGGTGTGTGTGTGTGTGTGTGTGTGTTTTGTCATCTGTGACACAGACACTCAGAAAATCCTCAGCAATGATACTCCAAACTTCCTGTCTCCATGTGGGTGGGTGAGGATTTGTTCAAGTGTGTAACGTGGACAGACAGACAGGCAGACAGACAGACAGAAACATTTGGCACATTTTTGGAGGCACTATAGTTTCTTCTTCATGCTAGAAAGGAGGGTGATGTGAGGGGGTTGCAATTTCGCAACTACACCACTAGATGTCACTAAATCTTACACACTGGACCTCAGCTTAGACCTCCGCTGTAAACCACCTGCTCAGGTGGGACAGATGTCCTAGGGATGTGCACATACTTTATAAGCCCCGAGAATCTTTCAATCATCACTCCGCTCCAAGAACGTGCCGCAAAAAGTTTGTTGCGTTGATGTTACTGGAAAGTACAGCTTTGTCCCCAATGTTAGGACCACGACGTCAGCCTGCAGTGATTGAGAGGCCGCTAGCTAGTTCTGTTGAAGCAGGTAGTTTGGCGCTAGCATGAGCCTCTGGTAAGGTATCTAAACCAGACAGCCACCAGCAGCGCTAAGGTTTTTTTTTTTTTTTTTTTTTTTTTAATGGATTACTTTATGTTGCAGGAGTCATCAACACATCAGTTGGTTGCTCAGTCAGGCTCTCGGCACCGCCACACTGAGCCCAGCAAGGTGTGATAATCATTTTCATCTTTGGAGTAATGGAAGTGGGGAGCTCATTTATTCAGTGTGTGAAGCACTTACAGGCAGTGAGCACACACACCTGTAACCCCATTTCAGTAAACAAGAAAGTTCCTCATCATCTACATTGTTGGTTAACACATAACTGAATACACTGAATTATTAATGATGGTTAACAGATTTATCGTTGACATACTCAACTCGTACCCAACAGATAAACCTTTCTTACATAGTAGTTTTACTGTAATATGTTAGATATGTAGAGTTTTGGGTACTGATGACAAACAAGTCAAGTCACGGAGAGGCCTCCAGCCACATGTAAAGAAGCGTGAGCAGCACATCACTGTTACCTGTTGTCTTCCAATGGCTCCAAGGCTTTCTGCAAAGCCCAGATCAGCAGGAAGCTTTTAGTTCTACTGTCAGCTTCTCAGTTGGATTGAAAGGAAGCCAAACAAACTCAGATAAATAACAATATAAAGAACACATGTTGAACAACCAGGGAATCATAAGGTGGTGGTCTCGTGAGCTCACGACATCACAGTCACACTGTTTACAGAATGACACGGTTATTCAGCAGACAATTAATAATGAGCCACGCTAGCTGAGATAAGCTAATTGAGGTGGAGGAGAGGACACCAGCTTCCCAGTCAGGGTTTACACTAAGCCAGGTGTAGACCTTGATTGAGGATAGTTAATTATAAAATAGCTTATAAAAAAACATCCTAAATTTTGATTTCTTGCCCGGTGTAAGTTAAATGAGATTAATGAGAATTGAAAACAACCTGCGTTAGGCCTTAGAAGTGAGAGTGTGAGAATGCAGCCCTGACCTGAGGGTGTTCATAAAAGATACAGATGACATCATTAGGTGGGAATAGAGAAGTAAAGACAGACAAAACAATTTTAGCAGAAGTATTAAGTATTGTAATGGACAACTGGCCCCCAGACTGAAACCATTATAATCATCAAGGCTGTGATTTAACTTTGGTTTCTGCAAATGGATGACACAGAATGTCTACTGTTGTATCACATTCCTCTCTGACGGATTCCTTTTTTATTCTGCATCTGCAATGATGAGATGATAGAGAGACAATAATTTAATGCAAGGTGATTAGCGCAAGCGTCTATTGCAAATGAACAGCAAAGGCTTAATTAAAACTGATCATATTTATGATACTGAACCAATAAATTGCAAAATAATGCAGATTTATTGACGACCATATGAACGTGCGAGGCACAATTTCAAAATCGGCTAATGATAAACCCTCATTTTTATTTTGAGATTCAGCTTGGCGAGACACACATCTACGCACAAAGGATTTTTATTGGCTGAATGACAACTGGAAGGCAGCTGTCTTTTCCAGTGCTGCTAGCGCGCGCACACACACACACACACACACATGCTCACACCGTGTATATGACATGAGATAATGAACGCAGGTTCAATTTGAGATCTGCATTTAATAATTCATACCAGCCTGTTGGTTTCGGGTAAACCAACAGGCTGTTAACGCAAGCAGAGTGCAATGTTTAACATTGGAGATGATGAGCAAGTGGTCAAATCTGTTTATTACAAATCTAGTTATTATAAAAACATGTGTTTCTTATGCACATCCTAAACTCAGGGTATTAATTAAGCCCATATATGGAGCTCAATGCCTCTGGAAAATGAGAAACCTTTATTTGAATTTGAGAAACTTGGAGCTACACAAATGTATTCAGCAATAATCATATTATACGCTGGACTGCGAACAGGGAAATATACCCCTGACTTGATGCATTAAATAAAATAAATATTTTTATTTATTATTTATTTTTATTTCATCTCTGACCCTGAGCCATTTGACCTAAATACACATATCCTGGGTTAGCACTGGAGCAGGAGTAACTTGGGTGACAAAAGTCTAGTTGAGTGGCATTCCCATTCCCGTAAAACACTCTCTGTGTGATGAGCCATTTAATTGCTATTTAAGGAAGACGCCTTGCTCATGGGCTAACAGAGAAGCTCACAAACCACAAGACAAAGACTCGGGCTAAACCCACACAGACAAACCAGTTGTTCTAAATGAGCGTTCTTGCAGGAATGCAGCTAGGTGGACAAAACCCTTTCTCTACGTTTACAAAAACCTGCTTTCTCATGCCCCGGTCCGCGTCATCTACACATTTTTACGCAGTGCCTAGGACTGACTGGCAAATTCTTCAGCAAAGGTATTCTGCAGTGTTGGCGACAGAATAAAGGCAATTAAACACTGTTAGCACCATGCCTGGACAGCCTGGCAGCCATATGCCTTGCCAATTAACCTTCCACATAAGAAGAGAGAAGGAGAAGGAAGAAACTAGACTAGATTAGAATCGCACACGTTCTTCCACTTTCTTACCTCCTTTGTGTTCAATCAGTTCTGCATTGTAGCAAATGTACGAGGCTCCTATTTTGCACGTATCCTCCATTAGTACTCCAGTGGAAGTGACAGCTAATTTGCACTCAGATATTGTAATTTAGATATGAAGTACTTACTTTCATACTTGCGCCCTTGGCCTCCCCCTGGGACCTTCGGCTATTGACGACTTCTGGGCTTGTTTCTCCACTACGTTCCAGCTGTGGCCCATCACCATTATTTTAGCCTTCAACAAAGAAATTAAGTGGTATATTTTAATTTGTTTCATAGCGCCAGTGATACTCAATGCTAGGAGTATTTATGGGCTTTTCTAGGCTTAAAAAAAAAAAAAAAAAGAAAAGAAAAAAGAACGAGAGCCTGAATTTTGAGTTAATGAAAAGCATCAAGCAAAGCACTACATGTGATGCATGCAATAAAAATGATATATTTGTACTATTACATTTTTACTTCTCTGGCCGTTTTTGCCCATTCATTGACAAAATTGAAGAAAAAAATGAACATTCATGTCACACTAAAAACTACATTTTCTGTTTTGCAATTAAGAAAATGCATTCCCCATATTTAGCTGAATGGATGTTATCAATAATTCATAGGGAAAAGATGGTTGGCAGCAATGTTTTTCCAATCAAATTGCCTTTTGATTGCATGTATCAACTGATTCTGGTTAGGCCACAGCCTCCAACATTCTTTGATCTGGGGCATGCTGCTTGTCGTTACTTCAGTCACGCCAATAATCAAGTTTGTCCATCCATTCACTCCATGATGGAAAAATTATAAAGTTTATAGAATTAAACTCACAACAAATCCAATGAGGAGCCATTTATTCCTTTCACAAATAAACCCCAGCAAGATACTATTGTGCCTGGGCTGAATAAATTTGAGGGAATCCACTGGAAAGTGGATAATTTCCAGAACAATGATATAGCTTCAAGGAAAATACCGCTATCAGGAAGTTCTCAAATCTGACGGCAGCTTGAGGCTCCCGGGCAGAAAGTTAAAAAAGAATATAGCTCCTGTTCTCTGCGTATTCACTGATGTTTAAAGGCAGAAGTAAAGGGTTCTGCTATAGATGGCTACAGAGAACATATGTAAATCGCGTGGACATGACAGATACGCCATGCTGTGACTAATACGTGCTAATTGAAAAGCGGCAAAGTGTTCCTTTAATGTTTTTATAAGAAACTGTCCAGCTCTCAAGATAAGCAACCCGTCAACCATTGTAATCAGGTCTACTGTAAAGCTGTCCAAAGTAACTGGTGGACCATTATTTCTAATACACAAGAACACAGACATAACCACATCCACCTGTGCATCTCTCCTCTGCCCTCTCGTTTCCCTCTCCTTAACAAGATGTTCACTGATTAATCCAAGAATAAATCATGATTTAATAAGGATAATACGACAATTTCATTACAGAACTGGTTAATTCACTGGCTAATTGTTATTTACTTTTCAATTTTTTTTTTTTTTTTGTAGATCCAGTTTCAGGTTGCCAGAAATGTTCCAGTCATGCTTCGGCCCTGACGACCAGTGGATGATTAGTCAGGGAGATGATGGACAGGGTTTATATAATTCTGTACCGCAGCCGCATAGCTGGCCTCAGTTCTGCCCTCCTCGGCCGAGTGTCACTGCTCATCGTTCCCACTCTCAGTATCCCTACAGTAGATCCTACACCAGAGCACAAACCCCTGCTTGGCATCAACCCCAAAACACATGGAAGGTAGGTAGCCACAACATGTTATAGTAACACAGCATAAATCAGAATCAAAGTATTATATGTGACTCAGTTATGACTGTCAGTCTTACAGTCCACAGCCATGCTACCTGATTGCTGAGGCTGTAGTTTTGCAATGAGCTAAATGTCAGCATGCTAACATGCTCTCAATAACGGTGTTAACATGCTGATGTTTAGCAGGTAATGTTTACCGTGTTCAACGTCTTGGGCTTGATGAGTTAGCATGTTAACATTTGCTAGCACTAAAGCACCAAACAGGACATACAGCTGAGGTTGATGAGGGCTGTAAATATTGTGACAGTGTGGTTGAGACTGGGGCACATGGGCTCTCGGGGGGCCAATAGAGAGAACAGGCCTTCTAATAATGTGTTGGACGGAGAATGGGCCGTTGCAAATGCTTAACGCGTCTCTGTCATGGTCTTCTTCTTCAGTTTTTGTAAAATACTCAGTAGCAATCTATAACAAAAGTACAGGCTGTTTTTTATTCTACACAAACTATAAAAGCTGTCAAGTCTCCATTTGTTATATATGGTAGCTAGGGCCCATTAGAATAATGTGTATTTGTGCCCATTGTAACTATCTTAGACCTCTGTGAGCATGCAATTAGTTTTGCTGATATTTGGACATAAATTAAGTCTAAATCAAAAAAATCCAAGACTTTTTTTACTAGTACTAAGTAATTATTAGTAACTAATAGCAACTACTGTAATCTGATTCCACTGTTTTAAAGATCAGAGCATGTACTGTATCCCCACCAAATAGCTACTTCATTACTCTTATGGCTTTGTGTTTTATTTGTATTACTCTCCCTTTGTTGCTCTTAATCTCTTTACATTACATTTTATGGTGTCCAGACAGAGAACTGTGATCGCAAAGCAAACATCTCTCACCTCCAGTTAAAAAGGTCCACCATCAATGCGAGTTTTTCTTATCAACACACCTCCCCCCTAATAGCCCATACAGCACCGCAGGTATATAATTACTGAGTTGTCAGGTTAAAAAAATTTTGTCACATGTATAATTACAGAGCTGCAGCAAATGCATCAGCCGTCATAAATATGAAACGCAGCCAGGTCGTAAACACAGCGGGCCTCCTCTGGTGAACCTCCTCCTGCCTGCTATGTGTAAACAACATCAATGGCTCATTGATGTTGAGGTCTTTGAAAGAAAATGGTAATGAAACAGGGGTGTTATGGTAAAGATCATTGCTCATCTGCAGTCTACCGTTTTTATTGACATTAATCTCCTCAAATGCTGCCGCTCAGTGGCAGTAAACTTGTGTGGTTACAGCATGCGTGTGTAATACCATCTGCCGCTGATGCACACTGGCCTGATTTTGACCATATTGCTGTTGTTCACACACATCGTGAACTATCTGAATGAACTCTGTGTTTTAGGGGTCATTCCTTTCAAATTCGCTCTCTGGGGATTGTAGAACCATTGTCCAGGCAGCTAAGAACCCCACACAATGTGCTGACAGATCACTGAGCCATAACTGGCTACTGCAATTACTGTATGCCATTCGATGTATGCATTGCACTGTGTGTATTCATGTGCTCTCGCATGTGTGTGCGTTTCTTTTCTTTTTTTCTGTTTTTTTTTTTTCTTTTCTTTTTTTTTTAGATTGCACAAAGATTGCATACCTCATTTGGGATTTTCAAAAATTGGATGTATTTTCCTGCTTTGCTTTGATGCAAAAGTGAGGCTGAATTTTGGATGTTTGGGATGCGTTGGGGTTATTGTGAAAGGAGCCAAATGACTCCCAGATCGACTGTAGTTGTCTCTCAGGCTTTATGGGGGGGGGGGGGATTTCTGGAAAGGAGATATGAATCAGACTATTAGAAGAGAAGGAACAGAAAACATCCCTACATTAGATGGATGACTGATAGACTTCAAAGCATTGTTGCCGTACGTTTCTAAATTCTGTAGGAGGCCTTTCATGTGATAAAGTTGCTCTGGTGTGTGATGTGCGTGTGTGTTTGTGTGCATGTTCAAATGCAAGTGGGTGTTTGTGGTTTGACTACTGCCTCGAGGTATGAGTTGATTCCTTCACTACCTGAGGATGAGAGGCCAGGTAGATGTAGGTCAGGGGTTGGGAACCTTTTTGGCTGAGAGAGCCATGAAAGCCACATATTTTAAAATGTATTTTCGTGAGAGCCATATAATATTTTTTAACAATGAATAAATGCGTGCGTTTTTAAGTAAGACCAACAATTATATATGTATAATAAGTAATAAATTTATTCTTTTTAATAATGTTGTTATACTGAAGCTAACCAGTAATAAATAAAATTACTTATTCTTAACATTAATGCGACTTCTGGTGCTGCATAGTCCAGATTGTGCACCGATCCCCATAGCAACCGCTGTGTTTTGGATGTAGACACGCATGTGCACTCATGTACCGCTGAGCAAAATCTCGTCGTTAGCTTATCCAGAGTTTCTTTTCCGAGCTGTTCTTTATTGTTAAAATTGAACAAAATAACACGAAACACAACTGCTTGCTCTCCTACTGATTTTAACTGGGACATTTTGCAACAAACGTAAAGACATTAAACGCGTGGTACACGTTTGGAAAGCTGGGCGCAGAGGAGACCACCGGGCTCTCTCCAAGGGGAGGGGGAGAGAGGGAGATGCCCGGCCATGGCTCCGTCCAGCACGGAATAAAACACAGCACGGACAGTGAAGCCATGTGAAAATTTCCACAAATTCAGCTAGCCAGCTTGTACGCACTGTGGCAATCAAAGACAAACGCAGCGGTTTGTTTTAAACTGTCATTTTGACTGTAAACACCCTCAACCCAACCTTACAACAAATCACTTAGAACCATTAAATGTGAAGACCCATCGTTTTGCACAGTGAATAGTTTGATTGTAGATTTCAAAGCATGATCAAATGACTGATCCGCTTTGGAAAACCCTTTCTCTGTGCTTCCACAAGGTCAGCTACATTACAAGTAAGACATTCAGTAATTTGCTTAAAAAACACTCCAGTAGAGCAGATGTTGGCCAAAAAAAAACAAGGACTTACACCTGAGACCTGAGGTCAGGTTTTAGATTATGTCACCCTGCTGTACCCATGACAGACAGGAAGAGAGGAGAGATTGTGCGTAAGAGATTAAAAAGGTGAAAGGTGGAAAGGGAAAGGAAGAAACTGAGATACTAACAATGAAACAGGAGGAAAAGGTGGAGAAGACATCCTAAGCAAAAAAAGAGCCAAGACTTAGCCAAAACTGTTGCAAAGGAAGAAAGAGGAGAAGAAATCAAAGGATGTGTGAGGCATGGAGGGAGCGCAGAAAAAGAGGAGGGTGTCAGGGAAGCAGGGACACTTGCAAGCCAAAGCATGAGAGCAGTGGTGATTGGTTTGGACCACCCATCTGGACTGGCTGAGTGCCTAGGCTGGCTGGACTGCTTTGCTGGACTTTGCCCACAGGACTGAATGCATGGATGAATGAATGGAGGGATAGAGACAGACAGAGGTTCACAGAGATGGACTAATGTGCTGGAAACATTAAATATGTCAATGGAAAACACACATGCTATCACCAGAGACTGCACGCAATTAAGGTTCATTCCATGTACAGTATATTGGTTCACGTCCCCTGAAAATCTGTAGGCATGTCGACCACATATAAACTCAGTGACCCTGAAATGCAGAGTGGCCATAGAGAGCCCCTTATATAATATATAACTTCATAGGAAGAAATTCTATGATGCAGTTTCCCCTGTATCTTTTTGTATATCCTATCTACTTTTTTATAAGTAACCCATCATTACAATTCAGGTTACGATGTGACCATGAACCTCTCATTGACACAGTTATTGTAAGACTGTCAGCAGAAGTTTTTGAGCCTCAACTAGCAGTCCAATTTATACAGCGCTCTGTAAATTAAGTAGCTACTCAAATGAAGCCTCAAACTTAAACAGAGTTTTCTATGTGACCGGAAACAATTATCTGTGACAACAGTCTCGTTTTTTTCTCAGTTCCCCATTATAAAAGTAAAGCTATACATAGGTAATGTACTGTAGTTAGGAACCTAATAAATGAGGCTGGCTTTTTTTAAGCTGCTGGCATGAAACTGTCATTCACACGTATAACGGAAACATTGTTTTCTTCTTTATTTGGGCTATTTCAAGATTTATTTTTGACAGAGACACCTGAAGAGTAACAGGAATGTGGGGAGAGAGAGAGAGAGAGAGAGAGAGAGATGGGGAACGACATGCAGCAAAGGGCCGCAGGTCAGATTCGAACCCTGTTGAGCCTTTATACATGGGGCGGACGCTCAACCAACTGAGCTAACCGACACCCTGGAAAAACATTGTTTTCTTACACACACTAACAACTCTCTAATGGGCCACCATTAGCACTGTTTTTGTAGGTATTTATTTAGGTACCTAGAGCTCAGGTAAAAAGCTTATATTCCAGATGCTATCACGACTCTAATGGCTAGATCAACATGAATGGCTTTTATGTCATATAAGGTATGGAGCCTAGCCTAATGCATACTTACAGATCTTATTTTAGATCAGGAGCAATACATATCAATCCTTTTCTCAATAAAATAACATTTACACACCATTAGAACCATCTTTTGATGTTGCCTATGACTGAAATTTCAATCCAATTCTTATATGTTGGGATGATGAGATCTTTCCCTGGACCCCTCCTGATATAGGAGGGTTATCTAAGACACTAATAGGATTAGACAGAAAGGCGCTCCAAATGTTTCATGTTCAATTCTTTAGTATCTCAGGCTAGACATAACTCCATCCTAACAACATACACATGCACACACACACAAGAGCCCCTTCAGCTCACCCTTGACCTCTTCCTACACCGATTGTTCTTGCAACAGTAAGGATCAAGCCATTGGACTGTCCAGATAATTGACGCGCAGAACAAAAACACATGCCACTTCTGGATAAAACATATCATAATCCCTCAAGGTGGGGCGGTGGGGGGTTTCAAGGCCACCAAGATAGCTATTCACACAGCATCCAGGACATGGAGAGACCTCCGGGAAAGAGATTGTGAGGTGTTGGTATGAGACTTGGAATGACACCCCTGGGAAGAATGGTGATTAGTGACGAAGAGGATTGACTACACTCAAGAGAATTTGTGGAAACATACACATAGCAATGACTAATGCTGGGCGAGTAAAACTTTTAGCAACAAATCTCTGCCGATTTACACAGTGATGGGTCAATTCTTGGCAACATATTGTGTCGCCTTGTGTGTCCAACAGCTTGTTTGAGTGATCTAACTTCCTGTCAGGAGATGGGTTCAAAACTGACTCTGAATATCACCTTGCATGTTTGCTGTGCAGATGGGTGGATGATGGATGAAGACTTTGTAACTAACTTAAAAGATACGCAATTCCACAACTTTCTTGTTTGCCTCTAACAGCCAGTGAACTGATTTATATGTAATGGAAAGGTCTAACTAAAATTGCTTTCTACTAGCCCAGACTGTCGCAAAGCAGGAGCCAACTAGCTAACTGTATTCAGTCTTGTATATATGACTTGGCCGATGCCCAGGATGATGCTTGTGCAAACATAAGCAACAGAATACCCAAAGACACTGTTAACATAACAACAGATATATTTCTAATTTCTAATACAAAAAAGTTCAGCAGTCCATTAACCCAACCAAAACCTCTTTCCTTCACTTTAACCAACACACTTTTGTGAATTGAAGTACAAATGGGACTCGTACATCATGCACCACAACTCCAACCACTTCTGTGCAACTTTAGTACAGTGCATAAATGTGACACTTCCTTAAAAACAGAAAAGAAAAAGTTGCCCCTGAACATGATCCAGCCAGTGATGATATCTGACGCCACAATATGATCAGTAAAAACTATTTAGAACTATATAAAACTTGACAGCGTTGTACTTTGAGATAGGATTTTACAACGTACAGTATCAAAACGGTAATCATTACATATTTCTGCAAAAAAATGGCAGATATTATAAATATGGTGTTCATGCTACAAAGTGATCTACCAGGAATGTGTGCTTGCACATATTTGATTGGTAAATGCAGTATCTTGGTGAGCCAATGTGGTGGTCCCATAATGCTGTTGTCTGTCTGAACATGACCTTTTTTGACTTAGGGCTTATGATTGTGAACTGAACTCACCTCACCAGCTGATGACAAACGCACATTAAGTGCCCTGCGTGTGTCTGGGGCTTCAGACTGGCCCCTAATTGACTTTTACAAGCTTAGATCGATAACCTGATTGCACCGTTGTCATAACTACGTCTGGAGTTTCTAATTGTTTGAGTATCTTTTTTTTTAAGTTCTTGACCTGCTTTAAAAAATGTCACTTCTTCTATGTTTTGTGTTGTTTACCTTCAATAGTTATTCCTTTGTTTTTTTTTTTTTTCTTTTTGTGAGACTTTCAGTGATGCTTGAAACTTTCAGTGTTAGTTGCACTTTGATCAGCAAGGTATTTTTTTTTATATGTGGCAACACAATTCTTCCTTTCTACATCAATTAACACCTAAAGTTTGTGCCGTATGCACAATCATATTATTTTGCATGATTGCATCATACAAATTAAAAGCCTAAAATAATATTTTAAAATGTGTTTATGACTCACATGAGGAGGTGGATGGGATAAGTGTTCAAATGATGAGGTTTTGTGTGGATAAGACGAAGCAGTAAAGCGATCATGACATGGTAAAAGGCCATTGTTCTCGTCCTGCTAAGAGACAATGACTGTTAGTAATTATCTTAACGGCATGGGGCCTCATCAAGCCTTCTACTCTCTATTGCCACCCTTATCGATCCCCATCTCTTTTACATTGACACCTTCCTTCCCCTTGACCAACTTCCCAAACATCACCAGAATGGCAGCTCTTCAGTACTATCAAGACTATAACTGTGTTATAAATCACAGGCAGACACTTGGAAGAACAGGAAAGCTTCCTATTATTCCAAGTTTGGAGGATTCACACATTATTTTAAGATTGTTGCCCACCTGTTTGTGTTGAAACTGCCTTAAATGACATACACATATCTTTTATACCTTTAAATCCCTAATTAAATGTTATTACTTTCCACATTTGCAAGTAACGAAAGACTAAAATAAGTCCAACTCCAAGACGTTCAATCAGTTTTTGGCTGAGAAGGTGTGAACACCAGAGTTCTTGGTTTCTCATGACTCCTCACAATTAATAGATGCAACCTGAAAAGGTGATGAGCAGCACATTCAATTATCAGCTGCAGCTCTGTGGTGCCACAGAGCAATGTGTCTTTTGACAGACAGACAACCAGCTGGAGAGAGCACATTAGCCATGTCACACCTCTCTCTCTGCACCCTTGTTTTCTGTCTGCCTCTTCACGACCGAATGTCTAGAAAAAGAGGAAGAAGAAGAAGAAGAGAGACAAGCTACTTCATATATGTTTTCCATTGCTTACTTGCTAATTAACAAAAGTGAGGAAAAGACTTCACAAGAGAGTTGTTAGCGTAGCGAGCTTTGTTTAATCTCCAAAATGGAACCGGTTCATCCTTACTGCAATGTAACAAATGATCTCAAATCAGATAGATAGACAATCATCAGTACTGATGTTTACTGTATTAAACTGTGCTCAAAACAATTCTGGTTGAGCTTCTGTAGCTACCTACTGTACATGCCACACTTCCTCTGGTTCTGATGCCATCGGGGCCGAAGCCCATGCACCTAATACAGCCATTCATCCAACCATTCAACCCTGGGCGTCACCGGGGCCTCTGCATACTCCATAGCCTTTATAAGATTAATGCAATGGATGAAGCAGGTGTCTGCCAAAATTCCATTCCTATTTAAACCTCCAGGCCCATACCGGCAACCTAATCCTATTAGGCCTAATTGAGTGAAGTCGACAGTCTTTTTCAGTTAAACTAAGTTCACGCACTAATAGGATTCAAAAGGGGGCAAAAATAAAAAAAAAAAAGTGCTGAGAGTGTTAGTGTTAGTGTGTGGCTGGGGAAGTGGACAGTGTGCATCAGAGAGCAGGAGTAAGCAGGGACTGTGTGTTGGGGCCAGTGGAGACTTCCTGCTGGTGTTTGGGGATCTATGTTTCCTACAGAGGAAAGAGAGAGAGAGGTGGGGGTCTCCCCAGAGGCTAGATAAGCTCAAGGGGTGTAACAAGAACAACATCATTGGTATTCAAGAACCCCTAATGTGTTTCTCTGTGTTTCCGTATGTTTGTGTTTATGTTCCACGTGTAACAAAGTGTGTGATGTATCCTTGGGTACTTTGGTTTGAAGGGTAAAGTATCGTACTTGAGGGGACATTTATTGTGTGCATGAATGCAAATACAACGTCACATTGCAGCAAATAGTAAAAAAAAGAATGTTCTGCAAAGTAGCAGGGGAAATGAAATGAAACAAACGTCTGAATGTTGAAATAGTTTAGGAATAGGTTCAAACTATGTTTGTAACAGCTTCTAATTTGAAAGTTGGTATTTTTATATAGCAGATCCCTCCAAAAAATACACACATAAGCAAATAGACCAAACTTTCTTTGGCCAAACCAGCACTTTCTTCAATTACTTCCTTTTATTTATACAAGGATACACACTTGCATCAAAAACTTCCTAATACGAAAGCAACCACAAGATATGATCTACAGCGATACATCCTCAAGCCAAAAGACAGTAAGAAGTGCCTTGAAGGAAATCTAAAAGCTTGTCATCTCATTGTATCCTTCTTGTTTTTGGCTTGTGGCTACAACATAATCTTATCAAGGCCCTTTGTTAACAACTCTCCCCATTTGCTCCCCGCTGAAAGACAAGATGAGCAGCCGTGATAGGCAAAGCTTCACACACACGCCAAATTAAGGAGATCAGAGTGGGCCACAGTGTAGCCAGTGGCGTCAGTGACACAGACATGGCCTGAGGACCTAACCTTTCAAGGCTGCCCGCGGCCAGAGGTGCAACATGCAGCTCCCTTTGAAGAAAACACATCCAAAAGGACTTGAGAAACAAAAGGTTAGCATAGGCTTCCAGTGATCTTACATGGCCTTCGGGGACGAATAAGCAACAAAGGGACTGAAGAGGTAGTTGACTTCCAACTGGAAGTGATAACGCAGATGTAATCTAGGTTTTCTGACGCAATAGCAGAGAGTTAACAGATAAATCATTGTTTTATGATAACATGATGCTGATTATTTACAACAGTGTTAATTCTGACACCTGGTTTTGTTTTAGTTTTAGACTAAAATGTAAACTGGTCACATTTTAGCCATTTAGCCCCAGTGTTGCCAATTCTAATCATCAAAAAGACACATTTGTTTTGTTTTTGTCTGTGAATTTTAGCTTTATTTATTTTTATGTTGTGTGTTTAAGTGTTCTGAAGCTACAGCTGCTGCCATATTTGATGTCACCATGGTTACAGATGTTCGACCACAAGGCTTTTTACGTGTGTGCACCCGACTGAAATTCAAACGCACAATGACACAATGTTGTTTGCCTTTGTATTAAGACAGCACTAATTTAATTTGTCTGTTCATCTGATGAAAATGAACTACACTTCCCTTTTCATTTTCAAATGTTACTTTTAATTGAATTTTGGTCCTCAACAAATACTCGACATTGTCGTTGTCATTGGCGAAAAGAATTGCTCCCAGATACACGGGAGTGTGCCATACCATACAGCGCACGAGATCACAACAAGCTGCGTCATCGTACAAATTACATTTGTACAGCATATTACATCTACATGCATCCGATATAAGTCTAGCCTGCTAGTTATCATAATTTAATGATCACAATTTGATTATCTTTTGTTTGTATTATTGTTTGATTAATATCATCAAGTCTTCACTGGCTGTACACTTATCATGAAAACCACAGAAATGATAATCAAGACAGAAAATAAATATGGTCAAATACAGGACAGATACTTCAATTTTTAAAAAAAAAACAAAAAAACAGACCTCAAAACCAAATGTTGTTGATTTAGACCACAAATCATTCAACTTTTCTGTTTTTTACAGTGAGCTCAAGAGACCTTTTAAAAACAATATTTTTTTTGAAACGACCCTGCATTCATGGTTTGGATGAAGGGAATTATAAACTGCCTGACAGCTAATTAAACCATTATATGCTGTCTATTCTCCTAATCATGTTAAAGATGGGTTGGCTTCATGGACGTTTCCTAATCTGATTACATTTCTCCTTTTCTTCTCATATCACTTGCAGAATGACACTGCCTTTGTTGCCTGTGCTCTCATGGAATCCTGCATGAATGTCTATGTGCAATCTGCACGACCGCTATTTTTCCACATATTATCAAAGTATTGAAACAACAAGAATAATCACGGTGTATACCTGAAGTAAAAGGCTGCGTGCTGTATGGCCAGCACCTATTCAGATAGACGCAAGATGCCCGTGATGCAACTCGATATAGTTTGTCAATAGTTTGTTTTCATCCTAAACTAAGTAATGCGTTTCCAATGGCCCGTTAAAACTGGCTCAGACTGTGAAAAATCCAGAGGCACAAACTCTTTTCAGCAGTTATGGGAACTTTGGAGACAAGACTTCATTCAGTTTGAAGACCCGTGTTTTAAAAGGGGAAGCAAATTCTTGATGAAAACACATTTATAAATTATTACTACCTTTGCTGTGATTGGTAAAATAACAGTGGGTGTAAATATCCCCGTTTTTAGATGTTGTTTGACACTTATTTGCATTCTTGATGAGAATGAAATGAGTTAAAAGCATGTGCATCCAACATGTAGATCATTTTTACACTGTTTGAAAGCTGGCTGAGAAACATAAACTGTTTCTACACCCATGCAACTTCTTAAAAATTAATGAGTTGTAATGGGTAAACACACCCAAATACAGCCTTTTAACTCAGCTTCATTAAAAAATGTGTGTGCTGAGTGATGCCACATGTCCAAGTGTAGAACTGTTGAGTGAAATAGCATTTCATAATGAAAAGAAGTGGCCAGGGGTCTACAAAGATCTGATCTGGAGTTTAACCTGATAAAGACCCCAACTGTCCTGACAGATCCTGGGCATTATACTACATATTTGTTTGTGTGAGTGTGTGAGAGAGTGAGTGAGAGTGAGAGATTCCAGTGATGGAGACTGACTATGAAAAGTCAGGAGGGAGGGGAAAAAGAGACACAGCTTAGTAACCAAAAAAAAAAAAAAAAAAATCAAAGAATTGGAATAATTGGCATAATTCAAGGTGGCTGGGCACAGTCAGGGGGAGTGTCAGTGTTGGGCGAATCTTTTGCCATCCTCAAAGAGAGACGGTCTGCACAATTAGCCACACGAACTCTGACCCCGCTCAGAATAATTAATGAATAACAGAGGGGATAAAGACAAAAGGCCCAGAGCGGTCTGGTTGAGTGGCGAGCGACGGTAATACATCAAAGAATGCCGTTAATTGGCCCTGTGGCTTTCATTCTTTGCCCTATTTCTTTCAATTCATTGACTCAAAATAATGGGTTCAGGTTCATTATCAACAGGTCGTAAGCCCTGGGAGTGCCAAAATTCAACAGGAGAGTCAGGAGTGCGCGTGAGCTTGCAAGTGCATGTGTACAAAAAAATGTGTGTGTGTGCAATGGCTTAGCGTTCGTCTGTCCCCCCAAAGTCCTGACGACATCACTTCCACACAGGGGAAGAGTTGTGTAGTCGGGTCGAGAAGAGAGCAAGAGGCCGCCATTATCAAGATTTTTTGTTGTTGTTGTGCAAGAGCATACGAATACAGTTTTTATTGCGGGTGCTTCGAATGCCACAAGATGCTGGAATATAACTGGTACGGATCGGTAAGTGAAACTGACACACCTACTCCTGCGCTGATGTTTTCGTACACAAACGTAGACGATCACAACAAGATGACGGCTGTATGATGTAAAGCATAAAAAAAATAATCAAATCATCTTCCGATGCTGCAGACTTCCAACTGCATTTTCACGACGTCAAATCCAATTTCCAAACAATATGTTTGTGTCATGTGTTTGTACGCTTTGGATAAAGAGCGGCCTTGTTTCAGAATGCTGCAAAAGGCACGCTGATGACTCCGTCACATGCGAAAAGAAAATGAAAGAGGCACCCATGTCAAATTTAGGGCAGAATAATGTAAATTTAAAGGGCATTAGACTCAATCAGATTCAGAGTGGTATTAAAATAATTCAACCCCGAAATGTCTTTGAGAATAATAATGCCAAACTAAACAGAATCAAAGCGCAGCACTGTGCTTCAAATCTGACAGGAATACAACTTGATTATAAAGACGTGGAGGCATTAAGACTGATGACGTGGGAACGGAGAAGTTATTGCAGTACTCACAGACTGTCTGTATGGGTACAGACACTTGGATATTAAGCAATAAGTTCCCTTTAATAATGTTAATATGTGTAATGATAATAATGTGATAGTTACCAAAATATTTTGGAAAAAATGAGCAATTTTTCTGCATCATACTAACTTCATTATGTGTATGTCAGATAACATTTTAGAAACAAGAGCACCTCAAGTAATATGTTTTTTTTTCATTATTATGATTGTTTTTGGAGACATCCATTCTCACGCAGCTCAAAACAGTTGACATTTTGGAGATACCTTGTTACCTCGTTGTCTCTCTGTTTGATTTGATCTGTGGAATTCTTTAAAATGTTTAAACATTAAATAATATCTGAGATAAAAAACAAAGCAGACTAATAAAAAAGAAGTCAACTTTTCAAAGTATAGATTTGGCAAATCTGCTAAACCTGCTAAAGGAAAAAAGGACTTTACTGTTACTGTTGATACTGACACATTTGAGCTTTCATTTACTTTTAATAAGCAGGAAGCGGAAAATTCCAAATCACACATTAGAATTGAGGTACTCTGTCTTTTAACTCATTGAATCCTACTACTTATGACACCAGATATGATACCAGGTACTGGGATTAAAACCCCCAGATTCTGGCAAAAGCCCAAGGTCATGTGAAATTACTCCCACTCGCGTACAGAACCAAACACACCATGAAAGCGAGGGGTAGAAAGGGTTGGCTAACTCAATCACTGTAACTTTGTCTGCTAACGGCATGTGATTTTGTGAGAAATACCTCACCACTTGTTACACACTCAGCCATCTCTTGACCACAGCACAGTTTTGTCTTTCTGCCGGTCCTTTAATTGCCATACGAAAGGTTTCCCATACCTGAGTGAGCCATGTCAAGCAATTAATACCCTGAAATACGCCTTTTAAGTGAGTCTTTTGGTCTCCAGGGCTCCCCACTGTGATGAAACGATCGGTGTCGTCTCACGTTAGCCTCGCACAGGTGCCTTCTCTGCCTGCACATCACATCATTAACATAACCAGTGATGGAGAGAGAGACTGATATAGATAAAAAGGTAGACAGAGAAGGAGTGAGACAAGGTGTAGATAGAGGGAGAGAGTGAAAGAAAGAAGGGGGGGGGGTAGAAGGATAAATCAGGATTATTTGCTTTGGTGGGACTTGTTTTAAGTTATTCCTGAGTACAGAACACACTCATGACCTCTGGATGGCTTCAAAGACACATACACACATAAAAATAAGGGGTGTTAATGTAGGCTATGCCAACTCCACTCACATTTTGCAACAGCTAAAATGCATTAAGGATCAAAGAACTTTCAGGTTTTAGCCCAGCAAGTACAGATCATGTTCACGTTTACTGACAACCGTTTTCCAAAATTTGTAACCATTGGTTCCCATACACATCAATTAGTTTTTTCTCTGTTTGTTTCATTATAATCATGTTAATGTTAATATACAGATAGAAGAAAGGGCCAGTGATATTTTGAAAATTCTTGCTCGTGGTCTTCTCGGTGCTGTGTTTAAGGATGCTTTGCAGTTTCGGCTCACAACCACATTACCCCATAAAGATAAAATAACTTTGACATAAATGGATACTGACATAGATGACCCGTGTGATAGAATAGTAAGCTGATTTCTATAACATGCCGAACTGAACTGAACTGAACTGAACGGAGACGACTGGTTGCCCGGCCCGCACGAGGTAAGAAATCTAAAAAAACTTGTGATAAGCCGTAATGTAAAGCATGTACAGTTTGGATGTCACGGGCTAAAACATGCACCCTTATTTACGTCTATGAAAGTTCAACCATAGTTAGGAATTACAGAATTACAACAAATTTTTCTCTGATGACATCTGTCATTGTGAAAACTTCACAGACCGAGGGGGGGGGGCTGTAAAGGGACATTCGTTTCAGTTCATACATGCATTATCAACGCATAAGCAGAATAAATGCAACGCATGCTTGAACATTGACACTGGTGGGAGCGGAGGAGAGTGAGGAGCGCACAGAGAGCTTAAAACATCTATGCCGGACAGATTTAAAAATACACCTTTTCGAAATTAGAGTTTAGTAAATGTTCAAATGTTTAAACTTCACTCGGAGGTGTGGAAAACCAGACGACTTACACAGATGCTTCCACTCTTACCATCAGACGTACAAACAAAATCGGTGGGCCTGTTAGACGTAGGCGTCATTTTGGACGTGCGGGTGATGTGTCGTTGCTTCACCTTGGTTGGGTGCTTAAACTAAACCGGCAGGTTCAATTCCGGGGTGGAACTGACTTCACTGTTGCGGCCGTTTGGCTTTGGTGAACCATATTTGGTGAAAAAGAAGTGGCTGGCATGTGCACCGGAGAAGGCACATGGTCGTCTGCAACGGCGAATTAGAAACGATAAGAGAAAACTCTGTAACACACTTGGAATTGGCAGTGACTAAATGATGGAGAAACTAAATTGAACTCAGGCACAGCTAATTACCCAATTTACCCGAGACTGGCAATTGGAGTGATGAGAGAGGATGGCTGGCGGAGTAGCATGATCCAATAAAGGCACCGGAAAATACATTTTGAAAAAAATTCATATTGATTATATTAACAAAGAAGGAAAAAAAGGAGATTTATGTGCCCAATACTATACAGATTACACAGTTATATTTATTCATTTGGAGTTAAGGTTTGGGAAAATACATTGTCATAATATTTCCAAAGAGAGAGCTTGAGCTCTTCTGGCCTTTACCTCTTACACCCTTCACTTTCATTCTTGTTCCTCCTCTCACACGCTGCTTGGAAGAAGAGTACCACCTCCCTTCGTCACAGAGGCTTACCCGTTCAAACGGCGGGGCCACAAGATAGCCCAACGGAGCAAACAAACAGGTCTTTGTCCGCAGCACAAACCATACATTATTATTTCTGGCAAGGTCAGACTTGATTTAATTTTCTGCTTAGTTCTCATTAAACAGCTATTGCATTATTTAATTTCCCACAATCAAGTTAAGGGGTGGGAGGGGGGGGGGATCAATATATGTCCCCACCAAAAGCTTTTGAACAGTGGCTCACAAATTTAGCCCACAAATGGACTTTTTGTTGGGCGTAGCATATCCCCCCTTTTTTTTTGATGGCATGTTAAGCTTCAAAGGTCAGAAGGGGCTGTGCTGAAACATTTCTGATTTTGATCTCTACTGTATTCAGTTGCCAGAGATCAATTAATCAATCAAAATCATTTTATTTGTAGATTTCTGCAAACTAAGATAAGTTAATCCTAAGAAAATATAAACACTCACTACAAGTTTCGTATAATCGTACACCCTTCTCTGTATACGCTAGGATAGTGATGCTCCCCAGAAGAATGTGAAAGAGCTGAATTAATTAAAAAAAAAGTAGAAATTATGATTTAATTATAAAACATTTCCTCATATTAAGTCATCTCATGTTGGAACTGAGCGTACATGCCAACTAGTTGGAAGACGAAAAATAGTTGACCTTACTGCCACAGATGTTTTGTTACACAGAACCATCTGGAAAGTTGTACTGTAGTTAGAAACTGTTTGCACCTTCAAAAAAACACAGGTGATTGGACGAACTATCCGTCATCCGCTATCTATCACGGGCAAACTTCAACCAATTAGATGTTAATTATGTAACGCAGTCAAACTCTTCCCAAAGCCAGCTGGGAGAAGAGTGAAACCACCTTCAAGAAAAGCCTCCAGTGCTGTTCTTCTCTCTGAACAGCTGAAACAGTCAGCTAAAATTAGATGCTAACTGGCTAAAAAGCTAAAAGTACCGGATTCAGTTGCAGAAAAAGTGAAGGCTAAATGGTTCAAATTGTTAACTTAAAGTAGGCTAGTGGATAAATGGAAATTTTGTAGCTTTGTGCATATCTGTTGCGAGAATGATTATACCGTATATAATTGACCCAACTTAACTCTACACTACAATGCATTAGCCAAAGTGCTAAGTACTTCCATGCATTATGCTAAAGGAGCAAAAAGAACAACGTCCACAGATGAAAGCAATGACTGCCGTGTCTGAAATAATCCAGTGTGGTACCGTACAGAGAAGCTCCTAGATATCGTGAAGGAAACAGTGAAATTAGTTAATTATTCGCTTTTGTAATTCTAAACATGAGTTATATCAGCTACAATGCATTTCTAATAATCTACTTATTTGTTACATAATGTTGTCTTCTGTTGTGTTAGAATACTACAGCCTAACTTCATCATTCTCTAATAGGTATTAGCTTGGAACAACTTCCTCCAACCTCCAACTATTTTTTTGTATATCCTGGTTTTGTGTGAGTGTCTCTCATCTCACAATTACATTATTGAACATTTCTGGCCACTTCATCTCTTTTACTGAGCGTGTCTTGATGATTAATTCTTGTCTACTTCACTTTGGACAATGCCTTCAGGTCATATTTATCTGCTCAAGGAGACAAGTCTATCTGGGCTCACCTCAACACTGAGTTCAACATGTGCATGCAAGATGATTTTGTGACATCAAAACTAGTTTGGAAGCAAAGCAAGTGTGACATGGAAGCTTGAAACCTCCAGCCTCTAGCCAAACGGAGCAAACACACAGCTCTTTGTCTGCGGCACAAACCATATATTATTGGTTCTGGTAAGGTCAAAGTTGATTTAATTTTCTGCTTAGTTCTCATTAAACAGCTCTTGCAATATTTAATTTCCCATTCAAGTTAAGGTAGGAGGGGGAGGGGTAATCAATATATCTGCATTTCATCTCTTTTACTGAGTCTTGATCAATAACTCCTGCCATGTTATCTGCTTGAGTCTGGACTGACGGTTTCTTCTGACATATGCATCTACTATAAAAGTACTACAAGAAATAATTGTCTTTATTATAATGATCAAAATGACTTTGCACTTGTTTATTTACGAATAAATAATCAGACCGAGTATTTCTTTAAGTTTGTCAAAGCACATTATGTCAAAAACAAGCACCCTTTATCATTCCTTTGACTAAAGTCTCGTATCTGACATTGCGTTATTAAAGAATAATGAGAGAAATATTTCATTATACAGCAGAGTTTTTTCTGGCCCAAAGTTTTTGACTGCAAAGGCCTCAGTCACTCTGACTGTTAGAACCTACAGCTCATACCGTGTAGTGCTGATCTTTTTTACTCTTCCAGATGTTTGGAGAAGAGAGAAAAGAGTCAAAACACTGTATCTACTGTTGGCTCATAGCTCACCTGGAATCAAAAGGCATGCCCATCTTCATTGTTGTTGGATCTATGACCTTTACAGCCTCACTTTGCTGTCACCACTCATTTTTCTGTCATGCTTTCTCATTCATTTTTTTATCTTTTAGCTTGATAAAGTTTGATGGTGACTAACAAAATTAGGGTTTGGCCTTTTTCTTATTTATCTTGTATTTCCAATATATTTCATTTCATCATTCCAGTGTAGTAGCATTTCCTGTTATTATTCTAGCATATGATATTATTATATATTATAACTGTTATTTACTGTTACTGTGTTTACTGTGATAGATTTACTGTTGTCTTGACATTTTCTTGACAGAAAATTCAAGGAAACATTAAAAGCAAATGAAATTGTACTCCGTTCTTTAAATTATTTCATTATCCCATCATCTGCATCAAGCTGCAAATAAAGAGGATCAGATCAAATTAATTGAATTTCTTTTTAAGAGGGCTTTGTTGTGAAAGGATGAAATTGTCAAGGTACATTGACTCATAAGCTTCTTTTGAGGGTATAGCATGGATTTCTTTCTCTGTGTACTGAGCATTTTGTCTTTAGGCCGTTGCCCAGGCTTGAAAGGCCTTTACTTTGGTGAACTGGGTCTGTCTCGCAATCAATCATGTGCATAATTTTAATAAGACTTCATCTTCATAGTTATAGCCGGAGCCCACCGGGGGCTTCTTTTCACTGTCTGCCAAAGTGAGAGATTAAAGTTGTCTACGGTACAGCTTTCTGACATCATTCGGAGAGGCAACACTAACAACCGGTCTATCCTGTTCTAGCTCACTGGACAGTGAGGGTCAAGGATGAGGTGCCCCTTTCAGGACCACAACCACTACACAGCAGTTTACCCACAATGCTCTGTTCTGTAGTGCTGAGCAGCTTTGTCGTGGTGATCACTGAGCATCCATATTTAGTGATTTAATTTCAGCTGTAAAAACTACATGCACCTTTATGCCTTTATGGTGATAAAAACAAAATATTTAGGCCACAGAAGAGGACAGTAGTATGTAATCAAGTCTTCTATAATTAGATGGCAAGTCTCTTTTGTCTTCTTTACTGCAAACAACCAACGTACTAACTATACAGACTTTTTTTTTCCCCTTTATTTATTGCGGGACGCTAGCTAGTGTAAGTTCAGATTCTGGCTGATCTCCGGCTCTGCAGTTCATTGTTACTTTACCCCAGTCTCTCCTCTTTCTTCTTGTCTCTGTACATTTCTGAAGTTGATTCAGTTAACCCTTGTAAAAAGTGCACAATTTATGCTTAAGCTGAAACATATATTACGGCATGCTAATGTATGATGGTAGTTCATATCTATCTGCTCCCTCTCACATATTTCTACTGACTTTGTTTGAAATTATGTTGCACCTTAAATCAATTTTTGCATCCTGTCTGAAGAGATTAGCCTTTTAGTGTTGGTCATAACAAATCTTTGCTTATAAAGGTATATAGGCCTTTCTGCTAAAAAAATACTATATTGCTACCTGTACCCTTGTTTCGCATTGTCCCAAAGCCCTCTCTAAGCTAAAATGTTAACTTATTAGCTTGGTGTTAGCGTCATGGCATGATTGTATTTGAAAAGCATGGTCATAAATGATGGTTAGCTACAGAAAAAGCCATTTTTATTAGTAATCAACTATGACCACTCTTTAAATTTTGAACTTTTTTTGGCTGTGGGAGCCTTTACCACTGTTACACGATTACATGCAAGTAGACTAGAGAGGTCAGAGTAGGCCCAATGCTGAATGCACGTAAACACACTCACTAGTTTACGAGGCACACTGTACGTACAGTTCCACGAGCTGATCTGACAACAGAAGCTAACCTTTTGTGTTATGTATCTCTGAAAGGACTGTGTGTAGAGGGTCTACAATCTCTCAGGTGTTCCTGTGAACAAGCTCCTTTTGACTGCTCACAGAGAATAACGTGCTCTAACTGACTTAGGAGCAAAAATTGTATTATTCCATTTTGACTAATTACATCTCCTCTGCACAGACGGTGAGGACAAGCTGCACTGCATCCACCTCTTCATCTGTCTCCTCCTCCTTCTCTCTCACTCAGCTTTATGCGGTCTTTCCGTCTTTACTCAGTGTCTGTAATGCAATGAAATGTCTGTTATAAGTAAACGAGTCAGTAACAAAGTAAGAATACTTTATTAGTGTACTTTAGTGTGTTATGTAAGGGATGTGTACTCATGTACATCATCTATCTATCTTTTTTAAAAACTTTTACATCACAGACTACTAACTGCTAAGAAAACCAGCTTGTTTTCTAATTAATATCATACCAATCTGAGTTTTATCCTTTGTCAACATCAAATCTGTAGCCAAGAAATTAAGTAAAATATGACAGAAACAAGTGTTTGCTTGCTAGTTTATTAAACTGTTGATGAACTTATTGTATTTTTTATTTTAAAAAATCTATTAATTACCACAATTGCAGCTGGATGCTTGAGAATAGTGCTGCAAAACACCACTAGTTAAATAGCTAAATTTTCATTCTGATGTAGGAAATACACTCTCATACAGTCTATATAAAAAAATGTGTTTTGGTGTCAAAAGTTAAACATAAATCAATGAAATCGTGTTTGTTTACAATCAAAACTCCACCGGGTACTACATTTTCCATCTTTACTTTAAGTAGGAGTTTTAATTATTTTTGCACCCGTGTTGAGGCAGACCATTTTCATAAATTCAATATTTCATCAAGGTAACAAGCACACACACGCACACATAGTTTCACGTGTAATCCAGTTAAAATGGCTGTAATATTTAATTCATATGAGAATCATTAAAAGTGTAGTGGTGCCGTGTCCATTATGCATTCCTTTTCTAGCAGGATAAAACAGTCCTCAGATGTGGGAGCTGCACTTTGAAGTGTTGTCTCAGAAGCAGGCCAACTCTTACAGGAAGTCCCTGATGTTTTAAACATGCCATGCAGGGGGACTAACAAAGGTGAGCACTTGTGGCCTACCCCAAGATGAGCCAAAAATGGCCAGCCAGGAATTTGGCTAGATCTTATAGAGGTGCACACACACACACACACACAAAGAGCGGACATCAAATAAACAAGAAACAGACAAATATACACATGGGTGACGGTGAAGTTGTAAGAATATGGAATACGGTGATGTGCAGCAGACACACGGACACAGGCGCTCTCACGAAAACGCCGCAGACATGAAGAGTATGTGTCTTGTTGCACTTCAAATAGCAGCAAAATGATTTAGACACAGCAGCATAAATAATGCTCACTCGTCCAGCTGACTGAGACTGTACAGGCTATTAATCTGCTATAATGAGAACTTCTTTTGTACAGATAGTATCACGTCTGGCATTCTCTGCTTAATGAAATCATCCACCATGGACACGTGTGGGCCAAATTGCAATTTAACAGCTGAGAGGAGACATTAGCTTGTTGTGCATTACAGTGTTAAAATGATTCTTTAAAAACATAATCTGGACCGGCTTGATTTAACTGAATCATTGTGATTTGATTTGCCTTATTACATTCAAACTTCTGTGGTGTTTATTATTAAGTGTATCAAAATATACAAAACCCTCAGTCGCTGTTTGCAATAATTACAGAGTAGTATAAAATTTCGGTTCTGAACTTTTCAGGACACGGGATAACCCTGAATTTCAGTCTAGGCTCACGATCGGGGACATAAAACCACTGTTAGCTGTGATGCTAATAGTTTTGCAGGCTAACGTGATGCACAGCAGTGATTTGTTTTGCTAATGCTGGAAAGGTTTTTAAAGTTTGGACTCCACTTTCCTGTGTTTAATAAGTTCTTGGCTTCAGATTAAGCAGTTTTTTTTTGTTATCTAAAAGTTGGGGCTACAGGGAGGATTTGCAATGACCTCGTTCAGTTTTGCTGTGTCGAGGAATTCTGGGAAGGCCTGCGTTGGCCTTTGTTGTGGCCTGACAGTGACTGGGATGTGATAACAACTTTGTGTGAGTGCACATTTGTGTGTTTTTAGGGCATTTGCACACATAGACAGATTACACTTGTGTGTTTCCATAGTTGAATCCGTGAGTGTAGTTTGATGGTTAAAAAGCCTCGCAAGGGAAGTGGGGTGTCGTGAAGATAACCTGGGGGAATGTGCTGAGCTGGGCTGGATGTTCTGCAGGAAGGAAAGTGTGGCGATCCACAAGCAGGAACTCACACTCTGTCAACTTATCCCCCCCCCCCCCCCCCACACACACTCAAACCCTGCTAACTGCCATCTGTATTTCTGCCTCTGTCAGGCCTTTGCCTGACCAAAAACACACACACACATGTACTAACACATACACACACGCACAGGAAACGGCCCGTGCGGCTCCCAAATAAGCTGATGTGTCATGCCTTCCTTTCCGATATTTCTGCAAAAGCTCAGGAAGGAGGCTGCGGCACCTCTCTTCTTCTTCCTCTTCTTCTCCCCTGTCTCGGTGAGACACAGCTGTAGCCGTGACAGCTCTTGTTCTTCGATAAAAATCTGCAGCTCCTGTGGCGGGAGACGCTGCCACTCTGGGAGCCATGAGTCGTTGTTGTGTGGTCAAAGTGATCACCTTGACAGAGATCCAGCTTCTACAGGTAGGGGGGGGACTCAACTACAGGCGAGGGAAATCGGGACAAAATCAGAAATAGAAAAGTGCATGTGTGTAACTGTGCTAATTTGTTTGTGTTTGCATGCAAGATATGTTGTCTGTGCTTTACGAAAGGCGTGCACCTACAGCCAGAACAACTGAATAGCCACTGTGGAATGCAAACTTTGTGATCAGCTTGCTATCCTACGCTTATCTTCCCTCACATTTCACAATCCAGGGTGTGCGGTTACAGCTATTTACTGGTTCGCAGGCTCAGCAAAAAAATACAGTAAGCATGTCTGAGAAGAGGTTTTGTTCCACTTTCCTTTTATCTCTTTAAAGTCAAGATGGGAAAAAAAAGATATTTGCCTCCATCCTCCATTTCCTAACTGTGTCAACAAGTTGTAAAAATAGAGGATTTTGGAGAAATGAATCCAAACCTCCAACCAGGTTTTGTCCATAATTTGTACAGCTAAGTTAATGTCACCATCACCCAGTGTTTCATAAGTTGTTGGATTTTTCTGAAGTGAAAAGGAGAACTTGGGCAAGACTGAAACTGAGTTAGGCAAGAGCTTTTCATTTAGATGAAACACCTGTGAGTTTGTCTGTTACAATGGTGTTACGAGTGCAGCATTTCAGTGGGACTAAAGAAATACACCGTTTAACTCAGAGGTAAATCACACCACTATTAAATGTAGAAAGAAATAGTGATTTGAAAGAATATTTTGAACTGGACACAGAACACTTAGACTTAGTGGCTTTAAAAGTTGTGTTTGTGGAGGATTTGTGTTTTTAATTATAAACATAATTGGGGGAAAAAACGTCCTGTAATGAAGGATTTGGATATTATTTTTTTCTTGAGAGCGAGAGAGCTTTTATAGTTTTATAGTAGCAGTACTGTGCACTTGCTTGAGTAAATCAGATACATATTCTATATAACTGCTGGAAAAACATGTGTGATATGACTTCACAGGAGAGGACAGAAGAGCTTTTGTTAGATTTGATTAACTTGCTGCATTGTAGTTATGATCACTGTAAGTACTCAAATTATGTTAGTGAAAGAGTTTAGGAGAAGTTTAATTGAGAGAGAGAGAGAGAGAGAAAAAAGGAGAAATAGGCCATGTGTGTGGAATGAAGGCGCTGTCTGGTTCTGAAGTCTTTATTTTAGCGGTTTAAATAACTATAATGAATATAATGAAGTTAGGGAGATGCAGCTGATCTCCTAACATCCTTTCAACTGGATGCAGGAAGCACAAATGCAAACCGGATGAATATTATTTTATTATTCAAACGTTATGAAACATTATCGTGCAAACTGTGCTGAAATAAATTGAAGGGGTATAGTTAAATGTTTTCTGTCTGGAAAGGCAAAAATCTAATGCATTGATTGATATCATTGCTTTGATGTCAGTAAATTGGGTATTTTAGCCCTTCATAACCTGCTGCAGGTTTGCGTGTCAAGAATAACTGTGCAAATGTGCGTAAATGGAAAGTGAACCTGTGACCCCTTCTCTACCAGTAACCACAAACACTGCCTCAATTGTAGCAAGTGCTAGTGGCCGCATTGAGGAAAAAAACGAAGTGTCTCAAACACCAGAATAGTCACTACAATCCACAAAAAAGTTGAGCCTTGATTGATAAGATTCGTATCTCATTCCTGATCCATGTGTATGGCGGGCATTGATAATTTTCAGCATGTCCTCTTCACACATGCACAGGCCTGCAATTGTTAAGGTTGGCCTTGGTGACTGAAGCACCATTACCTCTAAAATCTAATCAGATTCCCTTAAGTGGATAACAAGCGTGTCTCCGGCATTTACAGTAGTGAGAAAGCTGAAGTGAAACCGGGACAAACTGTTGTCACACAAAGCAGCTGTGCTGTGTAGCAGTCCTGGCATCCCTCCTGCTATCCGTAGTGGAAAAAAATGTTGATTAGCTAACAACTGGCATCTTGTTTGGTCTGCAGAAGCCAGATAAGAGCTCTCAGTCACTACTGACAAGTTGAGTATTGTGATGAGCCTGTTCTTAGTTGGGTGAATAAGGATGGCTAGTCTAGCTGACGAAGAGAATTTATTGCTGAGTTTTAGTATAAAGTTCTTCTCCACTATTACCATAGCTATAGCTAAAAGCCCCTATGGTTTAGCAGTGTCAAGCTACTTGACTTTTAACCCAGAAAAACCTTCCTTTTTGCTAAAATATGCTACTTCTTGGTGATTTACCCATTTAATGACCTCTAGCTAATCTTTCTGTGAGACACTTTGGAGAGAAGAAAAGACACATTCATCCTTCTAAAAACTAAAAGTTGAAATCACAAGCAATAAAACCTCTAAAAGCAAATGCTGCTCAACTGAATTCATTCAAGGGTTTTGTTGCCAGTTGCTTATGTGGTCTGGTATGGCCAGTAGCTATTGGTGGCTAATGTGAGCTAATAGCTGTATAACAGACATGAGTGTGTTAGCTAATTTTATGACTCTTTTCTACGTGCTACCATTACTGTAGCATAACATCTTAGCTAATGCTAGTGTTTAGCATTATTCCATGATTGTCCTTTGCAAATGTTAAATAGTCTCGCTTTAACTATCTGTGATTTTACTTGATGAATGACACTTGTTTCTGAAGATATGGTAATGACATTATTAATATTAGAGCATAGATGGCTATGGCACTGTATAATACTTCTTTAAAATCTTGTTTTTTAGTATAACATTAGGTTTTACCAATCAGTTAGAGATATAAAGTTCAGCCACATTGAATAGTTTACTAAATCTACTAAAGTACTACACTGTTGATGTATTTTACACTGGTATTGTTGATTAGCTGAGCTCATGGAAAAAGTATTAATGTGGTCATAAATAAAGTCCATACAGCATGCTATTTTGACCAGTGAATGGAATACTATTATGAGGAAGTACAAAAAAGTCTGGGTAAAAGACACAGGCAAGATGACAATTGACAAATGACAAGACTAATATTATAATACTGGCGCTAACAATACATGTATTATTATTAAGTGCACCCAGAGATTCTCTACAGGCCATGAACCCATAAAACTACAACAGTGAGCTTCTTTATAAGCTCTAGACCAAAAAGTAAACTAGACATTTTTAGAAGAGATGTTCTCTCTAAAAATAGCTCTCAAACTACAGTAATAAAGAGCTTTATTGCCATTATTGTTTGAAAAACTGATAACATAAAACTGCCTACATTTGAATCAGTGAATGAATGAAAAGGCTTGGTTAAAAATGGCATTAAAGGAGTTATTTAAAACCCCCATTGGGGAACAAGGGTCAATTGTGCTGCCACAACCCCTGGAGCAGGCAGCAGAGGACTTTGGGAGCTGACCACTGATTGGTCAGTCAGAGAGAAAAGGGCGGTCCGAATGAATTAGTGATAGACGCTAAAGGCAGATATCCTGCAGTGATCAAACCCTGGGTGATCTGACAGTCCAGTGTTTGAAGTGATTATCATGCTACGAAACATAAAGGCTTACACCCAGCTTTGCGCCTAATTAGCTCACTTAGGGCCCTTTATAAGACATTGGTAGGGGACTGGAAAATACAGACACTCACTCAGAAGTCAGCAGATCAACAGGAAGGATAACAGCAGCAGACCTGGATCCCTAAAGTTGACCTGCTGCTAAACAAACCAAGATTCTCCGCTTTTCTGAGAATGCCACACTTAACTGACTGCAGTTACTACACGATGCGGGACGCCACCAGAGCTTCAAATGTAAGGATATCGAAATTTAGACAAATTCTGAATTTCTTGGTACAATGTTTCATAGGGTTTTTAAAGTAACATATTTGTAAAGGTTTTATTACTAGTTTAGTTATTTTTGACTGTCTATGTACAACTGCAGATTAATAGAACGTGAACGTAACCAAAAAAATCAGCAATTTGTTTGTCAACTTCAGTTCAGTTCTTGGAAAAAGCTCTTGCTATTGACGCATTTTCTGGAAACTGGTACTAAATTTACAGAAAATGACATTTCTTTACTAGAGGAAAGGCCTTAGGAGTTTGTCCTTCACATGACATGACTCACTTTAATGCGAGTGTTACAAAAAGTGTTCTACAAAATACAGTACTGCTGTAAGTCTGTATGTTTGGTCTGTGACTAATAATGGGGAAATTCTGACTTGCAACTATTTCTGTGTGTTGAATCAGGACATCTTTTCGTAAAGATGACAGCTGCTGTGGACACTTCTTGTTCAAATGTTGTTAGTCGGTGATGTTTCAGTGGTGTGAGACACAATGGCCAACCTCACTAACAGATTTTCTACTCAGTCAACTAACTGAACTTGTGCATGGATTGTTTTTGCTGCAGGTACACAGCCACCTGGAGAACTCCAAGTTCCACCTCCACCAGACCCAGAACCAGCAGGTTAAGCAGTACCTAACGCTGGGCTCCAAGCTGGCCTCTTCGGCCAGCCAAGGCCACGCCGTTCAGCATCCACACACCCCTGGCCAGCCGCTGGCCACCATGCCGGTCATGAGGAATGGACACATGGCCTCTGTCAGTGACAGCAGCAACCCCAACAGCCCTGTTACCCTGCTCACTATGGCCAATCACGACAGCGAGGTGAGTGGACTTTAGGAAAAAGAAAACGCCTGAATGTGAGTTATGTTATTGTGAATATATGGAACTGAAATTGAGAGAACTCAATGACTAGTGATGACCGGGAAAGAGTGAAATTGCAACCAGTAATTTGAACCACAGACTGAGTTACATATGGATGAACTGTGTGCCGTAATTTTTTTGTAGATTACACAACATTCTTGAGGCGTCTTCCTGTCGACACTTCACACACTTCTGTGAAATGATCTGTTCTGTGCCTCCTTAATCCGTTTGTAAAAGTTTCATCTTAGTCCCTCTAAATTCTGTCATGAGGAGATAAATCATGGCTGACACTTTATTTGGATAGACAATCAACATTTCGTAGAATTTAAAATTTCTATCTAGATTGGGTTTGAATCTCAGAGAGTAGCTCTGACTAATCATCTAAACAAAGTGATGCCATTATTGATCTCCCTCTCTCTCTGATGTGCTCATCAATAACTTCAGACATACAGTCTCTGATGAGAGAACCCTTTCAAAGTAGGAAACTAGTTTGATAACAAAATCATGTTTCTCCTGCCAACACTGCTAACTAACTTACGAATGCCATGGCAGTGGAGAACTTGTCTGTTATTGGATTAGTCTCCGGACAGTCCCTCCCCTTTTTCATGTCTATTTTGGTTTGAATGTTGAGATTTCAAAAGATCAGACTTGGACAGTATTGAACCCCTGGTACAAACATCATCAGTCTGTCCATGAGTACACTGAAATTACTGTTTTCTTTTAGTTTCCAATGGATGAAGTTATTGATGACCTAATTAGTCTTGAATCCGGTTTCAATGATGGAGGCTTGGATTGCATGGAGCCTAACATCATAATGCAAAACAATGTAAGTATAAATCACATTAACTACAGCTATATACTAACACTGTTTATACTAAAACAGTTCGAAGGTCTTTGTTATTGATTTCTGCAACATTTTCTTTGTTTGTTAACCTGCTCAAGTTATTGTACTTAGGTTCATGTCAAGTTAAGTTCCTCAACTAATCACTTCTTTCTTTTAAAGTTTAATGGGGACTTGAAAGTGGGGTTCCTCCACTCAAACATTTAGGCTTGACTTGCTTGGGAAACAGGGGACCTGCCTTAGTTTAAGGTCAGCTTAAGTCCAGAGAGGAGTCAAAGTTCATCAGGGCTTAGCAAAATTTCTCACATTACTCAAGAAGACCAACAATGCAGATTAAGTTAAAAAAAAAAAAGAAGAAAGTCTTTGGACAGAGGTATATACTTGTATATACTATACAGCCAAGTAGAGATGGAACCACAGACATTGGTAGACACGAAGGAATTCAAAAATTCTGAGCAAAAATCCGGGACAAGAGGTCCATTTGGCTGGAGAACACAGCAACACCTGAACCAAAGACAGAGAGAATTTGTGGGATGGGAGCGCTGGGAATCTGGCCTAACTCCTTCAATACAGAGAGAGTCAGATTGGCAGACAAAGAATCATAGACACAGATAATGAAGCAAAACACTACAGATACTGTGACAGAGAAGGAATGAGAGGGAAGGGGGGGGGGGGGAAGATAAGGCGTGAGGGGAGGAGAGGAAAAGGAATGGGAGAAGCAGTAGGTTTCAAATGAGGACCGAAGCGCGACAGAGGAGCGAGGAGTTAGAGATTTTGTTGGAGAGAGTTACTGAGCCATTGGATTGGGCTAATGCATACACTCCCCATGGGCTTGTTCAGAAATGATACCATGCTTAAATGGATCAATTCATCCTAATTAGTCATACAGTACGATGCATCACGCCGTTTCGCCATGTCAACACATCCAGGAACACAGACGGGAGAGGGATTGAAGTGATTACAATAGGAGTAGTAGGGGAATTGTTGCAATCTTTCATTTTGATAAGCACTTTTGTCCCCTCCTCCACCTCCTCCTCCTCCTCTCCCATCTTGTTGAGATAATGAGAAAAAAATGCACATGCAAACCAAACCGGCTGCAGATATCTGAAATGTCTGCAGTTTCTTCTGTTTTGTTTCTTCTCTCTTGCTTTCCACCGCCCCCCCCCCACCATCTGTCGACTTGACATGCAGCCTTATCACATTCACCAGTCGCGTAGTTAGATTTGACACACTTGTCGTGGGCAAAATTGGCTGTGCGCATCTTGGAATGCATGGTGGCTTCTGTAGCATTTTCCCATAAATGCACAAATGCGAATTAGACACACATGTGTGTCAGCACGCCATATCTTGACATCTCCGCAGTCCGTGAAAAGACGTCTTATCGCAGAACTGATGCATGCTTTCCCAGACAAGGAGAGACCCATAGGAAAACAGTTTTGCCTCTGTTCAAGCAGTTGACCTAGCTAGCCTTTTCATCTAATGGGATGCTATTTCCAACACAGAGCACATCTCTGTGTTAGGGGCACTTTCAAGTGGAGGGGTTTTGAAAATGGTGGCATTAGCAGATCAAGGCACTGTGTCTAGACCAAACCAAACCTCAGAGGGCTGCAAGCCTGGGGTGGAGGTCAGGGTTAGATGGAATAAGGCTGGGCAACCCTTTATTGACCTGGTTTTAGAAAGGAAGAGCTCTCGGCCAGTTGTTTTCACTCTTTGTGATACAAGATGAGAAGGCAACCTTAACATGGCAGAAATTCATGACCACAGCACTGTGTTTGCCCTGCCCTGCTGGGGGAGACTTGTAGATACTACGGCTCCCTGCTGAGAAGTCTAAAGCCAGAAGTCTTCGGGGCTGACAACCTTCTCTGATCACTTCACTCGCCTTTTGTCATTTTTGACAACGCTAAACAAAGCCACACAGCGGCTAAAAACAACTATTTGTGTTGCGGTTCTTGTTAAAGTGTGAAAGGTACATGTGTTCATATGCATGTGAAATGCTAATGCGCTTCCCCTTTGACTGACCCTTTCTCTTTCTTTCTCTTCCCCCTTCTCTATCTCCTCTTAGGTGTCCCTCAGTGGCAGCATGCTGGACATCTATGGGGGTGAACAAGGTATGAACGCCCCTAATGATGGAATGAGTCCCACATCTAACCCCACAAAGCTCACTGTAAAAAGGGAATACACAGGTATGCACTCATACCATAGCATTGATCAAACAACTAACCATTGCTGTAAAAGTAAAGTTAAAAAAAAAAATCACATTCTGGTTGTTTGCAAAGGGCATTTTAGGGAATTGAAACAAAAACAGAAGTCACATTTCTCCACAACAATTCCTTCTAATTTGAAACTCTGGGTGGGTGCTAAAGAGAACACAGAGTACCTGTATTAGCTAAAAAAAAGGCAATGCGTTGTTGTGTGTGTGTGTGTGTGTGTGTGTGTGTGTGTGAGTGCTCCTTGCTAAAATTGAGCCCAATTACATGTAAGCTGATTTGCGCGCAGTGTTTGACAAACACTGTCCTGCTTGTCATCTGTTCCGTTAATAGTCCGCAGAAACGTGTAGACTTTTTGTCACGGTGCGAAGAAAAAAAAGAACAAAAACAAACAAAGGGCCCTTTAAGACATTTCTTATTAATGTCATGCATCAAGCAAAGAAGCCTAATTGATTTAGGAAATAGAAAGTATGCCTGAAGAACCCTTCACTCTCAACGGGCAAATAAGTAAATTGCCATCTGTTTCATTTGAGTGTGGGTGGAGAGGACAATGGGCTGTTACACAGAGTTTAAATTGTCTTGATTGAATCAACAGAGACAAATTGGGAAATCCAATCTCAGGTCCCCAATTATGTAATTTGGAAGAATGTGAGTACAAATATGGATGCACTGGCATTTTTTGTCCCTCTCCCGGACAGATTAGTGAATTTGCTAAACTGTCTTAATTAGGGAGTAAGTAGTTTAAAAGTGTTTTCTCCACAATGAGGTTCAGACAAGCTAGAGGGGGATAAATTGGGCTCTTGTTTGTGTGCGTGCGTGTGTGTGTGTGTGTGTGTTAGGAGGTCAGACTTGTGTCTGTGCTGTGGGGTGATGCATGGAAACACCCCATTCAGGCTGACCCCGACACTGAACTCCCTCAAAATAACTTATTATGTGTGTCCTCACTGGACCTTTTGTGGCATTTTGTGTCCGTTGTCTTTCAGTTCCCAAATATAGTGTGCGTTTCTAATCAATCCGTTCCCCTCTGTGATTTATTTATTTTTTTGACAGAACACGACACAAGAGTGATGGCCAAAGAGAGGCAGAAAAAAGACAACCATAATTTGAGTAAGTGTTTCACATTGCCTTTCAACTCCCTGATGATTTATCATCTGTAAATGAGTTATTGTTAGCCTTTAGCACAGCAGCTGACCGTGCCCTAATCATCCTCTGCTCTTTTTTTTTTTTTTGTTCTTGCTTAGTTGAAAGAAGAAGAAGATATAACATCAACTACAGGATTAAAGAGCTGGGGACACTCATACCAAAGTCGAATGACCCGTAAGTTGCAAAATCCCAATGTATTTATTGAAACAATGCTCCTGCTTCACTTCACTCTATGTCACTGAAACAACTCCAAGACCTTGTCTGGCTCGGAAAGCATATTAAATTCGAAGCACAAAGGCACTCTAAACGTTGTTCATTGAATTCAAATGAGTACTCAAGCACATTTCAGTCATATTTCAAGGGTGCACTTGAACCTCCATTGTTGTCTACGCTCCAAGAGCTGTACATCCTCTCGCTGGGTCCCAGCAGTTCAACTCAAAGCATGAATGATGAGGAAAGGGTCAAACGCAAAGAAGCGGGCCACACCATTTGAATCAAAGTTTGAAGCACAATTGGAACATAGAGATGGAGCATGGCGCTGAATTGAAATCCGCCGGCCATCTTTCGCAATTGAACTTTGCTTCAGATTTAAATGGAAGGTTAGCGTAGTCGTCGTGCCATTAACACGGGATAAAAGAGATTATTAGCGCTGATCGGACCAACGTCTCACTCGTATGGAAAAGGACAATTTTACTTCAGCTCTCCTTTCCCTTTTAAAAAAGCAATAATATCTGCAAAAGAATGACTTGCACTCTAGCACCTCGAGTCCAGTGCTCCATTTTCCCCTCTGTCCTCCTACTTAGCTCATTTTCCCTCACCTATTTTTACTCGAGGATTAATTTTACCGAACAAGGAGGTACGAGAATGGACTTTCCACATAGCTACTTAACTATTCTATTAAAATTCCCATTCAGTATCCCCATGTAATGTCCAAGGATGAATAATTGCCCCATGTAAATCTCCATTTCTTATTCATATCATAAAAGGGGAAAAAAACCTCTGTGTTAAAACTTTTCCCCCCGTTTTCTTTTTTATTGCGGAGGATATTCTGCAGACATCAGGGGGTTCTGTGTAAAAGGTTATCTTTAACATTTCTTCCTTCCGCAGTGACATGCGCTGGAACAAAGGCACTATCCTGAAGGCCTCGGTGGAGTACATAAGGTGGCTGCAGAAGGAGCAGCAGCACGCTCGAGAGCTGGAAAGCCGTCAGAAGAAGCTGGAGCAGGCGAACAGGAGACTGATGCTGAGGATCCAGGTAATAAAATATGACAGGCTAAATGTGCTGGGTCTGTTTTTGTAATAGACACAGTAATAAAATAGACGATAATACTGGAACCAAAAAAAAAAGGGGGACAAAAGCAGATTTTATGAGGAGTTCCTCAACTCATAAATGTGAGTCTTCTAACACAAACCTAATGTTACTCCGCATACATTTTAGTTTACTCCTTAACACAAAGGGTTGGTTGGGCTAATCATCTCACTAATGTCCCACTGATGTCACGAACTTCAGTCCAATGCAGGCTGTAAATAAACTCTCTTTTCACATTATTGGTTTATATAAAACAACCTCCTTCAGGCTTCTAAGTTTCATTATGTCAAAGATCGGTCTATCAGTCCCACCTGACTCAATCATTCAGTACTTCACACCTCTGCTAATTTCCACCTCCAAAGCTGTACGACTCTCCATTGTAAACTAATTTCCACATCCAAAGCTTTACGAGCCCAAAATCAAAACTAACCCCCCCTAGCCCATCTCTGATGAGCTCATCTCAAAGCTCAGCGTTAATTACCCGATGAATGCAGACAATGAGCCAAGTTCTTTCAGCGGGAAACAAGTAGGCCAGAAATAGATGATTAACATTATCTAATGAAACATGCACGCGCACCTGCATACTTTTATACGCACACCCACTTGTGGTTTGTCTGACTTAACTCCAATGATGGGAAGAGGGCAGACTTTTTAAAAGATGACAAAACTATCCAGGAATCACTGACCACCACTAACGGAAAGAACACTACCAAGTAGTGATTAGTAATTAGTGCTGATCACATTCTCTGTGAGTGTGTGCGTGTGGGAGTGGAGCATGTGTTAACACCCAAACTGCGAAAGTGTGGCTCGCTCGCTGACATGTGGGGAAGAGCCACCGGTCAGATTCGAACCCTGGGTTTCCACAGCAAGGACTGAGCCTTCACACATGGGGCAGCTACTCTGCGTGAGCTAAACACCGCCCCAGTGTGGCTCCCTCTAACCTGACCTCAGAATGTGGAGGAGATGTCGAGAAGGTGTGGTGATTGTCCCAGTGGTACTCCACATTATGTTGTCATTGCAGGTCTGCTTATGTTTGAGGGAATTACCTTTTAATGGCATTCACACGCTTTTCGGTATTTATCCAGGTCTTATCTAGACTTGCGTCAAATGGGTGTGGAGGTAATTTTCCTAACAACATTTTAGAAATAAATATTTAACTCAGATTTTCTTTTGTTTTCCAGGAGCTTGAGATCCAGGCACGAGCACATGGCCTCCCAAACATGGCTACAGCCTTGGGGACAGTTGAACTATCCTCCCATCTCCTCAAGCAACAACAGCAGCAACAACAACAGCAGCAGCAGCAGCAGCAGTCATCTCCTCAGGCCCAGCAACCCCAGCAGCCACCCCTCTATCAGGAGGACCCCAACAGCGACTACCTCCAGAGGATAGTGGTGGCTGGCGTGCCACCCATCCCCGCTGCAAGCGGGCCGCAGGATCACATCCCCGGCGCCGACGGCTGCACCACGTTCTCCGACCCGCTGTCCCACTTCACAGACTTCTTCAGCGCTACACTCAAGGAGGAGCACCGGCTGGACGAGATCCTGATGGATGACCCGCTCTCGCCCTTTGGCGCCGACCCGCTCCTCTCGGCGGCCTCGCCTGGAGCCGCATCCAAGGACAGCAGCCGCAGGAGCAGCTTCAGCTCTGGTGATGACCTATAAGGGTGCCCTCTCCAGATACACACTCTTATATCCTCATGACAACACACTTGTCATCCCCAGTGATAAAGGGCATAAAGAGAGCCTTTAAATGACTGACTGATGGCTCTGGGCATACAAAAGTGACTACTCACAGGGTTGTAAGTGAATGACAGCTAACACACCTGACAGTGCCCCTAAAAGTGCCAACTGTATATAAATTGTAGTTCTTGTTGACCTTGCATTCTCCAAAGCTCAGCGGGATCAGGAACAGCTCATGGACCTCCTGCTCCTTCACCTGCTCTTTTTAAATTTACTACAGACAGTCAATGTGTTTCTCTGCCTCCCGGACAGAGCAGAAACAGACTCACAAGAAAAAAGGGAGACATTTATCAGCCTTCAAGTACATCATGTAAATAACTATGTCTACTGTTTGGGGTTTTTTTTTTTTTGGTAAACACTGTGGTAGCTATACACTGTAACTTATGCAAAAAATAATCACCGAAAACCTTTTTTTTTTTTTTTTAATGAAAAAACTACTGCTTCACAAAAGGATTTTTAATTAGTTGCAGTCAGGATTATGATTGTGCCATGTGCCTTATTCAAACTCCCAGTTTTGTCTTAAACATGTAACTGATGTACTCACCGCAATGCCTAACATGTCTTTGGCCTTGTCTGTCTTTTATGTGTTTTTTTTTGTTAAAGAAGTGTTTGTGTATTTATATATGTTTTAATCCATGTATTCATAAAAAAAAGATATATTATTATTATCTAACATGTTACCTTTTTTTATTCTTAGTAGGGGTGGGAAAAATATAATAAACCCCTTTTTTGATATAACTGATTTTGGTTTCTTGTTGTCATCTCACAGTGGTACATTTACTCAGGTCTGCATTCATGCACGTTAAAACAAAGCGACATAAACTAGATAGAAATTTAAATTTTAGTGAAGTACACATCAGCAATATCGCACATCCAAGCTCTCACTCATAGCTCTGTTCTGTATATAAGAAGCTCACACAACAGGGGCATGATGGTAGAGTGGTGTCCAGAGGTGAACGTAAAGTGTTCGACCACGGGGGTAAAAGAGCGGACGAAGCCTGAAAAGTTTCATAGCGGAAGGTGAAGGGCCGGCTTACAAGGTGGCTGATTGGCAATGAGTGGCAGAAAGGAGGAGAGAGGAGGGAAATTGGATAATAAAGACAAGTAGAGGAGGAGTAATAATTCTGATGAGCCTACTGTGAGCTGATGAGCCCTTGAGGATGAATAATGGCGAGGGATAAAGAGTTGCTATGAGAGCCGCTCACCAAGAGCTAAGAAAGTTTCCTTTGAGGTAAGCAGGATGACGAGATGCAGCCTTTATACTGTAGGGATGACCACGCCGTTTGTGTAACTGATAAAGTTTGCTGAGGAAAGTTTGTTTGCGACAGTGATCGGCAACTTTGAGCTCATTATCTAAAAAAAGAACTTACTGTTTTGTGTGGTTGTAATCCTGTAATCGTGTACATGTAGTCTTTTTAATCTTGAGGTCATGCATTAATAATACAGCAAACAGACCAGTCTAAAAAAAAAACACGCCAATACACTTCCCAAATGGATTTCTCATCAAAGCCTCCCTGAATTAATGTTTTAGAGTGTTATTAGTGTGTGTTTCTCTGTAATGAAATCGAAACGTTCCTCGCTCGCATCTCCTCTTTAGCCGCAAACAGGACCGAACCAATCAATCATTATGGAGTCACTCTAACTACAAAGTGGTGAGTTATGTTTGAGTGTAATTGGCCAAAGCAGTTATGGAAGGTAAATATAGATTTTCACTATGCTAAAAAAACATGAAGAGTATCTAAGAAAAAGCCAGCATGACTGTAATTTCAAAAGACTTTTATTTTGATATTCAACGATTTTTCCTCTTTTTCTCGTCTCGACAAACTTGGGAAAAAATACACAAATCTAATTAGCACAGCACAGGAATTGATGAAAGTCAAACTCAGAGGTAGAATAATACAAATTAACATCCTTTACCTTAATGGAAGTATTGACAAAATACAAGAGAAGGAAAAATAATACCTTTACATATTCACATAACAGTCTTAAGGCTACCCCAAGAGACAAAGCACTCTACCCTAAAAAAAAGAAAGTCAGATTAAACTTCCTAATTAATTCATTTCTCTCCATATCAAAGGCTATCATGGACAAAGTTCAAGGCCAGTTATGCGCAGGCTTCAAAAGGAAATGTGGTCGGATGAGGCAACGGTGACATCAGAACAAGCGACTTTTTATTTGGAATCTCACAGTTCATCAACCCACGGTTTGGAAACTCACAGGAACTGATGTGAAAGTGTCCACGGTGGACCGAGGAAACACGCACGGGCGTCGATAACGCTGCCATGTTAGAGACATTAGCCGCGTGCGTTAAGAGGGGAACATAAATCGGAACATGTAAAACTAATTTCAGAAAGTTTGTAATCCCAGAAACCTTCCCATCTCTGCCTCACTTCCTCTGCTCTTTACCTAATTCTCCTTCATGAGAAGCAGATTGGCTTCTAGCTTGTTACAATATCTGCCAAAAACTGTACACCTTGTAAAATAATTTTTCCATTCCCCCTTCTTTTTGTGTGTGTGTGTGTTACTACTGCGTGCGCAGCGAAATGGTCTCCCTCAAAGAATTACCTCACTTCCAGGATAAAAGGGCTGCCGCTGTGCCATATTTCTGACAGCAGGTGGCAGCAATGGGCTGCGTTTTGTCCTCACGCCGTGCAGTGTGTTAATAAAAAAGAAACCCAGGGCAGGAGTGAGGCACAACAGAGCACATTTGTGGTGGATTATTTTAAAAACCCAATAAAGTAAAATTCATTTTAGTCTTTTACCATAGTTGGTAAACACTACTTTCACGTATGGAATAGTGCCTTGGCAGTATATGCTTAAGTCCACGGTACTACCTATACTTCCCAGTATAAACTGACAAATCTAAAGAAGGCAAGTGATGTCGTGAACCTCACAGCGGAGTCGTTCTGTCACCAAAACAACGTTGTCAGACCTCCTGCCACCCACCAACACTGACACCACCACTGAGCAGGAGAAGCTGTCACCTGTGCAGATGCCACAGCTGCCAGCGTGCTACAATGCACTCACCTGTCGAGCCTGCCATTGGCAACTCTTAATCACCTCCCGCTGAGGTGACTCACTTTGGAGCATGGCAAACACACACACACACACACACACACACACACACACACACACACGTGCGCAGGGCCGCACACACTCTCTCGCTCACAAACAAGCCTAATCAAATGTGCTTGTGTGCAAACACAAATGTGCACACGCAAGCACAAACACACACACACACACACAGATATGCATACTACACACACGCGCGTGCGCGCGCACGCACAGGTGTGTATCTCATTGCACCTCGTTGCCACACATACGAGGAAGCTAAGGGGAAAAAAATAACCACCTAAAAGCCCTCATCAGGATCTGGACTGTGACAAGACTTGTGCACAAATTAGGTGAAATTTGAGTGGGAATAACAATATGACAGCCGGCAGTGAGGCACCAAACATCAAGTGTCATATCTATTTTCAGCCATGACTCAGAGCCGTGTGACAAACAATACCTTGCTGCTTCTCAATCAGTCAGCCCGTCTACTGGAAATGTGGCAAACTAGGCCCCGGATGAGTTTTTCCCTTCAGGAAAAATAAGAAATGATCTGAGGTTAAGGTCAAAGTTAAAGGTGAAATTATACAACTTAGCCAAAATTCGAGCGTTACATTTAATGATTAGGAACTCAACCAATCAATATTGTCTCTCTAGTACGGTGCGGTAATCCATCCCATGATTCTTTAGGGCATTAGCCACCATGCTGCTTTTATTAAGGACCACACCCTGACCAGTGCTCGACAAACTCCCACGTCACTAGACTAGCAAGGCCCCACGTGCATTAACGATGGAACACAAGAGAGATGAAAAAAAAAAAGAAAAAAAAAAGTGGCTGGGCCTTCTCGAGATGCTATAAAATTAATGCGATTTCCAGAGTTTTTATGAATCGAGCCAGATGCCAAATACATAACTTCAAACAAATTGACTTCCAATTATTGGTGCGGCGCACTACTTCCAGATGTGCAACAGATGGGGCCGGGGCGACCAAAGGTGTCTCAACCCGTGCTTTGTGTTATTCTGCAGTAAAACGGCAGTACAGTTGTATGTGTTTTAAATCACCGTGGGCTGTGGGCTGGAGGTGAAGGGAAGGACAGGGGGGATAGCGGAGGAAAAATGAAAGCACATCATTAGGAAAATGTAAATCTGCACAGCACCAGACAGTGGAGCTCCATATGTAGCATTAATACGGCCTGATATTATGTAAAGGCAGATGAGATGCTGGGGCTGAAAGCTGGAGCTGTATCAAGGAGGTGGGGGATTCAGAAATGTAAATGTTAATGTGATCTCTGCTGTATCTTCCAGTGCTGGGATTAAATGGTAAAAAGGAACAATTATGGGGCTCGCTTTTTTTTGTGCATATGTTAATAGCTTACAATATCTGTGCATGCATAAAGTACATTAGATGTGATTAGAAGATATCCACAACACATAGCTTTATATACTAGAAGGTTTTACAATAAGTCATAAGGAGCACTGCACTCTGTTCAATTGTTAATGAAGTCTCTTCCTGGAAACTTTAAATAATTTGATTAGTCACTGTTAAAGATACATAAAAGTAAAACAAATGTGATTCTGAGTGAGAAAAGTAGCTGAGCACAGACTTCTTTTCACTGCAGAGGAAACTAATAGAATATCCTATAGTGGTACGGTGTCCTGGGAGGGTCATGGCTCTGATCCCATTATTACCAGAGACTTGGGCCCTGAGGGAGCCAAAATGGCTGTGTATTTTTCCCAGAGCCCATACTGAAGCAGTCTACTGAGGGCCTATCTACTTAACTAGCAGTCTGCCAGAGAACCACAGGTCCCCCCCCTCTGATCCGGAGGGCCAAAGAGGTTCTCCTCGCTGGCTTTCTGTTTTCACGTATCTTAGGCTGCCTATTCAAATAAAGCAGAGAGCGGGGACCATTTTGCTTGGCCATCGTACCTCTGTGCTGCCTTTAATTCCCTCGCTCTGTCAGAGTTGTATGCTAATCCAACTAGCGACAGTCCCGCAGCCCACCCTCCCCCCCTCCCTCACCTCCACCCCAGGTCTCTTTGCATGCACACACACTCGAACACACACTTTAACCTTGTGTAATCTGGGTGACCTTGGACTGAATGGAAGCTGCTGGAGAGAGAGAGAGAGAGAGAGGTCCCTGATTGATTTGTAATTCAAAAGAAAAGCGACGGCCACTGTGCCCCCGCCATCCCACCACCAGAAAGCCCCCTCTGCTGCCCCCCCCCGCCCGCCAAAATAAAATAAAATAAAATACAAGATGACTCTTCTTTGCGAGTTAGGGAGCAGGATGCATCGGTGACGTGCAGGGGCAGCTGGGTAAATGTCAGATTCAGGCATGGGGGTGCAGGGTGGCGGGATGATGGGGGTAAGGAGGGTGTTGGGGGAGAGCATCAAGATGATCATCATTAGCAGGGGAAGATAATTGGCGCTGGGTGGGCCCCTGCGTTTGGGCGCTCTGATGGGCATCTTGTCTGCATTATTCATTCATCTTTCTGCTCTCTCTCTCTCTCTCATTCTCTCCCTCCTGTTCCCTCTCTCGACCCAGACCAGGCGCTGGGCCTTAGGAGCCGGACTCATCTATTATAGATGGGTAATTGTTTATTAAATGCAGGCCTGACCCTATTATGCCTATTACCCATGTGCTGCACACCAGTGAGGCTGGCAAGCGTCTGTGTTTTTCCATATTCTAGAAGATCTGACAATCCCTCGCCGAGGACGTGAGGCCGCTTTGGCGCGAGCAAGTGTCAGCATCCACGGCCGAGGAAGGGAGGAAAGGAGGGGAAAAACAGGGTCCGGTAGGAAAAGAAGAGGAAGCCGGCAGGGAGGAGAGGAGAGCAGGATGATGAAAAATAAAACCAATGCCTGTGTGGCTGCCACTGGCCAGAGAAGTATCTTTCTCCCTCTCCTCCAAGGCTTGGTGGATGGAGGCAAAGACAAAGGGTGAGCTAAAGAGATGCTTTGCCTCTCATTACACTGACTCCTAATCTACCTCTGCCCTATCCTGGGCAATCCCCGCTCCAGGCGTTTGGAGGCTAAAGCTTCAAACCAGGCAGTTTGTCCAAAGCGGATTCATTACCTTAGATAGGACTACCAATGAGCCTGCTAAAATGTCACATTTAAAACTCACACAGCAGCCAGAACCCGGGCCAAACTGACACTAGAGGTCAGTATTGTAACAGAGTTCACGCGCCCCTCTCTTTCACTACCAGACAACGGTGAGCTTAAAGCAGACACAGACATTACAGAAGATAGGAGAGACTGGCAAAATAATTCAGGTAATGGAAATGAATTGAAATGAAATGATTAAGTTCAGTTAATTACTCGGTAGCTTAGGCAAATCAGCTTAACTTATATCAAAATCATTATTTCAGCCAGAACGGCAGATTTACTGGGAAGATATTTCACCAACATGTACTTAAACCAGTGTATGTAAAGCAGGATGAGGCTAATGGATTAGATCTAATACATGTGGCACCCGGTATGGTGACAAAAATAAATGTGCCATTAGAAATGATAGCGACGGAGGAAACACACAGGGTCAGTTTGAAGCCACAGATGGTTCGGGGAGGAAGAAAGAGGTGGTGGTGACATGTTTCTTTGTCACTGTTCATGTATTAATATCAGCTCAGTATCATTTTGTGAATGACAGTCCTGCTAAATACCAGCTTCCTGTTCAGGAAAACAGTTTAAAAATGTTCTCTCTCGTACTGTCAAATAAGTCAAAATACTCATTGAGATGTCTCCACAACACAACACTGAGGAGAAAAAGGAAAATATCGCTTGGCTTGGATGTACTGCTGTGCTGTGGTATGATGTAGTGATCTGCATGATGGCATGTCACTGGTTATTGGCTGGGTTGAGAGTGATTAACATGGGGTGTTAATTAGTGGGTCGTCAGGAGTGGGTGTGTGGCTAACGACATGGCTCCGAACAGCTCGGTCGCACATAAACACACAGCGCAGCCCAGGCCTTCTTTTACAATTAACATGAATTTTACAATTAGTGCCGAGGAAAATAATTTAAATTACATCTCTTAATATGTTCGGTTTAATCAAAGGCATTAAAAAAAAAAAAAAAAAAAGAAGACACTGAAAATTTAATAATTCATACAGAAACACAGATCAGGGAATATGTTTAAGAAAATTCAAATAACATTATAAAAATAATATCTAAATTATTGCTTTTATTAATTGATAGGAACTACACATAAAAAAAAATGTTATTTCTTTTTAGAATGATGTCTTTTAAGTGGCTAACACAGAGCAGGCTCAGACCAGCAAACATGAAGCTATGGTTGTTAAGAAAGATGGTGAAACAATTCATATTTTTTTAGCTTCTATTAAGTGTTTTATTTACTATATTTACTGAATAATTTAACACCAGACAAGAGCACGCTCATTTTGAATTACTGGCTAAAATAAGAAAGAAATGTTAATGCAATTTTGTATTGAGTGGATGACAAAAAAAAAATACAACAACCAAACATCTTTAAAAAACAAGAAATCAAATAATGATAATAATTTGATGAAGGAAATGACAGATAGTGTTTGAGAATGAAGTGCAAATCAGTGACGCATTATTTACAACCTTTTCTAATTTCATACCACTCGTACAGAAATAGAGGCAGCCAGCAGGAATTCCAGTAGCAGATTTGCCGTAATGCTGTTGAGTTGATTAGAAGAGTGAGAGGAGAGTGACTGAGAGAGTGAGTGAGTGAGTAAGAGGAGAGGAGGGAGTGAGTGAGCGAGTCAAGCCGCCCCTCTTCCCCAAAGCTTATTTATTCCTCCAGCATCCAGCCCACTGATTAGGCAGCCACAGACACTCTTAATGCCTCCCCACAATGAATGGGCTGCTGCAATTTCAATGGGCTTATCTGTTGTGCTGTGTTCAGTAAATAATGCTGCAGCTATCAGTGGCCTCGAACACATCATCATCATCATCCATGTACCAAACGCTGCGTTGGGCTTAGCTGTGTGTCGGATGAGAGTCTCGTCGCAGAACGCGGGAGAAGCTGTGCCGAGCTCTAAACAGTTTACAGGACCCTCCGCCCCGAGTGGAACAAATAGAATGTAATTAAGGAGAGATGAGCGCGCGGAGGAGGTGTAGTAGTTCGACGGGGATGCACGCGCGCTAACATATGCACGCACAAACACATGCTCTCACATTTACTCCTGCAAATGCAAATGCCTCTTTGTTAGTTGTCGTGCCTTTTAATACCCAGAGAGAGTAAAATACCTTTTTTTTTTTCCACATTATGGAATTTGTCATGTTCAGTTGGAGCTGTCATAGCTAGAACAGTGTGCACTAATGTGTGTAATCTGCTTTGCAACACATCAATTATGATGGATATTGCTCCACCGCCATGCTTCCAGGGTTTTTATACAAGCCTGCAGGGGAATCAGTCTTTTCTTGTTAGGCAACCTGTTTAGTAAATAATGATCCACTTTGAGCCCGGGCTGATGCCGTATAATGTGATGTGTGCGCTTGTGTGTACACACACGTGTGTGCATGCCACAGTATGCCGTGTGTGCGTGTGGTTTGCGCTTTGGTGTGCAAGGATCAAGCCAACTAGATCAAAAAACACTTACGTGCAAGGCTGGAATTCAATCATGCCTGCACTGTGTGAAAACCCACGTCATGGAGAAACAGAAACCGCTTCTGAATGTGCTGCGAGTCCATATGTAAAAAATATAAATATTATCAGTGACTTGTAAAAGTATTTCCAAAGCTGTCTGAGCTAACAAAGAGACAGAAAGATAAATATTTAGATCTTACACTGTGTCAAACAGGATTGATTTTTTTCCAAATCAGCTTTTACCAGTCTCCCTCTCTCTGTTTTTTTCTTGCAGGGGTGCTCGGGGGTGCACGTACACCACCTCTCCTCCTCCCGTCCTCCCCCCTCTCCCCAACAATACTCCCACTATTTGTCTGTTTTGCTCCCTCTGTTTGACTTTGTCCCTAACTTTCCACTCCTTTCTGAACTCTTTCTTTCTTTTTCCTTGATGGCTTGTGGATGAGCGCCGGCTCTCTATTTTTGCGCCGACTCTCGTTCTCGAGCAAGATCGTTCATGAACTCCCTTCGCTCGCATTATGAATTATGTTTCTCCACCTTGCGCTCTCTACCTTGCTGTCTGCAGGATAGAGCAGTGGAAAACATGGGAGAGTGGCACAGATTTAGTCTCGCGCTCGCTCTGGAGCCACTGGGTGCACTCTAACAGTCTCAGTCTCTAACAAAGTAGGATTCTTTCAGTCGAGCGCTGATTTGAAGAAGGCTGTGCCTCTTCAAACAGTCCCTAACTTTTGCTTTGAATCATTCACCTCTTGGTTTGCTGCCCCGCACAGACGCAGAGGAAAGGGCAGCAACGCTTAGTTAACTTACCCAGGGAAACCTCCAATGACCGAAACGGTAGGAGAAATGGTTTTTCCCTTTATCCAAGCACATTTTGACAAAACACACACATTCTTTGGACTTTTCAGTTAAGGGGCAAAGCTCTCTAAACTCGGGGGCCCACCCTGCAAACTGGGCTTTAGCTTCGGGCCCTTTGGGAGCTGCAGCGGATCACATGGAGATCCCTGTCAGATCCCCACTACACTACACTTCAGTCAGTCAGTCAGTCAGCAACTCAGTCCTTCTGCAAGGCAGAGAGGCAGGTAACAGACAGGGAGAGGGAGGCCCTTCACTCCTAGATGAACACATTCTTTAGTGTCAGCATAAAACCCTTAGCTGCACTGGGACCCACTCACAGACACAGCTCTGTGTATGTTTTTTTTTTTTCCCCCCCCATGTGTTGAAAGTGTGTGGTGGAAGTGTATGTATGCATTCATGTGTCTTCACACGCCTCTGTCAGAGTGAAAAACCACTGAGATTTTGGTGGCTTAATCTGAGATTGGGACAGACACCACTGGATATTCTATTTACTCCATGCGAGCTGCTCCCCAATGTCCCATAAAGCCCCTCGCCTCTGAACTAAGCTGGTCAGGGTTAAAGCTCCCCAGCGACGGGAGACTGAGTACCTGCCCAGAGTGTGTGCGCGCGTCAGCGTGTTTATGTGTGTGTCTGTCTATGTGAACACATAGCTCTGTCCTCCTGCCTCTCTCCGGTGTAATGGCTTTATTTATGATGTGGCACCACCGGCAGTAACAGGCAGGCGATAAAGGAGGAGATAGTGCAGCAGAGGCGCATGCCATGCCGTGGCCTGCAGCCATGCTATCCTTCTGGCTTTTAAAAGACTGATACCATTTGACGTCGTGAGTGAGGAGCAGAAGGGGTGAGGTAAATACTGCAGCCAGAGAGGACAGGAGGCGATAATTCACTCGCCGCAGGAATTTGTTTACCATGACGATTGTGAGCTGCAGATACAGAGAAATTCTTACACGACGTTCATTAGCCAATTAGAGGAAAAGGGAGCTGCTAATAACTTTTTTAATTATCTTACTAATTATTCTCAACTTAAATCACGACTTGTTCTGCTCATTTTCATTCTTTTAGCTTGTTTGTCTTATTTTCTATAGCCGAGAAAGAATCTCGTCTGTTGTTAGCGCGCTGCTCTAACTGCTGCAGCATACGGCGAAATACATTTGTTTGAGCTAATCAGCCGAACCAAAAATATGACAGGGTGTATAATTTGAACAGACACACGAGCACTTTTCACCGTGGTAATAAGTGCATGCGTAGTTCATGAAGGCATCGTCTTTAACGCATTTAAGGAATTATTGTTTTGACACGACTGACTAGCGGAGAGAGAACAGGACGAGCCGTTATGTCGTAATTATGCTTACTAGAAAACAAGTTGATAAAAACATAAAAATCACCAACGCTGTCACTTAATCACTTATCAAATGTTGTCGTTCGTATTTTGTCAAGACAATCAAGCGCGAGCGAGAAAGCGCCACAACTTGCTCTTTTTCATGAATGAGTGATTTTCTAGGAACCCCACCTGCACCTGGGGTACACACATGCAGACACACTCTAAAAACAGAAAATGAGGACATTTCCTCAGTATTCCCCAAGGCAGCGGCCCGCTGGCCAATGAGACCAGCAGGTTTCCCCGAGATTCAGAAACCTGTTGGAACACACAAGAACTCATTCAAACTCTTCTGCCTGTCCTCTTCCTCTCTTCCTCCCTCCTTTCCAAACTCTCTGCCGCTGCTCGCTGTACTTAAAAGTTTGTGTGAGTGACTGAGAGCATTAACCTCCTTACCGCAACCTCTGCCTCGACGCACCTGTGCACCGGGTAAACCCATCATTAAAATTAACATATGACTTGCCATTAAATGAGCACATTCGCTGTGTTTTTCTTTCGCGTGGTGCCATTGCAAGCAAACTGCTGAGTGAACTCAACGGTTCTCCTGGGTGCCGTTCCCGCGTTGTTTACCTGAATAACTAATGTGATTTACTATTTCTTACAGAGCCAGTGACACCGAATTGATGGCGTCTGACCGCGAGCAGCGGTGCGTGACAGCAAAAACAGCGACGCATTCACATGCACAGTGGTTTTAATGTAAACCAAATGCCTACACACACGCGCGTGCTGTTTCTGGACACAATTTCTCCCTGCGAAGTAGACTTGCGAGGCAAGCAAGGCTGCTGTCATCACAACCACCTAGTATGTGTATCAGAAAAGACAGACAGAGAGTAAAGAGAAGACGAGGTGAAGACACTTTCTCTCTGCTCATGACTCCCCAAGACTAAATATAGCGTCTGGCTTTTGTAGCCTCCGTTAGATCCCATATTTCAGTCTGACCCTGATCTGAAGACAAAGCAGGAGCTCACTGTTTCTCCTCTTGTCTCTTTTTTTAACTCTGTGACCCCCCCCCCCCCCCGTTACCGACTGAACTGTGCCTAAATTTACAGCTAAGACAACAGAGCGTGGGCCTTTCAGATGTGTCATCTCAGTAAACTGCTCATTTGTTAGTGGAGATGTTACACTCGCTGTCACGCCGAGGTCCCATCTTGTTTTGCCAGGTGGACGAGGGCCCTTCCCGCCCACCCCCCCCTCCCTCCGATCTGGCTGACTGTTTTGATCCAAAGCAGCTGGTAGGACACGATACCCGTTTAGTCTGAGAAATCAGCTTGTACAAACAAACACCTCGCTTTCTCCGTAACCAGGCACAGGCCAGTGCATCTGCCAACCATTATAGCCCAAAATATCTGCCTCATATCAGCCCTCTTGCAAAAGACGCCAGACCCTGTTTCCAGGCCAGCAAATAAACAAAACAGGCCTCAGGCATCATTATTCATTATTAAAGATGATATGGCTGAGACAGGGGCAGTTTACAAAGTACACCTGCAATGCCCACAGTGAACCAAGTCCTCATACCCCATCTCCCGAGGGAGATGAAAAGTGCTATTCACAGGTGTGGTGAGTTATGTTTGCCACGACTGACAAGGAGGTTAGGTGAAATGTCTTAAGATATGCGATTACCTCATATGGAATTCATTCATTTTTATTCATTATTCATCTTGTCATCAAACACAAAAGGCAAAGTTAGTCTAAGAAGAGCACAACCTGTGAAAACTCAAACTTATGGAAAACTCTTGTAGTCTCCCTGACACATACAACGTACAAACATGCAGCCGATGGGTGTATGTTGTCAGTCATTCCAACGTTAAACTGCCAGGCTGATGAAATAAAGTGCTGCGTTAAGCAACTCTGGAGTGTCACAGTGGTTGAAGTTAACTTGTAGGCCTATTGAGCACTTCTCCCCGGAGTACAAACTTGTTACAAAGTAAGGAAGCACTTTTGTGTTGATGGAGGGAAACTGAAAGCCACTATAGTCGGTTACAAGGACTCGAAGCTTGAAGACGCCCCGCTGCACTGCAAGGCAGACGGGGAGAAAGCGAGAACAAGAAAGTGAGAATAAGGGCAGATTGGAAGGTAAAGAACGAAGGAAAAAATGGGGGGGGTAAGAGGCGCAACATAGGCGATGGAACGAGAGAAGAGTGTGTGTGTGTGTGTGGGTGTGCAAATTAGTGTGGATGTGTTTGAAAGGGTGAAAGGCAGGCTGGGAAGGTTTGGCTTGTTTTCCTTGGCGCACCTGCCCGGAGAAGCAGCCACGAACAGGAAGGTCTAAAAGTTAATTACATCAGCTGTCCGAGCCAAAATAAATGTCAGCCCCTGATGGACGCTGCAACACCTCCTCGCCTTTCGCTTACCTCTCAGCAGGCACTTCACCTGCTTTAAGTTAGATATCTGAGCACCAATGACCCGGATAAAAATCTATGCAAAATACACCATCTTTGAGATTAACCGTATATGTTGCTTGCTTATGCTTACATTCGACCCATGATGTCTTGGATTAGAGTTATTTCTGGAGGTCTTTTTAGGGTGGTAACCTCAAGTGGAACCCATTGGACTGTGCAGGCGTCTACATTCCTAACTCTATGTTTTTGTCCACTTCTCTGCTAATTTGTCTGCATCTGTTTCTCTGAATGTCTCCCCGCTTCTGAGTTTCCACCATGCTCCTTTCCCCCCCTAGCTATGTTCATTAAGCAAACCTTGTACCAAAGCATTGCTCCTGGTCTTTCTTGCTTCTTAATCATTCTTAATTTCGCATAGCACCGAAGGGGCCCTTTCCTTGCCCAGCGCTTCTACCAATCCAGGCCCTCTGGCCACCCCTCCAACATCGTCGAGCCTCAGCTACTCACGCACCCTGAAAGACCGCTGGTACCAATCCAAACCCGGAGCCTCCACACCAATTCAACCTCTAAGCTATGTGGACTTTAAAACATGTTATCTCCCGGTACACTCTGATGATCCCTGCAACATTAGCATAACCCAGCACCTCTGGTCAGCTTTTATAAGTCACTACAGAGAGAGAGAATGCCTTGACACTTGGAAGAATATAATGCACTCGACTATGGGGTCATGACTTAGATAACCCGTAACGTGAAAAATGCTTCGAGAAAAACATTAACTTAATATGAACTTGATGTGCTTGTATTGTGTATGCGGTACAGACTGATCTCAACAGTTGACCATATACTCATTTAACCGCCTTAACCAGCATCCGGCTGTGTGTTGAAATGAGATGATCAAATATAGCCAAGGAAGGACGTTTTGGAAATTACTCAAATGTCCTTTGCAACAATCATCACAGTGTGTGTTCTTGTGAAAATCTGCCAGAAACGTGTGCTTGCATGCGTTTCATTTGCCAACACACTGACTTTACATTAAGTTTTGGCGAATGTCGGACCAGCTTCAGCTTTCTCTCCAGAGTCCTCTGTTGCTGTAGGTCCATATGCAGTGGGATTTGGCAAAAAAAGCTTCCTTAACTTTATTTCTTCTTCTTACATGTGCCTGTAGCAACAAGGACATACCAGCCCAACCCTAGTGCCCTATATTTGGTTTGAACACCTGCTACGCCATGTAAAATATACCGGCAGTTCCCAAGCTGTTGTTTGCACTTATGGGCGGTTTTGATTTAAAATTGAATTTCGCTCTTCTTCTTCTCTCTTTGAGCTTCAACCACAAGGTTTTAGTGTACTAGCTCATTAGCAAACAAGAAAACCAATGACAAGATACAACCAATATTACTGTAGCTTCAATTTGATACGCTAGCTAGTGTGCTATTCAGAAGAGCTTACAACAAGATAGAAAATAAGTTATTACACCTGAAAGCCTTTGAATGCTTAAGACAGATTTTTCTCTGTGATGAAATACAGGATTGTCTGAGCATCTGTCTTTACGACATAGTGAAGGAAGAGTGGGTGGGCAGATGGAGGGAGGCGGCACACCTCGCATCTTCCTCACGCTGTCTCTCCTCGCATCCTCTCCTGTCTTCTTCTCTCCTCTCCTCTCTAGTCTCCTCTCTCCCTCGCCACTCATGGCGGGAGCAGTGCGTGGGAGTTGCTCAGGAGACATCATCATGAGCCACTTCACTCGAGTGCTGCCTTCAATCAGCCCTCAAATTAATATTAATCATCCCTCCCTCATCCCCCACACAACAACCCTTCCGTCTCCACGCCGCTGCTGATAAATACTGATGCGAAGACGAGCAGCAAAGGCAGCATTCGGAGACGTATACGGACATATGTCAATGACCACACCTTAACAACGGGCGAAACCTCATTTCTCTCTCTCCATCTACATCTTTTCTGTCCCAGTGGATTCATGGTTCAAACTGCCGTTCACGACTTAATTGTCCCTAATCACTGCTGAAGGTCATGGCTACTCAGCAATACATCTCCCTTCCTCTGCCCTGTCCTCATCTCGACTCTCTTCTCTTTCCCAGCCCACCCCCTCCCTTCCTTCAGCAACAACTACATTACCTTCACAGAAGACACTGAAACGAACTGAAATCTTCAAAAGAAAAAGGAGTGAAAGTGTAATTAGGACTTTTGTTCCACAAGAACGTATAAGAGAGAAAGAGTTATCAGCCTGGAAACATCTACTGCCTTGCTATTACCAGCATGCTGCCTCCGAAAAATAATAACTGAGAAAGAATAAGAGATGGGAAGGAAATATGAGCCCTGAAATCAGAAGTGATCATCCAGAGGAATGTTTGTGAGTGTGTGTGTGTGTGTGTGTGTGCGTGGGTGAGAGAGAGAACGCTGAAGATGGCTGAAGGTCAGGGAGACATTGGGGCAATCACACTAATGAAAACAAACGAGGGATACAGTTGGAGGGAGAGATGGAAAGAGAGGAAGGGACGCAGGCAGAGAGACAAAAAAAAGAGAACGGTGGTTTGTGTGTGTGTGTGTGTGTGTGTGTGTGTGTGTGTGTGTGTGTGTGTGAGAGGAGAGATAGTCTGCCTTGCCTCAGACTAATCAAACACAACACGGTGCTATAAAAGGCTGGTGAGAATGTACAGATACTGTACATGAGCGAACTCTCACAGCCTGTCATGTACTGTTCTTTTATTTACTTGCCCTCCTAACCTTTAGTGAGACATGAGGACGCGCGCTCACACGCGTAGCGCACTGTTCGTACACACACAAACACACACGCGTACACATGGCAGTAGCAATATGTGAAGGTTATTCCTGCAGAGGGATGACAGTGTTTATTCAGGGCTAGCAGGCAGACTCTCTGACATTCAGCTTGGAGAAAATGATTAATGCTACAATATACATAGGCACAAGGAAAAAGAAGAAGAAAAGAAAGTGTTGCTGTGTTCTTTCATAAAGAGCAGAGGGTCTTTGTAGCCACATATACATCTAGCTGAACGTCTTTAGTTGGCTGTGCTACATTTGCGTGTCTGCAAGAACAAGTTGAAATTACAGTGATTACGCAGGTGATATCTGATGCTTTGTCAGTTTTCATATCAAAAACCTCTAATTCAATCTAACATGTTTTAATATAAAGAAAGGAGAGAGACTGAGAGAAATGAGGAAGGGAAAAAAAGTTTGATTCTGAAGAAAAGAGAGGGTGGGCGGGAAGGAGAGACGTACATGAGATGTAAGTGAATAAAACCTCCATTACCAGACTGAATGTAAAGGAAGTGGGTTTTTAATTAACATCGCTGCTAATTAACGAGCGGTTATAGATCAAAAAGAGAGAGATACGGCGGCACATGGAGATTTACAGTACGCACACGCACTTCCACACAAATTGCCTCATATGCATGCACATGCACGCGTGCGCACACACAATCGCGCTGTAATCGCGCTCTCTACCTCATCAGGCGCCATCTGACCAATCAGTAAGCACGCGGACCCGACGGCTTCGCAGCAAAAACATGAGGTGGAGATCATTGAGACATTAGGAGTGATCAATAAGCAGAGGGCCAACCACTGCATATAAACCTTCCCAGAGGAGAGGCACTGCCTCGGGCAGAGTCAGGAGCTGTGTCTGGCAAAAACATATCGAGGCCTCAATTCATAATTTTCTTGTGGGAAAAATGGGGGGTGTGGGGGGGGGCTGTGTGGGGGGGGTGAAGTCACAACACTGAAGCAACTTAATTTATCTCATTACGAGAGCATCTTTTAGAAATCATTTTCAGATTAAATGGCTGATTCAGAATCTGCATATTCTTTGATTAGCCACCCACTGTTTTGCCTGTATGACACTAACATCATGTACTTTCACAGGCTGCTGCTACTGTGAAAAGTTACATGAACATTTTATTTTTACACCACTCTCTTGCAAAAAGAATTCGCATGGCAGGATTTGCAAACGAAACATGGCTTGAAAAATATGGCAGGTGAGTGTAAGAGGTTAAAATACTAGTTAGGATATTAGGTGGGTTGTTTTTGCAGTAAAAGATGGAGGTGTTTCGTTATGAATGGGGTTGAAAGGGTCAGAAAGTGAGAGCAAGATAAACTGGGAGGAGAGAGGTGTTAGTGCAGGAGCTGTCAGTTAAAGGCTCCCCGTGGAGTTCCAGACCTCTCTATGAAGCCGTTTTTCTATGAGTGGGTCCCCATTTTTGTTTATCTCGTGCTTCCTGTCGTGTTTCATACTGTTCCACTAATCGACAGGTGGTGGTAACACCTCGAGATATTTTGCAATGCACCAGCAAAGACAGGAAAGGAGAAGACAAGCTAGTAAACCTTATTTGTTCAACCGTCATTATAGGAAACCGACTGCCTTGATCAGCCTGCCATGTCGTTAGATGGACTGTAAAAAGAGACTATTATAGGTCATTTTTACTGTCTATCTCAGAGAAAGTGAAAGGCAGTTTCACCCGATTTTGGTAATTACACAAAACTAGTGCCAATAGCCAAATCATGACAAATAATCGTAACATTACTGCACCAGCCAGGAGGCAGCCTCTCTCCAATCTAAAAAAAGTTGTGAAACTTTTAATTGGAAACAGACAGTTTTCACTTGTTCTCGGAAAACTAAAAATTTAAGGCTCTAAATTAATCATTTATGCAAGACTTATTTGGCTGATCGACCCATTCAACTAACCCGCCAGTCAGTCAGCCCAGCCTAGCCAGTCAATCCAGCAGTCAGCAAACCGTTAAATCATCCAACGAGCCAGTCACCCGGGCAGCCAAACAAACTGACTCAGCAGCTCTCAGACAGCATCCTGGCTGAGCTGAGCTGCTCTGTGCCGGCCTATTCCACTTCAGAAGAAGCCCTGTAGTTTATTTTTCATTGGAAAGGGGATTTGGCTGCTATCAAGTGGTAGCAGCCCAGTATCAAACGCACGTCTGGCTTGTAAACAGGCAGCTGGCAGCTCTCCAAGCTCCCCACAGTGTGCGGTGCGGCCGAGCTGAGCGGAGTGGAGTTGTGACACTGATCCCACCCCTATCACTCCCCGACAGCCTGCGCTAATAGACCCTTCAAACACTCTCACCTCTATCTATATTTTATTTGAGACATGCCAAGTCTGTTGTGTGTACATGTGTTTATGTGTGTGTGTGTGTGTGTGTGTGTGTGTGTGTGTTTGTGTGCAACGACTCTGGATGTGCATCATGTTGTGCGTGTCTCTCTGGATGAGGCATCTTCTTTATTGCTTGTTGTTGACATGGATCCCTTTAGCCCTTAACAGGAGTCAGCAGGAGGGCTAAGCTGCTAACCAGCCACACACACACACACAGACACACACAAACACGCGTTGCACTGCTTCACCAGTCGAAAAGCATTATTCAGCAGGTCAACAGCCACTTTCACTGCTTGGGAGTGTGTGTGTGTGTGTGTGTGTGTGTGTGCGCCTGTGTATACAGTACGTACGTGTCTGCTGGATGTGTATGTGTGTGCAGGCGCTCAGCGCTTCAGGCTAAGGCACTCAGAGTGAAATTATGTTCTCAGACTGACTCCGTGTTGCCCTCTTTATCCTGACAGGCGAGGAAACAGCCACAAATAAATAAGCAGAGAGCTCTCTCTCCCCAGACGTGACCGCCATGGCATACTAGCACTCCAGAAGACGGCGTGAAGAAAAACAGAATTGTATTTTATTGTAGGGGTGGCAGGGGACTGTGACTCGATAAGCATGGTGTATTTGTTGTATTTGTGCCACTTAAAGAGAAGCTGCTTCTGTGGGAATAGATGTTAAAGGGGCGTGTGAGGACACAACTAGCATGGAGCAATTTGTTTCTGGGGCATGAGCCATTTACAGTTTCAGGCATTTTTTTGGTGACTTTGTACAGTATACAGTATATACATTATATATCTATATATCATTAAAAACATATATAATTTGCTTAAAGACAATGCTTTTTAAGTGATATATTGCGCTTGTAATATACCTGGGACATTAACTGTTGCTAGAGACACTCTTCACATAGCTAAATATTAGGATGTCCACACCCACACATGCCTTTTTAATTATTCAGGATAATTACACCTCTGCCCGGGTTGAAGTTGGTTGGAGTTATCTTCAAACTTCATGAACAAAGAAAGAATGCACAAAAGTTCAAAAATTCAAAAACTTCAATAATAATAGGTGCTGCAAACTAAAAGGAGGGTCACAAAGCTGGCAATCAATAATCATCCTAATTAACATTTAGTTGTCGATGAGAGAACACATCTGTGTGGGTGGTGTAGGGGTGTGTAGGGCTTTTAAACCCTGACGAGAACAAGAGCTACTGTAGACAAATAAGCTATGAGCTTTTGATATTAGATATAAACTAATGAGTTCAGGAATGGCATGATGAAATGTGCACATTAAAACAAAATCTAGCTGTGATCGATTTGTAAGAATTAGAGGCTGATACCAATAAATATTTGAAATTATATAAAATTATTACGATAAACAAAGAAACATTTTATATCCTAATATTTTTTTATATTAGTCGAAGAATGAACTTTGATCATACACTGTATGAATATGAGCAAAAAATGCATAAGAGTCTCTAATCTCTAATCTGTTCAGTCGTCATGTCAAAACAAAAGCTTGTTTCAATATTTTATGCAATTACCTCCTATTATGAACCTCCACAGCACAGTAAATTCTGACCCAAATACAGCCTTTAAAATATGACATTAAAGACAAACCTTCATCTTAACCCAGAGGTTTCCAAACTCATCACCACTTTAAACAGAAATAAGCTAATGTGATGGCTGACCTTTGTGGTTATTCAGTTCATACAAACAAGGTCTTGTTGGAGAGACTTATTGAGCACACAAAGGCACAGGCCAGGGTTGTGCAGTTTCATAATGAGCAGCCATTTTGTTTTTGCTTTTCTAGCCAGAGGGAATCTAATCGATTTCTTGTGTTGACAGCGGTTTTATTTAAATGTCCACAGCCATAGACAAAAAAAAAAGAAAAAAAAAAAAAGAGGGAAAAACTGAGTGTTCAAATGGTGGCTGATGATAATGAAAAGAAAACCCCTCCCCAGCTGGCCTATAAAAGACTTGCAGAGAGACATCTTTGAAGGTTCTCCTTCAAAGCCCCGGCTTGCCTCCACAGCCGCATCAGGGGATTTCTGTTATTAATTGAAGTTAATTTTCTGGGATATCAGTTTGCTGGGCACGTGGGAAAGATTGATAGCCCCCACGCGTCTCCCGAGTGTTGGGATGTGGAGGGGGACGGGGGAGAGGACAGAGAAATGACACTGTTCCCTCACCATCCCAGAACCCGGCTTTCACTTTTATCATGCCCAAATCAAATTACAAACATCGGAGGCCAACCTTGGCTGGAGGAGATTTCCATAAGATTAATTAGGCCGGCTAGCCAAAGACAGAGTGGGCAGGGAAAATATAAAATAATAAATATGGGAGGGGGTGGTGGGTTCGTGATGGGGATGGGGGTTGGTAGAGGGATAAGGGATGAAATGTGTGTGTCTGTGTGTTGAATGTGTGTGAGAATGGGCAAGTCAAATGGACAATGGGTAATTAGTGCAAGCAGCAGATTCTCAAAGGCACGGGGAGGACAGCCGGGCGGGGGCTCTCCGTTGGCCCCGTGATGTGGAGGGCCGTACGGCGGGGCCCACATTTAATTAGCGCCACTTTGATACCCACAGGAGTGCCAGGGGCCCCGGGGCAACCTAAACAGTGACTGACAACCCCACACCTCCGGACGCTCCCTGCTCTCCAATTATAGATGCACCAAGCTGAGAGGACCCGGTGTAAACCCTCACAGAAGAGGAACTCGCGTGTGCACGCGCGCACACACGCATGCAAAAGGGATACACACCTTTGTACTGCATGTGCACAAAATGCCCAAACAAGCCAGCCAACCAGGCAGCTGGCTCCAGCCTCTTCCTATTTGTGTGCTACAAATTGGCATTTGGATTAAATGGAGCTTGAGATGCCCTGAAGGCGGGAAGAGAAGACAATCTCTCACCTGGCCTGATCTGCTACCAGAGCAGACGTTTAAAATGAGGATTAATTTTGGGGTGGTGGTGGGGTGGGAGGGAAAGAAGCAGCAGAGAAATCCTCTGCCTCTGTTTTCTGAGACAAGGCGCATTAGCAAAACAGGGAGGTAAAAAAAAACAAAAAAAAAAAACAGGCACGTGCAAGCGTGCGAGCGCACACAAACACACATAAAAAAAGCCTTGCCGTGCCAGTGCACAATCTGCAATATTAATGTGTGGAAGTGAGTATGAATAAGTGACTGCAAAAGCACGGGCTTTTTGCTGTGTTGCGCTAGTCTATTTTTAATGTGGAGGGATGTGCCTGACACCACAACATTTTAGAGCGCTTGAGTTACGCGAACAAACAATGCCTGGCTCCATGAATTATGCAACGGCACTGTTTTCATCCGACCCAAAACACATATTTAGTAAACAAACTGCTTACTCCTTAGCTAACAAGATGTTTGTGTAAATAATAGATATTCAAATCCGTTCTCTCGACACAGAGGGAAGAAAGTTGCCATGTAATTTGTTGTATTATTTAGCACGTTGTCTTTTCTTTCTCGCTCTCTGGCTCCCTCGTAGGCAATTCACGGCGCCTCGTTGACAAACACATAAATGAAAACATCAGCAGCAACATGGTTGTTGTTCTTTCTCAATATGTCTTGTGAAAACAATTTCTTGTCTTTCCCCCCCCCCCCCTTGGAAACCACCGCCGCCTGTCATAAATGAATTACCAGACTTTGAAATATTAATCCACATGACACACATCCCTCACAAAGGAGGGAGAAATGTGAAGATTTTCGCAGTGACAAGCCGACGCTGACTGCTTAGATTTTTAATCAAAAGAAATCAATAGGATAAATATTGCATGCAAAAGACGGCAACGCTAACAATATGTTCTATATGCATCTAATCACATGTCTTTGCTTGGGCTGTCAAAGATAATTCCTCCGCGGGTCTCTTATGGGAAACCGCAGCAGTGTGTTCAGTCGTGACCGAACGTGGAGACTTTTTTTTAACAACCGATTGATGCCGTCGCCCCTGACAACAACATCGTACACAACGAGGCGTGTTGCGTTTATCCAGGACCAGGAATGTTGCGTTGTTTCGTCAATAAAGCTTGTTTGATTGGGGATTGCCTTTAATCGATAGAGGAAATCAAACAGAGACTGCTAATGGCTGGATAATCTGTGACAGAGATCTGAAATCCACTAAAAGCCCAGGGGTTTGATCCACCTCAGACCCCTGGGTAAGGGGAGGGGGGGTTGTTAGTACTGCACATACGCATGCCTACACATTAGGACATATACACAAACATGCAAATGTATGTAGGTGATGCCCAGACTGGTAAACACACAGTACCTCTTACAGGTTTCATATAAATTGCATTTAAGTGAGGAAAATCTGAAAGTACTCTACGGCGCTATAATGCTAACACTTTCAAGTGCTGTTCATAAGTTGACTGATTTTAGTCAACTTTAATTTAACCGTAAATCGTTCTGTTTTCAAACCTTGCTTGGTGTCTTCAAACACAGAAAGTGAGAGCGAACAACACATACCTTTACGTACGAACAACATGCGTGTGCTTCTGTCATCGCTGGCCTCTGTTTCAGCAGACATTTTGACATGTCGTGGCAAGAAAGGCACAGGTGCAATTAATAAAACTAATTACGGCGGCGTTCGATTCAGGTGTGGCACTTAAAGGGGCCGGGTACTGTGTGTCGTTATTATTATTAGTTACACCTGTGGTTTTCCTGCGATTACAAATCACTTGGTAGCGCGCTGATGTTTGATGACTTTACAGTATCATTTGATAGGATTCACCGTACAGCATTTAGGGTTTAATGACAAATCTTAAACACCACCTCCTGAAATTGTGTTGCCACTAAATGGTATTTCCTGATAAGCGTTGGAGGAATCAGTAGTCAGGGTGGATGGAGACACTAAAAACTGGGGTTTGTGTACCATGTTATGTTAGCTATAGAATACTAACCCTAACCGTAAGGTGAGGTGGAGATTCTTATATGTACAGAAAGACAAATTGCCACTGTTGGCTCTTTAAAATATTCAGTGTGTTTAAGTTGGTTGAAAATAAAGCAGTCAATCAATGTTGTGTAAATTATTAGTAGTATTTTCCAGATTTATCTCATAATATGTTGGATGTTAACATGCATTTTCAGACATATTTTAATTTGAAGGCTGCCTGCAGTAACTCTGAGGACGCCCTAGGGGTCATGGACTCCCTGTTGACGACCCAGGATTTAAAGGTTACTTATGCTTGAGTGGATACTGTAAGAAGCACTGATGTAGTATGTTGAATTCTTTGCCGATATTTTTATTATAATCCTGACAAATTTTTGCAATTTTGTAATCATAATTTTTTCGGAAACAGGGTTGGAATCCCTTCATTTACGGGATATGAGTATGATATGAGAATAACACCCTTTCCACCCGTCCTCCACTAAACAGGTTTTCTTGATATAGTATTTTCATATCAAGAAAAAACATTTTTCAGGGCATCATGCTCAGACCAGGCTACCCACACACACACACAGACAGTATATATATATTCACTAAACCCATCCTACAGGGATAATGTCATGCCCACCCATCTCCACCACTACTACATTAGCCCATTTGTCACAATCCAGGCCCCTGAGGTAGTCCATAGAGTCGACCCTCTTGACCCAGACACTCTCTCACCCGACTGCCTCCAGAGCCTGGGGTGTCCCTTCTGTAACCACCAACACCCCCCACCTACCCTACCCTACACTACCCTCCAACCTCGCATGCTACCCCCCAACACCCTCCCTTCGCCAACCTCCTCTCTGTCTACACATGGAGCCTGGGGAACCTAAAGCAGCGCCAGATGGGGCCTCTTGTTACCACAACAGGCAGTCATGCATTTGTTGTAAAGCAGCCCCTCTTGCTCTCACTCTCCTTTGCCCTCTCGGCCCCTCTGTTCGCCTTATACATATTGATGTACAGAAACTTGGCATGACACGTAGAAGTTGACTCAATTCGCGTAGACCCCCGACAGCTGTCAGACATTACAGCCAATCAGTTTGGCTCTAACCAGCTATTGGGCAATGAGCCCAGACTGTTGAGCACCAATGGCCTTTATTGGAGACGACAAATTGGACCCTCTCAAAAACTCGGCCATTTGCCCTGTGTTGTAATTTGTCACCGCTTCGCCTACGTTTTTTGGTGGTCACCGACAGTAGATCACCTTTCCCAGAGGACACGTTTCCATATACTGCATTAGAGGAGCTGTCACAACTCCCTCCCTTTCCCAATCTCCTCTTTTCTGTTGCAGTCTTTGCTCTCCATCAAAGCACCTCTCATCCAACTTGTGTCCCTTTCACGAACCGAGTTTGCTATTGATTGACAGAGGAAGTCGCCTGCACGTCCTATTCACCCCCCCCCCCGCCTCCTTTACATTCAGATATCTCGCCTTCTTCCAGGTGACAATAGATGAGAAGGAGCTGTCACATTTTGATGAACATATGTACCCATCTGTTGTGATTTTCTGTTGAAATGTTAAAGTATGCATAAATATCAATGATTAGCACGTATTGTAAGTAAGGGGAAGGCGGTCTTCTAAGAAATGTTGTTTTTGATGTAATTCCGTCACACGCTGCTAGCTATAATCAAGGCTCCGGGCCTTTCAAAATCAACAAAATCAATCTCTCTGTCCACGGATATGCAAGATAAAATCAATAAGATGACAGTAGGAAACAAGCTAAAAGGGACTGTGTGCTTCAATGTGACAACGCGTTCTTCATTAGGTAGCGGAACTGAATAATTTCCTCCAGACCTCCTTTCTTACATATTTTTCCAAGACATAGTTTAAATCACTTATCATCAATTTTAACATCAGCAGTGGGTTGATTGGACTTTACAGTTCTTGATTTGAGCAAAACTCACTACTAAGCTTTTTTGAGCTCCTTCAAATTCAAAAAAAATGTAGCCCCCCCCCCACCTCCCCCAACCCTTCTCTCGATCCATCTGCAAGCTTACCCTAACTGGATAGAATAAAGAAGTCATAAACTTCACATTAAGACAGGTATTGCTGGGCGGAGGGAGCAACACTAGAACCGGGCACGCGGCTCATGCTGAAGCCATCAAGCTATCGACCCGACACCACGCCTCATCCATCCCACAGCTGCAAACCATTATCATTTGTTAGAGATTCTGTATATCAACAAGGAAAACATTACATAAAGGCTTCCATATGGTCAAGAAACGCCATTTTGTACGTCGGACACTAAATGGTTTGGAGTAATTTAACATGATCCCTTTGGAGAAAGAATCTCGCCCCCTCCCAGCGAAATTTCGAACAAAAGACACAGAAAACATGTGGTGTTGATGCATGCGAGTGCAATAACATTTACTCTGCAAATCACTACCACATTGGGCTGTGTTGTATCAGGTAAGCTGCCTTAACAATAACCGTACATACAGTAAATTGTACCTCATGTTTCCATTAATGAAGGAATAGCTTGAAAATGAATGATTTTTTTTTTAAGCAAAACTGAGCAATTAATAAAAAACAGGCCGCAGACATTTCCTGCTAGAACACATTCTGTCAATAATAAATCTATATCAGTGCCACTTTGACATTTAAGGAGTCAAATTTAAGGAGTCGTCGCCTGTGACAAAAACTGCACTTGTTGAATGAATTTGTCTGCACGTATTTGTTTGTTGGCAGGGCCGAGGGGCTCAGACCTGTTGTGTCTTGGCTGCCGGTGTTGGCTGCGACCCAGGACTCGCAATTAAGAAATGCCAACAACACGCTACGGCTGCTGGCTGATGCACCATCGCGTGTGCCAGACAAAACAGTCGAGTCTTTGCTCCGTGGCGCTGTGCTACATTAAGGCTTTAATGGTTGTCAGTTCATCGCTTAACTGTTGTAAACACCCCCATCAGTGAACTGTGAGCGGTCTGCGGCAATCTGTTGGTAAATTAACGAGGAAGGGGGGGGGGGGGGGAGTGAGAGCGTTCCCACCCAGCGCTGGCACCTTGCCAGTGCCAGGCTACGGAGGCAACAGGCTGGTATATAAATGTAAGGACGGAGGAAACAGGTAGGACACAGCGAGGGGTTGAGTGTGGGAAAGGAGAAGAGGAAGCAGGAAAAGGGATGAAAAGAGAATGGAGAAAAAACGTCCTCAAAAAAGTTACGTCGACAGGCAATACTCAATAATTCAAACATTCTGTAAATTGTTGTAGATCCTGCTCAAAAAATGTACAAGCGGGTAAACAAGAAGCAACATTTTACAAGAATTATTCTTATTCCATGTCAAGGACCAACATAGCTGTATGAAGGAGTTTCAGCCTTCACCAGCGACACTTCAGCTGAGCTAATTCACTAAATAGTCTGTGTGAACAACCCCTGGCCCCACTCCACCCTTTTTCCTCACTTCAAAGTAACTTTATTAGGGGAGAGATTAGACTGCACTTAACCTCTAATGATGCCATATGAGAGGCTGAAGAAAGAGGTTTCTGCACGACGCTGTTTTATTTGATAGTTTCAACGTGAAGAAAGGAAGGAGAGCAGCGAGGGGGAGAGGAGGGAGCGTGAGGCATGACAGCTCCATATCTGAAAGCGGCGTTCTGTCGCGAGCAGCGCCCGCCGCCCGCCCGCCAGTCCTACCCCGCCCTTCTCTGACGACGTACAGCTGTTCTCCCCTCCTTCTCTCCTTCCCCTTCACCCTTTTCTTTCTCTCTAACCTCCCGCAATCCCTTTTTCCTCCTTTAGTCAGACCCCCTTCCCCTCCCCCTGTTTTTTTTTCCCCCCCGCAAAAAATAGGCCAAGGTAACTTGCCAGCACCCCCCACCCCCGCCACCCCCCACCACCCCTCCCCGGGGGTTTGTGTGATATTTAACTACGGCTACAGTGGCATTTACTAATTTTATATGTGCAGAATTTATGTCAGATTCTTATTCAGCGAGAACAGGGGAGAGGAGCAAAGGTGGCTGGCTCCGTGTCCACTGTGTATACACTGGTATTATGTGAACTATTCACAACACGTCCACTGACACGAGCGTTGCTATTTTGTCTATAACGCTGCTGCTTTCCAACCCAGGTGCCACAATTAAAGCCTAACCTTAGCATTTGGAGAGGGAGACATGAAAGAGCCAATTTGTTGTCCACCATGCACCCCGACTTCGATACAGAGTGGCCGACCGAGGTAGTCTTATTCTTTTTTTTTTTTTTTTTTTTTTTCTGAGGGAGCTCACAGCCGAGGGGCTACATCTTGTTGACAGGGGCGCGAGGTCAATCAGATACTACCGACACGGCGACACAGAGAAGAGACAAAGACATGCAGGCACATACACATACACAAACACACAAAGGCATGCGCATGCACGTCCGTGCACACGTACAGTAGGTGCAGGCCTGCATGTGAATACATACATACACGCAGACACACATTATAGACGTCCTTTACCTTACTGAATTAATCATCAACGATTAAACGAGACATATGGAAATACTGTTTTTGCATATGGTTACATAATGTTGAAGTTAGACATACTTTTGGCGTATGGTGAGCACGCTTTTACTCTGGTTAAAAAGTGTTGAGATATTTATGGAAAGAGGGTCAAATGATACAGGGGAAGTGTTGACAGGTTAGGATCATTTCCAATATTACAAATCAAGTCCTGTCAACAACATACTAAACACAAGTCCATGATTTTATGGATGTTTTTTTAATGAAATGTTTATTTGCAGGCAGGAAATTTCAATCCAACTGGAATAAAAAATAATAATTTGCAAGTCTGCACTAACTTTACAATTTAATTAGTAATCAGAGTTGCAGTTCCAGTTACACAAATTGTCTTTCCTGTTTCACCCTGGAAACAGGAAAGAAATGTCATTATGACATTCCCATTCTGAACTTGCGACTGCTGCAAATTTTGTTTTAATCACAAATCTCCAAAGACAGGCCTTTCCGAAGAGAATCGAATCACAATAACAGAGCAAAAAAAGTGAAAAAAAAAGAATAGGAGAGACAGTGAGTTGGAGAGAGAGTGAAAGAGGGAGCAAAAGGGAGAGTTGAAGTAAAAGAATGATAAAAGGAACTGACTGAAAAGGGGGTTCAGGAGATTGACCTGTGGGGCTTAAAATCAAATTGCAACGGTATTGTATTCCCTCCCATTTCCAGTACGGCTAGTAAGCTCCTTATTGATAGACGAGAGATGAGACCACCCATACCTGAGGCTCATCCTGCTGTCACCGTACAGGACGGGCACCAGGAGGAGGGAGAAATCACACATCACATGGGGCCCTCTTATTTTGCAGCCAAAGCCAAAGCCAAATCCCCAGGGTGGGATCCCGCCTCGTCCCCCAACTCAATAAAATAATTAGCTTTTGGACGGCCTGGCCGTTAATCAAGCTGCTCTAACATATGCAAAGGCGAAAAGAAGAAGAGGAAAAAAAAATGATATATTCATTTTTTTTTTATCCGCCTTTTCACTTTGGCGAGCCGTGGCACTTTTATCTGTAAAAGTCGCTGATGTGAGTTCTTTTTTTTTTTTCTTCTTCTTCTTCTTTCAGATTTCTATAAAACATACGGCACGGCCAGATTGCTTTTTAATTTTATGTTTAGTCTACAGGAAGCCAGATTATTGCTCCCCGGACTGAGGGGGTTGAGAAGTAAATGAGAGAATCAGCACAAACTGTTTCGTTTCAAATAAATCTGCTAGGTGCTGGAGAGAGGGCACGTCATGTGAAGATTTCGTTTAAATAAACTTGTGATCCCCCCCCACCCACCCACCCACCCCTCCGCAAGATTCCTCTGTGTAATTGTTAGCTGTAAATGAAACATCTGTTTGGCTGTGGCGTCGCACACAAAGAATGCCCCGACAATTACAGCAGCTCTCAGACAAATAAGCAACCGCGAATGGGAAGCATTAAAAAGCCAAAAAACAGATTTTATAGTAGCGTACGTACAAATGCTTTGTCAAGAATCCAATAGCTGCACAAACACTGGCATTAAGTCGATACTTTAAGACTACTTTTACACACTATTGACTTGTAAATCCACAAAAAGATGCAACCTCAAAACAAAAGAAAAATGAGGGGAAATATCCCAATTCTGAACGCAGTGACTCCCACAGAAACAGGAAACTTATGCAAATGCATGAAAAGTGATGCAGAGGTGATAGGAGGCTGTCTGACAACAAGTGAGATGCCTCTTGTCTGTGGAGGCCTTTGCAATATGCCACTGTTGGAAATGGCACTAAAATATGGGGCGCTAATTTAAGGCCTGACACATTTCACTGTCTAATTTTGCTATTGCTACACATTACAATCAGGAGGTTGCAGATATGTGTTTTACACTCACCCCTTTGGGGGATTAATCAGTATTTTCACACCTACTGTATATGAAGGGCAATTGGGCTTAACCTTAGATATGCAAATAGACCCTTTTCTATAAGTGTTATACCAGAGTATGTATTTCAGTTTAAAGCAAAAGGTCACAAAGATGACTCATAATGTCAGCAGTCGCCAATACTGCCCAGGTAAGTTTCTATTATAGTGGACTGAAATGTCATAACAAGTTAATGCAACAGTTTGGATCAGAGAGGTGGAGAGCAAAACCAACTGTCAGACTCTCTCAATTCCTGGTGGTCAGATACCTCACAATGATTCAAGGAATACTTTGAAAAAAAAAAAAAAAAACAATATTAGAGATACGCTCGCTGATAGAAGAAAACAAGTCAATGTGCAACAGTCAGATACACCGAGGATAAGAGCACTCATGGAGCTCTTATCCTTGAGAGAGAATCTGTGAGAGCACTCATAGATTTTTTTTTCCTCCTTTGCAGCAAGCATGAACTAATACTGAAATGCTAAATAACAACGACTTCTATACAGTCCACCAAAACAGAGAGAAACAGGCGCCGGCCCCCCTCATCTTTTATATTTTCTTTCCATCCTCCTCCGGCCCCCGTACCAAAGCTTACATCTCTAATGCATGAGCCCATCGCCAGGCATTGTGGAGGAATCCAGCATCAACCAACAACGTGTTCAATAAAATATGGAGGCATGGCGTTCAAAGCCATGCTAAACGCACCTGACATGGGGGAGAGAGAGAGCAGGACGTGCAGCTTTTGTCAGAAAGGGGTGGGGGGAGCGAGTGAGGAGCACATGAGAGAGGAGAGGCTGAGAGGAACTGTTGGGAGGAATATTGTAACTTTCAGATCATAACACTTCCACTGTGGCACGGGAGCGATGATGGTAGACTGGTGGCTTACACAGATCTCGCCTGCGTGTGTGTGTGAGTGTCTGAGTGAGTGCGTGTGTGTGTTCAGGTTGTTGATTTTTGGATAGCGTGTGGTGTGATTTAATGCACCAGTTACATTCCACTCTGATTAGTTTCAACATCAATAAACGGCACTACAGATTTGACTACAGTTTAAACTGCAAAAGGAACGGAACATTTTGGGAACGAGTTAGATGAGATGATTGACACCAGTTTCACATCTACAGTAAATATGAAGCTGGGGCTAGCTTAGACTAGCATCAAGACTGGAAACAGAGATAAAAAAAAAGCTAGCTTAGCTCGGTCGAAAGACTGAGTCGAAAGAAAAATCTGCCTCCCAACACCTCTAAAGGTTACAGAGTAACTTGTTCTATCATGTTTGTTTAATTTTCACAAAAATGGAAGAGTAAAAATGACAATATTAAGGGGGATTAGTGACTTCCAGGAGTCTCTGCTGGTTGCAAACAGTGAATTGTCATTTGTTTTTTTTGTACAAATTAAACAAGTAACAGATAATGTATCTAATTTATCTTAAGTAAAGAGCTTTAGAGGTGCCGGTGAGTGGATTTTGTTATTTTTAGACAGAGCCAGGCTAGCTATTTTCCTGTTTCCAATCTTAATGCTAAGCTAAGCTAAGCTAAGCTAAGTGCCTGCTGGATCCAGCTACATATTTACAATACATATGGGAGTGTATATTTTCTAAGTCTCAGTTAGAAAGGAAGGAAGTGTTCACTATGATGCCATGACAAAAGCTAAAACACAACAGAAACAGATCCTGAGATAAGTCGGTCAGTTGCAAGTCTATTTGTATTCCTGAATACTTTAATTTCTATTTATTTATCTTCTTATTTCTCTGTGGCCCTGGGTTAGGCAGCCAGGCTTCTCTGTACTCTGGACCAAAAGTGAGTGATTAAAAAAAATAAATTAGTTCACCAGAAGAACAAACTGCAATAAAACAGAAATTATAGACGTTTCCCATATTTTATCGCTGAATTATGACGCCTCGCTGCTTTTTGACGCCACTAGTTGGTATGGAAGTGTGTGTCTGCCTCTGTGTGTGTGTGTGTGTGTGTGTGTGCACGTGAGTTACTGAGGTAGACAGAGAGAGAGAGAGACAGCTACAGCAGGAGAGATTGAGAACGGCGGACTGTGTGGCCAATGATGTCTGCAGATCATCATGTATCATAATTACCCGCAGCAGAAATTAGAGTGGGGATGTTGAAATTTCCATCATGTCTGTTTTCTTTGGGCCTCGCGCACCTAATCACCTCCAACGGAATGCGGCTGTCAATCATCTCATGACTCCTGTCCTCAATCCATAATTCCAGAGTCCCCCGAGTGGTGCTGCCTGCTGGACCAAGCTGCCTCGCACATATATAGAGACACACACACACACACACACAGTATGCACATGAAGGTATGCACAGTTTCTAGAATTTACACACACATGTACAGTACACACGCTCAGCAAGATTAGCTAAGAACAAGAGGCAGAACGCGAGCAGCCAAATGAAATAAATAAATAAATAAATAGATAAATAAATAAAATACAAGCTGGTGTTCTCATAAATTTTAGATGACAGGCTCATATTGATTGGGGTGTGTTTGAAACTAAACAAGTTATATCCATGGCCCAGAGCACTGAACATGCACTCTGTAATAATTATTTATGATATATTTGGAGAAGGGCCCAGTGATGTTTTGGCATAATAAGCTGAAGCAGACTGCAGACTGTAATCACCTGGGCTATCTCTCAGTTCTGAACACCGAGACTGGATAGAAACCTCGCTTTATGAGAAACTTTTCGTTTTTCTTAGGAGCTGACTGAAATAATCAAAACCGTCTTCCCTTGTGAGTCGTTTCTAGGGTCAAGTCAAACCATTTTCAGCGAGGACAAGATGAAAAATGCACTTACTGATGATGGAGCGTAATCACTTGATTCAAATGACTTGACATGAATTTTAATCAATGGAAGAGATCTCGACTCGTGTTTCTTCTCCGGCTCTTAGAAGAATATAACAACCGGACACCACCCATACATAACCATGCTCCATTAAAATGAAAATAAAACTGCCGCTGCATCTATCAGAGGGCCTGGAGAAGAATGGCAGGTGCATGATCACCCTATTTAGTCTGTTCTGTGTCACCCACCAATCTTGTGTCTCGAGCCATAACAGTGTGTTATCATAGATTGGACTGTGATAAAAACCAGCCTTGTCAGAGAACGCTGCAGAAGTCTGATCTGCAAAATGGCTAGATTCCATTCTGTGTGTGTGTGTATGCGTGTGTTTATGTGCTGATAAGCCCCAGGAAGATGAGACCGGGACCCAGGAGTGACAGGTGATGCACTTCACATTTAACAAGCTTACACTCCAGTGTGTCCGTACATACAAACAGGGCGTAAGTAGCTTGGAAATCAATGGCCTCTGAGGGGAAATGCAGTGCCCCCCCCATGCCCCCACCCCCACCCTACACTTTCTCTTTCACTCCTTCATGTCTGGCCAACGGGGGCTTCAGCATTGCTAATCCATGTTTAATATCAAGGAACTGTGGCAAAAAAAAACAACAAAAAAAAAACACAGCACCGTCAGGTTTCCAATTTGAAACAAATAAAAAATTGAACAGTAATGTAACACTAATCAGGAGCCGTTGTTTACACAGCCGTGACCTCTGACTCGATGTGTGATGATGTTTTCCCATGGGGCCTCAGTGTGTGCGCGTCAATGCCTTTGTACACGTGTGTCTCCGTGCGTGCAGATTCCACTGGGAAGTTTCGCCCTGTTTGTCGACCTGTTTCCTCCATCCAAACACTGTCACCACAGATCACACTCACGCGGAGCTCTTAACTTGTCTGGCAAAGCGATGTAATTTCCTGGGTCGTCCGCATTATTTGAGATGTCCCAATTACTTTGAACAACTCCGTGGATTACCGCGCCACGGAAATCACACGCGGCGGACAATGTTTTCCACATGTGGACGGCCTCATTAGGCCAATCATCATCTCCAACATCTGAAAATATGATCAGTCATTATTGTAAGCCGTAAAACATGTGTGCTGTCCGTCAAATGCTTCCTGAAGTAATCCTGAAACTAGTTTCTGATCTTAAAGAATATGACAGGCGATGTTAAAAAAAAAAAAAAAAAAAGATGTAGAAGATATAAATAAATATACTCTTTCATTCTCAAAAATTATTTCTGAAAACACTTGGGCTCTGTAGGTTTTAACAAATGCAACCAAAACAGAGTAAATTGTGCATTTGTTGGGGACTATTTTCTGCTGCGGATGCGGCGTCTGTGGTACTGACTCAAAGTAAACTACAGTGTCTGTGTTTGTAATGAAGTCAAACAGCAGCTCACTAGTATGTTAATAACCACACCAACTTTAATGTTATCTTTCAACCTGTAAATCTGGACTCACCTGCACCAACACACACACACCAGTTATGCTAGGCCACACACACACACACATATACACACCCTCAAACCCACAAGAGAGCTGGGGGAGGATCCTGCAGAGGTCAGTATAGCAACACCAAAGATCAAAGACTTCTTTGACTTCACAAGTGTGTGCGTGTGAGACTGTGCGACCGTGTTGAAATCCGTGTGTGCACTTGCCTGTATGTGATCTGTGTGCGCGTGCGTGTGTGTGTGTGTGATGGTGGACAAGACTTCTGTGTTGCCCACCTGAAGTAAAACAACTCCTCTGAACAGACGCGCTGTCTGCAAGAGTTAAATCAGTCGGGCAGCGGGTGAGAGCGGACTCGTAGCTTCTCGAGTTGGCACAACAAATCTCACTTTTCGCACCATTTTTTTTTATTATTGTGTTCGCCACATCCACCTCCACCTGCTATCATGGGAGCAGGAGCTAAAAAGCTACAATTATCTACCTCAACCGAAAGCCGTGGTGAGATTTCCTTTGTTAATTAATTCCATGCCTGCCATTCTCGTAAACTCTGGATTTCTAACACGTACCATGTACATGTGTATCGCACGTATGAGGAGGAAAGAGAGAAAAAAAAAAAAAGATAAAAAAGGAATCCTGAAAGGTTATGTTGCAGATAGGAGAGCGGTGGCTGCTGGAGGAGGAGGAGGAGGAGGAGGAGGAGGAGGAGGTGGAGGAGCGAGGGCGAGGAGGAGGGGTTGAAAAGTATAAGAGTATTCTTTTCCTCCGCCTCTCCCCTGGTTTTAATTGCAAGGTGCAAAAGTGAAATGGCTGTGCTACATGATAGTGTTAGAGGAAACAGGGGTGTCAATGGGTGAGAGAGGTGGCGTAGGGGTGGGAGAAGGGATGATGGGCAGACAGCAGAGGGGTTGGGAGTGGTGTTGAGAGGTGGTGGTGGGGTGGGGTGGCGGTTTGGACCTGTGGTGCGTATGTGCGCACGAGCGCGCTTGTGTGTGTGTATGTACGGAGGTGACAGACAGGAGAGCGAGTCCCCAAGGTGCACTCCGAGGAGCAATAGATAAAGATTCTCTGGGGAAATTTCTCTCATTAGTCCTCAGACACAGTTCAGTAATTCAGCCGTGTCGGGTTACCGTTTGTCATGAGACCAAAAAAAAAAAAAGAGAGAAAAAGAAAGTGTAAATAAATAAATAAATAAATCAGCGTAAGAAATCATTTGAAAGGCGCCGCTCTGCCTCCTTTATTTGGATACGTCACCTCAAAAGCAAAATATCAGATTTTAAACTCCTGGCATCAATCGTATTCAGCACTTCCGTTGGAGGCCATTATGAGAGTGGCAAACTGTGCGCGATACTTATCGTCCCACTCCCCTGATAAGTCAGCCTTTAATGATTAAATGAGGTTACTCTCTCACAGTGAAGTATTTTAAACCTGATGGCAGCAGTATCATTTGGCACCAAAGTAAGCTAAAGCAAGATAAATATGTTATCTGTCGGCGCACTGTACTGTTTACCGGCGCGGTAGAATGGGTACAATCAAGACCCGAATTCAAAGTGAGGCAAATACAAAAGGGAAGAGCTATGATGTTGACACCAGAGATATAGCCGGTGTAAGAAAACACCCTGGTCTAACTGGGTAACATATTAATCTTGCCACCAACACAGCCTGCAGTTATCTCCTCCGTACAAGAGCTACTCCAGGAACAAAAGAAGCTCTTCCTCAAACAGCGTTGCAAGTTTTGGACGTTTTTATTACACTGTTAGCGGCATCAATTTTGAGCAACAAAAGGAGCCCCCCGCTTGTGTGTCACCTACGAGACAAAGCCAAACCAAGACAAATGAATTCCTCGGCATGTGATTGTTTAAAATGTGGTGGCGGCAGCAGTGGTGGTGGTGGTGAGGCATTTGGGGGGGGGGGGGGGGGCTATTCTTTTCACTTCTTGACACAACAGCACAGATACAACGAACGTGCCCTTTCGGAAGACAGAGACACCGGGTGAGACAGACACACAGTTGTGACAGTTGGGTAGAGAGGGATGAGGGGGGGGGGGGGGGGGTTGGCCACCAAATGTATGAGGAAAACTCAATCCTCGTATCTAGTTCATTATATTTTCAGCATTGTAATCAATAGTCACAGACGCCCGCCTGCCTCTTCCTCCCTCTTTCTCTCCTCGAATTAATGAATAATAGAAACGTCATGAAATTCATTTTCAAGATCATATTTTTAAACCTGTGAGGACCATTAGTCTGAGAATAGATGCTGGTTTCTGTTGGCCTTTGTCACCCTCTCCAGCTTCCTGTAACTCTGTGGCCGTCTGCATGCCTAAGCAAGGAGGCCAAGGCCTTTTACTCCATTGTCAGATGGAAATGGAAGTCGGGTTTCCGTCCGTAATTGCTCCTCTGTGTCTGCATCGTCTTTACTAAAAGAGAGAGAGAGAGAGAGAGAAAAAAAAAAAAAGACAGAAAGCAGAGAAGAGAGGGAGCATGAGAGGCCTGCTTGCCCTCTGCTATACTATCAACCTCAGCAGTCTATTATACCTGACGCTCCTCATCTCACTCATTATCCTCGTAGGTTAAAGGTCAGACCGCGCGCATCCCAAGTGGTCATTTAACTCTTCTTAACACAACAAAGAATGCAGATGACATCGCTGTTGCATAAAAAGGTTATGTGCGGCACAGCCCAGAGAAATCTCCGATGGCTCACTCATTGCATATTTAAAAAATAAAAAATAAAAAAAATAAGCGCTTCAGTTATGGCGTTCACCTCTGTCTGCTGGAATGACCGGTGGTTCGCTTCTCACCATGCGCCAGGGAGAATAACAGTTCAGCCTTGTGGCGACCTTGGATATATCCTGGGCCAGAGCTGTTTTAATACAAGCACAGCTCCCACTTTATGGATGCCTTTGTATTATTAATACTGTGAGAAATGAGAGGCGAGAGGTGAGAGACTGCGGGCTGAGTTTATGGATACTGTAGCGCCCAGCAGCGTGGTCCGGCCATGGGAGCAGGAGAAGGCTGAGTAGTGAAATAATTCCGAAAAAACCACATAAACTTTACCGTTAGTGAATACGGAATAACAGAGGGACTATTCTGCGCTCAGGGCCACACACCAACAACATTAGAATTAACAAGGGTTCATTTTTTAATACATTTTATCGCTCTTTTGGGATTAACACGCTGCTAATATATCACATCCTTCCTTTCCAGATTCCTGTGCCAACATCAAGTGTAATGAAACTGGAGTCGCCTGTAAATGTAATTCCTCGAGCAGGCAAAAAAACACAGATCTTCTTCAAGCATTGTGCCTAACCTCTGGTCTCCAAAAACCCACAAAATAGAATTATTACACCCCAAGTAGTCGGGCTGGAGTCAGTCATGCGCTGCCGTTAGCCCTGCCTCTGTCTGCGATGGCACATTGATCAACTGTATGTCCTCAGGTTTGGCCGCGCCAGCCAAGCAGAAGCAGCAAGAGCTTATAAAACACTTTTAACCAAACTTCAGGGCAAACGAGGCCGAGGAGGGGTTGTGCGTGTGAGTTTTGTCCGTGTTTGCTCGACAGCGTGTGGATGGTGCCGGAGAGGGAGGCTGCGTCGCAGCAACTCGAGGCCAATCTCGGAAAAAAGCAAAAGCGCTTGAAAGTGGGGCAGCCCCCCCCCCTGCCTAACTGTCTCCACAACAACTTCATTTGGAGAACTACAAAGTCGGCAGAAAGTCATCTCGCGTTGTGAGATGGGCTTGGCAAGCGAACAACAAATTAATCTTCCCATTGGCTGGCACGCGCGCGTTCATGAAGAAACGGGGTGATTTTGACCCGCATAACAAACCCGACACAAAACACACAAAAAGTGGATATTGTGAGCTTTTAGTGTGTGTGGAAATACACGACAAGGGAGCTATGAGGGAGAGACAAAGATACAACATTGTAAGAGATTATGACTTCTCCCTTCATTTGAATCTGCGCTCAAGTTGAATAAAGCTATTTATAGAAGTGGCTTTGGAGCTGCTCTGAGAATTATGTAAATTCAAATAACATATTCTTTATATCAGAGCGAAAATAATGAAGGCCCTATAATGTGTTCCTTGTAACAATGAACGGGTTTGAGGAAATTTCCTCCAGACCCTGATCTTGCAGAACAATGCCTTGTTCACGGACAATTAAAACAAAGAGCAATGGGGTTCTGCTGGGACGCAGCAATGAGCATAAATGTCCTTTATGGCGCGTGCAAATTGTCCCTTTTTTACGACGGTTGAGCAGGCTCGACCTTAAGGAAGAAAAATCATACAAACGGCCCTCTTCATCTCTCTTAGTTTCTGCCTTTTCACGTACAGTGTCTTTTCTCTCTCCGGGTCTTCTTCTCTCGCTCTCTGATTTTTCTCGTTCTGTCTCTCGCTCCAACTTTTTACTCACATATTTTTTTCGCTCCCACCTTTTTTCAACTGTACATGATAGCTGATGGAATAAAACACCATCGTGGTCTTTTCATCTTCTTGCCTGCTTCCCCCCCGTCTCACTTTGCACTTCTCTCTCAGTCTTTACTGGCTTGTAACGAGCCACGATTCATAACACATTTATTTTAGATGCTACCCGGCGAATCAACAGAAAAATCGATGGGGCTTGTAAAATTTTAGTTTCTCTTTCGGAATTTGTTGTGAGAAGTAACACACAATCCCGTGCCCTCCTATGAGTACATACAGAGCATAAGAGTGAACTGACTCATAAATTGGTGCCTATTTTCAGTCACAGAGCTATGAACCCACTCACATTAATAAGACCGCGTGCACGACAGCCATTCAAAATTGCACAATATCGCAGCAGGAGAAAAGTCAGCTACAGACGTAATATTGCTTGAATTGTGCACCATCTGGTCAGGAAATTTTGAAGTGAATGAATTTTGGACCAACTTGGTTGAGCGGGATGCAGAATGATGAGTGGCCAACATGTGGAGGGGCCAAAGAGATAAAGTCAAGGACTTCTATCCAACAAACACCTCATTTGTTCGTCTGCCAAATGTGTAAAAGTAAATGGAAGCAGCTGTTTGCGGGGTTGACTATCAGGACAAGAATCACTAAACAAAACCTTGGCAGACCAGTCTAGTCCATCAATTCTAGTTACACAGTTCACCCCACAGTTCAGGCAAATGAAAATAAAGCTGGGGCGACCCCTTTACTTGTCTATCAGACGAGGGATCAACATCCCAACTGTTGCCACAGTAACATGTCCATTAATGGGTCTTTTTGACCCTCATATGGGATGCCCACTGTGCCCAAAACAACTCCAGGACACGCACACATATAAAAACCTTAGAAGATCCCTAGAACTGTTTCTAAACTAAGCCAAACAGGCAACAGCAACAGGTGAACAAAAGCATACTTTCAACTCCAGTTAATTACATTTTAGTCAAATAGCCCCAAATCACCACTTTGTCTCAGATGGTTTTACAGCTAGTACAACATACTACACCCACTCTCCTTAGACGTATAATTTGAATGAGGAACAACCTTTTAATGGGGAAGGAAAAAAAAAGAGAACCTCAGCACAAGCAACAGAATAAGGATCAGACATGCAGTAGGTGTATATACAGAGTAAACAGAAGTAGTAGTAGTTAAATTACAGTAAGGAGAAAGAGAATGTCAATCTTAAATCAATACAATATGTCAACATATTTAATATACTTAATATACTGCTAAGAGATTCAGGTAATATTGTTTATGAGTGTGAAATCTGAATTGCTGGCACACTGCACTGTGTATTTGAAGAGTCTTCTGTGATATAGCGTTACACCTTTTCTACTGTCAGACTCACTATGGATTTTTTTTTTTTTTTTTTTTATTCCACAAATTCTTTCTTGTCAAAGCCTGGCACTGCATTACCCACAATGCAACTCAAGCAGGGACAGCCTGGTCAGAGATTCGGGTGCTAGCAGTGACTAATTTAGACCTTGAGCAATTAGCCTCAAGCAGAGATGAGGAGCAGGCGACAGAGGTCTGGTGAGCTCACTTCTTCAACTCCACACGGTCAGATTTTCAAAGTTGTAGTCTCTGTCTCTGACAGACGCTGACTCAGGTGACATGACACAAGGCAATTTATCAGAATTCTGCCTCTGGAGCCACAAGAGACTTTATAAGACTTTTTAAATATATGTAATAGCACTCCCCTAAACCTATAAGTACAGCTTGATGTATAGGAATTAGTTCAAATACACATTTTTGTTTCTTTTGCTTACATCTGAAGAAGCTTCCTATAGCAGTTCTATATGTCCTAGACTTTACACAGGTATCTAAAGGTGTTTGCTGAAAGGTTGTTGTTTAATCACCCTCTCCTTGACTGTTAATGAACCTTTTCTTTTAACATAGCAGCTCAGGTCACAGCAGCTTTTAACTGTATCACCATAACCGCATAAGTGAAGCTATGTAAATTGCTAATCTAATTCTTTCTTTGACGTGTTACTGTACCCACAAATAGAAGAAAAAAAAAAAACAAGTGACAGCAGTGGCATTTCTCTCTGCCTCACCTGAACTTAACATTTGCAGAACAATTTATGTGTTGAGCAAATCTAAAACCTCCGGGGGGGGTGTCAAAAACTAAAACACTATAGTGCAAAACTCCTCTTTAATGCTTCCATAATTTGCCCACGGACTTCATTTACAGTAATCACGATTTGCATTCATTACACAAAAACACATTCATTATACCCATACAATAGACACTAATTACAAACGGTCTAATGAGAACACCTTTTGACATTTAAGATAAGGGAAACAGCATGAAGGAAGGTTTTTTCTTAATGAGTGTTTACTGTGTGCACGTACGTCCGTGCATCTAGGCGTGCATCTGTGTATTCAGAGAAGAGATTAAAAGGTTAATACAGATGTGCAAGCAGAGATGACAGTGCCAGGGGCTCAGTGCATATCTGAGAGGTAGGAGAAAACAAGGGGCCCTGAGATTTCTCCTCCTGTCGTATATATATACATACATATCTGGCACTTTTTTTTTTTCCAACCTCAAATCCTCTTCCCCTGGTTTTCTGAGGGAGCCATGTGACCTCTGAAGGCCCCTCGCAGTCATCCATCCTGTTCGAACTGCTGGTTAATTAACAACAGAACAGTTTAGGCTTTTTTGCTAAATAGCTAGACACTGTAATCAAACTGCAGCATCTGACAGGCTCGCGATACAAGCCGCTAAGCAAAAGAAACCACTTGCTCGCTTCAGAACTGGAGTAGAGGGGGGGAAAAAAATAATAATAATTACGTTCAGCCTGGCCAATCCAGTGTGTGTGCAAGTGTTGTGCGTGATAAAGAGGAGGCCCGTGGAAGAGAAACACTATTAGGGTCAAATCAATCGTGAGAGAGAGAGGTGCACAGAGAGAGACATAAAAAAAGAGAGAAAGTCAGACTGACCAACAACCGAAGAGACAAAAAGCAAGGACAGAGTGTGACCTTTCCCTCCGACCCCTCCGTAGACATCTCGGAATTGTTCCTATTGATAATCAACAGCCTGAAAAGGTTACAGGAGGCGTTCAAAATCATTCTTTCATAAGCTTCACAGCTCAACACCTTTCTTTTTCCTTTCTTTCTTTTTTTTTTTTTACCCTGCTTTTATATCACTCACGAGGAAGAATGAAAAAGGAAAAGAAGTGGCGAAAAATATAATATGGCAATTTAGCTAAGTAATTACAGCATTTTACTCTCAACTACCAACCACCTACCCGCGGCTCTGTTGGCAGAGAAAGCTAATAATTCAATTTCTCGGTGACAGTAATTGTCAGCCGGTGTACCTAAAGGTCATATCAGTCACCCAAGAGAAAGGGAAAGGGAGAGCCCGATGACACAATCACACAGGAGCAATTTAACATCAGAGCTAATGGGAGGAGAGCAGCTGTGATAGACAGAGAGAATAGTAGAGACGTGGAGAGCAGAGGAGCTTGATCTCATGACAGGGCGCTCACGTGATGTTTGGGTGGTCAGAAGAAGACAAAACGTCCAAGTCTGAAAAACTTTAAAAGGTTTTTCTTTTTTGGTTTTGTGAAATGTTTCTTTTGGGTTTTCTATTTTAACTTGCTGTGTCTGGATTAGGGTGTTAATGTTTTTGTATGATTTTTTACTAGACGTAACTACGTAAGAATCGAACTTAACTCACATTTTCATGTGAATCGGTGAGGAATTTCCCTTTTAATGTACGTGGAGGTTGGCTTTGCTTGCTTTACAGACCAGAGGATGAATGAAATCTCTGCTTATCAAATGAATGACACATTTACAGGCTGCGATAAAGATTATTATTCTGGACAGAATGGATATACAGCACTGCATGAATGTAAAACTCTTAAAAACACATTTCTGGGGGTCTCTTTTTCTCTCTTTCGGAGATATATCCTGTATAAATAAAGGCAAATCAATAATAGATGCAATAAAAAGTCGATGCTTCAGAAGGTATGGAGTGAGGACTGTGGGAGAGGTAACGAGAGGGCAGCCTAGCCTTTGAAGTAATTGACTAATACAGTAGCGGGTATTAAAGTCATTGAGTGCCAAAAGGGAGCAGGCAGCCGCTTGACCCTGAGCCACTTTGGACTAATCTAGCATTCAATCCAGCGTGTAATGACTGCTAGAGCTGTCAATCCTCTGGGCTCTCTTTCTGTCTCACACACACACACACGCCGACACACACAAGCGCGCATGAGCACACCCACTCCTAAACACGCGTGCACGGCGAGTGTGCACACACACATACATATATATATATATATATATATATATATAAGCAAAACCTCTCTCTCATCTCTCTGCGCCTTGAACAACATAGGGAGAGTCTGCTGGACAGCTTGGTCGAAATGTCCCGGGGTTTCAGAGGATAAAACCAGGCATCACAGGTTATCCAGGCCATCTAGAGACATCATACTATTGGGAAATTTTAGGGTTTTTTTTTTTTTTGGAAAGCTCTTTTGTGACTTCACTTATGAGCCTTTAATACAAAATGTCTGCAGGAAGCACAAGGTCTGGGAAGGAAGTTTATCTGAGGAAGGAGACTCGTTATCGAGTGGCACGGGATGAGCAATTTGCTTAACCTCTCCACCCAGCTAGGTGTAGTTGATCAATATGTTTAATCCACACTGTGAAGTGTCCACGAGGCCTGGGATGCATGATGGGAAAATGGGAGAGGAGAGAGAGCAGAGGACTTCAAAATTAAACTCATCACTTATGTCTCTTCATTTCTTTGCTTATTGTGCTACACTGATTGCAGAGTAGGGCTGGGTATCACTGGTATCATTGATATTTTTCATTTGCTCTACGAAGGCAGTCTATTATGCTGCGGAGCTAAATATTTTTAGTCATGCATTCATCACATTCCAGCTGCTTTTTCCTCTTTTAGAATTAACATTACGCAGGTTGTCCACTTTTGAGCTCGATTGTCTCTCAAACGCCACTTTTATCCCGTCCATTTTGCTGTTGAGCGTCTTCATCTCTTGCAGTACATAACGTGACAATCCAGAGTCACCATCTTTCTTATTCGACATTTTCAAATGTATAACTTAACTCGTTGAATTATGTTCACCGAATAATTACTGAAATTATCAAACGCCAAAACCTCCAGCAACCTCACGCAGCACCTTCTTCTGTGTATACAGCATGCTGATTGTTACAAACAGAAGTCTATAAATACTGCACATGTTGCTGACAGGGAGCATTATGCATAATAACTACTAGTACTTTTGATACTTTTCCATATCATTTGTTGCACTTTTACTCAAACAGGATGTGATTTTGACTTTGTGGTTTACTCGAGTCAGGATGTGGGTACTTCTTCCACCACCATCGATACAAAATCAATACAGTCCAGACTGCTTGTTCACTGACAGCCACGGTGAGAAGCTGCCTCCAATGTTTAGTCATTGACTCTAAAACTGTGGAATACAATGGTTCATTCAAAGCACTGCACAATACTTAAAAATAGCCATTTTTTAAAAATCATTTTGTCGGAAGTTTTCAGTCACTTTTAGCCAGCGCGTCAGATATTTTAGACAGAATGGATGAACACACAATACAAACAAATCATTCAGCATGTGGTCCAGTGCACATCAGTGACGGCGCACGCGATAAGACGTTTAATGAACACTCCTGCTACACTATGGGTGTCTATAAGGAGTCCGTCAACCATCCACTGACTCACTGCAGTGTCTGCAGTCCTATCGCCGCACAAAATGACACCTGTCACACTGGCTGAGCAGCAGCTAAAAAAAGAGAGAAAAGAAAGCGAAAGAAACAGAGGCACTTCACAACACTGTCATTGCCATTCATAATACGCATTGGCGTATAAAGAGGGCCATTAGGGGCCCCAACCTGGGAGCCATTAAATCATTTTAAATCGTTGTAACATCCCATTAGTGTCAGTGGTGGGACCACATAATAGTCTGTATTAGAGGGATAACCACAAGACGCTCCATTTGGACTGAGTCACACGGGTCCTCTCCCCCTCTCTTCTCCTCTGCTCTCCTGTCCCCGTCCCCAGATCCTCACCTCCGTCCTGAGGAAGTGAAGGGTCACTAGTGGATGGAAGTGCCAGTGCCAGACATATGGGACTCAAGTGGGGGGGGGGGGGGGGTTCCCCTGTTGGCTGCTGCTGCTGCTGCTTCGAATCACAAGGACGAGGAGGCTGCTGAATAAGGAAGACGGCGAAAACCACCTCGATGAATTAGGCATGATGCAGGTAGCCTGTAATAGGCCCATTATGCTGCCTTTAACTGTGTCAATAGGAAACAGCAGAATTAAATCTCAGGTTGTTTTGTCTGGGGAGGGAAGGATGCCTGTGCCTGTTTTCTGCTGTGTGTGCTATTGTATGCGTGCTATAAAATTTGAAGTTCATGCACGAAAATAACTGTTCCACAAATAAATAAGCTGGGGGAAGCAACAATTTTTACAACAGTGCTGTACAAGCAGAACACATAGCTGGTAGAATGATACAAAAATACTGTCGGAAACATCACATGAAGACTGTACATGGGGGACAAGTTTAATCTATACACCGAAAACTACCACAAACTTAAACTTATGTTCGAGAAATAGTTTGACATTTGAGGGAATGTGCTTATTTCCTGCAGAGTTTAACGTGGAAAGATCAATGCCATTCTCACGTCAGTGTGCTAAATATGAAGCAAGATGGTTAACTATAAAGACTGATGTAGGGGAAAACTATTAGCCTCGGAGGCTGTGTCCAAAGCTAAAACATCCACCTAGCAACATCTCTTAAGCTCAGTACCTGACAGATTATATGTGGTTTGTTTGATCCATACAAAAAACAAAGTATAGAAACAACCGTCACTGGCCCAGCCAAGAAATAATCCAGCAGATAACCCCCTCATGTACCACAACTTGTCGCTTCAGCATTTTAGTTTTTGTTGTTACAGAACCGGGCTAGCTGTTTCCCCCCTGCTTCCCCTCTTTATGCTAAGCTAAATGAATCAGCTGCTGGTTTTGGCTGCATGGTTAGCGTGCAGGCATGAGATTGATCTTCTTATCTAAATCTCATTAAGAAAGCAAGAAAGAGAGTAAGTCAATATAATGACGAGCAGATCCACGGACAGCGCTACATCTCACAGCGTAAACCCGGAAAGTGTTTTATATATCATCAGCAGAGTTTCTTCATTACACCCTGCGATCAAACAGGTAAAGCTTCCTTGCGGTTTTCGCCGTAATTACTGTCCGTATAAATCACACAGGTGACAGGGACCCCTGTAACAATACCAGCCAAACCTGAAAATATGTCAGGCTATTGTGAGCTTTGAGAAAAACTCTGTGTAAAATATGCATCTCTTCACTTCTTTCTCTATTTTTCTCCGCTGGATGATAAATAGCTCATTCGGCAGACCCTTGGTGTGCCCTCAGAGTTCTTAAAGGAACAAAGCCATGATGAATGGATCAATGCCAGCGGTCCAGGAAAACAGCTCTTCCGGCCGATAAAAAAGATTTGCCAATGACAATTGGGGGACAGCGGTGACCCGGAGAGTGGGTCTTTGGGGTACGGCCCCCCCAGAGGGGCCCTGGTGATGGAGCTAGGATCACCATTAGGGGGAAGATTAAGTGGCCCCGGCTTCCTCTCTCACTTAATTATACATGCAAGCCCCCTCTGTACCGCCCGCTGCAGCACCTCAGAAAAAGGCAGAGTGCTCCTTTGTCTCAGCCACTGGCCGCCACTTTGATTGCTTATTGGCTGTCTCTCCTGACAACCGCCGGGCACAGAAACAACTCCCATTGGCCAAGGTGTCAGGAAAGCAGAGAGGGAAGGATAAAAAAAGGAGAGAGAGAGAGTAAAGAGAAGAGAAAGAGAGAGTTGGATAAGAGACAGACAGCAAGGGAAGATGTGCGTATTTAGTTTTCATTACACTGGGAGCTTGAAGAGGATGGGGGAGGAAAAAAATGTCCTTGTCAGAATGGGAGTCTCTGGAGGTGCTGGGAGGCGTGCTGGTGCCATCCACCGACACTCAGCTGACAAATATGGAACCCCTCAAAATAGAGCAGTTCATGCTTGAAAACAATGGCTTATGAATAAACAACAGGACCCAAGAATCCTGCTAATAAACAAAATGATACCACTAGGGGCTGAGAGGGACAGGAGGGGGATTGAGACAGGCTGAGAAAAGCCTGTTATATGCTAACAACATGCAGGAACACATGGCGATCATTGTGTTAGCCCCCCGACGGCCCAGTTGGAATGGACTCATACTCAATTTCACTGGTCAAATCTCGCCTCAACCCATTCTCGCTACAAAAAAAAAAAAAAGGACCAATCGCTACAAACTGGGGCCTAATCTCTTTGCCAGACTGTTGCACACACATTAAAGGCGCCGATCAGAGGCAAGGCGAGGGTACAATGTAGATGTTGAAGCGCCTAAGTGAATCTCAATGATGATGACTTCCATCCATAGCTTTCTGCGGTTTCAAATCCCAATCCATACCACATGCATCCAAGCCAAAGTGTTCCAACATGTTGACAAGAAGAAGAAAAAAAAAACTGCTTCCCGAAGTAACAGAAGAAACATATTTTTATATAAGAGGACATTTAAAAAATGGAGCAGCTAACACACTTTTAAGATCGGGTTGCGCAAAGGACAGTGTCAATAATTAATCCTGCAGGCAACTCAGCTTCAGTGTACTCATCATGTTTTAAGAACATAACTGGAGACACTGTTAATATGTAATGGGACTGCAGAGATGCTTCCCACCCCTCGAGTTTTCACGGCGAAAACGGAGAAATCAAAGTTTATGTCCTGAGGCAACCTCAAATCAAACAAAGACTCCGCCGCCGCCAAATCTGGGAACATTTTAAATGGATTATTTGGTGTTAGTGGGTTAATAGCTAATCAATACACGGTCCAATGACGTCCCAATGGTCTAATCCAGCTAATCACATACAGTACAAGACAGCTGGGGATAGAAATACGGATTTCAAAAGACAGATCCCCAGTGAAGGCGGTAAGGTGTAAAAGAATCAATACATTGGGGATTTACAGCTTTTTAAGAGCTTAATAACTATCTTTAATTAAGAAACCGTCACGTCAACTAAATTCGACAAAGATGGACTTCCAAACCTTCTAGTGAATGTCATATCAAATGAACACCTATCACCACATAATGAGCTTTGACATGGAAAACCTACCGTTGACTTTTCCTTTTTGGAAATGGCATGAATCATAACGTCAGCTTTGAATCAACGCTGACATGTTATCTTAGGCACATTAGCTAAAATTGCTTTTAGGGGTAAAATCAATAATCAACCTGGCTGTTTACTATTCAAGCAGACCCAGTCAAAAGCTCGGGGCAGAACGAAAGGGAATGTTTGGTTTAGACTAAGAGGAAAGTTTGCAGAGAAAGTTATGAGCCCGCGTTCACTTATTAGGATTTTTTTTGGCATCTGCATGGAAGTGGAGTAGCTCTCTAAATATTGAGAGGTTAACTAAGGCATGTCATTTTCAGAACATAAAATTCTATGCAATTCTGCATTAACATTTATGCCCAAAAGCTATCTATTATTAAATATAATTTGAGAATGATGAGCTGAAAGTGACATTAATGGCAGTGGCAAGATTGATATACTTGGACTCAAACTTAGACACTGGCGGGCAGGCACATGTACACACTCGTGCACGTGCATGCGCGCACACGCATACACAGCAACACTGGAGTTATCCCTTACCTGTGTAATCAGTGCTACAATGTAAAGCTGAGACTTTATGCATTAGAACATATTCAAATTTAAGGGGAAGCACAAAGAATGGCATTTAAATAACTACTTTCAGATTAAATAAGAAATGTGATTTATGGGCATAATTGTTTACATAATTCATAAGATGATTATCACATTACAGCACATAAATTATACTACTTTCATGATAAATCAAAGCCAGCACACTGTTGTCTGAGGTTTATTTAATATGCATTATAATCATAAATCAAAGAAAGCAACACTAATTTTGACACACTGGAAGACTAATCACTGTCTGAATTCTATCATCAAATACAAATACATGCTCCCATCTTAACCAGAGCCGCAGAGGCACAAGTGAAATCAATAGGAGAAAATCAATTAGAATGTGTTTGCATGTATGGATTGACACCTTGAATCATCAGCCCTATTGATCCTCTCCACTGTGATCTTCATAAAACCCATTTGTTCCATCTAGAGTTTGCACATGCAGCCAATACGTTGTTCTTCCCCCCCCCTCTGGTTTGCATAAACAATGGCAGAAGGGTCATAAAGAATACATCATAAGAGTTAGCGAAACATATTTTCATTTCCTTACAGAATGCATATTCTGCAGAGAAAAACAAAAATGACAGGCAGGAGAGGAGAAAAAAAAAAAAGAAAGAAGAAAAGCTCTCAGGATTCGAGTAGAAAAACAGGACAGATTTGCCGACAAAATGGCACAAACGTCGACAAAGTGAAGCGTGTAACTTTCAGACAAATTGAATGATGATCCCCGTTTTAAACTGCTAACCACCCCACCCTAAAACAAAAAGCCCTGATGAACATCCTTGTGACTGAACTGATTGCAGTTAATTATAAATTATGCAGTCATTGTGGGCCCACAAAAGAAGACATCCCCACTCTGCAGTCAGATGTAATTACCAAAGTCAGGCGCACTCCACTGTGTGTGATCCAACCCTGACAGCCAACGCTGACTGATGACCTTCCCCGGTAAAGACTCCCTCGGTTGGGTCGATGAACACATGAGACACACCCACTCGCCATCCAACCCCCACCACCCCCACCCCCTTTCTAAACTTCCTCACTCCAACTAGATATTAAACATCTCTATACCCGCTCAGACACCCATGCGACCTGTCGTTCAGGTACAAACCTATTGACAATTCGAATCATCAAGCTGCCGTGGCTAGTCTCGCCTATCATTCACAATCAAGGGTTTATCGCTCCGCGTTCCTATGTAGGGCAAAGAAATATGACTCCCCCGTCAGCGGGTGGCAGAAAGGGTTGGGCTTTGGAGTAAGGAGGAAGGGGAGGAGAGGGCTAATTTGACACAGCTCGCTTGGCTTGCCATAATTGCTCCGTCACTGTCAGTCCTTGAGAGGCCTTCTCGTCGTACAATTTGGACACAATTACCAGCCGTTTACCGGTGGCCGTTATGCCCGTCGTTCCATCCCAACCCCCCCCTTAAAACCCCGCCTGTTCTCCCGTTTGGCCGGTGGCTAGGATGTGCCATGCCTCATCAAACGCGGATGCGGCCCATTAATGAACACTGTTAGCATTTCTCTTAAACTTCTCCTGCCTCTAATAAACATGCAGTGTTCCATGAAGGAGCATTGCCATCCTCGTGACATGATATTTATTGTCTGCGCTGGTGGGAGGCAGCGAGGATGGGAGGACAGAGGTGAGGGGAGGGGTGGTTAGAAGTGAAGAGAGATATATCAGCGATGAGTAGGGGGGGAAAAAAAAAGGGGAGGGGAGGTGAACAAAGACAGATGAAGAGGAAGAGAAACAGACTGGAACATCTCTTTCTGCCATCGCACCAGTCAGTGGCTACCGCCGCATGTGCATATGAATTCACCTCAGGGCTGTATCGTAATTTTGAGATCTGAATTTCCACGGTAAACACATCACAGAGGCCCGTGAGTTTGTCAGAGCTGATTAAGTCCTTGCGTGCGATGTTTAAAACGGATCCGTCAATAAAAAAAAAGAAAAAAGAAAAATGTATGAAAAGAGATTTAAATCAACATTTGATATTCAGGGCTAATGCAAACATTTGCAGTTCACTGCAGCTGCTTCACAGTAAAAACTCTCCTGTACCAGGGCAAGAAGGAAAGAAACATGTCTACACAGTGAAACAGATGCAGAGGAGTGACATACACAGGAAAAGTAACCCTCACTTTTTCAGCAAGTCAGCAAGAGTGTTAGAGATTGCATATTGTTCAAAGTGGGATATTAAAGTTTTAAACAGTGCTAAGTTTAAATACATTCAAAATAATTAACATTTGATTGTATGAAAAAAACAGAATTACTCATTTTCAGGTTCTATACTTGTGGATCACACTGCATATTTCCTCATACGTAGCCTCACACACGCGCAGGTTCCCGCTCGACACAACAAAGTCACACTCAGCACGGGCGTGATATGATTCCTCTGCACTTTGACACCTGTTTTTGTCGCCGGTGCCAAACAGAAGCACGGAGAGGAGGCAAAAAGAAGAGTGAGAGGCTGAACAAGAATGTGAGATAAACAGCAGGCAGCCGGGACACTTGTGGTGACCTAATGGTGTCTGTGTCCTCTAAAAAGCCTATCATTTCCTCGATTTGGCCCCAGGGTGGCCCCGTGTCTCAGCGAGGGCCGTCGTTACTGAACAAGGGGTGGTCATCATCTATCATTGTGTGCGCCTGCCTCTGTTTAATATTCTGAAGTAATTACACGGCCAATATATAGGGAGAGGGTGGTCACTATGGCCCTATACACACAGACAAACACACAGCTGGTTGGAATGAATGGTGCAGGGGAAAAAAAAGAAGTGATGATCAAGCATTCACAGTCAATTGTGTTGTGTCTCCGGGGACGGTGGCTTCCACGATCACTCTCTCCCTCTCTCCTCACCTCTCAGACCTGTAGAAATTAATGAAGCCCAGTGCAACTGCAGTCAAAGGCACAAAATGGCCGCTCATTAATAGCCTGCTGTCACAGGGGCCATTATGACACAGCTAGATATTAGAAATGAGGGATGTATTATTCCCGAGGCCACTGATGATAAACAAATGAGTGAGGAAAATAGAGATTTGACTGTGAATCGACTTGCAGCATATTTGATGTTAAAAAAAAAAAAGACGGTATTGTCTTTGTACTGTGTATCTAACTCTATTTGCATAGCTTTAAAATGGGCACAGAAACAGCACAGTGCTTTCTGCGCGGACAGCTAACGCAAAGGAAGAAAAAAAGTGAACAAAAAAAACAAAGGGATGCTAACTCAGGCAGACTCCCGTACAAGTAACACATCCACATGTGCGCCCGCACAAACAACCCTGCCAACAAAGTAAGACTTTTCATGTCTCTGTGGAGATAGGAGCTGGCATCGTACTAAGTGTTTGGTTGCTCACCGAATAAACTCATTAATTTGCTTAATTATGAAACTCCCTATCAATCCCCCCCCCCCCCCCCCCCTGGGAAATGCTCAGTGAAGCTATGCAACAACATAACACATTTAGAGGCTATGTTCTCACTATCACATAATAAACAAACAGAAAATACACCAGGGCCTGATTAAAGGCCTTTTACACTACAGAGGAGGAGGAGAGAGAGAGAGAGCGAGGAGAGGAGAGGAGTGTTTGTTTCTCTGCTTACAGATGAAATTGTTTCAGCTTGTTTTTGACAGCTACAGCTACAGACATGCTGGCTATTATTGAGGAGGGGGGGTGTGGGGCTGGCTGGTTGTAATAATTAAAGCACACCACTAACCTGAATAAATTAATGCTTCCTCTCCGTGCGTGCGTAAAAGCTAACGTGCAACTGCGCGTTCAGGCAGCCTTTGTTCGTCCTGATTAATTTTTTGTTTCTTGTGCCGTTTGCAGGCACGTGCGCGCATGCACGTGTATTTGTGCTAGGGTGTGTGTGTGTGTGTGTATGATAAAAGTGATGCACGCTGTATTGTGACGGGGTGGCTGTTTGCTTCCTTCTCCTGGCTCACAATTCTTATCTCATGAATACAAATTAAAAGTTTTTAAAGGAAGGGTTAAAGTAAAGGGTTAAGGCGCGAGCGGAGCGTTTTATCAGACATGCTGCAACTAACATTCTAGTTTCAGGATGTTGCTGCAAATACAGTGCAGCCCAGGCTTGTGTTAAACATCTTCTATGCACTCAATAAATAATATCATGGACACCAAAAACAGCAGCAAAACACCTGCTGGCATAACAGCAAAACTTCTTGAATATTAATATTTATGAGCGTTTTGAAGTCCTTTACCCAAAATCGTCTAACTTTGTAGATGATATATGCATTTCAGCTTTTTCTATTCGAAAACCAGTTCTGTAGCGCATCGAAATGACATCCCTCACGTGTTCCACAAAATCTATCTGCCCCATAGAGCCATTTACTCTAACGAGACCATCCCTTCGACAGACGGGCGGTGGAGTGGCGGACACATTTGGCCCTGATGTTGACAGTGACAGCCGAACTAGCAGTGATAAAAGGAACACGCATATGCATCTAATGCACTGTATACATGCATGCACACACGTAGCATTAAGTACACCCGTAGTTTGTTGTATGTATGAGATATCCACTTTCACACACACTCACACACACACACACACTCAAACCCAAAAAAAAAAAAAAGGGGGAGGTGGGGGGGGTGAGGTGGGAGGCTCTCGTCAGACAGAGTAAATCCCATTATTTGGCCCTCATCCCAGAGAGTGAATTGAGAGTCAAGTAGGATGCATGTGGTAACCACAATGAAATTACAGCTGCTGTGAGGCCGAGCGCTGCTAATGCACCCCCATTGTGTCCTCGAGTGCATCTAAATAAGCAGGGGTAAAAGGCAGCCTGTGCTAGGGCTGCCAGGGTTACAGTGTGTGTGTGCGTGTGTGTGTGTGTGTCTGTGTAGAGGTAAATGGAGGCCTGCCTGTGATAGAGGGCTGTATTTAGGCTTGATGATGGGTAACCTGTGGGGACCACCTGATGCGGCTTTGTTGTATGTGGGTTTATGAGGTCGAGTGTAAGTGCAGGTGTTTATATGTGCACAGGTCCACGATATTTTCCCCCTGTCCCACTTAAAAAAGGATATGATTCACTGTCACCGTCTACCTGTAACTCACAGCCTGCACGGACTACAACACGACAGTGATGCTAGACAAATGGAACAAAAACCCTCTTGCGATATTTTTTACCTGTAATAAACCTGTAGGTTTGTTATGTCCTGCACTCGTACAGAACCAGGCCATAGATCACGGGCCTTTGCTCTATGACAGAGACAAATTCCTCTGGATTACAAACAGCCATACTCTCCCACAGCACAGTAACCAGGACATCAGCCAGAGGGTGGATGAAAAAGTGAAGAAAAAGAAGTGAGGGGGGGAGAGAGAGAAAAAAAAAAAAGGAAAACACTAAAACTGTCAGTTGACGATGCAAAACAGAGATCCGGATCTATCCATTATGAATGAGATATATTTGAAAGGTGGAGGCTGAATGTGAACAGTGAGAGAAGGAGGAGGAGGACACTCACTTACCCCACCATACCCAGCAACGCTTAACCCTCTCACAACCCCGAAACCCCCGCACACCTCCGTCCCCTCCACCCCCCCGTTTCCCCTTAGCGCAAGCTCGGGTTCATCAACAAAAGCCTTTGTACAGTCAACAGTGCTGTTTTTATTCATGTTGCATTCATCCTCGGAGCTGTCCATCAGGCGCGGCTGCGACGGCTGATCTAAAACAGGGCCTCAAACTCATGACAGGAGGATAGAGCCGTAACTCCGGAATGCTAACCTCTACTGTTATTTGGCCCGCGGAGAGAGCGGGAGAAAGGTAGACAGAGGGAAAAGAGAGAGAGCGATACACAGCCTAATGACAACTACAAACACAGACGTAGCTTTGTTCCAGCTCTACAAAACAGCAGACTTCAGTGGGATTGCTTTCGCTTCCGTGGGCCTAATCAGACTTGTGTTATTTAGACTTCAAACATGGCCTCCAAAGAGAGACAGGGAGCGAGCTAGGTGTGTGTCTCTTGCTAATAGCTGCTAGCATGATTCGGTTAAGCTGCTTATTTCCGACATAAATAATGCATCCAGGCAGATACGCTTGACTTTAGTTGAATATGAATCGCTTGCATGATTGACACCAAGGTTTGTTGAGCGCCGAGTTGATTCTACAGTCTCACCTTTGGAAATAGGCCTGTCTCATTTAATATCCCCGATGTTAACATAATTATGACAACCAGCACTGATTCATGCATGTGTCTGTGTAATATCCATGACAAAATTAGGCTACTATTTTTTTTTTTTTTTTTTTTTTTTTGAGGGGGGTGGGGAGCAGGCAGGATAGATTTTAGTAGAGTATCAAAGGCAACTAGATTGTCTGCATGTTTAACAGCTAAGCCAAATCAAATCAGAAATAAGAGGACTATCTTCAGTTTAATTCTGGATACTTTCACGAGACACCCTACTTACCCACCCACAAACCCTGCCCCCTCCTAGCCCCCCCCCCCCCCCCCCTTTTTTTTTTTTACAGTCATTGATTCCAATCAATCAACGCTAATTAAGCAGGCACCTATACACATATATGTCATATGCTAATAGGGTAATGATATGGGCATTTAGTTGGTGCTTTAATCTTATGCTACTTGCAGCTAACACATAATGACACTCTCTACCCAGCCATGGGAATATTTATAAGAGACCACTGAGAGCTTGTGGACACACACACACACACACACTGTCTGGTACTTCACACCGGCTCACTGTATTAAACCTTATTTACAAGCTAACAGCTATAACCATTACAGATACGGTGGCGGAGAAACCGCATTAGGTTCAATGGGCCAACAGCGTGTAATCCAAAACAATAAAATGTAAATTTGAGTCAGTCAGGCACACTAAAAAAAAAAAAAAAAAAAAAAGCACACATGGCTCATCTGCAAACAGATGAACATCTCTGTGATACAAGATGTTTTTCACCCCATTCCGTCTCTTTTTAAGACCTTGGCGCATCAAGGAAGGAATGTTTCTCATTTCATGTTTAATCCCCCCCTCTCAGTGTTAAGGTTCTGTGGATAAATATATTGCAGACTCCTTCCCTCGCTTAAACCCACGGCCCTCCCCATCCCGAGCAAAAATTAGCACAGTGAAATGGCTCACAGGGAGCTACAAGCCAGTGTTGAAGAGACAGTGAATAAATAAATATCCACAACTGTCCAACAGTGTAAATGTTTTTGATTGTTATTGGTTTATTTTGTGCATACTTTTATACTAATCTACTCATGCATATATATGTATATACTGTCATATTCAGCTAACTCATGTACACAAACCGGTTGTAGAAACCATATTTATGCACATATATACCTCTTTAATATGTATATAGTTATTTTATCTTTATGTTTACCTGTCAAGTCTCTTATCTTTTAACTGTATTTACACACCTGGCCAATAAAGTTATTCTGATTCTGATATATGTTGACATATGTTGATGACACTACAGCAGAGTAGCAAAATAAAAGCACACATGCGCGCTGTACGTCCTCAAATAAACATTACTAGCTAATAGCTGTAGTTCCAATTGAGCTGCTTTTACCGCAGTTCATTTCTATTAGTGCAGAGAGTCAAAAGAGAGTTGGATTCAAACTCATGACGTCACAAATACACTGTATGCTCATTCCCCTGCTGAGCCAGCAGGATGCCTCAGGCCGGTGTACTTTTTCCATGACAATACTGTGGAGAGGTTGAGGAGGGAAGGGAGACTGAATCTGTTCCAGCAGGAAGCACTTCACTGACTACGCTGAGTTGTTATGACTGACTGGGGCCGTGTATGGGAGACAATTTGACGTACACGGGTTCAGATTTACTTCAATTAAAGTGAATAGTTCAATTCAAGTATTCACTGTGATGACATGCGGTGTTCTAAATTGTCGAGAAAGCCCTATTTTCTTATCATGGCTAAAAGATTCACTGCCATTTGTTCCTTCACGTCTGGTCAGCCTCATTCCAGCCAAGGAACCTTTTTTTGAGTTTCTTTTATATTATTCCTCCGTGTGGTTAATGTTCCCTAATCTTGTGGGTTGAAATTGCTTCCAAAAACCTATGTTACAACAGTAAACTCTGAACTCACCTTGACATTAGGCGTTAAGGGGTCCAGATTCTTTGTGAATTCTTCGGCTTCTTCTGAAAGACAGTCGAGCTTAAGAGAGAGCTAACGTAAGATCATCATTGGACGAGCAATACCGTAATTAGAAGAGACATGCAGAAGTTTTCTGACTTCACAAACATTAAAAACTAATCAGGAAGCTCTGTCCTTGCAAGCCCTTACGCAGGTCTTTGTTGCTGATAATAACCTGCCTCGGTGCAGCTCATCTCCTGCGCCACTCTGTTGTGTGATATGCAGAAAGAACCTAAGGTAAACTCAGTGGTGTTTGTAAGGGAGTTCTCTCTCCTACTCCCAAGTGATCATTATTTGATCTTGTTTAGTTCATTATTCATCTTGAGGGAGCTGGCTGTGACTTGTGGATAAATGCCATATGAAAGGCATTGTGCGCCGAGGATGCATCCTCACTTTTATCCTGGCTCCCAAAACAGATCAATTAGTAAAACTAAACAGTAAATTATTAATCACATTGCTTTGTGTCCCCGTTCCATCACCGGAAGAAAACAGTTCATTAGAGAGGGAGAGAGAGGCAGGAGGCGCGGGGGGGAGCGAGCGAGGCAGCGGCGTGATTGAGAAGGGGTTTAAACCGAGTTGATGCCGTGTGAACATTTGAAGAAAAAAGAAGGAAGAATTATCAGGCACGTCCATCATTCCAGGTAACTTCCAAGCCACCCCCACTGTCCCCTGGCCCCTCCTAAAATGACGTGCACTCATAAAATGGGGTCAAGCAGTGGAGGAGTTCAATGTCACAGCCATCATATATACGTTGCCCGTTGGGGTGTGTGTGATTAAAATAACACACAGGGATGTTTCATGTCATGGTGAGCAATCAGACCATATTTGCAAAAATATTCAGATCAGATGAATTTTAATGAGGTGTACACTCGAGGGGGATACCGCTGCCAGAGCGCTGGGGATAGAAGGTGGAAGCAAGCCCGTCCCCTTATTTGCCAGAAGACAGCAAGGTACATAAACTTTTTTTTTTTTTCCCCTCACCATCTCTCTCTCTCTCTCTCTCTCTCTACCCTTATATGAAAAAAAAAAAAAAAAAAGAGAGACAGATCCAAATTCAGGGGTCCACTCGGTGTTCAGATTGCTCTGCTGTTCTGAGTTGGGCAATTTGAATAAATTATTCCAAATAAGAAAAAAAAAAAAAATCGCTCAGTGGGGTTCATTTTGTGAGAAATTATATTTTCGCAGGAAAGGTTAATTTTGAAGGGAGCTTGAATGACTGAGAACTGGGGGGGGGGGGGCTGCAGAGGGAGAGAAAGAGAGAGAGAGAGAGAGAGAGAGAGAGAGAGAGAGAGAGAGAGAGAGAGAAAGCAAGGGGAAGAGAGGAACAGGCAGGGAGAGAAAGAGAAATAGAGGAGGGTGTGGGGGGGGGCAGAAATGCCGTGCCGCACGAGGAGCATTGGGCGTCGAGGAGGAGAAGGGGGCGAGAGAGGGATGGAGGGAGGGAGCAAAGGAGGGAGGCAGTTATTAAAAGCGATTGCATTGCCTCCCGGATGTCTCAGGAGAGCGGAATCAGTGGAGATGTTAAACCTTGCTTGACACCCCAGTTGGATAATTGTGGGTGTGGGAGCTAATCAGCGGAAGATGTCTCCTCAATTTAAATCTTGTCAGTTAGTGAAGATTAGGCCCTCCTGTCCCGGCCACCATTAGCTTTGTTGCATGTCAATGCGCCGGTGAGGGTGTCCGCCTGGTCCGGCTGCAAGGGTAAAAAAGGCGAGCGTGATGGAAACCAGCAGATTTATTCCAGCTAAAACCAGTATGGCATTTTCGAGAAAACCCATATGAGGGGGGAAAAGGGAATTTATGCAGCCTTTTTGAAAATGCATTTGTTACTACTGACCTAACAGGGGGACCCTGTGGAATAAGAAATGTAGTGCGGGGATGTGCTCCAGATTTTTCTGCAAGAAAAACATCGGTGCGGTAGTTAAATATAATGTCGTACACAAACTAGAGGCCAGGGAAGCAAATTAGTGTGTGTTTGCTGAAAATACATAAAATTAAGGGGAATTATAATTTCAGTAATGCACAGACCGGCCGAAGTCATTAAGTGTACAACCGCGCTGTATCTGCACACACGCTGCATGCTCTGTTAAAATGTTACATTATGGGATACATTTGGGTTGAAGGAAATCATAGAATTCTGATTCTAATAGCAAAGGCTATTACACGACTAATAACCTGTGACAGTGTGATCTCATTAACAAAAATGCCGGGGTATAATTTTAACCCTGGTTAAAAAGATGATGGGTGGAGGTGGCTAATTCAAAAATGCACTGTAGTGAATTTTACAGCTCGAGTCTGGCTGGCTGCGGGCCACAGGCTTTGCATCCCCCCCCCCACCACACCACCCCACCACCACCCCCACACCCCATGGTAAATATTTGTAACAGATTTTTCCTGTAGGACAATGGCTCCTTTCACTAAGCAGGTCCCGTAACCTCAGAGCGAATGCGAGGTCAGGGCAAATAAACAAGACGGCCGTGCCAAGCTGAGCGGCTCCACTGATTCCTGGGCCGGGCCTGCTGCATACCAGGGCCCTCTGCTCTCATACTCCGCCACCGGAGTCTGAGTGCTGACAGATGTTTCAAGTCCGGCTATGAAGGAAAGGGGACGCCGAGAGAAAGAAAACGAGGGAGCTTTGCTCTCTCTCTGGCTCACTTTTTCTCCACGTTTCCACGTCTTTTTCTTCTAATCTTACCTCGGTCCGAGTGTGTCCGGGTTTCCCGACGCAGCCTCCGACAACTTCAGACACCTACAGCCCAAATTGTGAAAAAGAAAGAAGAAAACGATTAGTACAGCACCAGTGTGATCCATTTTGAGCATGTGTGTAACCTGTGGACTAGGTTATAATTAACTGCGGCATAGCCCTGCAGTCTGAGGTCAAGAACCCTAGTGTGTGTGTGCAAGAGAAAGAAAAGAGAAAATGACATTACACTCTACAATTAGTGGGCTTGTCTACAGGTATGTGTGTCTATAAATGCGCACACACACACGCACACCAGCAGGGTTTTCCTTTCTTAAGTCAAAAATCCTGATGTTTCAATAGCACCGGCCCTTACTACCCCCCGTCACCCCCAGACCACTTCTGTTCTGTCGAAGAGGTTAATATTAGCAACCTCAAAGAGCGAGCTGCTGGCGGCTACCGCAAGGTGTAACGAGTTCAAGGCCCCCGCTCAGGCCCGAGGCAGCAGACGGTAAACAGTTGTTACCGGCTGTTTTTTTTTTTTTTTTTTTGTGGAGCCCAGACAAAGCCTCTCTGTGTGAGAAACAACAGCTACAGCTGGGCCGAGCAGAGTGAGACATCGATCCATAAGCTCGTTCCTTTACACCCCTCCGAGCACTCGTCTGGCAGTCAGCAGGAGCAGCAGCGCATGCCAGAGCTGGGCACTGCACTGCAAAAAAAATATCCCTCTTAACCAGTCGTTTAATCTGGTGCTCACTCTTAAAACCTTAGATTTCTAAAAAAAAAAAAAAAAAAAAAAGAAGAAGAAGAAAAGAATTTTTTTTTTTTTTGCAGGTGGAAACAACTAAAATAATTCACTTAGCAGCACTAACTTTTTTAAAGAAAAACACATCAGCTATATTTTGTTTGCTACATTTATATTTCAAATTTCCCACCTAGTGCACGTGACAAAATAGGTTTTACAGTGAAAGAAAATACAAAAAAGATAAAAACAAATAAAAATATAACACTGTCCATCTTTATGACAAACGCACTTATCTTTAAAAATGCATTTATACATCGAGTATTCTCTTGAAATCGCATTGGCCATGAAGGGCCCGGTTAAAAGTATCAAAGAGGAGAGACAAGAGACTGGCGTTTAATCTAATCTACGTTCTAATAGTTGGGGAGACATTAATTATTGATAAGGCCGGCAATTGATTGGTTAATAAGATAATGTAATTGAGAAATGAAAATCATCAGAGTTGAGTGTGTGTCGGCTCCAATCTGAGCCACATGGGGGGGTTGTGGTGGTGGTGGATGTGGTGGTGGATGTGGTGGTGGTGGTGGTGGTGGTGGGGGGGGGTCTTAGGGGATTGCCCCTACATAGGCTTCCATCATTACTGCCACACTATAAAAGCAGAGTGGTGATTAAAAGGACTTGATTGATTTGACTCTCATTGGGATAAGCTGTCCTCGTTCCGTCACTGGGCTCCGCCTGCAAAAAAGGAAAAAGTGTGTGTGTGTGTGTGTGTGTGTGTGTGTATAAATGTACTCAGTGTGTGTTGATGCATAAAATCAAATAAAATAATTAAGTCAATGTGTATGTAAATTTGGGAGTGTTTATATGTTGTGCATGTGTGTTTCTGGGCGTGTGAACTATCCAAAAAATGCGAACAAATAAGTAAAAACCTGTATACTTTTATTACTTGATTTAAATTCAAAATATACATGCTTGTGTGTATAGGCATGTGTATTTAATATATAAACAGATTTGAGTGTGTGTCTGGACTTGCAGCCCAGCTAGAAGAGGCGTGTGTCTGTGTGTGTGTGTCTGTGTGTGTGACTGTGTATCCATGTCGTCAAGAGGTGGCCCCACTCCCCCAGTTTTCACTCGCCTTTTGTCTGCACTCTGTACTGTACTCTGCTGCTCAAACACACACGCAGACACACACACACACACACACACACTCTCATCTCCAACCCACCCTGAGAGACGGAGACAGACCCTGCCGCCTGACACAAAAGCTATTGATTTTACTATCTGCTGCAATGAATGATCTTCCTTAGCCAATTTCTGAATTTAGAAATGAGTTCAATACTAATAATGATAGTGGAAGGATTCTTTAAACTGTTCGAGTTGAGAAGGGGGAAACTGAGAGGGGGAAAGGAAGGAGAGAGAGAGAGAGAGGGAGAGAGAGAGCAGGAGAACAAGAGGAAGGAAGCGAAGATTTGTGTGTGTTTGGCTTTGGAAAGAGAGAGGATATGATTTCTCGCCATGGGTGAGATTAAATAAAGATGACACCAATGGTTTTAACAGTCTAAATTACTACGTTCTACCCTCAAATACAATTACTCGTATTTGGCTTTCCTCACTGGGCTGAGAATGGAATAAGTCGGCGGTGGGATTTGTCTTTTTTTTTTTTTTTTTTGGTAATACTTTTAACAACTCCCAACTTTTATATGAACAGTTTTCATCCACCTATTTTCACGCGCCGCTCATCTGCCTTTTACGATGCAATTTTCAATGTACGGCATCCTCGCGAGCTTGCTCCTTAATCCATTCATATATTTCATGCGCCATAAAGGCACAACTAGTGCAGTTTCTATTTTGCGTCGCACAAATCTTCCATAAAATAAAAAAACAGGCACATAAATATTTAACACAGCCTCTGTTTGGATGGCGGGAAACTATTTATGTCAAATTAAACAACAGACGTGCCGGGCTGCTCAACAGGAGAACTCAGCAGACTGGGACATTTCTTCTAATATTTCATTTCTGGGTGCACATTATTTTCCTGGTTATTCAGAAAACTGCCATAAAACATGTAGAACGGCCATGTTAAACCTTGCATGTGGTGGTCGTGCTGTAAAAAGTGTGTGTGTGTGTGTGTGTGTGTGTGTGTGTGTGTGTGTGTGTTCTAGAAATACAGACAGAGTAGTGTGTTTGCATGTACAGTTTGTACATGTGTGTTTGGCATGTGTCTCTTGTCTCTCCCGCTCTTTTATTTGGGCAGGCAGGCAGGCAGGCAGGCAGGCGGCAGGCTTGGTTGGGGTGACGTGTGTTAATCAGAAGCCCCCCGTGCCCCGTTGAGGTGTTAATTCAACCCCCCTGTTACAGAGAGGTGTAGATTAATAGATAAGGGAGGTCTCAGTGAGGGTCAGCGCGATACGGCCCTGGCTGTGTTCGCCTGCTTGTCAGACACCTGCCTGGATTAAGCCGCCGGCTTCTCTCTCCGTTGTGCGCAGGTGAGAGGTCAACCATTTACCCAGTTCATTGGTCTCCTCGTTCGGTTTTCAAGGTGGGGTGGATCTGCATAAAGGCTCTGGCATCTGTATGCTTTGCAGGGCTCGTCTGCACGGGGGGTCCTGCACCGTGAGGTAGGGAAGCGGACAGGCGATGCTGGATCTGCCGCGGAGGATTACTGTAAATATACTTTGAGACTCAGGAGGAGACGAGGAGTGGTTACAATGCCGGAATTTTTTATTTTTTTTTTTTCTCTTTTTTAATTTAATTTTTTCTTGTTTAAATCTGATTCCGGCTGCACGGCAGCGTCAACCTTAACGCGGGGGGAGAGTGTTTCCATCTTTTCAGGAATATTCCTTGGGAGTAAGGACAAGAAGATCCTCGGCAAACAGAAAAAAAAATAAAAAGGGGGTGGGGGGGGAGAAAAGGGGATAAAACGGGCTGGGGGGGAAAGGAGGAAAACGCATGAAACATGAAACTCTGCAAATTTGACTTATAACAAGCAAAATTACACCCTGCTGTCATTTAAATTATGGCTGCCCTCTATAAAGGTGTCTTTTAGGTGCATTAATTGAATTCGGCACTATTTCCCAATAATAATCTGTAAAGTTCAGCCGTCCATCCTTCATGAGATCCCTGCCGCGTACCAGAGGAGTATCTATTTCAGTGGCTTAATTTATTTTCATGATTCGCCGATAATGACGGCCATGCAGGCTGTACATCAGAATTAACCTTCATTTCACTGAGGTATATTACGATGACAGTCCCCGACACATTTCACCTACACAAAGGGCATTCTCTCCCTCTCTCTCTCCCTCTCTCTCTCTCTCTCTCTTACTCTCACTTTCTCCCCCTGCCTCCTCTGTCGCTGCCCCTGCTGTATAATCATCCTCGGCAGACCAAGATTGTTTGATAGCCGATTAATTTTCATAGGAAATCAAGTGGCCAGCTCTTTCTCTCTATCGCTCTTTCTTTATTTCTCCCTCTCACGCCCCCCCCTCCCTCCACCACCTCCCCTTCCAAACACATACACACGCTTCTTCTCCAACAATGGCGTAACAGCGCTTGTGCTTGGTGACTTTTCCTGTCAATTAGGTGTTTTATTTAATCTCATCTAACTTTTTTCTCTCTCTCTCTCTCTCTCTAATAAATTGCATCCCCCCCCCACCACCACCACCACCCTCGCCACCACTCCGTTTCTGATATCTCCAGCGTGGTTAATTTATTTTGGACGATGCCGTTGTAACAAAAGTGCTGTAAATTAATCAGGGGACATCCAGCGAAAGGGGGTCCTTTCCGCCTGCTCTCCAGCTCTAATTTCTATGCAAACCATTAAGTGTCAGATATAGATTCCACCATTTGCTATGGTCTCAGTCAAAAGATTTCATTAGGGACCTGACGTCACATTTTGAAGGCAGCGCCGGATCATTTCTGTCCTATTTTCTCCCTCATGAGCTCTTTGTTCTTCGCCCCTCTGTAGGATCCTGCCACTAAAAAGGCCCCTATGCAAATGACAATAATAGATTTCACTAAGCGCCGCCGCAACGGCATGATAGCCTATTTAGAGAGAAACCAAAGAAACATTCAATTTGTGGCATTAAGCACGGCACATGCAAAGGTTGCCAAAAAAGTGATTAAGAAATTACAGAATTGGTCCTCTCTGCTTGAAGTTCTCTTTCTCTCTCTCTCTCTCTCTCTCTCTCTCTCTCTCTTTTTTTCTCCTTCTCTCACTGACATGACATCTGTAATGAGGAGGGCTGGTAATTAGAATATTCTGGAGAGGTGAGCCCTGCTGGTGCTGGCAGCCAGAAGACTGATCTCCCTCTCTCTCTCTCTCTCTCTCTCTCACTCTCTCTCTTTCTCTCCCTCTGTCTTCTCTGTATTATTTCTTTCCTCTGTCATAAGGGCCTGGACGTAGAACAGACAGAAAAACAGCTGTCTGATGACCAGACTCTCTATGGATGTCTCTCACTCTTCTTTGTGTGTGTGTGTGTGTGTGTGAGTGTGCATGTGTGTGCGTGTGCGCGTCTCACAGGCGAGCTGTTCGGAGCCCCTCTGCCAGCAAATAAATATAATCAATCTCCCATTTACATACAAATAGGCTTCTCCCCTTCATCCTAATAATCTGCCCAGCATCCTTAGAGAGGGAAAATAATATTCACTCCACATGGCAATTTCGTATTTATCATTAGATGGCTTTATTGATTGTTTTTTTTTTTCTTCTTCTTCTCTCACTCGGATAAAAAATTTTCCCACTTCATTTTATTAGAGGATATTGAAGGCATGTAGGGCTGACATGGCACATACGCTTCATTATTTCCTGCCCAGGGATGATTATGGTTATTGACACTGTCACGTCTTCCCCGCTCGTCATCAGTTATCAGTGCTTACCATGCCGAGTTCCAGGAAGATGCAATACGTGGGGTGGCGTTGGGTTGGATGATTGGGGTTGGTGTGTGTGTGTGTGTGTGTGTCGGGGGGTGCAGCACAGGCGTTCAGGACGTTATCATGGGCGTTTAATGGGTGTAAACTGCAGGGGCGACGCACGCGTGCGGCTACGTGTCGCTAATGTGCCTCATTCCACTTTGTGTCATGTCGATGATAGGGGGGGGTGACCGCCGGGGCCTTGACTGAGTGTCAATCCCACTTTGGACAAACAACCCTTCTGTCAGTGTGATCACTAGCGCCGGGGGCATCATACACATCAATCAAACATACAGAGAGCGGAGAAGGAGAAACAGATGAGGAGCCAGTGAAACTTATTAAACACTAATTACTTATTGTTACCTAATTAAAAGTTATCTAAGAGGAAACCTAGATAGACACAGAAAGGAGAAGCGGTGACATGATTATGATCTTATCAATCTACTGTAGGTCTGTTAAAAAAAAAAAGCTCTTAATGGGACACTGACTTTTTTTTTTCCTCTTTAACGTAGATTTGTTTCCCCTTCAAGTCCTTTAGACACTGTTAGTTCCTCACTTTACTTCAGAAACAAACATTTGCACACATTCGACTGGCTGTCAAAGAATCCCTTAGGCGTCTAAATGTATAAACAAGAGAGAGACGCACTCTCTGCACACGATGTATGGAAAAACTGTTGAACTGCCATCTGTGGAACGGTGACAAACATCACCGCATCATCTACTGTGCAATAAAACAACTGCTGTTAACCTGCTGTGCAAATAAGCAAATTAGCCGCCACGGCTATTCTTGGGGACCGCCATCAATAACAACATCTGTTAGCCAAGTTGATCCTCGGAAACACAACTTGTCGTGTAATTAACATGTCATTCGTTAGCGTGATTACTTTCACAAATAGGCCTCCTACACTTGGCTGGATCATGTAATCTCTTATTTTCCCAAGCATTACAGGAAACGGCGGCGGTATTGCTCGAGTTACACTTTGCGCAATCCCCACTCCGCCATGTTAATTAGGTCTTAATGACCATTATTGACTCATTAACAGACATTTGGGGATCATTTGGAGCCGCGCTGACCTCAAACAACTCAAATGCCATTCTATCAATGATGTTCAACCGTCTGACGGTAACCTATTCAAATTAGCTGCTGCCAGGTTCAAAAACCTTTCCGAATAATTACCCCGCATGCCTTTGGATTAAAACCACTCAGTGCGTCAACCCGCATGCTTCTTCCAAATATCGTTCAGCTGAGGTATTGTTTTTAGTGAGCTCTGACCGTTTGGCTGAGCAAAGATCCTGTGTTTTGCATCAGAACATTCGCACGAGGAAGTTTGCTCACACAAGTAAACAATAAAAAACATTTTTTTTGGGTGGGTGGGGTGGGTTTGGGTTTTTCTCCTTCCCTAAGAATGGGCTCAGCTTCGAAACTGATTGTGTAATCACGAGTTCCCTCTGAGATGAAAAGCGGTTTGATCAGTATCTAAGCCATTCCAGCATGCCGTGACGTACGAAACAAAGAGACAGCAGTGGAACAGTGAGTGAAGGGTACGGTAAAAGCTCATCAACAAGCGCTGACAAAGTGGTGCAATTAAGATGAATCGGGATCTGACTAAATGTTTGTCTGAGGTGTAAACACACAAGTCAACAGTGCCGGAGATGTAACGGAGGGAAGGCGGCAGAAAATAGATCACAGCGTTTAACAGCTTGTCATAATCAAACGATCATTAAAAATGTAGAAATTCCGCAGGAGATTAGAAACCTGTTTCTCGGAGGGGAAAATTGGACGTTTGTGTTGATGAGAACAAACAAGCTGTTTCTTTTCTGCGACTTGACGTCGTTTCCTCGGCGGTGAAACGGAGGACAAAAACACGTCGAACACTTCAAACCGGAGGCCAATTCTAGGCAGCGAATAAATACGGATACTGCTACAGCTTGATGCTCTTTGACAAACACTACAGATGAAAAAAAAAGTCCAACACTTGAAGGCAACAAAATCACAGAGACGTACAATTAGAGCGGAGGAAAAGAGCTGTGCTGCTGTGCTAAGTGTCTACAAGTATGTGTGTGTGTCTGTGTGTGTGACATGGGCCACAATACCCCACCTGGCAGGCAAAAAAATGAACGAAACTGTCATTTAGGAATTATGACGGGACACTGCGCTGCAAAAATACGTATGTTCTTTGAAGTCCTTGTTTCAGCAAAATTATATGTACACACTATATATATATATTAAAAAAAAAAAAAAAAAACTTTATATCTAATTAAAATGATAACTGCATTCTCATTTTTCAAACTCTCATATCCTGAGGGCCAATTGGGATGAGTGCTTTTTCCCTCCATGCAGCTGCAGCTTCCCTCTCTCCCTCTCTCTCTCTCTTTCTCTCCCAGTCTCTCTCTATCAGTCTGTCTCTCTCTCCATCTCTCCCCTCTCTCTCTGTCTTTCCCCTCACTCCACTGTGGCTCAGTGAACTGCTCCTACAGCAATATCCCATCATTACCATCTCCCCAGCTGAGCTTCAGCCAGCCATTATCATGCGGCATTATTAATCTTCTTGTCTTATCAACTTGCAAATCACAAACCATTGAGCCTTATGGCGCGGTTTGGGGTGCGCCGTTATTCATTTTGTAGGTCTACCTAGCCTCCGAGTCTTTCTAATCACCTGACGATTGTCACTCTCTTACTGTTGCCCTGCCCTTCTCCTGGCCCCGGTGCTCTGTAGCACTGGAAAGGATCCAAGTGTTTCACTCCATCTTCTTACTCACACGCTCTCTCTCTCTCACCTACTACGTCTCTCTCTCCCCCCCCCCCCCATTCACCCACGCAGACACTGCCTCTTACGCATCTCCCCGTACACGCACAAAACCTGAATACTATTTTGGGACTGGCATGCTGATAAAAAACTAAAAACAACTAGTGGAAATCGCCACCGAATGCTTGCTCAAATTTACTATCCTCTTCACTTATTCTTCGACCAGCCAATTTATGATCGAAATGATAAAGTTTGCCATGTTCTGACCATATTTTAGTTTTGTTAATGAGAAAAAGGGGTTTAGTAGAAAAACAAAAAATAGATAGTGTTTTGCATCAGTTGTGAAACTCAGGAATACATAAGCATTAGTATGATACGCAGAGGTGGAATGTAACTGAATATTTAGGAACACTTTACCTGATTATTCCCATTTTATGCTACTCCTTCTTCCACTCTTTCATGCCACAGTTATCTGTAGTTTCTATATAAATCTACAGTCTACATATTGTCAAAAAGATTCAGTAAAGAGACACAGATTAAACGTCTGATCGTTTAAATTAGCTCCACCTGCGGCAGATGCAACATTAATATGCAGCATACATTTTAACGCATCAGTAATAATAATAATCCAAGTTCCATCTATCCATTTATATAATGTGTAACAGCACTGAAAGGTGCCATTTTGCATAATGAATTCTTTTGAGACTTTAGGTACATTTGCTGACAACACTTTCTTTAACTTAACATTTTTAATGCGGGAACTTTACTTGTAATTGAGTCATTTTAAACTGCAGCACGGCGACTTTTACTCAAGTAGAGGATGATACTTCTCCCACCACTGACAACACACAGCCCTGCTCCAGATCCCTGCAGTCATAGAAGAGGGTAGCTCTTCTGTTTCGATCTATATTCTCACATATTCCCCAATTAATTTCATTCTCTGTCTGTGCGCGAACGCTTTTCTCTTGTATCAAAAAGGAAAATAAAGAAAAAAACAAGAAGCATTTACATAAAATACACTTTACACCCTGCTACAGAAAAGAGTCGACAGCAAGGAGGATAAATTTTATTAATGGGCGAGCATTAACATGCATCTGCCCAGAGCTGACCCCTCTCCCTGACACATACGTCCACAGTGTTTCTGTCATCTCTCCCTCTCTCGCCTTCCCTGCTGATATTAGTATTCCAGGGAGGAACAGAGCTGAGTAGAGAGGCGAAGAGAGGGAAAGTTTCTTTAAAGACACACCATTGACCCCTGATTCTTGCTCTCACTTGAGTTTGCTTTTCTTCAGGGCTAAAATATTCACCCCAGAAAATGCGGCGCAGCTATGCTACTTGAGGAGGAATGCGTGTAAGGAAATCCTGTGTGTGTGTGTGTGTGTGTGTATCTGAATTAGCATTTCCTTTGAAAACTTTACATGATAAATCACCTTTTTTTTCCCCCCCATAGCTCATTAAGCACCATACAACAGGTACCGCGCATGAAATATTTAGCAGAAGACAAAGTGTTTCATGTGCTCCTATGGACCCAGCTATTACCCAGGCCTTTCGCATAACATCCGCTAAAAACAGCCCACCCTTTGATCTTCATTAATGTCGTTTGGTTAAATATTTCAAATATGCTTTCGTATGTTTGATTAACATCTTTCAGAATTATTCAGTAAAACAGAGATTAGCTCTCAATGTCTCAGCTGCTAATGATGAAATTGCGATTACCCACCCATCATTATGAATCCAATGAAGTTCAGGAAGGAGGGGTAATTTTTTATTTGATCAGTAATATATGGCAATGTATGCTGGACAGTTCATGAAACTTCATGGACAAACTTCCCCCGCGCATTCAAATATATGCTTATAAGCCCTGGGTATTAATATTCGCGTTGGGGTGTATTTTAGAGCACATTTCAGAGCACCGCGTGCTCAACATTGTAATTTCCAAGCTTATCTAATCAATTCTGCAAGCTCCATCGGCCTCATATCAGGCCTCGTGAAAGAAATCAGCTCAGTAGCACCTTCAGAACACTTATAAATAATGAAAAACAGCTTTTAAAAAGAAAGAAGCGCTTAAGGAAAAAAAAAATGTTGATTAGAAAAGTGCCTTTTATCCGTGCTTTCAAATCTTTCACATTCCGAAGATGCGGAGGACTCCGGGCAAACCAAGACGAATAAAGTACCCCTATCTGACCAGGGAGAAAAAAAAAAAAAGAAGTATTAATTTTTTGAGATAAAAAGTGCTGACAGCACAGAATGAGCCAGGTGGTATTTGGATATGAGCGGTGAAGATGAGATGAGAGCCAAGAAGATCACTTTCATCTTGTGTATAGATTTGTCCTTGAAAACTTCTCTGAACTCCGCGCCGTCTGGAGAGCACCATGTTGCTTGTCTTGGCGTTACGGTCATTTATCTTTCTCCGCGCGCTGATTTTGTCTGTGAAACTCTGACATGTCAAAACCAGAGTTTGACCCAGGTGGTATGGGTCAGTCGATTTGCCAGATGAATAGCTCAGTCGTCATTTACAAGCGGAGGACGTATGTGTAGCCCTATTGTCTGACGGGGGGGAGAGAGAATGTTGAAACATGGGAGCAAAGGAAATACAGGGGAAAGGATAAAAAAGAAAACTTTTACATGGTTAACAGCATGTGTCCTATTTTGTCATGCTGGTGCTATGCAGGGGTGGGCGGAAGGTGGGCAGGGTGAGTGAAAATACAGAGTTTTTATGCCCATCTATAAATTAGGAGTGGTGGGTTGATGAGCAGTGAAGGAGAGTCGTGTCTTAGCTCAGAGACAGAGAGAGGGGGAGAGAGAAAGAGACTGTGCTACTATAGCAGCCAGATGATACATTACACACACGCAGACATGCGCGCGCGCACACACACAATGATACACTGAGGTCTTGATGACAGTTATCCTGTTAGGCTGTTATAGAAAAGACTGCTGGGCAACACACACACATACACACACACACAGCTGGCAGGCACTGAGGCCCTTGTGCATCTCCTCCGGTGAGGATTTGCATTCTGCTCCTGGCAGGTCGACCGACAAATTGCCCAGGCAGCCGCGGGAGACGGAGGCTCTGGCTGAGGGGAGAGACGCTGCTCAGAAAGCGCCTCATCCGTCTGATACTCTCTGTGGAACCGCTCCTGCATCACACCTCAATTCCAGAGGCAGGGCTGATAGGGGCGGACAGGCAAGGACTGTCTTTTGGAAACCGGAAGGCCTGGCGGCCATGGCCGGACCTTCCCTCCCTGGGGCCAGGAGGGGCTCGGAGGCCAGTGTCCCCCCTCGAGCTCGCCCTAGGCCAGCAGCCCTGGGGCTATCGTTCACAAATCAGCCCCCGTTTTCCCAATCAAAGATGCCGACTGGGGGGAACTGGCCCAAAGTGCTGCTTAGCGCCTTGAATAATTCACCAACTGAAATGTCGTCACACAAATGGACCATCCACAGAAATTAGAGAAAAAAAGACACCAGGGGACCGGCGCAAACCTTGTCCTGACCACACTCATTTCAAAAACACTTATTTAAAAGCAAAATTCAATCTTTAATCAAATGATAAAATGAATGGCAAATAGGAAAAGTTGCAAGCACGCTGTAACGCATCAGGATCAAAGAGATTTCCCCCCCCCCTAATTCTTATATTTTTACATGATTAATGATTGAGGGCAGTTCTGTAGCCCTATTAACAAGCTCGAGTTAAGTAAGGGTGATGTAAAAGGACTAATGTTGAAACTGCTAGTAATAAACTGAACTCTGTTCTAACATTCGTGCAGCGCTGCATTTAGTAGCTACTTCCCATCAAAGAGTGAACTTGAGAAAAGACGTGCTCGGCCCACAAAACGGGGAGCAAAATTAGGACTCAGAACGATTAAAAACTAGATAGTCAGCATTTAGACAAACTCGGTACAGTTCCCATTGGGTGTACGTGCACAAAAAAAAAAAAAAAAGTGCATTCAGAAACACACACACTCGTACATTAACACTTCGACACAAAGTCCCAGGTGTTTAGGCTAATTAGGTGTTCTAATTGTTGCCGTGTTCGCCCCGGTCCGAGTGCCGTGGTGTGCCCCATGTGTTGTGGGCCAAATTACCAGTTGATGTCTTCGCCTGTATGCCCTGAACGCCAATGTCAACAATTATCACGCCCAGGTGCCCATGGCCTAACATGCCTGCCTGCCAGACCGAGCCAACCTCACCTATGGGCCCTCAGTCAGGGAGACAAGAGAGCTGGAGCGAGTTGGAGCCGCAGGGATGGGGACAAAACGCAATAGATCCCGGAGAGAAAAGTAGTACAGGTAAGTTGATTTGAAGAGAAACAGGGAGAGGGGAAAAAGAGGGAGAGAGCAGGAAGGGGAGATGGGGGCGAGAAATAACGGGACAAAGGAATGGGGAAGAGAAAGAAAATGGGCAGGCACCCTCCAAAGTGTCAATGTTACCTACATAAGTGCCAGTCTCTGAGGCACGGCACAGCGGTTTAATAGATGTGTGTGTGTTTGTGTTCAGTAGGTACGGTATGTATATTCCCGGCTTCCCCCTTGTGTTTGTTGCCATGCTGCCCTCTCTCCCTTTCCTTAATGAGGCTGGACGCGTGGCTGCCTCAGCACCTGCCGTGGGTGGCCACAGGGTTAATCCCGCCTGGCTTCCTCTCTCACTCCGTCTTCCGTCTCTCTCTCTCTGCCATGCCTCTGGGCTGCTGACGGCAGCAGGCACTGTACGAGAGGGCGACGGGGAGGGAGGGGAGGTGACAGGAGGCGCAGATACCCCGGGGTTCCCCCCTCCAGCACAGCAGAATGAGTTGTACCAGACGCCGCTGGATACCTGACAAGCGGACGCCTTCATAAATTACCAAATGAAGATTGATCGTGCGCACCCCCTCACCTCTTTTTGTGTCACCATACAGGCAGATGCACGCAGAGGCAGGGAGACGCATGCGGCCCAAGGAGACAGACATTGACACATGAAGATACACAAGCAACGCAAACACGGGTATCGGTACACACTGTATATACACACACACACACACACATGCATAGATTCATCTGGACCTGCCCTTGCTTGTTGTCAGGCTTCAGGTAAAAGTGATCCTGGCTGTTTCATGCTCTACCAGTTAGATAAAACAGTCAGTCAAGTGGTCAGTCAGTCAGACTGGCGATGCAGACTCCATTACAGGTCCTGTCAGCAAAGCCAAAGGAGGCTGTTTTATTTATGGAGGGCCGAAACATCCAAGGAAACCGTGAGAACGTGTGCGCGCGTGCTAAAATCAAGCAGGACGTGTGTGTGGGAAACGCCTCTCTCTCACACACACACACACGGACACATATGCATACACAAACGCACTATGGGCAAATGTTAAAATGCATAGCCTCTGCATGACTAACCCTAACGTCGGTGTATGCCGTGCTGAATGTACAACGCCCCTACCTGTCTTACCCAAGTGGATAAAGGGGTGGATTTTGAGCAGAGGAACCAGGGCCATTCACCTGAGATTGATGCCTCTCCATCTGATGCGTAAAGATCATCTGCATCAACCCGCCCCGCCCGTCACTGTCCTACGCTCTCTTAAAACCATCCGCATCAGCAGAACGGCCACAACACACACGCGCACGCACACACGCGCGCACGCACACACGCGCGCAGCACTCAGAGAAGTTAATCGACTTGTGAAATCACAATCAGAACATTGTCTCTCACTCTCTCACACACTCACACACACACACACACACACGCACACACACTCACGCTCTACCTTGCGTTCCCTCCTATTTCTCCCCTCCATTTTTCCGGGGACAGTAACCTTGCCTTGCAAGTTGCTTACTCAACAGACCTTGTTACGGTGCAGGCGCTTTACCACTCCTGCCTCCGCCGAAAGGTCAGCACTGTCGCAGCCGATCTCATTTCAATGGGGGCCTGCTCCGTTATGATCGGGCCATTATCATAAGCTGATTCACAAATTGGCGCGGTAAGGGGATGATGGGATGGAGGCCACAAGGTGCTTGGTGGGTGAAGGCAAGATAGAAGGCGGCGCTCAGAAGCGCGCAAATGGTTATGCAGCATATACAGACAACAAACTTGCCGTGGTCAGAGGGGTGAGCGTCTGCCTCTGACACTGCCTGTCTCCCATCTCCTGTCTGCGCCCCTCGTCATGGACTGTGCCGGCAAATTGGCAGCGCTCCAACGAGAGGCAGAGACAGAGAAAATGAGCGAGAGCGGGCGGAAAAAAGAGAAGAGAGCGTAACCTCCCTAACTCCCTCCTTAAAGGAGGCTCTTACATGTGTAGACACACTAGAATGACTTGAGGGCCTGTCAGCAAGCTGAGAAAAGAGCTGAGGAGAGGAGGAAGAGAGGAAAGAAAAGTCAAATAAATCTGACTGATACTCTCCTCCGTCGGTTGGCCAAAATGCCAGATGCAATGTAAATCATGATGCGCTGACTGTCCATCCCGGGGCCGAGCTGACATTACCCCACCAGCTGTCTCCGCTTTATGATTTGGCCAATCATCTCATCCAGAGGCACAGGCGCAGAGATTGATGTTTATTCAGAACCGGTCGACATATTTCAGTTACACAACCAGTGAAAGAGACACTTTAACATTAGTCAAGCCCCTGTAAGTGAATCCAGGATAATTTAATATGCCATATACGGGACACGGGGAGAGCGAAAAAAAAAAAAAAAAAAGGTTTCCAGCATATCCATTTATCTCTATCCTATCTACAACAGTGGCCAGGAAAGTTTAGAGAGGGTCAAGTTCATGGTTCCTAATGGTTTGACATGCCTTAATATTCCTCTTAAATATTAATACCGCGCACGTTTGATTTCCACACAGTTGCTCTAATGTGCCATAAAGGGCGCCCATTCAGACCTTATAGACTGCATGTGTGGGGTCCAACTCTTGAGGTGTGCAGTAATGACAGTTATGAAAATCTAACAAATGTGCCGGGTGGTGTTTCTGGCAGAAAGTCAATACTGCCTAAACCTCCGTCCAGGTGGAACTGCATACTTTGTTCCTGGAGCTCGCAACCCGCAGAAAAAAAAAAAAAAAAAAAAAAAAAACACAGCTTTTCTGAGTGCAATGGAGGGAAATGGTGGAATGTATAATGTCATGGCCATAATAAGCAGTATTATTACAACTATTAAACTGAAGTCATAAGTCAGGTTCAAATGGACAAAATGGGAGGAACAAGGCAGCCAAGGGAAATGGCAAAAAAAAAAAAAAAGACAAATTCCTCTGGCTTTCTTCCCAAGTAGCATACATTAGCGACAGTGTAAGTACTGTTTTGTGCCCCGGTTTTGACCCTTGGGAGTGCACTGACTTCACCCAGTCGTCAAGACTACGCAACCTCATGTATATTTCCACAGGTGAGCAGTTAAAAATGTTCCAAAAAGCCAGGCTCTGTCTGTAATGAATTACTGGCTGCTGTCATTTCCCCAAAACATCCTCCATCTCGACATAATCAAACCTCTCAGTAAAGAGACACAAAGACAAGAAAGATATATATAAATAAACCCCGCAAAGTCGGAGTGTCTCCCTGCTCAACACAGAAATAACGGCAAGTTTAAATAATTCCGGAGAGCGGCTGGCCAATAAATTTCCGAGCAGAGGTTAATTTAGTGAGGGGAAACCTCGCCGCAATTACCTTGTTCGATGCCTCCCCTCCGAATGCCCTCAGGGCCCCGTCTGAAATGTCACCCAGGAGGAGGGATGGAGGGCTGGAGGTTTGGCGGGATGGAGACCCGGCTCAGGATGCAGCCATGAAAAACAAGGTAATCAGGACAGGCTAAATGCTAACAACAATGGAGCCCTATTAGTGTCTATCACCGGAGTGGGTGAAATTACTCTCCTTCAATAATTATCCTCTCCCTTATAATTTTCATCAGATTTTCTATATAAATTAACTTTAAGGCACAAAGAGAGAGGGAGGAATGGCGAAGAAAGATGCAAATAAAGACAGAGAGAAAAAGAGAAGAAGGTATTATAGATATTTTTTTTTCTAACTGGCTCAGATAATATGATTTTAATAACAGCAGCAAAAAAAAGCTAATACTGGAAATCATAATCACATTAGCAATGCATCCAGAACAAGCGCTTTCTTCTGTTTCAAATGGCATACATTTATTTTGGTAGCATGTCAGGAGATGTCACACAGTTAGTGACTTACCCTGGGTCCTATTTTATGTGATTTTGTGGATCAGTGACAGAATGACTCCCCACTCCCTTCATCATCTACCACGCTTGCCTGCCAATACACAGGACTCTATCTTTATCACACTCCCATAAGCTCTGGGCCTGGCTTGCTATATCTACTGCTGAGATCTGGGATGTCTGTAATTACCGCACTATCTACTCAAATCAGCCCGATCCAAATCTTTATTTCCCCGAGGCCTCGGCCAGGCTCCTAGCTAGCTCTTACCTCCCAGGAAGACATAGCGAAACGTCTGTGCTTTTTAATCAGGCCTCGACTCAAGCTGTTCCAGCAGAGAGGAAAAAGACGGTCAAGCTGTGCCAGTGGCTTTTAGAAGGTGAAAGGTTCCAAAATATAAACACTGACAGGCTGTTAATTCAAACGTTGCACATTGTGTTAGTCAGCCGGGCAACTGGGAGTAATATTTTTTTTTTTTTTTTTTTTAAGACTCGTCTCATGACACAGTTGTCTGACTTTTCCATCTGGACTTTGTTGTTTGAGTTTTCAAGCCATTAGTTAGCTGTGGTGCCCTGTGATATTATACAGTACTAATGGCACAACAAGGAATTAGCAGAACCGAGATCTAATTTAATTAAGCACCTCGGCTTTATAGGGAGAGATCTTTTTTTTTTTTTTATTATTAACTATAGCTCTGACAAGAATGCTAATATTAGCTGAAATAAACATGTTTTCCGTGTCCCATGTTTCAATGTCAGTGAGTTATAAAAAAACATCATCTAGAACCAAGAGAGGAGGAAGCTCATTTGCACTTCAGAGCTCGATTTAGCAATCTCTGCAGGCCCTTTGCTTATTTGCCCATCGCTTCCCCACCCTTCTGCCTTAAATGCTAACAAACCCAAACTGCAGGAGTCCAAAGGCCCCGCATTAGGATTCATAAACAGTTTAAAAGAGACATAAGCAACGGCATTTACACAAACACCATCAATATTTCACAATTTGTAACGTTTCCCCTCCCGCGAACGGTTAAATCCTCATCTGGAGATAAACGATGCTTTACGCCTGGTCCGGTTCGCTAATTGATTGTGACTGTTTATAAAAACTGCACTAGCGGGATGTGAACGCCCCCCCCCACTTCCTCCTTTTAAAGAGAAAACATCTCCACTGAGGCTTTTAATGGCGTATGTACAAATAAAATCGGCCCATTTGATCAGTCTTCAGTATATTGGGGGGGGGTGGGTACGTTCAATGAATGTGTCAGTCTGACGCCTTTTCGCTGTCAAAGAAATTACTCGGAAAAGTCAGAACAGAATGCGACGTGTTGTAGGTGCTGTAGCTTGTGTGGTGTTTCAGGAGGTAACTTGTTTTCACTTTGTGCCGCGCGGAGTTAAAACAGAAATTTCAAAAGGAAGAGCGAGCTGATTTTAGCTACAGGTATAGGCAAAACAACTGCCTTCATCTCATGGTATAATCTCGTCCCTCTGCCCTCCAAGAAATGCATAAAAAAAAAAAACACCTTGTTAATAAAAAGAGCCCAGCATTTATTTGACAGAGAGCGAGGACAAAAAAGTGCATGTTCCTTGGCGAATGCGTGCCAAGTAAATTAGACAAGCAGCTTGAGCAAACCCAAAGGTCTAATTAGGTACACAAATTCAAAGGACATAATGTATGAGGAGGATGAGGGAAATGGTAGGTTAATGCCGCGCAAAGCAGGAACTCACCCACTGATTTGGGCCCAGAGTGCGGGTGAGCGTGAGAGTGTGCAGCATCCTGAAGGAGCTTTTGAAGTGAGCATTGTATTAGAGGCCCCTGCTACAAATCACCTCCTCGCTGCTCAGACTGAGCGCTGCCCCAAAAAACACCCACACCCTCGACACACACACACACACACACACACACACACACACACACACAGACACACGTGCGCTCAAGTACATGCTTGCAGACACACACATGCTCGGAGTAATATTAAGGAGTGAGAAGTGAAAATAACGAGAGGAGAGTAGAGGAGATGAGAGAGAATAATGGAAAGAGTGGGTAGTCTCTCTCCTAGGTAGCATGCTATGGAGGACACCCATTTGTTTCTTGGTATGGAAAATGGTAAATAGACAGCCTGTGTGTGCTGTGAGGACAGTCTCCTGTGTGTACCAGGGGCATGTTTGGATGTGCGCCTCCTCCTGCTAATGCATCGCTTATTTTTTTTTTTGTGTGTGTGTGTGTGTCCGTGTGTGTGTCTGCGGTGTGATTGCAATGCTAATCAAAGCCAAACGCGGGCTTCCGCAGAGGGACGGCGCTTTACATCTCTTAACACGGCACAGGTGGCACCGCCGACATAAAAAAAAAAAAAAAAAAAGATAGAGACCCGTGAAATCTTTCTCCTCCTCCTCCTCCTCCTGCTCCTCATTCCTCCTCTCTCAGGTGGATCGCTCATTAAAAGATTGCTGTACAGCAGGTGTTCGGTCACAGAGCATTGAAGGAGAGGGTGCTTGAAGTGGCAGAAATCACAAAGTGGATCGGGTTGAATAGGGGAATGCAAACACGCACACACACACACACACACACATATGCGTTCACACACATTTTGTTGCAGGGAAACAGAGAAATAGTGGATGTAAGTGCGCACAAACACACTCGGTGGCGGGTGGAGGGGGGACATCTGCTTGGAGCAGGTCCCCGTAGATCTGACGAGCAGAGACTGAGTCCTCTCTGGCCTGCTTGCGTGTGGGCCCACGCTGCTGATTCTCACACACCACCATACAGAAACACATGCTGGCAATAAGGAAACGGCGAGAGAAAGAATCGTATAAAGGCTCAAAGAACGAGAGCCATGAATGAGAAACAGGAAGACAGATGGATGAGACAAAAAAAAGACAAAAGTCACAGTCGGAAGGCCCACGCAGAGACACCAAAGACTCTCCTTCACACCACAGATGTCAGCTGACGCCACAGCCATCATGCTCTCTCACCACATTATGATAATGCAATAAACCCTGTAGAAAGGAAAGTCACAATAGTTGTAATTTCCCCTCTCCTGCTCAGCCTTCATGTAAATGCTGCCGTCTGGCTCCATAGGGGGGCCGGAGTGCAGCCTGCGCTACTTCGCGCTGCACCAACGAGATAATAGCAAATGTGTTTGCAGGGGATGCTATTTTTACGCGGGGATGCCAGATTCCATTCCTTCAGCACATTTCTTTTCTCTCTCTCTCTCTCTCTCTCTCTCTCTCTCTCTCTCTCTCATTTTTAGACCCCCCGATTATTTCCTTGCCTTGTCCTTCCCTCCTATCCCATCCTGCCCGCCCGATTCAATTAATATTCCGCCAAAGTAAGTATGAAAGTACAAAAATCAATTTATCATGCTTCAGAATCAAGTCTGCTGTTCTTTTGTGACGGGGTAACGGTGGTTTACATACGCCGGTTGTATCGCTGAAGCCCCTGTCTTGCACTGTAGTCTTGCTTTTGTCTTCCTTCATTCCCAGGGAGGATGTTGTCTTGTCTTTGCTGTCAGGGCCCTGACTGTGTACTGTATGTGTTTGTGCAGGCATCCCCACATGTGTGTGTGCACGCTTGTATGTGGGGACCACTTGTTATTCCCAGGGTTGGAGCTCACTGAGGCCTGTGTCTCTGTGTGTTTACAGCTCCGGGGGCTTGTTGCCTCCTGACTACAAGAAAGACTGATGAATAAATAACATCCAACTCTCTCTAGCTCTTCTCACACACACACTCTCTGAGGCCTTGAAGTTTGTGTGTGTCTGTGTGTATACGTGCCCGCACCTGTACGGTGTGTGTTTGCGTGCATGCGCGCGGTGTGTATGCGTACAAGCATTTCTGTTTGTGACCGTACGTGTCACAATGTGTGTGTGTGTGTGTGTGTGTGTGTGTGTGTGTGTTTGTGTCTCCTGCATCTCTCGGCGGACCGGGCTCTCCTTCATCTAGCTGATTCCTGGCCCCTCTTGGCAGGAAGCCGTCAGAGAGCATTCCCTCTCTGATGGAGCTGGGGACAAACACGCGGATGGAGGGGAAAAACATCCTCTTTATCCTAGGCATCAGTAGGAATATGCAGAGGTGTATGTGTGCGCACGGCAGCATATGTGTGTGTGTGTGTGTGTGTGTGTGTGTGTGTGTGTGTGTGTGTGTGTGTGTGTGTGTGTATGTGTGTGTCTGTTTCCATGTTAGTCGAAGTGAAACACTCCAAGAGATTGAGAGGATAGAGAGACATCTCGAGAAAAATGCATTAAACAGTGTGTGTATTCTCCTGAGCGACACTACCACACTCTCCCAGGAGAGGCCTTCATTAACCCTTCACCTGCTAATTAAACTCCCCAAGAACTGCAGCACGCTAACTAAATGCCATTTATTTATCCGAGCTGGACGCACGCACTTGCACAGTCTGAACGTTATTGCCTTGGTGAAGGAAATCACATGGAGGCAATGAGAGTTAATGCCCCGACCAACAAATAAAGGCCTCTTTCCAAAGTAATCTTTAAATGATTTCTGCAATGGCCATAAAAGAGTCTCTTGTTAGCACTACAGCGGCGAGATATTCATTTGTCTCTTGCGGCTGCTTATGAAACGTGAGCAGGAGGTGGGGGGAAGTGGTTTTATTTACATGGCATTATGTTACATCAAGTGGTTGTGCTCAATTAGGGAAGCCGTCACAGTGGTTTTAAGTCTCTAATACAGTCTGCTGAAAGGGACCATGACTTGCTAATAGGGTGTAATTCCTTTTGTATCTGTATCCATGTGCAGTGGTAGGGAGGGAAAGAAGAGAGGAGGAGAGAGGGAAGGGAGGGAGGGGGGGGCAAATCCGTATCATCAGTAAAAACAATGCATCAATTAAGCAATTAGCGAGGAACAAACTGGGCAGCTTTCCAAACCCTCCCAATAAGGCACTGTGCCAAGGGGGCTTGTAACGTTCATTATACCCACATCACAGAGATGGAAAGAGAGGGAGAGAGGAACGGGCAGAGAGAGAGGGAGAGAGAGAGAGAGAGTGAAAGAGAGAGGAAGAGAGAGGCTTGCCTTTCATTTGTAAAGTGGAGGCATTTGTCTGCCAGCATGGAGACGTTTTGTTCCGCCAGATGTGCTTTTTAGCGAGGCCACATGGTCGGTCAAGGCTGGGGAGAAGGTGTGTGTGAGTGCCAGGCGTGTGTGTGTGTGGGGGGGGGGGGGGGGTGGTGGGGGGGGGGACCAAACGGCCTCTTCGCTGCCATCTGATTAATTAAGACTTGAAAGGGGCCCAGTGGCAGCAGGGTTTTAATTGTGGTAATTGGGGTTAATAAGGTGCCATTACATGCGCTGATCACAAGTATTGTTTCATCCAGACGGGCAAATTGAGCGGGGTTAAACACTGATGGTAGAAGGGATGGGAGGAAAAGGGGAAAGGGGTGGTGAGGGGAGGAGGAGAGGGGAGGGGGGGAGGGAGACTTGGCAGTCATACATGCCACTTGTTTCTGCATGTTAACACCATGTAGCCCCTGTCGGGAGCTGAAAGGCTAATATACTGGGAACTGCCGGCGAGGGTTTGAGCTAATCAGCAAACCTGTCGGTGGTGTTCGAGTTTGGAATCGCAGTTTCTGTGTTTCAGAGTTTGACCCGACGCTTGTAAATATGCAGATTAATTACAATTCAGAAGGAGGTAAAAACATCCTCACCAGCATTATCTGAGCTGCAACAACGACAGCGGCGTTAGGATCTCCCAGCGCTCGCCGTTGTGTAGAACAGGCCACCAATTAGAAAATATATTATGTATTAGCAATACTAATGCTTTATTATTTAGTAGTTCTGGTTTGTTCACGCTGAACTAAAATGTAAGTTCAAAAACTTTTGAACCTGGAGACAATAAAGTTTCATGAACTTTAAGCCCTTGAAACTGGCACCCCTTCTTTCCCAAACCCTCTATGGCTTAAGGCTCCAACCAAGAACCGCAGCGTCTCCAGTTGCGTCTGGTCACGGCCCTTCGTGCATGTTGTTCCCAGTCTCTCTCTCTCTCATCTAATTTCCATTCATTTCTCTCTACTGCCACTGTCCAACAAAGCCATAAAATGCCTCAAAATTCTTTGAAACACTTTCCAGTTGGAGCAGTGTTGATTTTTTTTTTTTTTTTTTTTTTAACCAAGTACTGTTTCTGACAACTCCAAACTTGGCACCGTGAGCAGCAGCAGCAGCAGCAGCAGCCCTCACCTGACCATCAAATTTAAATCAAGTCCCCACGGAGCGCACCTGTTTGCTGAAGGAGCGAAATTATGTGCGCCGGATAGACAGTTTTCTCTGCTTTTCACGCTGTCTAGAGGTCACAATAGCAAGCCACACTTCAAGATATGGAGTAGATCCGTGCTACTCTTCTTTCAACAGGTGTGTGTGTCTGCCTCTGATTTAAGGTGTTAACAGTTGGGCCGTTTTGAGATTTTCTGAGACGGGAAAGAAAAAAAAAAAAAACTGTTTTGTCTCCGGTTGGCCATCAATTTGCAGCAGACTTTTTCCTGTAGGTCCACTTAAGAGCTAACTGTATCATGATCTGTTAATAATTTGCAACACAGGTGTAAAAAAAAAAAAAAGGACAAAGTTCAGTTGAAAGTGCAAAAAAAGAAAGTACACACTAATCCTGAATTATGTGTTTCAGACATACGCTTCAAAATAAAATGCTCGTAAGATTAATCATCCCCAGAATTTGATGAGATCTTAACTTAACTGGGTTTAATTTAATGTTTTTTCTTCTCCTGCTGGAAAGTTGTGTACATCCTGAATCTCTTTATGAAAACAATGAACTGCATTATATCCCCCCGCCTGCCAAGGCAAGTCATTTTGGGCGTGCCTGAGTGATTTGAGCTAACTTGGCAAAGCTCTGTGGAGTGTGTCTTCTTTACCTGCTGACAGCTAGCAAAGAGAGACAGAGGGGAGAGAGAGAGAGAGAGAGAGAGAGAGAAGACAGATCATCCCTTGTGGTGCTGTCCTGTGGTCTACCTTTCTGTCAGGTTGCCCAGTGGAGAGACAGAAGAACGCCAGACCAATTAATCAAAGTCAGATGTGGCTGGATGCCTGGAGTCACTCATGATCCCAGTTCTGCCCCCCCCCCCCACACACACACACAAACACACACACACACACAAACACACACAAAAACACAGCCACACATCACACGCTCTTTCTCTCTTTCTTCCTGTCGCGTGCCATTTCTTTACCTGTCTGCGTCTGGCTCAGAGATTCATGCGTGCACGCACCCTTGTAAACGCAGACACATGCACACCCGTCACCAGGTTCTACCCTCCTGCGCGCGCACACACACACACACTCTCTGCATGACACACGATTTTGTACCTACTATGCTTCTGGGGATCATCAGTGCTGACCACAAACTCAAGCACGAGCTTTGAAATAACCCCAGATTTTACTTATCTTTGCATCGCGGTAACTGTCGGGCCTTTATATGTACAGAAGTTCAAGAAGAGACGTACACACGCTCGTCCCACCTCTTCAACTAAAAGCGAAGTAATCTCAGCAGGTGAGACTTGAGTCTAATCTTTTCGACGGAATGTAAAAACAGTGAGAACCTCCTTCCCCTGTGACCTCAAAACGCAGAGATCATCTCCCTCGCTTCTCCCTAAATTTGTCAAAGTGGCACTTTTGCTTTAAAAAAAAAGGGGGAGTTTAAGAAGCAGCAGATTTAGAGGCACCTCGTTGTCTCCTGATACTCGCCTCCACACTTTTTTTTTTTTTTTTAAATCTCCATTTGACTCATTTACACTACAGCAGAAAGACTGCGAGTCTTCACGCAGAAACACTTGTGCAATCTAAAAAAGAATGTTTCTTTTGTGGAATGAGACGCATTCGGGGAATTGCGATATTACCAATTGCGATAAGACCTAAAACTGCAGCTCTCACACACACATATACTACAAAATGACTGCCTGTTGTCACTTTTTATTACAAATTCAAACTACGGTTTAAATGTGTGAACAAAAATATTTGATCCAGAGCAGGGGGCATTCCTTGAATGTACCATCTAGCTATGGTTTAAGCTGTGCTCGACGAAAAACAACACCTACGACATCTAAGAACATCTAAGAAGTAATACGTGAAAGCATTCTGGATTTAAACACAACAGATGGAAAAACGGTGGATACAAGTATGGCTGTTTGGGTCTTAGGATGAGGTTTGCATGTTAGACTGAATAACTATCCAACTTAAAGATGAAACACGCAGCGGTATGGTACCATAAAACCGTCATCGTCTACGGTTTGACTGTGTGCAGGGACATCTGTTGCATGTCATACGTGTATTTCTTTCCCCTCATTTCCTGTTTGCCCCTCCGCGATCGACTGCGCAATAAAAGGCGAAAACTGCCAGTAACGGGAGAAACACATCAACGATAATATGGATTTACTTTAAAATTAAATTCATACCATATTGCTTTAATGCACGGCATTCATAGTCCTAGTGGGACGGTACAAGTAATTACACTCTTACATAATTTATGTCACCATAACCTGTATGTGCTGTTAGGGGACAGAGTCCACTATAAATGTACTGTCTTAAAGTAATGTTAGATTTAAGTGAGGCTTTAGGTCATTGTTGCTTCCAGGCCAAGAAACAACAGCACTCAAAGTTCTACCAAAGTTCAAGAATACTTTCATATTTATATATGTATTTATTTTTTTATTTATCACTATATGTACAGTATGTATGTGTCTGATCACAGTTCATTTACTTGTGTTGGAAAAGTTGGTGACTTTCGACACAAAGGAAACGGATTACAGCAGCAATTTGCAATGGGAAAGAAGAGAGGAGGAAGAAATGGGAGGAAGAAAGCTACGCAAGGTGACATTCAATGCAATTATATGGATCTAATACATATACCAGCTTTCCTCTTTTGTCTTCCCTCTCTTCTCTCCTTCTTTTTCTTACACCTGCTTTTCCTCCTTCCTTTTTTTCCTCTCCTTTCCTCACTCCCCCCCCCCCTTGACGTGGGAGCCAGATGAAGCTCTAATGGAGTCTACAGGGAGCCAGCATTTACCACATCTGAAGCGAACAGGCAGGTCTCTTCTGCTTTCTGTCCCACTGAGGGCCTTTCCCTCTCTTTCTTTCTTTCCCTCCATGCTTCCCTCCATTACCGCCATTTCCAAGAGCTTCTTCCGCAGAAAGCCCTCAGTGCTCCACCGTCCGCCCCGGCGCTACCACGCAAGCCAAGCCCGAGTTTTCTTCTGCCTCCCTTTGATGTGTGGCGATGTTCAACAACCTCCCTTCTTTTGTCAAGGCACTTCCAAGACAACCGATTTGGACGGAGATAACAGCTCGCGCCAGGCTGCTGTGGGCTACGTTCCTACGCGGGAAAAACGCCGGGCGTGTGTATGTGCTTTTTCCACATCCTCTGTATCAACACAGTCAACTCCTGTTGCGGTCCGCAGGGGGGGGTGAAAAGCACACAACTTTTTCTGGATCCTCCTCTTACCCCTCCCTCAACCAGCAAGTGGTGCAGAACAATAGCAAGTAAATCTGACGGCGACCTACTCTAGATAGAGTGGGGCCGCGCAAAACAGACAATGACCTTTAAAAGACAATATGCTAATAAATAGCCGTGGCGAGGGCCTCGGCACTCTACACAAAGGGACCTTGGGAAACCGGCAGAGTTTTAATCAGGTGCGGCTCTTTTAAAAAGAGCCCGTGGCCACATAATTGATCCCAAAAGGTAGGTCCCCACGCAGAACCTTGGGATGCCGTTCCGTTACTATAAAGAACTAATAGCACTCTTTGTTTTGCTCTCCGGGAGGATGGGGAGATTTAAATCTACTGTATATTCTTGTGCTACAAAGGCCACAAATGGTAAGCATTTTAATGATGAAAATGTTTTGATGTCTTACACCTGCTGAATATGGAAGAAGGACGTGTGTGTGTGTGTGTGTTTTGCCCCTCCAGTGACGATGCATAGGCAAACAGCCTGGCCAAGATAAAAAGGCAAAGCGAAGAGGAAAAAAAAAAAAGTCACTGAATCAGTGTTATTACGGATTCGGTTGGTTAGAATCGTGTGTGTGTGTGTGTGTGTGTGTGTGTCTGGGAGGGAGGAGGGGGTTGTTAACTTTTTACGCCAAAAGTGCCCTCCTTGGCTAAATCTGCTGCTATTGCTGCTGCAGCCATTTTGCCCGGAGTTGTGAGAATAAGCCACTGTATTAGAATTCCATCAGCATTTCTGTCAAATGCACACAGGCACACTCGCACACACACACACACACACACACGCACACACACACACACAGACAATGTCTTAACTGACTCCAATGCTGGGATACAATGTCGTTCCACAGGTTACAGACAAAAAGCGAATGATTTGCCATCACTCCTACGTTAAACATCAACATAAAAAGCCTTGAGAAAGGAGATGAATTATCCCTAAAACAATTAATCTCCCCCTTCCCCTATGAGTGCTGCCATTGATTTAGCGATAAAGATGAGATAAATGAGTATGGAGCCTGCCAGTGGTTTCAGTGGCTGCCAAAATGCTGTTCCTGACTACAGTTAGTCAAAGCTTTTGTCTGCCACCGCAATGTAAACACATGTGAACCCTTGGCAGGGGAAAACACATTTTAGCTAAACTGTGGTTTACACTGATTACAGGCTTGCAGATGCTGCAGATTCTGTCAGAGAAAAACATCACATGAGGAGGGATCCTCCGACTTCCAGTTGTCAGGTGAAACCACAGCGGCCTGCTCCTGGCACTGCTGGCTCTGGTTATATTGGCTCTGGTGTAAAGCGAGCTCAAACGTAAAGCTTGGATCTGTTGTGTATGAAGGAGTACCGCCACAGTTTCTACGCTCAGTTTAACGGTTTTTGAGATGCAACTCTAAACAAAGGTGGTTCTCAAGTTTTGATACTGTCTGCTTTAGTGGAAAAGGACAAAAAGTTGCTTGTCAAACTGTCGTACGGGGGGGAAAAAAAAGAAGAAAAAAAAAGATTACGGACTGTGGTTTTAAATGTCTGCCCTCTTTGTAACTGAGGGAGTGATCTCTGGAAAAATGAATCAGGTAATTGCATTACGCTTTCCAGTGCCGTAAAGAGATCATCTTTCCCAGCTGGGTAAACGCATCACACGCAGCACAAACATCAACTTAAATGTGAAATATTACACCGATCAAAGCACGATACCCCAATTTATTCCCTGCAAGAACGGCATAAACACTGAGGAAAGAGCAGAGCAAGAAATCAAAAATATTTTTGCTGTGGCGCACTCTGAAAAGCGAGACCCGAGCCAGCGCTGGAAGAAGGACCCAAAACATAACTTTTGGATTTTGGAGGAACAGTCGAATCAAATCAAATTACCTTCTCCAGGAAAAGCGAGGACTGAAGCATGCTTTCAGCCTAATTCATCACACTCGAATAAGTGACGCGAAGCTTAATAAATATCACATACCAAACATTTTGTACCAGGTCGACAACTAAACGTTCCCTTAATTGTCAGAGGATTAATGGACAATATAGTCACTCTTGCAATTTTCAAATTACTAACGTTCCCTTTAATTGTCAGATTGAAAATCCAAGGACAGAGCCCTTTTACAATGCCTCCATCATGCTAACATAGCGCCTTGCCTCCAAACCATCCCATAAAATCCCATCGCTGCACTTAATTGTTCAATATGAAGCCAAAGCATCTGAGGTAATTCAAATGTCTTTCTCCGATGAATATGTGCAATTGTCCTCTTTCCCTATTCTAATTTAATGCCATCTGGGGAAGGTGATTGGCTCTGTGTTGCCATTGCTGCCAACCGGGGTCAGCCTAACCATCAAGCGCTGTAATTGAGTAGTTAGTGGCAATTTTCTCCCCTAATTTCCATCTGCGAAATCCGGGCCTGGCATGGCAAATAGCACATTACACAGGCGTGATTGTGGCAAAGTGTAATAACATCGTTTCCACAGTTTGAAAACTTCCCCTGAACAAATGAGAATCACTGCCGTACATGTCATTTCCAAAACTCCTTCCTTCTCCCCCCCCTCCCGCACTCATCCTTGATCACACACACAAAAACATGTAAGGAAACACACACACACACACACTGGGTCGAGACACCGCGCAGAATAAAGAATGTAGTGACGTCCCATTAACATATAGATAATTAGCTGCTCCGACCGCCACCCTCCCCTTCAGCACCCTAATCCCCTGACAAAGGCTTTGACTACCACTATCACAAACACCATGTTGACGCCGACGCGGCTCTTAGGAGGCCATCTTGTTTGGCTTATTCACCATGACACGCTTCTATCAGAAGAAGATGAAAGAGGTGATGATTTATGAGGGCGTAATCCATAACCAATGCCATTCCTTGTGTATTTTCTGGGAGAAAAAGCCGGGGTGGAGTTGTAAACTAATGGACCGGCAGGTTTGAACACTGCGACTTGATAACTTTGGCTGGGAGATTTATGGTGATCGTAAAGCCGCGTCAGGGACAAAGAAGAGTGGAAATGTGAGTCGGACTACTAATGGCTAGGTTATCACACGGAATTTCACTCAATGCCGAACACATGCAAGCACACACAAAGGGGTTTATATTCCCATTTCATCATGTAGATGTGAATGCTTTATTCAAACTGTAATGATCTTTATTCAGAAATGTGAAAGGGATGATTTTAAGAAAATGTTATTTGGAGTAATACATTAAGCACTGTCGACTTGAGACACGATTTCCCCAGTAACATAAATTCGATTTTATAACTCTGGAAGGAAAGACTCCCTGCTTTTCCCTCATCTCTTCTCTTCCCTCTCTCTCTCTCTCTCTCTCTCTCTCTTTTTTTTAAACATTTTGTAATTACTTTGACGCACTACATCAAAAGCGAAGTAATAATAGTTGTAATTTAATCTATTCACACAAGTCATTTTCATAAACTCCTGCCTCTCCCTGCTTAATGTGCATTTCATTCATTATTGATCACGCGCTGATGATGTGGTAATGACAACAGCATTGTTTCCCCCCCCCCCCCCACCACCACCCTCTTTTTTTTTCTCCCCTTTTCTTTAAATGTAGACCTTGTGATTCAGGGTTTTCATTACAGGAGGCACACCGGGCCACTGGATTATCAAGGGCAAACAAAAGATAATTAACATGGAGAGGAATGCGGGACAGTCACCCCCCCCTCTCCACCTCCCCCCAGTTTGACACCATCCTACCACGGAGCGTCCTCGAGGTTCACCACATCCTGGTCCTTTGCACATGCGTTCATTGCAGCTGCCCTTCAGTCAAACAGCATAATTACTGAGGACTCCGTACTCATTTCATCCTGTCTCTCCATCGCCTCCCTTCTCTCCGCCTCCACCTATTCTTTCATGAATGGAGACGGTGATGGTGAGGTTGTGGACAGGACACCCTCGTCAGGTCAAAGATGCCTGAAAAGGAACACTGGGACTTCATTGCACTTCGTTGGGCAAAGTAAATGAAGTAAACGCATCCTCACTAGTTTAGTTTAAGCATTTAGTTAGCTTATTGCATATACAGTTTACAGTGAGTGTGTAGATCACAAACAGATACAACAAGGGAAAAGACTAAAAGCAGGAATTTCACTATAAAAGAAAACTTTTGATAAAAATGAGCAAAGAAAAGGGAAAAGAGTGAAGGGGATGGGTAATGTTTTACTTTTCTCATACCCCGCAAACTGACTGGCCTTTGCTAAGTACTGTATCTCACACTGTGTACCTCCATTTACAGGCTGCAGATGTGAATGTGGAAGGAAAGAAGCAGCATAAAAAAGGTGGTTTGCATGTCTGTTTTTCGCCCGTTTCTTACTGCTCTGTCAGGGACGTCCTAACAGACTACTGCATGAACATTTCATGGATTTCCAGCAGATACCTCTCTGAGATAGCTCTGTGTTAGCAGAAAGTCACAGTTGCAGCCCAGTCCGTCCATCCATCCATCCATCCGCCGGTTTGTCTATCGACCTGTCTTCCTGTCTGCTCACCTCACCCGCTCCCTCCTGCCACACAACCAAAGACCACAGTAGTCTGTGACTGACTACTCCGAGTGAAAGCCAAGGATTTTTATTAAGAAGTAGGGACAGCATTCATTTTTTAAAACCTCCTCAATAAAATATCATACGGTCGCTCCACATTCCTCAGAATTATAATGACATGAATATTTAAATTTAAATGCATTCCGAGCACGCCGGTTTTCTCTTCTTCACGACGGCATCAGATCTCATTTTCTACTTAAGCTCCTCCATCATGTTTATGCATATCCACATGCATGATACATATCTAGTTTTTTTTTTAAAGCTCCTTAATGCAGGCCTGATAATTTTGCTTGACTTTAATGGGGAATGACTCCTCATTGGCAAGCTTTTCTCTTTAAGACAAAAATAAAAAAATATGATCAAATGCCCCTTTCATGTCGAACAGAGGCTGTTTTTGAAACTTCTTACTCCCTCTCTCCCTCTGTTGCCACGGCTGCGAGTAAATAGATCAAAAAAGGAGGCGCAACTTTATATTCTAGTTTTGAAGCATTCTGTAATTGGACACATTTAATTGATATCCCTCAAGCCCATAATTATAATGTAAAAAGAAAGCGGAGGAAACACAGGCTTCTATCATAGAAATTCTATTTTTCTTTTTTCCCCCCCCTTTTTTTTAATGAATGAATACTTGATGGAAAATATGTCAGGAAAGAAAAGATAAAGTTTATGATGCATTTTAACACAGGAATAGCAACTATTGATTGATAATTTTGGGATGTATCATTATGTTCGATAACAGGAGTCCTTGAGGCAGGAATGGACCCTTGTGAGTTTCGCTCTCTGGGAGCTCGTACTCTCTGATCTCTCCTCCTCCCTGACAAGGAGCTATCACTTCCTTCCCTGATGGAGAGGGAATGGCGCACAGATAAGACTTTGTCATCTGCAGTATGTCTCTTCTGACACACTGCAGATGACTCAGTTGGACTCCAGGAGACGGTTAATTGAAGGAGACATTAAAAACTCTCTACTGTCAATCTGTATCTCCGGTTTCTACAGATAGGAGCGGTTCCCGCGATCTTACGATGGGCGCTGATGATCATGTGACTCAAGTGAGTTCCTGACTGAGACTGCATTAATTAAAAGTAAATAATAGACATATAAAAACAAATCTAGTGGCTCTCATCCACTCCGTGGTTGGTAGAACGGATCAGTACACTGTCAGAAAAGGGAACGGCTATAAATATTAAAAAGTATTTGCCCTCTGCCTCGCAACCTGTTGAGCGAAAGACTTCCTAGGCACAAAAGATCACCTTTTCATTCGCCAATCCGTGTGGTCCGATCTCACGCGGGTGTCAGAGCTGTGGCACTTGACATAAGGAGAGATGGTGAGGCTAAAATTAAGGACACAGCACCCAGGGCTTCAGCCATCGGAGCTGTCACACATATGCAAGAGCCAAAAATGACTAAATGTGCCAATATGAACAAATGTGTCAGGACTTAATTTACTCTATTCTCCTGAATGGTGACTTATTTCTTTCCCTCTCCATTTGGCCAAAAAGAGCTGATGCTACACAATGACAAGTGACCATGGTGAAATACTGAGAAGCGGACAGTCAACTCCATAATCACACCACTATGCTCTTTATCTGTCAGTGTGTCGTGAACAAGAGGGAGAATTTTTCATCTGGGCAGACAGGGAGACAGAAATGACACTTGTTTTTTTTTTTTTTTTTTTCTGAAGTCCTCTGCAGGTGCCGCGATACCGGGCATCTGTAGGGAGCTTAGCATGATGACAAGAGGCTAAAGAGGGCTGAGCGGGACCAAAGAGACGAGATCAATTTCAGTCCTCTTGATCCTGTGACCCCGGAGCCCAGAGAGAGTCTCTCAGGGAGTCCCAGCCCAGTGCGCAAAGGCTGGGTGACTTTGAAGTCGGGTCGGGGAGGCTGGGAGGTTGGTACTGTAGATCGGCTGAGGACTGGAAAATAACTGCTACTGTGTGTGTGTGTGTGTGTGTGTGTGTGTGTGTGTGTGTGTGTGTGTATGTGTGTGTGTGTGTGTATGCCCCCTGGTGTGTGTTTGTGCCTGTGGAGAGGAATGGGAGGGTTGGAGCTAAATGACAGTAACATGGTCACATCCTTGGATGAAATGGGGAGACGGAGGCAGATGGGGGTACTTGGCATTTCCTGCGCCGACAAGGCCAGCTTGTTTGTTGGTGCCTAATGAGCTCTCGGACTACTTTAATGAGAGGACTGAATCCATTATCATCATCATTTCAAAAGGAGGCCCCGGCTCTAAACAGCTCCCCACATTAGCAGGACTTACCCTTGTTGCACCATTTGATCAGCAAAGGCAGCAGGGGTTTTGACGAGCACACACACACACACACACACACACACAAACCCTTGCTTGTTAACACTGCACACCCTTTTTTACGCGGCCTTGACGCGAACACACGCATGCAGATGCACATAAATTACCTAAATGGCAGCTAGAACGAGGACATAAATACGCGCGCAAAGCGTCATGATGACCGTTCATTTGTTGTCTTTGGAGAAGGAGAAGAGAGGGGACTTTGAAGCAGGACCGCGATGCAAACCAACAGCAGGATGACGTGCGGGATAAAGGACAGAGAAAGGGAGGGATGGAGGGATGGAAGAGTTATGGAGTAAGAGCAAAATAGGGCATCCTCGAGGAGCACACAGGGAGAAAGAGAGAAAGAGGGGGAGAGAGAGAGAGAGAGAGAGAGGAAAAAAAGGTTGTGATTCATAAATAAACACAGAGTGCATAGTGATATAATGGCATGCCAGCAAAGAGGGACAGATTCCATTTTCATCGCCTTCACCACCTTTTCCAGCGACATCAAAGGACCAATTAAGGTCCCAGTGAAGCTGGCCGTCAAGGCTGCAGTGGAGGTCCTGTCAGCGTTAGCCTGCCCTCAGTGCTTGCTGTCTCTGTCTCAACCTCACACTGCTGACACTAGTGACAAGGACCCCTTACTGAACCTGCCTGCCTGCCTGCCTGTCTGCCTCAATTCCGGTTACCCAATATATGCATTTCCCACTCTCTCTCCCTCTCTCTCTCTCTCTCTCTCTCTCTCTCTCTCTCTGTAGCTTTGTTTCTTTTGCTCTCGTTCTTGTCTCACTCTTGCTTTCTTTTCAACAACCCCCCCCCTCCCACACACACACACACACACACACACACACACACACACACACACGCACACACACACTTAAAAGTTTTCTCCCCGTGTCGTTTTATCTCCCTGTATCTATTCCTCTCCGTTAAAAGCTTTTAATTTGACTGTTGCACAGCGCCACCCCTCAGCTGCGCAGTACAAGGGTTGGCAAATAGCTTTCTCAGAACTCAACGTCGATGTAAGAGAAGAAGAAACACTCCCTCCCCTCTCTCTCTCTCTCCCTCTCCCTCTCTCTCTCTCTCTCTCAGTTTGATAACTTCTTCGTTGCACCATTCACCCTCCCATGTCCTCCTCATGTATCTTTGGAATTACTGAAATGTTAACGTGCCTTTGCTGCCTTTGATATTTAAGACAAAAGGGTACAGATGTGCAGGCTGCACGCGCACAGACACAGGGCCAACTGGAAATGGGAAAGGAGCTTTAATCTCACTCTTTGTCATGCTCCAAAGAGTTCCTCCTCCCTGTGTATTTTTCTGAATCTCTTTGGTTCATCCTTCGCCTACCTCTCTGCCCTTTTACCACTCGCAATTCCCGCATTCATAATGGCACGCGGCGCAGTGCAGCAGCCGAGGGGTGGGCAACAATTAATGAGTGGCTGTTTTCGATCCACTGCTCACATTGTGGTTGCTACAATTGATTGCATCTCTGAAACAAAACCATACCAGGAGGTGTTATATTTCTGTGACAGGAGGGGGAAGCACAAAAGGAGGACTTGCGAGGGAAGATTAACGATTTTAACACTCGCAGATTAAACAACAGACCACCGGGTAAGAGATATGGCTGTGGGACGGATGCCTTTGGCCTTTCCTTGTGTGACAATTAAACATACAGATTTGTGTTTGTTAAAGAAGCTGTCAAAGTCTTAACCTCCTTCAAGAGGCACAGCCAAACTAGCAGGATGGTTCTGACATATATCCACCAGCCTAATACTGATACACCAGTATCTGACATCATTGTATCATTGTCAATTGCCTGGCATAGTTCCACCCTGAGGACAACAATGATACCATGGCACAAAGGCGGCTGTGCTAGTCTCTCTCTCTCTCTCACTTCCTATCTCTTCCAGTGATTCACCCCGTTCCTCATCTCCCTCCCTCCCTTTGGTATCTTTCTAGTGCAGTGGCCCCCGTTTACCACCATAACCCAAATTAGCTGGGCAGGCGTTATCCTCTCCATCGCTCGGCGCCGTTAGGAGAGGAGGAGGAAGGTGGGTGGTGGTGGCGGCGGCGGTGGTGGGGGTGGGTTGTGTGTGGCAGAATTTCCTTTCTGCCTCTGTGACAGCGCTATCTGACAGCGTTTTACATCTCCCCTGCTCTCCCCTCACTACACTCCACTGTCAGACAAAGAAATTAATACCCCCAGTGACTGTGTTTTAATTAAGCAATTTCATGCAAATTACACATTTTAGATTGTCAAATAATATACTGCGCAAAATTGTAGGCAGGCTGATCTGATATGCATGGAGTGTTATTCTTCCAGGCACTGTGCATACATGGAAAATGAACAAAAATGCTAATTTCTAATCTATTATGCAAACAGTGGAGATACTTACATAGATTTGCACGCCTTTCTCGGATAAATACCGCTCTTGAATTCTATGTATAGAATGACTGGGTTTCATGAGCAGTCTGCCATCGTTATTTATCTTATTTTGTCTTTATTTTAAATCGTATATCTTCTTGCTTTCCAAGCAACGCGTCCTAATACTCTCGATCCTCACAAGCCGTGGTCTGCACAGCGGGATAACATAAATAAGTAGATATGGAATAATCTGCCAAGTTTATGATTAAACACTGTTTCGAGATCTCATTGACAATGAATAATGAGGAGAGGACTGCCTGACAATCAAAGAACAACTTGACATACAGGAGAGAGGGAAAAAAAATCATATTTGAATATTCTCTGTCCTAATACGGTCTAATGAAACATGGAGCCCTAACTAATATTAATAATCCACACTACTCTCCTTCTTTTCACATTAGCACATTGAACTTATTTGGAATTCATTATAATCCACAAGCCTTTTAGTACACTGGAATCAGTAATGATGACAAAATGAATATAACATTATACTTTATTATAGCCGACTTGATTTAATCTGGGGTTGCCGCCATATGAGAGTCCTCAGAAATACCCCTCTTGAAAACCGCGGGTGTCAAAAGTCAGCATGCGCAGGTACCGAGTGAAAAAGCAATCCTTATTAACTGAAAGCTTGAGGAGGGGTCTTGCTGTTTCTTTGTGATTCAAATTCATTTAATCAAAGGTTTGTTTCTATATGCTGCCACTTAATAGTGTATATTACTGCATACAATGAGACTCCAATGAATTGCAATCCATCCAGTGTGCCGTTCCATTTTCTTCTCAAGACAAAAAATAGCAGGATAAGAGCAGGAGAAGGCGAGAGTAATGGTAGGGTATGGGAGAGTTGTTGACGTGCTTTCTGCATATTCAGAACAGCGTGCCTTTCAACGGTCGCGGATTCATACAATAACCAAGATTTTTTTTTTTTTTTTTTTTTCCCACCCCGTGGTATAATAACATGTGGATGAACAATAGGGAAATATGTTCACCACATATTCTAAAACATTGTGGGGCAATTACAGGAGCTCTGAATATTCCAGCTCAACAGGACGCTGCTCACAGGTCCCTCGACTGTGTGCTCCTGCTGTGAGGCCCTTTTTACATTATACCTCTCATCTCACTGAAGTCAACTCTCAGGTCCAGGCCAACCGGAAGACGGCGGTCACAAAACGGCTTCTTGAACTCCTGCGAGTTTCATCTAATGCGCAGTATGGCGGCTCAGGGCTCGGCGTGTGTTGGTGGAGGCGAGAGAGAGAGAGAGAGAGAGAGGGAGAGAGAGAGAGAGGATGAAGGGGGTAGAGTGAGGTGAGGGAGGGGGGGCAGAGGACAGGAAAGGATGGAGGGCATAGAAAGAAATGGAGATGAATAGAAAAAATGAGAAGAAAAACTATACTAGACTGATGTGACTATTTACTTCTAGGATGAGCGTGACAAAGTCTAAAGACGCTAAATTGAATGAATGTTTTACATTATTTTCTATTACGTAATCAGGTTAATAGAGGCATCCTCCTCTTCTTTTTAGCACGAAGGAAATGGCTCTCCATCTGTATCTGACAATCAAGCTACTTACTAAATAATTAAAGCACCAAGCTGCATAATACACTGTCTTGTGTCTTTTTGACCACCTTTTTAACCTCGCTCCCCTCTTTGTCTGTCTAGTCTCATATTTCCTCGCGCCATTTCCAAAGCATCCCCCTTCTCCCCTGCCACACTGAGGCGCTACCCTCCCATTCCCTCCAAACTAAACGGTAACCTGAGAGAAATTCAAAAATCATCCCCTCTCTGTGACTCCTGGATGAACCTACGGAATCACTCGAGGCCGGCGATGCAGCGAGGGGAGGCCGCGTCCTGCAGTCAGGTCCCGTGGATGTAAACAGAGACTCTGGCGACGGGGGCAGCCGACGAGACGGGAGGGGGGGGAGTCGGGAACTGGCGGGAACCATCAGCTGCACGCTCCCGACCTCCTCGCCGGGTATTAGACGGTGATTAGAAGATTCGCTGTGCCATCTGATTACCACATGGCAACAGCCTTTATTGATCCCAGGTGGGCAGAGGGTAAATGTTTATAGTATATCGCCTGGGTGAAAGGCACGGGGAACGTGATTCAAACACAGCAGTCAAACAGTGAAGCTCAGGCCAGGGATGGAGTGAGATTAGAGTTGAAATTCAAGTCAAATGGCAGTGACAACAACTTGGAAAGGAAATAGGCATGATGTAATAGGATAAACAAAAGGGTAATGGAGTGTTGGTAGGCATCACAAGGCTTCACCATGACATTAAATCCCTGTAGTGTAATTACTGCAATGATATTTCATAGATAAGGTGCCATGCAAGAGTTGTCCCATTCAAATGCCAAAAAAGGTTTTTAAGACGGCTTTACAAAGTGAGTAATGAGGTATGCTCATTGAGTACCAGATTACTCAGAAGGTCATTAGTCACACGGATTGCTGGACAAAATACCACAGATGTTGTCGTCACGCAAACGCAAAAGGAGAAAAAAATAAATCGCGTTGGGTTGCGGGACGACCTCTCGCCTTGAGCTTTGCCCAAAAGTGTCAGGAGGGGCGGTAAACTGGAAATTGTTCTTCATCTTCATCTTCAGCTGTGAAGCAAGAGGCAGACAACAACAAGGAACAGGGCCCTGGATGTTGTGCTTGCTCATTAAGTCTGCCCAGAGGTAAGCCAATTGATCTGCAATTCATTCTCACAAGCGTTAAATCGATGCGGGGAGACATGAAAAGCCCCAGATTTTTACGACTTCAGTCAAAGATTCCTGAAACGCTTTGTAACAGCAGATAATGGTAATCTGCCTTGTTTGTGACTCAGAACTGAGCGATCAATATGGTAAAATGGGAGAGAGGGGGGGAGAAAAAAAAGCCATGTACCCTGAGAGGAAGTTGATTTGAATGAAAACAATAGAGCGCTTTTTTTTTTTTTTTCCAGAGACTATGTTGTCTATACTTCCAGATAGATCATTATACATGCATGCACCGTGCTCCCCGTCTTCCTCAATGCTTTTATGCGCCACAAATCCAAAATCAACCCACTTCAAGATAAATGATGGCGCTCACCAACCTTATCCACTTAAATATACCACGCCAAAGTAACCCGCTAATTATATTCCTTCGGAGACCTCCGTCGCATATGCAAACACACAAACAACGGAACTCTAAGTACAGTATGTGACACCTGAGCGATCCATTACGGCTCGCTCCATATTGATTGACAAAGCAGCAACATAAAGTAATTATAATTGATTCCAGATGAGGCTTAGCCTGCCATACACAGATCCTCCTCCTCCTCCTCCTCCTTTTCTCTCTCTCCATCTCACTTACTGCTTGGAATCTGAATAGGGAGCTCGGGTAATTAGGTCACGCTGTTAAATTTTTAATGATCTCTGAAATCATATTCATGCTCACAGTGTGTCAGGTACACGTACAGCCAGCCTGGAGTGATACATCACCATTCTATGACATGAACAGAAGGCCTTAGCCATTTAATTGTGTGACCTTTTCGACCGAGCACCGGGTGAAGCCATCGGGAGAGAGAGGTATTTAGTGGGAAAATGAGTGATTGGGTATTGGTGAGATGTACAATGCACAAGCTCGTCATAATAAAACAGACTTGGACATTTTGTGTGCCCGCGTGTGTGTGTGTGTGTCTGTGTATTCATTCTTCGTGAAGGAGGAGTCTGCGTTAAGGTAGTCTGATCGTGGTCTTCATGCTGCATTTTTATGAAGGTGGTGGCTCAGTCAGGGTCAAGGTTGAGGCCATAGGTTATAAAGGTCAGATGCAGAGACAAAGGCTGGCAGCTATCCCATAATTTGTAATGACAGATGATCATCATCTGTCTGATGGAACATGTGCTAGGAAAGCAGGAAGAAGGAAAAAAAAAGTCTACTGAACACAACCTGGATGAATATTTCTCTTCACTTGCAGTCCTATTTTATTGTGTATGCTATTATTCCTGTCTACGCCGATATTCACCGGTTACTAACAAGTTGTGACACCCTGCTGTTAAAAAATAGTTGCACTAGTTGCATAGTTAACTTAACCTGACTAAGATAGCTCCAGCACTCAGCTGCCCAAAAAAAAAAAAAAAATCCCCAGAGTGCACTGCTGTTTTCAGCACCAGTTAGCGACAGAAAAAGCCACTCTCAGCATGATGTGGCTTGTTTAAGGTGGAGTTTTTGAAAGTGGTCATAGTTTTATGATGTAGTTTACTAGTTTATTATTATTAGTTTTAACTATTAAAGTAGTTGTAACTATTAATATCCAAAGTTTTTTTTATGTATTTATTCTTTAAAAATATTGCCTTGGAATTCCACACATATCGATTACGAGCTACTGTCAATGCAGTATGCCCAATGATATACCAAGTATATTATGTTAAAATGATTAAATTGGTATTATTCTGACATTTTGTGGATTTTTTTTAAAATGAAAGTACGATAAATAATCAGGTAAATCCAGGATGACACTGCTGATAGTGCTATATAAGCACACTGTTGCACTAGGGGCGTTGCAATCCCTGTCCAAAGTCTGCGTCCAGATTAAAATGTATAAGAAATACTGCTTTTGTACCAACAAACAGATAAACCAATGTGAAAGATAAAATGAAAAAAATCTCTTTTATTTCACTTTAATCTATGCAGATTGTCCAAATTTTTTAATTTTACTGTATCTGTGTGTCTTTAGCCTTGGCACAAATGTATATTTAAAAACCTCGAAATGATAGATGATTTTGTTGTAAGTGTCCATATTTTCTGCATGTGAAAGATATTTACTCAGCAAAAACCAGTATCCTTGCAGAGTATGGTATTCCACTTTCCAAGCTGTCTTTGTTGCCATTTTTCTTGTTGTTGTTGTTGTTGTTGGTGGTCATGTGGCACCCAGCGAAGGGACAACAGTGTTTGACCTGGTACTTACAGTAACCTGTTTTGGGGCCTATTTTTACCTTAAATCTGAGTTATGTACGTCAGCAGTTCAGCTCTGTATGCTTTCTTGATACATCAGCAGGTCAGAAGACCCATGTTAAACAACATGTTAGAGATGGACTCAGTGAGAAACAGACAGAGAGCGCACAAGAGTTGAGAAGGAGTACCTTGCTCACCTCATACATGTAAAATCCTTCATTAGTGAGTGATTGTCTCATCCCGCGCCGTGCATCTGACAGTAACGTGGTCTTGATCCACCATAATTACCCTTCCCATGGAAATGATTGCATCTTGAGTTTCCAAACTGACAACTCTATTTGGACACAAGTAATCCGCTTTCTTGGCTGCGGCTGATACCTGAGCATAATCTGCCCAGTCAAGCGGCAAAGGAATGGCAGCGCGCTCTCTCGCAGCCGCGGCATGAAACACAAACGATGAAGCTTCTCCCCCTGTTGCACTCTGGCAATTTAACCCATCCTGGGTTTGTGGGTTTTTTGAAGCATGTTTTTTTTTTTCTCCCCCCCCTTTTCTTCATCATTGTAAGTGCTTGCATGGCTGGAAGGAAATGGAGATGTAACCGGGGATAGGTTGCCAGCCTATGTACAGCGCGATCTGATCCGTAGATTAGCTTGCTCCAGTATGGTGCAATCCAGAGATCAGATTAAGCCATGTTCGTCCACTAAAAAGTGGTGGGTATTGACTGGATTTTAGACTTTCAACAAGGGATAAATTGCACTATGGAGCAATGTTTAATGCCATTTCGCCCTATATGAACCCCCTCCGCCGTTTATCATAAAATCCTGCGTATTTCTGTTTTTTTCTCCTCGTGTGAAAACATGAAAAAACACCTTAAACAAACTTCTGCCAGCTACATTTTCAAACCCTCTTACGGCAGAAACAAACGTATGACATGAAACTTTAGCATGTTCACGAGCAGCAGCATATCGGACAGATGTGGGTGAGAGTATTGTTGACTTGAGATATCCCGTCGGAGTTGACTATGTATCAGTCACAGTGAGACTCGTCTATTCATAGCGATAATTTGACACAAATCGCGACACATTCTCACACATACAGAGGTGTTGAAGCCAAACCAGATTGTGAAAAATAAATTGTGGATGTGGAAAAATAAAAAGACAAAGACCAGGGAGAAAGGAAAAAAAAACATAAATCAACAGAGCCTAGCAAAGAGCAAATTAATAGAAATGGCACCTTAAAACAGACTTAACAACTTGGTGCTTTCCATTCATTAGTGTGCCCTGCTGTTAATACATCATTGTGTGAGAGGCATGAAGGACAGGCAGTGACGGGATTACACCCCCTTCTAATAGCACGTTGCTGAAATTAAAATTCACAGGGAGACGATGCATCAGGGAAAAGTGTAAGAGGTAGTTGCGTGATGGAGTTGGGGGAAGAAAAAAAAAGAGTGGAGGCTGTCAAGGCAGGGAGGGAGGGAGGGAGGGGGGGTAAATAACAGAGGATGAAATGACTCCCATAAATAGCGGCGGAGTCTAGAAGGCCATTAGGCGACGTAGCCAACATGACAAGGCAATGATGCTGGGTAAATACTCGCTATTTATTCATTTAAATATCGTTCAGCTGGCTGAAATAATCATGACGAACAACCGCTGCCAGAGCAGCAAGATTAAGGGGGCCAAATAACATACAAAAAACAATTTTGTGCAGCTCATTTACAGTGGGGAAAATATCACTTGACGCGGACACAGCAAGCATAACTGATTTCACTTTCAGCTGCGGATTCCTCTGAATCAGGAGGGACTAACGCGATCAGCTTTTCACAGCCTGTTTATGTATTTATGTATTTATCTATTTACATTACCAAGGGAGCTGTGGTGAATGCGTGGTTGTCATGTTTGCGGAATCCCCATTTCTTAATAAGGCTAAGCCTCTTCTTATGAGCCTGGAGCAACAGAGCTAAGCTCTCCCGCTCTCTCTGGTTGAATATCTAGAGTCAAAAGGAAATCAATGGACTAATAAGATAACTAATAAGAGGGCGTCACAGTGTCAGTATCTGCTTTTTGTCAGATGAAGACATGGACGATGCGGCGGACGCGCTTGAAAATCCACAAAAAGTGTGACCTTGATCGGAAGTTTGAGCGCAATCCGCCAGCCGCTGAAGTCCGCCAGCACTCAACATATCACGATTCACGAGGTGAAAAGGTGAAAGACGGCTTCTCTGATACGAGATCACTTTCTGCGGATACTCACAGAAGAATATCACAATAAGAGCGTCTGGTCCTTTCAACCCTACTCTCAAAGGGACGAGTCCCCAGAACTTCTGGCGCTGAGGCCAGGACTGGAAAAAAACAGAGGAGCTTTTTCCATATGCAGCTGTGGCTCTGTGTGTGCATGTGTCTGTCTGTGTGCGCACTGTCAAGCAGAAAAAGAAGAGGCCTAGACAGACACACACACACACACACACACATACACACACACACACACACACACACACACACACACACAGGCAACATTCTGGAGAGAGTTGTGCGTTGTAACTTTATGATTTGATGTCTCAGGGCATCTGAGGTCACTAATAAGAATGTGTTTATGCAGAGTGCGAGTATCTTTGACGTTTTCTATCCTCCCTCTCTCCTCTCTCCCTCTTCTCTCTGTTTTTAATTATTTACAGTTTTTGAGGAAAAAAAAAAAAGAGAGAGAAATAAGTAGTCAAGCTTTTGGACATTCCTGATGCTGTGCTGCACTTTCTCTCTGAAACTTCATGCATATTTAAAGTTAATAAAGCATATTCCTTACCTTTTATCCAGGGCTTTTTAATGCAGGGCATAAAGCGGGAGGCAAGTGTGTGTGTGTGCATGCGTGCGTGTGTGTGTGTGTGTGTGTGTGTGTCCAATCGGTTATCTACTCTCCTCAATAAGCCAACTCTCAGAAAGACAAATCTAATCCAAGATCAGCACCATCACAGATTATAGCCAATTCTTCAACGGTGACGTGACCTCCGATCTGACCTCTCGGACAGTCAGGACAGTCAGGTCGTGTAAAGCTACAAACGCTGACAAACCTCCATCAATCACCTGTCACCTGCAAGAGTCCAATGAAAAATCATGAATAAATGAAGCAGTTGCCATGGGGCGGCGCTATGATGAACATCTGGATGATGTTTTTTTAGCTATGAGAAGCTAAAAAAAGATTCTCACGAGAAGGTGCATGTTCAATATTTATGCCCGACTGTGTTCATTATGTTTGAAGAACTAGTTTAGGGCTGAACTCTAGTGCTTAATCTATTTATTTACCGGTTTATTTTAGGGGCAGTGCACATTAACAGCCAAGAGCATATTTTCATCACAAAATCACCCTAAAAATATCATATAAAACACACTGTGCTGCATTATTAGATATGAACTCAAACATGCCAAACAGACAAACAGACATAAAACCACACACAGAGTACATAGAGTACATAAATCACTCACGCTAACAGACACACAAGGAAATGAGGACAGACTGGTGATAGTAAGATAGCGATAGGCTGACAGCAGACAGCAAAGTACACAGCACAGACAGCGCGAGGACAGCAAGGTGGAAGTGATTATTAATGCTGACAGAGCTGAGGGCTAATTAACCATTTCTTCAAGGGAGCTCTCAATAAAATGCATTAAATTAATACGGGCAGGGACAGAGTTAGATTCTTGTGCAGCTTCAGCCCTGTAGTTTCAAAGTGGGGGTCAAAACATGTACTCTAGATTTGAAACAATAATCTATTAGCCGGTTAGTTGATCAACAGAAAACAAAAACAAATTGAATTTTATAGAGCAAAAATGCTAAATACTGTTGTTGGTTGCTGCATCAAGCTTCCTACATTTGAGGATTTACGACTTTTCTCTTGATAAAAACTGCATGTTTTGGTGTTTTAGGTGAAGAAACAAACAAACTGAATATGTTAAAAATAATAAATAATTAATTAGTTAATCAAAAAAGTCAATAAAGAAAATAACACGTGCATATCAAACGGCTGTGTTCTTTGTATAGCCGGACCAATATGGGCGTACTGGCCGATATTCTGGGCCCGTTTTAGCCTGTTTTTGGTTTGTCAACCAGAGAGCAACTTTATGACAACTTTATCTCTAACATCAGTCTCAAAAATCCAGTATCGGTCTGGCTCCAGTGCCTGAGCGGGTACATGTGCATGTCTGAGTGGTCTGGTGAAACCAAGGTGTGTGCGCGTGTAGGAGGATGGCGTCTCCGCTGTGAACAAAAGGCTGCTGGATGGAGGATTTGGAGCGAAGTCTTGACTGGGGATCCTCATAAATCACTGGCCTAGCGGCTGGATTCTGACAAGCCTGTATAGCTTTATCTGCTGCTGCTGTTCGCTCTCGTGCCCGCCTGCCTGTTCATCTCCTGTTTATGCATATCCAGTGGATATCCCACCTCTTCTCTCTCTCTTTGGATAGCCCTCCTCCCTCTTCCTCTCTCTCTTTTACCCTCTTCCCTCCTCTTTCCTCATCCCTTCTGTTGTCTACTTCTCTCCCTCTGATTCCCCTCCAGTAGGCCTGGTCTTCTCAAGGCCTGGCCAAGCCTAGAGCCTCCCAAAGACCCTCTTTTCCTCCTCTGCCCGCTTAATTGATTCTGCTGGGGCAAAAAAAAAAAAAAGAAGAGATATATAACTCATAACTTATTTATGCTGCCCTTTGATATGTGTGATATTTAAGAAGGGTTAATATGTATAGGGTTAATCCTTAAGGGGGGAGATGTGTGAAATTTTCATGAAGTACTGACCAATAAGATGAGATAAAATGAAAATAAAATGGAAGTTGGAAGTTGCGGCACGGGCCTCTCTCTGTGGGACGTTGCTACATTCGCATACCAAAAAACGAATCAGGGAATGAAATCAACTTTTGAGGAATTTATTTTTGCCATAAAATCTTGAATCCAACTTTCCACAGACCACCTGGGAGAGCTTGCACATTTTTTCTGCTGTTTTTTTTTTTTTTTAATGGAGGAGAATATAAAGTTAGGCAAAAGACAGTTTCCACTTACGGCAATCCTAAAGCCAAAAATGCATTTCATATACATACGCCATTTACCTTCTGGTGCATGTGTAGGCATTATATGTGTGCGAACGCCCACGCACATGTATGTATAGTCTGTGGGTGCTGACAGAGGGAGGGGAGACCATGCTCAGAAGCTGGTGCGCAGAGGCTTGTGGGGCTACGGTCCCAGCATATTCATAAATCAGGCCTTTCAGGGAGCTGTCAGAGGCTCCATAATGAGGGTCATTACTCAGGCAGGGTGTCAAAGCTACTATCACAGGGACCCGTCCCTGGAAATCACACTCACTCTGCTCCTTGTTAAATAAACAGTGCAGTATACAAAATGGCAAACAAGCTGAGGGTCAATCTGATGCAGTGCGGGGCCAGGCAGGCCTCCAGAGTAATTTACCCTCGGGGAATACCTCTCGGCTGGGGAGATGGATTATAGAAGGCCCTCGAAAAAGATTAATGGAAGTAAAAACACAAAAAGAGGAACAGAGGAAAAGAAAAGAGAGAGAAAGATAGTCGGAGGAAGGAGGGATGAGGAATTTGGAGGGCGGAGATGGACTGACAGATGGATAAACGTGGCTGCGTGAAAGAGAAAATTCCCCTGTCACTCTCAAGAAAGCAAACAAATGTCCAGTGCGCGTGATTCTACATGCGTCTTCACACAAGCTGGGAAACTACAATTCGAGTTTAAACAAAGAAGAAGAAGAAGAAAAAAAAAACAAAAAAAACAATATTGTCAGAGCTTGTTTTTGCTGACATGAGGAAGTGGCACCTATATTTGGTCTGAGCTTGCAGTGCTGATGCAACGGCCCAGTAATAACAGTGTCGGAACATCTGTTATCAAATATTCATTCTTTTATTGCCTTGCTAATATCTAACACATGGCTATATTAATTCGGGGTGATGGAGGTGGTGCGGCTTGGCAGGTAATGGCAGATCAGAGAGTTGAGATAAAGAAGACGGAGGTCTGAAATGTCTCTGTGTAGTGTGGAAGCAGATCCCCCCCCTCCCCCCCGTGGAATACAACTACCTCCGTGTCTTCTATCAGACCCAGGCTTTATTTTTAGTTAATTATTGTTAATGAATCACATTTTACTTCCGATGTCACGCCGCCACGTTATCTTTTTTGCTCAGAGTAACTATTATGCAGTAATTTTACTCATGTCACAACAAGCTCATCTCAATACACTGGGAAGAGAGCAATGAACAGGTAATATTTATACCTTTAATCTTGGTTGTAATATACTATATCATATCTCTGTGGGAAAGGGCATGCACCTCAACCCCCCCCCCCCCCCTCCTCCTCCACACATCCACACACACACACACACAGTAATCAGTATGCTGTGAAAAATTCAAGTATGCGATATTTGAACCCGGTTTCATCTAAAATAACCATTTACAGACTGAAAAACTTTAATCTCCTCCGCTAAAGAACATGTAAATTATCAATAATGTTTAATATTCCAGTCACTTCCTGGCTCAGCGATACAAAAAAAAAAACAGTGCAACTGTCACACGGGGTGTGTTCAAGGACAAAATATTGAATACTTCCTACAGTAGCGCGGATGTGCCCTCTTCTCTGTTCTCCCCGCTAACCAAACAGCTAGAAGTGCTGCTTTTTTTTTTTCCTTCTTCTTTTTTTTTTTTTTTTTTTTTTTTCACCCACTGATTTTCAGCTCACCTACCTGAAGGCAAAAAGATTAATCTTTTACATCTGTGAGTTTTAGACAGGCGCTCATGCTGTGCGAGACACTGCTAAAGCAGCCAGCCCTTACGCAATGCCAATTAATGATTTTGTCATTTCAGTGACGGGGAGGGTGGTGGTGGTGGTGGTGGTGGCGGCAGCGGAGGGTGCTGCTGTGAGTTTGTCAGAGTACTTTTAAGGCACAACTGCCATTGTAATTTGCGGCCATCTGTTTCGGCGCTGGAGTTGAGAAGGGGGAGAGCGAGGGAGAAACGAAGGGGAGTGAAGCTGAAGACAGTAGTAGCCGTGTGATGATGCGTTTGTGCGACTAGCTAGCGTAGAGTGCACGCTGGCTGCCATGTCTTGGGGACATGCGGGGAACATATGTTGTCTTGGAGCCCCAGGGCTGACATTGAAGATGAGGAAAGACAGTACTTCAAGGCAAATGTTTTCCCTGAAGTGAGGCTGCCACAGCCTATACGGCTCCGAGTATTGACAAGTCTCCCGTGGACCGCCAAACGTTGAGATTTACACACAAACGTAAAGGGCGACTAACAAAGTGCTACCAGCTGAGATTCCCCCAGACTGCGAACGGAACGGGACAGATGCCTCCCCCCAAAAAACCAGATCATTTCATCAGATTAGCCTGGAGGAGATGCATAATCACACATGTTACTCTGCACGCACCTGCGGCTGCGCTTGTAGCTGTGACTGTACTCTGCGGTAGCACAGCTGAGCTGAGGCCAGGGGGACTCTAAAGACTATACATTATAGTGCAAATAACATGCTACGATCGCTGCGCTCGGTACTGTGTAATTACCGCAAAGAAGGCCTCGATGCTTCTATAATAATTCGTAATAATTTGAGATAATGCTGTGCGGCAAATATGCACTTCTACCATTTAAAACACTGATGTCTTCTTCACTGTCTTGCACTTTCCTTACAGCTGTAAATGTACCCCATAATGACTCTCTCCTTAGAATAAATCTACCAACCACATGGCTCATTATGTTTAATAAAACTTAGTATCCATGTTTTATATACTGCTTTCTGAGTGCACTTAAACTGAACTAATCAAACCTACTATACTGTATTGTAAGAGCAAAGTTAGCATGCTGATATGTGGCGTAGCTACCAGAAAAATACAGCACAATTTGCCAGATCTTTAGATATAACCTGATGCAATAGGCAGCTAAATGCACAAAAAGTTCAGCGCCGACTTTTAAAAGCACTGGAGGAATTTATTTAAAGCGCTAGTGTTTAAGTTCTGTCTAATGCATATCCTATTCCTCGGTGAGTTTGACTTAAAACACTTCATGTTCAAATGTAGGGCCCCGCACCTTGATGGCTGGCTGAGAGCGACACGATAATTGACCCAGCTTAATATCGCTGAGGTGTTTGTATGAGAGCAGAGCGAGGGCCTTCATTAGGGCCCCACTAGCGGAGGGCCTAAGTGTCTCGCTCCCTTCTCCCTCTCAGCTGCATTCAGGCCTATGATGAATGGCTGCAGAGATGGACTGCTGCCGAGGGAGAGTGCCTGACGGGCCCGGGCAAAGCCTTGGATGATGAATAATGACTCTGTAGCCGTTTCCCCACAGGAAGCCCTCAGACTCTGGTCGGCTTCTACAAAGGAAATCCGGTTGACAAGCTCCCCTTAACCAGGGACCGAACCCTATCACGGTTAGGTGTGGCTGGGGATTGCTGAGATAGTGTGAGACATCACCTGCTCGAGACAGGATTCATCATCTCATCAAAAGCTTGCGCAGCTGAAGCGAGTGAAACAGGAAGAAAGTCCTCTCTCTTTCGGAATGAGGAAGAAGAACTCTCAGCAAAAAAAAAAGACAAACTGTCTGAGAGGACTTCTCAAAAGCGGTGGGCAAAAAAAAAAAAAAAGAAGAAGAAGAAGAAGAGGCAGCCACAAGAAAGAGACAAAGAGGGAAAGGAGAGAAAAAAAATCAAAGAGCACGTTTGCAAATTAACTTTGACTGCTCAACAAGGAGCGTGTGTTGACAGGGGAGAGAGATGATCTGATTTACTGACACAGGCAAAGGATAGAAAGAGAGCAAGCGGGGAGGCACGTGAGACAAAACAAATTCAATCATCTTTTCCATCAAGAGGAAAACCTTAGCCTTTCCTCCACAAAAGACCCCCCCGGCTTAAATCAATTGCAAACAAACCTGATTCCGCGACGAGACACAGGGGGAATAAACAGTAGCTTTCAATTTAATTCAGCCCCGCGCCCTGGGAGAGGAAAACTTTCATCCATCACTTTCATGTGCCTCGCAAGGCAGCCGTAACTCTGAGTGCGTGGTGGAATTGGTGACAGCGGAGGAACGGTAAATATGCCTCAACAAGCAGCTCCGCTGACACAGTCAACGTGTTTACAGCAGTATACACATGACAGACAGCGGCATGTGAACGGCAATGCATACATGTTATGATCAAGCCTCTCTCTGCTTGTTTGTCAAGGTACAGTAGGGAGGTGCCCTGCAGGAGGTTAAGGATTTACATCAGCCCTCTTTAAAGTCTTTCGCGTACATCTGAAAGACAGCCGTGTGAAGTGTTTCTGTTGCCGTAGCTGAAGTTAGAATGACGGAGGGTATTTACTGCTGATGTTTACACACGCTCGAGGGCATTCAGTGTTTTTATGGTGCGAGGAAGGCGTCGTCTGCCGCAGCGTCGACTGAGTTTGAGAATTGAACATTTGATCGCTTAAATAGAGTTAAACAATTCATTTGTTGGCATTCGGAAAAAAAAAAAAAAGTTTTGTCAGTTTTGACAGCGCGTGTACAAAACCATCAAGCAACGCTCTCCTCTTATATTTTTCTCCCTCCAACTTTTTAATCCAACTTTTTAACCCTCGCCGTGTCCGCCGTTGGTGTTGCTAAAAAACAAAAAAAAAAAAACAAAAACAAAGACAAAGATGTTCTGGTTTCACTTTTGCTCACGCCACCTGCCTTGCCGTTCACGGATAGAGCCTCCAAACTATTTCTTAAAGCCTCCCGAGCCGGAGAGGCGGCTCCGCAGCCCCCTATCCGGGATCCTGTCTCCATGCATTGTGTCTGAACGAGTAGGTGGTCTACGCAGTACCTGTATCTGCCTACCCTGCCTAGCTGAGAGCTGGGTCATTAATCTGCCCTGACTGATGATGAGCATTAGCATACAGCACGTAGCCGGTATGTGTAAGTGGCGTGTGTGTGTGTGCGAGAGCGGGAGAAAGGTGAAAGTAAGTGTGTTTAAGTGGGTTACCGGTGTTAAAGCGCATGCAGTTTTGAACGCGCGTGTGAACGTTGGCGCAGGCTGTGTCTGTGCGTGCGTGCGTGTGCATGAGTACAACTTCTAGCCCCCCCCCCCAACCCAAATCCCCCACCCTCCCCTCTTCATGACTCCGTCCGACCACTTCCCCTCCACTTCCTGTCATTAAGACACACTCAGCCTTCCCTTCCTCCCTTCAAAAATATTCTCAGCAGTTTTTTGTCAATCCAGTAATAATTCAATTTAGCAGGACTGGCCGGGTTGGGACTGCCATTAGTTTGGAGGAGGTGATTTAAGATTGATGACTTGTGTCCCCTGGGAGTCGATTCCTCATCTTTTGGGGTGGGGGGTGGGGGGTGGGGTTTGAGGAGAAGCGGGAGGGTGGTGGGGGAGCCCGCCGGTGGCCGGGGCTCTTCGGCTGCACCGGGCGTGGGAGTCGTCGAGCGAATTAAGGTTCCGAATTGATTTCCTCCAAATTTGAGCTGACTAATGTGACAAGTGGCAGCTGTGAGCGCCTCACCGCCGCGGCCTCGGCTGTCTCCTCCGGGCTCCTCACTGTGACACTGTGCCGATGCAGGCAACGGAGGGAAAGAGCTGCACCGCTGTTCATGCTCACAGGTACACACACATACACACACACACACACACACACACACGCACACAGATGCGAGCACACACACCGTAGCAGGTTCACATGGCCACATCTCAGGATGGAGACAGACAAAGACATGCAGAGGCGCCGCGGAAAATACGCGCACACAGCAAGTGCGTACACATTTACACACGCACACACACCGCCACTCCACCCCTGTGACACAGTGTTGTGCGGAGCTGCTCACCCATCAAACTCAAGTCAGTGACACAAATTACAGCCGAGGACTGGATGAGGAGAGCGTTGCTTGGCCCTGACACAGACACACACGGATGCACCCACACAGCTGCAGCGCTGATGTACACACACAGACACACACACACACACACACACACACACACACACACACACACACACACACACAGCTACAGCACTGACAAGGAACAGGTCAACATGATGACACTGGTGAATAATTCAAGAGAAAACTGAGAGTGAAAGAGAGAGCGTAGTGAACAGAAAGAATTGAGAGAGATGGTTGATATATACAGTAAATAAAAAAAGAGTGGAGGGAAGGCATCACTCTGAATGCATACTGTACATACTGTATTCCTTTAGAAATCATACACCTTGTCACAGATCTGTATACCATCATGAGAATGTTTTATTCAGGGGCCACCACAGAAGGTAAAGATCCATTAATCCACGACTGTACTTATGTTCCACCATGTATTAGGACAACGTTTGTATTACAAATGCTGCTTTCTTCAAAAAGCAGGGGGAGAAATTCGCTGAGGGCGAACCGCGAATTTTCCTCCCTCCGCAACAAACTAACGGGCAGCTGACGTATTTGTTTTTAGCAGCTCCTCGTCTCGCCGCTCCGAGAGTCACCAGGGGTCTGTCTCAGCCCGCGTGACAGGTTATAGACGGCTTAGAGGAACAGTAAGCAAACAGTGTCTCTCTCCGTCTCTCTCTTTTTTTTTCTTTTTTTTTCCAAGAAACAAAAAAAAAAAAATGTGCAGCCCTTGACGAGTCAACGTTTGGAATTGGTTTCACGCATGAACGCAGCCTTTAAGACAAAAGCACCTCAGGAGATAATTACAGTGTCAAGCATACCCTGCCAAGTGCCTGACGATTGCCCAATATTTAGCTTTAATTAAATCAAAGCAGAAATGTAATTTCTCCTGAGTGAACTCCACACACAGAGTGGATTCCCAGAAACACACAACATGGCTGACTAATGCATTTCCTTTGTCCCTGTCACATTGCGCCTATCGCTTGTTATGGCCCCAAACTCTCCGTGTCCTGGAGGTAAACTAACTCTCTGCAGGAAGAAAAGGAAAAAAAAAGAAGAAGGAGAAGAAGAAGAAGAAAAAAGGCCTCTTGGCGCGACACGCCGCAGCTTTCTCAGCTGGTGTGTTTACATGTGTGGAAAACAGCCGCAAATTAGCCGTAAACAATTGGAAATTGTGTCCGGGAGCGTTTTTTAGCGCCGTTCTTCGGGGGAATGGTGTCGAGGGGGCCACGCGCCCGGGATGTGTCTGTTGCTGTTTTTTTTTTTTTTTTTCCCCCAACCGAAGTAATTTGCTTTGTTCGAAGTCTTTTACGCTCCTGACACTTGCTTTGTAAAAGTGCGCTTTAACATATCTGCCTACTTTTTTTTTTTTTCTTCTTCCTTTCAACTTCAACTTTCTTAACAGCGGCTGCTTTGTCATTTGTGAAGCCATTACAATGTGCCTACATGCTGAGGTCAGAACAATTATGGCTGCAACGCTTCATATAAATGGATAATATACATTTTTTTTTCCCATCAACATTTGAATATGAATACAAACACGGAGGTATATGCCTCGATGCCACATGCTGAATGAAGTGAACAAATGTGGAATAAATACCACAGTGAGAGCTTACGTCAGTCTCAATGACTGTTAGTCAATCAATGTGAAAAAGTTAAGCTGAGGCTCCACTGCCATAATATGTTGTTGTGTGAGCAGGCAGCTCAGAGCTCTGGGTTTTTTTTTTTTTTTTTTCATTAATGTGTGCATGCAAGTGTATGTTTTTCTCTCCGTTACACTGGGGAATTAAAAACAGCTCCTGTCTGTTTGGACTGCAGTACAGAGCTCGCGGATGGCAAAAGGTCAACACAAAATTAATATGGGCATTAATATTCCTAATGCAAACTCACAGCGCCCTGTGTGTCAAAGTTTTGAGCGAGGTCTGCACAAAGTTTAATAAGACCTCTCTGTGTGTGATCTGTGCTCGGCGCCTGGCAACGTTCAATACACAAGCGCGAGTAAATGCACACACACACACACACACCCACGCACACACACACACACACAGATGTGTGCGACGACACGCGCGCATATGCACATTGTGAAATTGTAAAGTATGCTGCGCGTGGATATTATGAATGTCTTTGAAGCTACTGATCAGCACAGAGTGCAGCGGTGCAGAGGTCTAATTGATTGTAAAACAGTTTAAAAAGTGCTTGAAGTGCAAAAAGACTGGAAGGTTGTGTCGCGTGCTAAGGGATGTAATTACCGTTATGATGTGAGGAGGGGATTTGACTCTACAAATTCCTTTAAACTGTCGAACACTGTATGTAAACACCGCGGGTACGGCTGCTGAAAATACCAAAAGCAAAGAGAGTCAAATGGAGTGAAAGTGCTACCGCATACGACGCTAATTTCCGCCGTTGCAACGTTCTGTATATCAGATTTTCAACTAGAGGAGCTGTATACTCTAACTGCAGGGTGTTCATAACAACAACATTAAACCACAAGTGACAAATAAAAAGATTCTGAGTGAAAAAAATAATGTTGTTTGTGTTTTTACGACTGAAATTTCAGCTTCCGTTTGTGTCAATTTGCGCTGAGCTAACGCAGCGGGCTCGAGCATTTCCCATCTGTTGGGGCTCTACCTGGTGTTATTTATGTGGGTCCTTGTTTAGGGATGCACAACTGCACATGTGCCTAATTAATCCAGTCGACAATTAGATATTGTTTCAACTGCAGCTGAGGGCAATTAGCGCATGGCGGTACGCGTATGCCGGCGACGGAGCAGATTAGGAAGAGATGCGGGCGCTTGTTAAAATCTCTTACCTAAGGCCACTTGTGCAGAACTCCTCCTAATGATCCTCTAAATGTTGTTGATGGAGAAATAATCCATTTTCCTGTTGTTAAGCAGTGCCTTTGGAGTTTGGAAACCCTGGTTAACTCAATAATAAGCCACTTCATTAGCATTCCCTGATTACCTGGTGCACTTGTGCATAAAAAAAATAAAAAAAAACAGGGCAGGTTTTTGGGATGTGTGGATGCCGAATTGCTTCAAGATTGATGAAGATCCTCCGTGTCAGCGAGGCAAGACTTCACTTTTTCCTCAATGTACTCATAACCCCACAAGAGCCACCTCAAAGTTGTGCATTTAACTTTTGTACCAAGTGTGATCTGTAAAGAAAAAAAAAGAACAAAAGGACACAGTGAAGCAGTCTTATCCAATATGCGTCTCACTGACTCTCATGATATTCTATGGGCACAAGAAAAAAAAAAAAATCCCATTATTTTCTCCTCACCAAGAGGTTTCTACTATCGTCCTGTGACATATGTTGGAGGCCCCATTTGTGAGGCCTCAAGAAGAAATACAGAAAAAAGTAAGAGCGGGAGAGGAGAGAAACAGAAAGAGCTAAGCAGCGAAGCCTCACACCCCGATCAGGCATGGCTGGACTGTGTTTTTTTTTTTTTTGCCACAGCAGTTGCCTGGGTGACGCTTCACAGACCGCGCTGACCTTCCACAATTTCAAACCGTCAATCTAAATGGGAGCCCCTTATCTCATCTTCTCCCCCGCTCACACCCCCTTCTTTGTAGATGTGCACATCTTTTTATTCTAAATCCAGTCATTATTGTTCCTCTCCACTGGCCAGCAGGAAAAGCCCTGCTGAAGTTGGAGAGTTAATTGAGCATGTCTCTCTCACTGCTGGCTCTGAGGGCTGTAGCGACTGGCTCCACTGTCTGGCTGCTCGGCTTGCTGGCTAGCCCCCTTTCTGCTCGATGTATTTGCCTAGATTGCCAATGCAGGGCCTGGCTGAGGATGTCTTGTCCACCGGACTTCACTTGAGCATTCATGTCTCGACTGCGGCAGCATCCGCTCATTACGGAGAGAGAAGTGTCAGAACCGGAGAAACCAGACGGCTAAGACTCCTCTAATGTAATCTGGACATAGAACTTTTTCCTCCTTAATGATATGATAGCCTGACTTTATTTGAACTGGTGCCTTGTCAGGCCTAACAGCTTGAAGTTACAGGAACACAGAGCTCCCCGCATTGCAAGATGGGAGACAGAACTTAGCCCAAAGTGCTGCACTATGCAAGTCTTTTGTGCTTTCATGATGTAAAACTCACATAATCTAAGCACAGACAATCTTAGAACCGGTACAATGTTACCAAGGCAACAATTAAACACACAGACTGAACAATCTGATATATCTCAGAAAGATTTAAAGCCTAATCTGAAATGTTTTTCCCTCCTTGGGGGAACTAAAGGTGAAGTCAGTTATCTGCCATTATTTGGTTTAAAACATTCCCAGCAGTATCCAACATCTCTGCCTATTTGATTCACTTTGAGCATGTCTCTCTCCTGGATGCATTCATCCTCCCTAAACTCCTGAGTTGGAGTGGTTCGCCTCAGGCAGAGGAAGCAATAATGTGAACCCTGGAGAGCTATTCAGAGTGAAGAGGAGAGTGGAGAGGAGCCTCCTCCACTGTTCTCCTCCAGCGGGCCGTTTGGGAGGCTAAACGGCGCCGATATCCCTTATTAAACCATCTGGCTGATGCTAATTAGATTATCAGAGATAAAGAGAAGGAGTTTTCTTTGTACATTTTAATGAGATAATGTGTCAGGCAATTTCGAGGAGAAGCGTTATTTTCCGAGCGCAAAGACTTTTCAGGTGAAAGTGTACAAGAATGAACAGATGCAGGGAATGATTAATAGTGCTTATCTGGAAACATCTTGCCTACATAAGAGGAAGAGAAAAAAAAGATCAGGAGAGTAGAAGTCTAGGTGTTTCAGTGGCTTCCTTCTTGCATGAGCAAAAAAATAAAAGTGCCTTCGTTGGCTTCAAAGAAAATTTGGACAATTATAAAACTTAGCCTTGAATACCTTCCTCACTGGCAGGTGCCTCGTCACATTAGACCAAAAAACAATCTGATACCAGGAGCGCGTTTGCTGAATTGGACCGTCACGTGGTCCTAGAGCCGTCCATGAAGACACGCGGACTTCCAGGGTAAGGACAGTCTTGGAGGCTCTTGCCTCTAATGAGAGCGAGGGGGGGGGGGGCGCGGCACTATTGATTAGGCTTGTCACCAGAGAAGAACATAAAAGTACACATTCAATAAGGGACTTCATATCCCGTCCGGCTAGTGTAAAGGTTAAGTGCTAGAGAATATCGCCAGGATCGATAATTGTCTGCAACTTCACGTATGGTCCACTATCGCTGCCTACCCCTGCTGCTGTTCAGCCCTCACAACACTGACTCAAGTCACATATGAAATGCCACAGGAGGCTTATGGGACTTTGTAGCTTCTGTTTGACGAGACCTATTTAAAATAAATACAAATTTTACACCCCGCAGCCCCCTTTGCTGTATGTGAGTAACTCTCTGAGGGTACTGGAATGAAGATACCATCATTGCAAGCCATCAACACATTGTAACAGTTGAGATTGGAGCTTATTAAGATTTAATAGCCTACGTACATAACTGCTGCATATTCTCCTCTTACAATAAATAAACTCAATTTCCCTCTGGTAATGGAAAGAGAGAGGCTCCTTAAGCAAGACAAATGAAGGGTTTGCAGCACTGAGTAACAACATTAGCTGGCTAATTAAACAACAATGGAGGATGCAGCTGACGCGCCATAATTATGCAATGTGGTTTAATGAAAAAGGTTAACTGCGCAGAAGAAATAGAACCTCAGAGTGTCTCAATGCCGGCCCGGAGGATGGCTCCCAACAAACAATCCTTCCTATTTGTCTCCCTCTTATCGAGGCAAAGTGATGTGTATTCCTGCGACCGCATTGTCTCTTCCTAATGGCAACTCTATCCACTTCACAGATGAATGCACGATGAAATGGAGAGAGCAGCGGCATTATGTGGCCTACAGTATCGCCGGGGTGACTGCGGCGTTCACGGAGGCACAGCTAGCTGTCAGTCTGAAAGAGGAAGCGGAGACAAACGCGCGTGCAGAAGTCATCGCTCGGTGATCGAGATCAGCGTTCGATGAGCACGTCGCTGCCTCACGTGTGTTTCGCAGACACCGGTTGCGTTCTCTGTTTTAAATCGTTTTCTTGCACTGTGAAGACTGAGAAAGCGGAAAAGGGAACTACCCAAAAAAGAAATTGCTTTGGTCATCTTCACCGATTTTAAACAGAATGTTCTTCAATGTGATTCCAAATGTCACTTCAAGCTGACGAGATCTGACTCTGTTTGCAGTAATAGGATGTGAAGGGCATGGTTTGTTCTGAGCGGAGGCCTCTCCCGCTTCCTCTCAAAATGCAATTAATTGTGGTACCATGCTGTGAGGTGTTCATGGCTATTCCATGTGGACCCATCTTTATACAGACACTTAAATATTCTATTAATTGATAATGTAAATACCCTTTGGGTTTAGAGGATCTCTAATGCATTGCCACAGAGCCTTGCTGGAGATTCCAGCATGTGGTGCGGTTTGTAAGTGACAAAAACAACTATTAGATCCCTTAAAAGGAGAAAAACAAAGAAAGAAACCCTGTTTTACTCCTCTCTCCTGAACTGTGTGACCTCCAGAAATGTGGGTGTGAACTGTTTTTTTGGATCACACTGAGACTGTTTTCTACATTGCAGGCCATGTGCCCATTAGACATGCTTGTGAATGTGTTTTTATTGGGATAGAGGTTGCACTTCCAACTGCTGGGTTATGTGCTCACCGTGAACCCTTTTCCTCATAAAAAAAAAAACCTGGGGAATGTTGGGAACGAGACGCAGGTGGGAGCAGACGATGAGACGGAAAAAGACGGAGAGAGGTACGAGAAGTGACGTAGGGAGGTCAAGTTCAAGTTCAGTTAGACTGGACGGCCATAGGAGGGGAAACCAAAGCTGTGTGCTGGCTGGCTGTGCTCACACGTTATCACACTTCTTTCTCTGGCTTTTGAGGATTAATTGTGCACAGACACAGACACTCAAATGAAGATATGACCAGGGCCGTGTTTTATAGATATTTTGTAAACATTACGTCGTCTGACACGGGTGTAATCCAGCAGGTATTTGGCTTTTCGTTGGAGCGCGTGCTAAAAAAAAAAGCATTCAACTCGTGCCTCGGATGAAGTAAGGTAGGCAAGTTGCCTCTTGTGCGTGTCGACAGCTCTAAAAGCGCTCGTTAAACGGAGCCAGCGTGCTTGCAAATGCAATTGCCCTCTGAGGCAGCCCTGTTATTTATTCACAGCAAGCAGCTGCCAAAGACAGATTTGGAAAAACAACTGTAACGATCAATAATACAATTCTTTGATTGTACATATTGTATAAGTGTTAATTATTCACTAAACAAAGTGACATAAAAGTCCATTAGCGCTGCTCTTCCACAAAACAAGAAATTACTCAGAGCATAAGCCCGATCTTATGAATTATGTTTTATTGGTGTGATGTTTAAAAATGCATGATACAAAATATTTATCTTTATTTTTCAAAGGCTCGCGATGCAAATCTCCGATGATGAGCTCTAAATGGATGCTGTCTCTTCAAAAATGTATGCCGTGCACAAAGCCCTCTCCCAGCATGCAGTTTGAGAGGCTTTTTTCATGAATTTGTTATGAAATGTGGGTTGACAAATACGAAAACATGAATATTGAAAGCATTCACAGCATTTTACTTTATGAGTTGACACATTTAATATGCTGATTAAAAGCCTACAGTTCTAAATTACCGCGCGTGACTGTGTGCGTCCGCGCCAGCGTGTGTTTGTGTGTCTCGGGCACTTAAGATGCATTCTGCCGAGAGAAGCTCACTTAGAGAACATTCTTGTACCTCCAAGGCTTCATAAACATACTTGCATTACACAGATAAGATGCCGCTGTGCATATTGTGCGACTTCAAAACATTCACTCATTGCATTCATCAAAAGCCCCCATGTCTTATTAGAATGGAAGTGCATTAAGCTTTAATACGGACGCCTGAGAAGCCTAAACACAAGTGAACAGCTGAGTCTACCGCACAAGCACGCATGCACGCAGCAGCAGCAATGTGGACACAAAAGGCAGTCGAAGATTACCATTTAAATGCTTTAATATAACCACACATATTTGATTTTGGAAAATTATAACAAAGCAACGAGGCAGATGTTGAAAGAACACATTGATAAGCAAATTTGCAGTGATGTTCTTTTGTGTTTGTGATAGAATGAGCCACGGTGCAAGCTGCAGTTTGACTATTTGACAGGAAAATACAGAACAAAAGATGCTAACGGATACAGTGAGCTGCAGATGACATTTCAGGGAGAGAGAAAAAAAAAAAAATATATATATATATATATAACAGAATTATTTTCTAATAGAGCACATCTGCAGTAATTTAGAATTCTCACTCCCCCTCATCCTTTTGCGGGTAACACACCTCACTGCAGGGAATTCCACTTTTTACTTTTGACTATTTTAATATTCAGTGTTTGACAAAAAGAAAAGAAGAAGAAGAAGCCCACTTCTTTGCACAGGAAGAAAACCGGTGGATTGTCAGAGAAGAAAAGCGATAAATAGCACTACAAACTAGTGTGATTGAACCTTGTTGTGTGAAGATCAGAGTCCCCAAATCACACCTGACAATTCAAACACCAAAAGTTATACACACGCGCACACACACACACTCGCGCACACTTCCCCTGTCCCCTGTCTCGTTCTCCGGGGTGCTGCTTTATTAATGAGTTCGACACATAAAAAGCATCCGGAGGACGGGAAGTGTCACTCATCAAAAAAGGCTGTTTTTGAACAGTCTTGGCGCATGTTAAAGAATTATTCCCTTTCATAAGGACAAGAGACAATCAGTGATTGCCAGGGTTTTTTTTTTTTTTTTTTTTTTTTTGAGATGACCAGACATGGCATGAATATTGTATGTAAAGTGTGCAAAGTTGGGTTGCCTGGTGGGAGAGAGGGAGGACTGAAGGCTGTAGACATTTGGTGCTGTTCATTATGACTGTTTGCGATGGGAAAGAGTGTGTGGTTTTGTCAGCGTGTGCGCGAGGCTGTGCGAGGAAGAGACAACATGAGAGGGTGATTAATTTCATTGATTTGATGCAATGTTTTGGGTAAATACAGATAGGTGTAAACCACAAATGAGTTGAACAGATCAATGGGATTGATTTTTTGTGAATAAACTTTCAGTCTGGCTCAATAAAAGCCGCTTTCTCAAGACTAACCTGCCAAGGCCAGTAATAACAAACCGCAATATGACAGGTGAGTGAAAGCCTCACCATACACACAATGTACACCATCAAATCAACCTGCAATCATTTGGCCCCCTTCACCTACCTAAAGAAACACACACGCACACACACACACACAAACATGCACGACACGCTATAGCTCGACAAATGCGTGCCAGCTCATGCAAAGAGCATGTGCGTGTGTGCATCACAATCTCACACACAGACACCGCAGTACAAATGCCAAGCAATGACACACACACACACTCAAGTGCACAAAAACACACACACACACACACACACACACACACACACACACACACAGCTCTATTCCTGTGTGATCTTGCCTGTGCCTTCCTGGACTGGAACAAATAATGGGGGGGAAGTCGACTGTGGGATTTTGAAGCTCTCCCTGTCAGTGACACTGTGTCAGCCCGGCATCTCCCTCTACCAAAACACACACCTTTGCTCCCCCCCCCTTACTAAAACAGCATAGGGAACAAGGCCTTTGAATAATAAATACTCCCAAGTTTCCACACAACTCCGGCCAGAGATGCCCGTCCAGCAAACAATGTTGATGTGTAGAGGAGGAGAGCCATGGAAGGAGCCCGGATGAATACAAGATACATGTTCAGACACAACACAGGAACTGAACAGGGGCTTCTAGGAAGCGAGTTGGGCCTGCAGAGCAAGAGAGCTAGTGGCCTGAAACTTCAAACTCCCTGTGTACACACAGACAACTGACATCCCTGCAGAAGGTGGTACAACTGCAACATAAGCAAAAAAAAAAAAAAAAAAAGTTGAGTCTATTTTTCTTGGGAAATTTGAAGAGAAATTGTTGGAAGGGAATATTCCTAATGAAAGAACCAATGCAGAAAGTGTGGCCAAACTGCCACATTTTGAAGGGGGTTCACACAGTTGTTGTATCAAGTAGAACTTGGCTTGGAATTTACTCACTCCATGCATATGTTTTCCCAACTTTTCTCTCCAAATCAAAATAAGTTCTCAGAGAAAGTATCTCGCGGTTTCCCCAGTAAATATTAAGATTCTTGAGAACTTGGCAAACTTTCCCACAGGCGATGAAGCGTACTGTACAGCAGACAGAGGGATGATAACAAAGTGGCCCTCCGTGAGCGGCGCAAGGTGGCCCCATACTTCACTTTCCTTCAGGGGAGGGTGAGGCTTGGCTGATGAACAGGGGCCATTGTGGTGGTTGATGTGTCCATCGTCGGCCGATATTTAATCCTCCAGTTCCGCAGCGTGGCCCGAACATGACAGAAAATCATTAGCCACCCTGGGCCGTTAACTGTCATATGAGTGATTGAATAGGCAGTGAGCCATGGAGTTTTGTATGGCAGTTAAACGTCTGTCCTGAAGACTCGCGGTGGCGGTCCATTGAGGTCAATGATGAGGCAGATTTGGCGGACGGCCACTCCCACTTTCTGAGGGATGGGGTTACTTCTGGCAACTGAGGTGGGAGCAAGTCGCGGTCAAGTCAGCGTAGGGTACATCCGTGGTAGAAAGTGGCTCCAGAAAAGAAAAGTACATTAACTTAAACACCGTACAATTTTGAGGTGCTTGAATATTTCCATTTTCTGCTACTTTATACTTCAGTCATTTTTACTCCACTACATTTACTTGATCACTTAGTTACTAGTTACTTTGCAGAATCAGATCCATAAGACAAAACCTAATCAACAAATTCATTATGACATATTATTATATATCCCAGAAAGTCACATGCTACACAGCAGTATATATAGAGTTAAAAATTAAATTAGCACCACCTTCACCAGCTGTAACTTTAAACTGATGTAGACATTAATGTATTCGTAATTATAATCCAATAATAGAGTAGAATTAGTAATTATTTTTGAAAATAGCACTTCAACTTTTGGTACTTTGAGAACATTTTGATACTGAACGTATGACTGTAATTTGCAACAGTATTTCAACCGTGTGCTAGTTTTACTATATTGATAAAACCTTAAGCTTCATCTTGAGGCTGATAAACATCAATAAAAGAGATTTTATTTATGACAGCCTGCAGACTTTGTAACACATATGTTGGTGCCTGGTATGAATACTGTTGCATGTCGAGATAAGACTTTGCATGAACTGGCGCAACACACTTGACATGAAGCATATCTAAGCGGGCAACAATACTGTCTCAATGGGCAGTCTAAAAAAAAAAAAAAAGACATTCCATGAAACATTTTTCATCCACCCTCTCCCCACACACATCCTTCTACACCTCCTTTCCGCTCTTTTCTTTAGCTGAGCCTTGACATCCAGACCTTGGTCTGTGTAACCTATACATAAGCCTGGTTGTGTTATCCAGCAGGGCTTGAATCTCCATACCGTTCCCTTGTGGCATCTGTCTGTGTCTTGGAGAAAGTAGGAGGCCGAGCCTCCTGCACTCGGGGAGGGTGCCGGTGGTGGTGGTGGTGGTGGTGGTGGAGGGGCTGGTGGGTGGAGGTGGTGGTGGGGGGGGGGGGGTGTCCTCTGGGGTAACGCAGTCCACTTTAAGAGGACGGATCACAGATGCCATTAATGCAAGATAATTCTGCCTCTGCTTTTCAGCACTCTACATGTTCATTAAAGTCGCCGCTGTTAAATGTTTCTCTCCGTTTCCTCTTTTTTTTTATTAAAAGCATACATGAAAGAGGAAGAGGGGGGGAAAAAAAGTGGTAGCAAATTGTCAAATTATAAATTAAGCTGCTGCTTCAATTATTTGCTTGGTTTGATAATAACGTGGTTAATTTTTGAACGAGGTTAATTACAAGAGGGTTAATGATATTCTAATAAAAACCAAGAACTCATCACATTTTCCTGCCTAAATTACACTGACATATATGAGCCAAATATTTTCTTCAATTAATTCATAATTGTTAATAAATATCTTACAATTCAGGGGGCACCCGGGCGGAGGCCATGTTTTGGAATGACATATTTGAACAGATTCTCGACACATTCTGTAACAATAATTGCGATAGCTGACTTCTCACCGGAGGTAATCTGACTCTTGCTGTCTTTGGTAGGTGGCCAATTTATTTCATGAAGTGGGGCAGATATTGCACTTGCTGCACATGGTGTTATTGAGTGTGTGTGTGTGTGTGTGTGAGTAAGAGACAGAGAGAGTGGGAGAGAGAAAGGGAGAGCGGGAGAGGGACAAACAGGGGGCAGGTAGGTGTGATCGCTCATTCACACTAGAGCTGCTTGACGTTGAGCCCTACGGGGCATGATTACTAGGCCCTGGGTGATCCTTCAGCTCTCCGCCTGACACTTGCTGCCTGTCCCCTTCCCTCGCTCTCCTTGCATCCCACCTCCCTCCGTTCGTCTCCCCTCATCCATCTCTCTATATCTCCTTTCTTTATCTCCCGCTCCCTCTCTCTCTAAGTTTTTTTTTCTTCCTTCTAACGTCCTCACGGTGTTTTATTTACTCGCGTAGACTTCCGTCTGTCTCGATAATGCGTTTCTGCCAGTCTGATAAATAAAGCTGTTTGTCTTTTTACAGTGCCCAGGACACTCGTAGTTAATGTCTCTTCATCCACCTCTGCTATTTATCAGACATCAGACGTGCGTTTGCTGTGTATGTGAGTCCCCCGCGGCACATTTCAACAAGGCTATTAGATTTCATGCGCTGAGGAAAAAGTGGTATCTATACTACAAGCTTCAGGGATAAACGCATTTCTACATTCACATCTTTTAAAGCTTTCATCCAGAACAACTTATGAGGGCATAAACAGCCAGGACTTTCTTATTTAAAGCCGTACCCACTAATAACAAATGAGGTGGCTATCCATGTTGATTAACTTTATGGTCATGAGAATGTTTTCACAGATTGCTCTGTGATTTTGTTTGTCCCAGTAGTGTCATAAAAACTAGGTCCAACCAGGTCCAAGCTTTAGCCTTACAGGGTAATCATGTTCTTCTTCTCCACCACAAGTCCTGCTCGCACTACTGCCATCAGTTTATTAATCGTTGCCAGGAGGAGTGACTTGATTGAAAGGAGGTTTCTGTTAAGCTTGATACCTTCACATCACGGATCAATATCGCAAGAGGAAGTATTGAAATCAGATCCGTGTTACATTTCTGTTCTGCTGCTGCTGCTAAACGTGAACCAACTCTTAGCTGCTGCTCATCAACTGGTGGTTGCTGCTCTTATGTCAAAGTTCAACTGAAGGGCACAGCAAACCTGAAAAGTATTCAAAATCTCAATATAGTTATACATGTCCTTTCTCATGCTTCTCTCTGAAGCTCATTAATATTAATGAGCCTCTCCCGTGATTAGCTGACCATCTGAGTGGCACACTGTCAGACCAACCACAGCTAACTGTGGATGTGGATTGCTGCCTACCTGGACGGTCGGTGTGGGTGAGTCATGAACAGATGTGACATAACTTTACAGGAGTCCTGATCGTTCATTTAAAGGCAGTTTCTGAATATAGGCTGTGTGCATTTCTCCGTGGATTGAGAGTTTTGATACTTTCACAGTATTTTTTATAGCACTTAGACCTTCTATAGTTAAAAAAAACAAACTAATACTGTGTTGATAGGTGATGGCACCAACCTGATACCGAAACCTAAATGACAGCTGTGTGAATGTGGTATAGGCAATCAGTAGAAAGATGCAAATGAATGCCCAGACTCAGTTTCAAGTGTATGTAAAAATGAATTTTCTACATTTTGACAGAATTAAAAAGTCATGAAATTCAAATTTATCAGCTCCACAAATGTCCTGGGGAATAATACATTTGATTGCTGCAGAATTCCAAAACACTAGTTGAGGAAAACAAATTCAAAGTGACTGAAACATCTTTTTGTTATGTTTCACTGTGACAAAAATAATCTGAGCGAATAAGCTAAAAGCAGACAATGAGATCAGATGCAGAGACAGTCGGAGCCTTGGTGACAAAAAGTTGGATGGAGAGTGAGCTGATAAAACTGCTTGAATTTGAGCTCATAGTCTACGGGTTTAATCTGCTCTTGTTAGAGGGACACAAGGGACTTGCGGTGACTTCTTTAGGGGGCTAAAATATTACCATGATTGGCTAGAAGCATGCTTTCATGCTCTATCCAACAGAGTTCATATAGACATGCTTGGCTTAAAACCACCTTGTTAACAAAAAAAGAGAGTGAACCAAAAAAAAAAAAATTGCACTCTGTAAAAATCCTGACACTTCTGCAATGTGCGTACTTGAATTTTTCAAACACTTGTCTTTTCTTTACCATAATAGATGTCAGTTTTCTCTGATGTAGCTCAAGTAGGGGGAGCAGCACGTAGGGTCTCACTCTTTCTGCATTTGAAGCTATCACTCAATAGCGGATCTGTGTTGTTCGACATCAAACGAAGGAGACATTCGCGGCATCACCTGCAGAGCGCTCCAAAGGGATGAAGCAAAATATCTTCAAATCACTTGTCCAAGACATTTCCCCCTATTAAGGCTGCCTCCACACAGGCTTTAAGGCGGAGACAGGCCCTTTAGATAAGCTAACCAAACCCGAGTGTTACAGCTGGGAGATCAGACACACAGTCTGTGTTCTCTCACAGAACTCCATTACAATGGCACGCCATTAAAAAAAAAAAAGAAAAAGGGTTGAACTATAAACAGCGAAATATTAAAAAACACCAGAGAGACTTCTCCTGATCTGAGCATTGTGAATATTAGAATTATAATTGCAGTTCTTACAGTTGATTTCTCATAAGATGCTGATTGATAACTGACATTCTGCTGACGATACATCCGAAGACGTGAATGGAAACTGAGCCAGTCGCTTTGGGTGTAATGGTTCTTTCTTTTTTTTTTTTTTTCATAATTTTGAATGTACTGTAAAGATGAGGTTTCTGGTCACAAAGGTGTCATTTTTGGTCAAATATCCACTGTCAAATGTAAAAAAAAAACGTTTCAACCCTTCACTCCGTGTGCGTGTGAGCGCCTGTGTGAGTGCCTATTTTATCTGTATGCATGCGTACGACTCCCAACAGTGAATATGTGGTACCAACACTACAGTGCTGGATGCGTTTTGGTGTGTGAGAGTGTGTGTGTGCGTGTGTGTGTGTGTGTGTGTGTGTTGTAATCTCAGCGGCAGATCATGTTTTCCAGGCCTCAGATGAGGCAAAGCAGCTTTGGCAGCGGGCCGTTTCATCTCAGGCACTGGGGCCCAAAACAAAGAGAAAATGATTGATTGGATGATGAATTATTTAGAGGTGGAGGGCTGAGGAGCGAACCAGCCATGCTGGAGAGAGAGAGGGCGAGCGGCATAGAGAGCGCACGGGAACGAGAGAGAGAGAGAGAGAGAGAGAGAGAGAGTGAGTTCAGCTACCCCTTTATCACTCCCTCTCCATGTAGAAGATGGGAATCCAAGTAAAAACTTGCCCCTAATTGTACTAATGCGTGTCACCGCAAATTTGCCAAAATAAAATATTGATGTGGACGCAGTGACAGGGCTGCACAGCGCCGAGCGCTGATTGGAGAGGAGAGGTGTTTGCTCAGGGATCTATAGGATGTTTGAACCTACATGTAACACTACACCGAAGACAGAGGGGGGAACAAACCCTCCTCAGTTCCAGACACACGTCCTTTCACCGCACTCTGCCTGCATCCCCACACTGTTAAGAGGGGAAAACCCGCCGCCGCCGAATGTTTACCCGCAAGCTTACCTGTTAGATGAGCCCGTTTGATTTGAACGGCAGCATGAAAACAACACACTTCCGTAAAAAAAAAAAAAAAAAAAAAAAAATGTCAGCGACAGTGCTGCGTTCACTCACACAGCCACGGACCCTTTAATGTGATGCCCGGTTGGACCACAGGGGGCACTGATGTGATATGTGAAAAGAGACAAACGAGAGTGGGGAGAGAGAGAGAGAGAGAGAGACAAGAGTGGGGGAGACAGGGGAAGGGAGAGAGAGAGACAGAGAGAGAGAGAGAGAGAGGGAGAGGAAGAGAGATGCAATGAGGCAAGGCTACAGGGATGAACGCAAAGCGTCTCTCTCCCTCCATTTTTTCAATATCCCTTCCTCATGAAATTTCATTTGGATTGTAAATGTTCAGTAATTTACCATCATAAATGTGTAATGGGCCCCTGAATCCAATGACATTGTGCTGGCTAATCAACTCATTTGAAAATGAATATACATCTATTAAAGGGAACTCAGCATTTCCCCTTTGTTAAGACTGGCATGCTGTCAAACATAGGAATGCGTTTTTTTGGAAAACGGGATCCTCTACGGGGGGAAAAAGGGAAAAAAAAGAATCTACTCATCAGATGTTTTGATCTTAAATAGAGATGATGAATGAGATTAAGTGCTTGTGCTAAATTTCTGATTTGTTTTGTCATTAGAAATCCGGCATGTAATCGACTTAAGAGAAAAAGGGGCTCATTTAAAACCTCATTCAAAAAATAAAAGCGGGGACAGGAAGTTAATGACACTTCATTTTCAGCTGGGAAAATATGGCAAAATTAAATTCTTGAATTTTAAACTGTTTCTCGGTCCCACGGCAGACAGCCACAGAATCCTCCAGAAAACACACAATAACACACGTGTGCACGCACACATACACACACACACACACACCAGGATTACTGCGTCTTATCTATGAGAGACGGGGCCCGAGGCGCTACCTACAAACACTTAATCAAAAACCAAGTTCAACTCGTGGCAGCCAGTGACTCTTAGAAATAGAGAGTAATGGAGAGAGTGCAGAATGCAAATTGCAAATGTTGGGAGTCTGTCAACGTGTGTGTGCATGTGTCTGTACAGTATGTCTGACTCTCAAAGAGACTAAATCAGCCCCTGGTAAAAAACCAAATAAGTTCATTCACACAGACTGTATGTGGATGAGATTAACAGAGTATTGACTGAGCATCAGTTTGGTGCTTATAGAATGAGGACCAGCTTACAGACCTTCCACTGAACCACGGAGACAACTCATGACAGTGACAATAGGCTGAATCTCCGTATAATTCTTATCAAATCAAGATTAAGCATCTCTCGCAACTTTCCAGGAAGTGATACATACTCGCGTAGCTTGATAATCGTGTACTTTTCAAGCTAACTGATGGGATTGGAGATGTTTTCAAAAGTACATGGATCACCGAGACAACCGTGTCATTTTTAATTCAGTTGAATTCAGCGTGTGGGGAATTTTCGAGTTCGACAAACTCGCGCACGGGCTTGTGTACGCCTCTGTGCACAGGCTGAAGGTATACTGCAATTTAACCATCTTCTGTTGGATAAGTAGCAGCTGATAACAGACAGAAAAAAAAAACTTTAATCGTTTTCTAAAGATGAATGAAAGTACCATGTGAATTTTTTCTGATTTGCAAACGGGCCCCCATGCCATCGATAATTGCTACCAGTAAGGCGCTAACAAACATGGAAATGTGCAAACAAAAGCAGAAAAAAAAGAGAACAATGCTACTGCAGCAAATGTTTTATAAAGAAGGAAATGTGAGACCTTGAGGATGCACACAAGCCACTCTGGTTAGAGGGCACTTAGTTTAGACATTTAAGATATTTCAACTTTAACTTCAGCCTCACAGAAATCCTTGACCCTAAAAATGCAAACAGTTTCATAAGTGTGTGTTCACACAGGTTCTTGATTATTGCACAAACTGACTTTATAATTACTGTGATGATTACTATGTCAATTTCAAGCTTGTGCAGGTACAAAAAAACGGAAGAAAGACAACAGAATAAATCAAATGTTACAACCAGCGAGGCCTGTCACCCATGGAGTTAGGGCACCAACCTCTATCACTACCGCATTTTATCGGACTGGCACTGTTCTTCGTTTCTCGCTCACGTTCTCCTTCCTTCCTCTCTCTTTCACTCCCTCCCTCTCTCTTTTCCTTTCTGTCCATTTCCTGCTCTTGGCCCTGATGCAGCAATCAAGGAAAAGAACTCATTCATCAGGTCTGATGGCGGCGGGGGGTGTATTGTGCACTCGTGGGGGGGCGCCTGGTTAGCCTGAATGCGTGGCTTTAGGCTACTGCCCTGTTGTAAGGTCATTGTAATTAAGTCTTGGCTCACAGTGGTGGACTGTGCCTTTGAGGTTCAAATGTCTTTCGCCTCCATCCTCAAAAGTCCTTTCCAGCTCCATTTGCTTATGAGATCATACAAAAAAAAGTCACACCAAATATTAGGCTCTGTCTGTGAATATTGATTTATCTGTGGACTCAGATGGGCTGAAATGAGTTCGATTCCCCTAACTTCCTCAGTGATTACTTTGTGGAAATAGAATATTAGAGTTTCAGTGATTGCTGCAGATGGAAAGCGCAGGGCTCGACCGAACACTTAAGATTGCTAATCTCAGATCCTAAACTTGCTCCAACTTCAATTACAGGACTCTGGAGTGAGAAAGAAAAGAACGGGGATGACCTATTGATAAATTTACTGTATATCTATGCCATCTCTCTGCTGCTCTCCATTTCTTTCATTGCTGGCATCCTCATTTTTCAACCCGCAGTCTGAAAAGAAGCAGAGAATAGATGCTGATCACACGCCCTGATCGCTCCAGATTTCAGCTCGTGTCCCTGTCCAAAAAGTCATACACCACATCAAGTCAAGTCCAACCCAGTGAGAGCAGGCAGTTCAATGAGGCCCCTCTGTGATGGCAAACTGGTCCAGATGTGGCTGCTGTTTGCCAGTCCCCACAGCCAGGGTTCTTTTGTGTGCGTCATTGCATTGAGTGGCCCCAGGTGTTATGGACAATTTTACATCTAGACCCCGCTGTGCTCCCTTTTGCACTCTCTTTGCTCTTTCCCCTCCCCTGCCTCCGCTCACTTTTCCCTTCTTGTTGCTCGGATGAGTAAACAGTTTTTACCCTTCAAGCTGGAAAAGACCTTGTCGACCACCAATCTCAGCACGGAACCCCAAAAATTCCTCCTAAAGCTCCAAGTTTTTACTCAACTGAGTGAACTGCTGACTTCTACTGTATGTCAATATTACTGTTACTGCACTTTATCACCAACCGCTTGTTGTGCTCCGGAAAATGCTCATTATGAGAGCTCAAATTCAGCATTTCTGGTTACGCGATGCTTGCTGCAAATTCTTGCTGAGGCAGCTTTCAAACAATCGTGATTTAATTCTGATTTAATGCTGAAAGCACGTTAGTGACCTATACAATCGCCTGATGTCATTGCCCCAATGAGGCAGCATATCCGTGCATCTTTTCAGGACGGATAGAGGATGTGCAATAATGAGATGGATGTACGATATACAGTATAGCGCAATCCGGAATGCAAGCAGTTTATCCCGTTTGAGAAATCAGATTTCCCAAAGAAGACACAAGAAATGAGACGTCAGTCACAGCATCATTCAACAACTGCCCAAGGATGACAACCTGTGGGAAACACCGATATTGTATCCACGATTCGGCATGTGAAACAGTGTGACAAAAACCATAGAACCACAGAGGACATATGGGATTACAGAACACCATGGTGGACGATTCATATAGCTTTTCCAGGACAAATCACATGTTCGGAAAAACCCACATTGTTGCATAATGCCAGAGGCCAAGTATAGGGGCCACTGGCTGGTGAAGCTCCACCAGTTTTTTCTATTTTCCAGTACACATGCACATTAATGCAGACCCACACACTCATACACGTACGGGAATGCAGTCCTGTACATGCTTGTATTGTTCCATGACGACAGTGACTGGGAAGTTACCATTCCCACAGGGATGACAAAGACCACCAGATGATGCAGAAGTCCGGTTCTAATGCTCTATAGGGTCTTTCTCTAGGGAACTCTATTGGAACTGGGCCTGTGCATCAGCTCTCCTTTCTGCTATGGTGGTCACTGATAAAAGAGAATTAATGTCGAATATGTGAAGAAATTCACAAATTAAAGCAGAGTTTACTGCTGCATAAACATAAATAACTAAGCAGAATTGGTCTAAAGATGACACATATCATTCAGACTATTGTTATTTAACTTTTTAAAGAGTTAAAGTGACAAACAACAATGGAGGACGTCTCTGAAAAATCCACTTTTTGAATTTATAGTGTATCAAAAACAAGCGCCGCGATCGTTTGTGCGATGTTTGATCTTTGTGACATGATGAACACAGGCAGCCGACAATTTACAAGCCTCTTATTCCACTTACATAACATAGTGGGATTATAACTTTCTTTTTCTCTCTCTCTCTCTTTGCCTCAAAATGCTCCTCACACGTCTGACAGTGGGCTGAGCTGCATTTCAACTAGCGGTGTACTGTGGCGTATCTTTGAACAACCAAACAACTCAAGTGAAGTGCCTGCAGTCCTTTAAGCACTTTATCCTCAGAGCTTCATTGGGCAACAGACAGGCAAAAAAAACAAAAAAAAAAAAACAAGACAAGACAAAAAATGCAAATGAACTCTCCGACACTTCACGCCATTCAACACTAGCACAGAAAAAAAAAAAAACAGAGTACATTTAAAATGTTTTAGAATGCCAGACTCATAACTGCACTTTACAACAATGCAGAGGGAAAAAAAAAACAGATGATAGACAGAGAGATAGAGAGTCACAGAGATATGTTCTTTTCTGAGGCTCCTTGGCATCGCGTTGGGGATTCCATGTGTCTCATCGTCTTGTTTAGAGTGCATTAGCAGCCAGTGACACAGCCTCCCTCCCTCCTCATCGCTCTAGTTTTCTTGTTGTCGGGGAGAGTGTCCTGAGGCAATAACAGCAACCATCAGCACTCCTCCTCCTCCTCCTCCTCCCCCTCCACCTCCACCACCACCACCTCCTCCTCCTCCTCCCACACCTCCTCTTCATGCAGAGATACGCCGGGGCCTAATTTTCCATCAGCAAAGCATGAAATCAAGAGAGAATGCGACACAACAAGCACTCTTATGAGGGGACACTTTGCAAGTTCGCCCACCCATACAAGCGCACACACACACACACACACACACACACACACACACACACACACACACTTGCAGAGACGCATCCTAACTTCTGAATAAATGATGAAATCAAGTGGATGCTAAGCTAAAGTGACAATCAGAGGCTTGTTGATGAGAGCACAAATGTGACACCGAGGAGACGCTTTAACAGATGTCATTAAATTAGTTTGTTAGCCGTTTGTTATTTTCAGACTTTGTTTTTCTTTGACGGATAGATGAGATGCGATAGATAGTTTGATCATTTTATCTGGTGACTTGTATCCAGATGCTTGCTTTAACATGTTGCAACTTAACAGAAAAAAAAAGTCCAGGGAGGCTTGCCTTGCCTGGGTAGATTTGCTGCACAATGAAAATGAGGAATTAAGGATTCAAGGAATTTATTCTGTCATGTGCATTAAAATGCCACTAGTGCATTTCCATATCACACTTAATACTTGTTCCCTGGCTCTCCAGTCAACATGCAGGATACACAGTATGCAGACAGCAGAGAGTAGACTCTGCTTAATCTATAATTTATGTCACATGATTTTATTGTATTGTATTTATGCATTTTAAATCACGTTGTCTGATATCATATCCCTATCATTTGTCTGCAACTTTATCAATTGTCCTGTATCGTTTTTAATGCTGTGTGGTGAAACCAAAGCTAACTTATTTAACTGTCAGCAAGTGACCACATATTGGTGACTGCAGGCTCACAGACAGACAGACGGGACAGGATTGAAACTGCTTTTTCAGGGCTACTTTTGTGACTTGACCCATCCGATTCAAACGCAAATCTTACAATGTCCAAACTGAACCTTCATGTGAACTTTGTTTTCTCGCGTGCAAAATGTCCTTTCTATCTTTACTTTGAACTGTATGTAGTACATAGTGAAGGAAGGAAATGAGAAGTGTCCTCACTAAGTGCCCTACTGTATAGAATATTTATCATGTAAAGAATAATGAATGAGTGAGTGAAAAAGCAATTTCAGTCACAGCTTGAGTCTCTGCCAGACTGATGTTTTCCTCCATATTTTGTATACCACACATGTCCACAGCGACACGAGGTCAGAGTCATGTCCACACACATAGCTGAAATGTGAGCAGGAATGCCAACCAGGCTACATGAGTATCTGGATGCCGACATCAGATCTTGACTCTCCACCTGACGGTTCATGCCTGGATGCATTAGAACACAGGTAACTACAGCCAGAGAGGCTACAATAATTATCTGTCTGAACTGGACAAAAAAAAAAAAAGATAATGACAGAAGAGCAGAAAAATAAGCTCTTAAGGAGGTATTTTTTTGACTCAAGAGGGCCAGCATTCTGTTTTCATGCAGCCAAGCAGAGACATATAGAGCATATGTTATCAGAGACCAACTCTAAGCTTAACTGAACAGTACTGTATTTCGGTTTTCTATCAACCGAAAAATAAGGCAGTTAGTTATTAGGACAGTAACACTGACAACCACTACAGAGAGAGGAAAACTCTTCTTCTACTACACACACAAACACAGAGAGAAAAAACAGATCTCACAGTGCTGACTGACAAAGATGCCCTGCAATATAGATGACGAGAACAAAGCTCCCCATAACAAACTCCAGTCATATTGAGACGATTTCCTTTTCAATAATGAATCGCCATCAGCATCGGGCGTCAATACTGCCTCTGTGTGTTGTGCGTGCCAGAATGTGTGTGTGCGTGTGTGCCTGCGCGAGTGGAGAGGAAAAGGAAAAACATCTATCCTCAACGAGAACAAAACTTCTATATTTAATCTGCGCTGAGAACAAGCAGGCATGCAAAGTCAAAAACAAAACGGGGATGGCAAGCTGAGGCTTTCTGTGGCATGCAAATCACATCCGGACCAACCAGCTGCTGTGAGCTTATCCCCCACATCTTTGTGATTGACAGGATTTTTAAAATGTGTAGATTATAAATATTTATAATTGACTTAATATTGACTGTATTCTCTCTGTTTGGTTGAACTTGTATGGGGAAAAGAAAAAAAAAAATAAGGCACAAAAAAAAAGCTTTAATTTCTCAAAAAAAAAAAAAAAAAAAAGAAAGCGCAATACCACAATCCAGTTCATCTGTAGCGCCGTCTTCACATAAATTACCCTCTCTGCGTGCCCCATAGTATGTGTGTGTGTGTGGGTGTGTGTGAATGTTCAGTAGCCCTGTTTTCCTCACTGAGGATAATGAGCGTTACTTTGAATTTTCTGTACTTGTCAGGTCTCCTTGAGAGTTCGGCTGTTCTCAGAGAGGTCAGTACGCTCACTCTGAAGTCGCGCTCGCCTTATAAAAGGTGACAGTTGGAAACATGGGCCGGATCTCCAAAAATTACACCAATAAAAAGCACCACGAGCGAGGCCCAATCATGGCTGGGACAGGAGCCCAGTCTGGAGAAAGGGCAAATATTTAGAGTTGGTGTAGCAGGGGCACAGTGTGCCCGTCGTCCCTCGCGTACCCACTGAACTACACCACGTCTTGCTCAGACTGCCAGCCCAAATCCATTTTTTGGCATATCCAGATTGAGTTTAGAAAGTCTGGACAGCTAAACCACATAAAATGTGATTTTTGTCAGAATCGAGACACATTTGAAAGTGGTTTGAAACATGATTCTAATTTTTTTTTTCCAATTTCTATAGATATGTCTCATCCTGGTCACTCAAACTGGATTTCAAAGCCTCTTGTTAGTCACCGTCAACTCCAGGGTGACGGAAGTGAACCAGGGCAGCTGAGCAGAATCAGAGTGCTACTATCAGAGTGGTATGGAGGACAACCTGGAGCACAGTTTGTGGACTGACAATGAAATAAATTGTCAAATTGACAAAGCTGCATCTTCAGCATACGCAGTTACTGGCACCTCTGTCATTACCACAGAAACCCATGTGGATAGGTCGGTAATGTCCAGACATACAAATCCGATGTCATCACCTGCAACAGTGTGGAAAGTTTGTCTTAAACATCTGCTTTGAGAAACAATTCTGATTCGCAAACAAGCCCTAAGCGGCCTCCTTTCCTCTTTTGCTCCAAAATTTTGACTAGACGCTGTTTTCCAGAAAGTTTGCACTCTGAAGCCGATCACAACAGCTTCTTTATTCTGCTTTGGTTCTGATGAGTGAGTGCATTTTTAAGACTTCCTGTTTGTTTTTGCTTAAGACGTCACTGGCTGCTTAATTCACAAATCAAAAGGTCATGTTCCGTTGAAGACGACAAAGACACAGCTGAAAATCAAGAGTGCTGAGGTGTCATCACACAGTCCAGATCCAGAAGAGAAGCTATGGTTGGATGGAGGACAAGTGCAGGAAACACTGTGCCAGTGCAGAACTGGGATGGGCCCAACCTCTAAGAAATTGAAATAGCTTTCGGCCTTTGATTGAATTGCGCTATGTGAGCTCACTACACTGTATAAGCCCTCTCTGTGTCTCTGTCTGTCTAACTCTCTTTCAGCTCTACATCAAAAAGGCCATCTGCAGTAAAAAGGCCAGCCAACACACCATGTGCTCCCGTCTCATCCACAAGTTTCCTCTGCCCAGCATCCAGACACGGCACTGCCCACCGTCTCATCAATTTTACTCTTTGATTTAATCACCCAGTGAAACTAAAGTGGCATTACAAAGTTTTATTTTGCAACAGAGTAAGTTTTTTTTTTTTTTTTTTTTTTTTTGAAACTATCTGAAAACCAGAAACCCCAAGTTAGGATCAAATATAACAAACAAAAAGTCTGTTACAAAAAAAAATGTGGTGCCAAACAAATACACAAGGATTTATTTTACAGTCTCAATAATGCAAACTGCTTTCAATCCCACAGAGCATTAGGATTTAAAGTGAGCATGAAACACAAACCCTTCAAGCAGATTAAATTTCAAATCAAGCAGGCCATGTAAATGATGTGGTGACAGGGGGCCCAGTGCAATTAGCATGCCAGGCTAGTGTTAAAGCAATTAGGCAAAACAGACGGCTAGAGCACCAGGGCTAAGCATGGGAAGGGAGGAAGGACGAATATTTCCATATTGTTCTTCAGGACATGAGTGCATGTGTGTGTGCGTGTGTGTGTGCACAATGTGTCTGTGCATGCACAGTTTGTTTGAGGTCTTTCAGCACTCGACTTGTTTGTGGATTTCTCAGAGGGAATCAGAGGTTAATGGGAACTAGACTTTGTTTACTGACAGCGTATCCAGCCATTTTGGAGACCAAGGGGGGGAAAAAAACTAAATAACAAATGCTGTGTTCCTTGTAACAACAACAAAAAAAAAAAAAGGAAACAGAAAACACCGACTCCCATGTTGCTTAGGGGAATCACAAAAACATTTACTGGTAAACAAGCCCACAGCGGAAAGTCTGGGAACCGCTTTGGGGAAAAAGCAGACACATTTGGGCAAATCTCTCAGGTGGAGCCATCAAAAGCAACGTCGGCTTGTACACGGAGACATGGCAGAAAGGACCACCTGGAGACGAGCGATGACATTCGTTTGAGCGTAAATTACTCAAACAAGCATGCCGGGGAATGGCATTTAATACTTGATGTTTCCCCGGTGGGAACAGTGGTGGATGCCTTTAATTCAAACAGGGAGTTATGATATACAAACACTACTGAAAACAAACACGCCGTACATTGCACGGTAGGTTGTGTACGACGATGCACGGCTCTTTTGGGACGAGAAGTGGGGCAGCGACTCATTTCTGTCTTCAGCAATGTGGGAAGAGTAAAAACAATAATGAGGAGTGGGGCAATAAAAATAGCACTTTACTGCAGTGCCTTAATTGTTAGATTATGTTCCAGTGTGCAGTATCTTTCTCTGCATTGTTCTGTGCACAGTGCTACAGGTACGCTACACTATAAAATAAGTGTTTTCTGATATTGACAGCGTTACATTTCTATCCTGCACAAGTTTATTTTGAGAGAAAAATAGTTTTTTAGTATTTTGAGAGATGATTATTATATTCTGTGCTTCCTTGTATATGAAAGAAGGTAAAAAATAGACTAAACAAAAGGTACAAAACAAATGTACTTATTAATTTAATGCTACAATCTTGCAAAGTAAATTACAAATCAAAATTAAACCCGAATTTATACAACTTAAGTAATTACATAACTTTGACTTGTCTGAGTGTTACACAGGCAAGATAAAACCAAACTGTGGGCACTAATCGGACTCTCTTTCACAATCAGCAGTCATCCGTACAGAAACTGGAACACAGGAAGGACAAACGTTAAGGTTAAAAAGGAAGTGACACGCTGACGCTCTAATATTTGCTGACTCGTAGAGTTTTGCACCGAGTCTTGTGCCAGTCACAATGTTTTTGAAGAAATGTGTGCGTGTGTGTGTGTGTGTACATTTTCCAGCCAATCGAGAGCACAAGCCAGGACATGTATGTATGTGTGTGTGTGTGTGTGTGAATACCAGGGGTTGCTTAGATACTACAACCCAACCGTGTATTGAGACGAAACTTAATTACAGAAATAAATGAGTATCAAGGCAAAGTAAATAATAACTTCAAATCAGAGGAGCTTCATGACCGCACGGCAACAAACTCACTCCATAAAAAGACAAAAGGCAGAATTTTTTTTTTCATACAAGTTTAAACAGCGTTTTAATCCCTTGTAACCATAAAATTAGTCTAATTGCAGCAGCAGGATCATATAAAATTCTAATATCTTACTTTTGCTATCAAATATTTTAACACTACCAACGATTAATGCGCTCCAAAGAAACCGAGCTCATGGTATAACCCTTACAGAGAAATTTCCTTTAAAACAGTCCTAATGTATACAACTCAATTAACTGAAATTAAAGATTAAATGGAATTTCCAGACTGTACTAATTAGTTCCTGTTCAAGTCATCGCCATGAATGTATGCAGTGTAGTACAACCTATCAGACTATGTAGCGCCATATGGTCGACATGGCCTATGGGCTTTGTGAGAATTACTTTATGGAGAGAGTCCAAGCCAAGCAGGTGAAGCAGTGTTTTGGTTGCAGCGTAGCAGCGGCTTTTATAGACAGCGAGGGGAGAAACAGAGTACATCTTTTCTATGAGTTCAAAAAGGCATGGGAGGGGGAAAAAAACACGACGTGAGAAAACGGTCAAAAAATAAGGTGAAACAAAGGTGGACAGAGAGGACGAACACTCGAACACAAAAACAGACAGTCAGACCTGAGAAACACAATGCAATCTGGCATGTAGCCAAGTGAAACAAATGACTTGATGTAGCGGACTACTGTATCCTAGTAACACAAAGCCCAAAGAAAGAAATACAATGGATGAATACAAATCATTCCCAGACTGGGTAATTTTTCCTCCATGACAGGAGAAATGACAGTGGTGAAGGATGTTTTTCATGCTAACGTGTTCAACACTAGCTTAGCATGACAACTAAATTATCACACACTGGTTGAGAGTCACCAAGTTCACCAAGCAAGTGAATAAAACTGGACTAAAACCAGCCACAACAAACATGTAAATCTTTCTAGAACGCCCTGAAGAACAACAGCATTTTATTCCACTGACAGCTGCGTATGGACGCTGCTACTGAGACAAAATTGCTGTGTTGGACTAATTTTGAAAGACAATTAAGCAACAGTGACTTACTTGTTGGAATATTTTATTCAGGCAACACTTGTCCAGATGGGGCCTTCGTGTCGTACATCCATGGGTGTTTACAGAATAGCTAAAATAAAGCCAATGTGTACCACAAAATGGATTACTCTCTATCAGTTCTCCAGCAGTGGGCTTTCTTCTTCTTCTTTTTCTTTAAACATACTTTATAACAGATATTTTAATATTTTGATCACAGCAGGAAAACTACTGGTGGACATAAAGCCAAACAAGTCCTAGTAGGCGTGCAAGTGAGCCAGCATGCACAACATCAGCACCCTAAATTACAACTAAATCTAACTATATGGTGTATGTGGTGTGTATATAGGCTATTGTTTTACCCTCTCTGATGCAGGTATTGTATCAAATGTGTTGGTAGTTCACACATGTTTTTTTCTTGCCATTCAACATAGAGAAGAAGCAACACTACTGCACAATTGCAGTAAAGCTTACGAGGCATGAGAGAAGCATATTTAAATCCTACTCAGCTCTCTCTCAATAACTACAAAATTGCAGGGTACTGTACACACAAATGTCCCGGGGTCTAACAACTCACTGTGATTACACATCTTGAAATTTATGTCTATTTACACATGCAACCCTCCCGTAATGTCCAAAACCATCAAGTCATAACTGCGGATAACATTGTGCAATTTGTCGGCCTGGCTGCATAGTTTAAAACTCTATTAGTGGGCACAATATTGTGTTGGTGAGTTCACTGAATGGGCCTTAGTGAGACGTTAAGATGGACTTTGAGCCGGAGAGTCCCATATGGGTACATAACCGTTATACCTTGGGGATGGAAAACTGCATAGTTGAGTGTAAACCAATGATCAACTGAGAGTTTGGCGGGATTAAGTTGTGGCTTCCATGACTGTTTTATGACACGAGATCCCCATTTTAAAGAGGAGTTTCTGTAGTTGGTGGCATGGCACAGTGGAAGCACAGCAACCGTTATATCCATCACAACATGCTCTGATTATACAATTCCAACAGAGGAAGTAGTTTAGACACGACAAACAAGCAAAAATACAGGGCTATGTACACACTCCAAAGAGAGAGTGGAAAGGCTGGCACAATTCGTGGAACAAAGTTCGGTCAAATTATACAAAAATCAATCTCAGGTACCGTCAGAGAAGGGGAAGAGAGTGGATGTTTGCTTTCACCTGTCACATGGAGCCATTCCCTAATTTCCAGACTATCATGAACAAGACTCAGGCTTAGAAACAAAGGGCCCGCTAACAAAGCTTCCCATGGAGAATTGACTGCGGCCTTGGTTGCTATTTACATACAGATGCATTGGCAAGAATTTGCATAATGTTTTTTTGTAGCTGGGTGCTCAGGGGAGCAGCATTGTAACATATTGGTGCCTAATGAACTCTGAAAAAAATTGATTTTCCACAGAGTAAATTAAGAAATGCATTATAGCTGTTAAAGCAATCTTGGGGGAAATCGGAGCCTTCCTCTGCTAAACTACGCTTGATAAGTAATAAATTACATGTTACACTTATTTGCTTTAATTCATGCTAATTTTGCCCAATTAATGTATCACTGTAGTTCTGAGGGCAGCCACTGGAGATTTAATTATTTATTGGATTTTGGTGTGTGTGTGTGTGTGTGCTTTTGTTGTATTGTTTGTAAATGATGTGTATGAATACAGTAAAAGGACTGTTTGTGGACACCGCGTTGTGCTACATACAACTGTATTTGTATTTCTGCGGGTCTCTGCTGTAATTGTAAATGTTTGTGTGTGTGTGTGTGTGTGTGTGTGTGTGTGTGTGTGTGTGTGTGTGCGCGTGTGTGTGTGAGTGTCTATCAGCAACAGAGTCAAATCCCATGTCTGCCAGGACTTCCTGACAGAGGCCTGATTGTCTCTGGCTGCAGACTCTCAAGGCCCTCTCTCTCTCTCTCTGTCGCTCTGTCTTTCTAACTCTCACACACATTTGGACTAGTTTGGACTGCCTTCCTCCCCTTCCTTCCTTCCCCTCCCCTTCCTTGCTAGCTAGCAGGGTGAGTCATTGTTTACAGGCCTTTCACTCTGCTGTCCTATCACCCTGCTCCTGACGCTACTTTTCCATTCAATCAGCGCCCCTGCATGTGGCGACATGACACCAGGCCTGGCCTTGCGTTTCCTCCCTGGGACGTCTCCTGGCCGACTGCTTCAGTCCACATGTTAATCTAACTGCAACTGGCTGCACTGTTTCACCACTTATCTTGACAGTTTACTTTTTATTAGCCTCTAGGCTGAGTGACTTTTTAAATGCACATGCACGCCAGCATTTAGGGCTTTCAGTGTGTTGTTTAGACGTTTCCGTTTCCAGGAAAAACTGTGTCCGTCCACCATCGCCACTAGCCTCTAAGCTAACCTGACCATGAAAAAAAAAACACACAACAGAAATCAGATGTTTTTCTGGAAAAAAAAAGTTGTGTTTCAGGAAACAAAGAGGGAAAACTGTGACACTTTGCCCTTATCTGAATATGAACTGCCAAACGATTTAAGCAAAAACACACATATGTATACACACACACACACCTTACTGGAAGAGCGAATGGAATTCCAGGCCCGCTGCTGAATGTTCCTATGCAAACGTTTGGCGAAGCAGCCGGAAAAATTTACTGTTGAATTAGCCTTTTGTCTCAGCAGGCTGTAGCAGAGACTAGCCCTCTGTTTCCCTCCTCATAACCTGCCACTGAAGACATTTCTGCCATAACAGCGATGCACGGAACGGCTAACATAAAGTAAGTTCACCCAGAGAACTTGATACAACTCTGTGCAATCAGAGACTTTATGCATATCCAAGTTTTACTAAGAAGATCTGCGAGCGCACCTGTAAACGCAAACAAGGACGACGCGATGGCCTAGTTAGCTATCAGCCTGCTGTCAGACCTAATAGGAATTAGAAGGAGTTAACGCTACTTTGTTTCTCTCCCCTTCAAGTACTCCCTCTACCCCTGCACTCACTTCTGAGGCATCCACTAAGTATCCACCCTCATCACGCCAATATTAAAAAGCTTAGCTGACAATGGTTTTTCAAGTAAATTAGAGAAAACAAAATCTCTCAGATTAGTCAATTAAGTGGCACATTAGCCTGAGACTTAATTAAAAGATAGCGGGGCATACAGTCTTTAAGGATATTGAGAGTCGACGGGAGTGTTTAAACAGCAGATTGAACAAATGGCACTTATTAAAAACTTGACTGTGAGTCACTTGACACCTCACATATCCACTGCACCTTGAGCTACATAAACAGAGTGTCAGCTCCCTGGGTTCCTGCTATGCAAATCTCGGGGATGAGGCGAGGAGAGGAAGTGCACTCGTCACGCAGCATCCCCGCCTGGAACGTCAAGATGCCCTCCTACAATCAGCGGCTTAGCAACCAAAGCAACCCGAGCGGAAACATAGCGTTTACTATCTCACGCTTTTCTTCCCAACCATGGCAATTCTGGATGGCGATTATCAATGTTTTTGAAGGCGAGAGGGAAATTAAAGTTGACAAAAAAAAAAAAAATGAATTTAAGCTGGGGGTTAAGATGCATCTTGTGCTTTAACGCAGAAAGCGTTAGTAGCTTCGGCTGCGAAGAAAATGTATTCTCACGAACACAAACCCCTTCTGAGATAATGTGTGTGTGCGTGCATGCTTAGTGTCAACCTCTCTTTGAAAGGCATCCTTAATTAAACCTTTTGTTCTTCCAAAATGACAAAAAAAAAGCAGAGCCTGGGCGAGCAAAAGGCAGTTATTGTGTCAGAGTGCCGAGACTGAAGAGCAAGGTACACTAAAACATCACAGTTCACTGCTCGTGTTGCCATCTCGGCGTCACTTTCTATCCGGAACAATGCGACAGCTGACAGCTCGCACCCAAGAATTATCACGCTAAACTGAATTATTTCTGCCACGTGTTAATTTATTAACAACCTGTGCATGCTCTAATGTAGCCTGCATTTGCATATACATTTTTAACCTGCGAGCTCAATCGTCTTGAATATTCTTCCGGGGGGATGAGAATATTTCAAACCGCCTTTTGTTGCGCCACGTTTTGAATTTTGAAGACAGAGGTAGGGAGAGGAGAAAAAAAAAAAAAAAAGGAAGAAAGACACATAAATCTCACACATGTCCGCAGGGCACATATTCTTTAAGAGGAGATATCTGCACTTCATCACCTTGCAACATATGAGATGTGGCATCTCCGATCTGAAGCCTCCTCCTCCTCGCTTGTTCTATGCCTTGCTGGCTCTCTCTCTCTCTCTCTCTCTCTGTCTACCTCAAAGAGGCACCTATGACTGCCTTCAGATGGCTTCAAATACTGGGAGTTGGCTTGTTTAGATGGTTCCCCAGGACTTTTCTGTTAAAGAAGAGCAAACATACAGTATTCATAAGCGCCAATGAACTATTCATATGTGGCTTCAATGCACTAGATGTGTCTCCTATATACATCTAATGAATGCTGTAAACCTGTTTGTGTATTTATATTATGTGCATGGTACAAACTACAGATTAGATATTCTTTTACAGACCGGCCGTGTTCTAACAAAGTATGCAATTACGTTATAGCGTGCCAATCATCACAGGCAGGCAGCTAATATTAAGAAAACAGACAATATCACACCTTTCACTTTAAGAACCACCTCCATTCGCCCCAGATGCACCATTAAACATGCAGAGAAAATGACATTTCCCACCCAGCTAACTCACGCCCACACGTCTTAACAACAAAAGTTGTCTCTAAAGTATTTAACTGTAACGGTATGATTTAAAAACAGTAACGTAAATGACGCTCGCATTATTTGGGTTCATGTCTGTATGCATTTTTTCCTGCTTTTCTCAGCTGTGTTTCGAGTTTATTTAAGCAAACCTAAATCCACGTAAAGTGTGACTAAATGTGTGTTCTGAGTTTGTCAGACCAAAGAAGAAAGTGTTATTAAACACTCAGGGTGTGTTCACGTTGGCCTCAGCGTGTCATCGAGCCACCCTTTAGGACCGCCCACAAAATCCTGGACTGAAAACGGGTGAAAAACTGTTTTAACCTCTGACTCCACATTTCAGTAATAACATTGTTCAAAGTCTTTTCACATGTTCTCAAGAAAGAAATCTGCATTTACATAGACTTTAAAGACACGCATTACCTCACAATTTCTGCAGGCACCTTCATACAATGGGGATGAATGGTGTTTTGTTTTTTGTTAGTTTGTGATCCTTTAAGTCTTTATTTTTGACAGTAACAGCTTGAGATTGACAGGAAATGGAAGCGAGAGGCAGCAACATGCATCAAAGAGCCACTCGGCTACTGCCACCTTAGTACATGAGGCACATGACCTATATATATATATATATATATAATATATATATATATATATATATATATATATATATATATATACTCCTTCTATACATACATACATATGCTATACGATATATATTTATATACTGATATGAGCTCTTGTACATTTTAATTAAAAACTTGTCTTGTCTTTTCCAGTTTTGGACTGGATCTACTTTGTACTAACGAAAGAGTTCTATAAAACTGTTTTAAGAAGTGAGGCCACTGTTTGTGGGAAGAGATGTTCTGGGTGATATTTCAGTTGAGAAGCAAGACAATTAAGCCAAATCTATATGCACAGCAAAGAGGTAAGTGACAGAATGTGTTTTATTTTACTGTAATTTGGATGTACTTACGCTGTAAAAACTTCGTAGAACACTTACAAATGAAGCTACCATCGCTTGTATGTGTGTGCACTTGAGACAGTGCATTTAACCTGACAAAGGATGAAACCCCGCGCATTACATGCGTTAATTTGCACTTCATGAAGTTCTCTTCCGGATGAGGATGCGAGCAGGTGTTGCTGACACACACCTGTAAACTTTCCCCACTTATCCGATTCCCTCAGGTGTGTGTACAAAACACAGCGCTGATGCCTGAATTACCTTTCCTTTAATCGCACACCATACACACATCGTAGCAAACAAACTGTCCACGGCAGCAGTTTGTTGCTGAGCGATGGCGTAAACAAGATGCAACAGAATGTGTTTATTTGTAGCAGATGGAAACAATTAGGGCGCCTGACAAATAAAACAGGAGGCTAAACATCTGGTGTACGCCGGGGTTGCTCGCTGCTGCCTTGTTGTTTTGCGGCAGAGCTTGTAGCACATCATAAAGCAGGAAAATATATATATGTATATATATATGTATATATATATATATATATATATATATATATATATATATACATACACCAGATCTAAGTAATCACGTCTTTGTTTATTTGATAAAGGAAAAAGGAGAAACAACAGATGCAGGTGAAATAGCGTGTTTGTCTGATCTTGTATTGTTATGAAGCATGTTAGAGCCAGCCTATTTGTGTGTGTGTGTGTGTGTGTGTGTGTGTGTGTGAGGCTTGGCCTGTCACTGTGTTAACTCAATGTGAAGAGGCTGCTCCAGCGGAAAGTGACTCCTATATTTGCCACAATGGCTGGTGTTATTAAGACCTTGATCGTGTTTTCTTTCTGCATGGAGGAGGTAAGCTACTAGATATACTCTTTTCACTAGAGTTGCTGGGGCATGGTCGAGCCGGGTTAAGAGGAGACACACACACAAACACACGTCTCGGCTCTGTAAACATTCTTCTTTTTTTTTTTTTCAAACCCACAGTGAGGGAAATTTTCCGTTTGTGCTCGTGTTTATGCTCAATTGGAAGAATTTTTGGTGGAATCTGTGAAAAATAAATACTTGTTGATGCACAAAAAGGTCGCAGTTGATCTGAAAAGAACATAAACAACCCCAAAAAATGCGCCTGAGCCACCAACCTTCATGAACTGTTTCACTTGGCTAGAGAATCGAAGAAAATTGCAAAAGAAAACCCGACTGATTGAAACCCAAATTGCAAAAGACGTCTTTATTTCATAAGCCAATACGTCGGCGTGTTCCCCTAAATAACACGACGGGGTGTTTTTCTAAATTTGAACATCAGATTTGATCACGAGCACATCCCGCTCTGGATGTGGTTGTAAATGCTCAGATAAACTAACAGAACAAGCGGGCCTACCAAACAACCTGCCAATCACCCGCAAGATCCAGATGACTGGAGGCCAGCGGAGTCCACGTTCATTTAAGTGATGTTAAGAACAAACAATCAAAAGTGCTGCTCGGGAGACCGCAACACGTCCACATCAGCAAATGACATGTAACAATGGTGACATCTAATTTATAGCTCAAGGAGCATGTACAAGCAAATAAACAGGCATCCCTGGTCGGCACGTCTTTCTCAATTTGCCTCTCCCACGGTCCGTTGCCTTTCAGACAGAGGAGTGGAAGGAAAATAGAAAATTTTAAAGTGCGCAACTTTAAGCTGATGTCTTATTTACAGATCTAAGCCCTCTGCCTCTGTTAACTCTCTCCGGAAACCTGTGCAGGCATCTGTAAAACCTCCCCCGAACACAAGTGCACAAACAAAAATATTCCACTCGCATGTGCAGTTTAAGGTGCCATCTAAACCGTTGGGGGGGCCGCGAGGAGGGAGCGGCTGTTTTCAGCACTGTCGAGGAAGAAAGGAAATGATTTGAAAACATCTCAGCGTCTCTTCTCCCCTTTTTCGCTCCTCTCTGATTCTCCCGCGTTCTCTCCGGCAGATGTTGTCGGCGCCCGACTTCGTGGGGGCACGGCGCGTGGCGGAAAACTTTGAACCTCACCGTGCCCCCATCCGGCAAGTTTTTTTTTTTTTTTAAGCTCCAGTCCCGTGATCTCGCTGACTGCCACGTTATCCTTGCATCGCCGTGGCGACGCCTCCAGGTAACAAGGAGATTAGAAGCAGTCAGAGGCCCATGTACCACAGCAAAGCTTTAGCAAAAGGGGGTCTTTAAATATTTAAGGTATGAGTACGATCACACGTCGTTACTCTAAGACGAGAGGGGAACAAAGAATACAAATCTTTCACTTGGAGATCATTTACATTTCATTGCTGAGGCTCAGACAAATTTTGAGTGTTGAATTTGAGCTTTCTTGTATTAAAAGTATACAAAATTTAACACACTTTCTGCTGACTGAAAACAAACCTAAAAAAAAAAAAATCATTTCTCATCAGCATTCTGCCACTTGCCAATGCATTTTTTATGTGCCTTTCACGTTGGCAACCACATCAATAATTTGTGCGACGGGAAATAATAAGCAAACAAATAACACGTGACGTAAGAAGGCAGGCTTTCTTCGGCCTCTTGTCAAAGTCAATTAGACTCCTCAGGTAATGACCCTATTTGCATTGTAAACCAGGCCCTTGTGTGAGAGGGCTAATGGGGCCACTACCTGAGGAGATTAATTGAAAGTGACATTACTTGAACTCTCCTCTTTTTTTTTTTCTTTCCCCCTCCTTGCAAAGCCCTCTGAAAGATCGTCTCATCTTATTTTAATGTCGTGCCACAAGTCTAAACAGCGAGGTCAAGTCTTCTCAAACTTTGACACAAGTGAGGAGGAGGAGGTGGAGGAGGAGGAGGGGAAAAAACAAGGACACCGTCGTGCGTTAGGAGGAGGTACGTGTCTTTTTCCTCAAAAGAAACTCGCGATTTTAGGATTCACACAAACCCGCGTGCTTCAAGTACTTTTTTTTAATTTAGCGACAAACTTCTGGATTAACTGCTTCACTGCACCACAGTCACAGAACAGTGTTATGTTTACAACCCATTATGACACGTGCCATAATGCAACAATGCATGTCATTTTCCCGATGCGCTCATTCAGATGTCATCGTGTCCGTATCATTATCTCTAATGACTCACAACACAATATCATAAATATATCAAAATGAATCACCTCAAAAACAGCCTGCTAATGACGGCTATTACGGATCCTATGGATTGATAAGAGGGCCGGGGGAGAAAAAGCACGTGCAGTTACATTTTCTGCCGTTTGATAAAGAGAAACATTGATGTTCCATCTGGAAAAACACAGATGGTGAATAAAGAGAAGTATCACACCCCCTCTTGTCCTGTCTAATTAGTCACATTATATGTAATTATAATATGGTTCGAACGAGTATACAACTCTCAGGTCTACCTCCAATATGAAAATGAAGGAAACAAAATATTATTAATGTATCTGCTTTTTTTCCCCCTCTCATAAAAAGCGAAAGCAGTAATTTGTTCCCGTGGCCATGGGCTGGAGACTTTCATTTTCTGAGTGAAAGAGTTGTACCCCACCCAATTGAGCAGGAAGAAGGGATGGGTGGATGAATGAATGGATGGATGGATGGATGGATGAATACGCGGCTAGGCAGAGGAGGTGGCCGCCGCAACACTACTAATTTATTTAATAATGTAAGAGAAATGACCTTGAGACCAGCAGAAGTGCTGAATTTCTCCCCAGACGGCAAACAGAAACAATGGAGCCGTCCTAATTGTGACATTACAATCCGGCACACAGTGAGCGATCAGAGGGGGATTGATTAGAGGAGTGGAAAGGTGGACGACTTTGTGAAAAGGTCACTGCACACTCTACCTGGAGTTTTTTTTTTTTTTTTAATATTTTCAACCCTCTGCCTTCCTCTGTGAATGTGGAATAAAGTGAAAGAAAGAATGGAAAAGTACAACTCCTGTGTGATTACAGACTTTCTGGACAGTGATATTTTCCCCAACGCATTAGTGAAATAAGATGGTAATTTCCCGGGGCCAGGGTGTATCCAGGCAGAAAATGATAAAAGGAAATAAAGATAGAATTGAATAAGGAGGAGGAGGAGGGAGGAGGGGGGGTTTCTTCCTCTCTGCTCCTTCAGCAGGGGGGCTGACGTGGAGGTTAATTGAGGGGTTAACAGGGGGTGGTGTCGGCTGAAGGTCAGACTGCTGTTCCACCCAGCAGGAGGTCCCTGCTCCCTCATGACCTCACCGAGTGTTGTTGGCCATGTTTCTGTGTTAGTGCTAACGCTGCTGCCAGGTGAGCACCCTCTCTAATAGAGAAAGGACCAGAGGAGGAGGACTGTGCAACACAGAGCTGTGAGGCGGGGGGAGCAGAGGGGAGAGGTTACACATGTGGCAACTATGAAAGTCGCACTTTCTGCTGCACAGCTGGCCCGTCCACAAGAGGAAAAAAAACACAGCCTGGCATTCAGAACACACAAGTCTGACATTATGAAATAAATCAAGTTTGCAATGTCTGCAACCAGTTACCACAATAATAATGCATATGGATGCATTGGACCAGATGTGGACCGGGACCTAAACCAGTATGAACATAAAAGGAGACAGTTTAGGAGGGAAAACAAGTTGACACACAAAGGCAGCAGCAGCAGCAGCAGAGCTAGTATTGTGGAGGGACAGGTGGAGGAAAATGGCAACAGCTCCTGTACCAAACTGTCATTAAATATGATTTAATATCTGTGCAGTTATTATCATTATTGGCAAATATGCTTTAGATTTTCTTGATTAATCAATTTACCATTTGTTCTATCAGAAAACAGTGAAAAGTTTGAATTCCTCTACAGCTTCAGTAGATTCAAATGTCCTGTTTTATTGGAGCGACAGTACAAAACCAAAGGATACTCACTTTGACGTATCATATGTGACAAAGCAAAATGTCTTTAATTTCGAGAAGCAAATGTCAGGTAGTTGAACTTCTTCTCTGTCAATCGTTTAATTAATAAACCAACTAATTGTTGGAGTGCTATATAATACTTCCAAATGTGTATGCTGTCAACTGCATACATAACATTGTCTGAGGACAATGACTGGATGACTGGATACGACTGGATATGACTGGATATACACATAGATATGAATAACAGGAGAAAAAAAATGAGATTTTGAGTGTCTTTTGTTTAAAAAACTAATCTTCTAGAGTCCAAGATACAAAACGTGAATTATAAATGTATGTCAAGACGCAAGATACACAAAACTCGATGTTCACGCAGAAGAGAGGCATGTTTGTCACATTTTGCCCCTGGGGATTACCTGAGCGGATTGAGTTTGCTAACTGGAACATGATGAAGAAATAATAGACGCAAAATGTGATGTTTCAAAAAAAAAAAAAAAAAAAGTGTCAAAAACAATAATCATACATTTCTTTGGTAATGTTTTATTTTTTAAAAACGGTTCTCTTTGAGATCGGAGACGATGTACAAAATTACGAAAACGAGCTGTGAACTCCAAGTTGAGAAATGATTGAGATGAAAATGAGACGGATCAAGTGTAAGGCACAGAATTAAAAAAAAACAGTTTAGTATAAGAGTACAACTACTGCAGCTACATGTATACACTTTTTTCTTTTTAGATGAATTCTTCACATTATCTATATAGTGTTTTCTTGACACTCTTTAGCCCGTAACAAACATGTGGCGCGACTTAATCATAAACATGAAAATGAGGTTTACTTTCTGCACATTATCTGCTGCAGAGGTGCCCGTCCAACCTCCTTATACATAATAACAGTGCGCCATTAAGACGAGCTGTGCATGACAGCACATTATCTTTGCTGGCGTTAGGAAGGGACGTTTTTTTTTGTTACCATTTAGCAAGCCGTGCTAATGAGGGCCAGCATTAAGTATCATCACTTAAACAACATCAAAGCGGATTTCCAAGACAAGAAAATGACTCCATTGGTGATTCACCGCAAACTCATCTCGAGATACACAGAATTAAGAAACAGGAAAAAAAAAAAAGGAGAAGAAAACTGCCTTTACCCTGCATTAGTTTACCATTTCAACATGACAGTTCATGATTCCTTTTTTTTGTACTGTGTCACTGGGCTTGATACCCAAAAGCCGCTTATATGGTAACCAGGGTCACCATTTTTTAATTCCTTCCACTCCTCTCATGCACAGAGTGCAGTCCAACAAGTCATACTTACACAGTATGTATGTGATAGAGCATCGCAGAAAAAAAAAAAACTTGTACCATAAGCAGCTGACGAAGCCTAATCACTGATGACTAACAGGAAGACTCACACAGAAATAAAGATATAAGCTGTACACATTGTTCATCTTAGGTTGCAGAAAACTGTACAGTGAGCTGGTCAGAACATTTTTTTCTTTGTTGTATTAAAAAAATGTAAGCATCTGTTCTGTATTTCCAGTAAACCCAAGAGATGAGATTCTTTGGTACGACATGTTTTCATAGACCTTCCAGCACTTAAGGATGATTTAGCAAACAATTATGAGCTTATCAGCAACTCTGTGCAGGTTTTCTGTAACAATAGGCCAGTTTGATTAATAAAAAAAGAAAAAAATGTTTGAAATATGAAAAAAAAACACCCTTAAAACAAGCACCGTCTCCACCTTTGGTTTTAGAAAGTAGCAGATTATGTGATGTCCTGATTCACCTTAGATATTTCACCAGTTTCAACAGTGCAACAGTAGATATGTGTAAATGAAAAGTGTTGCAAAACTACAGTATGCAACCGAGAATGTGTCACATAAACCTTTTACAGTGTTGTACAGCACTAAAAGACTGCAACCTCAGTTTTTGAGCATCAAAAAAATAATTAAAAAAAAAAAAAAAAAACATGTATTGAAAAACAGGGTGAATGTCAACATTTTGTTAAGAGTACGACACACGTCTCATCAAAATGATTTAAAAGAGGCAAGATACAACTAGACAGCATTCTTGATGTAACAATAAAATCTTTAAGGCGGTCTGTGATAATACTTCTTACGCAGAGGATAGAATACTTACAGAGACGACGCACTATACACTGAAGATTTAACTGACATGTTCATATATGTGGAGTTACTTCTAGCCCTTGCTGAGCTGGTTTTGATGGAGAAGCCCAGTGTCAAAATACATCTTTCAAAGCATGCTTTACTCAACCCCAACACAGAACTGCACACACACACGCACTCACAGTCACACGTGCACACATACACACACACGTTCCCCCTGTCTGTTGCTGAATTCAAAGTGACAGCAGCAGCAATTTCCTTCCATTCTTCCATCCAGGGTCCAGTTATCCCCCCCCCCCCCACCACGCAAAGGCATCCTGTTTCTACACCAGCGCAGGCCTGCCTATGTGGGGAAGCAGATGCCGCAGCACTCCATACAGATTTCCAGGCAATCTGAGGACTCGCAGCAGGCATCCATGATGCCACAGTCCATGTCACAGGGGCAGTTGCAGTCGTCGCCCAGGTCATCGGTGCAGCAGCAGCAGCAGCAGGCCTCCGACGTGCACGCGCCGCACGAGGCCTGCGCCGCCACCATGTTGCAAAGTGTCAGGAACTCACAGAAAAGACAGGCCAAGATGCAGTGGACGCAGCAGTCTGGGTCAAAACGGGCCAGTGACGAGAAAAGAACAAAAAAACACAGACAATAAAACACAGGAATAAACACAACAAAAAGACGTGTATGTGCGTCTGAGTGCAAGTGTAAACACACAAATTCGATTCGATTAGCGTGTATTAATAAAAAGAACGCAAAGCAGAGCGGACTGCAGAGAGGACTCGCATGCTCGGCAGGTGGAACAGGGTAGGTATGTGGTGAAAAGGGTGGGGGCTAACTAGGCGGGGTGGCTCAAGGAAATAAGAGAAATAAGTGAAATTCAAAGAAATGAATTCCTCTCCTGCAGTTTTGATTAACGGACTGTTAAATAATTGTGGCATTATCATGCAAACTGCCCGGTTGATCACACAAAGATGATTAGCGAAGTCCAAGAGTCTCTCCCGGTAAATAGGTGGATTAATGCCGGCAATGCTCACACCTCTGATTAACATTTAACCTCCTCACAGACCCTCTTTAAGGAGCCGGTTGCGTGTTTCAGCTTGTTGTTTCGCAGCAATAAAAGAGTTCCCCTTTAAATTACCAATATACCCATTAGCAATCACAAATCTGCTTCTGAATGGCCAAATTAGCTGCATTAAAATGCGTCTGTGTTGAATAGGTAATGAAAGAGAACAAATTGAATTTCTGCTTGGAAACTTCCACTGACACGGCATGCCACTTAAACTTTTTCTAAATTTCTAAAAACGTTACTTTTATCAAACAGTCACAATTGGAGTTAAGAACAAAACAAAAAGAAAAAGATGCATTCAAGCAATGAAAAATGGTGGTTAGTACAAGGTGAGATCAGATACAGACAGAGATTGTTTATGTATAGCCAACAAGATACACTGCTGCACTAATAAGAGATGAATACAGGCAATTTATGTTGTCATCAATCAAGCCGCTCCGCAGCAGAACTTCTGTAGTTGTATCTAAGTCACTAAATCATATATCATTCGGTAAGTGCGCCTGGCATACAGCTGCCTCCTTTTTGAACCGGGGCCAGCTCAGCGCCACTGCTTTGGAGTGTTAAAAAGACATGATGTGGATGTATGCAGAAAAATAGCATTACAAACAGGGCGCATTTGCATAACTTTCATCAGCCCATCTTGAGCTGTCAGAAGGGGCTGTTACTGATTGGGTTAGAGGGAAAGCGAAAGGAGGAGAGTGTGGAGGACGGCATAGGAAGGCAAGCTGTGGACGGCTGGATGCTCATGTTTGATTAATCAAAGTAGAGGGTTTTTTTTTTTTTTCCACCCCTATTTTTGCGGTGCTCAGGGCTGCAGCGCTGACCAGAAGCAGCTAGCTGACTGTGATGCAAACAAGATAGACGAGGGAACATGAAACGAGCAGGCGGGCACGCACGTGTGTGGGTGTGTGAGGGTGCCTGAAGTTTGAATGCATCTTATTATCCTTATCTGAGGCCTTAACACTGGCAGTGATGGAAGATGCATGAGAAGAAATCCTTCATAGGTGATCATCTGATGCGGTAAATGGCTGTTGGGCATCGGGTTGGCAAAACAAACTCATCGCGTTCTCTGCTGGCACGGCGCGCTGTAGTGCTGCCATCTGAGCGCTACAAACTGCCAATGAGAACAATCAACACTGGCCGCAGCTCCGTGCGGAAAACCTCAAAGTTCAGCCTAACAAACTTTGAAGGACCCAGAGGGTATAGCCATGCCAGCGCTGAGAATGTAACAGTAGACTGTGAATACGATATAAACACAGTACACAGGCATTAAGCAGCGGCCGGCCATCTCAGCTATTCACTTGGATGTATAATTCAACACCAGCGATTAGTCTGGATCTTAGAGGAGGCAGCAAGAAGGAGGGGAACGAGAAGGGGAGGGGTCGTGTACTGTACACAAGAGATCTGGACGCCAGGCACATCTCCATGAAAACAGGGAGAGACAGACAGACAGAAAAGCAGACGGAGACACAGAGTGAAACCAACCAACAGACAGACAGAACAGCACACACTGACATCGCTCCTGTTTAATGTCAGTGAGCGGCGATGAAGCCCAGAGTTTGCAGGGCCAAAAACAGCGTCCGGCCCCTCTGAGGAAATAGTATGAGACATCTGGAAAGCTAACATCAAAAAAAAAAAAAAAAAGAAAAGAAAAAAAAAAAGGAGGGAGCGGCATGACACAAAACAAGCTGGATGGGCCTCAGAGCAGCAAGCTGTGCAAAACATTCAAACTCACAAAGAGGCAGAGAGAGAGGGGCGGGATGGCTAGACAGACAGAGATAAAGTGAGAGGGATTGATCAGAAAAAGCCTTGGTGGCCATGGGAATGCACACATGGGTAAAGAGGGCAGAGGATGTGGGCTGGACAGTGGAGGTCCACCACATGTACTTTGAAGCAAGCCTGTTTATAATGCATGACTGACGGAAAAGTCAAAGCCAGGAGGAGTAGAGCTTACACAACACACACAAACACATCAAGGTTTACAGCTTAGGCAAAGACGACGCTCGCGGCCCTCAGCCCTAAACCCTCTAAATGAGGCTAAAGCAGCTTGGAGACCTTAACTGATTACACACAATTAAACACAAAAAAAAACACAAACTGGATGACAAGAGTTGAGACAACCCACCCCCGCTGAACAAAAGCAGCGTGGTAAATGACTCCTCGGAAGCTGCGGTGTTATCACAGATTGGCTACGGTGCCAACGGCATGTGCCAAGAAACGCAGCGAGCAGCAGAATCCCCAGAGCTAGCTCCTGCTAGCTTACGCCTTTTATTTCCTGTGTTCAGGGGGCTGTTTAGGAGGCTAATTTCACAGGCAAACAGATTATGTTAATCCGTGTAAACATTCAAACAGCACAGCTTGGCTGTTTTCCGGGGGGAAATAAATAGTTGAGAGCGAACATATTGATTCTGAGAGCTCCCGCGTCGGCAAATAAGCAACACAAAAGCCATAATGAGACAGACTTGTTGAGCGGCTGTTGTGTGCTTTTTTTTTATTATTTGTTTGTTTATTTATTTGTTTTCTTTTGGGTTTTTTTTTTTTTGCACCTCTTCTCTCTTCTGTTCTTTACCAAGACGTTGAAAACGTGTGCATGTGCCTTCTTGTTCGGCTTGGCCTGCAACTCGATCTGATGCATATTTCACGTCATCAAATAAACATCTGACTGCCCACTTTTCGCCTCCATTTATACCTCAACCTGAGCAATTGTGAATCTTTTAATAACACACATCACATCTTATTTTCCATCTTCACCCTGGAGTAAAAAAAAAAAAAAAAAAAAACATAAAAAAAAGACAAAACAGCAAAGGCCTTGGAGCTGGATGAATAAAGTAGGAATCAGCCCTCTACTTTAAAGAAACATGTCTTAACCCCGCACGTCCACAAACACATGCACAGCCACATGGTAAAGTAGTCGGAGGAGGGATGCGACGGGGCCCTGTCTGTTAATGAGGGCCGGGGTGATGCTGACGGGATGTAGGGAGAGCCAGAAAAGGGCCCAGAGAGGTGTGAGGGGCCATGAAGGGCCCGAAGAAGGCTGGTCACGTCTTTTAATAGGCACCCCGTGCTCTCAGGCCTCGTTAGACGGTCACACCTATCTCCCCAATGGAATAGGACCAGCCAACCGCCTTCATTACTGGACTCACCTCGGCCTTGCACCTGACAAAGTGACGGCTTCCCTGCATGGCAAACGCACTCTCTGACTTGTTGTTAAAGAAAATAAAAGCCACGGGAGCTAGATAAGATGTCATTTGCTTGACGGGGGTGATAAATATGAGAGGTCATGCACTCCCATCATTAAAAGGTGAGACAAGGTAAGAATTTATTATCAATATCTTATAAAGGGTATTATTTCAGCAGTGACTCCCAGGAATAGCTCCTTTAACAAATTACTTTGGGGTGTTTTTGCCTTTAATCCCGACCAGGTCAGGCATGATCTTTCTATTTTCCAACATAATACAGCTGCGCAGTGCAGAATGTCTCATTTCACAAGACCGGCTGCTTGTTTGCATTTTTAATTTTGCATTTCTGTCGTTTCATTTTTAAATACTGATGAATGAATTTATGACCAGCAGAGGATAGGATGCAAAAAAAAAGAGGCATGCAAGCAAACAAGTGTTAGAAAAGTTAGTATGAGTATCAGTGGATGTGTGTGTGTGTTTGTGGTGTCTTTATTATCACCTCCTGTGTGGATACTCACCCTCTGGTAAAGGAGGTTTCTGTGACCCCGTGGAACTGCCTTTGCTGCGTCGGCTGCTGTCACTGTTGACCGACAAACTGGACCTCAATTTCCTCTGCATCCTCTGCGACACAGGCGTGGACGGCTGCTTCCTTGGCTGCTCTGTAGTCGTCGCCGTCGCCACTGATCTCGTGCCTGGGCCCATCCCGCCCATGGCACCCGCGCCGATGTTGGCACCGCAGGAGCATGTGCGCGTGGCCCCGGCCCCGCCGATGCCAGGGTGGATTCCGTTGCCGTTACTCAGCACGGGCGTGCCAGTGCTGTTGTGGCGAAAGCCATTTTGGTCCTTGCCAACGTCTCCCTCCTCGGTAGGCTCCGGGGGCACTGGCTGTAACTCAGACTGAGGTTGAGCTGGAAGGAGACATGAAGAAAGGAGGATTTCATTTTCACTCGTGTTTAGAAAAGAGCTGGGTGTGTTGTTTCAGCACAGTTACTTCAATCAGTGTTTAAGGACAGTTTGCCTGGAGTATTTCAGCTGCAAGCTAAGACTCTTAAAACAAGAAAATCAAATAAAACTGAATATTGAAGCAAAACAGAGGGCTGCTTGCTGATTCAAGCATACTTTCGATGTGAAAGTAGAGGACAAAACACTATCAAACACTAAAATTCAAAAGGAATAAGTAGTTTATTTTAATAACTAGGATTTGTAGTGTCTATTTTAACAGTTTTAGATTCCTTTCACCCTTATGGAGGTAAACGCTTGATAAGCCTGTAACTTTATTTTAACTCAAGATAACTTTGCTCTCTCTGAACCTTGCACTTCATACCTTTTACTCACTAAAGCTGCTGCTAGCTTTGTAACGTTCAGCTCTTACAGCCCCCCGGAACACACCACTGACACACAGCTAGATAATTCTCAGCAAATCTTGCCACCATTCCCTAACATGATAATATCGATCATATGGCAAACACTTCAACCCGCGATGACAGAAAAAAAGCCGGCGAGATATATGAGCCTCATATGTGACAGGTTCACAAAAGCCAGCGCTGTAGGCAGACAAGACGTTTGCGGGAGCAGTACCCAGGTGAGTTAAGACAGTGCGCGAGAAAAAAAAAGAGAGATTAATGCGGTGAAAAGAGAAAGGGAGCCTGTGATACTGTGCATATACAAAATAGCTGCTGTCTGCAACAGTAATGATCTCCTTTCCTCTGAAAGCTCAGAGATGGCCTCAACTAGTCTTTCTAAGTGTATGTGTGACAGCCACAGAAAGTCAGGAGACAGCGACCTGTCTGATAAGAAAGAAGGCGAAGGATGTGAGTGAGCAAAGGAGGTGGCATTTTACCGAGAGGAACACCTGCACATTCAGCTCTACTGGGAGTTACTCCTACATTACCTTCCCTCCACATCAGAGCCACTGTGCAAGTGCACGCACCGCCAGTGCATGGTTAACTTGAGAGTTTGTGAATTATTCATCTCTTTTTAAGTCTGTCTGAGTGAGCCATACTTATTCTTTTTTTTTCCCCCCCCTATTCTATACTTTCTGTATATACATTGAATATTATGGTATCTTCGCCACCAAATTCCGCCTCATTTAGCAGGTTGCGTGGCACGAGCTGAAGGAAACATCCGCAGCTCCGTCGAAGTGTTTTTTGCGGCTGACTCGGGATCAACAAATTTTCCAAAGTGGATGCAAACTTAATATAGAAACTTGGTAATTTCTTTCCATCTCCATTCTTTTTTTTTTTTCTCTCAGCTCACCAACAAGTGCAATTACGGTTAACAAGAGAGGGAGAGTGTGGGAATCGGGGCCTCGCGCTTTTTAACAACACATCACCCTGGGAGAGGCCGGACGTGAATGTGGATGTAAAACAAAGCAATTAAATACGCACACTGGGTTTTGCCTTCTCCTCATTCAGGCTTCGGCATGCTGCTTCGATAAACAAATATAGACTTTAGGGATCAGGATTCCATGCAATTTGAATTAGACAACTGGGTAGCACACGATCGAATTCATTATGCAGTGATTTAAGACCAGGTTGATGGATTTTCCTCTCCATAAGACAAAAGCCTTGCAGCCTGCCCATGACAATGTGGGGAGAGGCTTGCTAACAAGGAGCCTCGGAGTAGGCTACATCTGTTGTTGTTCTTCACATTTACCCCTGACAGCTGCAACTTGCTACGATTTTCACTCCTTTAACACTTAGCAAACCATTATCATAAATAAAGCTAAGAACAGCATGGTTTTCTCCATACAGTGGGCCTCACTTGGGTGGCCGAGGATGAGTTTTGGCTTCCAGGAAGATGTTTTCTTTCAAATTGAACCTCTTACTTCTCTAAGTGGTATCACATTGTTGTGGTCTGGTCGTGCAGACCAGATCAGATTGGAGTGAACAGCAGTACATTTATTTTCCCATGAGTCAGTTGAGCTTAATCAGCTCGCTTGCTTTTATAATAAACAAGAAGCACAAACTAAAAGTTAGCTCTTCAGCCATCTCTGACTTATTCCAAGAAACTTAACTTATTCTGTTAAATGTTCCACTTCAAGGAGGTCGGATTACATGTTTTAAAACTGGCAGAACGCAGAAAATGAAAATGAGAAACTCTTCTAATCACACTGCTGGTGTGTTCTCACGTTATTCGATTCCTCAGATGTGGCTATAAACATAAAAAGCACTGGCTGACATGAATGGGGCTGACCGGGGAAATCCCTCTCTAATGATTAAGTTGTCCAAACTCATTTGTAAAGACCTCATACGCACACAAACAGCACAACCTGCAGCTAACGCTGCACAGTCTTGAACACTGTCAAGTCAATAAAACACGCCGACTCCTGTCTAAAGGATGACAGCTCCTCGACAAATCAATCACCTGTAGTATCTTGCATAATAGCACAGCCGTTTAGGTAAAGAAATCTAGCCACACAAGCTCACACACACACACACACACATAAACACACATTCATGCACAAAAAGGCCAAAGTAGACTTGGAGGCATAATTACCTTTCCTTTTGAGGAAGTCAAGCTTTCAATTTACCAAAGTATAAATAGTTATTAAGAAACCACCACGTAAAACCCAGAGCACATAAGCGGCGACTCAGGTTTCTAACACACTGCAAAGCCCTAAAAAGTGGGTTCAAGTCTGCGGAGAAGTGTGCCTCAGTGGCAGGTTCCTGGATAGTCTTTACACAGTCGCAGTCTTTATTTTTATCCTGATGAGACACGGTGAGGAAGACGAATGGACACGGCACAGTAATATTCATAATCATTGATCATGATAATGATGATACTGTCAAAGATGGCAATGACAGACTTGTAGAGTCACCGCGAGACAAATGAAGACGTAATGAGAGAAAGCAGAAGTACAGTAAGTCCTGTTGGAATTGTGCGACGCTGCTATGTTGAGGCTTCAAGAACGTCCACTGTACACGCAGCGCAGTGAAAGAAAAAGGGTTGTATGGCAATATGCTTCGACTACATGTTAAATAGTAGTTGGTTGTTCAGTGTATAAAACTAAATACAAATGATAGGAAATGGGCAGAAAGATCCACTTTGAAACAAAGCTAATGAAGTTTAACAGACATTTTAGAAGTACGCAAACAACTTCTACGAGTTTTTACTGTGGTTCACACAAGATTTGACCGTTTTCAAAATAACATAATAAATTTTTGAACACAGAGTTTAATTCCACATGTGAGTATTCAACCGATAAATGCAAATATTAGCTGGGCCCGTTAATAAATCCTCATGGAGCGATACAGACTCACTGCAACTGCACTGTTCCAATAACGCAGCATGAAAAAACAACCGGCGTTAACATTTTGATACGATAAAAACTCCCCAAAAAGTTTTTTAAAAAATAAAATAAAAAAAAATCAGACGAGTTGTAGGGTTGGGTGGGTGTCCTGAGATAACTGAATGCAGACAACCTGACAGGTTGCATTAAAACGCTGTGTTTTGGAGGAAGAAGTGGACACACACATGCACACACACACTTCAAATTGGACTTGTAACCTCCCTATTTCTAGCACATCAACAACTGTTGAGAGTGTACATTTGTAGTTGAATAAAACATGGTATTCCCCTACACACGCTGTCACACACATCACAGGGGAAACTAGGGGGTGAGTGGTTCTTGACTGTCTAAGCAGCATCCCAATTTGGTCCCAGCTACCAGTAGCTGACAGCCTCAAATATCTGGGGAGCATTTTTAAAAGGCCAGTGTTTGATGGATTCATGAAGAACACACAAATATAATTGCCATTTGTCACCGAGTCTTCAGTGACTGCGCCACACAGGGACCACGCACCGGAGTGCCTGGAGAGTGCTGGAGCTGCGCCAGAGCTGTGCGGGGGATCGCTCTGTATGTAAAACTGAGTATATAAACACCTCCGTTTTTGTCACAGAAAATAGGTCCTACAGGAGGGAGCTGGAAATTGCACCCAAAAGACAGAAGAAAGAAGAGGAGGAGCATGTATATATATTTATATATATTCGTTTATGTCACAAGCCTACTGGATCTCTCACACACACACACACACACACACATACATGCAAAAGCAGACCTACCAGGAAGAAATATGCATGCATGCATGTCAACTGAAACAGAGCTGTATAAACAAGAATTCTAAAATAGTCAAGAACATGAAAATATAACACAGAGGTCAAACAGGGCAGTATGGAGATTCTCATTTGCACACTGCTACGCCGAGAGTCGCAGGTAAGGCAGGGAGTAGATTGAACAACCACACAAAGCTCTGTGTTTCTAAAGCTTCGGTCCTTTTTAATATTAATGCCCCTGAGACAGAGAGAAAGAGGGAGAAGAGAGACGAAAAGGTGTTTGCCTAGGCTTATTAGAATGCCCATCATAGAGAGCATACAGTTATTCAAATGTCACATCATGTCAGCCAAATAAACACCACAATCCAGATCTCGTATTTATCACCTAATAGCCGTTATTACACAACGCAGCGAGTTTTGCGAGTTAACACTGAATGGAAAATGAAAGCGGAAGAGGAACCTTTATTTTTTAAGTTATGAGGCCCCAAACAGCGATGAGTAAAATACACAGTGACAGTTAGCTCGGAAATGCTAATTCCAATAAACACGGCCGGTGTTTTGTTTATCTTTTTGCGCCTTGTATTAGAAAAACATGTATATTTTCTGCTCGGCTGGCCATGTACCTGCATGATTGAAATGCTAATTTGTAAATGTGCAATGACCTAGCCAGACTCCTCTTACCACCGCCACCACCGCCGCCGCCCCCCCCCCTCCCTCCTCTCGCTGCCAAAACAGCCCGAGGTATCATCTCTCCTCCTAACAAACAGCAGCGTGTGGAACAGCCCCTGCCTTTCAATCCAAAGGGATATATTTTCTCATTAGAAATTATACATCTTCCCTGTCCATATTTATAGACGCAAAACCAGGGGAATTATACTGCAGAGAGAGTGAGAGGGACAGAGAGAGAGAGAGAGAGGAAAATAGTACAATGAATGTTATTACAAAGGGCTCTGATTGAAATTTTCCTTGGGCGTATCAAAGCCTCGTTTACCGTTTGACCTTCCAAACTACGGGACAAGGACTTTCTTTATTGTCTAGAAGGACGCATCGGAAGGAACAGACAAGAGACTCGGGGATCATCATTCAAGTGTCCCAGCACAACAAAAACCCCACTAACTGTGATTAGCATCAATATAATGCAGATATCAGCGGTGTGAAATGAGAGCAAATTGCCGATGTCAACCAGGCAACCGAGCACTAGCATTTGATTAGAAAATTAGACTCCTGTTATAGCGCAAAAAAAAAAAGACGTGGGTGCCACGCGAACTCCGCGGTCTTGTCTCGGGGCGTTTGCACAGAGTGGATGGCGACCTGACACGGGGCTAACAGAAATGTCACTTGTTCCAACAGATATGAATAAAAATGGGACTCTGGACATCACACAGCAATCCTGGCCCTGTCAGTTCGCACGCACGCACCACAATGTTTTGTATTTATCCAAGATAAAATGATGATGATGGCAGCGGCACGGATGGCGATGACCGCTGAGGATAGCTAAATTACCTGCTCTGATATTGGATCCTCATCAGCAAAAGTGACATGCCCTGTATGTGTGCGTGGGTGTGTTATGGTAACCTGCAACAGAACTCTATTAGCTGTCTTCACCTGTCAAGGCTGATCATATTGTGTAGCATCTCATTTAAGCAGGAAACATCACATTTTTGTCTGTTTTTCCATCCCATTCCAGGACAGTCAGTCGATATTGCTCAGCTCGTTTTCAGTGGCGACACACTTATTTTCCACCGCGTTTTAATTCTCCGTGACAGTCATTCAAATTTGGCTACTCCAACCTGCTGAAGGGGAAGTGACATGTAAAGACAGAGCTTAATATTATTTCCAAACCCCCCCCCCTCCCCTCCTCCTCACCACCACCGCCACCGCCGCTGCCACCTCCTCCTCCACCCAACAAAGAGAGAAGCCGGGCATCAGGGATTTACTAATTTCAAATTTTGCTGCTGATTGAGTGGAAAAAATAACCCCCTTGGACCTTGTTCTGCTTAATTACATTTTACAGTAGCAAAGGCAACTTGAAAGACAAGAGCTTGATTTGACGACGCAAACCTCTCAGCGTACTCGGGCTGGCTAAGGTGTGTGTGCGCGTGTGTGTGTGTGCGCGCTGGGAAAGGGGAGTCCGTGGTGGGGAAAAGGGGGTCATCAATTATCATTTGATTTCAAAACGGAACATTTTCCCAGATTAATATGTCTGACTGCTATCTAAATCATTGAAACTCCCAATGAGATGCCATTTTCTCTTACATGAATCATGTTGAGGGGAAGTCATTCAAACTCGGCACCACCATCCACCACCACCACCACCCCCCTCCTACCTCCAAGCTCCGACCAGAGAAGTCTCTGGTCTCTCCACTGTTGTGTGGAATTTGGCATGGTGCTAATTTGAGTGCTACTAATGTAGCAGAACGCAAGACATCAAGAAGTGTTCAAAGCCTCACAACCTGGCAGCTGTGAGAGACACTAAATGGTGCTTTATTCTCTCCCTCTCCTCATTTCTTAGATGAATTTGTACGAGCCTGTTTCTGCATTAAGCTTTGTCAAAGGCCTTTCATTCTCCCCTCATCTGTTCCTTACCATCCGAGAGAGGGGAGAAAGGGGTGTAGGAAGAAGACAGACGAACGCGCGATTGCAGTATCTTTAAAAAGCTGCACATCTTGCACAGATTTAGGCTTTACACGGCTAGCTACCACAATTTCTAGAAAGATCAATTATGACGTGACTCAGAGCAGGCCTGAGGGAGCTGCCAGGCTCCATACTCCAAAAAAACGTGCTCCACCCTCTCCTCGCTGACGACTCAAAACAAAACCAGAGCAACAGAGCGGGAGGGGGCGGGGGGGGGGGGGGGGGGGGGATAGTGGTGTTTTCAGTTTCAGTTACATCGATGACTCAAATATTCCACCAGCTTCAAAATCTCCCTGCTGAAGTAGAAGTTCCACAGGAAACTCACTTGTTTGAAATTCAACGGCAGGCGCGCAGACGTGCACATGCGCACAGTCGTCGCACTTGTGCACATATACACACAAAAGGCACACACATGCAAAACGGCAGACACAGAGTCAACCGCACACACACACGCACGCAGTGTGCATAAATACAGTGTGCATCTGCGGCAGATCCACTAACACAGGCGCTGCTGGAGTCAGAGATGGGGATCTGGCAGCAGCGCTACCACTCCCTAAAAAGCTAAAATACAGTTAAGGTCTGTCTCCGGGTCAGAGAGGGGATCGGCAGTCTATCAAAATACCCCCACACCTAGTTCCTTTATTTGCTCAGTATCAATCTCAGCATTAACCCTCTGCTAATGGGACAGCTGTGGGTCAGCGCCTCGCATCTTCGGGATGCCAATCAAGGCCTTAAGCTGAGAGATCAACTTTTGGGACAGAGGTGCTCGTCTGCCTCTGAGTGGCTTTTTAAACACGGAGACGCCCGAATCGATTTTAGCTCTAGCCTGAAAGAGAGGAGGGAGGAGGTTGCGGGGGGGGGGGGTGTTTTGCACCAGCCGGGGCTTGTGTCGGCTGTGGCTGTCTGTGGAGTCTGGACGGGAGCCATCCCCTGGTCCCCGGTCACCCTCCACTGATCAGGGGGCCTGACAGAATGACCTAGCAGTGAGGCACTGAACCTGCAAACACGAAGGGGGCAAGGAGCTGGAAGCTCGAGGGGGTCGGGGCTGGCGGGGGCAACATCAGCAGAGATCTCAGTAATAGAAAAGGGTTTTAACCTTAATGTTGGAGCCAAAACCCTGTTAGAGGCCAAGTAATCCCCCCTGCACTGCTTTCATTTGAACTGGATGATTTTTTTTTTCACTCTCTGCGAGCAGCTTGTGAAAGGCACCGACACTGCCTTGTGTGGCATTGGTTGGGGAGGCGGTAAACATGAGCTGAGCGAGCCCTCTACCTTACCTGTGCAACGAGCAAAATATGGAGGTTAGATTTATTTGAACTGTCTGGATATACCATGAAATATGCCACAATCTGACTCCACTTTGCAGCGGTGGAAAATAACTAATCTTATCAAGTGTTGAACTTAAGCTCAGTTTGAGTAACTTCTACTTAACTAAAGGTATTCCTGTTGTATGGTTATTTAAGAAACTTTTTACGTTTTATTGCATTTTTCCACATTTAATTGATAGCGTAGTTTAAACTTACCATTCATTAAAAACATATAATTAACTTATTACTTACGATGCAACGTTACAGGCTCAACTAACCAGCGATATAGAAAGTAGTTAAAAATTGAACCACCTCCACAAACCACATTAAACTGCTGCATCTGTGTTAATATACACATCTGTACATTAACATAGCTAAAGACATTTCAGACGCAGGGCTTTCCTCGTGCAGCTTCACACTGCATTACTGCCGCTTTCATTCAAGTAAAAAGATCTGAATTTTTTTTTTTTTTTTTTTCCCGCCACTGCATGAGAAAGTGCTGCAAAAGAAGCATTTAGACACGGAGGTCAATTGGTGTTAAAACGACTTGGAAAGATTGCTCCTAATGTCCAAATTTCCTACAAAGACGCACTCTTCCTCCGCAATCAAAATCCATACATGTTGCCTTGTATCTAACATAAGCACTTAAAAGACTGCAGTCCGTGAATTGAGGTATGCATATCTAATCATTTGGCTCAAGTATTTTGAATATCTTAAAAAAAAAAAAAAAAAAAATTAACAGTGAATAGGCTTGGGCACTTCGGGTAAAATATGCTAATTAACACACTTGAAATTTCCCATATGAAATCTATCTGCACCAAGACAATGAGAAAATAATTACAACAGAGGTAGAATTACAATGGCCATTTTAATCAACCCCTACACTAGCATTTCACCCTATTTATACAGTTTTTGATTCCATGACCCACTGGTAAGTAATCACTTGAAAATTACGGTTCAGTTTATAATAGGTCTACGCTTTAGACACATTATTTCTGCAGAGACAGGGCTCTGAGGATTACAATAAAGATATGAATCTTGCATAACAACAATCACCATGCACTTCCTATAGCTGAAAAAAAAACATTCTGGGAAAAGAAAACTGGCATGAGGTTAAAAAGTCTCTAAGTACTTAAGTAACTTTGGAATATACATGAGGCAAGTGAGACAGTCTGCGAATGTTGATTCCACACTTGGGCAGCGAAAATATTGCAGCGCTGATGATGAAAATGATGAGGAGGAGGCACTTGCCCTTTGTCTCATCTTAGTGCAACTCCTCCAACTGTCTAGCATCATAACGCTTTATAGTTTTGTATATAAATCTTAATTGTTGCACCGTCAAGGAATATTTTCTTGCGAGAGAGAGAGACAGAGAGAGAGGTGCAAGTATGAGGTACTCTCCATTTAAACAATCCCCTTTACTGCGTTTATTAGGGGTCACAAATTCTCTTCCAAAAAGGTCAATTCTGCGCACAGGTAATAACCTTGAAGGTGTGCCACTAAAGAGCCCAATCAGGGATTCACACAAAGGCCAGACTAATGTCTTTCTTAAAAAAAAAATGAGTGAGAGAGAGTCATGTTATTTGACCTTCCTTTCTCACTACAGAATTTTACTGAGATAAAAAAACAGACCTGTTCCTCGGAAGCTAGTAAGGTCATCTTTATCAACCACAGAAGCATTAAAAAAAAAAAAAAAAAGTATTTGACAATCCGGTGAATAATGTGACGATTAAACTCCTAAAACTGGTGCTGGGTGGTAGCAATTTATTCTGAGGCAGGGGCTGGAGCGCTGAGGCCCTGTTTGCAGGAGATATCAGCTGCTTGAAAACCCAGAACGGTCTCTTGAGGAATGTCTGTCTCCCCCACAAGATTCTCCCTCCTCCCCCAGGATGGCGGAGCCACAGAGGAACCGTTCACTGACAACGGCCTTACAGGAAGGGCAGAATTGTACTTTTTTTCTCTCTTTTTTGTCTAACAAGCCACAGCGGTTGGCAACCCACCACCACCACACTTCAACTTTTTTTTTTCCCCCCCTGTGCCATATGAATTTCTGAAACTTCGGTTCGTAACGATAATTCCAGATTTTTAGGTCACACTTGATGATAAATTGTGCGGTGGTGTTTGGTTATTCAGTGTTTCATGTACTCTTCTGAAAAATCAATGCTATGCTCCGCGAAGAACCGTTTTAAATCAATAGGGAACCGCTGCCATGTTTACTTTCCTGTTTTAAGGGGGACCCACTGGTTAAAAAGACAACTTGTCAAAACAATGCTATCATAGCCGAAATAGGATATGTGCTGTTATTACAACATTACAATAGGCTTCCTCTTGTTGTGAAAAGTCACCGTCCGCTTACTGTACACAAGCTTTAAATCAGACATCGGTGGAGGGAAAAAACAGCAAGGGCCAGGATGTAGGCAGGCAGATGATTTCTTATCGATTTCCTGTTTCTGCAGTGAAGAGGCCTCTCAATTACCTTGCCAGTAGGCAATGTGATTGGTCGGCTCAACAAACAAAACCACAGTGAGAGTGTGATACAAATAGGTTAACCCCAAAATGTAAAAAAAAAAAAAAACACAACTTTGATTTAATCGCAAACAGACAAAGATTATCATAGCACAAATTTGGGGTTTTGCCTTTATTTGACAGGACTATTTTATCTTCTTGTAACTCAAAAGAGAAGTAGCACATCTTTCTTCCTCTAAAATTCCCTTACCAGACAGTCTGCGTGAGTGTGAGGGAGCGTGTGTGGATGTCGGAGGTGGAGGTGGGAGGGGGGGTGGGTGACATCAATTACAACGCAAAACTGTTGTCACAGGGGCTTATCTGCTGAGATGAAAGAAAAGCATGCCTCCCTCCAGAAGTGCAATACTCCACACACCTGCCAAGCTAGAAAGACCTCTTGACAGAAAATCTTTTTTTTTTTTTTTTTTCTGCAACTGAATCTCTTTTCCTCGCTGATTCAGTAAACAAGCCACTGGCAAGTCATTAAGCTTAATACCAAAAAAAGAAAAGAAGAAGAAGAAGAAGAGAAAAAAAAAAGGCAGGAAAAGGCGCCCTGGAAAAGTTAACAACCTAGAAACAAAAGAACTGTTGTGTCAAATGCAAACACAATCCTTATTATAGCTAGGCACTTACATGGATGGAAGCAATCAGCTGCTATTAGCCTTTGCTGACACATCTCACTCTCCTTAAGAACAATAAAACACACACACACACACACACACACACACACACACACACAAAGCTTTTAGCTGGTTTCCTTTTGTGACCTAGCTCAGTATCAAGTCATTTTACTGAACAAGAGTGCATCTAGACTCAATTAGACCTACTAATAACTCAAGCAGTCCAATGCCAAATAACTGTTTTGTAAAACCTCTGTGTCAAGACATTTACATAAAACAATGTGATGATTTAGATTATAATAATACAGGTTTCATACGCTTCCAAAGTTATTACAAGACACAGAAAAAAAGCCAACTGACGTTTTAAAATCTAAAAGCTATGTTACTGGTATGGTAGATTATTGCAAGGAACAATACACCCGCGTGATGTTGTATTAGCCTGAAAGCCGCTGAAGACACTGTTCAACAGGAAAAGGCCTCAAGCAGCTGGCACGAGTCCTCTCCAATAGGTAAATGTTTGGTACGGGGTAAAAACATTGTGGCTAAGATGCAATCAGTGCGTTAAAACAGCCAATGCCAGAACCACAAACAGGATTTCCCCACTTCCAAAACAGAGGGCTGAGGGTTGGAAGGAGAAGCAACAAAATTTTAAAAAATGGAGAAACGAGCCAAGTCTCAGTCATTATGGCAGAGCGAGAGAGCACGCATGTTACCACTCATTCGTCCAGAGACCTTGGTGCTATCTTGATATTCTTTTAATTGGAAACACAGAGGCTAATATTTTAGTTGGCCAGCTGACCCCTGCCTCGCACGTGTACGCCGCACAAGTGTCATAACAACGGGTATTCTTGACAGTCGGCGCGCGTGCGTGAAGAAAGGACGAAATTATAACGACTTGGATGTGAAATAAAACACAGCTAAGCATCAGTTAGGCTTGATCATCTGGCAAGCAAAACATGTGAATCATTTTTACTCTCTGCAATTAAATGGCTCATTGTTGTTTATCATTAAAAATAACACCAAGATATCCTGCTGTCCGCCCACAGCTTTCCCAGGTCGTTAAAACTTACTTCTTACAGGCCCGCAATAATTAGGCTTCTCCTCGGTCACGTAACTTTGTCCTTCATCGGCTGGTTTCCTGGGAGACGCTGTTCTTCCTGATGATTCACTGTCACAGGCATCTAGGGTCAAAAGCATTTAAAGTTAAACACGGTGAAGAGAGGAAAACCTGTTGCGTACAAAAGTTCAGCAGCAACATATTTGTGCTGCATAGTGACGAACAGAAAGGGCCTTGGCTGTTTACTTTAATGTTATCCTATTATGGGCTCAACTGTTCTAAATTAACGTGCATTACATCCATTCCTCCAAAAACAGATGTAAACTTTTACTGCAGGGTCAGCCACAGTGGACAAAATATCAGGGACAGCTGGACGAGCCAGAGGTGCAGAGGCCGCTCGGCCTATTTTTGCCAGAAAAAGCACAGGCCGCTGGCAAATGGTTGCACAACATGGTGGGGCGGTTCAGGTAAAGGCCTTGCCAGAGCTCTGGATCTCATTTTCTCTCCTTCTGTTCCCGGGTGTGCTGTACCTGCCAAGCTTCTTTTCACTGCCATAAAGGCTGCATTCATCTAAATTGGAAAAAGTATGTGGGCAAAAACTCCAGGCCTGATAGCTGTGAAAAAAACACGAGAGACAGTTCCACTCATCTCTCTCTCTCTAAGCCGTGTCTTCTGGCTTCTTGACTTCAAGACTCGCTGACGCTTTGCTCATTGCACACTGCTGCTTTGTTCAGTAAATAAACCTTCCACAATGACTTTATTCACTGGTTTGGTGCCAGATGCCTGCTCATAGCCCACAGTTTTTCTCGTAGCCTACAAGTTTTACAGTAACACACTGTGTCCTGAGTAACTTTTGCTGTGGATTTCTAAAGAAAAAAAACAGTGAAGGATGATTCAGCAAAACCCAGCAAATCCTGTCTGCTTGATGCGTTTGTTCCAACGCTTACAACACTTTCTGTTTGTAAGCAGTGATGGATGGAGGGAGTGGGGACGGATGGGGCGCGGGCCAGAAGCCCTAGATAGATGTGGCACATATCTCAGCTTGGAGCTGATGTATGGTGGCGGCACTTGCGTTAGCAGCAGTACCGTGTGATGCATCGCAGTATTTAGTGATCACAGTTAGAAATAAATTGCTCTATTCTCAGTACATCCACAGTCCCCTGAGAGGGGAAATCCAGTCTTAACTGCGAGCGCCTTTGAAGGTCCAGCGAAAATCCATTCGCAATCCAGCAGCCACAGTGATTGCTTACTTTGTCCTACTTTGCTATTTTTTGACAGTGCCATAATGACGCTTGGTATAAATAGGATGGTTAACGGTTCATTGCTTGTTTGAAGAAAAATGAAAAGGGGGTGTGGGGGTAAGCTTATTTTACATGTGATAATCTTAGGGGCAACTAGAAAGTTAATTAAAAACTATAATTGGCTGTGGTTGCTGTTAATAGTCACCAGGGCGTTTCTTCAGACTTTATTGAGGGGGGAGAAGGAAAAAAAAGCAAAAACATTATCAAGGCTTAACACTGGAGCCCAGATATTGATGCATCTTAAAAGTCACATGAATATAATTCAAAATGACAAGGCTGATATTGTCCCAAGTAGACTGATAAATGCTGATACACATTCATTGACTCATTTCTTTTGTGTTTTCTCTCTCTCTCTCTCTCTCTCTCTCTCTCTCTCTCTCTCTCTCTCTCTCACATGTTTTACTGTACAAGCAACATGAGTTCTTTGACAGAACATGTCAGTGATATTTATAGCTCGGTTTCATTGCCGGTGCACTGGCTGCATGGAGGAAAGTAAATACACTCTATAGGTGTTCACACCAGAGAAAATGTCACTACAACAGACACATTTTTGGCTTCTGGGTGCAGAATTATGTCGTTAGATGTTAACCAGCACAACATGGCCCGGACATGTTTACACTTTTGGAGGTGATGTCTTCTCATTGTAATGAAATATTAGTGACAGGAGGTCTTGTGAAGGGGCTCACCACCTTGCTCGCCCTATATTTAACATGCTATTCCGGTGTGCCCTTACCTTGTGAGGTTGACAGCAGGGGACTTGTGTCTTGCTGAGGGCCCTTCCCTGGCCCTGCCGGCCCATCCGGAGGAAAGACGGTCTCCTTGGACATGAGACAGTCGTCTTTTTGGGGGACACACGCACAGCAGTAGAAGAAGAAGAAGAAGAAGAAGAAGAAGTTCCTCCCTTTCCTCAGCCCTCAGCGCTGTGGAAACCAATGTCCCACCATCAGCACAGGCTTGAAGACACAAAGCCACACCGTTCATGGGTCATTACTCAACTTGAGAAAGTCGTCTGCTTATTCACACGGCTGAGAGAAGTGACGTCGAGCTGCAGTTAAAAAAAAAAAAAAAAAAAAAAAAAAAACTTAGTGGAAATTTCCCTCCTCTCGCGTTTTACATAAACTTGCTGAAAGACTCCACATGCAGCCCATTAGTTCACACACTCCCTTTTTCTTTATCAAAAGAGAGAGGGGGGAAAAAGCGACGGACGCTTGCTAAGAAGTGTTGTTTATAGCTAAAGCGGACATGTTGTTTATGTAGCATAATTTACCTTTCAAACATGACAACTCCCTCGCTTCAAATCTGACTTATTCCCATCCTTCCTTCCTCCAAACTCTTTCCCCGAGACGAAGGAAAAAAAAGAAAAAGACACCGGGCTGAGAGAGAGTAACCTCCAACAAACTTTTCCGGTAAATTTAACTTGTCCCAGTTCAACTTTGTCCGGATGTTTTTGACGTGTGTATAAAAAATATATATATATTAATAATAATCCTCGAGGCGCCTTCGACGTCCAGTGGCGGCAGTTCGCTGAGGATAGTTGAGTCTAAAACATTTTCATCATATCCGGATTCCTGTAGTGGAGCCAGTCAAACTGCTCTCCTCTCCCTTTGCTTCCCTTGGCGGCAGAGAAGTGAACAAAGCCCTCCCTGAACATGTGGACCTCAAAAATAAAGTTAGGAGGAACGGAAATCCAAAATAAAACAGTGGATAATCTACATTAAAATATCTATTTAAAAACATTAGTAACAAAAAAAAATAAACTTCTAAAAGTATACTGATTGAAACATATGTCAAAATATAATCAGTGCAGCTTACTTTGGGACTTCAATAAATATATTTAATATACTTCCTCCATACCTTCCTCAGCTTGTAGTTGCTCCGTTGGCATGGAGATGGTTTCATTGTCATCACGTGACCCAAGTATGAATCATGTCATGTCATGTCATGTGGTAAGAGCGAGTTTATTCACTGAGGAAGGCCACCAGATGTGGTTGAACGCCTCAGAAACAGACCTTGTGTTGAGATTATTATTTATTTGTTTGTTTGTTTGTCAAACTGTTATTTCCAAAGTCAAGAATAATACATTTTAATGCTAAAAGCTTGAAAAGAAAGTTACGTACATGCTGAAGATTTAAAAGTTATGGTCGTAAAATGTTTTCGAGCACTTCTGATATGTAAAAACAAATCAGAGACATCAAATAAAGCCATCATAGAGATCACTGAAAAGTCATTCAGTGAATGTGATTAATTTAAAAGTCATTAGATATGATTTATTAACCCTAATGCTGGAGACCCCCTTTAACAGCTCATGTAACATTGTTCTTCATTGTAACTTTATTTTTTTTATGAGAATGGATTATAAACATCATAAACTGAACTGATGACATGTTTCACACGCTCTGAACAGAGAATGTCTGTACTTTATGTACAGCAGCTGTAAAACATGGTTAAATACAATGGATCTTCATATATCAGGATATCTGTGGGGTTTTGTTGATTCTGATATTGAATAATTGACACCAAACATGAGTAAGGTTACTCATGTACAGTAGGGTTTCTTGCAAGCATAGGAATCCAATCCATTTGTTCATCCATAGCCCATTGACAATATTAAACACAATTTTCTTGTTTAAGGTAAGATAAGACAACATAAGATAGACATTAATGATGATGATTATGGTCATATTTTGTCATCTTCAAATGGCAAGTCCAGCTTGTGGCAATAGGAACTTCTACATGGGGTCAGTGGGACTCCAAACAGCAAGAAGATGAAGCCCATTTCAACAAAGCACAGGTGTTTAACTCCCCATAGAACTGTGCTTCAGTGAAAACTCCACTATCTGAACTGTTGTTGGTTGGATCCTTGTCAACCTCACAAACTCAGCCCCTGGCTAACTCTATTTTTACGAAGAATCTGAGCAAAACAGCTTGAAAGTTAGCCAACGTGCTTTAAAAGTTTGAAGTATAAATATATACTTCAGAATTATAATCTAAACAGCCTCTTCAGTGCCAACATCATCTTTTACTTTTCTCCATTTCAATTCATACATAATTCACTTTACATAAATGGCAATGCAGCCCCATGCTGTGGCCTCTGTGTAGTCAGTAGGGTATTGTTTAGTGCAGTGTCTCGCTGATTGCCATCATAGCCATTGAACCCTATTGGTAACAGTATAAGTGAGATTTAAGCCATGGTAACATGAGAGTGTGGAGGTGATTGATGTGAAATATGCCCTCCCTCATTGACTGGCTGAACTCCATTTTCTGCTCCTAATGCAGAAATCACTCCAGGTCCCCAGCATAATGATTTACGATGAATCTGTGTCAATGCTGAACTCGGCAAACCCCACGTAATCCATCTTGCAGATATACCTACCTACCCCGCCCCACCATGCCTGCTCTCACCCGCCCGTCCCCTGCCTTTGCGATGGGAAGGTAAGGAACGTGGCTCTCTCTCTCCGTATATAAGTGTTGAATCCATTACAGGGCTGATGTGTAATCACAGAGGACCTCTGTGCCCCCTCAGACTGTAATTACCTGGATACAGATACTCCCTCACTCCATCCCCTAGAGCTGCTCAAAGCCAAGAACTCTGTTAACCAGCATGCAGTGCTTTCAGCCTGCCTATCTGGGTGGCAGTGTGGAGATATATTTGAGAGATGGGACCTGTAAGAAAAAAAAAATCATGGATAAAATTGCATTTAAGTAATGGGATTTTGACCTTGCAGTGTGTAATGGCCATAGTTCACCTCGGAGATTGAATCATGCACAGAGCAAATCAAAGCCTGCAACTCAAAAAAAAAAAAAAAAAACTGACTGCGACCCCACACACACACACACAGATACACATACACACACATATGGTAATCTTTTGAGGACTGCACATGCAACACGACTGCACCGTGAAATCAACCCCCGTTGTCTGTCTTTGTCTCTCTTACATAGTGTCATCGCTGTTGCTGCTGACAAACATTATCTTGTGTGTGATCATGTGCATAGTGTCATCCCCCCCACGCCCCCCACCCCACCCCTCCCTCAAAATAAGTCAAAGTGGAGCCGGCTGTGTAGACACAGTGGGCTGTCACACTGTGTCAAGCGTCGGTGTCAGCGTTGCATCTGTTGCAGTCACATCTCAGAAGACACAAGGAAACATCTCTCTGTTGACTTCATCTGTTTGTTTGGCAGCCTGCCTGATTGCTGGAGTGTGCACTGCGAAGGGAAGCGACGGCTCAGTCGGTGCACACGCTGCCAACAAGCCTAATCCTCCTTTCACAGGCCCCAAACAAACACGCATCTCTGTTTGTGGCTTTCCCTGGCACACACACACAAACGCACACATATATCCCCCCCCAAAAAAATGCTACTGCAAGCTCCCACACTGCAGCAATCCAAGCATCATAAGTCTTTGCTGCGTGTTTTGAATACATTTCATGAGTTTGGCATTTTGGCTTATTTGCTTTCTTGCAGAGAATAAGATGAGGTAATCAATACACACTCTCACTCTCATAGTATGTACAGATACTATATGTAACTGGAGCTAGTATCCCCTTACATGCAAAGCATAAAGATATGAAATGGAGGAACAGAAACAGCTAACATGGCTCCATCCAAAGGTAACGAAATCCACCAGGCTCCGGAGAAACTGACCCCCACTAAAGTTAGCTTATTAGCTTACTGTTCCCCACTAAAGTTAGCTTATTAAGTAATATATTGTGTCATCCACACAAAGCCAGAAGTGTAAAACGGTTGGTTCATTTTTTATTTTACATGGGGGTTATATGCTACACTGTGTTTGGCAGGTAACAGTATCCTGGTAACTAGCGGAAACATCAGGAAGTCTCCAAGTAACCAAGCTCTTTCCCTCTCCTTGCAGTCTTTATGCTAAGCTAAATTAACCCTCAAGCACACACAATGGCTGCACATACCATACAGACTGGGATTGGGAGTGGTATCAGTCATCTCATCCAACTCCCGAAAAATGTTTAACCATTCTTTTAACACATTAATAATGGCATGAGGGCAAGAGTCTGAGCGGTCCAAGGGTTTAGCTTACTGATACACCTTTATCATTAAGTGTGAGCGTCTTGCTAACCCACATTTGTTTTTTGTTAGAGTAGTAAAACTTTTGCAGAAACTGAGTTGAACAGGAGAAATGGCTGCAGGACAGAACATCTGTAATTATCTCTAATGAGCTTATTCCTCAGCAGGCTGCGATTCTAATAGAAATGCAAAAGTTGGCCCGCGTTGGCCTTTGCGTCGACTTTAATGGCCAGGCGAATGAGTTGAGGTGTCGCTTTGAACAGCAAGAACCGGCACCTGTACCTGATCAAATCTTCAAAGATTTTTACACACAAGTCCGTGCAGAATGAGTAGAACTTAATAAGTAAGACTTTTTGAAGCTGACCGTGACACCAGCTGAACCCTGACGCCCTCACATGATTAATAGCATTATGGTAAGGCTTTTTTTTTCCCCCAAGTAAAGGATTGTTTGAGGCTGTCTGATCAAAACATTCAACCTTTTATTGGTCCAACTGTCAAAGGAGGCAGACTGTGTTTGGCAGTTTGAATCATTCCGTCTGGATGGGGAATGGACATGAATAGGGCATGAATTGATGGACTCATTAAAGAAGTATCTCTCTATGATCTGAATGAAGCCTGTTACTGCAATTGATTAGCATTTCAATGCAAACAAACACCCTATTCCTCAAGGAACAAGGACTCCGGGAGTTAAATAATGACTGACTTATAGCTGCACATCTGGATTCCAAGTTTGGAGTGAGAAGAGTGCACTTAATCAGTTGCAAATGTTCACACAAAAGCACCAGACTTCATAAATATGTATCCCTCGGATAAAGAAAGAGAATAGCAGGTGATTGACGATTAATACTGACATTAGAAACAAAAGGGCCCACTCGACGGGTTATCACAATAACTTGGGCCAGGCGATGCAAAATCCACATGTGAAGAAGACGCCTGCGCCACAGCTTTAGAGAGGATCCAAAATGGCTTCCGCCGGCTCCTGGAAGAATAGGAGATCAAAGTTGACATCCATCTGTGATTCATTTAACTTTATTGACAATCATCCAAAGCCATCGAGACAGAAACTGCGTTTGACCCATCATTCAGGCTCATTCCTCTGCCATATGTTGATGTTTTGATGATATGGGGAAACCAGAGAAAGGTGGAATCCGGTTCAAAACTTGAATGCACGGACCACTTGATATGAGGAACATAAACGCTCACACAATACACTCACATGCATGCCAGCACCATATCCACCTCTTATTAGCCACCTTCTCATTTCTCCAGCATCATAACACATGGGAGTGAGTTATGACATGCTACTTTACATTACATGCACGCCACTCAAGCTTACACAGACGTTGACTTATCAGACTATATTATGACAATTGAGGCAATGTTGCAAGTCCGTGACAGAGATGACTTGTAGCTGCTTATGTGATCTGAACCTTCAGGCACACACTTAGCGAGAAACGCTCACGATCACTGCGACTGTGAATTAGGAGTAGCAGCTTAGTGCTTGAATGAAACTGTCGTTATTCTTGTTTTTCATTTGTTATTTCGCGCCTTCCTAACCCAAATTCCACTAACTGAATGGATCTGCAGATGTTAAGTTTTCACTCCACAAAGTTTGCTGTCTTCTTCGTCCTTCGCTGCCTTTGTTGTCCAAAGTGGAACGCTAATCAAAAATGTCAGACTGTTTGGATTTCTATGATCCTTCACAGATTTGCGATTAGCATAAACCATAAGCCAAGCTAAAGCGACACTGGCTAACATCACAGTGGGATCCTTATTTGTTAAGGCGTGACGCCTCATAGCCTGTGTGTCCTGCTTTGAGCTTTCTTACATGGTGCCAGCACGTACCCCTGAGTCCTGTTAGTGAAACCCCCCGGGTTGAGGCAGATCAAATTTTACCCACAGACACTCGCAGCCACCCACGTGCACATTAACCCACACGCACAAACGATACACAAACAAAGCACAAATATGCTCCCGTATTCATGCAATAACTCTCTCTCACACACATGCATGGACACACTTCCCTGCACGCTCCTCCAGAGTCTACAAACATACCTATTTCTTGATTAATTGGATGCCCTGCCTAAGCTTCCTAGATTAGGCTTTGACATAGGTTATAATTAAATAAGACAAATTCAGGAAGTGTATGAAATCTCTCATTTCCCGAACAGAAATGTGAGTTTTAATTTACCTCATGCCGAGACGAGCTGTGGTCACCTGCAGAGAGCCAATTCACTGTGCATCGCTCTGTGCATGATGTCTGGCTTGGACAGAATGCATCGTTAAAATAAACCCCCAATGCCAATTTATGGAACAGCGGTCAAATATTTATCCAGTTGATGAGCTGGGCTGTGTGTTCCTCCCCGACAATAATTAAAGACAAACCCAAGCTAAAGGTGAGCAGCAGCCATGACATCACTTCACAATGGCGCTCAGATGGCCTAGTTTGAGCAGACAGAAGTGGACAATACGAATGCTCTGACCTGTTTTTTTTTTTTTTTTACTTCCGTGAGTCATGGTAAGTAAAGAGGGGTGGCTGGATGCGTGATGCAGCTTTGGTTGTTTTTTTTCCTGTTAGCATGTGCTGATGCATGCTGGGTAAACATCCGAAATGTCAGAGTGACTGCTTATCCAAACTAATTTAACCTCCTCAACAGCTGCGGCGAGAACAAGTAGAGCCGGTCTGGAAAACGGAAATAAACGCCTTGTTGATCTGAACCTTTCACCTCCACCAAAGCATCCCCTTACCCCCTGCTCGACATGACGCAGTGGAATATCAGTCTAATTCTCTCATCTGGAAAAAGGAGTATATTCCCCCCCATCTTCCACTATGCACACAATAGACTTCAAAGATGGGAGAATGAGCCTCAATGCCTTTATTCCCTTATGGTTGGCTGCAACCTCCTCAGCGGAAGCTATTGAGACATAGGCATGAATGGGTATGAATGGGGTGCTGGGTTGTGTGCTGTGGGGAAGGGCCTGTTGTGAGAGCTGGGGTTTCTCAGGCAGGGATCACAGCCTGAGGTGCTGCGTGTGTCCAATGAACAGTGCTCAGCACCCTGGGATAACAATGAGAGCAGAGCAGTTCTGAAAATCAATAAACTGCTGGAGCTCCTCGTAGTCTCCCTCATAGAGAAATAACAGCATGCCAGAGTCAATCTGTGTCTCTTTCTTTTCTCCTCTATCTCTTTTTACACTCTCGTCCTCTTCGGCGTTTGTTTTTTATACCATCACGCTCGCATAAAATCACAGAGTCGGACACACAAAGCGGGGTAAGGTCAAAAAAGCACGTGCCAGTGTGTGCATTACATACACTAAACACCAACTTCTCTGCCTTTAATCTCTTTATGCACTGAGGATATTTTCTATACATCTTTCGGTTAAATATGCCCTTAGAAATGTCACATCTAATCCACGGACTCACAGCATTAACGTGAAGATTGCGAGACGTGCATGGAAACAAGTCAGGACGGGAGAAAAGGGGGATTTTGTAAATCTCCTATCAAAGTTGTCTAATTATGTTAATCAAGAATTCTCCAAATGTCAGCGTTGCTGGAGAGGATGAGATTTGGAGAGAGAGAGTACTGTAAATGATGAGCCAACCAATCAGCTGGACCACAATGATAGTAATGACATTAATTAATTTAAGTTGGACATACAAAAGAGGCAGGCTTAAATCATGGGTACACTTCAAGAGTGAACACATGAATTAATATCAAGAATCAATTTGTTGCAAGATAAATGTTTTCTTACGCTGAATCAGCACAGATTTCGCTCAGCGTTTATGGAAATGACAGAGTTTTGCTCCTGAATGAGAAATCCACCATCGATAGAGAGTGACATCCGCTAGAAATCTCTGATAGAACTAAATTAATAGAGGCATGCATGTTAAACAGTCCCCCCCCCCCCCCCCCCACCTCTTAAATAATAAAATTGAAGAAAAGTCATCAAATATTACGTCTGAACATGCGTTCAAAATAAGGGAAATTGTCAGATAAGATCATTCTATGACACATCTGACCTCAACACAAAGAAGTTTAGAGCTTTAATGCATTAACCTTAAAGGATGAGTTTGACATGATGGGAAAAAGCTCACTCCTTTTTGCTTTCTTGCCCACAGATGAAAAGATTGATGTACGTTAAACATAAGGCTGCAGCCAGCATCGGGCTAGCTTAGCTTAGCATAGACGTTGTAAACATAGCACATATGGAATGAGCCTTTGATATCTACAGATGCAGTGGGTCCTCTTCAAGAACTTTGCCATGCTGAACTGCCATGTTTTTAACTAAACACTAGCTCTAAACATGGCCTTTCGCGCTTTTTGCACAATTTCTTCTTCACATTAGGAAGGAGAGGTTGAGGCGAGGGGGTTCCAATCGGATACTACCACTAGATGCCAGTTAATCCTTCACACTTGTACTCTCTTGGCAAAAAAAGGCAAATGAGTATATATATCCAAGATATCAAATTATTTCTTCAATAATATTGCGTTCTGAATATTTCCTATTTTACCAATTTTCTGTTAATTTTTGTGTGTTAATACATGCCAAGTTAAAAAAATGATTAAATGATCTTCACTCTATGTATGAAAAAAAGAAAAAGCCAGTTTCTGAAATATAAAATATACAGTATAACAAGAACTATCGATTTATTTCTCAAGTAAAAAGAGTATTACTGTGCACAGTGAAACGTGCTTTCACACTCCCGTAAAGTACAAGGGTTGTGCGGGAGAAAGGATACAGTGGCAGACATTAAAAACAATCAAGCTGTTTATTGTGTTTGCAATAATTAGATCTTTAACAGCGGGAGGCTGTTTCCCTCTGATTCACTAATTTGATACAGTATCGTCTCATCACCATGCCGCAGGTTAGCCACATAGGGAGGAAACATTAATTTAATCTAACACTTTATTCAGAACTCCAGGGGATTTCTGCTAAGTGTTGCAATCTTTGACTATTAAATTAATGTTGTTGTTTGTTTCACGACGGAACAAATAGGATATACTTGATGAATTAGTTCCTTTGCGGAGCAGAAAATTGGACAATTTAAACGATGCGCTGTAGTGTTTGCAGTATTATTATAACATACCTGTGGGCAATATTGGATAGCTAACAGACTGGAATTTAAACAATTGTTATCACTTAATATTAGTATTTACGTCAATTTGATGAAGTGAATCATATTGAGTCTTGGAGCTTTTCTGTGATATATGATCATTCCAAAGACGCATTAATAATTTGTTAGATCTGTTGCCACGGCACCCTTGTAATTCTTGATTACTGACTGCATGTAATGCAGATGATTAAAGCTCTTGTTTCGTGCATTTTAAGTGTATCTGGATGAGACTACCAGATAAAATGCTTGGAATGCAAATGGGAACTGTTTTGTTTTAAACGGTCAAACTTAAACTTAATTGTGATTCCTAGCAGACAGCGATGGGTCAGCCATTCTTTAGGACACCGTATACAGACTGTGGTATAATTCCCATCACACCACAGAACTCTCTGGAATGGGCTTGAGACAGAACAAAACATTACACCCCATTTGCATGTCATTAAGGAAAATGGAAAGACACCTCCCCCCGTGGGTTTAAGCCCTTATAAATATATTTAAATATATAAATATCATGAATACATTAATTGAAATTGCCGTCACAACACAACCACTAAAAGCACGCCACACTCCCGCCATGGAGCTGCTTTGTCTCTCCTGGGAGAGGTCATGCGTGCGGACGGCTCCATATGCACCTGGAAACATGGCCGCACACACAAACAAAAAAACCATCACAACTTTACCACACATTCCACCCAACTTATCCCTGACCTTCTCATAAACACACACACACAGAGCGCCTCACACTCCACCCTCTATAAAATAGTCACACACACACATCCTTCCTCGCCACCCACACCTCCCTGTCACATAATCCCAGCTCTCTTTCTGACTTTACAACGCCGACCGTCTCTTGCTCTGTCTTTTGCTACTTTTTTTCCTCCCTCGCCTTTCTCTCTGTTTTCATGGATCAGCGGAGAGAGCAATTACATCAGCGTCGGTCTGGCGGCCTGGAGATGAAGAGCTGCGTGGCTATGGGCAAACACCTGGCCGCGGTTAGAGGAGCAGAGCGGGAGCAGGAGGAGTAGGAGGCAGGAGGAGGAAATGCAGTGTAGACAGATGTGCTGCAGGTTCCTTGGGCTGTGGGGAGCCCTGGAAGCACACTGCGTGCTGGAGGGTTGGAGTTGGAGCTGGAGAGCACTGAAGCACAAACGTGAGAACCAACAAGATGTGTGCGTGTGTGTGTGCCTATTTGTAAATCATGTGTCAGTGCGGTTGAGTCGAGTCAGTGAAGCCCTAAAACAACCCCCCCATCACAAGCAGTTAACATTACAATCCTTCACAGCAGTCAAAACCGTGCACCACCAAAGTTTCAGGCGATCCATTCAGCATGTGTCAGCCTTTCTACTTATTGACAGAGTCACGGCCATTTGCATTACAAAAGGAAGCTGTTTGAAAATATGCACAAAACATGTCATCTCTGATATGGCTTCAAAAATGCTTCAAACATGCCCAAAAAATACTGGAAAAACTGTGCACGGAAACTCAAACGTAGAGAGGACAATAGAATGTGAAACACTTGCTGCGCTGCCATTTCCCCTAATCTGTTGCTGAGGGATATTTAACTCTGAAGTGAAGAAGGAGAGAGAGTAGGAGAGGAGAAAGGTGTGCGAATGACATGAAACAAAGGGAAAAACGGTGAAAGAAATAGAGCCATAGAGGGAGGGAGGGAGGGAGTGGGGTTGCGTGTCAGAGATCTGCTCTTTGACCTCAGTCTAACCTCCAAGAAGCTGCAGACAGACATGTGGTTGCCATCTGGCCTGGCTCACCATGCTATTATACCAGCTGATTTATTCTTAAATGTTACTTGGATTATTCTGCTATGGCTGATTTAGCTTTAGTTTTGTTCATGTCTCAAGTTCAGCTGAACTCTTTTCATCAATTTTCATGTATGAGATCAGCCAAGTTTTGAATTTTAAATGGACATGTTGACTGTTTGGTTTGATCTGAATATTCTGTCTAAACATATTGATGTTATGTTTCTCTATTCGATAGAAGTACTTGCTAAAGTTCAAAGTATAGCTAAGAGATGATGATGATACTTTGACCACATTTTAGAGGGCAGCTCTTTTTACTCTTATTATTTTTATATAATATAAGTAATCTGAAGAATCAGGCCTGTACTTTTTTTAGATGTTTGAATCAGCATGGCTGCAGATGTTCAGCCACCCTGCGTTTACATTGAATGGATGAAGCATAACAACATCGAGCAGGTTTAAGTGGCACTTAAGATGGGAGCCTGTAGACCCGATGTAGACAGCAACACCAATTAAAATGACAGCTTATACATTCACGGAGACAAACAAGTAAAAGACTTGGCTCGGATATGCTTATGCTGTACGGTACAGGCAATGTAAACCAGAGCTTTTTTTTTTGCTTGTTTCTTAGATTCTTGGCTTAGATCTCCTACTGAGTTTATGTGATTCATGTGCCAAAAACACTGTGAAGACTTTGCAACCCTATGCCCTGAATGAAACGCTCAACTTAGCTTTACTAAATTCAGGTTACAATCCAGATGAATTTAATATTCCCAATTATTATTCCAAAATGTACCTTTAATGTGGGTATTCCTGATCATCCAGTGATTTATAGGCTCTGTAACATCAAATTCAACAAGAGAATAAAAGAAATGCCACATATATATACAGATGTTTAAAGATTAAAAGACAGAATAACAGTATGGAGGCAGAGCAACGCTTACTTAGTGTTGAAAAATACAGTTATCGGAAAGGCAGCCAGACAGTCAGCCAAGGAAGCTAAAGAAAGGCAGTTAGTCTGAAAAAAAAAAAAAAAACAGGTATGATGTCATACAGGAAGGCAGGCAAACAGAGAAACAGCTGGAAAGAATGACAATGTACACCATCTGGCAAAGGAGTGAACGCTGGCTGGTTGCTTTGTATGGACGATGATCTGCATGATCTGTAGCCGGCTAGACAGGTAATGGGCTAGCGTCGCAGGTGTCTGAAATGGTTTGACAGGACGTGACACTGACAGAATGACAGGACGTGACACTGAGACGGGAGCCCGCAAAGTCCACACTGGCCAAGAGGCGGTGTACACCCTGGACAGGTCACCAGTTAATCATAGGGCTGACACATAGAGAGTCTTTGGACTGTGGAAGGAAGCCAGAGTACCCAGAGAGAGACACACAGAAAGGAGGTTCGAACCCAGAAACGTCTGAGGCGGCATGAGATCTTAAAAAAATGACATATAAATGATGTATAAGTAAGTATAAGCAAGTAGTATAAGTATAATAATGAGAAATACATTCAAAATAAAAGTGTTCCCTTACTACAAATAGGCTGATGTGGACCACGAGTAAGACATATTACAACTCTGTCTGCCTACTAAAACATCAAATGTGTGATAAAGATGAAATATTGGATCAATATTGCAGCTGGAATGACAGATACAGTTTGTTGAGCTCTGTATATAAACGTTTTGCAGCAGCTGGATTACAGATCTGGCTAGCAGCGCAACCCTTTCCAAGGATGCCGATGTTACGTCTCTGCAGCTTTAACCTCAACTCGGAGGCACTTGTTGCAGACGAGCGTAAAGCTGCAGCACGCCTCCTAGCCAATTAACAGTAAAATCAACCCAAACAGATTTCCAATTGATAAATCTTTAATGATACCAGGGATTTTACACAAATGCACACTTGACAGTGCTAATTTAAAGCAAATAGGAAGCTTGATTAAAAATTCCCCAGGCATGGTGGGGGAAGATAAATGTTTGAATAATTTATCAGATTTAATTGACACGACTGCGATGTTGTAAACAGAAATGTTTTGATGTTCGTAATGCATTTTGACGCGATGAGATTTTGGGACGGGGTTCCAAGGAAGAGAGCGGCGGAATCGGAGAGATTCATGGGGGAGAAACTCCAGGAAGTGAAAAGATACAGAGGAGGAAGAGGAGGCAGTGAAAAGGGGGGGAAATGGGGTGGTGGCAGGGGGGGTGGGGGGGAATGATGGGTACTCTTAGTACTCTGTATTTACATATTATTCCAGATCAAACTGCCTGTACAAGCACTACTGGGTATTTTATCATAACGAATAAAAAAATAAATAAGGCAGGGAGAGTGCCGGGCTATGATAGGCGGTGAAAGTGATCAGCAAACACAATGATACACAAGCCTGGGAGCCAGCCCGAGGCTACAGCACTTTGGTTTGACCCCAAGAATGTGACACTAAACAAGGATGTAAATACGCTGAGAATTGAGAGAGGAAAGCGGGAGAGATAGAGCAGGAACGCAGGGGTGGGTTGGGTTGGTGGGGGATTCTCAGGCCGAGCACATATGGTGTTTGTCGCAGCGCCCGCACACACACACACAAAAAAAAATACAAGCACACCATCAAGATAGACAGAAAGGGAGATGGGTTGGTAACTGTCAGAAAGATGGTGGAAACCTTGTCATATTCCACATGCTCATGTTCCACTGGGGACCTAGCAGGGGTTACATGGCCGGCAGGTGCAGGGCCACCGCTTGTCTGATAAGAAACCGATCTGCATGTGCCTGTCTGCTTCCCTGTCCGCCCGGCCCCTGGTAAACATCCCGGTTATCTGCAAACAAACAGAGTTTACTAGTGACTATGAATGAATACATCAAATTTTGATGGAATTGCCATGTTGGGCTCCCCTGCGCTCCCGAATGCATCTCCACCATGATACAATGTACACCTGAATACATGAATAGCCAACAAGGAGGCCCTCGCTGTTTGTAGGGGTAATGTTGACTGAATTTTTAAAGATGTTATTTTGATTTGACACGACTGCCGGCTCAGTGGAGTTCGGGGGGGGGGGGGGGGGGAAAGGGGGTGGTACAAGACAGCCAGACGGAAGAGACAGAAATTCATGCAAGGCGGCTTGTGTCTGGGGAAGGGGCAGGATAAACAGCAGTGGGAGAAGTTTGCAAGGACGGAGACAAAAGACAATCAGCTGGTAAAGGATGGAATCACCATACTGGCTGTCATGGGGCCAGACAGTATGGGAAGAGGAGGGGGTAATGTAAAGAAGCCAGCAGATATACAGGTCCAGACATGAGAGATCCTATACATAAAGACATAAAGGCACTACCCCATAAAGACAGGCGGACGCAACGATATAGTGCAGCATCAGATGTCAGCATTACAGACAGCAAAACAAAGTCACCCAGACTGCCTGCAGGTAATGTAAGTAATTGGCACCATTTGTTTTTTTCTTACACCTTCAATTTATTCCCAACAATGACAATAAGAGTCAAAGTGAAAACCACAACACGCCTCTCGCTGCACTGCACACACGATGCAAAAAAGAGAGAGGGGCTAGGAGCGAAGCTGACACTACAACAAACCCGTTTATGTCGCCTGACAATGTATCGCTTCCACATCAAAGGAAGCCTCACCTTTTGCAAAGGGAGCGAGGACAAAATAAGTGGAGGCCCTCGCTTTATTAACTCCCAATCAATAAACATGCAGTCGGCGGCGAGGTAATCAGGAAATACTGGCAAATGGCCTGACAATGTATCAAAGCCGACGCTCCGAGGCAACGGCACAAACTCTAACAAGCATTTTATTACCGGTAGCTGTTACTGACATTAGTCAAAAACCAAGAGAGATAAAATAGAATAAGGAATGCAGCGTGGCTGGGTGAGAGGGCCCCTCGGCTGAGAGTGTGTACCTCACGCGTTTGATAGCCGCACGCCTCCTCTTTGATATGATAACAAATATAAATTGTTTAAAAACATCAAATGGGCAGCGAGCTCGAAGCAGACTCGCTGTGACGGGTGTCTGGTCTAGGTGGCGGTGAAGCTGCACGTCCGCAGACGTGAGATCATTCTGCTGTGTTTTTTTTTTTTTCCTTTTTTTTTTTTTTTTTTTTTTTTTTTTAGTGGGATGATGATGCAGAGTTCGGTTTTTGGCAGAAACAGAAACACACAAAACAAAAATAGCTCTTCTGCGTCACCGCGTGTCTGTCTTTTGGCTTTTCCGCTGCACTGAGAAGTATACGAAGTAAAAGAAGTAAAGTACCAGTACGTTTTCATGTAAATATACTTCATTACAAATTCAAAATTCTAATTAAGTGTTAAGCTCCCTCCCCAAATTTCTACTAGACAATGATTGTATTGTTTTTGGACTTTTCCTGCTAACTCCGCTAGCAGGCACTTAGCGTAGCATCAACACCTAACCTCCCATAACACCACACTGTGCTGTTTCTGCTCTTTGGTTTTTGTACACAAGATCAAAAGTGTTAATTGCTGGTTGGTGGAGGTGCTTGTATGTGTTTTTTTTGTAACATTTGAAAAGAGACTAGCTGTTTTACCCGAGTTTCTAGCCTTTGTGATAAGCTAAGCTAACCGGCTAACTGGCTGTAGCGTTATATTTATCGTGCAGACGTGACCTCTACCTCAGGAAGAAAGCAAATAAGCAAAGCACTCATGTCTTTATGGTAAATATGAAGCTACAGCTAGCAGCCACTTAGCTTAGCTTAGCAACAGGGGAAGACAGCTAGCCTGGATCTGTCAAAAGGTAACAAACTCTGAAGCAAGAAGTGGAAAATGATGGATTATTCCTTTAGAAATGCATAGACAGTAATTATAACTGTCAAACACACAATGGAGTAAAAAGTAAAGCAAAGTACCATAAAATATAAACAAAAAAGATATTTAAAGTACCTCAAAACTGTACTTAAGTAGGCTACAGTACTTGAGCAAATGTACTCCTTTCTACCTCTGCCAAGGTCTACCTCATCCCATTTGTCTCTAACCACCCCCTTACTGCTTGGGAGCCTTGTTCAGGGCCAGCGTCTCACCCCAAGGATCACACACAGGTGAGGAACCAAGATTGAAACCCGCTCCTCCCGTCAGCTAATTTGTTTGTTTCGTTCTGGGGGCATAGCTGATATTAAAAGGAGATCCCGAGCAGCGCGGCGGTGGTGGGGAAAGGAGGATGGAAGGGAGCTGGGGAAAGAGGGAATCAGGGAGGGGTAGGAGCAGGGGAGGGGAGGGATGAGTTTACAAGCCTCAGGTACGGTGAATGGGTGAGTGAGAAGATGCAGAAAAGAAGGCAGTGAGGGAGAGAGAGAGAGAGAGAAAAAAAAAATCTCATCCAAATAATTTTCACCCCGTGGGCGCTAAAATGCAAATCACAGATCAAAGAGGTTTGGAATGGAAACTAGCGAGATTGGGAGAGAATATCATCAAGCCGGGGTTATATATGTATGTTCAGGATGTGAGACAGACATGCTGGACCCAGGTAATGGAGCTGACCTGTACTTGAACACTGCCCCCCACTGCCACTATCATTTCCCTGCCTGCCTTCTCCCAGGATTACAGCACGTACAGTACACTGGAAAGTAATTTACTTGATCCTTACAGTTCCTTTCTTCCCTTTCTCTTTCTCCCAACCTGTGTTTATAAAGGCTTTTCATGAGCCGGTCAATGCGCAGTTTACACAGACGCCGACCTCCTCTCGAAGCAGTGGCGAATTCCCCTCTTACATGTTGACACTGAATTGATGTTTGGCCTTGTTTGCATGTCGCCCTGTACAGCAGCACGCCCTCCCCACTTTGCCTGCAAACTCTAGAAAACAGATTGATCTCGAGAAGGAAAGTCAAGCAATCACGGGAAAAAAAACAGCAAATGAAGACGCTCCAAGTGTCAAGAAATCATCCGGAATCATCCCGAAAAGCACCTTCATCGAGCAAAATTGTTATGATGTTAAATATCAACCCGCAGTCTGAATAGTTAGTGCACATCTGCCTCTTTATACAGAGATGAGAGAGAACATGCAGTGGGTGGAAGGGGAGAGAGAGAGGGCTGAGCTGCAGATAGGCACGTAGTGGAAGGATGTGACTGGGAGAAGGTGAGGGTAGACTGTACAAAGAGTCTCCACATTAATGCCTAATTAATGTCTGTCTCCCCATTAATGTCTAATTAATTATTCATGTCTCTCTCATCCACCTGAAGCTGTCATAACTTTTCTTGTATTCGGACATTAGATGTGACAGTGTTGTCTCGCGGCGCATTACTTTTGTTGTCCACCTCTGATTTCAGCTGGCAAAAAGCGTTTCATATGAGAATGTAAACAGATTATTTTTGAGATGAATATATATTTTTTCCAACACAGATGCACCAAAGATTTGTAATTCAATGGTAGGTGGACGCAAAACTGCAAACACAAACAGTTCAGAGACAACAATAATACTCGGAGGTTGAAGGACGGGTGTAGATGGAAGGTGCAGGGCAGGTGGTGGTGGGGGGGGGGAAAATCCAAAAACAGGTGAGGTGACGACACAGAGCTGGATGTAGCGGAGCAGAGATCAGAGGGAGATCAAAGTTAGACAAGAACCACAAAGCTGGTTTTGCAAAAACACCAAGTTGGTTGTAGCCTAGTTACCACCGCAAAGACTGAACAATCTGGCAGCATGTGGGAAGTTGAGTCAGTCTTTTATCCTGTGCAGGTTGACTGGATGATGGGATGTAGGTGTAGTAGTGATCAGGCAAGTGAGAGGTAAAACAAGAGGCCTCGTCCAGCAGCACACACAGAGAGAGACAGACCAGATATACAAACGCACAAGGGGAGGCAGGAACAGTAGAAAACTGGGAACATTTTTGACATTAACTACATTATATGACATAATTCCTGACCTGTCAACGTGTATTAACCTTATATAACCTTATTATATGTCACCATTTATAGCTATACAACGACAACACAACAACATGACAGCAGTGCAAAAGTACTTTTTGTACTTTTTGTACTTGTTTCTTCTTTCCTGCCCCATTAATCATCACATGACCTGTCAGATTCAACTCGTGACACTTTGCAGGAGGCCTGACCCCTGGGTTGAGAACCACTCGACTATACTGGACTATAAATACATCAGTAAAATGCAACTTATGCATTGATACATAGTATTATGAGAGTAAAAAATAGTATTTTTAATACATTAAGAACATTTTCCTAATGATACATCTTACTTGTTGTACTGGTACTTAAGGATCTGAATACTTTCTTCACACTGCTGTAGAAGAAGTGTTGAGAATCTCTATTCCATCTACTTTCTTGTGTCTTTGAATTAAGACCATCTCACTCATTCATGCTAAAAACAAGTTAGCTACCAACATATCGCACGTCACTGCATTCTTCCACTTCTAAACACATCAAAAGAAACCACAAAGTGAAGGCTAATTTTTCCGAAGCTTCAGTATCTCTTTTCAGAGACAGAGCAGGTATTCAGTGGCTGTTCTCCGTGTGCCATCTGCATCAGCACCGAAGCCCTCCACTGATGTGGATTAGCGGTTCGCAGCACTTTGACTCTCACCGCCACAGGATTCAAAACACAGCTGTTTTTTCTTTTTAGTTGGTCAGCACAACCTGCGCAGGGCCACCCTCTTCTCAGGCTTCATCTCAGAGGCGCTGTTTCTTCTGCACTGTCGTCTCTTTCTCTTGTGGTATTTGCTTTTGAATGTAAATCCCATCTTTTCTTCTCCCTCTCTCCACCTTTTCCTCTTTTCTTGCCCATCCACCCTTCCGTCTTTTCTCCCCGTGAACCTCTCCTTCCCCTCGTTATTGCCAACCACCCAAATTTTTTGCACCCGGTGTCACCTGGTTTGTAATCTGATTACTTCGTGGTGGAATTAGTATGTATATTTAATGCAGGTTTTTTTTTTTTTTTCCCTTTTCTCCTCTCTGTCTTTTATTCTTTTTAAATCTTGATGAGTGATACGGGAAGGAACGGAGATGGGGTGGGGTTGCTCTCCTTGCATGTCTGGCGGATATGCCAGGGCCATGCTAATAAATGACAGCTGATTTATGCGTCTGTATTCTTTTATTTATAAAAAAATAGCAAGCGGGCTGATTTCTGATATTAATAATACAAGTGGATCCACTTTGATTAGGCTTCTGTGGAGAGCTGTGCATATTCAGCATTACAATTAAAGCCTCTGATGTGAAATAGGAATGACACGCTAATGAAGCGAGCTAGCGAGCCTGAACCGCGACTGTCCAACAGCATTACGGCCCATCTCGGATGAAGAGTAATTATACGAGGAACACTGAAATGTCATTAAAAATCTTCAGTAAGTGATTTAACCCACCATTCCTCACTAATGCTAGATATTTCTCTTTTTCTTTACCACCACCACCACCCCCCCACACAACCCCCACATGATCAACTCCAGAGGTTTTCTCTCTTTTTCAAGTGCGCCTTGCTTTTCCACGAGGACAAGACCAAACTCCCTCTTCAGAAGTTCCACAAACAACAACAATGACAACAAAAAAAAAAAAAACAAAAAAAAAAGGGGGCACCAGACTTCTCGAAACACAAACATATTTGAGATTTGAAACAAAGACATACAATTGCATTGTCCTAATTTAATTGCAGAACTCAGTGGTGCCGGTGGTGGTAGGTAATTGAAATCATTCCATTATAAATTCCATTATGAATTGGTGATTAAGGCCAGAGGTGATTACCATGGATTAAAGATGATAGTTGGGATTTTTTTTTTCTTCTTCTTATTTTTCACGGCATAACCTCTCCAGCCACCTGCGCGCTATTCACCTCAAACAGCTTGATTCATCATAACTAACATGTCAGAGGAGAAAGTAATACGAGAGAGATATAACACGTGAAGAAGAGGGGGGGAACCACGGCCGATAAAGGCAAAGAGCGCTTTTGAGGGGAATGTTGTTTCTAAGAGGATTTAGTTAATCTGATCGCACCCTCTTCTTTCTTGTGTCTGATGTGCTCGTTTTCACAGGCAAAGGCAGCCTAGAAGGGTTGTTATTGTTGTTGCTAAAGCATAAAGAAAAACAAATAATGAGCTATATCATGTTACCATATCATATTCATTAGGGGCTATTGTCAGGACTCTCTGTGCTTGTGTGGGTGAGTGTGTGTGTGAGACAGGGGTAGTGGGGGGTGGTGGGGATGGGGGGGGGGGAGAACCTGATAGGATGTGTGTGTGTATGTGGTAGATAATGCCACAGGCAAGAATTCATGAATATCAGCAGTTTCTCACCATTTTGTTGGGTTAATCCCTTGTTTCAGTCGGAGAAATAGGCATTTCTCTTGCATACATTACAACGGTGCCTGCACATCACATCCACACAAAGTGAAAAGTACCTTTACGTGAGGTCCCTCTGATGTAATGATGAGTGAAGTTTTATGTATCGAGGTCACAGGTTTTTTTTTTTTTTTTTTGTCTATCTCAGCAGCTCCTCCGACAGAGTGGGAAAATCAGACGTGTGCCAATGGGGAAGGTGAGTTTGGATTCAGCTTTACTTTAAAACAAAGTGACCAGTGGAAAACACAACACTGGAGCAAGCACTGAAGAAGTCTGACCTCGTGGGAATTTTTATCTGAAAGCAGTGTCTTTGTCTTGTGAAGATTTGCTGACTGAATGTTTTTTTTTTATAAAACTGGGCTGAAACATGACATACCTAAACCAAGAAATGGACCAAAAACTCCAATGCTGCTGATCTGACAAACATGTGACTCCTCTGATGGCATCTGATATGGAGCACAACGCCTTGTGGCACCCAACTCGGCACCGGTTGGGCGGTTACAGGATCTGGGTGGGGCAGTGGAATGGGTACACGAGTCCCCTCGCCCACCACCGAACCGAGCATCATGCCTCCGAGCTATGCAATTAGTTTTGCACTGCGTCCAATATCAACTTGAGAGCAATGCAAATTATTTAAGACGCGCTTTTCAGGGCTTGCAATTATAATAATGATGATCTCAATTAGCGTTGCCATTGCCTCGGACTATTTAGCAGGCAATTTTGCAGCCTGGGGGCGAGGGTCTTCTAGGGAGCCGACATGCATCGTCAGGTCAGAAGGGGTGGAGAGAGAAAGAAAGAGATACAGAGAGAGAGAGAGTTAGCACTCTTAATCAATAAACTGTAAGACTGTGAGATATTTACCACCCAATCCCACAAAGGGACGGCTCATAAATTGACCTAATTGGTCAGTGTTGGAAATGAAATGAATGATGCCATGATGCACTGTCTAATTTAGAAGGGCAGGATGTACGCCACTTGGCCTGTTAGCACTGGACTGAAATGTACTGAGATCTATTCCATGCCAAAGAGTTTCAAGGAAATAGTTAGACAAGAAGATTGAGACTACTCTTGTGCCTGTACAGTAAATGACATCGAGCAGCAAATTAGCTTAGCTTAGCATAAAGATGGGAAATGGGGCTTTGTCCAAAGGTAACAAAATACACCTACACGCACACCTAAACCTCACAAATGAACACATTACGTGACCAGTGACTGAAGGTTATATATTTGTGCTAACCTAAGCTAAGCTAAGAGGCTGCTGGCAGTAGCTAAGTGGCGTCAATATTCTCATCTAACTCTCAGCAAGAGGCAAATAGCTTAGAATCAAGACAGCTAGCCTAGCTCCATCCAAAGGTGACAAAACTAGCAACTGTAATTCTAGGGTTAGGGTTAGCCTGGCTATAGCTCCACACACAAACATTAGAGAGCTTTCTTATCTATCTTTTAACAGGACAAACAAGAACGACTGCTTTAAACCTTTAAAAAATAAAGAATTAACTCGAATTTTAGTGCATTCTGTTTCCTAGCCTCTCTTGTAGTGTACTGCACTGCCACTGTATATTAGAGGGACTTCTTTCCCCCTACCATTCATGTGGAAAAGGCTTGCACCACCAGCTACCCTTTCTTTTATTCATCGTACTGTAAATAACTCCACTTTATGAAAAGCAGCCAGTGTGACTCACGGATACCTCTCTAACCACAACCCATTATTATTTCATGGCCTTTGAAAGAAGGGTCTATAGCAGGCGCTCTCACACTTTAATGTCGGAGCTCCCTCTGATGTTGTGTAGTACACAGCGGCCCTTGTTGCACGCCGTATGCGATCCCTCACTTGAATTCACAAACACTTCCAAGTGCATAAATAGCACGGAAGACGAGTGCCTCGCGAGCTAGCTAATGCTCTGGAACGCCATTGCTGAGGAGATAACAGGAGCCTGCCATGGCTGCTGCCTGGGACTGTCATTGGGGGAAAGATAGGAAAGTGTGTCTGTGCGCCTTCATGAAAAATGCTGTTGTTTTCTGACCTCTCATGGGACATCATATGGTAAGGAAAAAGAACATGCATCAGCGTTACGACTAAATGACCAGCGGACATGATTCAAAGGGTCCCACGATGTCCCTGAGCACCCTTTGGAACGTGTAGAAGGCTCTCGGCATACAGACGAGCTAATGGGCAACCTATTGGTCATGGTAGATTCAGTTTGAATCTCAATGAGGGTGTCAGTGTGTGGCTGCTCCATGACCGACAAGGTGTGGTAGGCCTGCTGGAGTTGATTTAGCCACACGGCCTGTCATAGCGTTTTACCAGTCAACATCCATCAATCGAAGAGGCTAAAAGGCATGTGTTTTTTTTCTTTTGAAGTGTCAAGAGGAAACTGCCGTCTTGAAGATGGATGGAAAAATGGAAGACGTCTGACGAAATTTCACATCATTGTTTTCTCTCCATGGTGCAGAACCTTGATGGTAATAAGGCAGATATTTTTTACATGAGCATGACAACAGACTTAATAATGCGGCTTGTGCCAGAACCACTTTTGCAGTATGTAGCCCAGAAATGATTCCTAGCTGGGAAAGTCACTTCTTACAAAAGCTTTTCAAAAAAAAAGGTACACAGCAGTACTTCTGTGTATACTGGGACATGCTTGTGATACATGAAAGCAGTGGGCTTGAATCACACACAGGCTAAACCCATTACAGGTCCAGAGGGGTGGGCAATACAGTGCCTTGTCCCGCTCTTCTAAACAAGACTCTAGGTGCTGCAAGCTGGAACAAAGCCTTGTAACATATACATTAAACTTTAATTGTTTTTTTTTTTTTCCCCAACCCCTTCCTTCACATCTCTGAAGTAGCAGCTCCTGAAACGTTAAAAGTGTAATGCCAGCTAGATCTTCGTGGCTGTGTCTTTGTAGAATAAAAGATATATGTGTAACAGCGGAGGGGGAAAAAATACTCTCTGATGCTGGAGGTAGACAGTTGCTTTTCAAATTCCAAGTTTTGGTCCTTTATTTTATTCAGCAGTGAAATGCCATGAATACAGAAAATAATAACGTCTGTTACAATTCTCAACCATGACCTTCTAATGTCAGAGAACCTTTAACGTATGGACACAGTACACAGTAATGAAAAGTATCAAAAAAAGTAGTTGAATCTTGATCAAAAGGAAAAGAAACCAAAAAAAAAAAAAAAGAAGTCTTCACCAATTACATAAACATATGTTTGCTACAGTCCCAATTTACTGTATACATAGGGGGATCATATTCCCAATTATTAGAGAAGGATAGCAGTAGAAAGGATACATGACTCAACTGCCAGACATAATGCTTCATAAAGTATGCACAGAGGTACAAGCAATAAATACACACATTAGGTTAAGCCTTACAGCTACGCAAAGCAGATGCAGAAAAAGCAGGTTTGCTATTCTTAGCGAGCAATGAGAGAGAAACAGTAAAAATTCAGGTAAGTCAGAAAAGAAACACTGAGATTTTTTTTTCCTCTTAGAAAAAAGTCTGGTAAATTTATGGGTCCACCAACATTTTTTTACATAAGTATGCACAGTTATCAAAATACAGACAAAATCAACCCAGAAAATCCAGACAATCCTAAAATCTAGTGGAGGAGCAGATCGCAGTTCTGGAGGTCTTTCTGGTATTATGTGCAAGCAACTATTTTAGACATTTTTTTTTTTACTTAATTTATACAAAACCCATGCAAATCTACAGGTAATATGCATTCTGTGGCTGACAGGTTTTATCCCTCCCAAAACAGTATATCTGAGGTAATGCACTCCTATGCATTGTACGTACATTGAGGCCATCGTCCCGATGATTTTTATTATATTCTTTTTATTGGTTCTTGTTTCCAGTCCACCAAATGATTTTTAGACATGCATTTTTAAAACACAATATTCCCTTACAGGTAATCTATACATTATCATTCTACAAATGTTTGAGGACAACCTATTACAATGCAAATCTTCCATATCTTGACGCAGGGAATGTAAACGTTGGTTGGAGCCACGTCCTATGAGACAAGCGTAGTAAAGTGTAACAGCTCTTGTGGCATTCTAATAACTCGTGCAATCTGTCATAATTGTTCTGAATTTTGTTGTGCAGAGGTAGAAGCTTTTAGAAAGCCTTTTTGGGTGAGTGGGAGAACCCTTTTTTTTTTTTTTTTTCTTTTTGAAAGACGCAGCGTCCTTTTTATTTGGTGTGATAAGATTATTAAGAACGTCGTCTTCAAGTCGTTTTGCTGACTCCAGCTAAGTATTGAAGGGATAAGCTTTGTTCCTGGGCCCAGTACCCTCTTGACGTGGAACTGGCATGTGAGTGTGTGTGTGTAGGTGTGTGTGTGTGTGTGTACTTTACATGCTGTGTGTTTGTAAAGTACGGCACGTGTCTGCGTGTTAAGCTCTTACAGCCAATTCCTCGGCTTGGCGCAACACTTGAAAACAACGTAAGCACAGTGTTTCCACTTTGGTCGAAGCGGGCAGACGCGTCGCTCGTTCCAGCACGATACAAAGCCACTCGTCGGTTCTTCGGCAGCGCGCATTTCCTGCAGCTGAGAAGAGTAAACCGGAACAAGAAGGTTGGCAAAAGTTGGGATCTGTGTGTGTGTGTGTGTGTGTGTATGTGTGCGCATGTATGCTCGTCTCCAACAGGGTGTGTGTGTGTGTCGTTTTTTTTTTTTTTAGTGTTTCTATATCCCATACAAGAGGAGGCAGAATTTTGTGTAACTTTGGTTTACTGAAAACAGAAATGACCGTTAAAGCAACAACACTTTTCTAGATGACATTAGCTGTGAGGGAAATGATGGGACGTAGTCTCCACGATAACTACTTCTTCTTTAGTATCTAGAAATACCAAGTGTGTTATAAAAAGCTGGCTACCTATACAGAGTACATCAGTGCTGACGCACCATATTGTATCCATATAGTTTAGAAGCTATGAACCACACAATGAGTATTTGATGACAAGTTAAAGCAAATATCACCTAGAAAAGGTTAACTTTCACCTTAGATATCCTCTTCTGCAATGGCTATTATTATTTGCTTTTACATGGTAACCAAGCCACATCATTTCATATCAACTTGAAATTATGACTTATTTGGCTTCACTAGATATTTTTCATGTTTGGTTAGCGATGTTTTCAGTTTCGGTTTCGACGCGGCTCGGAACAAAACCGCCACGGAAATAAGACGTGACATTATTTTGACAGTCCCACTTAGAACATTACATATTCACCAGGTTAGAAAAAAAAAAATAAACAAATCGTAAAAAATAAACAATGACATCTGATGTGTTCAATGCATAACAAATAAAAAGTAAAAAAAAAAAAAAAAAAAAAAAGAGGAAAAAAAAGAAAATAAACTTCACAACAACACAATGTTTCTGCACTTCCATTGAATACACAAATGTTTTGTTTTGGTCATAATCCACTTTTACAGTTAGCTGCTCTCTACCAGTCAAATCACCAGCACAAAATGCCTGCAGTTCATATATCACATCACTTTTGACCTACAGTACGTCTGGCAGGAAATCTCCAAAGTGGACGCTCTATGAGTTATCAAATTACACATCAAAATCAGCATTTATTTCCCCCCCTCTCTCTTACTCGGTGATCATCTTTGTATAGGGCTAAAATGAAACAATCCCAGAGGTTATTCGAAGGTAGTTTGCGGAACAAAAGCTTCTCTTTGTACTAGTTTAAAGTCGCAGAAGACGGACCAAGAGGAGTTTGGTGGCTTCTGTCTATAAGCTATTGGCCATTGCTAGTGTTGGCTTTGGTTTCTAGCTGTTGCCTGTGACTGTTTGCAGGTAGACAAAGCTTTAGAACGAGGAGGTAAGGAGAACAGCAAGAAGAAAATTATGCAGAAATGCATTTGTTTTGTAAATGGTGCTTTACACAAACTATTTTTTTTTTCTTCCCCAACTGAATTTCCAGTTTTTTAACTTTATATCACAAACAGATAATAGACTGGAAGCCAACTTTTTTTTCTTTTTCTTTTTTTCTTTTTTTTTCTGGACAGCTGCAACAACAGTTTTGGTACCGCAGTTCCGTTACTGGTGTGATTCAGGGAATGGCATTTACAGTTGGTGGTGTCTGAAATTATATTTTAGAAATTAACGATGGTTTAAAAAAAAAAAAAAAAAAAAAAAAAAAGGAAAAAAAAAAAGCTAAAAATAATATACTGGTTTTCATAATAGTAGCAACATACAGGCAGTGACACAAATTTCTGAGACTACTCCTGTGCAAATGATAACAGAGCAACAACTTGAATTGAACCAGCAATTGTCTCTAGACATTAACAACTACTGGGGGTTGGATTATTCACAAACATAAAACGTCTTCCTTTTTGGCAGTATATGAGGCCGCTAGCTTTTCAACGGAACATGATTTGCTCATTTGTTTCATGGTTTTTTCCTCCATCCATGAGTCCATCATCCTTGTACTGTATGTGGCCACGCCATCTCTAATGAAATAGGTCTCAAAGAGTTTAATTTTTTTTTTTTTTTTTTTTTTAAATCAGACATCTCATGCCTGTCATGTTTGGGGATCCCAAAGGGCTGCAACAAAGAGTTCCTTCGGTACCGGTCTCCATCCGGATGCATGCTCAATAAATAGTCCCAGTGGTGAGAGAGACAAAGAGAGAGTCAGCTGTGGTTTGCTTGGACTGTGGAGTGGTTTCTAGTCTTGCAGGAGGTCTGTGTGAGAGAAACAGTGCGGCTGGGTGAAGGGATACGTTGACCAAAAGCTGTATCCTAGTCACTCCAGGTCTTCTGATAAGTTCCCTTCCTCCAGCTCCCGGTCGTCGTCCAGCTCTGGACTGTGATTGGCTGTCGTCACCAGTGACATCGGACAGTCGTCGTCATCCATGTTGAGTGGCTCCTCCTTCACGTGAATGGGTGGCCTGTGGCACAATCACATTGGTGATAAATTAGATTTTATGTGTTTTATCACAAATTCCTGCAGCCGATAGCACCGCTCTCTTTTTTAAAAATTCCGTGCGAATATACAGTTCTTAGAAAGACAGTAAAAATATATTGTAATTCCCTTTACTGCGCATGGAATAATCAGCTACCAGATTAATATTTTGTTGCATCAAAAAAAAACAGGCATACAACAGCCATTACATGCATTATCTAGCAAAAGTAACAACCGTGTTGTTTGCGAGACGCTAATTCGACATGATGCCTCACGTCTACTGTAAGTAAGCGCATGAAAATTGCATGAAAAACATGGCCCCTGTAAGGCCGATAAGCTGTGATGTTCCAGACATGTTTGGCATTTAAAAGTTTACTGATGACACCAGGTTGAAATACATGAAAAAGGAAAAAGGGAAGGAAAAAAAAAAAAAAAAAAAAAAAAAAAAAACAGGCCACATGATAAATAATGGAGAATTTCTCATCCCTGAGCCCCCTGGAGCAAAGGCAGAGGAGAGGCTTTTTTATCTAGTTAATAGAAAGCGCAGCCACTCGTTAATATGCAGGGGCTGTGCATGTCGCTCCTCAAGAGGAAAAACCGGCAGCTAGGTTCTGCCATTAATCAACTTCAGCCCCGGCAGTTCGCTCGGACACCATGATACATGTTTTTAACTCTAAATGGATGAATATCTTTAGCCACTGTCAATAAGCGCTGGGCAGGAAGCAGAAGCAGCGCTGCGAACAGGACGCCTTTCCCTTCAGAACAACAGAGGAGTGGGCGGATAGAAAAAAAAAAAAGAAAAAAAAAAGTGTTGGGCGACTAACAAGAATAATAATGCTGTCACACACAAACAAGGCATAACATGATCTGGGGCCCTAGTCGGGGAGAGGGGTTTGTGCCACGATGATAAATCTGACAAAACCTAATTATTTCTGACACATCGGATGCATCAGAAAATCCCCCTAGACTTTGAAAGAGGAGAGTGGGGAGAGAGAGGGAGACTTATCAAGTGGTGGTACGTTAGGACTCGTCTCATAGCCTCTCTCCTGGGCTGCCTTCATCAGTGGAAAGGAGGGAGGAGGAGGGAAGGGGAGTGGGGGGGGGGGCTTTGAATTTGAAAAGAATTTTAAAAGGTAAAGATGACTTTAATATTCAGAGCCAAATACTGTAAATTAATATTCTGATGTGGTGGGATGAAGAGAGGAGGCTGATCTTAGCAGGATGCAAGCGGAGCGATGAATATTTCTGTTTCTGCCCCTCAAGATTCATGGAGGCAGCAAGAAGCAGAAGAGAAACACTTCGGCCAGAGGTTACAGAAACAGAAAAACACCAACTCCGCTCCCTCTGACCCGACAGCCTGCTGAATGCAAAGACTCATTTCTATGAAGAAGTGAACTTTTAGAGAATCCAACTAATGCTGAAACAACTGGCTGATAAATTAGCCAAAAGAAAATGTAACAACAGCAGCTTTGGTAGTGTATCACCGATGACTCCTTTAGCAAATGTAATACTTTATCACCATAAATTAAAAATATTTGTGCTCAAATATCAGACTGTTGGACAAAAGCAACTTAATTTGAGCATTTTACAGAGAAAAAGATAAAATAATTGATTTCAAAAAATGGACAAATTAATCCATCCAACATTTGTAAATTGACATCTTTTCCACCAAACCAAGTGTTCAGGCCCTCTGTTGAGCATCCATAAGCAACATATGGTTTTTAAACACACCATAATGTAGCTGCGCCAACTAAAATCACATTTTTGATTAGTAATGAACAGTATTGACAATTATACCTTCTCATATGAAGACATATTTTATAGTATTAAACCTGTGTTTTACTATCATCAGCCATCATCTTTGGGAGCCCACAGGACGAGTTGTTGACAAGCTTAGTCTAAAAATATCCCGATTATCTTTTTGTCACTTAAAAGTCACAATCAGCCATGCACTTGAATGCATCACATCGATCAATTGACACGGCTAACAGTGAGATCCGGCTCGTTTAATATGCAGCTCATTAGGTGTTTGTGTGGCTTTGAGGAAAAATATGCAGGATCGCATTCGCCGGCCTGAGCTTTCTGACACTTTATTAAAATATGTGGATGAGCCATTTAGTGCTTAATGGCTAGCTGCCATTATTGAGTCACTCAGGAGTAAACGCTGGACTTTGCGGTGTAATAAATACGTGGCGCTCTGCCACGGTCCGCACGTGTGTGCGTGCTCTCGAGATGCCTGCTCTCACATCAATTGGAGATTAGCACCAGCAATCATGCAGAGGTATGTCAGGGATGCAAATAAGGTCATTAGTCCACGGGCCTAATGGTAGGTTGGGGGGGGGTACAGGAGTTGGGGTGTGCTGAGGAGGGGGGTGGGGGCAGGAAAGGGAGGCGAAAGCAAGGGTGAGGGGGCAATCAAAGACATTTATAACGTCTCACTATAATTCATTAACTAACACCAAAGAGGGGAGGTCAGCAAACATTTAGATGTGACGGCAGAAGATAGAAATAATGATTTTATGATTTTATAATGATTTTAATTTTGTGTGAAGTTGCTAATTTGCTCACATTGGACATTTTAAAGAGTTTTAGTCTTTCCTGGTTTACAGTGCTACTTCTTTTGCCCCTTAGGGTGTACATGAGTGTATTGCACATGCATACACACATGCGTGCACACACACACACACACGCCCGGCATGGCCTGGGGCGATCTGGTTTGCGGTTAAGCAGATAGCATTAACCTTTAGACGCTGAGGGGAAGAGGAGGTTCGTCTAATTGTTGGATTGCCTGGGTTGTCCTGAGGAGTCCTCTCCTGAGAAAGGCCCTTCAAGGTGATGTACTATTTAGTTTAGTGCTACGAGCCACTCCATTATTTAAACAACATGCTGGAAAAGCCGGTCATGAAAAACACATTTCTTCCATTTTGGCGGTTGTCGTGGTGGTGTAAAGGCAGCAGGCGGGGATGGAAGGGAGGGAGGGGAGGGAGGAACGCATCTCATCCTCCACAGCCACTCATGTCGGTGTCAAGGTGGCGTGGCCAGAGAGGGAGAGGAAGTCAGCGCTGTCCAGTTATTAAAAGTTGAATGACCTGGGGGAGTGGTAACACTGGGATTCTCGAGTCTAGAGCTGGGTAGATTTGCTCCACTTAACGCCCCGTTTCAGAGAGGGGTAAACACGTCTAAACAGATTAATGTATAGACGTGTGGTGGGGCAAACTAAACACTGTTCTGTTCTCACTCAGAGAGAGGCGTGGAGCCTGAGTGCATCCTTTATCCATTACAGAAGTGGTTCGCTGATGTCGGCTGACTTTGCAACACGAGCTTTGATGGACAGCGGATGAGAATCACTGATGTGTAATTTCTGTTTGTCTCAGAATGGTGTTCTTCTTTGTGTGTGTGTGTGTGTGTGTGTGTGTGTGTGTGTTTCCCCTGCCATGCTACCTTTACCACATTGTGTGCTCACGCAGACCTGTGGGCCACCGCTGGGCTCAGGTTGTTTCAGACATTCCTGAAACTCGCACATCAATTTTTAAAAACGCTCTCTTTCTCTCTCAGCTCCATTAAAAAAAAAAAGATGGGAAAGGGTGGGGTGGGGGGGATTTTTGAAGTAATTAATGCCACACTTGCTCAATATTAATAGGAACAGTCTTGCATAAAATATAGCAGCTAAATCCCTATAATGCAGACAGTAGTGTAATTAAAGACAAATGTGTAACAGAGACTATTTATAGAATTAAAACTAACTGTTATGCAAAACGTCAGTCTCACCTCAGGTATGAGGCACCATGCCATTGAAATTTACAACGCCAAGTGTACTTATGATACAATACATACTAGAGATTGAACCTTGCCCTCGGGTCATGGCAAACTGAAGAACATGCTGGTACTGTGGGTTAAATATCAGGCAATTAGACTAACAAAGGGGCATAAGGGCAGTGAGTGAATCCACTGTAGGTATCTCAGATAGCTCCTCATGAAAATGTGAGATGTGTGAGTCTGTGTATGACACAATTATCTCTCAGATACGGTCGTGAGTGAGCAGGGAGCGATTGTGGGTTAAAGGATAATGAGTTCACTTGGTTGGGTGTCTGTGGACTACATGGCTGTAGTGAGTTTAGAGGCTGTGACATTTGGGTTATCTTTTAATAGCATGTAGGTGCATTGACGCAGATTTTTTGTTTTTATGTTCATCATTAATTAAACTGCTTTTTTTTTTTAAAGACGCAGATCAATTTCAATCAGATTTCATGTACGAACTCTTAAAAAAAATAATTTCTTGCTGACAGAAGACAGAGTAAATAGAATGTAGAGAGAAAGAATGAGTCCCTAAATAATTACATCTTTAATACATAATTAAAAATGTGCAAATGTTTTTTCTTCGTTTTCAACACCAAAGAATTTACATTTTTACATAAGACACTGAGCCTGAATTATCATGTAATTTTCATATATTCATGCCTGTGTGTGCATAAGCTGCAGAAATTCCTCCATCTAAAGGAACTCACATGTGTACTGGTGGGGAGTATCCGGGGCTGCTGTGTCCGTTGGTGTCCAGGTGGTCGAGCGAGCCGTTGAGCTCCTCGTGGGCGGACTGCATCAGGGTCGGTGGGCTGCCGCTCAGCGTACCTGGGGGGCTGCCACCCATCAGTCCGGGCGGGCTGCCGCCCAAAAGTCCGGGCGGACTCCCGCCCATCAGGCCGGGCGGGTCTCCGCCGAGGAGGCCGTGGCAGCTGCCTCCCATCGAGCCGCTGTTCATGAGGCCGGGGGTCCCCAGCAAAGGCAGGGAGGTCTCTGCGAGGGCAGCCTGTGGGAGAGGTGGACAAGGAGAAGAGATGCTGAGGAATACAGTTTGAAGGGAGGTTGTTGGTAAAAATAGGCTCAAGAGTGTAAAAGACAGGAGGCAGAGAGAGGGGAGGCATGAAGAGTGATACAAGAGGAAAAAGTGCCAGGTGAGAGAATGATAAGATTTAACGTAGTAATTATTAAAACAGTTGTCTCATGCTTAAGTTTTTTATTCTTTTGCAGGCTATTTTTCCCCCTGTGACACCTTGCTGACAACTACCTCCCCCCAGCTGCCATTCATATGCCCTTGTGTGGTGTGGCTATTAAAAAAAAGTCCCCCCAAAACTTTACCTGAAAATAATAAAAAACTCCTGACACTTTCGCCTGCTGCGCATTAAAGTTATATACAGTGATTAAATTTTTAAAGTTTTTGCCATGAGCACCTCGCCAGCGTACACTATGAAGCCAAATCATTTATGACAGCTTAGATAAATATTAATGCACATGCCCTTGCATTTGCACATGCCGCTATCAATCTAGGGTGGCTGCCGCAGCTGAAAGAAGGGAGGAAGAGTGGAGAAAGAAGGAGGGAGAGTTGCTTCCTGGTCCGACCACAGGGTGGCCTTCCGAGTCTGACTGTACAGGAGAGAGAGGGAGAAGGAGAAAGAGAAGAGAGAGAGAGAGAGAGAGAAAGGAGGAGGAAAGGGTGAGGGAAGAGATATAGAAACACCCAAGCAGAGAAACCTGAAAAAAAAAGAAACTTCCTCTGATGAGTGTGAGTACTAATGTGGAGCCCTATTGTTCACAGTCATTCAGGAACTCAATTGGTCAATCAGTCAGGCAGTAGTCCTGCCTGTCAGTCATATACGCAGGCAGCCGGTGAGTCAGAGGTTCTCTGACGCTTTCGGTTCATACCTGTAAGCTGGCGTTTAGTGCAGTTCCATAGCCGAGACTGGAGGGCAGGTTCTTGACAAGTGATGGGCTTCTGGAAAAGGTAAAAAAAAGAAAAAAAAAAGAAACAAAAACGCAAGTTATTAGTGACTAAAGAACAAATGGCATAGCAAGGAGACTACACAGAATATATGAACAAAGAGGCGAGACAGAGACAGACAGAAAAAGAGAGACAGGAAGGTGTGTTACTAAGAAGTGTGCAGAATTTCGGGCCTCTGATTTCTTTATGATCCTCTACATGTCATTGACCTTCAGATCGAGATCTAAGGAGAGGTGACAGAACTCGTACCCTGTGATCTTCTGCGACCTGCGTTTCTGGTACTCCACCTCGTCGACTGTCCACACTGCCCCCTTCACGTTCTCCACGCGCACAAAGCACTTGTGCAGACTGAGGTTGTGGCGAACGGCGTTCTGCGGGGACAGAACAACACACGGGTCAGAGGGATGAGGTAAGAAAAAAAAAAAAAAAAACGAATCACATTCATTCATTAACCATAAAGAAGAAGAAGAAGAAAAAAAAAAGAACGCTTGTAAAATTGATTTTTTTTTTCTTGCATTTTGAAGAAATTCTCAACATTCACGCACCATTGATTTAATTAGTAAAAATTGAGTGAGAGCGAATGCTCTTACAAGTCCTGCACACAGTACATATCAATCAGAGTAAGTAGGCTAAAAGGAGGTAATCAGCATAGCGAATGGCTTATGGTGGTGACAGAAGTGGTAATGCCGGCCTTGATAATGGTGATGTCAGTAACCCTTTCTGCTCTGGAAAAGCATTTCTCTTAATGGACACATCGCTTTAAAGATGACAGTTTTGCAAGAAGAAAGACAGTCATCAGGAGGCCCTCGTGTCAGTGTGTGTGTGTGTGTGTGTGTGTGCGTGTGTGTGAGTGCACGAATAAGGAGGATTAAGGTGAACTGTATCTGACATCTATACGTCCAAATAACCTCAATGGGGTGTCACGTCTGGTGTTGAATACATGCTTACATGTCACAGTTATCTCTCACATTTATTATCAAAGCCGGATTTAAATTAAAACACAATATGTCAGTCATACAGCGAAGTGGTGAGGTGTTTTCATTAATTACAAAATAAGAAAACCAACAGGAGGAGAGAGGAAAAAAAAAGCCCTCGTATTAAAACGACCATATGACCATAATTAAAACATGCATCAGACTCTACAAATAATAACCTTGGCTTTAATATTCCTGCCTCTCATATTTATCATCTCCCTTAGCTTGGTGTGTACTGCTCTTTCACCAAGAAAAAGGGATTCAGAAAAAAAAAAAAAAAAAACTCATAAGCAGATCTCGCATCTGACCTGAAAATCCCAGGATTTGATTGATCTTAATGCCCATGGCTCTGAATATGATAATTTTAATATTAATGAGCAAATGAGCAGTTTTATTATGCATGCTATATAGTTAGAACTAATAAGCTTCTGGGTGAGAGAAAAAGAGAGAGAGGGAGAGGAAAGTGGGGTGGTGGTGGGGGGCTAGATCCCTCTTTTGAGCTGATGAGACCAAGCTGAGATATTAAACTACCTTTCATTTCTTTCTTTCCTTTCTCCCCCCCCTCCTTTTTTTTTTTTTTTTTTTAAACAAATTCTCTCTGTTAATCAAATGACAAGCCCATCGCTGATCATCCCACTAATACTTACAAAGGGAATTGTGGAGCTGTAGATGTAAATAGATCACCTTGGTTATTGTGCAGGGGGGGAGACACGGAGACGAGATATTTCTAATGTCATTGTGATATCATTGCTATTGTATCACAGGAACAAAGGAACTTTTTTTTTCTCTTTTCTTTTTTTTGGGAGAAACCAAGACCGGAAAAAAAAGGAACATTTAAAAAGACACATATGCATGTGCTTGTCTTGTTTTGTGCTGAAAATATAACAAAAGCCACAAAACCTCTGAGAACATATCTTGTCATAACATTATTACGCAGCAAAACATCGCTCGTACTGTACCTAACAAACTGGAAAAGGGCACCGATCGTTTTGCATGCCCTCCTGAATTGGTGATCACACGCCCATGTGCTTCATTTGCATCCCAAATCCAAATTAATTCACTTTGCTAAATCTAGTGCTGCGCCATGTCTTGCATGCTGATGAGCGGCTGGTTTGAGTTTTCCCTCCAGTCCTTCTGTGCAGCCACAAAGGCTAAAGGCGGCTAACGAATGGCGTGCGGGGGCCACGGGATAAAACGCTGGAGACACCGACGCTCGAGTCGAGGCTTTCTTTATCAGCAGGCAGACACACTTCTGGTTAAAACGTGTGCTGCAGGAAAAGACATTTTTTACCATCTTTGTGCAGGCAGACAGGACAATAAAGTTGTCGGGACAGATATACAAATGGGCCCTTTTGTGTGGGTAAATAAAGAGTGCTCCCTCCATGACAGGCCAATTCTCACTTTACTCCCAGCTTTAGTTCCACATGAACACACCCTTAACCCCTCTCTTAGACGCAGTTCATGTGTTTGTGTGTGTGTGTGTGTGTGTGTGTGTGTGTGTGTGTGTGTGTGTGTGTACATGTGAGCTCCGGCGCGCGCGTGTCTTTGGCCTACCCCCTTCAACGCGGTTGAGAGCTGGTTAACAGGCAAACAGCCATCTTTCTTCCTAATTAACCAATGATATGCGAGGGAAGGTGGTTTCAGGAGTAGGAGGTGGGGTGTCTCTCTTAACAAAAGGTGCTGATGATGGAGTGGCTGCTGTATAATTAGTGCGTCAGAGCACCTCTCCTCTCCACGCCAAGCCTCTGCTATTAATTGCACCAAATTAGAAAACGATATCTGAGGCAGAATAATTCTTTCAGCTGTCATTTCCAAACAGAAAAGGCAGAATGGCGGAAAAAATAAATAAGCGAGAGAATGGGCTCTGTTCGGAGGGGAAGGGGAGAGGAGCGCAATCCGCTCAGGGCTGAGTAAATATATGCTTTATTGAGGTTTTGTTTTTGACTTGAGCGAGAGGAAGGAGTAGTCTTTACTGTAAGAGGAGTGAAAGGGCACAGCGGGGTGGCAGGTGGAGGGTTGTGTGTGTGGGTTGAGGAGTTCATCAAGGTTACCTTCCAAGTTGCAGCATTGCGTCTGAAGTAGGCGAACGTGCGTGTGAACCAGCTGTAGATTTCATTAAGCGTTAACTGCATGTCGGCAGAGTCCATGATAGCCTGGAATGAGATGACATCAAATAATGGTTTACTAACAAGACCACGTAACTGACAGACACACAAAGACGCACGCGCGCACGCACGCACACCAACGGATTGAGCGCGCTGCCATGATTCATGCAGCAATTAATTTTAATCTAATCAGGCAAAGTTAATTTATTTCCCACTCACCTGTCTTATGAGGGTTGCATAAGTAAATGGCGGTCTGACATCTGCGTTCTTATAAAACTCGTAGTTTGGGGCGATCTCTGGAAAAATAAATACTGTGTCACCACCTGAAATAATTGGTAAATTTTATTCCTTTAGGTATTGAATATACTCAAGGTTTCATCAAATTACAGGAGGGGAGGGGGGGGGGGGGGGGAGAGAAGGGGGCGGGGGAGAGAAAAGAGGGTGCAGTGGGGTAGGTTAGAGGGGGCACATCAAATCAGCATTTTCCATGTCTAACAAAATGCATTTTTAATTAATCTCTCTCGTGAGAGATCTTAAACACTAATACATCCATAAAATGAGATCCGTGTAGTTAGTTATGGTGAAGTTGAATAATTTATGTGTCTTCACACTAAACACAGACAGAGTAAATATAAACATCAAAGACAGACCGTTTAAAATGCAAAGCTTAATACATGGAATGTCTTAATGTAATAAATATTGTATTTTTCCACCATTATTTGAACTTAATTAACATTCATGTAATATTTATGCACAGAGGAAGTTCTTGTCTATTTACATATAGAGTGATTAAACGCTGGCTTGCTTTTATAAACCAGCCAGACATCACACACTGGCAAGACCAACAAGCATCTGTGGTCATGTGTGTTTATGTCAGTCTATATGTATATGTACAGTGTGTGTGTGTGTGTGTGTGTGTGTGTTAAAAAAGTACTAGAATACGATTATGGGTGAGTGCTATTAATAGTGCAGTGCTCAGGGGTGAGGTATCACACGTAATTTGCTATTTCAACATTGTGATGTCATTAAATTTGAATGGAAATTCAGATTAATAAGGAAAACAATCAAGTCAACAAATTCTGAATTGAATTTTAATCCAAGTCAAATCAGTGACATGATTTAATACCTCAATGGCAATGACCACAATGGATTAGTGTGTGTGTGTGTGTGTGTGTGTGTGTGTGTGTGTGTGTGTGTGTGTGTGAGAGAGGCTCAATTCACATTTTATTCAGGCAATTTAAAAAAATTGAATTTCTTCTTGGTATTCATGTAACATTGTGAATGCATTTGCTTGAAAGTGAATTGTCTGCACTGATGGAACATATATATGTGTGTGTGTGTGTGTGTGTGTGTGTGTGTGTGTGTGTGTGTAATGTGCGGTGCAGCGCTGAGTAGTTGGTCCTACCTGACGACAGGGGCATGGAGTACTTGTCCGAGTGGCGTCGGCGCATGGCTCCCATGCTGGGGACGTTGGCTCCTCCCAGTACTGACGGCACCTGGGGCATGGCGGCCATGGGTGTGATCGGCGCCGTGGGCGTGGTGGGTGTCTGAGGTAAGTTGGGGGGCGATGCTGAGGGCAAGTTCTTGGACATGGTGACGCTGGACACCAAGTTGAGCTGGGAGGCGGAGGAAGATGACAGATGCAAATAGAAGGAGCGGGGAGAGGGAGGGAGAGAAAGCGAGAGAGAGAGAGAGAGAGAGGAAGGCATTATTTTGTGGTTTCTCTGACAGAGCCGAGTGTCTGCTCTCCCTCTCTCTAACACAGCTGTGTTTCCACTAACAAGGCTCGTGGAGAGGAGCCAGCCCATCTCCACTAATTACAACCACCAAATTGTATCATAAGAATTCTAATTAGAGCACGCTGTTCAAGATTATCCAACGATCAGCCTCCGTGTTATCCCGGCCCCATCTCTCTTTATCTCTCTATTTATCACTCCCACCCTCCCTCCCTCCTTGCTCTAGCTCCCCCACTGCAACCACCCATAAGCTGTTCATGCCGAGGCAATGAGCTGGTAAAACCTTGTTTGCTGTGTGGTGTGAATTGATCGACCCTGGTCCAGAACCGCAATCCTACTCATGTCATGTTCCCCTTTGGTCTGAAGGGGTTAACTAGTGACTGTAGTGTTACTATTTTAAAAAGATACTGGCAGCAGCTCAGAGACACCTCAGCCAAAAATCCTGCTATTACAAGTGGAACCAGTGAGTGGATTCCAGTTAGAGAGTGTAATTGGCTGCAGTTGATTGGCCATTTATATAAGACTAATACGGCATCATGGGTAAATACTAAGGTGCTGCTATCCAAAAAAGAAAAAAAAACACTTGGGTCTTCATCTTTGACTTCTCTTGCACCATTATGGTGGATGATCTAATGTAGTTCAAGAGAAGAACCAACAGCTAAACAACCAGCAAGGTCACTGTAAGTAAGCATCAATGCGAACTAAATTGAGGTACGTGTGAAGCAAATATTATATTTTCACACTAAACGAGTCACTTCATAGGCAGAATTTGAGACTGTAGTCTAATTGACTTAGCGGATGGACACTTTTGATGACAGAACTTCAAACATCGTCAACAATACAAGTCGTCTCTCCATTAGAGATTACAGTTCTAGTTGATTTGTCGCTCCTAATCCAGTGAGACAACCAGTGGATGAGGAATTCTGTGTTCTTTCTCAGAGTAAGGTCGGAAAAAAAAAAAACACACACACCCCGCATGGACAGTCATGGTGACTCCAGACACTCACATTCTCACTCACTCATTCTATCTTTGTCTCTTCCTCCACTCCTTCAACATTAGGGAACAGAGAGCGCTGTAAGTCACCTCTGGCAGGAATGCCAACTGCGCTCGCTAATCGTCCGGCTTTTCCACCACTTTTCGCGTTTGCTGCCCAAATCTCATGTGAGAGGCTCTAACCGACTGGAAAATTCCTAACTGACCTTTTAGTCTCCGCGCTAATTTGGTTGGAATGGTAATGACATCGTTACATATTCAAACCAAATTGCCTTAATTGTGAGTCTACAAGTGGAATGCATCCGTTTGCGAGAGTTTGAATTAAAACCGACTTGAAAGATGGAGGGGAGATGGGGGAGCCGAAGGCGCTGAGAGATGGAGGAGCGGGGCTGAGGAGGAAAGGTATCGGCGGTCATTTGTGGCATGTGTTGATAAATACGATGAAATGTCAAGTTTGAGAGACTCCGGTGGATGGAGGGGTTTTCGGGCTGATAATTATATGCCCACTTAGCTGTAATGAGCTGCTACAGTGATGGGCTGGGACAAGAGCTGGGTGCATATACAGAACTCTGCTGAGTACAGAGAATGAGGATGAGAGTTGAGGGGTTATAGAAAGTTTATGCATCTGCATCAATAGGTCTGATATTTTGTGACGTCTCTCTCTCTCTTTACTACTGTTTTAATGTTCTATTTGACAAGCACACAACACACATTCACTGACTTGATCCGGGAGCAGAATCATGGAAGTACGTTATGTGCAAATCTCCGTTTAATTCACACCGGATGAGGTCATGACAGTGTGTGTGCATCCTGCTACGGGCGCCCAAACCAAACACTCAGCTGCGGAAATACCGACTGCATTTCCTCAAAAGGCAATTTGATAAACACTCGCACTCTGCGTGGCGGAAAACACCTCAAAATATGCAAACCAAATTCAGAGCAAATGCCTTCGTGTGTGTGTATGGGCATGTATATTTATAATGTTAAAACATAATTTCCCGTCCTTTTTGCCGCCTCTTCACCTACGAGACACAGCGACAAGTGTGACATGTTTGCAGGCGAGTTTTTTTTTTTTTTTTTCCTTTTTCTTTTTGGCGAAATAGAATTGATTACAGTCAAACGGATGGAGGAGTGAGCACTCTGTCACCTCCCGCTCATCTGAATACACACTCAAGGTTGAGAGAAAGAGAGAGAGAGAGAGAGAGATCTTATTATTCAGAACTTGCAGCCTTGCTAACTTTGATTCTCACCCATCCATGGCATGGCCAAAAGGTAGCATTTAATGAAGTGTGATTCAGGGAATAAATGGGGTCATATTGGAGACAGTGCACCGGTGTCTTGTATTCGTCTGGCTTTGGTTTCTTTGTGGACTTCGCTAATGAAAAAAATAGGACTTATTTCCAGACTTCTCATATTTATCAAATCTCTCTGTGTGAGTCCACTGGGTGCAAATCCATGCTGCCATTTGAAATCCGCCAACCATCTCTCTTTTGTTACATCTGTTCACTTATGCACAGAAGAAACACACACGTCATTCGACACACTGAATCTTCGAGCTTACCTCCCCCAAAAAAAAACAAATATAAAAAAAACGGGGGAGCCTTAAAACTGAGGACTTAACTGTTCGTTTAAGAATTCTGTCTGAATTGCCCCCACCATCAAATGCAATTAGCTGCTCTTTCATGTGTGCTTTATGTAATGCAATACTTCATTAGCATCATTCATTCATATTCAGGCATGGATTATAGGCTGCAAATTCTTTATTGGATGAGATGGAACCAAGCTGCTGGAGTTTTGAAGATTAAAAAAAAAAGCTACGAAGAGAGAGTGAGAGAGACAGACAGAGAGAGAGAGAGATTGAATAATAAAAAGGGAGTTTGATTCCTGATGGAATTATGGGATAATTATGCTATCTTGTGATTATCTACATTCTATGATGAGAGGTGATGAGGGAAATTATTCTATTGAAAGTAGGCACTTACTAAGCAGCAGAAACACGCTAACAATGTTTTGCTCTCAAATATTTCAAAACGTCTAAAACTGGGAGGAAATAATGTTTGCAAAAATGTATCGTCTTAATGTTAAATTCAAATACTGGTCGGGAGAAACGCGTTCGTAATCATTCAATCGAAAAGAAAAAGGCAAGAGAAAGAAAATGTAGAATGACATCATTTTCCTTCTTCAATGACCCCTTTCACAATTTTGGATCCCCCCCCCCCCCTTCTGTAACCAATTTCAGCAGCACTGTGGGTATTTATGTCAACATCACGCCATCTTCACCACTCAGCTGTAATTTTCAGGTGTTTGTTGTTAAAATGACACATCTTCTCCTCTCTCATTCCACTTATGAGTGCTACTGTGGCCACCGAGCCAAACAGTCATCAGCTGCCAACAGGTTGTTTTGGTTATTATATCTATCACAAAGAAATGACCCTGCGTTTTAGCCAAGGACTCCGCCGCTCTGCCATCTAATACACTTTCCAAACTCTATTGTCCTCTCAGGGCGCACAATACCTGATAAGAAGCAGATGTAACTCTGTATTACAAATCCCATTCCCCCCTTTTCATCTTCTGTCAGTCGCTCGCACAACTGCAGGGTGGGTTAAACTGTTCATTTTCTGTGTGGGAGCCTCATTCGTAGCCAAGCTTGTTTACGGTAGCCGGAGCAATATGCACTCACTGGTTTGGGAGATGACTTGGGTTCCGAGGGCCGCATGTGCAAGTGGGCCATCATCGCCTGAAGACGCTCACGTTCTTTAGAAAGCTGTTAAGGGAGAAGAAGAAGAAGAGGAGAGAGTACATTAGAGTAGATTAGAGTGGAGGAGAAGAGTGGAGAGGAGAGGAATGGAGAAAGGATGAGAATAAAGAATGTGAGACTGAAGACTGGGGTGGCAGAGGGAGAGAGAGAAAGAAAAAGGTTGGATATAAACCAAACAGTTCTGCTGGAGATGTGAGGAGAATATGAGAGAGAGAGAGGGGGTGGTGGTGGTGGTGGAGGAGTGCAGACAGGTCAGGCAAAACAAATAGCATTTCATCTTTTTGTCAATAGCAAAATTTAGGTCAGCGAGGCTCTGACAGTAACAAGCTAGTTGGGCCATAAATTAGGTGGTCCTGAGTGTCTGCTCAAAGTCCTGTGGACACTGTTAGGGGGATGGAGCGCAGCCAGCAGCTGCTGAGAGGTGAAGGGGTCTTCCAAACAGGGTGCCAGGTGGCCCCGCCTCCCCGGTCCAGTTAGTGGCCCCAGCCATCGCCTATCATCAATCTAATTCACAGGGAGTGACAGGGACTAGACCATGTGAAAAGCTCACCCCCCCCCCTCGCCCCGCAATTGCACACCCTTAATATACACACACAAGGACCAAACACGCAGAGAAACAGACAAGCAAGTAGGCGTACACACACACACACACTGAGGTGCACACATACACAGAGCTGGGCCTCATTACTAGTGACGGCTCTCGTGGAAAAAAAAAAAAAAAAGGAGGAAGAGAGGGATGGTGGGAGTAAGGAACGAAAAGAGGGAGGAAAGAAGAGAAGAGACAGGACAGACAACACGAGTGCACCACTGTAATTGGTCACACTGTAAAGCGCAGGCTTCAGTAGCTTTGAGTTTCAATGAAAAACAAAACACAGGAAATGAAATCAAATGAAATAAATAATATAAATCCTTTTTTTCTATTCTGCTTTTTTTCCCCCCAGAATTTATCTGGTTTTAAAACCCCACCAGATGCCTCACAATTAAATACAAACTGTTTATCAGAGCAGAAAATAAATATGTGGAAATGCTTGGCTTCGAACAGGCCTTAGGACTCTCTCTAACACTTTTGCTATCATACTATTATGTTAGTATTGATCCATTTAAATAATTATAACTTCATATATTGAGGAGAACTCGTCAGCTCTGACCCAAATTCTCTACTACACACATCCTGGAGGCCTGGTTCTGACCGGCACACTGAATATTTCCAGCTGGCACCTTGTTTAAACATACATATCTATTTGTTTCTAAAGGAAGAGGCGAGGTTGTCGGCGGTGCTGAGTAATAATGTCGCTCAATCAGCGCTCTCATTATCTAGCCAGCATGACTTCTTAATAAGGTCACGCTCCACCTACTGAAAATAGTTCCCTCCTTTTGAGCTTTCTTCAGGTGCAAAGTGCAGTTAATTAACACAGCAGACCGGGAGAGATGTGCTCGCTATTAATTGGAAAGAAAAAGAGAGAGAGAGAGAGAGAAAGAGAGGAAAAAAAAAAAAAAAAAAGCAAGCAGAGAAAATAAAGCACACGCTTAATTCAATTAAAACAGCCATAATGGCTTTCGTTGTAAGGCCTGAGGATTCCTTTGTTTAGTGGCTTTGTTGAATTCAGCAGGTCCTGCTTGTCTAGAAGTATTAAGCAGACCACAGTGTGGCCTTTCTCTCACTCACACAACTTTCAAAAAATAAAGTTTTGACTGCATGAGTAGCTTAAATGAGAAATGAGCTCACTATAGTAAAATCTGACAATGGTAAAAAAAAAAAAAAGGGAACAGCACATATAGCTTTTGTTCCAACTCTGCACCGAGGTGTGTTTTTGCTCTTTATTACCTGAGGAGGAAAACTTACTTGGATTTCCAGCTGCTGTACGACTTGCATTTGGACTCTACACTGGGCTGTGCTCCGGTCGTCGAGGGCGTGTTCACTGTTTAGGTGCCTGGAGGTGGAGGGACGGACACACGGACAGAGAGGGAAACGGAGAGAGACATTACGCACACACAACTTTAAAATCTATCACACGTGTCAAAGCTGGCAGGAGATGGCAAATTACATTCATTTTCGCCATGATCAAAATTATGGAGGATGATAATTACAGTATCAACTTCACCACTGTTTGTTTTAATGATAATATTTCTATACTGGGACAATTATCTATAGGATCCTGTTAGGAACCATTGTTCCACTCTGAAATGAGGTAATTAGAAGTAACATGACGGTGTGTGGTGCCATGTTTAACATGACAATGGGCCTGCGTCAGTTGAGATGGCGAACTTCAGTGCCACCCCGAGCGCTGCTGCTTTCTATAGAGAATAAAAGATGCTAGCCCAGCAGAACGGCTTTGTCTCCTTCGTTTACCGAAAACAATACACACAATTTAACACCAGCAACATTTGACACACAAAAGCGGCTCTTCGACTGAAGGTGCATTATCCGGCGGCAGACATATTAAATGTATCTGGTGTGTTCGCCTCATTAGAAGAAAAAGGCAGCCAGACAGCCATAACAGTCAATGAGGGTTTTTGTCTTGATTGGATTTCGTCTGTAGGACACAAAAGAGCCTCACCATTAAGATAGACCTTTATTCCTGGTAAAGCACACATATGCAGGGGTGCGCGCGCACACACACACACACACACACACACACACACACACACAAATATGGGGCGAAAGAGGGGTTTCTAAAGTGTTGTGATGCTGGGTAATGAGCCTCTATCTAAATGATCATTGGTGACAAACTCACAAAGCAAGCTTTGAGGAGGCATGCTTATGAAATGCCAGAGCTGCCACTTTATCTCCAGTAATTATAGGTTAGCTTGCAGACCCTTCAATGATCATTTACAGCACTGCCTCCAGTGCATTAGAGGGAGTACAAAATCTCTCTCTCTCTCTCTCTTGCTGGCTTTCACTTTATCTAATAATGCACACACACTCGCTTACATTATCATGAACTTGCACAAACACTGATTGGCGCACAAAAAGTGCACAAAGATACACAAACACGCACACACACATAGATTCCTCTATTCTCTCCCAAACACCCCTCATTTCTTGTTTATCTGCAATGTGCAAAACAAGAACTCATTGAGCCGGCTTCTCTTGGCCTGCCAATCAAAGGCTGAATAGAACATTTGTAATCACAATAGCTCTGTACCTTTCAATTACACTGCACACATTTAAAACCATTCCATCTCATCCCTGCTTATACTTTTTTGTAACCATTTCAGGTCTAATGCGCAGAAATTTTTCATTATAAATCAAGAATGAGGTAGCATTAAGAAAGGAGGGGTCGGAGCGGGGCGGGGGCTGGATGAGGGATAGCGGCGGCGAGGGGAGGGACGAACTGGTGGGCTCCTCCAGCCCGGTGCCTAATTGCTGTTTCAGAATGCGCATGCAAAAAGGGGGCATTACATTAATCATTTAATCACGTCCCTCGCAGGATGAGAGAACTAATGTTGCAAATACCCTTTTCATTTCACTGCCCATAATGCTATCTTATGCACTTGATGTATGGCGTGTGTCATGAATTACAGCTGCTTCAAAAGCACAGAGCGGCCTGCTCGCTGTCCCTGAAGATACCTCATTACAAAAAAAAAGAAAAAAAAAAGAAGAGGAGGGGGATCTTTATTAAGTTTGCCTCTCATCAACAAGCAGCTTGTCTTTCTTTTATATTTTGTCTTGTTTTTCTGTGTGATTGTGTGAAGGCCCTCTCACCAGCCCTCCAGCCAGTTATCCCACCCACCCCCCTCCACACACACACACACATACACACCATCCACCGCTGGCCAGTTAGCAAGGTGATTACAGGCAGATTACTACATGCATTTATGAAATATTCAAATGGCAGCATGTCCCACTGTGCATTAATAATGCCACACCAAGACAAAAAAAAAGGAGACGAGCAGACAGAAAACAATAATGAAAGAACACCTTATTTAGTGAGATGTGGGTAAAAAAAAAAAAAAAAAAAAAAAAAAAAAACTTTGTATTTCTCTCCTCTCTGAGCTATAAACTGTCTTCTCTAATTACATAAAAATCCCCTTGCTCTTATCTCTTATTTTATCTCCCTCCAAGCCCATATACCCATAAGAATTTTTTCATTACACTGTAGCTTTGATCTTTTACTCGCTTCTAATCATAAACAAATCCTAATAATTGATAGGTGAAAACAAAGCGAAAAAGAAAAAACAAAAACAAATGTAGCTTCTGGGTGTAATCCTTTAAACCTTGAGGTGGAGGATGTGTGTCTTGCTGTCGGGCCTGGCTGGCTACTGTTTATGTTTACTCTTTATGCCTCATTTTTTTTTTTTTTTTTTAGAGGAACATTGATTTCTGCCTTGAAGAGGGAATTGCTCATGTGATGAAGGCCTTGTCAGAACGCGAGAAGAAAAGATGGAGATTGAGAGATGCAGCGAAGGAAGAGAGAAAATCAGAGCAAATAACAGCAGCTAAAGAGACTGATAAATAGAGAGGGAGGGGGAGGGAGAACTGAGACACAGCGGATGTTTTTCAAACCCCGGATAAAGACTTTTTTTTTTTTTTTTTTTTTTATTGGATGCTGCAGTTTCTCTTAAAGAGAAGGGAACACAACATCTCAAAGGTTTTCCCCCACAGCTGTGTATATGAATATGTATAGGCCATCAACGTCCACTAAGGGCCCAATAATAAATCTACTCAAGCCAGCATATATGGATGATACACTTCTGCTAATTGTCTGTGTGTATTATCAGGGGCTACAGAGGCCCAGCAGAGAACAGCAAGTTAGGCCCCCTAACTGTCTGCACGTGACACACAAACACAGAGTTCAGTCAAACTAAAGCGCACACACACACAAAAACAGAAGTCGAAGCACACACACACAGCCGTGTACACGTGCTGTACACCTACTAGCATGCACAAACAAGTGCATACACACAAGAATGCATATATATTGTACATATATACACACACACTCTCTCCCCATGGTGGTGCATAAGTAATGCCCTCCGTTTTAAAAGGTCTTGTCACAGTGCAGCAGACATGTGGAGGGGTAGTGGGGAGCTCAGCTATCCAGGGGCCAGGGGCCTGCCTGCCTGCCTCCACTCTGCGTGTGTGTGTGTGTATGTGTGTGCGCACATTATATAGAGACGAAGACACTTGGCTGCTGTCTTGTGGGTTTAATTAGCAGCGGGTTACAGACACCAACGTTCAGGTTAGCGGCTGAGCTTGCCATTTTAACATGGAGCCTGCCTTCCTGCCAGTAATAAGGAGAGCGGAGTGGTGACAGAGAGTGGAAGGAGTTAAGTGTGCGTGTGTGTGCGGGAGCAAGTGTGCGTTTCTCTGTAGATAGACTGTGTGTTATTGGGGTGGGAGGATGTTGATATAAGGGTATAAGAGCTAAGACAAGCGTGAGATCAGGAGTGATTTAAATCAATAAGTGGAGTGGGCTATACAAAAACAATTTGTGCCGACAAATGTAGCTTTATGCAGCTATATGCATATGCAAATGATGCATATGAAGTGGCTAAATGTTCAAGATTTAATTGCATTTCCTATCCTTTGTGTTTATCATAAAGGCTTAACACAAAAATAGCTCCAGCACATGCACTAATAGCGTTAATGTTCTTTCCCTCTCTCTGTTTCTCGTGCAACTGACACAAATACACACACACACACACACACACACACACACACACACACACACACAAACCCCAACACCCACCACTCAAGAAACATTCCCAGCAATATTATTTCATTTTGAACTTCAGAGAGCTAATTCAGGGTGCCAGCCACCTCGCGGCTACCTTTTCCAGGTGAGAACACTTAAAAGCACACTGAAGAGCTATTAAATGCTGATCTTGACAAGTTTCTTCATGCAACAAAACAATAGATGACTAAACGTGTCACCGCCGCTGAGCTGAGCTCCTACAGTGAGCTGAGAGACGCCGGCTTGACTTGGCCCCCCCCTCCCCCTTCCCTGCCTCCCTCCCTCCCTCATCTCCCCTCCCCGCACACGTAACCTACACCCAACTACCTAACATCCAAACTGTCATCTAAATCTGACACCCGCTTTATGTAACCCCGTTTAAACTGTGCCTGTGTGTGTGTGCATGTGAGCGCCGTGTGTGTGTGTGTGTAGCCCGACTGGCATCTCCGGAAACATAAAAGGACTCCCTCTGACACCGACAATCACTGCTCCAAGGCGCGCCACCGAGCAGCCATCTTTGTTCTGATGACGAGTCTGCCTTCTTTGTTGGTGCCTGTTTTCATGTGCTGGCTGGGTTACAGTATAGAGCCAGCCTCTGACTTGCAGGGGTGTGTGTGTGTGTGTGTGTGTGTGTGTCAGTGTGTGTGTGTAGGGAGCTGAACCAAGACACTGTTCTGTTTTGTAGCAGCCAATGTTCTGGCAAGCGTTCTTACAAAACCATCTGCCAACCTGTGTTCTCGCTTTCAAGTTTGAAATCTACCTGTTTTCTCTCTGTCTGTCTTCCTCGCTCTCTTAGTTTGTCTTTACACCGACGCATCCTTTTGCATTGGCTTGCCAGCTTACCGGATTCGCAGGCACATCGCTTTATACAGAGCATCTCTGCCCCTCACCCAAATAACCAGCTAAGCTACCTAGACACAGTATCCTTAGAGCACACAGACTTAGGTTTTGTTTGCGTGTGAGCGGAGTGTACAGTGCTGAAGGAAAGGCTGATGTCTTCTTTAAGTAAGTGTACTGAGGTGATAGGACAAGATATCAGAAAACCTGCTAATCCCATTCAGGCTTGCCAGCTCACACACACATTTGTTTTCCAAGCTGCAAGGCAAACTCTTCTTACCTGGACTAGTGCACATGTAGTCCGAGTCGGACATTGCATTGCACGCAGCAAACTGGCTTTTCATAAGCTCGGCGCGGCTTCTGAAATTATGCTAGATGATGCCTATGGATGTCCTCTGCAGAATAACATGTATTGACATTGACGTGTATGTGGCACATTTCCCGCAGGGGATAAGCAAACACACTTGTCAGGCTATGGTTGTCACATACATTCACCTCTGATTCATTTAAATCCATCGCTGTCAATTATGGTTTCTTTGAGTGCATTGTGTGTGTTGATAGAGTGTAAAATCTGGTTTAATGTCACACATCTAGTGGTGTCCTTCAAAGACTGGTAAACTCCGTGTTCATTAGAGTCATTCCGTTCTACGGACACACCTTTTAGCTTTCACAATTCACAAGCTGCTGTAGAATTAGTAAAAGCCTGACCTAAATCCTACAGCAACTCCCCATGGGTGGACTACTTTCTTATATCAGTTCTTTTTTTTTGCTTTCTGCAACTTATTATAGTCACTACTGTAGAGAAATGCATAATTTGGGAAAATACGCCGAAACAATGTCCTGATTTCAAGAGTTTATGCGAATTCACATGGACATTTTACAGCCCGTGAAAAACACTCGCCAGATCGTTATTTCACAGTTAATTACAAATCTAATTAGAATATTCAAATTAAAGCTTTCCCCTTTCTTTTCTTCTCTGTGTGAGAGCAGGGAGCCAGGGAAAGAGTGATAGTGAGGGAGAGAGGGAGAGAGACTCAATGAGTGGCAATGTGATAACCTGTAATCGGCAGTGCTGCAAACACCTTCTTCCTTTGATGTCCCCCCACTAACATCCCGGCAACAAAGCCGGCCAATTACAAATGAGCTAATTAACTAAATTGTTGATGGAGCATGAAGAGTTCATTCGCTCTGGCGCCTGCACCATGACAACAGTGAATGGGGGCTTTTGTTGTGGAGGTAAGTGTGCGGCCGTGCGAGTTGCCATTAGCTTTTGACGCTTTTTTCACAAACCTATCAGGCCCTTCCACGCCAGGAAGGAGATTTGTTATGGATCAGACTTGGTTTGAATCCTGCACCGCTCGAGCTGAACCCTGTCAACTGGCTGTCTGGAGGGTCAAAATGTTGCTCTTTGAAAGGCAGTGATGTTTTCTTTGTTAGGCCCCTGTGTGCTCACAGCGAGGAGGAGGTGGTGCAGTGTAAGAGGGCTAACTTTTGTCTGTTTCACAATAAAATAGATACTTGCTTCTTGTACAGACATGCAAAACCCCACATGGTGTTAACAGGAAGAGGTGAGGAGGCATCATCTCCGGTGTAACGTCTAATGTCAGGGTAGCGGGCTCTTACTTCAAAAACTGTCCGAAGTCCTCGCAGATGTTCTCACAGCCGGGCCACTTGCACACTCCGTGACCGTACAGGGGGTGAGTCCCTCCACTTTCTTCATGTAGTGAACTGAAAGAGATAAGAGGAGGAGAGTGGGGAGGTTTCAGGTTAGCAAGAACGGGTTCAAAAGAGGTCAGAGCGAGAAGAGAGGGTGAAAAATACAAACATACTGAAAGAGACTGATTCAGTGTGTTACCAAATACAGCTGTTCATCTCCAATCATTCACAATACGCAACTTAGAGACTAATGCGCGACTCCAGCATCCCTAACATCCCCCTATAGTAATCCACAGTGAGCTGTAGCTCTGTCTCCACCACAACCACCATCACATCTTGTAAAGCTATTACAGGGGGAGGGGGGGCGGCGGTGGTGGATGCTTTCAAGTAAACATTAAAAATCCAGACAGCCATATAATTTTCATCAGGAGATTAATACTCTGTGTAACTTATGTTCTTTGAGGACAAGGGGAGCAGGGGTGCTCTGGCGTTTTTCAAATGGCACCCAAATAAGTTATGACCCCGCCTAGACAGCACATCCTATTAAAGATGACAGTTTAACCTTTAGGCTTGGCACTCGTATGTGTGTGTGTGTGTGTGTGTGTGTACGTTTGTCTGCTTATAGTATGTCTGCGCATGCATGTGTGTGGTCGCACGGTGTGTGATGTGCATGCGTGCCTGCGTATGTGTGGCCCATGAATATGTGTGTGTGTGTGTGTGTGTGCTGGAGGAGCTCACACTGTGTTTTACAGAAGGGGGCTTTCCCCACATCGATCCGTGGCATGTTAGTAAGCAGTGCTCCTGACAATACTCCTTGTTCGATCATTATGAGACACCGCACACCCCTCGGGACACAGGCAGATAAAAAAAAAGAAAAGTCTTTTTTCCCCCCCTTTTCTTCCTTCTCTTCTCATTCCCTCCCTACCTCTCTCTTTCTCTCTGTCTTCCCTTCTAAAGGTATCTTTTTCAAGCCTCCTTTTAGTGGTACTGGAGAGATAGCATCTACTTTAAGCCAATTACACAGCACTTCCACCTCCAGTGTGAGTCTCTACCGAGCATCCACACAGACACAGACACACAGACAGACTCACACACACACACAGCTACCCTAAGTCCTTATTATAATATCGCCCAAGAAAAGCCTTTGAATAATGCATAGGCCAGATAGGCAGATATGTGAACAGTCAGTGTTTTGGTGCTGGGTGCATTTATAAAAAGACACCATCACAAGGATAAACATCCTGGAAACGCCACTCAAGGCATCACGTATTCTGTTTACATGACAAGCAAGCAACGAAAGTAATTTTCAAAAGAGAGAAAAAAAGAGAGAGAGGAAGCACTAAATACTTAATGTACAAGGAGGTTACCTTGTCTTGTCTGCCAGAGAGGCTTGTTGTAAATGCGCCTGCCTGCATGGCTTCCTCTCCCCGCTTTTGATATCTGTGCGCAAGCTAAGTGCGTTCAATGGCACACGTGGTCCCCCGGGAGAACGAGGCTTCTTTTTTTTTTTTTTGAATATTACCAAGACGCTAATAAACTATTAAACAAATAAACAAAACATCATGTTTCCCTTGTTGTAACAATGCTGTTCTTTTAAACGGGGACAAATAGATGGGAGTTCTGATGTGCTCCTGCCTTGAATCATGGCACAAAGAAAACAAGCTTGTGTGAGGGATAGCAAACACGCAGCTGTAAACTTTTCATCTTCTCTTTCTTTTCTCCTTGGTGTTATATATATATATAAATAAAAAACAAACATATGTGGATGATATCTCATTTATGTTTACCTCTCTCGCTCCCTTTCCCGTTCCCTTTCCCTCTCTCTTCTGTGGTTCAGGACGGGGGACTGTCCGTTGGCGATGGAATGGTGAGAGATGGGCGGCGATGCTTTGGCGGGATTGGAGGAGGAGGTAGTTGAAGAAGAGTTATTGGTGGAGAGGTCTAAGCCGCCGCCGCCACCACCGCCTCCGCCGGTGCCAGTGCCGCTGCTGCTGTGTTTGATGCCGTTGTCTTCCATGCTGTGACCGCCACCGCCGGTCACGTCCTTCCACAACTGCTGGAGCTCTGCAGGGCTCAGGCCAGCTTGGAAAGAGAGGAGGGGACAAGCAGATTGAGGAGGGGGAAGATGAAGAGAAAGAAAGGGAAGGAACACTTAAACTAGAGTATATAGTATCAACGCGCCTGCTCAACTAAATGCAAACACTATTACCCGTTGTGCGACAAGAGCTTCAACTCTGCAAACTTCACTCAACAGCCAGAAAAGTTGTACAAAGCTGCAGGACTCAAGGCCTTCCCCTCAGTGCCTGTGCTGCTTCACTGCAGACCTGAGTTTGAACTTGTACTGTACTGATCAATAAAAACAAGTGTTGTTCTTCTTCTCTGCCCAGTCAGATACTGACTTTAACCCGTTAACAGATCGCTCGTGAAGCGAGTCTTTTCAAGACTTGTGTTTTCAATGAACTATAAAACACTGATTACAGTCAACGTGTGCATGTTCCATCTGAGATAAACAAGCTTTGTCCACTTGCTTGTTTTCAGCTCGGCAACTAATTAGGCGATATCTTCACTCGTTTGATTTCCTTCTAACTTCTCCCTGCCTGTTGTTTTCGGTCTCCGCCATTTTGGTGGTAAACAACAAACATAGGTGTTTACTTGGCTCAGGAGAAGAAAATGGAGCCTCTCTTTCTTTCTTTCCTTCTTTCTTTCTTTCTTTCTTTCTTTCTTTCTGTCTGTCCTTTTAATTTCTTCTCTTCCTCCTCTCCCTGGCTCTCGCTGAAGCCAGTAAACAACAACAACAAAAACAACAACAAGGAGGGGAGGCTGGGGAGCAGGGGAATAGAAACAGAGATGGGAAAAACAACAAACACAAACAGAGGCAGAGCTGAGCTGGGAGAGAAACAGAGGGAGACAAAAGAAAGCCACAATCAGACAAGAAGAGAGAGAAAGGGAAGAATGGAGGACTAAACAAAACGATCATGTGGAGAGTTAGGGACAAAGTGGATGGCAGAAGAGCATACCAATGAGGGGCAGGCAGACAGACAGACATACTTAGAGATAACGCAGGGGGGGACACAGGTGCATACCAATGAGACAAACAAATAGAGGCGGGACGGAAAGACAGAAGAGGAGTAGGACAGACAGGCTCGGAGATGTAAGACAGATGTCTGACAGCAGGATGGGACAATGACAGTGACAAAAGCAGCAGCACGAACACCTGCAGACTAAACACAGGAAGCACGTGACCACCACTGTTGCGAGTCACATGCTCTACATTAACACCACCACACATCCCACTTCTCCTTCTTCCTCCCACTGCCTCTCCTCTCTTCATCTCCTTCCTCCTTCTCCTTCTCCTTCTTCTCCTCCTCCTCCTCCCTCCTCTTACCTTGCGGGGGCAGGGTTTGTCCGGGCAGGGCGGCTTGGCCGGGTGCGGGCCCGGGCAGCGTGAGAAGGCCCTGCCGCTGCATGTTGAGCAGGTGCTGCTGCTGCTGGAGCTGCTGCATCTGCAGGAGCTGCTGCTGGAAGACGAGCTGCTGGGCGGCCAGCTGCTGCTGCTGCTGCTGCTGTTGCTGTTGCTATAGAGAGAGGAGGACGAGGAGGAGGAGGAGGAGGAGGAGGAAGAGAGGAGCAAGAGAGGAGCGGAGAGAGAGAAGGAGAGGAGGGGAAGGGAAAATTACAGACGAATTAACAACTGAGAGAGAGAGAGAGCAGAGCAGAGGGAAGCGCTGTTTGTGCTGTGTGTGTGGAGAGTCTGCACTCACTCGCCTCTGCCGTGACCTTAGCTATACCTCTCTGCCTCTTCTTCTGTCTCTCTGCATGCTCTCCCTCTCTGTCTGTGCTCACTTAGTCTTCCCTCCTGTTTTTTTTTTTTCTTTTTGGGCTGTACCACAGTGCTGTTGCCTTCCCCTCTCTTTGTGTGCGTTCACGTCTGTGAGCGCACGCAAACAGAACAGACACAGAGCTGCGCTGATACACCAGCTCTCAAGCCCGTCAGTGTTATGTGGCTTGTGATTGTGTATGATACTAAGCCTCTGGTATAATCCCCCTATCCCACAAACCCCTCCGCCACCCGTGATAGTTAATTGTCTCGCCTTCACTGATGGTCTGTTACAGCTTATGTGGCCAGAGGGAGGCTGGCAGAATGAGAGATTTACGGCGTCACGTGCTTGTGGATGCACAGACACAAGCGCAAACACACACACACACGCATATGCACACACACGCACAATGCTTCATCTCCCCCCCTCCACCCCTCGCTTCCACCCAACTCTCATCTCCGCTCGCTGCCTCACTGAGTTGTTTATCGCTGGGCCAGACGGGCGATTGCGTAAGCTCTGTGCAAAACAACAACAAAAACAACAAACAAAATGAAAAACATCAAACTCAGTCGCCGCCGCAAAACAAGTCAGCGGAGAAGGGGGGACTGAATTTCAGGGAGAAACGCTGTGAATCTGAACTGCAAAACGCTAGAATGCCATATTACGTTATGAAACGCTAGAAAAGGCAGGTAATAACAGACTCTAAGTGTTAGATTTGGAATATATTCAATCCATTCTCATCTGTAATGTCAACTTTTCCCAGTTGTTGCCCTCCTCTCCTCTCCATATACACGTGTATGTGCATACAGCATGTCATGCTCATTGTGTTTCTGTATGTTTGTGTCATGGTGGACCTGGAAAAGCATGGAGATGGAGGGACAAGGAGGAGGGGGGGGGTAAAACTTGTGATGCGCTCACTGGAAAACAGGCTGCATAATGGAGTGATGGAGGGAGGTAGTTTGTCCCCCACCCTCCACCCTCCACCTTCCCTCCCACCCTGCCTCAAGAGAAATAAGGGAGCAATTTCTATTCCATATTTGATGGCAGGGGCCCCCTGAAAAACTCTATTCCAAATCCAAACAGAAACAAAGCCGCCGGGAGGTCAGTGGCGGCTTCCTGTAGGGGCAGCATAATGGGCTGCTTGAGGAGACACTGAGAGGTGCAACACAGATAGAGAGAGAGAGAGAAAAGAAAGACGAGTGTGTGTGTGTGTTTATGTGCTACCTATTTTTTTTCTGATCAATTTAACTTGCTTCCACACGTACGGTGCTGCCTGGATGTGGCCCTAGTCCGCCTCTCAGGGTTCAAGCACCGCGCGACACACTCAAACGCGGCGACGCGAATGTGGCTGAGGCTGTCGCGCTCGTCTCCTCCTCTCCGATAGCCGGGGAGACAGAACGAGACGGAGCCATGTCTGTCGACCGGCTGCCTGTCACCGTGATTTATGAGCGCCGCGCGGCCGTAACTTTAAGCATTGGTGCGTGTGTTTGTCTGTGTTTGTACGCCCACAGAAACAGTTCGTTAATGAGTTGGACCCGGGACCCTTTGTCTCTGGTATCCTCTCAATAAATCAGTGAGTGTTGTGTTGTGCGCGTTGCGAAGTGTGTATGAACGTCACTTGAAAGATTTCGTTAATGGAGTCAGTGCCTGGGCCTCCATGCTGCGTCAAGTTAGCAGGAACAAAAGTTGGCAGTGATGAGTGTGTGTGTGTATGTGTGTTTGGGAGTTTGTCTAATCTGAATCTGAAGTGAAACGTATGATCTTCAGTGAAGAGAACGGATTTACAGACTTCACTTGACACGTGTGTTAACTATCAAATCTACCCTTATTTCTACTCTCGGCGCTCTTACCTCTTTAACCTGCTTGCCGGGGTGTTGCTGCTGGAGAAGCTGCAGATGGAGCTGCTCCTGTTGTTTCTTATAAAACTCCTGCAGGTGTTGCTGCACACACGCGCACAAACACACACACACACGGGGAGAGTATAAGAATAAGTTAATACATGTTTGAGTAGTACACATCTCTACACAGCCTCATATATAACCATATGTAATGCTGCAGAATTCATAGACTATGAAGCAGGGGTCATTTATTTGATTTATTTTCAGTGTTCTAAATGATACAACCCTGACTTTATGTAATTTGGGGGATTAATAACTCATTCTAATAGATTTAGTTGCAAAAACCCACAAAGAAGATTCCTTACAATTAACTCCACTTCTTCTCTTAATCTTGCCTGCATGCTCCAGCTGTACTTCACATGTTGGTTATGCAGCAACTGTTGCACATTATAAATCAAATTCTCTACTGCTTTTGGCATTTGTATCCTAGCTGTCTTTAACAGTCCTCTCCATATGGACTTTTAATAGTCCCACAGTTCTGTAGGGGGCAACAATTTATCATATTAACTACGCATTTGGCATCCAGAGTGCACTGGCTTCCTTTGGAGTGGCTGAAATAAACAGAATCAACTCTCTCAGGAACGAGTCTGCTACACTGAACTGATTCCTTTAACACACATACTGTGACAGCTATTCCGACGATAATTTCGGTTTAATTTCATGCGATCTTAAGACGGCTTTCTGGTCTGGAAGAGGGGTCCGTGATGCGGGCCAGTGGAATGCATGGTCCAGTTCTCTGCTAACTGCCACAGAAAAATCCACAGACGCCGATATTAAAAATGAATGGGAGCTCTTGGAGCGGTTGCAAAATCTTTTGTAAGTCTTTCTCTAGTCACTTCATCAACATAAATCACTCTAAGTTCACTCTGTGCTGACTGAGGACAGGTTTTGACCCCATGATTCCTGTTGATTTAGGATTATGAACGCTTAATGTTCCGTGTGACAGATTCCATTCAAGATGATTAACTTTACTGTGTTAGGACTGACCATGTAATCCTTTTAGTGCTGTAAACTAAGAAATGCATTTAGTTGCTGTGAAAAAAGAAGTCCAAAGGCACTGCGCTGAAACCAAACCTCGACTCTGAGCGCTCTTAATGAAGAAGAACAATCAGAATGACTGACGTCCTTAATTAAACAATTCTCTTTCCCTTAATCAAATCCATGACTGGGAAATGCATTTCAACTCTTGACACGCCATTGTGCTGAGCGTGTGTGCTTTCGCGAGCTGATGCCAAACATTACATCATCCATCACCTATCATTCAGCTGCTGGTGCTCAAAACCAAACTGTGCCCTACTCTCTCAGTCCCTGATGGATGCTTGTCAGGGAATTGAACCAGCGACACACTGGAGACAGTTAATTAGAGGTGACATGAACAAGTGCGTCAATTTCAGATTCCTCTTGGTAAGCGTGTCAAGGACACAGGGCCGCGGTGAGTTGGCATGAGTGGCTGGTGGTTGTGAATACACCGGTGCACAGGAGTGACTCAGGGTTGTGTTGAGGTTTTTGTGCAGCACAAACAAGAAAAGTCATCCTAAATAAGGACGTTTTATGGTTTAAATGTGTCCAGATTACTATGTGTTTGTGCGCATCTGCAACAGCCTATTGCTAGATAGGACATCTAGTGTGTACGTGTGTCTACATGCGAGTGTTTGTGTCTAAATGTTTGTCTAAGGGTGTACGCATTGAAGTGGGAATGTGTGTGTGTACCTGCTGCAGCATTACAGCCTGCTGCTGCTGGAGCAGGGCCTGGAGCTGCTGGGGGGAAAGAACCTGCTGCTGGAGGATCTGCTGCATCTGTTGCGGCGTGATCACCTGGGGACTCATCATGGCCACTGACACTGGAACCTGGACAAGGAGGATGAGAGAGGAAGAGGTGGTGTGAGGGTAAAGGAAAGAAGATAAGAAGAGAGAGGCAGAAGGAGGAGGGACATTTGGGGAAAGAGAGGAGGGTAAACAATGAAAGAATAGGAGTGACGGAGGGATGGAGGGATGAGTGAAAGAGGAGAAAGTCGGAAAAATAGATCATTAGAGACGTTTGTCAGGCCTGCTGGCGTGGATCTACTGGGAGTGTGGTAATTGGTGACTGAGAGGTAGGGAGAGCAGGCCTCCCATGGCCGTGACGCTTGGCAGCCTAGAGGAGATGCTGAAGGACAGATGGGTGCTGTGCCTTTGTGTTGCTCATCTTATTTTGCTCTGCCTCCACCCCGCTGGGAAAAGTAAGAGATTTAAATAGACATAGACCTTAATTAGCAGGACCCTTGAACTCCCCCACTTCAGTGTGCCTATCAGTGATGCTATAGTAAAACACTGTGAAAATGCACAACTCTATAAAGTTGATTAAAACTACCCTGATGAAGTGGACACATCAGCAGGATACGATAGGTCATCTTTTTTTTTTTTGACTTGAAAAGGAGGTTAATATAGCAGCAAAAGACATCTCTGTTTATGTAGTAGGGCACATTTTTACTAGGTGCCTTCTGCAGAGAACAAGTTTTACATCCTCCCAAAAGCAGCCGAAAGCACAAGCGCTCCTCGCCGTCGTGCCATTTGGAAAAATGTGTGTCATTTTTAGGTGATACTTATTAAAATACGAGCTGTCAAACTGCAGTCGGAGAAGTTCGCCAAAACAAAACAAAGATACACATCCTGCATTTCCGCCAAATTCTTCTAAGACGGCAGCAGATCAGTGGAGAAAAGGAGCTGCTCCTCTCTGCGCTTTGATTGCATGTGCACATTTTAACTGGGGAGAGTGGGCTAACAGTCACATTATGCAATTTCAGCTAAAAAATTCAACAACTTTTGGAGCAAGAAGATAATTATATGCTAAAATTTGTTTACTTTTCAGGATTCTACTGGAAAATAAGGGAATTATTTTGCATCAAACACACTCTGAAAACACAGTGGGTCACCAGTTGATTTACTTGGACTGACAAAGACTGATTCTTCACAATACGACCTCTAAAATGTAATGTAATCAGCCTGGACACAAAATAGTTTGATGCTTCTAGCACAGCAATACATTAATGTAACACATTTTAAGGCTTAATGTTGCATCTTGTCAACAGAGATTCTTGACAGACAAGCTTTATGCTACTGTAACGCAATTAAAATATCAACATGTAGTAACACCTTCATGGAGGCTAATTGCGACAGTGTCTGGCAAGGAGCTGCCATGACAGTAGCTAGCCTATATGGTGTGTCAAGGGGCCAATAAGACATCCCTGTCCTCATCGCCAGCTAATCAAGCTGCCTTGATTACTTTCCATGCATGTCTCTCCTCCTTCGCTCCTTCTCTCTCTCTCTCTCCCTCTCTCTTTCTGTCAGGCCTTGACACGTCCTTGTTTAGCTCTCCTCTCCTCAACGCCCACCCCCCCACCCCAGGTTTTCCCCCCTCTTTGATTAGCCGAGACATTTGCATGGTCACTACACATTTTTCATTTTAGAAGTCATTATGCATTAGTGGCTCCTGATCGCCCGCCTTGACTAATCCTGATGAACTGAAAATCACAGCTGAAGGTCAACTTCCAGCCGGCCCCGCTGCACATTCATATTCATATTCAAACAAATCCTGCCTCCATTGTTCATTAGGGTCTTAGAGAGAAGGGACTCCATCTAAGGTGGGAGAGGTGGAGGAGGAGGAGGAGGAGGAGGATGTTGTGGTACATCTCTTTTCTTCTCTGGACTCCTCCATGTGCGGGTGCAAAAAGAAAAACGCATTCACAATAAAGCGAGGTGCTGAACAAAAGCCGTCAAAAGTTGCAAATTAAACAGTCCGTGTGTAATTATGCAAATGCTCTGCTTACACCTTCAATGTTATTAACCCTTAAAGGTACATTTGCTAGGTAAGTAATTACCCCCGCAGTCACTCCTGGTTTTGTGTTGGATGCCATGACAATGGGACGAGTGCAGCTGAGAAACAACATGAGTGATGCACTCATTAAGACTATTAATTGGATGCCGGCTCAAAGATGTTTTGGCTCACAAAAGGGATGCAGGCTTGTAAGGATTTAACATAAATGCATGTGCGTGCATATATAAAGTGGAATTAAACAGAAATTCCACGTTGCACTTCAAACGCTTGTGTAAGTGGAGAAATACAAGCATTCACAGTCAGACACCTGTAAATGAATAACGCAGGATTTCAGAAGAACTGGGTTATGAATTTGGGAAGTTCCTTTTACACTTTCATTAGCTTCTTTTTTTTTTTTTTTTTTTTTTTTTTTTAAGAGGCGTAATGGGCGATAATCATCTTCATTTCACCACTGCTGCAAACAAAAAGAGGGGAAGAAGAAGGGAGAAAAGGCAGGAGGAAGAAAGAAAGGGGAGAAAAGGCACTGGCCCACGTCCATTGTGAAGTGCAGCACAATGCTAATTCCAGCATTTAACTGCATGCTTTTCTGCTTGACGTATCAGAGGCTCCAAGATGAAAGCAGATAAGTAATTGCTCTCCTGGTTCTTATTCTTCACTGACAACCCATAAATTTAATTTTACACACACGTTCATTTACATTTTCGAGTATATGACATGATAATTGCAGGAATATAACACCTCCATTTTGCAGGATACCGCACGAGGGCTTGATTGACGGGAGTGGTGAATTGAAAGGAACAGGAGGCTGAATTGCCTCTCCTAGAAATGATTTTGCCACGAAGGGATAAAATTAATGAGCATTTACTCGACGGTGGCAGTGGCGTAAACATCCACACACACCGTGGGTAGACTCTCTTTCATAGGAGAGGAGCCATGATATACAATTGGGCTGTGCCTCTGTTTCTCTGTAATCCAAAAGGATATATTTCCAGCACTGATGCATAAAAAAAAAAAATTATATTAATGGGATTTAATAAATTGTTTGAAATTAGCTGCAGCTGATGTGGCCACTGGGGAGCCTAACAAAAAGATTCCTCTCTTGGTTTTAATAGTGCAAATTTAGTTGGGAAAGAGTAGTTTGCAAATGACGTCTGAACAAGCCCTGCTTTGCACACATTTGTAAGAAACATGCTTGTTTTTTAACTGTCTTCACCATTTGAACCCCTATTTGTTTATGTCCCTTGTCTAAAAGAGAACGATGAGCGACACTGACATGAACTTTGAAGCCATGTGGTTTGCCCTCAAAGTTGGAGAGCAAAACAAAGGACCTTTAAATTGGCTCCTGATGTGAAAACACTGGTGGGGCCCTCACCAGAACAAGCAGATCATTACACCACACTTGTCACACCCGCAGTCTGTAACCAGCCTCTCCAATGCCTTGCAAAAGGTCAAGCTCTTCCATGGAGAGCTCAGGTATCTCTTCCAGGCAAAGCTGGCACCCGGGTCTCTCGTTATGTTTGATTTAACTGGGCATTCTGGCATTAAATGCAGAACACTCGCATCTCTTGACTGCATGCTGCCCACTGGCTGGCTAGCGCAGCTGTCTGCCTCTAACTATCTGGACCGATGGACAAATGCACTTCCAACAATTACGTCCACTCCGCTGTGTGTGGCGCTTTATCTTTACAGAGTTTTTTTTTATGAGTGAACTTAAATTACCTAAAGCGGGAGATAAGTGCTGTATCTAACTTAAACAATTAAAGTTGGGCAGAGAGGAATTCCTTTTATTCGATTTCCTTCCATACAATTCACTTAGCGGTAATAAGCAGGGAGGGAGGGGGGGTGGGGGGTGGGGGTCTGTGATTAGATGACGGCCATAAACATTGCAGGGCCAACGAACACAGGCTGATTATCAATGACAGAGTTTGTTCCTGTAGCACTGGGCAGGGAACTGAACTGGGCTGCGCAACAGACGCTGCTAAGATAAATGGAAGGGTCCTAGTCGGTAATTACCGTGGATCCTTGGCAGGGAGAGTCACTGCTAATTAAGCCACTAGCTTCATTTTACACACAGAAAGAGAGAGAGAGAGAAAGAAATTGAGAAAAAAAAAGAAGAAGGGAGAAATCCCACCGCCAACCACTGTCCCCTATTTCATCTCAATCTCCTCAGCATCCCAGGGGGTACAGGGCCCAAACTCAAACCCCCCGCCACCCCTCATAGCTTGTGGACTTCTGACCTCTCAACTCCCATTCAGCTGACACTGCTCATTTACTAGCCAATTACTGCCAAATATAGCCACGCAGTTATTGATAGCTGGGATCCTCCTCTCGAAGGCCACCGGGGCTACAGGGCGGGCAGCCCGGTGAGTGCCTCGCTCTGAAGTTCAAGTGTGTGGTCCGCGGGAAGTACATGAGTATGTTTACTAGGTGAAATCGCGAGGGTGCGCGCGCCTGTGCGTGTGACCCGCGCTCAGTCAAATGCATGTCGTGTTTTCAGCTTAGGGAGATCAATACTCCAGATTGTCAGGACTGAAGCTAAGTGGATTACTGAATGTTTTCCTAAATCAATTTCCATAGCAGTTTGGCAGCAGTGCATGGGAAGTGCAATTTATCATAACATAAAGACCTATCATGTAAAAGCCTCTAATAAAAAGCCTGAGGAGATTGAGATGGGCTTAGCGCAATTTCCATATTGATTTATCTCTACATGCAGATAGTCATTGATTAAGCCTCCCCCGATGCAGCGTACACACACACACACGTGTACACACACTGTCGCCGCGTTACATCGCTCGTGCACATTGTTTGTGTCATTATCAGTACAAATTGTCACACCTTTATCATTAAACTGGCACAATTCGCTCCCGACTGATGCTTCCCTGCAGGTGTGCACAGATTTCAAGAGTAAATGGGAGTGACAGATAGAGAGAGAGAGAGGGGGGGGGGGGGGATTAAAAAAGAAAGTGCAGAGAGAGAGGAGAGTGCTGAAATAGAAAGAAAGTGAGTGAGAGAGCACAAGTGAGAGCGAGAGGAGAGAAGAGAGAAGGGGGGGATAGACACTTCCCTCTGATGTTGCAGGTAATATGGCCTCCACTGGATCAGCCTCTTCATCAGTGACACACAGTAAATTACAAGTGCTTCAAGCAGCTCAGTGAATTATAGTTCATCACTTGGAAAGGCTTTCCCCCTCACCACCGGGGCCCAGGCATATCAGATCTGCCGGTTAGGATCCAATTAACACCCTGGCCAGAATCATCTGATTGCATGTGTAAGGGCTGGTATAACTCGTTTATTGCACCCATGTATCTTCTGTCACAAGGTAAATTTGTTGCTGCTACATCAAAGGTCTGAGCTACTTTTTTTTTTTTTGCTATCCTTCCCTCCCTCTCACTTTCTCTTGATCCCCCCCCCCCGCCGCCGCCGCCGCCCCCGCCCCTCCAAACTCAGCTACCTCGCCTTGGGGTTGCATTTCAACTTCTTTTGCATCACAATGATGAACCTGCTCTGTCCTCGCAATTTAGCAATCTTGTCCTGTAGGTGTTGTAAATGCAGGGGGTGAAAAAAAAAAAAGAGAGGTGGGAGATGGGGAGTGAAAAAAAAATAAAAAATCTTGTTTTCTGGTTACAAAAGCAGCAACCAAGGGTGTTTGACTTAAAATGTGCTGACGCTTTTTTTTTTCTTCCTCTTTCTTTCTCTCAGAGTCAACAGAAGTTTTCCTCATGAATAACATAATATTTTCCCCCCCTCTCTTTTTCCCCTTCGTAGTGATAATTTTTCTCTATTTTCAGATCCAACCAGAGGGGATGCAGTGGAAAGATATATTCATAAATGTAAATGTGAACTACCATCCTTTAGCCACGCACGCTGGAGTCAGCTAACCTATACTCGAGCCTAGCGTTGCAGCCCTTTTCCCTGCATCCCTGTGTGTGTGTGTGTGTTCCGGATGAAAGCCAATAAGCAGATGAGTGCTGCTATCGAGGTGATATTGGCTCAGTGGTGAAAGTGTGGACCTGACCTTTAAAAGTGTGACACTTCCGAGGATGGCCCAGTGCCCGAAACCAATCTGACTGGGCTGCGAAGGAAGCTGTGGAGTTTACAGAAAACGGAGCTAAACCAACATCTCTCCCGATCCATAAACCAACCGTAAAAACCTTAAATATTTTCATTCATACTTGGAGCGGAGCGTTGCACAGATGGGACTGAGGTTATTAGTCTTGTAAAAAAAGGGTAGTCACAGCTTGATAGTGTGAAAGGGGCAGAAACGCATGCTATGGGTAAGCTCTTAACTTTTCAATGGTTATTTCAATTGGACGTTAACTACTGCGAGGAGGGAGCGACATTTACACCATCAAGCCCCCATCTGACACACTCACAAGACAGAGGAGGTTTTATATGTGCCTCCCTGACCATGGAAATGGTGGCTGTGTTGCAATGGGAGCCTCAGCAGAGCCACCTAAATACCTGGCGACGGTTACAGTTGAATCTTGAGCCATTTCTCCAACATGAAGCACAAAACCTGCCCACTAACTATACGTTAAGCTGCTTTAAGCCCATCTGTGCCATTTTTTTTAATCAATAATCATCAATATAGCCACCAACAAAGTAGCACAAAGTCATTGCTGGCAACGTGAAAGCAACTTTGAGTCGACTGTCATTGCGCTGGTGTTTGTGTGTGAGGGCAGGAGATGCATTATGTACGTGCGTGCACGAGCGAAACAACTGTCAGATTCGTAGGCCATTGTAATCCTCTCCGCCTCTCCTTGTCCGCGTTTCTTTATTTGTATTCCAAATGTCAGTGTATAAATGCCTTTCAGAGGGGGAGATATTGCCACCGAGAAGAGGAGAGCGTGGGGAAAGAGGAGAAGAGACGAGAGGGTGTTTGTGTGCCTTGGGAGAGCCGTGTAAGCAGCATGGCGGAGGCAGGGGGGATTTACAGGGAGAAATAGGTGTTTATTGAGTGCTCCCGTGGGCTTACTGTGTAATAATAGACCTGTCACATTACGCAAATGTGGGGAAGCAGCTTGTGTGTGTGTTTGTATATGTGTTTGTGGGACTGTTTTTTTCCCTTTTAAATGTGTGCGTGCGTGCATGTGAATGCCAGAGCTGCCTGCCTCCTCATCATCAACTACTGAGAAGCAGCGATGAGCGAGCGGATAGAATTAGTCAGGCGAGAGCCTTTAGCTGCTAATACGTATAATTAAAACTGCAAGCTGAGGCACTTAGATGCTTGTGTACTAAATAATTTACATGCCATGATCTATGGATCATTTCCCGCTCTTAAATACCAAAGATGGGAGAACAAGAGGGAAAAAAAGAGACTGGCAGAGGATTTATCAGTATCTCTACTATAAGCAGGATGTCATGGTAATATTAATCCTTTTCCCCACTTTCAACTGTGCTAATCATACAAGGGGATCAATCCGCATGATTCCTCCGGTGGAAAATATTCTGCGTGATTGCCATTGACTCTTATCAGGCTGTGAACCTAACAAAATACTGCACTGTAGCGCTCATTGTGGCCTCATAATGCAAGTAAATAATGCAGCTTTATTAGGTAAACTCCCTCAAGACAAAAATAAAACAAATCTGCTGCTGATAAGAGGCAATAAATAGAACGATGAGAACAGGAAAACAAGGTTTTTTAATCAAGTAAGAGTTTCAAGTACTTACTGATATTTGCACAATGGAGCACAGCTAAAATGTCATTTGAAATGAGCGGATTCACACAGCAGCAATCTCCCCGCTGTGGAAATGATCTTGAACCTCAGTGCACTGAGTGCCCTGTTTGTGCTGGTGTGCATCGCTTGGAGAGTCGTTGGGTGCCTCTGCCGTGACTCTCTGCATTGGGACTTTTTGGAACAGAGAGGTGAGGCTGTTAATAAAAGCTGGATCAACAGATGGATTAGTATGGAGCTGAGGACAGGCCCGATTGGCGGGCCATCCGATTCACATTGATTCATATCGCCAACGCGAGGCAAGGATGGAGTAAGCAAATGTAAATATTCAATATTTACCATCTGCTGGTGTTATTAGAGGCAGGGGCTTGGACATGTGCTGACGGTTATCATGTACCCACACTGCTCTCATTCAATATTGTTCTTCCTGCCGTGTATGTATTGTACTTGGTGACTATGCAGGCATTTGTAGATCAGGATCCCATTTGTTTGAACCCATTCGCTTCGGCATACAGAACCCCAAATAGAAGAGGTGCAATGGACCCAACAAGAAGCTACAGACAGCGTTGGTTTTATTTTCCCTCCGCAGCTAAATAAATAAAAACAGCCTTTAAAAATATGTTTATAACTCTCACGCCATTGTGTGTGAATATACTGATATTAACGCTCGTGATGAGGTTGGCTTGAATTATTTAAATGCAAAAGCATGACTGAGTCTTTGCCAACCTTATCTCTTCGCCAGTACGTAATTAGGTACACAGGGGTGCGACTCCAATTGAAGGTGTCACCATTGTTAGACTCTGTGAAAATATCAACCGTTGAGGTTAACGCCAATTTCCCTGACATTAATGAAATGCACAGAGTCCCTAATGAGGTAAACCATTGCTCCTTGATAGTACTTATTAGCCAAGTGGAGGGCACAAACTCCCACACTTCAATTTCAAACAGCTAAAAATAAATTCAATGAGAAAAAAAAATACTAATAATAAAAACATAGAGCAGATGTCAAGGGGCCTTACATAATTTGAGGCAGGGAAAAAAAAAACTAACTAACCATCTTGTTGACTTAAACGAGCAGAATGAAAAAAAAAAAGTGTGAGAAAAATCTTAACACCGGGAAGAAAGAGGATTGCAGGCAATGTGTTAACGTGTATATATATATGTGTGTGCGAGTTCGGTGTTGCTGTGCAACTGTTCCTGTGTGTGTGTGACCTTTTTCAAATCACTGACAACAGAAATAGACAGCTCCACGAATCAATAAGGCAAATTAGCGTTGAAGAGCGGAAATGACAGGCAGTTAAAATTAGCTGTCTGCGTAGCCCACTAGTCAGGCGTGCCTTTCAAATAATAACTAATCTCTGGATCTTCCTGTGTCAACAGCACTATGGGTGTAGTGTAGCAAAGCGCACAGGTCAAAGAATCCTACCATAAGACTTCATTTTTGTCAAGTTTGATGATTAAGATGCATTAAATGGTTTTTAAAAGCCTCGCTGATGAGTAAAATGTCGACTTGAAAGGCCTACAGATGGAACTCTGCTCTCTGAGATCTGTCTCTGTTGTGTTTTTTTCTTGTGTCCATGTGACACTTAGCCTTCTGGGGACTGGCTCGTCCAGCTTTAGGATTCCAATGGCAGGTCCGAGGATTGCGTTGGCAAATCAAACACACTTGTGGAACAGAGGAAATCTTCTTTTCGGAGGAGCATGTATTATGGATGGACTTAAGAGATTAGACGGGGAGCTGCTTTACCTGCAGTGGACGCTGCTTGTCCTGGCTCTTTGGAGATTTCAGGCCACTGCCTGGCTGCTGCAAGAGTAATTGCCTCGCTGCTTGTAGGGCCTGTGAAGAAAAGAAGCACAAGACAAAAGGCGGTGTGAAAAAAAAAAAGAAGAGAGAGAGGATGAAAGAGGTGAGGGAGGAAAAGAGACAGTGAAAATAAACTATTAGATTTCCCGCAGCTGATAGCAGATATAATTCAGATTTTCAGGGACAAAACCGCCATCTCCGACTGAAAACCCGGTCAAACATCAGCTGTTTTTTTTCCCCCCGCAACACATTCTGGCGTGGTTAACACTACGTTAGAAATATGTTTTAGTAACAATTCACAGAGCTGTGATCAAGGATAAATACAGTTTGTCTAGAGTACCCCTGAAGAAGGAGCTGGATGGAGGGGGGTGGTGTGGCTGGAGAGAAAAAAAAAAAAAAAAAAAGGCAGAGCGTCAGTAGAATTGACCTGTCTAGTGTGTGCTCAACTGAAATACCCACTTCTCTCTGCAAATTACTGCCTCATTTGCATATTCATAATATCAATTTGAAGTAGAGGCAGCACCATGTGAAGTGTCCCTGGGAGCTGTAATTAAAGTTGACAAAATCAACATCAGATTACATTTATAGTGAATTAACTAGCAGCACAGGTTTTACACTGTGCATTACGGGTTGCTTATGAGTTTAGGAAGAGTGACAGACAGACGGACGGGAAGACGAACAGACAGGTAGAGAGAGAGAGAGAGAGAGAGAGAGAGAGAGAGAGAGAGAGAGAGAGAGAGAGAGAGAGAGAGAGACCTTTCGCTGCCTGATGAAATGAGTTCACAGCTGTTTACACGTCGCATGAAAATGTTGAATGTTTGTAAGTTGTAAAAAAAATTTGTCATCAACGCCGTTTGATGCGTTTGCCGGCAGACGATAAGAATCAGAGAGGCTGGGATGTGGCGTAATTTATTTCTCTAGGGTTTGATGGGATTACAGATCCCCCCCCCACCCTCCTGCCTGGCTGCTGTGTGTTGCCGAATGTGTGTGACGAGCGAGCTCCAGCTTCACAGGTACGGTGGCAGCTGGGCTAGCAGCTTCACTCCAATTCTTCAAGAGCAGATGGATGAAAGAGTCTGGCAGAAAAGAACATTGTGCACAGCTGCTACTACTGCTGCTGCTCCGCACAGCCGTGTATGCCTTGTATTCTTCAGGCCCATGAGCATCAAGTGGGAGAAAGGGGGGGAAAAAAAAAACAAAAAAAAAAAAAAACACATTTATGCGTGCACACACACAGACAGACACACACACACAAACACAACACAACAACTTCACAGGTGTTTCTTTTTTGATGAAAAAAGAAGAGGACGAGTAGGAGGAGAAGCAAGAAATGATACCAAAATAAAAAAATAAAATAAAAAAGATGGAGAGTGACACTTCCTCAGGAATCAGGGGTGCTCATTTTATTTTCTGGTGCTTGCCAGTATCCATGACAACAGCTGCCTTGACAGGGCGTGCATATGGCGCAGCTCTGCCAGCTGGTGGGAACAATGTTTGAACTAGTACATTGAGATCCTGAGCAAACAAGAGGAGAAGACGGGAGAGAGAGAGAGAGAGGCAGTAAAATAAAAGAGAGGGAGGAGGAAAGAAAAAAAAAAGTTGCCATGTCTTAACCCCTCAGGGAACGCAGCCACCCCCTGATCAATTATGAAAAGACAGAGCTGAGGGGGGTACTTGAAGAGGTGGTGTTGGGAGGGAGTGAAGGGTGGTGGTGGGGGTCTGTCTGTCTGGGTGCTCAGGAGGAGCCAGGCTTTCTGAACTAAAGTAAACAAACACATTACACTGGCACTGAGTCCTAACTGCATTGATCCGTCTCCTTGGTAAGAGGAGCCTAGTCGCCACCGGTTTATGTGTGTGTGAGTGTGTGTGTGTGTAATGTGACATCTGTAAGCTGAGCCTTTCTCCAGGGCACACACACACACACACACACACACACACACACACACACACACACAAAAAAAGTTGCCTGTAGCACACACTTAAGCACACATCAACACCTGCACATGCAGCTCTGCGACTTGTGGACTTTCAAAATGGACGGAAAATCAAACATCGCACGACTCGTGGCTTCCTTTTACTGAAGGCGAAAAAAAAAAAGACAAAACAAATTCCTTGAATGCAGCCAATCACTGTGCTAATTAAAACACGGGGCCCAATTAATCTCGCCATGATTGGTGAATCAAAGTAATTATAAGGTTTATTGAGTCCTGCACACAGTAGTTAGAGGGAAGGCTGCTTGATGAGTGCGACCCAGCGTAGCTGCCAGGAGGAAATGTTTATCCATGTGTGAATCAATAATGACTTGCTGTGTTATATCCAAAGTCAAGAGAGCCACTCGATATATTACACACGGTCAAGAGTACAAAGAAAGAGATGTTTTTAATGGCACTTCCAATATCCATGCCAGGTAAATATGAAGGGAGGTACAGGTATGAGAGGTGACACGCAGGGGTGAAGCAGAGGGATCAACTACACCCGGCTTATTAGAAGAGAAGTCTGCTCAGACTGCATAAAGAGCGCTCCTCCAAACATAACACAGACCCCCATCAACACCGGCCAAACTTTTCCAGAGTGGTTTGTCGTGCCTCAAACTGTCTGTCACCTCTCTCGTGGAAGTGGGGTTAGCCATTTTTCTGAGAGTCTGTGACGGCGGTGTGTTTGGAAGGTAAGGGAGCAGTAAAAAAAAAAAGAAAAGAAAAAAAAAAAAAACTCCTGTCCCCCTCGCTTTCACTGACTCTGAGTATATAGCCATTACAGTAAAAAGCACCAATTTGTGCCACCCACTTCCCACTCCACAGAGATGGCAAGCTGAAGCCCATCTCAAAGCACAAAAAGCACAAAATGCCAAGGAAAGTCATCAAAAGTTTGCTGAAGAGCTGCTGGAGCGGACAAAAACACAGACGAGTGGCAAGCGCTCCGTCTATTTAACCTGGGTTGCTATGCAAGAAAAAATGACATCCCCCCCAGTCTATTAATGCACACATTGTATAAACAGCACAATGTGACACATTCTTCAGAATGAGAGAGGGAGCCAGACACATACAGGGAGAGAGGGAGAGAGAGAGAGAGAAAAAGAGCCAGACCCTGCTATATAAATAACAAGGCACTCAGAGGCATATTTGATGTTGATATCCATCACCGAGGCTGGAAAAGAGGAAAAAAACAAGAGGAGGGAAAATAACACACAGAGCGACCAAGACCGCGACATGGGGATCCTTATGAAAATAAGATTCAGCCCAAATGGATCTGGTGTAATTGGTTTCAGATAGTGAGGTCAGGAGAAAGGCGATACAGGCAACTATTATGCGAAACGGACTGAGAAACAAGAATGTTTACACAGGCATTCCTCTGCTACATTAATAGGCATGCAGAGATCGCTGGAGAGGGAGAAAAAGGGGGAGAGTGAGAAGAGACTGACAGCAGAGAGGGGACGAGAGAGGGAAATGAAAAAAAGAAAAAAAAACAAAAAAAAAAACATATCAGCCATCCATTCATCCCTCCCCTCCCACTATCCTCCACTCTCCAAAAACCCCTGTGTTTAGACTCCATACAGAACAGGGTAATAAGGAACACCTATCACAATGCACCTTTGTAAAGGAGCATGCAAAGATCTTAAACAAGCATGAAATACATTAGCAGGCCCTGCGATACTGGGCCAAACCATTACAAATCTTCAGATTGCTTATTGTGTGTGGTGGAAGAAGGGGTAGCGAGAGGAGGCGTGAAAGAAATAAGCCATCCGCGAAGAATGTCACTCTTTCAAATCCACCTGGAGACTGCACAATATGCAGCCATGACATTGGAATTGGATATATCTGAGGGGCTGTGACATTGTGTTTGGACAGTGCAGATCACTTCCTGGCTTGGGTCACGTTGGGGGGGTTGTTGTTATTAGGGGATATGGCAGATATTGGAATGATGACACGGGTGTGAAATAAGCTGCCCTCAACAGGTACGTCTGCGCAGCGCTGTGGCCTCTACAGGATGTTCCAGAAGGGAGCAGAAAACACGGCGTATCAATTGTTGATCAATAAGAACTGGCTTGCATCAGGAACAACGCAGTCTTGCTGTGGTGTGCACAACAGATGTTTTGCGCGTATGCATGTGTGTGTGTGTTTGTTGTAGGGAGTAAAGGGCTGCTGTTCAACACTAGGCTGTCGGCCAGAACAACTCCAGTCATGCTGACAGCTTTGACAACTCCCACACATACACACACACACAGTCACACACACACACACACACAAAAAAAAGCACTGCACCACCAGGCTTATCTATCTCCGCTTCCACAAAACACAGACACAGAAGGAGGAGGGAGGGAGGGGGGGTAAGGGGCAAAAAAGAAAAAGTGTGACACTTTATCAAGCTGGAGAGAGTCGCATGCCACGATAAACAAGGCACAAACAGTTTAAGCTGAACAAACAAACATGGCTGATTGGACTGAGGCTGCCGGCCCGCTGGCGGTGGGAGATACGCGCTGACACTCCACACCAAAATATTTACACCCTATCTTCTTATATAAGTGGATTCAGGGCAGATGGATGAATGGATACGAATTTGGAGGGGCTGGCTGGAGAGGATAGACAAATGAGAAGAGAAGGGGCGGGGGTGGAAGGATAAGATGTCCCACACAGTGTCTGAATGCAAAAGTGGGGCCTGAGTTTGTGAAAACAAGCAAAGTGTGACCAGGGAGTGTTGTCGGCAACAGTGGAGAATTGGAAAGTGGATGCAGCTGGGTGGTGGTTGAGATTACAGAGACCGTCCTGAAACAGAGGTTCAGTCGCTATTAGAGCGAAAACCTGAGGATGGTGTTGCTCCACATCTTTGCATCGGAGAAGCTGGTGGAGCAAGGGGCAAGGTTGATTATTTAAGCATGGATGAGAACGTTTTGTGATGATGCTCACTTGGAAATTAACGCAGGCGCTGCAATTTTTTTAAGAATTGGGTCAGTGCTTGATGTGCGCGGGCTTCTGTGGTTGCTATTGATCTCATTCACCTTAAGTAACTCGGCCAGTAGAGAGTAAAAAAGGCTCCTATCCTTTTCTAAAGGTCAGAACCGGTGATGACGTGCCGCTGCCTCAACAATGGCTCCAGATTCAGTTCCCTTATCACCTCCACAAAGCCCACGGCGAGCACAATGCACACCTGGATTCAGTCACGTCTGCTTGGTTGAGTACTTGGAAAGGAAATACAAAATAATGACTTCTTTCGAGTGCAGCTGCAAACGCGTGTAGCGGCAGGAGGAGTTGCAGGAATGTGGAATAAACATGCAAAGTTGGTCAAAAAGGCGTTTGCAACTTTTGCTTACATATTTAGGCTTTTTAGAAAAAGCACATTATGGAGCATATTTGCTTGACTGACAAGTGTGCAAACAAAATTACTCTCCGCCCAACTCCAGCCTCCGTCTCTCCTGCTCAAACGTGGATCATCTGGCTCCAATAACTGCTGGGACGGTGGCAAGCGGGCTACCAATGTGCAGTCGCCCCAAATTCCCAACAGAAACCGACGGGGTGATTTCTCAAATGCCGCTTTCTTGAGAAAAAAGGAGAATTTGGAAAGTATGTAGGAGTAATGAGTATTTTAATGTATGACTCAATAAATCAACAGTGTGCAGTGAACAAGGGAGGGAGAAGGAGAGAGAGAGAGAGAGAGAAGGAGGGAGAGGTCCATGGAGAATCTGCCTGGGCCTCAGGACGGAGGTAAAGCTATCCAGCAGAACAATGGGCTTCTGTGTCCTACTCTGCTATCTCTAGCTCAGTATTTTCAGCTACTTCAGCTTCCTCTGCCCGTACATATAAAGGACTTCATCCAGAAAAAGCCTTGTGCTTATTTGTTGTCTCTTTTTTTCCTAAAGTGGATAATAAACCCACATTGATCACTCACTCTCCACTGCACTTCTCTCTCCCCTCCCTCCCCCTCTCACCTCCTTGTTGCTCATATCACATTATTCATTTCTTCCCCTCATCTTTCCGTCTTTCTTACCTCTCTCTCTCCCACGTCTCTCACCCCTTGTTTATTGATTCTCTAGATTAAGAATTCCTAGGGTGGAGGATTGTAACACACAAGCATCAAATTATTTTGGGGTGTGCTTATTTGCCTTTCCCTTGCATCTATTTGGCCTGTGTCTGTAGACAATTATGCCTACCCAGCCCCAGACTCAGGTGCTAATAATGAAGGACAAATAGAATCATATGTGTAAACTTCCCCCACTGATGAAAATTTATATTAACTTTCTGCCACAGTAAACAGAGCTGCATAGCTACACCCTCCCGGGAGGATTGACGAGATGAATTTGCTCGCTCCTTCCCCAGGAAGAAAGCTCGTATAGGAGAGAAGAGTGGTGGTAGCGGCGGCGGTGGAGGGGCTCGGGGGCGGGTGGGTGGGTGGGTGGGGGGTTTAGCCTAGCTCCATTGTGTAACCTCGCAGTTATTTTTCCACTAACGAAGACAAAACACGGGTCTGTTTTTATCATAGATAAAGTGTGTGTGTTTATGTCTGTGAGAGGGAGTTGAAGGGAGCATATGTGCCGATATGTACAGTACGTGTCTGCTGAGGTGTTGGGAGGCCTCGTGCCAGCAATAACAAAAAAAAAAAAAAAAAAAAGAGTGCGGTATGCCGTTGTTCACGTTCACTAACATCGCACCTCCTCCTGTTATCACCATGGATATCCTGTGCAAATATAATGATATATCTCTTATAGCGAAGGGGGAATAATTGTTTTCAGCTAGCTTCAAGCTGAAGCCGCAGAGGTAAAATTTGAAACAAGGATTGCTTTGTCATGGTGAAAGACTATTTTTTTTTTATCACATTTGAAAGTTAATCTTAGATGTCCCATCACTGTAAATGCTAAATACTTACTCATTAGCTCTTAGTCAGCCGTTCTTCTGTCCATTGTCTCCATCTCTTATGAAATTCAATTTGCCTTGCTCACAACGCTCCTATTTTTCTCCCTCCTCTCTCTCTCTCTCTCTCTCTCTCTCTCTCTCTCTCTGCTGGAGCTCGAGCAAAAGCCTTCACTTTGACCTGCGCTGTCCCCGCCACGTTTAGATAAGGTGACAGCAGGCCCATTCAGCAAGGCTCTTTATCTATTGCTGCTCTTAGGGAAGTCCTTTAGAGTCCCGACAACTGAGAGCTACCACAATATACTATCACAAAGAGGATAGCGAGGAAGAAAAACAGAGAGACAGAAAGGAGAGGTATTTGTGTGGGTGGAAAAAGGGGAGAGGAGTGTGTGTTTGTTTGAGGTGGACAGTGTGTGTGTGTGTGTGTGTGTGTGTGTGCATGTGTGTGAGGTCAAGTGTTCTCTTTGCAAAAGCAAAGCTGGCATGAAGTATGAGTGTTCGACTGTGCAGCCCAAACCCCGCAGCCTCACAAAAAAAAAAAAAAACCCCACAAATGCACACATTCTCTCTCTATTACAGACTCTTTCTCTGTCCTGAAGCGCTTGATTTCCTCTTCAGGTGATTATGATCCCTTTCCTTTTCGCAGTTCCAGGCGAGTGCAGGTCACACAGCTGGATGAATACCTGATATGAAATGTTGCTTTCAGGCCAGCCATAGTTCATTTGGAAAAAGGGGCTGAGCCCAGCGGAAAGACTGCAGTCGGGTGATGGGAAGAAGCCCTCAATAGTACGGAGATTATCAGAACATGTACAAATTGAGTGTTACAAAAGTAACATATTGCAGCGTACTGTCTATACGACACCATATAAAAAACACAGACTGACTATATGCCCGCTGCAGCTCTCCACTGAGCTTGAACACAGCTGTATTTCAACACAAACTGGGGTTTTCTTATCATTCTTGTCAGACGCTCAGACGCAGGATGAAGTTGTTTTTCAAGGAGCTTCTGTCTGTCTTTGTTGACAAGCCCTTATTAAGAGGCTTCCACTCCAGAAAACATGGCCAGAGGCGACTAGCGATCTGACTGTGGCACCAGAGAACAAGCAGCGGCTGCGGAAGAGCTCGGTTTTGTGCGCGATGCCAATACCGATGGATGCTGCTGAGAACGCGTAGACACGCATGTGTGTAGACGTGCGCTCCAACGTAAAGAGAGGGGCTATAGTGGTAAATAAAAGGCTGCCGCATCCTGGGGAGGTAAACTGCATTTAAGTGCGTTTACCCTTCATTAAAACTGCTGATGAAGATGCACACAGTGTGTACACAATGCATATACACTCAAAGCCTACACAGGAACACAAAACAATGATTAGGGAAAACAGGAAAGCTACTGAGTGTCACTCCCCATCCATCTTTACACCAACCAAAACTGGCTAAAAGGGGCTGCTGTCACACTGTTTGTGTGTGCATGTGCACTGACACGAGCCAAATCGAGCCTGTACGTCTGCTTAGTGCATCTGTATCTCTATGTGGGCGCATGTGTGTGTGTGTGTGTGAATCAGATCCCGTCTTGGGGGCTCTGCTGTGGCGAGTCAATAGCATGAGTGTCTGTCTGTCTCGTCCTGTAGAGCTCAGGTTAAGTGCTGAGTCTAAGTGTTATCCTGTTCTGGGGTCGATGAGAGAGCATCGTGACCTTAGCTGCGGATGACCTCACCTTACCCGCCGTGTGGCTAACCCTGAATCCGCTGTGGTGACACACACTTATCAACACACACTGTAAGGAGCTAGTTCCAAAACTATTTTGAGCTTATAAATACCGATTATCAGTCAAGCAAGCGTCACGCTGTCACACAACTGTTGATGAATTAAGATGTGTGTGTCTTACTGTTAACCCCCCAGTCGGCTCAGTCAGGATTGCTCTCCATTGAGGGTAATGTATCCTCCAATGAATGCCACACTCCTCCCCAAAGATCAACTCAATAAATAGCCACTACATCTGCCCGTGGAAGGGCAATGGATCACATCCACCGCCCCCTCTCTCTTCTCTCAATCTCTGTGCTTATGTAACATCTATCTTTTACGTGCTCCTCCTCCTCCTCCACTCTTTCTTCCCTCCATTGTACCTTGGTAGTTGTCTTGTGAATATTCCAATTACAGCGATGTGTGTTTGACCTTTAAATGTCCTGTAGAAGATATAGTTATCTGCCTTCCACTCTGACACCCAGCGTCTATCAATCAGTGTTGCACACCCTCCGCCACCCTCGCCGGAACGGGCTGCAAGACTGAGCCGGGGCTGGTTAAGATGTGTTTGTGTGTTCGTTGTGTGCGCGCGTTTGTGCGCGTGCGAGAAGTGAGAAAGAGATGTAGAGAGGGAGTTATCATGAGCACAGACTGTGACTGGGTGAAGGTAAGCAAAGACGCTTGGAGAGTCCCAGTGATAAAAATGTAAAAATGCATAAGGTTTGTGTGTGAATACATAAATGTATATACACACAAACACACACACACACAGAAAGAGAGAGATGTTAAACATTTTTTTTCTTTAATCTGCCACCAGCCTGACTGAGCCTTCCTTCCATAAACAAAGCCTTTTTTTCCCCCCCAACAGCATCCTATATCACGCTTCTGAGAACAAGCAAGCGTGAGCAGAGTCATACTTCTTTAGTTTCATTCTTATTCCCCGCCCTTTTCCAAAGGGCTAATCTACATCTTCCATTGAATCAAGAATGGAAATTCACAAGAAATGCTTCTTTTTCAATTTCATGCTGAAGTAGCTCAAGTTAGTGGATGTAATTTCTCCTAACAAGAAAATTTATCACTCTGTCGCACACTTAGTCCAGCTATGTGAGAAAAGGGCCTCCTTTTTGCAGTTTTTTTTTTTTTCTTGAGCTTTGATAAATGTGCCAAAAGCATGATCACTCCCTTCGTAGCACTCAATACAAGGACGGAACAATTACAGTGGTTATTAAAAAAAATAAAACCTCTGGCTGAAATTTGTATGAAAGATAAATGACATATCATTTAGGACTGTGAACGCATTACGAAATTAAGTCAGGACTAAGCCAAGAGGGGGGGTGGGGGGGGGTCGTTTTATACATATTGTAGGGACCTCAACTTCTGAGTCTGAGAATTATGTCATGGTGCACACACGCTGGTTGGCACACCGCTAACAGTGAATATGGAAAGAGTGGGAAAAAAACCCAGCTTTGAGTGATTTTGAGAGGGATTCTCTGCTCACACATTTGAAACTTGTGCCAACAAAGAAGTATTTCCTCCCTGAGACAAAAATTCTGGGGGAAGACCAACCGTGCACAAAACTCCTGCAAATCCATTTGAAGTTTTTGTGCAAATTACGATTATCGGGCTCACGCTGAATTGGATGATGAAGTCCAAACAGGTGAAAAGGAATGCATGAAGAATAGTATCGCTCAAACAATACCACGCATGGCCAAGCCAACGGGCTAATGTATATTTATCATGTAAACTTCTGATAAATGCATATGCAGAAACAATCAAATCTCCGGGTTTCAATTGGAAGATTTTGCGGCACAGATTCAAGCGTGAAACCAATATCAGCTTAGTGTCTAGTCGAGCTTGAAGTGCTGCGCCTGGCCCACAAAGCATGTCCTGCATATGCTCATGGGCGTCACTTTTATCAGGGTGGAACAAGCAGCTTTCCAGTGCTATCACTGATCAATTCGAGCGAGTTAAGTCCCCCCAGTGTGGGTAAATAAGCAGCGGTTAGGTCTTGATGAGGAATGGCAGGCTGTCTGAGTGGCAACATAGGCTGGAGAGAGGCGGGCCTGTCTATCTCTGCCGCAATGGTTTCCTGGTGCGACTTCCATCATTAACCTCAGGCTGGAGTACATCTTATTCTCTGTATCTGCCCAAAACAAATGTTCAGTTTACCCTCCCGAAGGACGTGATTTTTTTTTTCTTCCAAACTGTTTGCTGCTGACAGTATTATAAAGTTGGAGATGATACAGATGTCAGTCCACCTTGACAGCCAAGTGAGGACCCGACCTTGCCTGATACACTCTAAAACCCGGCAGCTTCAGCTCTAAAGCCAGCAGTGAAGAGAGCCAAAGCCAGTGCTAAGTGACACGTCAGTCAGTTTGTCTGTTTGGAGCCCTCAATTCCCCCACGGCCTGAGCTTATTTACTGCATTTGTATGAAAAGCCGCAAAGAGGAGAGCCTGGCTGGCTCTCTTACATATGTATACAGTGTTTGGAGGCAATGCGTAAAGAGCATCCCCCCCCCCACCTCCTCCTCCTCCTCCTTCCCTTGCAGCCTGGTAGCGTTACAACTACAAACAACATGGGAGAAGGGTAGAGCCATTTATACGTTCAAAAAATGGGTCAGGGATGAAGGTAATCGGAGCAGCAGAGAGTGTTAACAAGTGCAACACAAAAAGAAGAAGAAGAAGAAGAAGAGGAAGAAGAAAAACAACTGTGATGATACCTGGAATCTGTTAGTCGAGATTCTGGGTGCAATAAAAGAACGAGAGCACCAGTGACATTCAAAGATGCTACTATGCTTTGCTAGTCATCTTCTTAACCAGATTTGAAGTCATTTTAATATTAGTTACAGAAGAGGAGGGGAGAGGAAGAGGAGGAGGGGGGGTGTACACACACAACAAACCATCAGGCATGCGTTTCAGAGTCTGATTTGTTACTATTCATGGCTAAAGCGGAGAGGAACTGTAATACTAGACATGCTTGTTAAATTCACAACACTCCAAAGCTGCCTTCTAGCAAATCCTGTCTTTTGGTTGTCAGCTTAAGACACCCCGGCATATGCATATGTAGGATTTTTAAGCTCTGTTAAATGGATAGCGGTGTCGTGGCCTATCAAACGACTGTAAGCCACTTGCCTATTTGGGGGGTTGGTAGGGTGGGTGGTAGGGAAGCATTTACAGGAAAAGCAGACAGCAATGCATTACCTTGTATGCATTGGAAAGCAACCCCCCCCTGCACACACACACACACACACACACACACACACACACACACAAGTTTTCTCCATCCTCCTGCTAACTCTACATTAGAGGCAAACGGAGCCATTTACATGTATGTTTCCAGGCTGCGGGTGACAGGAACACTCCACCCTGCCATATTAACGACTGGTACTCTGTTTAAGCCGACAACAGGGGAGTGGCAACAAACAATGACAGAATGCCTGTTTTCGATTGTGAGGCCACGAAAGATGATACACCATTGAGCACCAAGGCGGTTTGCAAATAAATTATTGCGCTGGGTATTGAGCTGAAGCAATTGCTCAGTCACTCCACTCCGAGAATGTGCGAGTGTGTGTGTGTTTGTGCGCGAGTGCGTACGCATGCCTGTGTATATGTGTTTGTGGCCGTGTGAGTAGACTTATAGATCCAGTGCCATTTATTTCCCAGAGCTGGAGTGGGGCAGTTAGGGAGGCGTAAGAGGAAATGAGTTGTGAAGTGGCCATTGATCCTGGCCCGTGCTAGGCTGGCTCGAGACTGCAGGACTACTGGCCACAGTGTGTGTGCGACTGAATGGCTGCCTCTTATTTACACTGAGGTGGTTAACCCCGGCCCAGTTCATTTATCACTGAGCTAATGCGCTACACGGGAAAAAAAAGGAAAAGAGAAAAAAAAATGTGTCAGGTCAAACAAAAGGCCTTATCTACAAAGACTGCTTCCATTTAACACATTTACCATTAAAATATATAGAAATGTTCATCTGCACGTGTTTTCTGTTTTATTTTATACTTCATTTCTTAAAATAATAATAAAAAAACAACCTTTTCACACTAAGTGACCTCTGTGGCATTGATCTCATGTCCTGTCTGCACACAAAGGCATGCACACACACACACACGTAGCACGATCGGTTCATTTTCCACCTGTGCTTCTCCTTCGACCTCTTCATCACACTGCCTCCTTCACGGCTCCCAGTTGCTTGAGCATAAAATAGCCATAAGTGTTTATTTCCAGCAGATTTCACTCTGTCTGTCTATCTCCCTCATCCTCTGCATCGCTCGCTCTCCCTGTCCCTTTCTCTTCGTCTCTCTTTCAAGCCTTGTAGCTTGACATTTCGCCGCCGCTCTCGGGGGACTCCTGTGCGAAATGGAGTTACTGGGAGAGCGCCACTGTAAATTCCAGGAGGCCACATGTAATGTGTCTTAAACATAGATGGACAGCCCAGGTTTCGAGGACCTGAAGAATGAGACGGAGGAGGGGGAAACAGGAGAGAATGGGAGACTGAGGGAGAAGAGGAGGAAGAGGTGGCGTCTAGATAGATAATAGAATAATACTGTGTTTTGTCTGGGGATGGGTGAGCAAACAGTAGCTATGCTGTCATTCACACCCTATATCTTTGTGTCATCGCAAAGGGGGAAACTACAGGCCTATATGTCACAGGCCTGTATGTACTATTCTGTGGGGACTATCTGCCGATAGCCAGGCTTGAAATAAAAAGAAGGATGGCTTTCATTGTAAATAAGTCAGACACAAGGATTGCCAGAGAAGAGCTGTCTTTTCACTGAAAAGGGGAAATAATTTTACAAAGACATACAGTACACGCTGCTTCCCTAATGCTCCTCTAGCCTTTACAGAGGAACCTTATCTTCACACAGATGACGATGGTTAACAAAAGGCTCCTTTATGAAATCGTTCATATTTCAGCCGAGGTCTGTCTCCTGTCCTGAGAGGTGATTGATGCGTCAGGCCAGGGCCAGTGTCTTATTTACACAGTTGAGTGGGGCAATCTCAGGCCTGAAAGATAAACCTAATGAGCTTCTTTGTGTAAGGGTGCAAATGAGAGACACCATCCTCCCTCCCTCCTTTCCCTTTTCCATCCAAAGGGACAGTCTGGGTGATTAGGCCTTTAAATTATGCTCAAGGGCAAAGCCCAGATTTGCATCTTAGGTGTGTGTGTGTGTGTGTGTGTGCGTGTGCGCACGTCTCTCTTCTCAAATGCGGTAACGGAGAGGCAGGTGAAGGGCAGGGAGAGAAAGATGCTTGAGGCTTGTTTGTGAGAGGTGATGGTAGGTGAACACTGTGTGTCAGTATTTTTAAGTATTTACCTGCACTAAACAACAAACTCCACTTGTTATAAGAGGGAGGTGAACTCATGTGTCTGTCAAATAAGCGGGCGCGCGCACACACACACACACACACACACACACACACACACACATACACACACTGTCATTTTGTCCTTTGTCTGTGGGGTAACTTTCTCCCTAATGACTTTCATTTTGGGGAGAATTTCATTTGCCCCTAAACCCTAAATATTACCCATCACTTGCTGTCAGATTTCTCATCCCTTCTATTTCCTCCAGCTAAACAGCTAGGAAGGCAGGTTAATTGCTGTCACTCTCAAGTTGGACCACTGCCTAACTCTCGTGTAGCGACAGGGGTAGCCTGGAAGTAAGATGGCACCTTGGCGCACTTATTGTAATTTATGTCAAAATGCTGCAGTCATTTAAATGGGGTTGGATAGTTTGCATTTTGCTGCATCATGTGCCTCAGGAAAACACTGCAAAATGCATACCTAACCAGTTTACCAACATGTAGACCTCTCGAACACTTGCTTGTAAACTGCAATTTTGTGCAAAAGTAAATAAATTATTGTGCTCACAAACAAGTGGTAAACACTTCCTTCTCTTATTTCCTTTTCATGGACTAAAACGTATGATTTGGGGGCAAATATGTTCACATTTAAAGCAACCATTTCCCCATTATATTTGAGTTAAATGAGTCTGATGAGGAGTGGGCTGTAGTGACAGAAGGTTGGCCCCACATCTACCCGGGGGTCTTTGGTTAAACCAACTGACCTGGCCACTATAGATAAGCCAGGGCCTCCATCTTGCTCTGAATATCAATACGCTCCAGTACAGTAGTGAGTCCATTTAGAGGGGGCACTGGTCCTGAGTATTGGCTCATCAATCCTACTGATAACCCTGGCAGGATTAAGTCTACAGACCACTGTAATCAACTAACAGCCTCATTATGGGACATTATGGTATAGATCCAAAGATCAATGCATAGCTCCCATGTACATACATAGCAGCATCTAATATTAAAACATAAGGCCGGCTACAGCCAGTGATAAATTGATTGGTAATATGAGCTCAGCACTATTTTTTTTTCCTCTTTTGAACATGGGAGCTTTTATAGTGATCATTTTAGCATAGTAATTAGGGCTGTGCAACATTCATCATTTGCTCTGATACATATCTGCAGCTGGCAAATTGCAATCAGATACAGTGGGTATCTAATCTGTGATCTCAAATCAAATTAGGTCTATTTAGACAACCTTGGGAATGAGGGTGATGAAACCCTGACAGAAATTAGGGGTTGAAAATTCAATTGTGACGCAGTAGTTATTATTCAGATGCACGGATAACGGAGTGTGTGGCTTTCACATCGAACGCAATGACCGGTATGAGCAACATTATAGATTATATACAGGATTCAATCAACTGAAATAATAAAAAAAAAAAATCAAGGACGTGATTTGTGGGAGGAAAAGGAAAAAACTATCAATATTTGAATATGGAAAAATTGCTCCTGTGTAACTTGGTCTTGATCTGTGTCCTATAAGCCTTTGGCCGAAACTAAGGCGACGAGACCTTAAGATGCTGCTTTTCTAATTATAGCTGCAGGTGGTATTTTGGAGCTGGTAAGGTAATGGCAGAACCCACAGGGACAGTGGAGAATTCATCAGTGCTTATTATTAATCATCCCCCCAGCAGCATGATGAGAGACTGGAGCTTCTATACCCACCGGACCACTCAATGTCATTCCAAATATGGGTGGAAAATTACACCCAACAGCCTTCCTTCAAAATGGACTCAGAGCAGATGTGGATTGGAATTTTTTAGCTGCATGCAGGTGCAAAAAAGATAAAAAAGGATATATATATATATATATATATATATATATATATATATATAAAAAGTGCAAGCATGGATGGACGTATGAATATATGATTATACGAATGCACGCTTCACGCACGTGCACGCTCGTCACTTGCAGACATCGCCTTTGTCAGATGAGTGCACTAACAACCGCAAAATAGCACAGCGCTGTGCTAACAAATGCATTTCAAATAATAATAAAAACTCAACATCTATCGTCGTCTTCTCTCTCCAAAGAGATGCGGTGTGAGCGTGCCACAGGAAGTGTGTGTGAAGTTAACAGCACAAGGCCCCAGTTTTAAAAAGCCTCCAGAGACCTGTTAGCTGGACTGCTCATTTCAATGTGTCTGTCTCTGGGTTGGGAGAAGGCCTGGGCTGGCCTCTTTACAAGGCACATACTGTCATACACCCACCACCCACCCCACACACACACACACACACACACACACACACACACACACAACACCCCCAACCCCACCCACCACCATGGAGCTCTTAGCCGTACGTCTATCTCAGACACTTAACTAGACACTTTATGCTTACGTCGCTTTTCTCTCTCTCTCTCTTCGTGCTGTGGCCTTTTTTCTTTTCTTTTTGTCTTTTAAAACGCCTCTTTGTTTTTAGATGAGTTTACATTCACATGCACACATTCACACACGTGGTAATGTCTCATATTAGACCTCTAAATTTTCTTCAAGGCAATTTTCAATCAAATAAAAGTCATAAAACATTTCTCAGATTAGTTACGAATACTCCGTATTTACACTTCTGGATTGTACACGATTTAAAATAAATTGCAATAAGGAATACACTAAAATAAAATGGAAAATGAAAGAAAGATTTTTACAGCACAAATTCCTTCCTGCTACAACAGCTAAACAGCATCTTCTTATCCTGCTCTCTATCTCTTTCTATTTTACCCTCTATCTGCAGAGAGTATCAACACGGTCCTCTACCCAATACCTGCAAATGTAAAAGAGTGATGACGGAGAGACGAAGAGAGGGAGTGAATTGACCCCAATCAGGTGTGAGAGTGTGAGTGTGTGCAGGAAGAGTGGCAGAGTGGTGATGGATGGAGGGTAAGGCCACAGTGCTATGATGCCGTTGTAGCCACCAGCAGGACCACTGGGGTTGTGCTATGGATGGAGGATGGGTGTTGAGATGGGATGAGGGGACCGGGGGGGGATGGAAGAGGTGGTGGGTCGGGGGGTAGGGTGGGTCTGCAGGGCATGTTTCGTTTTGCTACACCAAATACTCCTCCATCTCCTCTGCGGACGCGCAGAGACACATCATCATCTATTGTACTGCCCCGACCGAACTGACCACAGGCTTTCAGCTGCTTCCCAAAAGTACACACGCGCGCACACACACGCACACACACACACACACACACAGACTGGCATGAAAACTCCCATCACACGAAAAAGGACAGCGTGCATCGCTACGAACCCGCGGCGTTGTCCCCCATCCACCCCAAAGCACGGCCCTCTGACCTCGTCTCCCACTGCTCTTTTGGCGAACTGTCAAAGCCATCATTCACCGTGAAAAGACACGAGAGACACTTGACTCCTTTAGTCTGCTGGCAACTGACTTTCACAACTCCTACCCCCCCCCCACACACCCCAACAGCAGTTAATTCACCCCCAGCTTGCTCTGACTGAGAAGAATAGAAGCAGTGCAATGAAACACGGGTATGAAGAATGAACATTTAAAGATGTTTGGGATTAGTTAGCGTTGCCTCCAAGTGAAACAATTCAGTAAAAATCAAGACGATAAATAACAAAACAGAAGGGATCGATGTCAGTAAGTCGAGTCAGAAAATAATCTCAAAGTGTGTTTTAAAAGATCTAAATAACTTTGTAGTTAAGGGACAGTGAGACTGAGAAAATGCATGCAAATGAGTGCTGGTCAAAGGTTTTTGTGCCGCTGGTGGGTCTGTGGTTAGAGCGTCTGCATGTGTGCGAGCCTCCAACTAGTGCCGACTTAGGAGGCCCTCTGGTGGATACAGCACTGCCATGACACACACACACACACACACACACACACACACACTAACCAAACCGGTCCGTACGACGCTCCAACACACGCATTCATTCCCTTTCTCCGTCTGTCTCTCACGCACACTCACGCACGCTCTTGCCAGCACACACACACACACACACACTCTCTGTCACATGGCCTCACATGGCTGCTACGAGCTCTCTATAAATACAAATTGATATGCCAATGCAAAAAACACAACAAAATCTATGAAGTAATAACAGTTAGTGCAAAAACACTTCCATCACTCTACAGGCAAAAAGCTTCAGGCGAAACACGCTGACAGCACAACAAACTACCGAGAAAATTTACCAACAACACAAACAGCCGATTATATAAACAATGTTTTCTTCCCATGTGCTAAAAAGCACACACACACACACAAAAAAACATAATATTTCAATGAGACTCTCCTGCCTATGTAGAAAACCTCAGCGCTGCCTGAGAAGAGAGCAGAGCGGAGTGGGAGAGCGAGGGGAAAACAGAGTGAGAGAGAGAGAGTGAGAGCGGCAGAGAGACGAGACGGGGGAGAAACACAACTTACCTGCTGTTGTTGCAGATGCAGCAGCTCGACTGTGCTTACTTCGCTGCTCGTGTCACCAGCGCTTGATCTCCCATCTCTACTGCCAGCCTCTAATTGGCTGCTGCTTAGGGTGCTCATTCCATTTTGACTCATTGAACTGTTGCTTATTGTCTCTGTGGCCGACTCCTGCATCATCATGATTTAAAACCTAGAAGTGATTAAGAGGCACCGGTTAGGGCTCTTCTTGTTACAATTCCCCCCTTTTTCCCTCCTATTTTTTTTTTTTTTTTTTTTTTTTATGCTTCCATTATCAAGCCCTCAGTCTCCCTCTGCAAATTAAAGCATTTAAAGAAGAGGGAGGGGGTGAAAGGAGAAAGGAGGGGGGGGGGGGATGCAGGAGGAGCAATTATGCATTCATTGTGTAAATGAAGCAATACAAAGAGATGCACGTCCTGGTGCTATTTAAAATGGGAGGGGTTCCTAAATGTGGCAAATGTTTTGTATCCACTAAAATTTGAGCATAAATCGAAGCATATGGCTTCAAGAAAAAAAAGTTGCATATTACACATATGCTGTTTTTTTAATAAAAAATACATTTGTGGTATATTAAGACAAAAAATAAGCTCGAACAAATGTATGATTCACAGATAGGAATATTCCTAATTCTTAATACCTCCCTCACACTTTAGGACAGCCAGGTTGCACAGACAGAAAAACACAAGCACAGGCAAACACTCCTAAAATATTTGCCATCTTGAAGCTGTCAGATTTTTTTGTTTTTAGTGTGTGTCGCATCTGAATGAAGTTGCCTAATGACGCAAAGCTAATCATGCAAAATTAAAATTTGGTTGAGGGGAGAAGGAGGAGGAGGAGGAGGAGGAGGCACCAAATCACATGGTTGCAGAGCTGGTGATGAACACTATAATGGGTTTGTCATCTTTGCTGTGCCTAAATAAAATCTGCCTCACAGGCTTCCATAGTGGCAGGATGCTCATATGTCATTCACTGCCCCCCCCGCCCTCTTCTTTAATCAAAGCTTATATACTAATTTATTTTGTGACATTTCAAAAAAAAAAAAAAAAAAATCATCTCTTCTCTCAGTGGGACACAATTAAACCGACGTTAAGCTGCAATCAAACTTTGTGGTGGGAGATGCACTATGCAAAACAAAAAAAAAAATGTAACTAGAGTAAATAAAAATAGGGTTTTCAATTAATTTCCTCGTCATCTATCAGATATAGAAAAGAAAGAGAGAAAAGAGAAGGGAAGAAAAGGAAGAAAAAAAAAATCTATCACGAATATCACTAATGATTGTGCTAAAAACAGCATAAATTATGCATATTACCTCTTCTCTCTCCAGTAATAAATGTTTTATCATTTCCACCCCGCGTTTAATGCTCTGTACCTTCACTGGGGCAGAGAGGAGCCCCGCCAACATCAGTCGACATGCTCACAATAAATAAAAAGACACTCAGACCTAACAGGCGACTCGAAATGCACTCCAGAATTTTTATAGATTTTGTGCTCTCTGTTTGGAAAAGAATAATTTTCCAGATTTAATATTTAAAATTGAAATTTGAAGAACATTTGAGACAATTAATATTTCAAAGGATAAAAACTACCACTGCCTGGTGAAGGAAGTTTGCTTTCAAAAGCTGGGTGGCACGCCATTATTTTGATTCCTGTTTATACAGTTTTCACATTTAAAAACACACATTTTTACAGCTTTTTTTAAAAAAAGTGCAAGATCAACCTGATGCCAGATGCATGCAACAAAAGAGGGACGTATGATTAGGATTGTGTGTGTGCATGTGCTTTGGTGAAGCATTTGTGCACAGCCCACATGGGTATCATGTGTATTCTTTGGCCAGTAAATACAGTTTTAATAGAAGTGTGTACACGTCCTTCAACGTGTTTGTGTGTGCGCTTGTGTGTGTGTGTGTGTGTGTGTGTTTGACGAGGGGCAGATACAGGACAGGCCTTAAAGGATGTCCACAGCCAGGATAAACAGGATCCAGGCAGGGAGAACAAACAGGGCTGAGCTGTTACACAGAGCAGGGCGACAGCTGCCCGGGACACAAGTAAATAGGGAAGAGGCCAGGACAAGGCGTGCTTGTGAACAAACAGGCCCCTGTTTAACACTGCACCGCTCACTACTGATGGAGAGAGACACACACAGGAAACAGACAGAGAGAGAGAGAGAGAGAGAAAGAGAGAGAGAGAGAGAGAGAGAGAAGCTGAGAGGGTTGGGGGGGAGGGAGGTGATGGAGAGAGACAGATGAAAAGAATGAGAGTGAAAGAGAGAGAAAAGGAGAGTGAGTGAGCGGGAGGGAGGAAGGTGGTGGAGGTGGCGGTGGAGGGGGAAGACTGGCACAATGTGACATCCAATCCGGTGATGAATCTCAGCATAAGAAACTCAAGGCTGCAGCCGAGATCAGCCGGCTAATAAGTATTCAAATTAGGCATAAATTTTACATGCCCGATGTTTAAAATATTCAGAGAAAGACTGTCTGATTGCCTTACTACAATTTTATGAACATTCTAATGGAGCCTGGATCTCTCTCTCTCTTTTTTTTTTTTGCCGTCTTTCTTTCTTGGGCCAGCGATGGATGTTCAGAAAACTTGGAAGATATATGAGACAAGGAAATAAGGATTTTTAATAACGTCTGAATGCGATGCAAACTGCTACAGAAGTCCAGGGAAAATTGCTACTTTGATATTAACAAACCAATGAAATTTGCTTTTAATGTGCTTACATATAATTACTAATGTATAAAATATTAATATTATAAAAAGGGCAAAAAAAAAAAAGCTTGAGTTAAAAAAAAAAAAAAAAAAGTAATCAGGAAGCATAATTTGAATTTAATACACAAACAATAAAAGCCAGCTTAATCTCAGTACCATAATCTTACCTCCCTCCCTCCAAAATAAAATCGGTGCAATGTGTCTAACTGCAACATAATGATAATGCAGATATATGCAAAGTATATTCGCAGAGATCAGATGGTGCTTTAACCTTAATGACAGCGGTGAGATAAATTAATTAGCCATCTAAAGGCGGCATTCAAATCTGCCAATTAGAATGTCAATTAGAAACACAGCCAGGCTGCGATGATGAGCGGGCTACTGAGCTGTGGATCTGACTGTGGGGGTGATGGAACTGTCACATATAGAGACACACACACACACACACACACACAATACTCAAGAGAGACAGATAGTGACAATACTCGGCACCTGAGGGTGTGACAATATGCATGTGTGCATCTGCATTTGTGTGTGTGTGTGTGTGTGTGTGTGTGTGTGTGTGTATATAAGTGTATGTGTGTGGACCACTTTGCCCTGTACCCCTCTCCCTGAGGGGTACCAGCCCTGACCCCAGCTCAGCCTGTCCTAAACCAACTGGGTCGGAAGGAGTCACGCCACCCCAAGCGACAGTATCGACTGGAGCCCTCACTCTGATCTGCGTCAGTTCAGCAGTGAGTGAGGGCTGCCGGCTGGCCCGCACGTGTGTTTGACATCCCATAAATTGCCGGTCCTGCGTTTCAACACACCCGCTATTTGATGCCATTTCCTCAAGCCATAATCTTCCAATGAGGGAGAACCAAGACCACTTATTATCATGATCGGAAACGGAGAGGAAGGCTGTTATTGCTCTAGTAATATGCTGGTAATTCTGTAGATGTATAGCTTTGGGAAGGAAGATGATAGTGATACTAAGTGTTTAGGTTGTGGGGTGGTGGAAAGATAGTGGGAGACGAAGATAACTCTGCACTCTCCAAATTTACTGTCGCCAACGATCGCTGATGGCTCCAACATTTCTATTAAGGTGGAGGCTCGATGGAGGGAAAGGCATTTCCTGATTAAGCAAAGATAGACACAGACAGACACTTTATTTGCAAAGCTGCAGCCCAACTCCGGCTTTTGTCTCATTCCTTGTGCAACCATACCCTTGCTTGCTATTCCTCTTCAGCATGAGCAAATATTTACTCTCGAATCCTGCGCTACACAAATCTGTCTCTTCCATCAGGTGCGGAATCTGAGAAAGGGTCCTGACGACGTATTTGGCCCAGAGATTGGGAGAATTTCTCTTCTTTCTTCCGAGAAGTGACACAACAAAGGTGTAAGGAGAATTGAGCCTTTCATTGCCTCACACACATGCACTCTCACTCCCTCTCTCCTTCTCTCTCTCTCTCTCTAGCACATACACACCAAACACACACACACACCTATCATTAAAGGGGAAAGAAGCAGCCCTCCATCTTTGTTTGCGAGCTCTAAAAGCCCTTAATGTAGCCTCATTACCTGGCCTGTCTCCCGCTCTATCATGTGCAGTAAACACACACTATGACACTGGCCATCCATCTAGTGGGAATACACAGCTGTCTGCTGTGCTCCAACACTGTCTGGGGAACACTGGGGAATTTAACACACACACACACACACACACACACACACACACACACACACGCTCACACACACACGTTACGTTGTTAACACACAACGGGCTTGACACTGGTTTTCGTTCAGAGTCTCTGGGCTATCCATTTTCAGTGTGAGGATGTTCTCCACTGTGTCTCTATCTAGAACACTGATCCATTCCCTCATTTTATATGCATGAGTTGCAAAAAAATGTTTTCATTAGGATGACAAAATAGAAAAGGAAAGAAAGGAAGGGGGGGAAAAAAAAAAGAAAAAGTGACCGGTAAATCTGTGATCCCAAACGTCCGTTCATTATCAGTTCACATTTGAGGTGGCTGCTTGGAATTCTTTTGGTTTGTGAGATCAAAATATATATAAAGAAATAATAGAAATTACATTTCACAGTCTGCTGACTCCTCACAGCTCTGTGATCAAGTCGAGATATGGTTACCATTTAAAATAATCACAGATTCTGTGCTTGAGTGAAATTAATTCATCATTGCCATAAGTTACTATGCATACAAAATAAAGAAGTAACTGAGCAAAGGCACACATATTCAATACTTCAGATTGCTTAATAAATCAAAATGCCACATATGTGCTGACTAAAAAAAAAAAAAAAAAAAAAAAGTGCTTAAAACCAAATGATGAATTTAATCTAATCATGGCGAGCAAAAAGTTTAAAATAACTTAATCTGATGTCTTGCATACATTTATTCAAGTCTTACCATAAATTCATGCCTTTAAAGAATCTTTGATTATGATCATATGTTTGTTTGTACTTGGGTGTGCACTGTAATTTTTTTCTGGTTGAGAGTTGTCACAGCGCAGGGACACCACAGGCACTTTATTACAGCCTTCAGCTTCAAGCGAGTGAGTTTGGAGTCGGAGATGGAAAAACGACCACTTGGAAAGCTACATTCGACAAAACCCAGTCCCCCGGATTAAGGAAGGCAAGCCAGGCTGCCGTGCCTTAGAATTAAAAGCTTCCTTTTTGGCACTAAAGGGCCACCATAAAAGAGCATTAATGACTACTTCTTATAAACCTGTGTATGGTAATGGTTTCTGCTCTCAGATAGAGGAATTTCAAAAGTGTTTCGCCGGTGAATAAAGATTGCTTTGGAAAAAAAGAAGGGGGCTGAAGAAATCATATTTACAAAATCAGGAGTGGGGCCAAATGAAAAGAGATGAATATGAATAATGGACTTTGCTTTTTTTCCCTGGGATTAACATTATTCAAAGCAACAGAATCAAATGTGGTTATCTCCTGTCCAATGAGCCCTACATTGAGAAAACCTCAGTCATATTTCAATTCTTCATTTGAGCTGACAATAAATCGTAGTTCTGTGATAGGAGACATTCAGTCAAGAATGTTCAGAACTTAATTCTCTTCTATTTACAATAAGGAGATGAGACAGAATAAGATAAAAGACAGACTATTTGCACAGTGTGTAAGTGTCCCTAAATGGAGTGTGAGTGTGTGTCAGAGTCAGTGTTTGTGGAGTATAGAAAGGGGGGGAAAAATGACAAAGAAAGCCAGAGGAAAGAGTGTAAAGTGCATGTTCAATTGTACGGTCTGCACAATGTCTCCTTAGAATCAAATGCAAGAAGCACTCATGAATAGTGTGCATGATACTATGTTAATACAAATTCATTTTATATGAATACAACCAGCTCTGAAATATGACAATGGCAAAACAGTTATTGTACATGGACTATCCAATTACTAATAAAAAAGGGGTATAGTAGGCCAACGTCAAAATGTTAAATTAAAATCAACAATGAATCATTCAGCGAAAAAAAAAATATGTTAAAGATAAAATTTAATTTACAGTTTATCCAATTTCCTTTTCTCCACAAAAACCCCTCCACTGCAGCAATAAATGCACACTTGTTAAATATCTTACTGTCGCGCAGCACGCCCCTCACAGAAAGAGGAAAAGAGGAGGAGAGAAACGAGTTTTCTCCTACATTTAGGCTCGTCCCATATCATTTACACGTTACCCATCAGGCACCTCATTCTGCTGAAGCAGGAGACAGCCTCGCCGCTGTGGGTGAGCGAGACAGTGACGAAAGCCGATCAGTCGGCTCTCATTTGCATATTTGCCAATTCCATTAATTAACTCGGCCCACCTAATCAGGGCTAATTGACCTATAAAGAGGGGAGGCCGCAATGTCTCGTCCAATCATCTTTACCAAGAGTAGAGGAGGTGCGTGCTGGTGAATGCAGGGTACTTCCGATCGTAGCTGTATTTATAGACCTTATGCGTGGAAGTATTCCACTCAGAAAAGAGGTTTTATTCTCTACTTGAACTAAAGCCATCAGGACTGAGCTGCTTTGATACGGAGCTGGAAAAACAAAAGACAAAAAAAAAAAAAAAAAGAGGAGAAAACGGACAAGTTCTTCTCGCTGGTCTGGCGTCTTGTTGAGAGGAGAGGAGAAATATCAGAGGAACTAACGACAGTTGGATGACCTGACTCTCCGGTCCTCTCCAGAGTGCAGCACATCCAGCGGACAGGCGCGGGGGAGCCAGCCGCGGCCGACACAGCTACAGAGACATAGCTCATTGTGACGTTTCCAGTTATTTCTGGTTGATTAGGGCCATTATGTCTCCAGCTCTGATTTATGTTGTCATTCCCCCTCAGCAGTCCTGCATCGATAGATCTTAATGAATTGGTAAATAAGGGTGAAGATTGCAGTTGACAACACCGCAACATTCCTCATTCATACCAGACAAGATTTATGTAACCAATTAGGAGCATAACAGGGGAGGGGGGCTGGTCAGGAGGAAAAAAAATAATCTTTCCACAGGAAAATGACCAAAGTCTAACCCACGACAAAATAGATAATGGGCAGTCTTTAACACCGGCTTAGTCACACTTTCTTCATGCCCGGTTGGGGACTTTAAAACTGCACAGAAGAAAGGATCACTCCTGCTCCTCTTAGGATTAAGAAATTGATTTTTACAAAAAATATACAGTGACTGGTTGACTGCTCCTCTCCATTTTGAAAAACACTTCTGACTATTCAATCCACATCTGAATAATGTCCAAACTAAAAGATGATGATGGAATCAACAGATTAAAATTGAAGCCCTTGCAAACAAAGCACCACTTTGATATGGAAATATTAAATTCAAGAAGCACAACCCCCAACACACACACACACACACACACACACACACACACACACACACACACACACACACACACACACATCCAAAAATGAGAAGTAAGGGGCATCTGTGTGTAGGTGTGTGTGTGTGTGCTAAGGACACAAAAATCAATTGTTCACTTAATGTTTGAAACATCAACCAAGAAATAATCATTTGCATTTTTTAATAGTCTCATATTTACATGATTTAATTTCTCTACTCTGTGGTTCTAGGAATCTGTTAGCAGACAAATAAAGGCCCTCTTTGTCATTAAAAAAAGAAGAAGAAAAAAAAATCAGATAAAAGTGCTGATCATCAATAGCCAGCGACAGGCCAGGAAGACCCATAGGGCGGGAGTGAACAGAGGTGGAAAATTAAAGCAGAGTGATACGGGAGCCGGCTCCTTTCAGCCTCTCTCCCTTCAAGCACATGCAAATGAGGCCGTGCTGCTTAACTGCATCATTTATGTGGATAATAGCGGCATCATCATTACGGGAACTCAAATTAAATTACATCACAATTAGCATAACAAAGTGATTGGTTAAACTTTCAAAACAAATAACGCGGCTCTGCTAATGAACAGTGTTAATTGGCCAGCGTGCATTCTAAATAAAACATGTAGGTAAACATGTGTTTTAGTTTAACTATTTTAAAATTCATTCCCCTCCCTCTCTCTCTCTCTCTCTGTCTCTTTTTTTTTCTAGAACAAAATCAGACAGACGTGAAAAGGGGAAGAAGAAGAAGAAGAAAAAAAAACAGAAAAAGAAGAATCAAAACGGGATATTGCCAGGGGGATTTGTAAGCTGAAATATAAAATGTGTAGCATTTAATTTTATTGCGCTAAAGAACCTATTATATGCCAGACTCTGGAGAACAATGTAAATTATCTGCCTTCAAAATGGAGTTTGGCCAATTCTCCATGTGAACTAATCACATAGCTCATTATGCATTAGGGTATTAAATTATGAAGAGGAGTCCCTTTCGCATTCCTGCACAAAGCCCTATGAAATGTTAATAATATGCCCACAATAGCCCAATACCATGCCTTGCTCGCCCTCATCAATATTTAAGTAAACAAATTATCCCACTCGCCTTTGATAAAGATAATTAGTGCTTCACCGATTATCAGTCTCGTGACCTCTCTTCACTTCAAACTAAACATCTGCTCCAAAGAGTTTGGGATTATTTCCCCTCACACACACCAAGACATGGAAGAAAAACAAATAATTCAAAACTTCAACTAAAAGCTTTGCCCTCTCAAAACACACATCTGCAGCTGATTAATATTTGATTGTTATTAGCTTATGAAAGGTTATACAGTGGCTGTGCCCTTTTATCCTGTTTAACCGTAGTGCACAATCCCTGTCCTCTTGATTTTAATGATCAATGATGAGCTTCAGCAAACGAGCAGCAACATCTGAAAAACACCACAACACACCGACCAACTAATGCAAGAGCAGAAAATACCACAGTGAGTTCACGCTCGCACACGCACACTAACACAAAGCCACATCGGTGCACGCACACACACACACACACACATACACACACGCACACACGGGCGCGCGCTCCTGCTCACTTGTACGCATGCACACACACGCATACGTGCACACACACACTGAGCCATTCATCAGCACTAATTAAGCAGCAGATTAACAGAGCCCGCAGACCAAGGCTGCACGGTTACACAGTGGGACGAACCAGCGGGGGAAGGCGAGGAGACACAGCCCGGCAATAAAACACAACCATTAAACACAGCCAAGAGCCTCGAGTCGACTACGGATGACACAGGATTGATGGGTGGATGGTTGGATGATGGATGGATAGATGGATGGATGGATGGAGAGAGTCTGCCTGACTTTTTTTTCTTTTTTTTTTTTTTTTTTTTACCTGAAGGTGAGGAGTGCCAGAGAGCTTGACCAGAGAACAGAGTGCTTGCCTCTACCACCGCCGAGGGTGTCTAGCAGCGACGGCCGCAAGTCGACTGGTGTCACCCCGTGGAGAGGCAACACTATCTGTGTCATCACTTCAGCCGTGTTTATGGGGGATGGCATCATAAACAAGCCAGCTCCCCCCCCCCCCCCGCCACCCAGCCCCGCCCAGTCCTTTCACCTCCCACCACCACCAGCTCCCCTCTCCTCCTCTCTCTCCTCTCCTCCTCTCGCCACCTCACCACCACTACAGCTATCCATGCATACTTAAATCACCTCGCCCCATTAAAAAAAGAAGCCCAGACGCCTCCTGACAATTTATTCTATCATTTCCAGTTGTCACCGGGCACCACTGACCTGGGCCCCTGTGCAGGTCGGACATGCGGCCCGCAGAGGCTTGAGTTGGGGGAAGAGAAGGAAAGAGTAGGAGAGGGACAGCAGAGGGGAGTGTGTGTGTGTGCATGTGTGTGTGAATGGAAGGGGGGGGTAGTGTACAAAATGGAAATTTATGACAGAGACACGGTGGCTTCTTCTTTCTCTCTCCACACTGGAAATAATTAGACCATCATTTCTTATGCCTGCCGCTGATGAAATATATCACTATTACTGGAAAACACTACTTATCGTTTCATTCCCTATTTTATTGGAAATGAGAGACGCAGCAATTATTAGTTGGAACTCAATTTTGGTTGTCTTTAATCGGAAATGGTCAAATCTGATTACATTTATTATATCAGTTACTTTTTGCAAGGCAAGTGTGCTAAAAATTTGTTTTTTTGTGCATTTTGTCTGGAATGTGTGAGAGCGACTGTGTGTGTAGGTCACTGTGGGTGTGTGGTGGGTCCTATGTGTGAATGAGAGAGTGTAGGTGTTGCTAGTGTGTGTGTGAAGGGATTCACACGGCGAAAAGCTGCGACTGCAGGATGCTTCGCCGGCTCTCCCCCGCATCCGGCTGCATGCATACCAGGCAGCTCGCGCTGCTCGCTCTGATCGCACATCTGCTTCTCTGAACGCCTCGTTTCCTCTCTCCCTCTCTCTCTCTCTCTCTCTCTTTCGTACAAGTGCACACAGACAGATACACACATGCCACAGGTCAAGACACACACTTACACACAACCTGCTGGACTGGCTCTAGTTTGCTCTATGTACCGGCTTCGCTGAGACGCAGAGGGAAACGGAGACAGAGCGGGCTGGAGGATCGCCGCTAAGTAGAGGTGCATTCTCCAGAGGTATGTGTGCTGGCTTTATTCTCACAGTTCACTGCTTTTCTTTTCGCCTGGATTGTATGTCAAAGTGTGTGTGTGTGTGTGTGTGTGTGTGGATGTAAAGAGTCTGAATGGGATTAGTGAAGGGCTGAGCAGCAGTCGGTAGCCTCCACACCGTGCTCTGGCAGAGAGTGTATAGGGCTCTTAAAAACAATTAGCCAGATCACATCCATGCATTACCTAGTAACACGCTATCACAAAACACTACTTATACCACAAGACATCCAAACAAAGTCATAAATAGTCCGGAACTGCAAAGGAGAGAGGGAGAGAAATGGCAGATAAATGACCTACCTTAAACAATGTGAGTGAGAAATCCACTGCAAGAAGCATCGAAGAAGTATTCCTCAGAAGCCTGAAGCATTAGTGTGTATCAAAATGAAGAGAAGGGGGAAATGCCACAGTATAATCAAAAAGCGAGTGTAGGAAAGAAAGAAAAAAGTGAAGAGAAACTAGCTGACGCTTACTGTGAAAGATATCACCAGAGAAGTATTTACAGCGGTATTTACAGTAGTGCGAGGGGAGAGCACCTCTGCCTGGTCACGCTCTGAGACAGTTGCTGCTTCAGTGCTGCCTAATTAAAACAAGTCAGGCAGCCCCGCTGGATTGTTTTGACGCCTGAGGACCAATAGTACACAAAAACCAGTGGCTTGATCGGTGGGGTAGGGGGGCTGGTCGTGGGGAGAGGAGAGGAGAGGAGAGGAGAGAAGAGGGGAGGGGGCGGAGGGTATGAGTATTGGCAAAGGAATAGCTGAGTGAGGTGGTGGTAGGGGCGTGTAACTATGTGTGAGTGAGAGTGTGTGTGTGTGTATAGGGGTTCAGAAGAGTATGTTTGTAGAGGAATCTGAAAGGGGAGGGAGACACATAAAGGTTCAGAAGTGGGTAGGACCTCCACATGCCGAATGCCCTCACTCTCGAAGGAATGGTGAGAAAATACCAAGATGATGCTTCGACTCTTACCAATTTGCTATCGCTCCATTCGCACTCTAAATAAACCCTTTTTAAGCGCTTAAACAATGCAGCCGCCAAACTAAAAATCTCAACATGTTGAGCTGTTTATGAAGTAGGTTTGAACAGAATGAACACAAGCTGACAAACATTTCACAGCTCTCTCTTCTCAGAGATGGTTTAAAAAACAAAAACTCAGTTTACCACTTCTGATGTGCTGAAACATGTCTGTACAGATGTCTTACAATAAGGCTCCAGATATTTGAACAAGTCCCTCCTAATGAATTAGTTCAGTATCTCTAGACTGCGACCGCAAAAACCGCCAGCCACCCCCTGCCCCTCGTCCCCCAAACGCCTGCTCTAGAAGCCTGGGAGTGAAAGTCATGAGCTGATAGAAGGAGCTGGGCTCAGATGTGCTGAATGTGATGTATCAACATGTTTCCTTCTACTGTAAACAATGCACAACAGGCAATGAGCTGGAACATTTAGGGCTAATGGTGTTTGCCAATCCTTTTGTCATTTTTTTTTTTTTTTTTTTATTCCCTCCTCTCTCTTCCCTCTTTCTCTTCTCTCTGCCCTCTCCCTGCATGCCACAGGATGTTTTTCTTAGTCGCTCCAACAGACAGGAATCTACTGGCAAGAAGAAAGGCTCGGTCTTCCCCAGGAGAGAGGAGTACAAAGCCCCCAGTCTGCATACAGCAGATGGCAGCCAGTCCATCTGCCACCAGCTCGCTCTGCCACATGGGCCTGAGAGATTTAATACAAGAGGGACTTTTTCCCCCTTTACATCTGCCTAAGTTTGTGCCATACACAGAATCAAATACAAACACACATCTAAATCTGCCAGATGTAACTCCAAAAATTTAATTCGTAGTTATACACTTACAAACACACTACTACTACACAATACTACTAAACACACAGACGTGTAGGCATACAGGCAGCCACAGCATGAGGTTATAGAGAGGCAAGAACTTTCATGTTGTAAAGAGAGAGGCACCCAGGCAACTATGACAGATTTATTTAGAAAAAGATCGTGGTAGCCCCAACGCGGGGTAAAGACCACTTGAATCCTTGCGAGCTCAGAGCGGTGCACTGGCATGATTTAACAGGCTCTGAATAGTACATTATCTTCCCCAGGCGTCTGCCGGAGCATATCATTGTATGATATCATTATTTAGAGACCAACACGCGCTAAAAAGATGCATTTTCATTAGTGTCAATGTCTGAGCTCTGAGGCAGGAGGGTAAAACACTAAAAACAATCACTGCAGAGAGAAGAGAGACGGTGGGAACTGAAGCAGAGAGAAAGAGAGAGAGAGAGAGAGAGAGAGAGAGAAAGGGGGATGACAAGAGTAAGCAAGCGAGAGAGGAAAAAGACAGCGACAGAGAGAGGCAAAGGGGGCTAACATTAAACAACTGCCGTTAATTGCTCTAAGCATCCACATTATGCCAGTAATTTCTCCCATTTCTCTACGCTAAGGGCTTGTAAGAAAGCCCTTCAGCCCCTTAATAAACTACTCAGAGTTACCACTGGAAAAAGACAAAACAAGAGGCCCCTGGCCTTAGAAACATTTGGTTTCACTAGGGGAACGCTATTCCTATTTCTACACATCTGTGACACTGTGCGCCTCCTCCCTTCAGGTATTTATTCCCCGATTTCTTCTTTTCCTGTGCTTTCGGCTGCCAAGGTCAACGGAGGACTAACAGGCCCACCAGCGCCTTGATGTGGTGGTGGCAGCAGAACAGTGAAAGGAGAAAGAGAGAAAAGGAGTAGGAGGAGGCTGGGGGTGGGTGGGTGGGGGGATGTGACACGTGTCGTGGGTACAATGGGGAGGGTGACGGTGGCAGCAGCTGGTTACCAACCCTGGCAGCAGCAGTGATGGGGAAGCTGGGTGGGAAACGCTGTGACGACGGATGGTGCTGTCTGCACTACTATCGCTTTCACAGTTTACACACACACACACACACACACACACACACACACACTACTAATGACCTATTTTCAATTAAGCCAAATAAGACAAAGTCAAGTGCTCATCACAGCATTTTCCCTCGCCCTTGTGCCACCATCACTTCAGCACTGGGCCACCCCAAAGTACATGCACCGCTATAAGGTCTGTCAGTCATCCAGCAGCAGCCCAGCCTTCAGTCATGTCAATCACTCTATTAACCCTTTAACAACCATTTGCCCAAAAACTTGCACACTAAATCACAGAAAAGACAGTATATGTTTTATTAAAATGCATGCATGACCTTTTGAATATACACGAGTGAAGCAGGCGCAAAGACAAAGAGGATGAAAAGTGGAGGCTGCGAGTAAAGGTGTTTATTGAAGCCTGTGTGCCAAGAGGCCAGCGATGTGCACTTCCTCCTCCCGTCCGTTCTCACCATTTAAGAGCCAGTCGGAGAAAAATGAAGTGATTTTTACCATCTGCTGAAATATGTTCGACTGCTCCCTAACAACAACTCCCCACACAGTGATAACTGATGTTTCAAAGCAAAGCAAAACACCACACATGTGAAGTGAAATGAAATAGAGCCTACACACAGCGGCGCCATTCATTATTTGTCACACAAATGTTCCACAAGCACAATTAATGAGCCATTTAGTCCTGCCTACGAATAAATAATAATATTTAAAAAAAAAAAAAAAAGCCAAATAAGGGCATACGAGGGGAAGGCCTCTTTTTTTTTGTGTCCTGATCACACGATACGTTGCTTATGGCCAGAGAGCAGAGACCATTATTTAATCAGTGATTATATAAGTGGTTGGGCACCATTTTAATATACTGTACTTAAGCACCAGGGGTATCCATGGCAACTTGCCTTGCAATCGCGCATTCAGAAAATCCCACGAAACGCCTCTACAGTGGCTGATAATGACAGTGTCCAAATATATTTGCATATGTATTTCAAGGCAAAAAAAAAAAAAAATGAGAGCAGTGAATGAAAGTAGAGAGGGGCTTGATTACTGCAATCACAATAATAAATGTGGTGATTTTGATTTGTTTGTTGCTCTGAAAATTGTAGTTATTTTTGAAAATACACAATTTCTAAATCAGCGGACAGGACACAAATGTAATGCTCTGGTCATTTGAGCTGCAAAATAACTGTGATCTATGTAAGGGTTGCTTTTGATAAAACTTACATAAGGAAAGAAAGAAGTAGTAGTGGCGGTGGGTGTGAATTGCGCCTCATTGCCCCTTGGGAGTCTCCACATGTGACTCCATTTATGACTTTGGCTGAGTGCCCAACAGGACATCCCTGAGAGAGTGTTTGCTTGACTCAATATCAACAGCCCAAGTAAGCAGCCTGGAGGAGGGTGGGGTGGCGTTGGAGGGGGGGACTCTCAGGCTGCCTGGCCTCAGGTTCCTATTGAAAATAAACCAGGCTGTACATTCACTGGGCGCAGAAATATCAACATGCGCTGCGAGGAGCCACGTATAGCACTCAGCAGCGCTCCGCTGGTGCCTCTCCAAGGCTTAATGATACCTGCACCTCCCCTCCAGCTGCTTCTGCCGACGCCGCTGCTACACACAGACAGCGGGCGGGCGGGAATTAAAGTATACATTACAGCAGAAAAATAAAAAGAGATCGAAATGACAGAAGTCAGACAGTTCAAGCTGACCGGGCCTCTTGAAACGAAGGAGCTGGTAGACTAGCGACAGACACTCCAGGTTAAATTGGCCCTCCTGCGCCTCCTCTTATTTTCCCACCACCACAGCTGCCTCCGATGGTCTACCCCCACCCCTTCCTAAAAAAAAAAAAAATCCTTTCTTCAAAAGCGTATTTGAATTAAACGAAGTTGCTTGAAATCAAAAGGTCTGAGCGCTGGGTAAATTTAAACAAGCAAGTGTGGCTCACAGCAATACCTGTTATACAGTAGATTGGAATTAGATGAAAGGGTAGGAGCATGGCAGACAACTTCCCTTTTCACAGTAGTAGATATTATCATACAGTAAAGGAGGTTGCAGTTTAACCATATCTTCCTCAGTGAAAAGTACATGCTACAGAGTTGTTATCTTTTTTTCTTAATGTTCTGACCATATCATCAAGATGAAGGGGGAGAAAATGAGATACAACAGTCAAGCCACGCATTCAGATTTCCTTGTTAGATGAATCTGAAAACCCATTTATGACAGTGATCTGCAGTGTCTAAAGATCCCACAGCTCCAGCTCTGCAAAGAGATTGTCATTCCCAGAACCATGGCTACACCGTTGAATGGCAGCGAGACAAGCTCCACTGGCAGTCAAAAGAGCACAGCACCTGTATATGCTATGCAACAACCGCTATCTCACATCCAGTGAATCCTGTTGATGCAGTGGCAAGTAGCAAGGAAATAGTCCATGCGGGATGACAGACCCATGGAAGTGACCGTGAATTGTATTAAATGGGCAAAGTTTCTGGGAATCATTTCCTGAAGCTTGGCTGGAGGCACGGAGACGGTCTGTTCTTGTGCTGAGTCCTCTCATTACTCGCTCTTCTGACTCTACTGCTGACACAGTGGCTATCCATTCATGACTAAAACACCATTCAACTGACACCAATAACACCTAAAACACCCCGATCAAATTAATTCAGGAAAACGGCATTCGGTGAAGAATAATAAAAACTCATTATATGGAAAATTCAAAAACTCTCCTATCTTCCACAATCGCAAGCAATTCAAACCTAATTTACTAGCCACTAATTTGAGGGCTTAAGGGGAGTGGGGATAGGAATTACATCTGAGGTAATTCATTGCGTGGAACTGAGCCCAGTGGGAGACTACATTATTCCCCCCACCACCACCCTCCACTCCTCCACCCTCCCCTCCCCCACCCAAAAAAAAAAAAAAAAAAGAAAACAGAGAGACAGGCAAGACATAGAGAAGGAACTATTTAGGTGAGTGGGACTTCCGGAGCACTGAAACGACACTTTTCACAAAAATGTTTTCATTGTGCTGTCACCAGACACGGGCTGGAGAGGATATTGGTGCTGCAGGCACAGACAGAGAGACAGACAGACACGCTGATAAATAAGAGCGAGAGGGAGAAAGGTTTTCAGGAAATGTGGGACTTCTTATGTGGATCGGGCTTCCCAGACAGCTGCATAGGGTTCAGGATTTAGCAATAGCCAAAGATGTGGGAGTCAAGGACGGGTGTGTGTGTGTGTGTGTGCGGAAGTGGGGGAGTTAATTCCGACTCTACAGTTGGGTGTTGTGCCTGCTCTAGTGTTGAGTTTATGAGGACGTCTCCTCCTCAAGTGACCAGTTACATCTGGCTGCCTATGCATGTCTAATAAATGCACACTTTTCCCAATGATCTGCAGTTTCAAAGCACTGGAGTAAAGGGGGTATCCAGCTGTATCGATTTCACTGTATGGATGCAAATCCTAACACTTCTTTTGCAAGGAAGTATTTGTGATGAGGAGAGTAATTAAAAAAAAAAAAAAAAAAAATTGACAGATTTTCTTTGGATTGCACTGAAAGAAGCCACGCTGGATCAAGCCGAGCAAATGAAATATAAAAGTTTGGCTCCTGCAACAATCATGCACAGTGAAGAGTCCCCTTATGAGGACATTAACATGTGATAGAGAAACTGCCTGTCCTTTCTACATCAGAACCCCCTTGCTCTCCACATCCATCCTCTGCCACCCCTCCAACACTAAATGTGTTTTCCAAATGAAAATAAACGGAGTCCGACCGGTTTGAGGCAGTCATACTCTGGAATATGAGATCAAATAAAGGCTTCTCTGTGGAGGCTGGAAAGGAGAAATGAAAATGGCTTCTGAGGGGATGTACCCCAGTAATAAAATTACTCCTTTATATCTTCCTAAACAGCACATGTCTCTGGAGGGTGTGAGGGCTTCACTTGGTCAAAGACAAGTATGCGAGTGGCAATTTTTCTCTGTGGAAGATTCTGATACACTTTGAGACTTGGCGCACTGCAATTTTCTTTGAAAAACGAGAAACTATTTCAGCAAATGTTGCTTTAAACTTCTTTGGAAGTTTCACTTTGATGATGTGCTGCTGGGAGACGCTGTCATTGAAAGGTAAGGTTCCATTAAATTGGAACAGCAGATGACTCATAAGCCTATTGCTTTTCACTGAGTTCATACTAGGCTGAAATGTTCGGATGAACAGTTGTATTTATAATAAACATGTTAGTTGACTTGAACTGACCATGATGTCACTACTTGAAATTGGTTAGCTATTCCAGTTATACAAGCTACTCGCTCCATTTGGCATTGGGGGGAAATTTGCAACAAAAGTATGACTCTAACTACTTAAAATCATGCAATTGATTTGTATTCTTAAAAAGCTGGTCACAATAATATTCAGAGGGACTTTTTTGCTACGGCAGAAGGGTTATATTAGAGGACATTTGCAATTGGAGAGAATACATTATAATTCATTATACAGTAGCTATTAAACTCAGTAAAATACAGTACAAGGATTGCCACTTATCAGACCTACTCACTACCTTTAAAAGCTGTCCATGTTCAGCACTCTGGAGTGGCAAAAAGCAATCGCTGATGACTTTGAAAATAGACTAGATGTACAATTTATCAAAACAGAAACGGGTTGGCGGATTTCAGAGAATCATGAGTTGTAACTGCTTGTTCAAAATCACAGGAGAGGGAGACTGCAATTACAGGAAAAAAAAAAAAAAAAGATATTCAACCACATAATTTTTTAAAAGTTACCAATAGAGTGGTTTGGGTTATACTGACCGAAAACGACTTGAGGAAATTTAAATAAGAAAAAAAGTGTATTGTTCACAAAATGGAATCGTTTTGTGAGATACTCACAGTATGCTGCACGGATCACAACATTTTATCGAGAAATCTGTGTACTTTTCCGACACTATGCTTTAATGTGTTCTCTTGAGGAGGTTAATCTGATAAAATGACACAACAAATTAAATAAATGGCTGGTGGATGCTCACAGGTATCACCGTTTCAGTTTGTTTTGTACAGTCTTGGAATGTAATTAAGCGGTTTACAACAACAGGTTGATGATGTTTGTGCTGTGACTACGAATTAATTTTCTGGCGTGAGCATAATGCTGAACTTTATTCTCAGTGACAACCTGCGCTGCACTGTTGTTTACAAACACATACAAGTGGAGAGCAGACTCATTAGACATCTCATAACGCTAGGGCCCAAAAATAGTGTGCGGAGCGTGCATCAGTGGCTTAAAATGCTTGTCAAGCCGTCATCACGGGTGACTTTTAATTTACGCAAAAGGCACCCAATTATACTTAGCAGCAACGTTTTCAACACTTTGCGAACTTGGGAAACATCATTAACTTTCTCTCTGTATTGCCTTTTGCCCCTGTCGAAGCCTGTTGCTATCTATTCACGAAGATGAATGGCAAAGGGGATGTTTCTGACAGCTTAAAAGTACCCATCAACTGCCTGTGAGACATCTCCCTGCACATCCAGCCCCGAAACCTCCCCAAACAAACAGCAGGCTCCACTTCAAATACATAGCAGGACTATTAGGTAATCTTCTCCTTTGTTCACTCTCCCCGAGCCTTGGTGACTAACCTCAATCTCTCCCTGTTCCACCTTCTGCCTTCAGAGCTGACAACACGGCACTTAATACAGCCAGGCTAGAAGAGTGCACCGTGATGAATGGCTATCTGGAAATAAACACATGCTATCTGGGGTATTCAAAGGAGTCGTATTTGTTGTGTTATGATGACAGTACCAGTATGGATTTAAAGTGAGAGGGGAGTGAGGAGAGGAGGGCGGCAGCACAAGGGCTCTTTGTTTTTGGGACGGGACAAATCTGAAGTTTCCTTTTGGATATTCAATATCCTGCAAGGTACAAAACAGAGTTACAGTAGTCTAGTGTCTGGGTTTTTTTGGGGGGGGCGGGGATGGGGGGTGGGGGGGCGCACAGGCTTGCTACGTGTGTCTGTGAACTGTTGCATGCTTCTTAGTCAATTGCTGTGTGGCTTTGCGTGAGTCGCTTCCAACAAAGCCTGGGAAATCAATCAATCTGAGAAGAAATACCTCTTATGCCAGATGTGGCACTTAAAAAAAAAAAAAAAAGACTTAAAAAGACTTGCTTGTATTAGAGACTCTGAGGGTCCAAACGGTATAAAACCATGTTGAAATGAAATATTTATTACAAATGAATCAAGCTGTCAAAATGCTACCTACTCCACTTTGAATTTCTGCTTGTTATTTTAGGTGGCTTCTCTAAAGCAAAGCATGTCAAATCTTAAAGTGTGTAAACGTCTTACTCTGAAATATATCTCCACTGTTTACTTAACAAGTTGCCAAGGAGAATGAAAGACAAATGTTTCATTAGCAGGTGACTTTTTTTTTTTTTTTTTTTTGTTTCTTTTACAAGTCTTCAGTAGTTCCGCTCCCTGACACATATACGCGCACTCTTGCATACACCGACTGTAATTATAAATGCAATGCTTGCTATAGGGAGCTGAACTTTTCACACCTTTCAAAGCCACAAAATTGGATGGTTTTGTGGTTGTGCAGCTGCCGCTTCGCGCTAATGCAAGGCGGTGTCATATGAAAAATATTCCTCTTCCCAAACCACAGGGCTGGTCATTAATGAAACACAGGCTGCGCAGTGAGGTCATACAGAGTCTAGATTTCAGCAGCCACACTTAAAAACCGCTCAGAGAGAATAGAGAAACATGAACACAAATCAGATTCCAGCTCCAAGGACGGGGAAAATAAATAAATAGAGAAAGGCACTGGCCCCTCTCACATTTTCCCCCAGCGCTCTGCAAACAACCGTCAACTGCAGCTCAGAAACAGCTCACAATGAGAGCAGACTAAACAATCTGGTCCCGGCCAAGGAAAATGCTAAGCAACTCTGCACACAGGATGTCTCACCCTAATTGCCAACTATCAAATCTCACAATGGAATCTATCCATTTGGCAAAATCTTCACAGCAAACTTGGCAATATACTTTTGCTTTTTTAAAAGCGTCAACTTTTGTGATGAGAAGACAGGATGAGAGAGAGAAAAAAAGATGGAGAAGACAGAGTTGTCAAGAATTTCATTTCTGTCTCGGATTTGCTGGGGGTTTATTGAGCTTACAGGAAAACTAGCAATAATGTGTGCCGAGAGGAGGAAAGGAAAGAAAAAAAAAACTTTGATTAGATAAAGGTGCTGGGGGTCTTGTAAACGAGTGATTAAAATCCTCAGCATTAAGATAAACAGACTAAATAGGTCCCCAAAGACGTGCACACTCAGGAAGGAGAGCGAGCAAGGGCAAGCCCGAGTCAGCAAGAGAGACTGACAGACTGTGTACTGGAGGTGGGCATGAGAGCGTAACTGGAGCCTTGGGACTGGTATAAGAACAGGGTTACCAGGAGGGACCCGGGCTTTAAACAGGAAACTAATGGACAGTCTCCACCATCCACCATGTGGCATTGTATTTTCCAGCCAGTCAAAGCCATGCTCGCAGAGACCCCATGACTTCAAACAGCCAAAATAGCAGCACATTCATGAAACAGAACAGAACTACTGGGAATTAAAGAAGGCAGGGAAAAAAGAAAGTGCGCGCACAAACACACACACACACACACACACAGAAGAAAAAAAAAAAAAGTAGCAGGCCTCGACAGCAGATGGTAAAATTAACATTTCAACAGTTCCTTCCTTTCATGTAGGTCTCGGCAGAACTTTTTCTTTTTTGGAAAAAAAAAAAAAAAAAAAAAAAGAGAGGGGCTTCGGTTTTGGTAAGATACAGTGGTGTAGAAGGCATCTGGAAAAGGGGGAAGAGGAATATTGGCTTATTGCTCCTGATGGTCCACCTCTATGAAAAATTAAATAGGTCTGTTTTGCAGGTTTCCCCTCTCTAGAGTGCCCTAAGCTGTGTTATGGAAACATCATCTTGGTAATTTATACGCCAAAGAACACCTGGTGATGAAAGAAAATAAACTATTCCTCCCATTCTTTCTCCATTTTAAAACCCCAACACTTTGGCTTTGTGGTCGCTCCCTTTGATGTCTCTTTTTTTTCCACCTTTTTTAATGTCCATCCATTTGGCTTATTTTGCAAGAAGTTGGCATCTATTGCAGTGGTAAGTCGCTCACAAAATGATTGTCAGATTTCATCTTGAAGTCTTGATATACACTTCAAAAAGGGTGCTGTAGAGATGTTATCGTGGAGAGACTGGAGGACTGAGGCATCTCTAATAAAGACCCAAACAATGGACAGCCTCTCTCATTTCCAACCCTGTCCAATGGAGCGTCTCAGTAGTACCCATTAATTTGGACACAGTTCTGGCTAAATTACATGTGTTCCACCTCTGTGACATTTTAAATGCAATTAAAAGCTGGTTATGGAAGTGTGCGCGGACTTCCCTGTGATGAAGGGAAATCACTGACGTGATTAACATGCAAACGAGCTCACGCTGGCAGACTAGATTGGGGTTTGAAAACCTCAATTACTTTTGTGTGATTATCTATTTACCAGTACACAGATTTCCATTTCTCATCTCCAGCCGAGTTCCCCGTGCACGAGCCTCAATTATACGTGGCACACCTTTATTTATGATGCGCACGACGCTGAAATACAAGCTGCGGTTATTTTTCACTGTGATATATTGCGTCTTTACAGGGCTGCTCATGAGCCGGGGCCACCAGACCAACGCTTCCTAATGCTGAACCATTTGCTTTGTGAGCACTTAATATGATCTTGATCCCCACCACCCTACACACCCAATCCATCCATCCAACCCCTATTTAAACTCAGTTTAATCCCCCCCCACCCCGACCCCGTTAGACAGCAGGGAGAGTAATGGACAAAGGGCAACCATTTGTCCTTTTCAACTGAATGATATGCTTTAACATTTTATTGATTTCTGAACTCAAAACTATAACACTACAAAAAATTAAAACCTTTACATGGATGACTTTGTATGTGTGTGTGTCTTGTGTGTGTGTTGAGTCTATTATCTGGAGACTAATTGCAGGTGAATATCCCAACTATATCAAGTGGAGGATGAGAGGAAGGTGTGGAGTGAAATGAACTGCAGAAACACTCCGGGCCTTATAGTATGTATCATTTTGTTGATGCAATTATTAAAGTAACGCCTGGCAGCACAGGAGGAATGCAATTTAATTCATTTAAACGGCTGAATAGTAACAGAATTACACCTTCTTCTTTTTTTTTGGGGGGGTTAAAATTTACATTCAAAACATACATTTTTCAAGCAGGCAAGATTTAAAGATACAGAATGAAACCCGTCCAACTTTTTGTTTAAAGGAAAAGAAACATGAAGCAAAAGACTGAAAAAATATTCCAAAAAAAAAAACACACAAAAAATTAATGAACTACAGAACAGTAACTGTGCCAGTGTGTACTTGCTTTTCAACCGTTTTATCTGAAGTGTAATGATTTTTTAAAAACGGCATATAGTGCATGGTTTTATTGTTTGTCAGTGTTCCTGCCAGTGTTTCTCGGTGCCCAGGGACAGGGAGAGAAAGGAAGACACACATATCTGTGGCACAGCGAGGCTTTTCACATTGTGCCCAGCATACATAAAACATGCCCTGTTGCTTCAGCTGGAGCAAAAAGGAAAACAGTGCCATCAAGTGAAATTTCTGAGGATTCCTCAAACACCTCAGCAGATAGATCTATCACCTTATCACTAAAGGCAGTAGAAGGAGAGAGTCCTGTTTGGTAAACTTAAATTAGCAGTATTTATTGATACAAAATAAGAGCTTTTTTTCCTTGTCAATGAAATACCTCATAAAAAAAAAAAAACATTAAAAAAAAGTGTAATTAAAATTATTCCGCACATCTGCATCTTTTTTCAGATATTCTTCCAATCTGGATGGGAAGATTAGACACAAGAGCACCTCCCACTCAAGTAGTGAAATGATGAGACAAGCAATGAACATGAGGCTTTGCTGACTTCATGTTCAGAATCCTGTTTGAGGCACCTCAGGAACAAAGGGAATCATTATTACTATTTGAACTCAGTTGCCAGGACTTGGCTACAACACTGCTATGAGGTTGCTGGAGTAGGTAGGGAGAAGGGAAAAAAAAAAAAAAAAAAAAAAAAAAAAAAGCAGTGGGTGCAGCATATTGAGTGAGTCAAACTGGTGGTGACGGCTAGAATCACGAGTGAGAGAGAATAAAAGAGAGAGAGCGACGGGTAGAGCTTAGATAATAGTAGATAATGGACAATTAACTCGGGCTGGTAGTGCGGGCTGCAGTGAATAGCAGCTTGTGGTGCAGCAAGTCCCCGATCACCACTCAGCCATATTCACATTGGGAATACAGGCGATATCAAGCTGCAGGCTACTGGGCCTCAGAGGTGTACACGCTGCATTAGCAATCTCCACAATGCCTTCAAACAATGCTAGATACCAACAAAGTGTCCCAAAGTGCAAACGCAAGCACTCTGCCGATGGGAAGTCTGTGGTGCCATAACCTTGTCCATTGTTTCACGTCCTCTCGCCATCAAAATAAACCCAGGAGCTGTAAATCCATTAAAACAAGTGACATACTGCCATTTCTGGGCTCAGACATGGAAATTAGCATAATTAAACCTATATAAAAGCTAATTGCATAAATAAATGAGTGAGTGTCACTGCTGTGCATCGCACAAACAATGCATGTGTTCACATCAAGGTCCTCAGAAGTGTTTTTAACTGCCCACCCAGCCTTCCCCAACCCCCCTTTCAAGCTCCATCTAAATCTATTGATCTGTGAAAACATGGGGACCCAGGGGAGGCAATTCACTTAATATCATACATCTAATGATGAGATGAATAACGATTATACTATTTGGTAATTAAACGTCTTACAAACCATTTAACTGACTGTGCGTCAGGAGGGGTCGCTGGAGGTCGTAACAATTGTTTTTCATTTCTTCGCTCAGCACGAAAGCAGGAGACACATGCGGGAGGTAAGGCTGGGGGTGAAGGTAGAAAACAGTGCAAGACACAATGGTGAAAACACACTAATGATTGTTAGCAGCTATGGCACTAATCCCTAATGCTGTCAAGACTTTGAAGGGAAAACAATTTAAGAAGAGGCGAAGGGAACGCAGGAAAAAGCCAGACAAACATCTTAGCCTGACGGGATTTGCGTTTTTTTTTTTTAAATCTATATATTTAGAAATCTCATTAGCTCGCTTGTGCGTCCTTTCACAATAAGAGATAAGTGTGTGAGAAAAATAAGCCCATATTTATTGGTGAACTGTAAATACATGTGAGAGAAGAAGGGGGGTTATGTACAGACGCCTTCACTCTTTGCAAGAATGTGTCTGATCCACACAAAGGTGTGTTAAACACACGCTCTGAGAGCCAATTTACTGTCAACATACACAACCCTAATCCCTACTTACAGGCAGTAATTACCCAACATTGCCATGTCAGTGTGTTGCTGTACGGACAGGCAAACTCCAAAGGCCTGTTCAGGGCTTATTATTCAACTGTAACGTACTGTACACAGTGAGGAAGGGCGAGACAGGGAAGGCAGGTGGAAAAGGTTCGACACGTTTTCGGGGGGGGGTTATGAAACAGACACACACAGACGTCCAATCACTCTGTCGAACTATCGGCTAACAATGCCTTTCTTCTGTATCTGCTCCTGGCACATTCATACAGCATTTACTGTCAGAGGGATGTGTGTCATGCTCCTGGCTCCTTATTGAATGATAGCTAGTAAACATTGTCATTCCAAAGAGAGACAGGATTAAAGCCTGCGTCGCCCATTGAGAGGAACAGTGCGCGGAAAGAGAACCAGAACAATAGCCAAATGGAGGACGGTATCGCAAGGGTCCAATGTCTGCCGTGATGAATATGTGGGAGATTATAACCCATTCCATCATTTCCATAATGTAAAACTCTCTTTCTTCTTCGCCTGCCGACTATTCACTAAATAAATGAGAAAACTATCACCCGCGCAGAAATATTCGACAAAAGGCAGAAAGGGAGGGTGACTGAGTTTTGAATGACCCCCGTGCCTTTGACAATACGGGCGCTGTCCGGACACATTGGGGAGCAGCAGAGTGAGTGAGACCTGCTAGGGTATTTATCACCGGGCACAATGCAAATGTATTACCATGTCACCTATACCACTTTACAGCACCGAATGGAACCACGGCGAATACAAGAGAGTTTTATATAATGCCAGGTGGAAATATGAATGTGGCTTTACTGCCTCGCTAGCCCTCAAAACTGAGGGATCATTCGGTGGACGCTGGTTTGAAAAACCTGTAGCCACAAAGAGTCAGCGCTTGCATTTAACCAGTATGCTAAGTAGCCTGGCTAATAAGTCTTTCCAACAAAAATCATTTGAATTGGCCTGACTGACAACGGTTTGAAAGAACTTCTGAAAAGAAAAGTAGAATTACAGAGTTCAGAGTAAAGAGAGCGTGAATAAAAGAAGTTGAAATGATCAAGTCTACCTTTGGCTGTGGGTGAGTTAATAACTTTTCTTAAAAGACTTTTTGAACATCTGCGAAAGCTATCTGGTTAAGTATGGCTTCCGGGGGAAATTCATCCAGTGCAAAAAAATAAGTGTCCTTCACATTATGAAGTTATACTATACAATATACTGACTGTATACTATGGACTGACAATATAAGACTTGACTGCAGACCCTTGAATCCAACTGTCCTTTCAGAAGAGCTCCTCAAAAAACATTAAACTTGTGAAATTCCTGAGCCATAGAAAATATCTCCCCACTCCGCTCACACCTCAACATCACTGACACCTTTGCAGCCCTTCACTTGATGTATGTGTTTATGTGTGTATGTGAAAGAGAGAAAGCCTGAGCCTGTGTGTGTGTGTGTGTGTGTCATCTGCCCGATCACTGCAGTCTATTCCAAAGATTTCTCCCATGGTAACCTAGTTTATTTACTTTATATACAATATAATGCTTCAGTGAACATTAGCAACTTGGAGACACAAGTTTCAATCAGTCGTCTGGTGGCCGTGTGTGCATGCCCGCGTGTGTGCTCAGCCAGGTGCAGAGAAGAGATGAACACGGCCGCCAAAGAGACGGCGCGGCTTTAAAACCGAAAGGACTGACAAAGAGGTCCCAAAATAATACAAAATAAAAACGGACAGCGGGAGAAGAGGGAGAGGGGAAACAAAAGGACAGCAGAAAAAGAGGAGCAGGGCAAAAAAGCCAGAGAAAATAAACTGTGCAGGACAGCGGGGAGAAGAGGCAGCGGTGGGTTTCAAAAATAAAAGAGAGACGCAAATAAAAAGTGATATGGTGCAAGGAAAGTGAGAGAAAGGCCGACAAAAGGAATGACAGAAAGACAAAAACAAAGTGAAAGAGAAAGAATGAGAGAAAGAGAAAAAGGGAGGAAGACAAGGTGTTTTCCCTGGGTAGCGTGGAGCAGGTCTTGTCCAATAAACACAGGTGAGCGGCTCGACAGGCCAGGACCACCAACCTGACTGACAGCTGAGAGCTCTCACTGACCACCAGCTTTATGTTACATGACATGAGGAGTGCAACTCAACTGACAATGAGAAACTGCCTGCATCTATCAGAGTGCGGGAGGGAGAGGGGGGGAGTGGGGGCAAAAGCGCACACATACACCTCTTACGCACACGTGCACGCGCGGCTGTTTAAAGCGGCGTCCATGCACCGTGGCCGCAAAGTTGCAAAAAAACATCCACTCTCTCTTGCATGCACACACACAGGAGAAAAGCCATGCCATTTCCCTTCACAGGTGAGCAGAAGAAGGAAACACCCTGGTGCTTCAGTTACTTAGTGGGAGAGAAAGTGAGGAGTTGTAGGGTAGGTGGGTGGGTGGGTGATTGGGGGTGGCAGCAGAGGGGTAGAATGTATGCTGTGTGCCGACTGAATCTTTTCCACATGACGGGCCTCGGGCTGTTTTTGTCAACTGCACTCTTGAGCAGCAAGGAGTCAGGTAGTGTGACCACATGATTGCCCAAGAGGCACTGTGGTGGGAGAGGGAGAAATGGGGAGAGAGAGAGAGGGAGTGAAAGGCAAGAGAGAGAGAGAGGGAGTGGGAGAAGGATCGGGGGGCCGGGGACAAGACCGATGCAGCACGCATGATGAGGTGTAATCACAAACCCCATTCAGAGTGCAGTGGAGTTTGTCAACATACACACATTCACATTCCACTGTCTGTCAGCTCTATGACCCAAATCGAGCATGCTGTGTGTGAGCGAGTGTGTGTGTGTGTTTTTCCACACACACACACACACACACACACACACACATACACATACACACGGATGCTTTCTGCCCATTTCGCCTCCAACCAGGTAGTAACGGTTGCACTGTCTGGGCTTGTGGTTTGTGGTGGGGAAGTCAAGATTCCAAGCTCTTGTAGGATTTCACTGCCGTCTGTATCCCTTTTCAACCCGCGATCAAGTGATCATTATGAACAAAGGACTTGGCTTGTTGCCTCTGGAGTAAAAGCTTTTTCAGTGGCTGTGACCGTGTGGTTTGATTTGAAACTTTTACGAAAAAAAAAAGAGAGCGAGAGAGAGAAAGAATAAAAGCTACGGCGGGGGAAGGCACTCATCTCATGTAGGTATCTTAAGAATGTTACGCCAAAGACAATAAAACTGTGTTAAAAATCACAATAAAAATATTCAATGAAAAAGTTTCGTTGGGTTTTAGTTTGGAGGCCGTTATATTAAAACTTAATGTACAAAGACATGAACTTTAAGAAACAATCTGAATGCTGTCATTCCATGTAAATGCAGATCAAACTAAATCTCATTACATACTTGACATGGAACAGAACAAACAATCTCATTACATTTATACAAACCACTGTGTCTGATTTAGTCAAACAATGTAAGTCTCATTTCACTACAGGAAGCCAAACCCCTCCTTTGTCACATTTTCTTAAGAGGTTGATATAAGTACAAAAAACAGACGCGTGTTTCCTAGAAACCAAAAACAAACAGTGTGTGGCAATATTAACATAATGTTTTTTTTATGATTAATGTTTAATGTTTTTAATTTTGGAAACCTCTCAAATAATACGATGCAGCAGTGATTTGCCTGCAGCTCTTTATACTGTAACACGGATATAAATAGAGATCAGGTTAGAGGGTTAAAATAGTGTAGATTCGGTTTACGTCATGAATGACAATATCCCTATAAAACACTGGACTGTGAGGGGGCTAACATAAACTGAGGGCTATGTGTGCAGGCTGAAAAATGAGCACGCGTGACAGTTTGGTGATAACACACGAGTTCAATCTGTCAAGACAATCAGCATTTAGACCTTGGGAGAAGAATGCGCGACTGTGTGCAACCGATTCATTGGACACGATCACCTGCGAGTGAAGCCACTCATAATTCTTCCCACCTGAAATAAGGAGTTCAAACTCGTGTCAGGCTGCTCTGATGTCATGCCTGCCTCGGGTTGAGTTTCACAATAATCTCAGGCTCTTGGAGGGATGCCATCGAGTCCAGCTTCCGCACCCAAGGTTTCTCCAATTAAATTGCAGGGAAAGAATAACACGTGAAACACTAGATCCCTGCTCGTTTATAGAAATTAAGATGGTGCACGCAGTATTTGCAATCAGTCATTTCTAAAGTATCAGTCATCTCTACTCTGAGGTGTACATATACAAACCTATTGGAGGGGCCCCACAATATGAGGAGGCCACCTTTGCTGAGAAATTTAATCTTTCTCTCTAATAATTTACAAAATCACATATTATTCTGCGAAATAGCATGAAGACTTGGCATTTTAAACAACAGCTGGATAAAAGAGAAAGAAAAAGAGAGGGGTAGCATAGGCAGCCACGAGGATCAATAGCCTCATTGAGCCTCTTTATCTTCTCCTTAAGGAATGATGGCAATACTCATTCTGAGCCCCCTCACCTCCCTGCTTTTTACTCCATTCTCATGGCAACTGTGCACTCTGGACAAACACTCTCCATGCAATCTCTTTTCTTCACTCCTCCTTGCCGCTTCATCGCAGCATCCTCTCTGGTTTTTCTGTTCTGTCCCTCCGTCGTTTCTCTTTCACATAAGACCCGTGCAAAGATAAATACATGACACTTGCTAAAGAAAGACATCTGAAATGTTCAGATGGAGTCCAAGAGATCTGGACTCAATTCAGCCCTGTTATGTTTTTCAATGTGTGATGGGTTTCATATGGGGAATTCGCACCAGCAAAAAGGACCAAAGGAATAAAGCTGTGGATATACATATCAGGTGTGAAAAAGATTTCCTCTGCGGATAAAATGTAAGTACGATTCCGGGGTCTATATAAAAAACAGAGTGGCTCCTAATCCGAGGGATCGGCAAAGGGCAGGACGTCATTGGTCCATCCACTTTTGCTCCAATTTGCTCCCAGCATGACACTATCAGACCCTAAACCAAACCTCATTAAATCAAAATATGGAAACTTGGGGAACTTCCAAAACTTCCAACTTTTCTCCCTCCCCCGAGCCTAAGTGTGAAGACAAAACAGTGGACCATAGAGAGAAGGGTGCATGAAGAACAGCAGCAGATCCTTGGGACTGAGAGCAAAAGGGAAGGAAGAGAGGGAAAGTAAACCTTTGATGAGTAAGACTTTTTTTGTTAAGCGAGGGGGCTTAACTTTAAAATATTCTGGGTGGCAGTGAATGGGGGATTGACCAATGGCCCTGATCTCAGCCACACACTGGGCCACTGGGGTTAATGGTGGATAAAGATTAGAAAAAAAAAAGGGGTTGCTTTGCCTGATCTCCATCCACCCCCACACTCCACCCTGCAGTTTTCACCTTCTCCACCAATCCCAAATCAGCTAGACAATGGGGGCTGCCAATGGGGAATGATCCAAGTCCCTTTGATTTCTGCTTCTACCCCCTCGACTGCTCTGAGTGCCCAGGGTAAAGACCCGTGGAGGTTCCCCCTGTTTGCCCACTCACAGGGACGACAGTTAGCAGGCTCAGAGAAACCATTTGAGGATTGGAAATGGAATGACAAGAGGTCTCTGATCTATGACAAGAAATCAATTTCAAACTGGAAATGTGAGCAGGGGGCTGTTCAGTCCGAACTGCAGCTTCTTTAAAGCAGCCAAAGATATACTTAATTGCCGTAGATTTTTATATACGTCCACATCGGATGTACGGCTTGAAGTGTTCGGGCAATTACGCTTTTTTTGCAATGATTAGAAGGACTTTTTTAGGCCAGCAGATATGCAGTAAGAGTTCAATCTTTGAAGATTTAACTGAATACTAGACAAATTAAGAACTAATATTTAAATCTCTTTTAGGGGGAAAGGAAATCTGGACTCTCCTTCACTCTAGAAAGATGGGACCTTTGGGGAGGTAGACCTGGTTCTGCAGCCAAGCCACTCAGCATCTTTGCTCCTGCCCATATGCTTTAATCATATCTATACCTCAAAAGGTGCCACTTCACAATGATATACTAAGATAAAAAGATTTAGGTGGTGGCAAAATATCGAGATAAACCTACTGTATGAAGTTGAATATTGCTCTCTCTGAATCCAGGCCAAAGCAAAAATCCATATCCACAGAAAGTCACGCTGCTCTTTTGACTATTTGAATGAGTCATATTGTAATGAGTCATAGCACATTAACCATACCTGTAGCAAATCATCCCATCTTAACATTCACACACACACACACACACACAGACACCACACTATTGACTCAAAACTTGATTCTTTACTGCCAACAACATTAAAAGTTGTAAAGTGTTTTTTTTCTCACCATCACTACCTGAAAGTGTTTGCAAGAGATCTAATCAATAGAGTTGCCACATTGGAGATATAATTGGTGATTCCTATTATGTGACCTGAGATTCCTCACACTCATTTGTGGACTCACCTGGTGACAAATACCATCCTGTGTCATTAGCTTGGAAAAAACATGTCAAAACATGTCAAAGTTTTGCAGGACTACAAAGATGAAGGTTCAATCGAATAAACTCAAAGTTGAATTTATTGGATATGAACTGATTAACAGATGATGATCTCGGTATCTGCCATCAGTTACTCTTGTACTGCGCAAATGCATGAATCTCCCGCATCCCACAGCTTTTAAAATGATGGCATTTTAACATTAATGGCTGTAAATTATGTGAAGTTGTGTCCTTAATACAGGTTTAAACACTTTAAATATGAAACTGGGTTTTTTTTTTTCAAAAAAAGCCCTGCACGGCTGTTTTGTCCTTTCAGCACCCAGGATTGTGTTACTCTAAAACCAAACCCCACCAGCAGTTATGACTGATGTGGCTCATTACAGTGGACACATTAATCTTGGAAAAAAAACAAAAAAAAACACACAAAACACAACACCAGGCATGCAAGGACAATGAAAACAGCTTTCACTTACCACTCTGGACTTTACAGTGTGCGTCGTCTGCTTTTTTCTACGGGCGCAGAGTGCGCATATTTCATCCTAAAATGAAAAAAAAAAATGGGAATATAGATGTTTGGACTGAAAATATGAGTATGTTGAATAAAGCTGCATTCCTACCTTCTCTAGTGTCTGTGTAGCAAGCACAGAGTAATACATACCAGGTACACTAACTTCAGGTTACAGCTAAAATAACCCCGTTCATGTTATTCCATTATGTTCAGCTACAAATCTCAATCAAGACATCAAAAAATAAATAAATAAGTAAAAAAAAAACTGATATCCAAGCTTGCCCACATTTGTCCGCCATAATGCATATCATAACTTCTAAGTTAGAGTAGATTGAAAATCCTTGGGGTGTGAAAACCAAACAGGCACAACTGAAAGGTTGCCCAGTGGAGGGGGAATTCTATCAAGGTGGACAAGATGAAGATTTGTTACATTTGAGCGAGGGAATGGGGGCCCCCTTGACCTCCACTAGCCACTACAATCACACAAACACAGTGGGGTGAACACTGCAATGAAAGACAAAAAAAAATAAAATAATAATAAAATAAATGAGATATTTTATTCAAACAAAAGAAGACATTCCTTAAAAAGAGTTTCACTTCGCTTTCACTTTCAGAATACACTGTAGGTTACTGTTCATTTGAACACTGATCCTTGAAAAGACACCCTTAATGCGACTCTAATCTTTCTCAAGGTTAAGGATTCTTTGACAGATGGACATGAAGGGACCGTGTTCAAAAACTCACCCTTTGGGAGAAAACTTGCTGCTGTTGTCCGTCACAGGAGTGGGAGGAATCCAGCAATGTCAGCTATCTGAGGTAAGACAAAACAGAAAGTATACCATTAGTGCGAAGCTTGTTTTTTTTTTTTAATGTCTTCCTGACACATTTAGTGCTGCTGTGGACATGTGTGGACTAGATTGTACCTTGCATAACAATTGTCTCTATGGCTTGTAGGCGAAAGCAATAAACTCTGGAACAACAAAGTGCACCTGGATTTTGCTGGGAAGCATGAGAACATGTGTGTGTGTGAGTACATGCACAAACAGGCAATGTACTGTACAGTACACTACGCCCTCCCCTCCTGCATCCCATCAGCCACACACACACACACACTCTTCACTCACTCACTCACTCTCTCTCTCTCTCAAGTTAAAAGGTGCAGTGCCTGGAAGGCTCAAGCTCTCAACGCCCAAGTAAATCACACTGTTAACCTGACACGATTGATTTCTCATGCAGGTCCATTCAGCTGTCTGCATCTAAGTACACATGTTATGGCAACTGTATAATTTAGAGACCATTAGTATTGATGATTTTTTGTGTTAATCACATGCAGCAAGGGTGCACAATACAACGACTGTAGCTACAGATTGCTCTGGACATTTTTACTGCACATACATCACATTCAGAGCGATAAAGAAAAAAAAAAATGTAACTGCCCTCAGTGACGAGGATTGTGGAGGCAAATTTTTTTTGCTGTTGGGGGCACGAGGGGCACAAAATGGCCTGGATGTTCCTCTCTGAGGTTTTTTTTTTTTTTTCCTCTCCTCTTTCCCTTTTATTCTCCCAGAATTCCAATGACCCCTACAGGCAACCGACGACTGCTGAATCCTGAGGAATGTGCTCTCTGAACTGTACAAAAAGCCCTCAGCTCAAAGAGCACAGCTGAAAACAAAACATGCCAACTGCTATAATTTTTCACTGTTTTGAGTTTGTGGAAAATGTTGCACAGATTGCAGTGCAACATTTGCTCGGAGTGGGCTGTGAGGGTTTGAGGAGGGGGTGGGTGGGCGGGCACCAAAGAGTGCTGGGAAAACAGACGATGAAATCATACGATTAAATTGTATTGTGTACGTACATGTGAGAAACATTGTTCTATGTATGGAAAGTAAAAAAGGTGACCACAGCTGGAGTGAGATTTTGCAAAAGGCCTAGCTGCACGGGACGAGTAAAACAGGCAACTTTAAAGTGAAGAAAAAAAGAAAACAGTTTTAAACATAATTTAGATATTAAACATTATTTCAAGTAAATAGCCCTTTACTTCAAATGATTTGCTGCTGAGTACACATCTGGGCTGTGCAGATGTCATATTTTATTCACTGGAAAAGCATTAAGAATGCTATTAGTCTGCATGACCTCCAATTCGTGGGGATTTACAAATACCACACATATCTTTATGCCAAATATAAAACCACTGGTAAATTCTATCAACTTATAAATATGGCAAATGCATTCAAGTATTCATGAAGGCCTAATAATGCTATAGGCTGATATTTACATAAAGCACCCGTGCACTAAGTCAAGATAAACTATTTAAGACCCGGACCACAAATACCTCCACACTGCAGAAAAAGGAGGGTCCTGCGATGAAAGAGGACATTATGCTAACAAGTCAGATTACTGTACACAATAACTTTATCTTAAAAGTAAATACCGTCCTTGGTGTTAGCAAAGGGGAGGGAGGGGGGCAGTATGGAAAGTCACTGGCAATATTTCTGTAGGGACCAAATGCTCCCCTTATCAGTGTTAGTCGAGCAATTCAGGCCCGCCCGAAGAAAGATGAGTCTTCAAACTCATTCTATTCATGGTCAGACGTGTAATTACCCTCAGCTCACAGTCTAGACGTAACCGCTTTCACAGTATTTAAGACCCCCTATGCAACGCACGGACGCCAGCTCCTACTACCGAGCCCTGCACGTTAAATCTGTGGGCAGATAAATTAGCGAAGAATGCAATAAAATAGACACAATGAGAGGAACTTTATCCTCCCCGCTGCTAAATGAGATTTCTTTGAAATGCAGATCAGTGGCTCTAGATTAGTGAATTTTAGCTGCTGTCAACATCATAACAAAATACAAATGCGATTGTTCGCTGGGGCCTTATCTCCTTGCTTCCATCTGTTGGCTGGTTATTTACTCCCCCCTGATTTACTATGCAGATCTAAATAAGTCGCATCAAAAGGAGGGCTTACTGCACAATGCCTTCTTAAGCTTCTACATCAAGGTATTTGAAAAACCGGTAGTCACATGAAAAGGCTGCCCATCAAAGGCACATCTCTAATGAACTCTCCCATATCAGAGGGGGCTTGTGGGGCCTGGCTTTAATGCCGTCTGTGTGTGGAGAGAGGGAGAGAGAGAGAGAGAGAGAGAGAGAGGAGCAGAACTACAAATCAGACCCACCAAGCCATGGCAGAGAAAGAAGGAGGAGGAAGACAGAGAGGGGGAGAAAAGAAAGGAGAGGGAGGAGAGGGAGGAGGAGGAAGGCCTCAGTTATCAGATGAGATTAACACAGCACAGGCACTAGTCCTAGGTTTTTCCATCCATCTGACTCTCAGGTCTAGGCTGAGGAAGAAAGGACAACAATAGCACTAGATTAGAACACACAGGTTAGCCAAACTGGACAATTAGAACAAAAAAAATCAACTTTAAGCAACCACCTTTAAAGTTACTCTGAATACTGTATCCTTCAGGCTTTTTGTACAACTGGGCTTTAAATCAAAGAGTATTAATACATCTGTCAGAAAAATGACAAACCAATCCAGTTCTCAGAGGGAGATTCTTGGACTGTCAAAAACAGGAGGAAAAAGAAAAAAGCATACACAGCTGCCCTCCCTCCTTCTCATTCTCCCCAGGTCTGCAAACAGCTTTGGTAATCTCGAACAGAGCTTTTGCATTACGCTCCTGCAAGAACCTTTAATTTCATGGTGTATTTGTTGCATTCAGCGCACAGGCCGGATTACAACCGACAATCTTCAGACTTATGCGGGGAAAATAAACTGCATGGAGAGATCATGATCTGTTAGCCACCCCACCAACCCCACCCACTGCCATCATCGCCGCCACCGTCCTGCTTTGTAGCTGTGTGTCTGGATGAAGGGGAGACCCCCACCAACAAGCATGCAGTTTACCAGTGAACAATTAGCCCCGGAGCAAGAGCAGGCCCGGCACTGGCACATGTGGTTAAGAGGCGTGCGCTGCGGGAGAGCGCCAGATGATGAAGGGACGAGGATGGGAGGAGGGAGGGAGGAGGCAGGGAAGAGGACGCTGAGGCTTGGGGGGGGGAGGAGGTGTGTTGCGTGTGCCAGACACGCGTGTGCCAGTTTTTGGCTACTGGGCAAGTCCTTTCCTCATTCAGTTACAGCTACTCTTCACAGAGAAGATAAAGACAGATAATTGGGGGGGGGGGGGGGAGGTTAACCCCGCTCCTCCATTCCAAGATTTTAGGAGCCCGTCCTGATTGAGCTGTAATGTGAAGGCATCCGATGGATGAGTCGCCTCGCCACGGAAACCCAACTTCTCGTCCCTCCCCTCACCCCGCCTCAAGCGTCTCTCTGCTGTGCAGCATGCCAACTGGGCCCAGTGCCAGTCGCATTTGCAACCACGAGGGACCGTCGTCTTTTCGCCTTGCCTAATGAAATGACAAAACAACAGATTTGCATATGCAGAAACAGGTGTTGTAACAGGTTTGACTCCTCTTGACCCAAGCCGTGTTAAAGAGAGAAAATGCGGAGAGAGAAAAAAAAACATGCAGGAGAAAAAAAAAAGAAAAAAAAAAAAAAGGAAAAGTTTATGACCAACAGCTGCCTGGAGGTATTTAGGCTCTAATGGGCACTCAAGTTTGCACCATCTGCCCCACTGCTTGCCAGAAGTGACAATCTAAATTAAAAACCACTCATCAAATATCATAAAAATAAACCATTGTTTTGCTGCCTCCATATGTCGTGGCCATTTCATGTCGTTCTCAGAGAGCAGCATTGGAGGCTGAGCTTTAAGGCCTATAAGCTGTGATCCAGGGAAAATCCAGAGAGCCGCACGGTAGCCTGTAATTACCCTCCCACCGATCCGCTGTCTTCAGACCAGAGCCCTGCGTCATCCTACACATTATCCAAGTCCATCCTCTCCACATTACAGAGGAGAAAACCTAACAGAGCCAATGTGGTGAAAACATGGCCATTGTTTAGAGTAGGATTATGGGTTACCATCCAAGAGCGCTAGCTGGGTGTTCAGATGGTGAAAGGAGATAAAATCACTACACTATACTTGCTTGTAACTAGATAACTGCTATTATGCTTTGTGCAAATGAGCATTTGCTGTGCCAGAAATCATGGCGGTGGAGTGTGTGTTGCTTTGAAACAAACCCAAAAAAGTGATGCGTTTCTGGAAATGTCAAACGTCTCCCCTCCATATTTTTGACCAATTTATGTCCTGACCCAAAGGGCCTGACGGGAAACATTCCTTTTGTCCTTTACTGAGAGACACAGCTAATGTACGACACCCCCGCCACCCCGCCAAACCCACTCAACACCACCACCACCACCACCCAACCCCCCACTTTCATTTTTCCTCCTGTTTTTATTTAGACGAGTGAGACAGAAGGAACAAACCTGAGACAGTCGTGACCCTGCGCGAGTGTTGTAACTTGGTCTAGAGCTACACCGGCAGAAGGCAGCACCATATGCCCTCAGCCCCGAGCTGGATGCTCTTTCTGCAGCCTAATGTGCCTGTCAAAAACTGTTACTGTCACTGCCCCTCCTCTCCATGTTTTTTTCCCCTCACACAACATGTTTGAAATAAACATTGGTCCCCCTCTTACTCTATGCGCTTCTCTGGGTAAAGAGGAAAGGTCCTTGGAGATGCGATTCAGAGTGGACGCAGTAACTGTTTGGTTTGTGTTTCTGAGCAGGATACATATGGCTGAATTAAAAACTAATCATTTTTTTCCACATCATTACACAGGTTGTCATTAATCAGGTTAGAAATGACAAAAGGAAGTGCAACTTTCTTACTATCAGCATGTCTATCACAGCTCTACTAATCAAATGCGGTCTTTACTGAAAGATGCCAAACATTTCTTCATAAATGGACCTTAAAACAATGGGTGAGTTAGCTACCACTACTAGCCTCGGTGCTGTCTCACATGAGGTTTGACTGTCTCCGAGTGACAGGCTGATGGCTGAATGCGGTCTGAGCAACAATGACCTTGCCTTTTACCATGAGTGACCCTCTATCTTTAATTCAGGGCAAGACCCCCCAAACCCAACACATTTTTTCACACCAGGACACTGTCCATCTGACCGTGACTTGAATAAAAGCCGCCGTGCTTTCACACCACACTGACCAGCAAGTAAACATGCAATTGTTAACTCAACAAGGAAGGGGAGAAAAAAAACACGGAGGGCAGGGAGGGAAAAAAAAAAAAAAAAAAAAAAAACACGAGCAAGGTCTGTGGTTGCTGTCGGTGTGCTGTGATTCAAATGAGTGCATAGTTTATTGGATAAACAGACTGACAGGTCAGCTAATGTTACGGGCCAAGCTTGCGGCAGCTTGGAGTGTCAGCTCAACGGGAGACTATTAACTACAAGGTCAAGACTACCGTGCCAAGAGGTGAACTCCAAACCTTATGAAAAAGCATAAATTATTTTACACAGCTTTAAAAGAAACACTGTGTACACAAACCATGTGTTTGTTTTATAACTTAGCATGCACGTCCCTTTCCATTTCACAATCTGACACACTGTGAGGTTACACGCATCAGCCAAAAGCTACTTGGCTTGTGAGAGTTGGGTCATTTGTTTGCGGCTTTACAATCCTTGGAGGGAGGTATGATGACGTAAGACGTGATATTTGCAAAACAATCTTTGCGAGATATATTTGACACTTGATTGTTTTGGTAAGTAAATATATATCCACGTAGTCTTTTTAAACTTGGCCAAGCAAACATGAAACCCATAAAAAAATAAACAAATTCTATGTGGGGCTATGAACTGAGGTGAAACAAAAGTAAGCCGCTGACTGACTCTTTCTTCAGATAGCTCTTTACTCACCGCTGTTTTGGGCAGCCTGCAATCTCCTTTCTAATCCTCATCCCCTGACCCCACCCTGTGCAGCTTTCTCCGGCCAAGGACTCACAACGTTCCTTGCTCACAACAGTGTCGAGTCGGGCTTAAGAAGTGACCCAGAGCGTAACTAAAAAAGTCTGAGCTGTCTCAAGACTCTTAGTAACCGTGGCACACAAAACATCATTACTGTGATGTGGATAATTACAGTCCAAAAAGGTGGCCTCTTAAGCGTGTAATACACTCTTTTATCTTAAGAAGTCAATCTCTCCGAGTCTGACAGCTTGCAGCATATGATCCTGGTAAACAAATACTTTTGAGCGGCACAAAAGTGCCATTAAAGGCCAAAACTGTCAACACAAATTCCACTCTTACAGGGGGGAGGGAAGGAGAGGAGGGGGGGAGAAAAAAAGGGACTTGATCACTTCTGGTTGCTTTAACTTGCATGGAGGTTGTCATGGAAACATTTCTGTGAACTTAACGGGATAAAACCTGAACATTTGCCATTTAATTGCCTTTAAGCCTAGTAACAGGGCCAAGTTAGCTATATGTGAAAACAATGAGCTTATCCACGTAACCTACACAGTGCAAAATGTTTCGAAAAGTGAAGCTGGTGCACCACTCCCGGGATTTTTTTCTTACCCATTTCTCCCCCAAACGCAGCAACACCTCAAGGGTTGAGCGAGCAGTCTGTTTCATTACAGAGGTGTTGGGGGATGGGTGATGGTGCAATTCAAAAGCTAGTCCAAAAGTGTTTGATTGCTTAAGAAGTAGTCTGACTTAAAACAGAATTGACATGATCTGTGCATAAAAATCCGCTTTCTTGGACATACTCTAAATTTGCACCTATAGCAGCAAAAGCTTCTGTGTTCACAGTAAACGCACACAAAGTTTGCACAGGACTCTCAGAAAATACAAAGAAATCGCAAAGCGTTTTCTACCTCAGCTCCGCTGGAAGCAACAATTTCCACATCTGAGATAAAATCATGCATCAACCGGTGTTCATTGAGCTGAAAGCTGAATCTTAATTTTGATAAATGATTGAAACGTATGACAGGGTATACACATTAATCCTGTGGAGGACATTCATTTTCCTATTACCATAATGTAGAGCACGACCGCCCGATGATAAATGCAGCAATCAAAAAATGGACGCAGAGTGGGGAGAGTCGGGGTAATAAGTGCACTGCTCCCAACAACGGTCAGTATTGGAGGGAGACTAATGGCAAATCTCTCTCCATCTCTCCCTTTGCCTTGAAGGGAAAAAAAATGCATCCTGTTTAACAAAATCAAGTGACCCTATAAGCACATACACCGCCCCGGCAACAAGTAAACAAGAGAGTATGGACTGTTTTAAACATGCTTTAAGAAATGATTACAGGGGCACTTCAACAAAGGGGCTGATTGTGCACTGTCGCTGACATATTTCACAAGGGGCATTTATTGCCGCCTGGCCTTTGAAGAGTGAGAGCTGCTGAGTGAGGGGGGAACTGGCCCACACCTGCATAACTGAGGAGGGAACACCTGTGCACCCTGCGGCTTGAACAAGGAGGGTCGATCCAGCTAATCCAGGGGTGAAAGCTGATCAGAGGACAGGCCCGAAGAGTTCAGCAGCTCCCCACTACCTTGTTAGCCTTCTCTTTACCAAAAAAAAAAAAAAGTTACATCTATTGATTTTGGGGCTACAGTGATTGCACGAGAACGGTGGCAAGACACAGAGAGTGAAATAGAGGAACTGAGCAGAAGCTTTTATGAGCTTTTAGTGTTTGGTAGTTAGAATTTGAAGTTAATCATTATGAAAAGTGATATGCTACCAGCTTCTCTGTTTGTTTCTGGACAAGGAAAAAAAAGATGGAATATAAAAATGGAGCAAGCAAGCACGGTAAGGTGTTGACTGCTGATAATCGATATTGATCATGCAGGTACTGGTCATGCAGATTGATAATCATACAACAGCCTGTGCTTTAAATCTAAATTTATTTGATTTGTTTCAGTGTATAGGCTTGAGCTCAGCTGTGACAATGGTATTTTAAAAACATTCATGGAAAAATGATTTTTAATATACAACCTCTGTGTGTCACAGGTGACTATACTATGCCTGCAACACTAAAGGAATTTTTTAAAAAACTGCAGTAATCCTGTTTGATAAATAAGATGCCATGTAGATTAAATATGTAATATAACTAGTTGTATTGCACACAATTAATTCACTTTTTAACTTCAGTTTTTCTTAATTTCCGCATTAAAGCAAATAGTCAACAAATTACAGCACATATAAAAAATATAGTAAAATAGCTTTCAGTCACACATATATGCGGATATAATCTGATATTATATGTCGTTAAAGGCGCGTATGGACCAAACACAAATCATGCAAATCAATAACATTCCCCAATTAAGCACATTTACGAACAGAATACGCTTTAATATGAGTTTTTAGATGTCATTTATCACTCGGCGCTAAATTAAAAATGGTTTATGAGCCGCAATTTGCGAGCGGCATTTCTTTTTGTTTAATTATGCTAAATGTGCGGATAGGAAACAATAAGTCGGCTTTTTAAAAAAAAAAAAAAAAGTCACCGTTCAGACCAGGCGAAACCTGGGCAGTGCTGTCTGAAGGACCTCGCGTGAAAATAGCCGAACGCTACGCTTAGGTGAAATATGTACACAGCTGCTCGCTAATTAAAAAAAAAAGAAGAAGAAGAACAGCCCACGCGCAACGTGGAAATAATACAGTTATAAGTGAAGTTACGAGGCGCTAGATAACGCACGAGTAACTTGTGGCCGGTGGCGGACCACCACCACTTCCTAATTCAAGTGTGCAGTGGACAGAGCAGTAAAAAAGTCAGAAGAGTGCGGAGAAGAAATAAGCTCATGGGCAGAGAAAAACTTACCACGAAAAAAAATTGTCAGGTATATTTTCCCCCTCGCGGTAAAGTCAAAGGGACACACCAGGTGAGAAGTCGTCGTCCTTCTCTATACTCGCACAGATCTTCACACGTGACTGTCCAAGTTCACCATAACGCAGGGAAAAAATGAACAACAAGCTGCAGAGTAAATAAAAAGCTCAAAATATTCCTCCGCTGGGCACCGCTGTCGGAGACACACACACACTCTCTCTCTCTCTCTCTCTCTCTCCTGCTGTCTCCCGTCAACGCCGCTGTTATTACTAATGCAACAGAGGGAAAAGCAGTACACTGAGTCCTGTTTGAATGACGCGCAATGCGAGGAAGACGCGGCTTGTTTTTTTTTTTTTTTTTTTTTTTTTTCTTTTCCTCGTTACGATTCAAACACACATCAAGCTGTATCCCAGCAAGCAAGTATATTTGGGACTAGAAAAACCCCCCAGGGGAGGCACTTGCTTGTGCGCGGAGGTTGTTATTTTTGGGCGTACTGCGACCCCGTGTGACGTCAGGGGCCACCTGCTTTCTAAACAAGAGGAGGAAAAAAAAAAAAGTATTTTTAAAAAAAAGTTTGGTCCCCCCCCCCAACACCCCACAATTTTTCAATCGTTTCACCGGCTAATATTTCTATAATAGCGGCCGCTCGTAGCGGTGTCTTGCGTTAGCAGGCTTCCACGGTAGTCACTCACTGTTGTTAGGTTGCGGTTGAACCGGTAAACTTCCAGTAACGGGTCCGGTCCCCCTCCGACCCCGAAAGATAAGTGCGCACCGTTGCTCTCTTCTGGGAAGCTCAGCAAGAAGTCGCTTTAATGCAAACACATCCGTAAGTGGGAACTATAAGAACACAAAGTATATATCCTGTAATATTCCATACTTTTCCCCCCGTGGTATCCCACTCCATAACGAGCACACATGATGACCGACATCTAACGTAATTTCCACCCCCTTGGAAAGATATTCTGATGAGAAGTTATGGGTCATATTTGTGTGTTTAAACTACGTCGCGTGTAGGAAATGTTTGATTATTGCTGTGCAAAAAATTAAAGCAGGGGATCGATGCTAAAAATGAAAGTTAACCTTCATTGGAATAGTGTTAATATTACAAACGGCATCATTTAGTGCAGACACTGCACGTTCAACATCTGTCCTGACACACATTTTAATTTTATTTTTTTTTAAAGAATCGGTATGCAGAGGAAAATACACCTATTAATGGTCGACTGGGAGTGTGTGCTGATGGGGAACCTGACTGTAAATATCTAACAAATTATTCTTCTTCTTATCATAAATATAGAAATACGCAATTGATTGTTTAATTTTGATACAACATGCTCTAAATTCCATCAAATAAAATCGCTGCTAAAATACAAACTTTATTGCAAAAAAAGAAGATTTAAGAAGATGTTTGACTGAAGGAATTTTTCTTACCCACTCTGTCATACCTTCACTAGGTAATTTAGCCTATTTATTCATTTAATAGTAGATCCGCAGCCAGTCGTACAGTGAGCAGCAGTTAAAATGCTTTGATTTGTTCAGTCTCGTCTTTCTTTTCTTCTTCTTCCAAACCGCTGAGACGTTCACGGTCAAGAAATGAATGACCAGATTAGTATCAACTGAAGAAAAAGAAAAGGTTGGAGATGGTGGTGGTCGGGGAGGGGGGCAAGTTTTTTAAACATGTAAGGAAAGCGAGAAGTGTCTCTTGTCTCTCTGTTTTTCTCCCTCTGCTGTCAACATTTTATTATTTCTATCGTGAAATGACTAATTGTGAGAAATGTGATTAGTACGTGGGTAAGAGGCTATGTTTGTTTTTGCTTCAAATGACAGAAACTCGGCTTGCACTCGGCGTGTCATTACTGCGTGTGTGTCTGTGAATTTAAATTGCCTTAATATTTTTTTTAATGGCGAAACACAAAAATAATCGACATCTCCTATTTACCCTCTTTAAATTATTATTATTATTATTATTCATGTTAATATTATAGAGTAAAACTTACTCAGTGCTTGTTTCCCCACATTGGTGATATGAAATATCTTGCACCGGTGCCTTACAGTGTAACCAGAATGTCCTAAAATTGGCCTAGCTCTGGAGAAAAAAAAAAAATTGCTAGTCAAATTTCTATTTGATGTGATGAAACACAAGATCCAGCTGAAAATATGACACAGGTATAGCATACTAGCTGCTATCTATGCAGAGGTATTAGTCTGTTCAGATTCCTGTGTTACTTTGTTTGTGCTTCAGATTCTAATTGCTATTAAAAACAAACAAACAAAAAAACAAATATGCAAGAAGAAGCAGGATCTGAGTGCTGATGAGGATGGGAAGGGGAAAACAAGTACCAGGGAATTGTGGTGGTGTGCTGCCACCTACTGGTCAACCGTGGCAACAGTCTGTACCAAGGGAACCCAAGACAATAGGTTCTAAAGATAATTTGGGAACTCTTCTTATGTCCCCTTTCCCTCTATATTAAATGGTTTCCCTTTAACGCTATCTATGCACGTGGAGCTCATTATCACAAAAGAAGTGCAAAATACAAATTCAGTTCTCTGAGCGTAATGTGACGTGTGTTTTACTCTGATCTCATAGTGCCATCTACTGATATACATTAGACGTACAAGTTCTCCGTTGATGAATTCAAAGGGTCGACAAATTACAGGAGCAAACACGCGACTGAAGACCCGCTGATTCAGCCCTTTGCTGATTTTCATCAGCATCAGTTTGTTGTGTCTGATATCTCGTCCACTTCCTTTCTGAACGTGCGTATTAAAAAGAGAATGACTAAAACGGGTTTTGCATGAATGGTTGCTGCTATCTTGTATTTAACTGTTAATGTACAGCATTTTAACACTTGTTCAAATATATCTGCACTTACAAAAGCTACAAAAGAGAATCTCTGATACTATTTAAAGACCAAACTGCAATTAAAAGTAAAAAGAGAACCTTCAGAGGCTTCAAAACCGTAGAACAAAGGGTCCTTTGAGGACAAAAAACCCACTCACCTACCTGTGAAGGATTGTATAACCGGCACTAAAGTCTATTTACAAGATATACTGGATTTTGGGGTATAGTTACACTGAATATCAAGAATTAGTTGAGCTTCCTATCCGAGACGGGGGCACACACACAGATACACTCACACAAACTCAATCTGCTACAAAGAACAGAATAATCTTCAATCTTCTGTTCCGAGATGCAGTGAACCTAAAAAATGAAGGCAGCCTCCAGTGGCAGTGATACGAGAGGACCTGTAGGTACTCAATCCAGATGCCAATATTCACTTAACACGGAGGCCTTTCAAGCGCAGCTATACAACTAATAATCATTTGGAAATGATGTAATTATCTATTTTTATTGACAGTCTGCACATGGAGGTCAGAGGTCAGAATCAGCTCCAGAGCATTTCACCTGCTGCAGGTAGAGTAGCATTGTCTTTGGAGACGCTTCAGTACTTCAGGTCATCTGCAGTATCCAACAACACTATGTAACTTCTCCAAAACAGTGTTGCTAATAGTTAACATTGTAAAATCAATAACTGAAGAGTTCTTTTGGAAAAATATCCTGTGCTTCATTGCACCACGCGTGTGTGTACCTGATCCTCTGTAACAAATTCTACCATTCTTTACTGTATAATATATTTAACAATTGAAACTTTTTTCCTTTTTTTACCAAAGGTCTTACAATTAATTCAGATGTAGACATCGAGGTCTGCACAAAACTTCAAATTCAACTGATAGTTGGACCAGTCTGGACCACAATGGAAGATCAGCTGACCGACCGTTGAATAGATCGACATTGCTGTGTGTACAGCAAGTTGAGTTGGCAGGAAAACATCTTTATGTACTTCATATTTTTGAAATATTTTTCATCCGCATTTTCCAAACTCTTAAAATGGGCAGTCTGATTTGAAACGAGTAGTAGTTTCTGTGAAACACAGACATGCAATGCACAGACATAGCCTGCATGCATATATCAGGTACTATTGACTTTTGCCTTTTTATTTCTTTTTAATATCCAGTTCAAGCAAATCAAAGCAAATCAAATATTGTCCAAGCTAATAATAAGGATTGCTAGCAAGCGGTATTCAATTTCACTTTATGCGAATCCTAAGCTAGCTTAAAGCTGTATATTTATATGCATATGTTAGATCACAAGGTGATGAAATGAAATGCACATTGCACATTGTAAAAGAGACTTATTGAAATGATCAGTAATTTGGTAAAGTTTCTGCTCACGGATAAGTACATGGCCTTTAGAACATGCAACCTTTCGGTGACATGACAGTCACCAGCAGACACTGTATCACACCATTATCCTCAAATCTAAATTTACATTCCAGCACGGATAGTAAAGTTAAAATGCAGATTGTTAACTTGGATTTGGGAATATTTTCACATTTGATGGAGAAAAATATAGATACCCAGTCGATAGATTTCAAATATAGACTTATTTTCATGCTAGTTTTACCTTCACATGCTTTATAAAAGCTATAATTTCATTTATTTATTTTGTAACTAGCAAACATATTGTGCAGGGATAACTGAGAGGAGAACTGGCCCGCCCTGGTCTAGTTATATATGTCCTATTAATAGGCCTAGCTCAGACTCTCAGTGAACTGTAACCGAACTCCATCTGTCAAGTCACGTCCTCTCCCTGCTCTCCCTTCTACAGTATCTCTGCAACCAGGCTAGGGGCACTCTGGTCTGTACCACCCTCCGAACCAGACAGACGGCAGGACGGGAAGACAGCTGCCTTTCAGACCATTGCACATTATGGAGGCTCTGTACATTCAGCCTTTAGAAGAGGATGGGGTGATGATGATGGAGGAGGAATGGGAAAAAAGTGGGGGGCAGGAAGGGGGAGGAATGGAGGCCTCAACTCCCGTGGGTTCCACCACAGACGAGGAAACAGATGAGGACTCCGAACCAGAGCCCCCGTCGGTCATTCGGAGGAAGGTGTCGTTCGCAGATGCTTTTGGACTCAACCTGGTGTCGGTAAAGGAGTTTGACAATGCTGAAGTGACAGAACCAGAAGTTAGCCAGGCCCCTGAGAGGGAGGCAACACGTCCCTCAGAAGAGTTCTACATGTCCTGTCTGTTTACAGTCCCCTCGTCCCCAGAGGAGTTGGACCAGAGGCTACAGGCACAGATGGTTGAGCTGGAAAGCATCGAGCTCCTCCCGGGAACCAGCACACTCCGTGGCATCATCAGGGTGGTCAACCTCAGCTACAGTAAGTCCGTTTATGCCCGGATAAGCCTTGACCGCTGGACAAGCTACTTTGACCTGCAGGCAGAGTACGTGCCCGGATCCAGTGATCGGAAAACAGACAGGTTTACCTTTAAGTATACCATGGTTCCTCCCTTTGAGAGAGAGGGAACCAGAGTGGAGATCTGTCTGCGTTATGACTCTTCAGTGGGCACTTTTTGGTCTAATAACAAGGGAATGAACTATGTGCTGTTCTGCCACCAGAAAGGACATCTAAATGAGCATGGGCCTCAAGTGCAAGAGGAGAGTGTCAGCTACAAGAGTAAGAGGAGCTGTCTCAAAGCTCAAAACAGGTTAGAGAACCTGATGCTGAATCTTTTTTTAACACATGCCTCAGCTGAAGGAAGTTACGTCACCCTTGTATGTCAACAATAGATGTCAATACATCAGTATTTAAATAAAATGAAGGTTACGTGGAGCTCTCAGGGCAAACGTGTCACAGCATTTTAAGTTTTGTGCCTGGCGGAAACTAAAGAAAGAAAAGGCAAGTGGAGATTTATTTTAATTTGACACAATATTAGTGTCTTTTTAAATTGTTCTGTTCTTCTCATTAGGTGGACAGACAAGTTAACATTGCCTGCTGGCCTGGGCACTTGTGTGTTTACAGTAAGCTGTTATGTAACTCTTGGATATTTGGACTGTAGAACACATATTGCCCATTTAAGGTCAGCCGTCTGTCCAGGTTTCCATAGCGTCTCATCATGGCAAGGGAAGCCAGATATCCTTAATTTATCCTCTTTGACAACAATTTCCTTTTTTTTTCTGCTTTTGGAACAATATGTCCTCATTGTGTATTTGTGCATGATCTAATCTGAAACACCAAAAATAACCAATATTATTTATTATGTTTCCTATTTTGGACTTTTATTGAACAAATCGTAGGAACAGTGCAGTTGTGACGAAGAAAAACAACAGCATAAAAAGTGTCGAGGGTATCTGATAAGACCATTTTGCTGTCATAAAAATTAGAGCTCTAAAAGTAAAAAATCCTAAAAGGAGCCACATTGAGGGTGGATGTGACGGAACAGGTCAGATCATCCCACACGTCACCACTCTTCTTTATATCCACCTAACAACCAAACACCATAAAATGAGACGAAAGATTAGAAAGTTGTGGAAACAAATTCAGCATTTTGGAATAAATCTGTGTTTTAACTGCTGTGAAAACACATCTGTGAGCTTATGTAATGTTATTCCTCGTTTCTTTTGAACCACAGGAGGGGAAGTGCAGAGGAAAAGACCAGAGAGACCATTAACACATCAACAGCTGTTGTAGGTGTGTATACTCATACGTGCGTGCATGTACATGAATGCATGCTTGTTCAAGTGCGTGCCAACAAACTTTGACCGCCGTGTTTTCTGTTTGTTTTTTGTTGCAGAAGCAGAGGGCGCAGACAGAAAGACGGAGATACAATCATTACTACACCACAAAGAACACAAACCTTTGGTGAGGCTCATTTCTTTGTCTTCTTCAAGTCTAAGGCGACAAACAAGTAAACACCACGTGCAACAAAACAACTAATTATTGTTGGTCACATGTTGTGTGGTTACACAAACAGCATGTTTATTTGTCTCCACCTGTGTCGAGATATAACGCGTAGACATTAAATGAAAAAGCACATGTGTTCTTTCTTCCAGAGAGATGTGTGTCATACTGCACAGTGCCCGGTGTGTCCCGGGAGGATATGAAAAGTCAGCTAACTTGACACCTGAGAGCATGCCAGAAATCACTCACGCACAAACTATTAATAATAAATGCAACCTGCCTGTAAACATGCAGCAAAGTTGATGATGTGAACAAAAATAAGCGTGTGTGCTGAAGTTGCAGCAGTGTTGCAATAGATTGCAACATAACAGTAATGTTACATATCAAAGAACATTGAATGAATGGGCCGTTGCATTCATTTTTTTTTTTTTGTCATGAAGCCAGCATTAGGGTTTAAAGTAGCTTATGACCTTAAAGACTAACTAAACATTGTGCTGGTAGCGCGTGCTAATAGTTTAAATAGTTCAAACATTAACACTTGGCTTGACCTTTGACCTTTGGCCTCTTTGACAGGTGGAGAGCATAAAAAGCAGAGACAGCGCAACGCGTTTGGCACGTATGCAGGATTGCCTCTCCCAGAGGAAGGAGCAAGTGCCAAAGACTTATTCATGTGACTTAACCAATGGCCAGAAAGGTTCTCAGCTTTTGCCAACACCGTGGAGCAACTCCACCAGCTTTCTCCATAAACGTCAAAAGAAACAATCCAAGGAAGGTCCACAGGTGCTCACCTATCACCAGATTCCTCTGCTTACACTGGACTGGAACAATGACAAAGCCCATCAGTGGGGGGCTGCTCACATGGATGACATCTGGGCCGGGAGAACTAAAATGACCTTGTCAAAACCGTCAGTGGAAAATATAGAAGATACACCTTCTGTTAATGATATGTGGGAGACCTTTCTGAACGGTCCAGGTGATACCACCGATAAAGAAACCTCGGTGTGCGATGTATGGCAGGCATTTCTTAATGGGCCGAGCTGTACGGACCATTCTGGCGTTCCAGAGTCAGAGTGGCTGCAGACAGCAGCATCGGTGTCTCCCTCAAATGATAAAGAGCCCAAAACCCAATATGCAGCAAGCAGTCAGGAGCAGGGATTTCAGGTAGGCACAGATACACCCACCACCTTACGCACGTACACCTCAGCTGCATGTCAGCTGCTGTCAGGCACTCGTGAAACATCGTTGGCTAATGTCGCCTTGAACACTGAAGACCACCAGCCAGCAGAGGCATGTGTCAGCCGTCCAAAAGATGACAACGCAGCAACACAAGATGCCTCCCAAAGGTCACAGACAAACTCCGTAACAGACACTCTGCAGGAATTTAGCCTCGAGGGGGCAACGCCTGTGTCCGGAGGCTCTGTTGACAGTTCAACTGAGTGTCACAAGCGTGCAATGTGGGAGCGAGAAAAAGAAGGAATAATAGCAGGAGCAGAAGGAATAGGAGGAGATGAGCCCTTCACAGCACACACAGCTGACTTGGTAACAAGCTCGGGGGAGTCGGAGACAACAGACATGACAGCAACGCCAGAGTCTCAGAATGCCAGCGCTGTTGATAGGATCTCACAGGGAGCAAGGCTGGATGAGGGTCTTTCTTCCAGCAGGGAAGGGCAGGTTACACGTACCGCACACAATACGACAGATGACACGCTGGCATTTAGGGGGACAATCAGACAGGGGACAAAGGATGGGGAAAGGTTTGTCTTTTCCACATCCAGACAAGAAGTGGAGGAAGGGACCACGAATAACTGTACGAAAAATAAAGTATCTACAGAAGAGAAGATATTTAGGCCACAGAAAACAGAAGAGTGTGAAATCTCCCAGAGGTACGCAGATGAAAAGCACTGTGAGGAATTCAGGCTGAACAGAGACAGTGAAAATCCATTACAGGAGAATGAGAGCGATGAAAATGAAATAAGACCTGCACGCTCACATGCAGATGAATTCAATCCAAACCAAACGTGTGAGGACAATTTCAAGCAAAGCCAAATAACGGGAGAATTTAAATTGGAGGAATCAGAGAACGCTACATCAAAAAATAAAGACTTGGAAGGATTCAAAAAGACAGCTGAGGAACGTTCGTACTGTGCAACAAGCCAAGAAACAAAGGAACTAATTGGTGCAGAAGAGGAAACTATCCAGGTGTTAAATGAGGAAGCATGGAAACACAATGACAATGCCTTGCAACTGAATTCATCACTGCAGAAGGGAAACACATCAGTAATTTCAGAAGCATATAATAAACAGTCATGGCTGATCCAAGGGGAAGGGCTGTGTATCCAGAGAGAGGTCAAAGACTCAACACCAACAGAAATACAGGAAAATGTTCCACTGAAATCCGAAAGAAGTGAACATGTATTAGTCTGGAATCAGACAGACGACGGAAAAAGCTTGAGTTGTGATGGAATAATTGAGGAACAACAGGAAATAAACCAGTCTGCACAGACGAGACAGACAGTGCAATCAAGGGGAATGAAAAAGGTCTTCCAAAGTGACCGTGACACCTTCAGCCCTCTTCCAACAGATACATGCAACCCAATGGAATTGAGGTGGAGTCATTCACGGGACGATATGAAGGGTCAGAAAGAGGACGTAAGCCGTGAAATAAGCCCAGGGGAAGTTTTGGCGAAGGAGAATGTTACAAAGAAAGACACTTCAACAGAACTTCAACACCAACCTGAGACATTAGAGAGAACAGAAGAGGATATGAGTCAGAGAGACAAAGATGAGAGGGTGAGTATTGGAAAGCTGAAAATAGAAGCACTGGGGGAGTTGATGGGTAATGTGGAGATCCCTCAGGGAGAGAGGAAGAATGCGCCGGCTCAATTGAAAGAACAAGAGTTGTCAGCAGTAGTTGAGAGCTCTCCACGTGTTGAATATAAAAAATTGTCAGAGGGAACAAAAGACCCTGTTACGGCAGAAAATACTGTAGCACTTGAAATGATAGAGTCGGGATTGGAGGAGATGTTCATAGAAAGATTTGGAGAAGATTTGGTCAGGAGGATTTGGGAAGAGGCGTTCGAGCTGAAAGAACAGGCGTCTAATATAGACACAAATATTGTTGATCGAATGGGGCACAAGCTGGCAGATATACCTGTTATTACACAAGATTGCCATCTTCTTTTTGAGAAAGACTTTGATGATGCTTTTGATTCAGGCGTATTTTCCTTGACAGAATTACCATCAGATCCAAATTCAAGTCTCTGTCAAGGCCTAGAGCAAAGCTTAACGACTACGAGCGATGAGTACTCCCCAGAAGAAAGAAATCAGCCACTAACCACAGCAGAGCAAACTCACTTTCTCTCAGAATCACAGACAGATTTGAATTCGAGTCCTCATCTCAGTCAAGATCTCACAGCAATTTTAGCTCCTCAGAGTAGTCTGTCCTTGACTGAATCAGCCCAAAGCTCTGCAAAGTATCAGGAAAACTGCGCTCAAATAAAAGAAAGATCAGTCACCCATCAGCAGACAGGTAGACAAATAGAAGACTGCGCAGTCGTCCACAAAGAGAGTTTTAATCGATCAGGTCGCCCATCTGACAAACATCTGAGTCCCTCCTCTGAGAAATTAAAAGAGTCAGATCGTGTCGTATGGTGGAGTGTGTTATACGTCCTCAGTCACATCACCAGACTACTAATCTGCACGCTCTTGGTTGCTGGATTCTTCTTCATCGTTTACCTGTGTGATTTCCCGGCATTCTTTGCACTCTACATATCTTCGTCATGCTGGTGGTTTTATAAGTGGAAGACACATCGAGCGACGACAAGCAAGGGGATGGAGGGATAGTCCGAGTGTGAAGAGGGTGTTAAAAGCTGCTGAGTGTAGCATTTTAAAAACTTCAGTACATCACAGTCAAATTAAGCGTAGTGTCTTCAGAATCTTCATAGTGTGTTTTCAGACTGGTGAGACCGCTGTGGAGATGATTGGCAGCTACAAAAATGGGTGCAATAAAATAAAATGCTACACCCAGCACTTGGGGTGTGTGTGTGTGTGTTTGGTTGTGTGGTTTTATATTTGTTTTTGTTTTTTTCTAATTCCAAGTAAAGTTATTGCAGTGGTTCCCAACCTTTTTTTGGCTTGTCACTCTTCAGTGTGTAGAAATCATTGTGAACTTGTGGTGATCCCAAACATGAGATTGGGAACCACTGAATTAGAAATCAGTCGTCAATCATCAAATAAAAGTACTCAGTACTCAGTACTCTTTTATTTTAAATTTAAATGAATGTTGAATTTCTAAGTTAACACTGATTTAGTGTAAACAATTCTGTGTATGATGTGCAAATATTTGCTGTGTGTTTTATGGGCCCAATATCACTTTACACCAATGGAACAAAGTGAGTATGTGTTTGATTCATGTAGATAAAGGGTGAGTAGTTGGGCATTGTAGAGTTGAAACACTTCTCCTTTTCCTTGTTTTTCTTCAATAAAAGTATTCACAACCAAAGAAAGTACTTCAAACTTTTTTGTCTCCAAATGTTTTTTTTTTTCATCCAATATCCAACATCCAATATTTTATATTTTACAAAGGCCCCACTCGCAAGAAATGACAGCAGCAGGAAAATATTGCACTTTCTCACTTTATATAAAAGAATACTTAATATAAAGAAATAACCAACATCACATCAAAATGATCATTGATAGAGACTTAAAAGTATTCTTGACCTACTTGTACACAATATTTTTCAGTTTATTCAACTTTATATTCACATATATGTATATAGTTGTACAGTAAGATTCTGCTGTTTGTCCAGATATTGTCCGATCCCATTTGCTTAACTGCTTACTTGTATTTGATGTGTGTTTACACAGTATACTAGATTACAGTACATTTTCTTTCTTAGTTTGTGCGTTTGAAATCTTATTTAAAATCAAAAGCACAAAGTACAGTAGTTCCTTTGACAAACACCAAGAATTAGTATCTGTTATAAGAATTTTCAAACGACCCTTCAATAAGGAGGACTGGATTCGGAGTATCAAAGTTAAGTTGAATTTATTCTTGTAGAAGAAGAACCCCAGTGCAACACACAAAAGGGGTTACAGAGAAAAGGCTCGCTGTGGAGCTCTAACAGTTGGTTCTTATACACTCTCTGATGGGCTGTCTCGGACACCTCCCCAAAGATACAGATGGCATCATAAGTTCTTAGTTTAATTTCCTTTAATAGTTAGCATTTCCCCAATCTAAATATCGCCACTCTGACCTGTCCCTGACCCTTCTTCTAGACTTCCTCTATTTACACATTAATCCGGACTTTACCTTACTCGACCTTAGCAACATAGTCATATTAGAGAAGTGGAAAAACAGAACATGTGAGGAGTAGAAACTCACATACACATATTATGATTTAAGACATTTGAAACATAGTATACTGTAAAACTAATTTTTATACTGTAACAGTATCCGTATATAACTAACCTTCTTTATAAACAACTTGTCCTGTATTTAACCTTTTGCATTAACTACAATAATGCTCCTTGTCTGCAAAATATGTGCTGAACTCCTATCAGTTTAGGCATTGTGAATTGTACTGGATAAAAGTGTCACTTATATTATGACAATATGAAGTTTCATCCTTCATGGCTTCACAACAAGGTGGCGTGGAGACAAGGTATATAATGGTGTTTTAGGACTTCATACCTCAAATGAATGGTCTGGTCAGTGTTCATCAGGCAAAGGTCATAATCCTTGTCTGCAATCATACACATACTGTGTATTAACGGCCACATACTCTTTCAGTTTTAGTCATAAGATAACTCACTGACGCTCACTTCACAGACTGGAGGAACAGTCAGCAGTTCTTTGTTCTTGGATTTGGAGATTGCTACACAGGTAATTTTGAGGAAGCGGTAGCATTAAGAAAAAGGTCAGACTTATGACGATGTTTGAAGGATATAATCTCAGAAAGTTTCAGCAGAATCACGTGTTGATTGTCAGATAAATCAAATCTTTGAGCCTCAGCAGTGGGCCTTTAAAGCGAAAACCACACTCCCATCTTTGCCTCTCTCTCTCTCTAAGGAGTCGTTTGTCGTTTCAATTTTAGTGCCTGCTGACAGGAGCTGGAATTAAGTCAAACTCACACAGCAAATAGTCTTTTTCATCCTTGTTGCTCATGTGACTTACTAAAGTTACTATATTACAAGGTTAATAATACAGTAGAATAAAATTATATCTTGAATAGATGCACTCCATCGAGGAAACCCTTTATATTTACTGTAAGTATGTTGACTATATAAGCCCATCCAATGACACACAATTGACCAGATGATGATAACAAGTGTGCACAAGTAGTGCATTATATATACACAATGCACATGTGATTTAATGGTAAATGCTTATACAGTTATTGATTGAAACCATTTATTTGAATGTTCAAAATACATTTTAAGTGACACAAGGCCTCTCATGATATTATGATAACAGATATTAACCTTGATGACAATTCATATTTGTTGTTAATTCTATACTCTACACCCACACTGTGGTAATATATAATGCTTGTTCATTGTGAAGCTGGTAATTGAAGTTAATTATATTTCACCGCTGTGTAGGAGTAATGGGAAAAAAAGAATTACATAATTTCTTTCAGGTAATGTTTCATAAGTCACAAAACACATCTTTTAATAGACCTTTCATACAGCTGCAAGAACATGGAGTGGGTGGATATAGTCCTCTTTGTATGCATAAGTGTCCTTTGGATGTTTTTTATAATGTGTCTGTCAGGTGTGTGTACCTGTGTGTGCTTCTCATCTCCATTTACTGATGAGAAAAACAGTCCAGCAAGCATTAGTCCGAGCCCGACAAAGCCATGCCCGACCCTAAAGAAGCATAAAAACACAGCAAACATGATTATATTGTATTGAAAATATACTTATTTTGAGAAATTTAGGCTAATGCACTCAACAACTAATAATGACAGCAAACACTGTGTCAACCTTCATTGCGGTACTATATTTATTTTGTATTTGTTGTGTCACTCTATTATCTCCTAGTCTACCACAAGCGGAGAAGTCTCACTGTGTGACAGTGTGCGCAATAAAGTGACGGTTTGAGTGACACTGCAGTCCAGATAGAAGTCACTTGATCCCGTCTGGGGTATGTTGACCTTTTGTAAACTGGCTACAATCCCACGCTGGCACCTTTAACAAACTGGCCAAAAGCCAGTGTTGGCACAGCAGAAGGCTACTCTTCACAGGGCACTGCTCTGAGGAGGCACAGTAGCAAACCTGGCACAGCTACTGTAGTGTGTGTGTGTGAGTGTGTGCAGACAAAAAGTAGCAATGACGGGAAGAAAGTGAGAAACAAGAACAGAATCTCGATGAGCTGTGGTTACCCTGAGGTGCAAGGCTACTTGTTATATTATTGAGAAACTCATATGCCAACATGTAAGGATGATAAATCAGTGCTAGGTAGAGGCATAGGGTTGCACAATTACGAATCCAGATGGTGATGAGAGGTACAGTGGTGGTGACTTTATTATCCACATATCATGTAACCACACTTAATAGCTATTTAATCATGTGTCTTTTTAGCTGGTAAGCAATGATAAACATTAACATGAGAAAATATAAAACTACATATTATGTTGTGGAGGATTCTTTAGTTAGTCAGTGGAGAGAAAGTGCACAGGAGTCCAAGACATCTTATGCGGAAAGGTTTATTGAAGCTTGATCAAGGAGAATGGAGGATTTATGAATACACTTGTCATGGCATGATGAATTCTGAAGACACTGTACTCTCTGACTTGTCTATATGACCTCAGAATTGTCTCCCTAAATGCCCATTAGTCTACAAACACGGACATATATTTACCCTCCGTGGTCCGACAATGTTATCTGACCCTGTAGAGGCTTATACGTTAATTATCTGTTGTGTCTAGGGAGCGATATAGCCCTATCCTCTGACCTTGGTTACCATAGTAATGATCAGAATAGCGCCTGCTTTTCTCAACACAAAAACACAGCTGCTGTGTATCTCGTGGAGAAGACGTCAGTGTCCCCGTATCAATCTAAGATTTGACACTGTCCCTACAGCAGCCTCAAGACGTGTGCTTGAACCTGCGCAAAGTCACAGGTGATGTGTTGAAAGCGTCTGAAAAAAGGTCACAATTGCTTCATTATATGCACGTCTCTGCACTTGATTGAGTGAAAGTTTGAGTCAAAAATTTTTGAAAAAAGAATTTTTTTTATTAATATTCTTTTAGCAGAAAAAACCCTGTGATGGCTTGCGCACTGGTAAATATTTGGTTGCTGAGGGTCACTGGGGGTGACAGAGGAAGACAAGTTAAGTGACACCCAGAACCTTGTGATGCGAGTCTTAACTAAAACGAGAGCCTATCATCGTACGTTGATACACTCCTCATTCGCCCGCTCACATTACACTGTATATACAGGATTGTGCGTTGATACGTGTTTCTGTGTACGTGAGTATGTGGTGACAGAGAGGCAAACTATAATAAGGATAGCATCATGTGAGGATATTCTCAGGGGCGCATTCCTGTATTAGTTCCAGTGGTTTATGAGTAGTCAGAGATTAAAGATTAAAAGCAGAGAATCGCACTACTGCTAAGGCTACCTATGATTTTTAAAAAATGCATCTTCATGATAATGTTACACTCTCTAGATATAAGTTTACACCAACAGTTTATATTGGGAAAAATACATTTTTTTCTAAAATTCCAGGTGCACTTCTCTATTTCTTCCAGCAGATGACAATGCAGCTCCACTTTTCAAAGAAGCCACTGCCAACCACATGTTCAGTCAATCTCAAACTATAACCACTGTTTTCGGTTGATACTAAAATAATTGAGAAATCGTGCGATCACCTCAGGCAAACGTTTGGCACCATCTGCATAATCCTAAACTTAAGATGCAATTTTGCATGAAAGCGTCAAACACGTAACAATCTATTTTTTTTTTTTTTTTTATCCCTGTGGCAGAATCACTGTGCAGTGAAGTGTATACCGGCGGGGACATGAGGGTGCATGAGGACATGGTATGCGAGTGGATGAGAGCGCAAAATGAGGCAGGGGCGTGTTGTGCGGCCTGAGGGGGACAGAGGCACTCTGCTGACAGATTGCAGACCTGACATACTGCATCGTCCACACTCTTTCCATCTAGGGAACCACTTCTTATTCACCCATCTCACCATTCCGCCTTCGCAGCCTCCCTGTCGACGCCTTGTGCTCTACTCATTCAACCTTCAACCTTGCCAGCTTTATCCCCCCCCCCCCAAGACCAAGACCTTCTTGCCATCTCGCCTCCTCTCTTTCCCACTGAACCTGCATGCCCGCCCTCCCCCCACCCCTTGCCTCCTTCTCTGACTACCCTTAGCAACTCGACATTCCCAAATGTCTGCTGGCTCTTGCATCACTGAGACAGCCCGGCTTTCTGCTCTTGTCACTTGGCATTTGAAAGCTGTGCGTGCGTGGGACACCGTCACCTCCCATTCAACACTAATTGCAGTATACTGACTGCTGGAGGATTCATCTGAGAGTAAAGCAGTGGAGTCGTACCATAAGGCTAAAGGTTGTTTTTATAACATTTTTGTGTTTTTAGTGTAAGGCAACATTGAGCAAGAATTGGTATCCTTTGCAAATCAGTACAGTTTCAGTTTGTAATTCTCTATGTACATGTGCGTTTGTTATGATTACATTACTTATGATCAAAAACTAGACAAGATATCACAAGCCAGTTGATATAACTTATTAGTCCAACAGCCAGAAGCTCAGCTCTGTCTTTTATTTATCGAAGCCTCTTGCCAACAACTAAACGCCAGTTCCAGACTTACTCTTGTCCAGCCTCCTGCCTGGTCACTCTCTTGGTTTCTTTTCTCAGCTGCCTCCATCAACGCCCTTTGCCTCTTCGCCTCTGCCATCTGTAGATGGCTGCTTCCTCTGCCTGCTTGCCTAGCCCCAGTTCTGGTGTCCATTCTAGCACCACTACCAGCCAACACTCTCCCAGTGCTCCGATTTCCCAGTCTGGGCAAGGCTAACTGAACTGTCCAGCTAACAGCAGCTACAGTTAGCAGTGGTTAGAGAATACAAACAAGTAAAGCTATCTGTCCATCAGCTGGAGGACATCCTCTCAACTGGAGGACGTCAGAGGGAAAACTAGAAAACATTTTCTCCATAAAATATGATCTAGCTTCACCAAATTTAATGATATACTGTAGTTGGTTGAGTTTACCCAACAAAGTTACACAGACCGAGAACAGACATTTGGGGCGCAGAGTAAGAATATATCCATGTTTCAGTTTATTTTCCTATATTTATTTTAAAATATAATACATTTATTTATTTGTGAAAGTTACCTCTTTAAATAAAAGCAATTTGTCCCTTTTATCAAAATATGAACATCAATTCTTTGGAACCAGTCTGCAATTTTTTTTTTTTGCATTTTAAACACATACACTTTCACAATATATCTTATGCTTTTATAGCCCTCATTACAGTGCTGCTATTTACTTTACTTTCATTTCCAGCATTACCATGAGATGACAGAGCTGTTTGTCATCTTTAGTGCTGTCGGCCGGGTTTGTTTCATCACTACGAGGAGGTGTGAGAAAAGGAAGAGGAGGAAGATGAGCAGCACAGGAGGAGGAGGACGGGGAGGAGGAGGAGGGGTCGATGTTTCACTCGTAAAAAAGGAATTCTGTATAACTGTAACTGTAACATGAGCTTTAGTCAGACACAGTCACGGCTTTGCACAAAACAGGGAACAGTGAGGAGAGGGAGTGACAAGGAAAGAGGGCATAGGTGAGAACCTTTTGGTAGCCAGCCCCAGATGAAACAAGAAGTAAGGGAATAATATAATGTTCAATCCTATTTATGTAACAAAAGTTACAAAGTGCATTACACAAGGGAGAAAAAGGGTGATGAAGGGTTGAGTGAGTGCTCTGTATGTCCTCCACATGGTTCTGGATGGCTGCTTCTGGATGGCACAAACTGTTTTTTGTTCTTTGTCGTTTTTGGCCAAAATAATCTCACCTAAAATTCCTTGAAAAATAGCACAAGTCTGAGGTGAAGTGCCTTGTGAAGATCGATTTTTTTAATATATATATAAATATTTTTTTTTTTTGCAGTACAGAGTGAATCACGATGAGCTGTGTGTGTGTGTGTGTGTGTGTGTGTGTGTGTGTTTTTTTCTGTGCTGTTCTGCAATTCGGCCAACTAATACAAGTAGACATGCCATTCCTGAGAAAATGTCCCTTCGGCGGGACTTTCTGAACCTAGAAAAAAAAAAAAAACAACAGGGTCAGGCAATTCTTTTTTTCACTGCAAGCAAGCATTCCAGGCACTAGCCATTGTTTTGGTGATATTTTTGAGGCCAGCAACCTACATTTTACTATTTATCAAAAGAAAACAGTACAGGAGCGTGTAGTATAAAATACTCATGCGTACATTATTCAGGTATAGATCACTCTTAGCTTCTAGATTCCCTCTTAATCTTCCCTGAATCAATGTATTACTGATATTTTACTATAGTTAATGGTTCTACCCTTGTTCTAAACCGTTATTCTCTCTATTTAGCTCTATTGACAGTTTTCAGTGCCAGCTAAACACCTAAATGTGTTAATGCCTGGCAAAGAGAGAACATTTGCGTAAGTATTTATGTTACCATTTTGGCTAAACATGAACTTAGTGGAAAAATAGATGAATACCTTTAATTTGACCAATCCCAAGCCTTATTTGCCTTCAGTTACTATTGTCCTTTTTCACAGCAGACATTTTGACTTGTCATTGCAAGAAAAAAAGCACAGGTGTCTAATAATATGAACAATGGCTTCCTACTATTCCAGTAAACCACCACAGTGTGACACTGAGTCTGTACGCACAATACCAGGCCATGACACCAAAGCAGCTAAATGGATTTGTTAGTCAGTTTCATGATTTCATTATTTACACCTGTGTTTTTCATACTGTGAAAATGTTAAAACTGTTATATTACCTTCTGTGAAAAAAAGCCTATTTACTGTACCTCAGACAAACTCCTGAAGAGACAGTGTTGCCTGCTCTATTTACCTCTTATATTTTTGATAGCTTCTGGAGGTGACATGGAGGTCAAAAGGAAGTGCTTTCTTGACACAAAACTCTAGTTTTAGTTTTGGCAATAAAGAAAAGAATAAAAATGTTTGTATTTTACCAGATAGATAGATAGATAGATAGATAGATAGATAGATAGATAGATAGATAGATAGATAGATAGATAGATAGATAGATAGATAGATAGATAGATACTTTATTTATCCCGAAGGAAATTCAAGCTTCCAGTAGCAGCTGACAGAGAGTTTAGGAAGTAGTGCAAAGAGATTTGTCCATTGTCTATTGTGCCCTCTGCCATCACTGAGAGCTGTTGTACAGTCTAATGGCCAGAGGGACGAAAGAGTTATTGGGTCTGTTGGTGGAGCAGGATTGAGACAAATGTGATGACAAATGCAGTGCACTGTGAGTACCTCGATGGTGCACTTATCAACTTCTGAAAACTTCTCTTTGCCCACCATGGTCGTCATTTTCACCGCGTAGCAGAAGGGGAGGGAACACTGGCATTGTGAAAAGACAACTGAAGAAGAAATACTCACTTGACAGTGAGAGAGGGAAAGAGGGCTTTGGTAGAGAGACATAGAGCAACAATAACAGAGAGTGAGCGCCGGCCTCGATAAAGCTATTAATCAGTGAAATAAAAAGTTATTTCCTGTTTTTTTCACAGCGGTTACATTCAGTGGGTACAAACACGCCCACACCAACCCACCTTACCCCCCCACCACCACCACTGCACTCCCCCACCACCGGTTAATGGTTTCCCTGTTCCTGCCTGAATGCGCGCTAACAGTGACAATGGACAGCCAGGCACAATAGCAGGATCTCCCCTAAGTGGTATGCAGCAATCATTAATACACCTGTGAGTTTCCTGCTATGACATGTCAAAATGTCCGTTGCACTTGTTCACAGTTTGAGGTATCCTGTCAGTTATACAGACAACTGTTTTATAATGGCAGTCTATGAGGGAAATACTTAACATGTAGCAGTAGAAATTACATACTCTGCTGCAATATACTGTACCTATCCCTCAAACATTTTTTAATACATCTACCCAAGACATATATTACCTTATTATGTAGAGGACATCATTATTTGTATGTCAACATTGTTCAAACAACTTGTGCACTCTCTAATCTACTTTTGTCTCTTTGGTTAGTCCAGTCACAACGTCCATCAGTTTCTTACTGAAATATTGTAAATTAAGTTTGTTTCCTAGTTGTAGTGTTTCTCAGCTGGCAGCAAGTAAATTATACCAAAGCTGTTTCCATAGTGATGAATCTCCAATAAAAAAGGCCCTTTGTCACCAGCATCTTGACTGATGACTTAATGCTAATGTAGCGTCTGATGAACTTGGGTGGAAGCTTGCTCCAATAAACAACAAAAAACTCGAGGACACATATCTCACTTTGAAATGGTCACTGCGCTCAGTTATAACTTTATAGAATATTAATCATTAAAGTCCACGTGTCCCTTTTTAACTGACCCTGAACTACAAAAATAACCTCTAAGATAAAGTCGCTACAGCTACATAGATAATAAGAGTGTTATTTTATCTTAGCCTATTTGGCTTGGCGAGAGCTTATTGCTTTCTTCCTTTAGACTTTTATACCTTTATTTGGAGAGTGATGGCCAAAGATAGACAGGAAAGAGACAGAAAGGGAATCACATGCAGCAAAGAGCTGTGGGTTGGAATCAAACCTAGGTCGATGCAGTTGGGATTCAACCAGGGGCTACTGGGGCATCCCTACTTTTGCCACGTTTGCCAGCACCTAAATTTAAGGACATGATCTTTAGACAAAAGGAAAATTTAAAAGCAACTTCGCAAATTGGTCAGTGAACAATCTGAACCTTACCAGAAGCCTGCAGCTTGAATGCAAAACCAGCACATCCCAAGAGAGGCTCTTGCTGTTGTGACCAAACAATGGAGCAACATAAGTGACCTTGTACTATGTGAGCAACAAACCACTTTGCTAAAAGCTGTAAAATGTATACAAAGCTTAAATCAAATATGAATTCAGAGAAACTGTGCATATAAGCCAAGGGCAAAAAGAGATGTTTACGGATTACACTGACATGTAGGCAAATGTAGCAAAGGGTTAAGAAAAGCTTTAACGATGACCAGGCAGGCCCTGAGTGTGTGACAGTCAGAAGACAAGCAGTCGGCCTCTCTGAAAGCCCTCAGTAAATCTGTCTGCATGCCATTTAGAGCGTTGGCCTGACCTAAATGTCAGAGCAACATTTGACAGAACCACATAACTCTCTTTCACTCTCCCTCTTTCTCTCTCCCCTTCTCATTCCCTCTGTGATGTTGGTCTTGCAAAAAGGGTTAAATCACTCAGATACAGCTCACGGTATCTGTTCATTTCGAAGGCCCTCGGGCTCCCATAAGTCTAGTAAAATGGGAATTGAATGGGGTAGGGCCTGCAAAAGCTATTGACATTCTCTTGTGTGTTGCTGAACCTCTTAACATTTTAAAGCCTAAAGATACACATTCTTGTTGCGGAGCCTATCAAAACATCACTAACAACTTTCAGTTTGATTCATATTTTATTGTTAAAAGAAAAAAACAATCTGATGGTGAAATGGCACAACAGATTTGTTATTTATGGAAAAAGATGTTTTTTTCACGTCATGGAGCAACATTATCCGGTGATTTTGTTGCCTGCTCTTTACAGCAGAATAGCGTTTTGAGGCTAAGAGTTTTGGACAGAAGGGACAGATTTCTGGGTGATTCATTCAGCGAGTCTGGAGCCAAGGTAAACTGTGTCATGTTTCGTGCCCGCGTGCCGTATGCATGTTCGCTTCTGTGCATCCCCGCGCGTGCGCGTACGCGTGTGTGAAGCCCAGCTTCACATGTGCGTCTGTGCCCATAACGATGCCTTTGCACGTGTGGGCATGTGGAGGTACGGGTGTGTGAAACGCTGCAGAGTGTGTAGAGTATGTGTGTTTGCGCCTGTGTTTTGTATTGTATGGCCGTGTGTGGGTAGTTAGGATTACACAAAGAGAGCACCATATTGAGAACTAACATATTGTTGGCAGCCAGGCACTCACGAATGTCATCACGGAGCCTTTTCCCTCTCTCGCTCTATCTGTCTCTCTTTTTGAGGAAAAGGTCATACATTGAGTGAAATCTGTCTCTCTTTTGATTCAGCTTCAGTCTTTTTTCCTCTTTTCAGCTTGTGTTTTTTTCCCTTCTGCTGCTAGTGCTCGTTTTCTTTTACCCAATTTTACCCTTGTATTTCTAAGCAAACTGTGAATTTAGCTATTAATTTTAGCAACAAATGACATTTTGGCTGTTGCGGGGAAGAATCCTAAATCTTAGCTGTGCAATTAATTCAATTTCCTTACATTTAACACCAATCATGTCTTTGATGCTCTTGCTGCTAGCCGCTTCCCCTCATTTTTTTCAGTCTGTGTTGGTATTTCACCTCCCCTTGCCTCCTTCTCTCCTCAGCTGCACTCATCTCCCTCCAACTTTCCTATTCTCCCACTGATATGCCCAGCGGTAATCCTCTCGACTTGTCACACAAGTCTACTATGCATACTGTAAACACCCTCCACACACATATGCGCACCTCGCTATGTGAGGTTAACAACACACAATTGATAAGACTAAGACTCAGATGGAGCAGACTACCAGAGGTTGAGTAGAAGGATTAGGAGGGCAGGAGATAGAGGGCTCTGACAGAAGGATGCAAAGAAGGACACGATTTATGAGATGCTGCAAAGCATGTGTTGAAGAATGGGCAGGTATTGAGGAAAAATAGGGAAGAAAGAAGAATGAAAAAGCTGACTGGGAGACAAAATTGAAAGCGAAAAAATATGGGAGATGTCGGGCGTTGAACAAATGGATGGCAGGAAAGAGGGATTCTAAAGGAAAGAGAAGGGAGGATAAGATAGATAGAGGGATGAGATGTGTACATTGACACTCTATGAGGTGACCCTGAAACCTATCGATTTTTACAGCTCTGGTGCCGTAAATCATCAGCGCAACTATGTGTCTCCGGGCGTGTGTTTTGCAACAATATGTCTGGTGCACGTGAGTGTGTGTGCGACTTGAATCACCTGGTCAGTGTTAACCAATGTTAAAGTCAACAGTCAACAGTGCAAGTTGCTCTCTCATGATCTAATGACCTGCCACGGTCTGTACGTTCTTTATCAACCCACACACAAATAGTGTGCACAAAAGCACTGATGATGACACACATCCCTTAAAAATACTCCTAGCAACGCAGATAGAAATCCTTCTTATACACAGACTTCAGTGGCTTTGGGCCCCGCTAGCAGGGTGGCTCTATGGATAGCAATGGTTGTTGGTGAAGACTGAAATTTCTGGATGGATCCCTGTGAAACTGGCACTCACGGTTCCCAGACATTGTATCCAAATAACTTTTTGTTATCCTTGAACTGTTCAGTGCGTGTTCAAAGGGAAATACCTCAACAATTTTGGAAATGTTGTACATACATGGTCCTCATAAATGAATCCGACTGACTTTGGTGATCCTCGGGCTTTACATCTAGCCCCGCAGAGATGTCGACATTTTGGGCTTTGAGTGAAATATCTCGACAACTATTGGATGGCTCTAGAACATGTTCAACATTATACCTGCTAAATATGAGCATCTCTGCATTGTCACAGTTACAGTAGCATGCTAATTTTAGCATTAAGTGTGGCTGTAGATTCTTAGTTTCTACACAGTATGAAGTAGAAACTACGGTGGCTACAAAACTTTCCTAAAAAATGTGAAAACACCTGATCCAGAGCCAGTTTTTGTTCTGGGCTACCGTGGAAACATAATGATGGCAAGATGGCAGACACCATGGAAGAGGACCAGCGGCATCTGTAGATTTATTTTCAGACTGACTGATTATACTCTAATGAAAACTGCATGTGCATGTCATAAATCCGACACACTGGCCCTTTAAATGAACTTTTCACCTATAGTCATTATTTCAACATTTTTATTTGACACGTTTCCATCCTGATCTAGTTTTTCTTGCTGCGTTTTCACTTCCTTATCGGATGTCTGTCAAAAGCAGTCATTTTAACACTGCCCCCTACCCTGCATGACACACACACACACACACAAACACATACACACTCTCACACCCAGGTACACACACACGCCTTGTAGAAGGCCCTGTCTGAGCCCCAGGTCCCCTGGGTCTGATTAATGCTCTCTCTACAGGTATCCCAGTGGGAGATCACTCACACAGTACACACTCATGCATGCTCTGCACTGCTTTGGTTTATGCACACACACACACATGCTGCCACATACTGAGGGTACAGCATGAGAGCTGCTAAAAATGTATTTGCCTCCAGAGCTAACAAGGCAATAGGAAAGGGCATTTTCTATATCGTAATATGTTACCTCATCAGTGAGTGTGTGTATGTATGTGAGAGAGATTGCACCATACTTTCAAACACATAAAAAATAATGTGGTGTCCTATAACAGACCAATAGGTAAGTTACTGTTTTTCCCTAAATTATATTCTTCGAAAAGCAATTTCTCTGCTGTTACTTTCACTGGAGTTCATCACAGTTCACTGAGTGTTGTGGAAGTCTGTGTCTCGGTTCTGGGAAAATGATTTTTTGTACTACTGCATACTCGAGACACAAGCTTTTTTTTTTTTTTTTTTAAATGCTCCAGTGCACCACAAGAAGCCAAACTCTTGGAACCTCATCACCGTGTTCATTTCTTAAACTCATCTAAGAATAGTTCATCTCACAAAGTGATGTATAATTATTTCACCTAGGAACAGTACCAGTCAAAATGAAATTCTCTTTTTTGTAAGGGGTCCAACGCTAGCTTTTACTTTAGTTTGGTTAAGAATTAAGAATAAGAATTCTTAATTCTTACGCTAAGAATTAAAATGAATAGACATGAATACTGAAGTAGGCATCATGTATGGTACTAAAGAAAGGCTGATGTAGTGTCCAAAGTGGAAGAAATTTCAGGCCAGTGTTAGATTGAATTTCCTTGTCAGGGATCAATGAAAAACAATCCTCTGAGGACCATGATATCTCTTAGTTTTTTAGCCAACAGCAGGACTCTATAGGGATGGCAATGCTGGTTGGTCTGCCACTTGAGTCCAGACTGAAATATCTCAACAACTATTGGATGGATTTCCATGAAATGCATTTATGGCCCCCAGATGATAAATTGTACTGACGTTGGTGGTCCTCTGAGTTTTCATCTAGTTCTAGCATCTGATCAGAATGTCTGTTTATCCAGTAATCTGGTTTGCGACCAAATACCTGTGAACTCCTGACAATCCCATCAGCCTCAGCTTTGTGTTTAGTGGTAATTAGCGAATGTTAGCATGCTAACATGCTTCACTAAAATGGTGAATACAGTGAACACAACAAAAAACATCAGCATATTAACGTTGTCTGTGTATTTTATCATGCCTTAGAAAGCTGCTAGCATGGCTCTCAATCAGATACAAAATCACCGGGAATTATTATCTGGATACAAATATTTAAGCCCAAATTAAAGGCCTGTCAATGTTGCAGTATCTTGATCTAGACCAAAGCTGTGGGTGACAGACACATGTTAACAGATTGAGTAAATACCACTCTGTTGCCATTTTCTTCTTGTTGTAGTACTATTGGAGATTTTACACGGTGTGGTTGACCCTGATAACATTTCCTTCATCTGTGTTGTCACTCATTAAACATTCAAGTTCCCAATCATGATCTGGCATTTCGGCAACTGTGGTGGGCAACAGAAATGTTTCCGCCGCTATCTGTTCAGAGGAGGCCGACAGTAGTTTTACTCTAGTAACCCTATAGTTACCATAGTAACACATGTTCCAGGAGCAGCGTCTGATCTGTGTGCAAACCTTGTTGTGAGCAGGGTCATCCAGAAATACATAGAAAGAGAAGAATACACGGTGATTAGAATACATTAAAAAAGGAGATCATTTTGGTTTCTTTAACTGTTTTTTTTTTTTTTTTATCATGAATATCACCTATAAGTGTTTCTTCACTGAGCTGAAATTATATCTCATGGGAGCAGTTATTATCCCTCTCCTTGAGGTGCATGAACTCATTCACACACACGCAAGCGTCTCTTTCCGTGTCTTCCGTCATCAAAAAACGTACAGCAGTTCTCTTTCTCACTTCTCTCTTTTTAACTCTCCCTCCCTCTCTCTCTTTTCTTCCCTCCTTCTCTCCCTGCTAACAAGGAACAAGGAGAGAGTAAGGGGTGACAGGCCTGCTATGGTTCACTAGCTACAAGCCCCGTGAAGTGTGAGCGAATGAGTGTGTGTGTGTGTGTGTGTGTGTGTGGTGTACTGTAAGCGGGGGTTTGTGGGTGACTGTACAGTAAAAAGGAAAACCAGAAAGAATAGTTGGAATGAATATTGTGTGTGTGTGTGTGTGTGTGTGTGTGTGTGTTGGAGTGTGTGTTTGTAAGAATGAGAGAGAGAGAGAGCAGGCTGCCTAAGTCCAGTTTCCCTCATTGCTTTTTACACCAATTGATTTTAGTTTGAGTGGCAGGCGAGAGGAAACAGCACCTCAGCCTGCTGCTGTCAGCTTATGTGAATAACTGCCTCTCCACTCTCTCTCTCTCTCTTTCTGACATTCCTTCCTTTATTTTCCTGCCCCTACACACAAACACACACACACACACACACACACTCCATCTTCCTTACCGGCACACAAATAATCAAAACACACAACTGAGCCCCCAAACACACTTTAGCTCCCCATAACCTTTTGTGAACTTTTCCTCCCGTCTCATCAGGCATGGGGTTAGGGTTAAAGGACCCTTTAAGAAGAAGACAGACGCCCTCCTCTCCGAGCTGGAAGCGAAGCAGCAGTTTATTAAAAGCTGCATCAGGATGCAGACGAACTTGGGAGGGGAAATGAATGGAGACCGCCTGTCAATGCACCATCTGAGAAAACATATCATAATCGCTCGGTGTCGGCGGGTGCCTGTATACCTTGCCGGCGAGCAGAGCAAGAGGGGGCGGAGAGTGAAAGCCGGTTACAGCGGGATTGCTGCGTTGCCATGGCGACTGTCTTTGCATTGAATCGATAGAAAAAAGAGATGCTTGGATTTCACACACTCCCCCCCCCCATACTTTTCTTTCTTCCTGCTTTGTCGCTTTCGGTCTCGGTGTCTGTGATGTGCAAACACACACACACACACACACACACACACACACACAAGTATGAAAAACAATACACACATTTAACAGCACACCCCACAAGCTCAGACACATGGGTACGAACACAGTTTCGGGAGCAATTAACGGGGGTCTTGTCCTTTTCACTCCCCTGTCAACGTCCAGTTTTTGCCATCCATCCGTATGATGGAAGGAAAGATATATAGAAATAAATCAGGCTCACATCCCTTAAAATGTAGAACATAACTAGCAGGATGATGAAGGAATGTGAAGGTGACAATGACTTTTGACTTCTCAGCGGGCCTCCTTTGAGGATTGGCAGGTCGAGTCTCAAAGCTTTGCATCAGAATCAACAAAAGACCTCAGGTTCCCTTTCATTCGCCGCACTACAAACGTTCCTTTCCTGATGAGTAGATAATGATAAAAGTGTAAGGTCTTGTATGATGTGTCAATCCAATTATCCTTTGATCAAACAAGTCTTTGATGCAAAAATAAGACGGACAGTGAGAGATTAGCAGGTTGGTATCATAGAATTAGAATGGCCAGAAAGGAGCCCGGGTGCCGGATCATAATGACTACTCTGTAGCAGATGCTTGATCACTGGGAATGAGTGTGTTTTATGTGCGAACGGCGCTATGAGGCATACACTCCATGATTAACACGGTGAGGACGACGGCGACGGCGCCTGAAATGCTCGGCTAAATGAAGCCTTCGCCATGGTAACAGATCAGTTTCTCAGAGTCTCATGCACTGTACCTATGCCTATTTCCATGACAACGTTGTGTAACATTCTACAGTCGCCACCTAAAGAGCGCCAGCTAAGTGACCGTTTTAGCCGACTGAAATCAGTTTTTTTTTCTGAACTCTGTTATCAGCTCCGGTCTGGCGGAGCATTTTTGCTCCATCACTGCAAAAGAAGGAGGTGAGAATGAAACAGTTAAACTCATAATGACAGAAACTCATTTAAATCCCATTAACATTCACACACACAGAAGGAACTGTCGTATTTGTTGACCTAAATATCTAGCCCAACGCACAGTCACGCACGTACATACTGTAACACTTCACAGACGGCACCTTTACCACCATTACAAGGGGTTCAATTCAGTCCACGCTCACCAGGCAGCATCTGTGACACTAGAGACGGGTGAGAGTGATCGCAAGCCTTGGCAGGCTGAGCGTACTGTATGTAAACACAGGGGAAATATGATGTGACCTCAGTGGTTGTAGCGACACTTAAGAGAACACTCGTTTACCTCCGCGACGAGCCCACAAACACGGCCGCAGACTGTGAGTCAAAAAGAGAAGCATCGACGTGGCTTCTGTTCTCAGATCTGTCTTCCTCACGCCCTCTCTTGTTCTCTCTGCCCTCATTTTGGTGGCGGTGGTGGAGGGGGAGGAGGAGGTGTGGGGTGGGGTGGTGGGGGGGATTCCATTTGAACAAGCAAGCCTCTGCATCGCTTGTGGGAGACAGCTTGACTCAGAGAAAAGAGAGAGAGAGAGAGAGAGAAAGAAGGGAGAGAACATGAGAGGTGTCTTCCAAGCACCAGACGACGCGATCCTCAGCAGGATCACGGCGAGCGTTGCGCCAATTGCAGCTCACGCCTGGGTCGACGCATGGAGGGTTTCCACGGCTACCCCCCCACCCCCCACCCCTCCCAACCTTCCCTACCATCAGTCCATCCTACCAACCCCCCCCACTCCACCCTCCCTCTCTCCCTCTCTCTCTCTCTCTTGTCTTCTATCCTCCTCTCCTCTGCCTTGGAATAAATGTCAAATGGCTAATAAACACAGCAGCGCATATGGCTGCTCCAAATGACCGCCGTAGTTGGCCAATTTGTCAGGATTCACCCACGCGGCTGCAGATGTAAGGCAAACACGCACGCACACAAATATACACGCGGACATGCTCAGCCAAGTAGATTACACACTCATGATTGATGTCACGTCTGTGTCATTTTTTGTGTTTGTTTTGTTCACAATGGAGCTATACTATATATAACATATACACATATAAGATTGCATAAACTGGTTTTATAGTATTGTGTAATATGGTGTTCAAATGAATCTATTACAGAATAGAATTGTTATAAAATAATATTCATTCAAAAAATGATCTGCCTCTGTGTGTATTATTTATTAAAGTAGGCTGTCAGTGTATATAGTCGAGTAAATATGGCTAAAGAGGTTGTTTAAAGGTCATTCTACTGAGTTACGCTGCATTATGGCACACTGGTCCAATGCACTGCTGGACAATCACCACCTCTACACTCTCCAGCTGCATCCGCTCTCTATGCCAAACATCCAGAATCAAAGAGATTTAATGCTCAATGTCTTTATATAAAATTACACGTAGGCTGCAGGCTTTAGTCCAGTGTACAAGATGTCCAGTATTGTTCTCCTGCAGCACATTCGAAGTTGTCCAGCCCCGCAACATAAACATATGATACTACTAACTTAACTAAAGTTAACACAATGGTTTATTACACAGAATCTGGGAAGTTATCATTGTGAACTGTTTGGAAAAGAGCAAACACTTTCAAAATACACAAGCCAGACCAAAGCCAAGTCAAACTTCAACAAACCATATGGAGTTAAACACTTATTGAAGCCACTCGGAGAAGCAGAGGAGCCTTCAGTGTCATTTTGCTCAGTCACTTTGCTCTTCTTTCAAGAAAGAAACTCTCCAGTTCTCATATAAGTGATGCTACCAGCATCTACACTAACCTCTTTAGCAGCAAACACTCATGTCTCAGTCACGTTGTCAGACATACCTAGCATTAAACCAGGCCTGTAGCTCATGACATAGCTACCAGTAGTTCCCCATAGGATGCTTTTATCCACAATACAAACACATAGCTTGAAGCCCTAGCGAGATGCATTCTTGTGCGTTTTTGTAATCTCAGATGCCCAGCTGCCCTCCGAAGTGAGTATAATCTCCTGATTCAGAAAACTTTCTATCCTCTCCTGCCATGCTAGGTTTAGGTAAAGTTCTCCGTGTCCCCATTGCTGCATTTTAGGTTTTTTTTTTTTATTATGCAATCCTGTCGTGTGTAATGACAAAGCTGATCTTTGAACCTTGAGTGTGTGTTCATTCATACAGAAAGTGTTTATTCATTAGTGTCTCTACTACTGGAGGAGGCACAGGGGTGAACTATGCATTCTGTGAGATGTACAGCGTGGACCTACATGACACACAGGACTGTTTGTGCCCAATGTACATGCATACCTTGAGATATCGCATTGTTGTTTGCATGCACATGGGCAAGCATATGTTTTTGTTTTCATTGTTGCAAATGAAATTCTAGATTTTTTTTTTTTTTGCCTGCATTTGGATGTTTGATGTGAAAGCAGGCAGGCGGTCTGCTCGGCTGCTGTGAGAAGTGGCACACTCGGATCATTAATCAGACTCGACGGCACAGCGGGTAGAAGGCAAGCCACGGGAGAGCCCTAATGCATGCAAATGTATACTCGTTTTGGGGGCAGGTTGAGCCAAGGACAGAACCTAGCCAGCAACAGAGAGAGAGAGAGAGAGAGAGAAAGAGAAAGAGAGAGAGAGAGAGAGAGAGAAGAAAATATCACAGTGGATGTTTGCGCCTATTCATTCTGCTGTGGTGCAATACAGCTGAAGCATGAATGTGTTCTAAATCAACATGACAGTGGAGAAAACAAAAAAAAAAAAAGTCATGCAGGTAATACATAACCTAGCAGAGGCAAACCCAGAATAACCTTTCATTGCTTTCGAAGGCTTACAGTAAATATGATATTATGCTGCGATATGGAATCAAAGTAACATTTGACTGGTCAAAACTTAACCGCTACTATATCATCTCCTCCCATGTCTTACTGCGTGGTATGAGGATTGTCAAATGGGCTTCTTAAGTAAGACATCACTTAACACGGAGAATGTAGGCGTTAGAGCTGATTTGCTGTCAACTGAGGGCACAGCTTACCATTCCACCCCTTATTATTCTGCTCAGTGCTTGAGCCTCATTATGGCTGGGATTGTACCTTGGTGAAGATAACCTTACGTGACTTTTTAAGATGAACCTTTTACAAAAGGAGCCGAGGAATTGGAATGGAGTGCAGATATTGATGCCGGTGGGCGTCAGCATCATCTAAACTAAGAGAGGTGTCATAAATCCTCCTATCAGTTTTTTCTCCTTCATCGTATCTTATAATTCTGAAAGCTTAGGCGCTCGAGTACGAGTTGGTGCACTGAAATAATTCCGATTAGTATGTAATGTAAGATCCTGAAGCATTTTAAGTATTCGTTTTCTACATTCAATGACGTTCTCGAGTGCCGGTAGCAGCCTGTGGACCGGTTTCTATGTAAGGCTCGAGACAAATGGTTATGCATGCTCCTGCATACAGTGTCAGCAGTGTGTAACATTAGCTAACCATGAACCGTGACGCATTACTATGAACCCCGTTGCTTCCCTGGGAAAGACATAGATGATGTAGAGTGAGAAGTTAGAAGAAGAAGTTATCCTCGATGTCTTTCTGCCTGAAAGGCTTTTGAACATGTGGTGAACACTGTAAAAAAAAAAAAAAGATCTATTTTAACCCAGTGATCTTATCAAGGAAGACTGGTGGTCTGTGAGTGAAAACCGAAGAAAGAAAAGAAAACTGAAAATTGTCTCACAAAGGAGTCAAATACGAGCATCCTTGGCGAAAATCCTGTGTAACCCAATCATCAGCTTCAACTTCATTCCCAAACATGGCTCACCTGACCTCCTTTCTAGAAAGATTTCTGCACATCACCTGACTATTGCATTGGTACGAATGCATAGTGGCGTCATATGAATGGCCAGTGAGGGATCTTTTGCTAGTTTTTAGCCTAGCTAGTTGTTGATTACTTGTGGCTGATTAAGAGCAGCGAGGAGTCAGCGGTCTGTATAAAACAAAGCAGTTGATAAAATAGCCTTTTCAAGGTTTTTCAGAAAATGTGAATGACTGCAATCACAAGAGGTCCTTGACATACAGTCATAAATCAGCACAAAATGTTAGGCTGTTTGGTCGTGTAGAATGTTTGATTAGCTGCATACAATCAACCAAACTCTTTAGATCACTGTAATTAAAGCTCCAAGCACACTACCTCAGCATGTGGCGCGATTTAACAAGCCAGCTGTGACTAGTTACATTAAGCTAAGTTACACTAAGTTACAATTGGACAATCACTGTTCAGGGCTGGGGTTAAGCAAACTTTCAATTGGCAGTATTCATGAATGGGAAGCCGGTGAGGGATCATACCCTTATCACTGCAGTAGTAGTTGGAGATCTGTATATTGAGGATTTGGAATCTGAAAAACTGTGCATGAATGTCTGTGTGTGCGTTGAGTTTGCGTTGAAAAACCGCATTGCGTTATGAAATAGCTCATATTCATTATAATAGAGTATTAATCTCAGCGTGTTCCAGTGTCCCAGTGAAGTGTCCCAGGAAAACATCTGTCCAACTGAACTCATGGCTCATGAATCAAGGTTTCACTCTTTCTTTTCCCTGGATAGATGGAAAGATGGAGGGAGGGATGAAAAGATGGAGTGAACGAGCAATTGTTCTGCTCTTGCAAACAGGCCATTCAGGGAAATTCCCCGGGGGAACAGAGCTTTTTCAAGGTTGCGTCCTACTCCGCTAGCTACCTCCGCATGTGTGTGTATGTGTGCGCATGTAGTCCTCTGGGTCTCAATAACGTTCAGTCAGGCTGATATCTCTCCCCAAACAGGAAAAAAAAAGAGCAGTGGATGTGTGTTTGTGTGTGTGTGTGTGTGTGTGTGTGTGCTGACTCGGCCAAGTGCCAGAGGTTCCCACAAGTCTCCCAGGTCAGATGGAGGGTCAACAGCTGTTGGCTAAGAACGTTCTTTGCGTTCATTTTGCCTGGCACGCGAGTGAGGCCCAGACATGTGAATAGACTGAAATTCGTGACAGTGTTATTGTTCTGTGTAAAATGAATGGCTCTTGGAAGGAAAATGCCACTCTGTCGCAAGCCCGCTTTGTGATTCTACATAACACAAACACTTGCCGTCAAAAGGTTGCAGGCATTCAGGCTGTATAACGACTTAAGCGATAAGGCCTGTGTTTGTCTGCATAATTCACCCGAGCTCAGCAACATTTAATGTGGTTTAGGTTCAGTTTTAATCGCAGCGTTCCAATTTTAAACCTCACGAGTAGCAATGGATTATTTGACTGAAAAGTCATTGCAGACGAGTGATTTGTGTCAACGCAGCTGCGCAGCCGTAAAACTATAGAGTAAGGGATACTACAGCAGCTTTGTTATGGTCCTTAATTTAAGGGAATGTTAATGCAGTTGACTTTATTTCGGTCGAAAACTTGTTGTTTCCTGCACAGCATTGTTAAAATATATTCCATTCCTGTTTGCGTTGTTTGTTATTCGAGCAAGAAGTATATGGAAATTGGCCTGAAGGATTTCAGAGGTTGGCAAATTGCATCTCCAATCAATGCCAGGACTCTTTGTAAGCCTTGTGTGCAAAGTCATGTTTTTATAGATTGGAGCAAAAGTGCTTACAAACAAACCAGACAAAGCAAAGTAAGAGCCATTATTTCTTTGCATTGTAAATATTTCTTCCAGGCAGAGATGGCAACTCCATACAAATGAAGGCACGACAACGGCAGGGGGAAATTAATTAATAGAAGAAAGTGTGGCGGGGGGAGAGGGGAAAAAAAATAGCTTGGCTTCGTTTTTATGTTGTTTTTAAATTAGACTCCAAAGACATCTCTCCTGCTGTTATGATGAGGTTGTAGGGATTATGTTGTGAAATCCCTGACATCGCCTCTCTCGCTGTGTGTTCCTGGCACCATCTTAGAGAACCTTATGTAGCCTCAGTAGACACACAAGCATGCACAGGCACACACGCCCACACAAACACTTCCACACACTCAACAGGAACGCCAGCACGCAGATGAGCGTAACACAAAATGCAGACAGCACAGACAGCTGGGCGACCCTGGCCTGTCCAACGTGAGGCGGAGGATAGAGAGAGAATTATGTAATACTTCGCCCCTGGATAAAAGGTTGAAGCTAAACTGAAGCAGTGAACCTCAGCCACTGGCTCTTGATGAGTCTTATATTTTGCTACTTATCCAGTTATAGAATATATATTATTATTATTTTGTTTTCACCAGTTTTAGGATGCCTACAGTTGGGTCTAGGGTTAGGGTTAGGATTAGGGTTAGCATAGCTGAAGCTGGTGGTCTGTTAAAACACTTTAACATGGCACAAGTTGGATTAAATCGTAGCAAATAAAAGCAACATTCCTACTTAATTAATTCATATAAAATAAATAAATTAGATGCACTTGCTGTATTGTGTTTTCTGTGTATGAATTATTGATTATTTATTCATTTCTAAGGCTTGCTTTCCCCCCAAAGAGCTCATTAACTATGATGGCACTGGCAGTCCTTTATGATAACACAGTTATTTGTGGTGTAATATATAACAACGTTCAAGGAGAAAGCAGAATTCTGAAATATGGAGCCGTTTGGTCCCTTTGTTTTCTCCTTTGGATGCACAAATGATGCTAGACAGATTTTAGCACTCTCTTGCTAAATGAACACTGCGTTTGGGAGCGGCCAAAAATTCTTAACAAAATAGTTCACTTCAGAAACCAACAAAAGACAAGAAGCAGCAGCCTCTTTACCTGTGATTTGTTTCTCTGTGATGTTGTTTACTAAGCCTTGACCAGAGAGGGATTGGAGGTTACTGCTTTGAGAGCCGTGACTAATACATGGACAGCTGAGTCACCACAGTAAAATGATCAAAAGATGTGCTCCATCCAATACCCTCCACCTGATACCTGCTCCACTCAGGCCAGTTACTGCTAGTTTAAAGGAAATATTTGAACATAATTTCCTTCATGTTGCATCTTTGCCCGCAACGGACTGATTCATTTAGATTGCTCGGATAAAGTCTCAACTAATTCTGTGCTCTTTTTAAGGTTTGGACGATGTTTGTGTGGGAGGACTGGTAGTGCTGTTCTCTCCACCAGCTTGAGTGCTGAATAAAAGGAGCAGGAGCTTTTCTAAATAGACACAAACGATGCACTGATTTGCAATTTGAATGGGACGATTCACTCCTCCTGTAAATCTCAACGCTCACTTAAAGGACAAACTCAAGAGCACAGCTGCCTCAGGCACACAAGTTCTAAGCACGCAAGATAAATCTATGTATGTGTGTGGAGATGTGGGTGCGTTTGCTGGAAAGAGGAAGGGGATGTAGTTTCTCTCCCACCACGTTAGCTGGCACACCTTTTATGAGTCAGACTGATAGGCCCGCATCGGGTCAAAACATGCCCACTCACTGACATTATGCTGCGTCTGTGAGCACGACTGGGTGCCGGCGAGAGGCAAAGAAGGGATGTGGACCTGCTTGCTGGTACACCTTTCTTGAATGTAAGTATATGCTCGCAAAACGAGAGGAGGTGCATCAGCTAAACACATTACATTCAGAGCAGTAAATACAGGCACATTGTTCAGTGTGGTTTTCCCTCAGGTTGATTGACTCTGCAAAGAGCTTCCCGGCTCACTTTTAACGGCGTGCTATCCCACCTCAGATAGCTATCTATGCAAAGAGAACCTGTGAAGCGGTCCAAGAGGTGAGACAAATGTTGAAATGTGTTTAACCTTTGCTAATGATCATGAATTACACCAACGTCTGGACCAAACACGAAATCTTCAGCATCGTCTATTGGGACTATTTCCAAAGTATTAGCACCAACACTTCTGGTAAGAGTTGTGTGAACTCAGAGGTAAGGTTAAAAGGAAATTTACCTGTTCTCACACTTTAGGAAATACGCTTCTTCCCCTTCTTGCCAAGAGTTAGATTAGAAGATTGCTACCACTCTCATGTTATGTCTTTCTTAGCCAACAGCCACAGTCCTCTCATCTGACTCTTGACAAGAAAGCAAATAAGTTCCTAAACTACTCCTCCGAAAACAAGATCAGCAACGGATAAGCAGTCAGGAAAGGTTAAGGGTACATAATATGCAGGTAGGGAGGTATATATATGTACTGAGTGGCTTATTAGCGGAATGAAGGACAGGTTGTAGGCAGGTGATGATGAGGTGACTGGGAAAAGCTGAGGAGAACTGCTAGCTTGGTGAGGAATGGCAGGGTGTGGAATGACAGGAAAGTCGGACATGGCAAATGAGCAGAAAAATATACAAAAATAAAGATGGTGCTGTTGCCATGACAGGCATCTAACTGCAGAACAAAACGTGTATTACAAATAATTTAGTCAGACCTACCGTTAATGTGAAATATAAAAAGTCAAACTATTTATAGCGATGACTCTGGCGAGCATCGACACCAGTGTTTGACACAACTACAACTGACGTCTCCGACAATATGAAGATGATGCCATCTAGACTTTTTTTTGTGTATAGTCGGGCTTCAGCCAGAGAGACAGCTGCATGCTAATACGCATATGCAACCGCGTTCAGTGTTCCCAGTCTAAGGATACATATTCACTTCGTGAACACATGCCTGGTGAATCTGCAGAGTGTGTGTCTTGACTGTGTGAAATCAGTGTGCGTGGACTAATAAATGCACCTGCTGAAGACAGTTACATCGTCCCCTTGTTGCCTTTCTCTGCCTGTTAAAAGCCACGGTGGAGGCTAAGTAGCAGGGTCATTGGCTACACACAGCTTTATAGACTGTTGTAAGAACACTTAAACTTAACTCAGTTTTTAAATAATGTTCACTGACTAACTGGGAAGATTTCATGTGCAGATCTTAAGTGAGTCCTGGATTGAAGAAAGGCGCATACATCTTAATGATTAAGCAGCCTATGAAACCTAATTTTAGATGTAGATTGATGAAGAAAATCCGCATTTCACGTAGTGTAGACTCAAGCTAAATCAAGTAATGTCTAGGGGCAGCCTATAGCCCCTACTGATTTGGTCCCTTGATCAGTGCAGAGTCGCTTATCAAGTGACGTCTAGAAAGAACCCCCATCCCCCTACTATTTAGACCTTGATCTTGTGACATGCTAAATGTGTGTCCTTCCTACCTCCTGTCCTTTTCTTTGCTTGACTTGAACTTCAGGTCTTAATTCAAATGCAGTGTACGAGTGCAAAAGAGGCTAACATGTTGACTGATTGGCAATTTTCTGACTTTTGATTTACACTTAAATGTGTCTTGTCTTACTGGTCATTCACACATATCGAGTTCCTAACTGGCCAGCAGAAGAAGTCTTGGCTTGGATATCTGTTATCTGCTTTCCAGATATCTGCTGGCTTCACCCAGGAGCCCAGAAACTCTGGCTGTTGCCCCTGGAAACTAAATCATCATAATTAGATTGCACTAAAGTTTTCTTAAGCATGACACTCATTTTTGACCAGCACCACAGGGATACTGTCCTGCACAGATCCTATATTCTGAACTTCCTGAGCATCAAGAGCCTGTCCTTCAGGGATCAATAATCTGCACAGTTAAGATTATTATACCATTATTCGTCATGCATCATTATAGACATTAAATAAAAAATGACGAGCAGGAGGTGGGCGAGCAGGTAAGAGTTGAAGGACACTGACAGATTCATCGACCACTGCAGAATATGAACCTGTGACTTTCTGGTTATGGCAGCATGTCTCTACCCACTGGGCACTCCTGTTGGTTACAGATATCGCCTGCGGTCAGTTAGAAGCCCTTAGCTGATCCTCTGTAGAGCATTACTTGACCTGGCTGTTGGGAGAAAGGACAGACGTAAGCTTAAAATATCTCCCAGGCTTGACACAGCACTGCTCCAGCTGCACTCTGTAATTACCAGCAGTGCAATCAGCAGACTCGTTAATTTCCCCTGACTGACAGCCGCTGACGGCTCAATTGCAGAAAATGCACTGGTACAACTTCATAAGTAAATGGAACTGACGTCCTGAAGCATTCTTCAGCCGGGGAGGCTGCACTCTGAAAAATGCATATTATTATGAACGCATGAAGACATACAGTTACAATGCTCAGTCCTCTCTTGGCAGCCATTAAGATACATGTTCCCATCAAATCTTTGTCTCATTGAAACAACAAAACAAAAAATGATAAAACAGGCAATATGAATTGCTCCCTTTAATAATATCACACAGACCGCTCCACACTTTCCCTGAAAAGCTCTTATCTTATATAACATATTTAGAGTGTCATGAGAGGGAATGCTGAGAGGGCGACCACATGGAAGCACTTTCTCTGGTTTTGCAGAAGTATTGATTTAAGTGTAAACCAATGTGAAGTGGTCCAGAATAGACATTCCACCGGCAAAGTAATTGGGGTGAGTGAGCCAGCAGAATTGGCCCAGATAAATAGGTCACTTAATAGGTTGTTTATGCCGGCGATTTGACATGATGCATGAAAGAACAGGCGGCGAGGGGGTCCAGCTCAAGCTGCAGCGTGGCACAGGTGCAAACAGCTAAAATAAAGAATAAGAGAAAACACTCAAGTGGAATAATTCATTTCTAAATATATAAGGCACACATTTTTATAGCAGAACAAAGCTGTATCCTCTCTTTTAGAGTCACAATGGAGGCTACAGTATATACACAATGAGGTTCTTTTTCCCTTTCACTGTGTTGTAATAATTCCCTTGTTCTGCTGAGCTGTCCAGGTTATTCATTTGTGTTCTCCTCCTTCACTTTAACCTGATGTCAGAGTGCTCTTCTGAGGCCTTTCACTGCGGCTATTTGGTGTCCCTCCTTGTACGCAGCTGACATCCAAAATGAAAACGATGCGGGCTACTGTAGGGAACAAGCGAAAAGGATGTTTGGTATGTGCAGAGTGGTGAGGAAAGCATCATCATACTTGAAATTGAGTTGTGTTGAGATTTATGAACCCATATGAGAGAGACTTTCAGTCCACCCCGAGATAAAGATTCAGAGAATCTGATGCTGCAACAGCATGTTTATGTTAAATACTTTAAATTTTCAGGAAAGAATACAGAATAATTTGCCCCTCTGGTGTGAACTTCAAAACTCATCAGTTTTCATTCATTTATTTAATTGCTCCTACGCTAACCACACCATGCCCACAGCAAAGCACGTCCATTCTAATCATCATATTAATATAATACTAATGGTATAGCAGCTAAAAAATCCCCCTGTGATTACCACTTACATCCAGAAACAGGTTGTGGTAACAAAAAGGGTCAGAAAGTCTGAACATTTGTCATAAATTGGGAAATTGTGACATTGTGAGGAAAGCAAGAGAGGGCAATGAAAAACCTGGAAAAATCGGGTGGGTTGGCAAGCATCAACACAGTTTGAGCTCGGTGTATCATACCCCCCAGGGCCACTCATACTGTGTCAGAAATGGATGCGCTTATGTCACTTTTTGAAACACTGTATAAAAGTCATGTTGTGATGTGTTTGACATTATTTTGTAACCAGACTTAACATCTATGTACAGCCATGCTGTGCCTCTGTAAGGCTGTACTCAATGCTAACATGTTCCCAGTGACAAGGCTGGCTGATGATTACACTATTTTAGTTTAGTGTGTTAGCATGCTAACATCTGCTAATTAGCACTAAATGCAAGGTACAGCTGAGGCTAATGGGAATTAGTTTTGCAGGTATTTGGTCCATAAAGTATTAGACAGATTGTTAAAGAGGTAGAGTTAGAGGACTTGGTGTGTAAATAACAACCGGAGACTGAATCGCAGTTTTTTGGTTTCACAAGGGGTTATTCGGGAGCACAAGAGGAGGAAGAGCAAACTTATAAGACATGCTGAGTTGGCCATGGTGCTGTTAGCACAAAGGAGACTGAAGAAACTGTTTTGTTCTGAATCTGGAAGGTTGAATCAGTCTTTTATGCAGTGGAGGTTGAATGGTAGATGAGATACATTTTGTGTCAAGACTCCACTCAATTCATCCTGGAGGGGGGCATGAATGTCTGGAAATCCATCCAATAAAGATTTCATTCAAAACCATTGATCACCTCATGGTGATGCTAGAGGAAACAGCTATTAAGATTCATCCTCTGGTGACCATGAATGCCATGACTATCATCCTTATATTTAGATACTTTTGTCTGGGCCAAAGTGGTGAACTGACTAACATGCATGCTGCTAGCGTGGCTTCAAATGTAATGACATGTCTAATCCTTGGATATGGTCTTTCTCTTTGTCTAAAAAAAAAAGATGCAATATAAATATTCATAGCTATATAGCAACGGTAACAAAATATCATGCTGAGAAAGGTTTGTCTTCTTCTTCCCTCAGTTGTTGAAGGGCAACAGCCAAGGGCAATGAGCATGAGCCCGTTTGATAATGCACTTATCAACAGCCATGGGCTTTAAATGAGTGAGAGAAGTGCATTCACTAAAGGAGGAAGCATAAATGTGTTTTTTTTTTTTTTCCCTTTTATCGCTTTGTTGCATTAATTCATGCCATTTTCATTTAGCATAGAATGTGCAAAACAAAACACAGACAAAAAACAGAATAACTGATGAGATCTGGATCTGAATCACAAGTAGACAGATTATAGAAAAAATACAACAAAGAACTCAACGAGTCAGGCAAAAAGTTTGTCATCTTTAAAAATGATTCATGCGAATCTTAACGTTGTTGCTCACAAATTTTAGCCAAATTGGGCCCACTGTGGCAATAAATGTCTGTCTTAAATGTGACAACTTCACTGATTTATTTTTTAATTCTAAATGGGCTTTAGAGCTGCCAAATTAATTCATTGGATCCACCAGACTTTCATCTTCCTTTTCTTGTAGAAACAATATCAGGAATGCTGGAATTTTCCTGTTTTCCAAGACAATAGTACCTGTCACATTATTAGAGCAGAATTCCAATGGATGGATCAAGTTAAGAGGTTCAACTACACCATGCAAACCCTCTGTTTTTTATTTGTTAAATGTCTTTTTCCAGTTTCTTTGGTACAGTTTGACATTTTTTGGAAATACGCTTATTTGCTTTTTAAGGGAGCGCTACACAAAAGATTGACACCCCTCTCATCTGTGCGTTATAAATATAAAACTAGAGCCAGCAGGCAATCAGAGTGAAGACTTGAAACAGCTACCCTGAGGTCCAAATGAGGGTGGAGGCGTGGGGGTGTAGGCTGGGGTTGTCATATCAATGAACAATGCTATATTACAATTCGAAACCTCTCTAACCCTGTGACACCTGTGATGTTTTTTCTTTTTGTGTATGTGTGTGTGTGTGTGTGCAGGGATAAACATTTCCATAGAAATGAACACCGCCGATGATGAACCAACCACATGATTGCGTTCTACACAGGTGACATTTACACCATGACAGGAAATGTGATGAGCTATCAATCTCTCGATGCATATACACGTGCACGCATCAACACACGCCATGAATAACTGCGACGTACTCGGCTGTTGTCCGCGTTCGACGCCGGGTACACATTAGTGTGCCGCTGAGAAAAACTTGATCACCTTGATTAAATCACTCCTGTACTGCGTGTGTGTGTGTTTTCCATCTATTCCAAAGGCATCCATCGAGTTTGATTAGGAGAAGGGCATCAGTAAAACAGATGCTAAAGAAATGAAACCATTTGAACGTTCTCCAAAACACTATAAATCCTTTATAGAACACATCTGAGCTTCATCACCTGATGTATGAAAAATGTAAATGACCCGTTCTATTGAGGAGTTATCACTTTGTAAACTAACACAAAGGTTTCCTCCCAAGGTGATTTGTTTTTCGGATGTTGTGTTATAATTCACTTTGATAGGGTTTTTATTTTTTAATAAATGTGCTCCGTGGTGCTGTGTTAAGCTTAAGGTGCACATCCTGCACTCGTGCCCTCTACTACACAACACAAGGACTAAATCTGCTTCTACTCATTTCCATAAGAAACTCCATGGGGGAAATCACGAGAAGATACAACCATTAAGCAACTCTCTTGAAGCTTGGCGGTAATACGATGACAAGATGATGCTTTGAGCTTTATTTGATTGCGCTTTGCTAATACACCACACCCGATGAGCTAAAACTAGAGGGTGAACTTTTAAGCATGTGTTTATAGGTCTTACAGGGGTTGTTACATTTTAATAGACTTAAAGCTGCATTTCTATATGAAAATGAAATGGAAAAACATCTATCCATAATCAGAAACTGCCTGCAGTGACAAACTGATAGAGTCAGCGCATGATTCTGCAGTTCACCTCTGCTGGAAACGTTTTAGCATGTCTTTGGAGTTAATTGTTTTTGATTTACAGACGCCAACTTCACTTTTTTTTTTTTTTTTTTAGATTGATTTTCGACTTGAAGGGCAAGAGGAATGCTTGAAAGGCTTGAAAAAACTGTATTTAGTGAGCAGTGATCTTACTGTACATTCATTATCTTTCAGGCGGCCATTCATAATCAAAAATCTGTTTGCTCCTGTTTCTGGGTAACTGACATTTGGCACTCAGCAGATAAACAGAGACTTTATGCAACCGAAAAGAAGAAAAATCATATTTACATAATCCTTTCTTACACCATTGGTGGTTTATTCTGGATTTCATATTCTGACAAGTAGCTTCTGAATGCAATGCCGCTCTGGCAGCACTCAAGACGTCACAAGAACGCACCGAGGAAGGCAAGTTAATACCGCGTACCATGTGATCATAACATTGCCTGGACACAAAAGATGACTACACGTTCACTGTGACAAATTATCTCAAGCAAATTTCCAGTCTCGGCAGAAACAGGGCAACAAATGCAAGAATGAATTGATTAGCATTTCGAGCATTATACAACTGTCAGCATAACACTCCGATACGTGATTGTCAAGCATCCACCCTCTCAGCTTCCGATGTGAATAGATAATTACACTGCGTCATTCATCTTTTCGCAGGTTTCTGGTGTTTTTAAGCTCATCCCACGTCCCTGACAGTGTGTGACTCAGCGAGGTCCAACACTATGTTACACAGAAACCCAGCTGCCCTTTCTTTCTTTTTCTGGTGTTGATTCAGGCCCTATTAAGTATTTCAACATCTTGAACACTGCCACAAAAGACACAGGAAAATCCATTTGTCATGTCCCTCACAGTACAATTCATTATGGATGGTGCACTGAACCACTACAAAAGCAGCAATTGCTTTAAAGGGTCAGCTTTTCAGTGTTTTCTGAGAAACCAATTTCAGAACATAATTAATCTTCAGGGAGAGATGTTTTGTGCTAGTTGGTAAAGGTGGAACTCTGTCCTCACTGTTGTTGAAAGTAATTGAGAATGGATGATGGTTACAAAACCAGGGATACTGAAAACTGGCATTTTCGGTTCATCATACCTCTGAAACGTGAGGATGGAACCAAGCTCAGTGTTAAAACTGGTTGAAAACCTTGATTTAGCTGATTCAAATACATAGATGTGACAAGACTGTGAATTTTCACTTTTGTGAGACTAACACTGTCCACAAATGCCTTATGCCAAGACACACACACACACACATAAACAAGATTTAACATCCCGATATTGAATTAAAACACAAGTTGAGATAGACGTTTTTATAGCGCGCCTTTCTTGCCAGGTATGCCACCGATTCCTGGCAGCCAGGAGCACTTTAACTTGACTGAGGGGAAGAACGTCTCTTAAAGTCAAAAGGGAAGGGATAAATAAAAAGTGGAGCCACTGGAAATATCCTTCACACACACACACACGCAGAAACTTGAACTGAAATTAAAGTATATTTTTGTTCAGAAATCTGAATGTCATCAGTGTTTGTTTTGACATATTCTGTTAAAACTGTCATTATCAGAAAGACAAAAAACGGAAGCTTGGCCACTGCATTGCACCAGGTTATCTAAGCACGCCATACATTACTCGGTGTCATGATTTGAAACAATATAAAGTATAAAGAATGGGCGTTATATTTGTGATGTCACCCATAGGCTTCTGAAATTTAAAAATGTGCAAAGATGTTGGATCGTCGGTGGACCTGAGGCGGGCTGAATGACGCCTGGGTGCTCAAACAAGGCACCCGTAATGGCACCAACCTGTCAATCAAAGCGACCACACTGTTTATTATACACAACTTTGAGCCTTTAATATTATCCGAATGAGTAAGTTAAATGTAAATTCACCCTCAGTACAGTTGTCATGAGTGGGGAAATTGGCTATAGAGACCAAAACTGTTTTTTGTACCAGGCTGTAAACATGTTTATTTCTGCTGTGAAGTTGAACATTTTATCATGGGGGGCTTACTGAGATCTGTAGCCACCCTCAAGTGGCTGTTTAAAGAACTGCAGTTTTTGGCACGTCGCATTGGCTTTACTTCACAGGCACAGAAGTTACTGCTTGTTTCAATCACAGGATTAACATATGGGCTGCTGAGGTTACAAGACTGGCCTATATCCTTTACTGTGAGTTGACAGTCGAGTGATTTGCCAACTGTAGAAGAAAGAAAGGCAGCTAATACTTACTAGACCTAGCAAGGTTTGAAATAACACGAATGAAAGCTAACACCTGGTGGGAACTGGCGCTAATGGTAGCAAGATAGGCTAACTAGCACCAACGTTCCTAGTGTAACCAGTGTGAGCTAGCTTGCTAGTTTCCACTTTCCTAGTGAAATGTGATAGCACAATAGCACAATGGGTCCTCTCAAATGAAGGCAATAAGCCACAGAACCACCACTTGTTGAAATAATATCAATGTTATCAATGTTCATCGTCAGTAAACCATTACGGAAGTTGACCTCCTTGTAACTTTCTCCACAAAATGTGTCCAAAAAAAGTTTTTATTCTCCGAAGATCAAAAAGAAAATCTGCAGGCTAGTTGTAGTATCATTATAGTTATGCTTCCTTACACAAAAAGTGAGAAAGATGCAAATTTCACTTCAATTTAAAGTGATTCGGTCTTACAAACACACTGCTTCTTATCAGAATGAGTGCTTTTCAGTCTTTTCAGTGTTACAAATTTAGGGACGGGGCCTTCAGGTGCTGAGCAGCACATTGCGATGCAGAACACATAAGTAGGGAAGATTAATGTCACTGTCCTGGCCTGTTAGACAAACACTCTCATTTCTGGATATTCTCTCATCCTCCCACTGATCAATTACCAACACCGCTGAGATCCAGGGTAAGTGCCGCCGCCGCTGCTGCTGTTGTTTATCTGCCAGTGTACTTACCGAGTGTGAATCTGGAGCACATTTCTGATAGTGCAACACATTAAAAACATCTCTCAAGTTGGATTTTTATGTTGCTATTCAGAGCTAGAATTTCCCTTAGTTTTAGGGAATGAATGCAGCATTCCGGGCATATAAAAACAGATAGTAGCAGCTTACATTCAGCGGCCACAGAGATCAGACAGGGCTCCAAAGAACCTTGTTTCTATGAGAGACAAGTTGCCAAAAAGACAGCAGGAGCAAGAGAGAGAGATAGAGAGAGTGTGTGTGTTGAGAAAGCGAGAAGACTGAGCGTGCCCATTCATCTCCTCACTCAGAGCAGGCAGGTAGAGAGGTATGGCAGCCTTACAAGGTCAATATTTTACTTTGGCTTGTGCGCTCTAATTAAATTACAGGCAAAGTGCCCCAGGAGAGCACACAGAGAGATATAGACCCTGCAAACCAGCCCCACAGCTCCGCAAGCCAAACAATTTGTAGCATGAGCTGAGATGTTGGCGTTTTGTCGTCAGCAACGCGGCGGATTTGAAGCGATTCTCAACATCAGGGGTGTACCAAGGCACGGCAGAGCGGCTGGGTTGGAGATAAGAGCTCTTTTAGAAAGAATTTCTCCTCCTGTCCAAATTGAAATAGTAAAACTGACCAGGAACGTTCACAAACTGTGGAAAAACACTTGTGTGTTGCGGCTGTGCAGGGTTAATTATTTATTTTCCCCCAATCTGACCTTGACCAACAAGTGTCACACGCGACATACAGTAATAGCCTATGCATGTCAACACGTGTTTGTCTTCAGAGGGGAAGTCAAGCTTCAGACAAGAGCTGCTGATGAGCCTGACTGATGTAGAAGAGTCTGCTTTGTTTATAGCAGGGCCCGAGGGGCAGAGACATGAAGCGCTGACCGCCTGTCAGACTGATCGTCACTAACAAGAGGAGCGATGTCACAGATCCATTCCCCGTGGAACAACTGAACTGTGCAATTATTTCTGCGCCACGGGACAAATACCTGCTGAAATATGAAGTGTCTTTAAGAGAAGAAGAAGCAGAAGAGAGAGAAAAAAAAAAAACAGGTTAGAATAAAGCAGCTCTGCGATTGGCTGAGCGCACCAGGAAGTCCAGCCGCTGTTGCTGTCATCTGACTCTGACGCAGGCGCCTCAGCCTTCCCGAAAGTCAACAGGCAACAGCGGAAAAAAGCTCAACATGGCTCCCCAACATGAACTTCCAGCGATCTTCTGCCTCATATTTCTCTCTCTGCTCCCCGGGGCGGAGGCGTACGATGCCGGTGACGCGCTCGCCCTGCTCCTGGGCACCATCCTGACCGTGGTGGGTTTCTGCGCCTTCCTCGGCTGGTACGCACGGCGGCGGAACGGACAGCTGTGAGACAGAAAGAGAGAGGAAGACTCCCCCTGTGCCGTCCTGTTATCATCCACCGCATTCATCTCCGGTGAACTCACGTGGACCTTTTTTTCTGACACAATGTCGAAGCGACTGACAAGAAACGTGCCTTATTGTGGAAGTAATGCGTCAACGGGGGCCACGTGGACTTTGTTGGAGAGGGTGGGGCAGGAAACATCCAGGAAGTCCCCCCAAAACCAGGAACTGTTACTTGTTGCACTGCTTAGATTGAAGACCAAACACTGTTGCCTTGTGTATGAAAAAGACTGCTGCACTTAACTGCATATCGCTTGCACCACATATTGCGCATTTTCTTTCCCCCCCCCCCATGCTTTGGAGTGATCACTGTGATTTCCTTGATGTGTTTGTTGCTGCAATGGGAATCATGCCATTGCAGCTGTTTGAAGCACAATATGTGAAGCGTGGCGACATGAAAAGAGAGAGTGGTGGTGCTGTGTCGGTGTGTGCTGTTTTTTTTAAATGCGTGACAATGGCTTTGAGAGGAATAAATTGATTCATCTGTTGCTCTCCACAGCTCGCGGTTTGCGTGATATTTGATTGATCTGCTGCATAAAGACATTTCCCTCACTTTCATGTAGATTGATTCGTGCCTAGACGTGGAACAGGTCACCTGCTCACAGATCTGTATCTGTTTTGTTGAGTTCCAGCAGTTTCTCCCATATGAAGTCTTTGGAAACTGTAGTTAGAGGTAGATGATCTAAAAGTCAGGTGGGGATAGCCATACTGGAATATTCACTTATATACACGTTATATTTTTATCGAAATAATTTTTTTTTTCCTTGATAGCTAGTCAGAATTGTCTGATCTTGAGCAGAAAGTGGCGGAAAAGTACCAAGATCCTCTACTGAAACCCCAATTTAATTAGAAAGCAAATCAAAAAACTGAAAATCTGCGATTATTTCTGTGCCACGGGACAAATACCTACTGAAATATGAAGTGAATCTTCTTTAAGAGACAAAATGATGTTAGAATAAAGCAGCTCTGTGATTGGCTGAGGGCACCAGGAAGTCCAGCTGCAGCTGCTGTCGTCTGACTCTGACGCAGATGCCTCAGCTTCCTGAAAGTCAACAGCAAGAGCGGACATAACTCCCAAACATGAACTTCCAATTGCAATACGACTGTGTAAAAATACTCTATTACAAGTTTAAGTCCTGGCTTCTGAAACTTATTAAAGTAACAAAAGCCTCAACAATATGCATTACATTAATAATAATAATAATAATAGATTATTAATACTGTTTAGTAAGGCAAGGCAAGTGATGTTTTTGACTTCTTCCTCTACAGTACAGTTCACCTGGGTCACAAAATAAATCTGCAGGGTTGTGAGTTGATTAATGTGCCTGGAAAGAAGAAAAAACAAAGTAATGCCACACAAATGTTCATTTAAAAAAAAGAATTGTGTCAAATATTGTACTGCTATTACCTCTTTGGTCCTGCAATAGTTATTTAAATATAACCATGAGTCATTTATAAGAACTACTAACAATACATAGACACATGAAACATGACAAGTTACACTTTTATAATGGGTGACAAGCTGAAATGTTTGTCAGTGTATTTTATTTGTAGTTTATGTTCTTGATGTGAAGTAACTAGTGCCTCAAAAATGTACTTACGTACTGTACTTGAGGAAATGTACACACCTACTGTACATTCCACCGCTGAAGCAAATATAATAGACCAAAACCATTTTAAATAAAACTCTTCTATTTGGATGGAAAGACTTCTCATAACTAATGGTTAAACACATTATTTAGCCTTGGGATGACGATACATCAAACTGTTTACAACGTCTGATTGTTCATTAGAGAATTTTGGGGCAAGTTATTAAGGGCCTTCACTCTAATTTAGCTGGAGGGCAGCAGCAGAGTTTTTTTTTTTTTTTGTTTTTTGCTGAAGTAATCATTCAATCTCTCCGTCAGCATGTCTGATATTTGGTAATGTTGGCGCTGAGCAGCATTCATTTTTAATCACAGCTCACAGAAAAATCTGCGCAGCTCACAATGTCCCCTACTGTGTGAAAGCTGTAACTCGGTTGTGACACATTTCCTACATGTTTGATCATGAATAATGTAAGTTTCATAGCCCAGGTAGATCCGAGGCAAACGTCGGCCCAATCGGCATCCACTTGTTACACACTTCATGACATCACGGCTCTCCATACATGGCTGCGAAATCAAATCCTATGAATTTATCATGCTGCTCGGGCAGAATGAACAACAGCGCACAAAGTGCTTGTCAATTATGCATATACAGTAAAGGGGAAGTCATTCTACCTTGAGGTGAACTAGGATGCCTGCTGTAACCCTTCACTTTGTACATAATGGTCTACGTTTCTGTGGAGTGAAACATGCATGAGCACAATGGAAGGCAGACAAAGAGCTATCGGATCCAATAAGCAAACGTTATAGCTGAATAAGCCTGATAAGGACACCATTAGCGAGCCAGAGGTCCAACAGGGAATAAAACACTGTAATAAAGGAGATATGATCCTGCACACAGCCACGTTTAGTGTTTGTATAGTTTAAATATTATTTGATTTATATAGATCTGATTTGAAAAAAATATTAAAAACAGATCAATCTGAAACAGTGTGGGAGTTGTATATCTTGGTGTAAACTGTAAAATAAATAAATAAATAAATAAAGTAATCCTTTAACATTACACGTTACCAGGGGAATTAGTGAGTACTGCTGTAACGCGTCACCGGCAGATGTTACCGTGAGAGAGAGAGAGAGAGAGAGAGGGAGAGAGAGAGAGAGAGAGAGAGAGAGAGAGAGAGAGAGAGCTGCTGCTGCAACAAGAGACAAGACGCGTCTTGGATCACAAATAGGGATGCAGGGCGCATGCGCACTAGGCTCAGTTTACTGTAGGATATTCACCGTGGAGGAAAAAAGGGGGCAGGCAACAAATGAGGCTTTTTAAAAAACAGCAAAAACCCGACTAGTGCAATGTAAATAAGGTCCAGGAGGGAAACGAAATAGGATTATTAACAGGTAGGATCTCGATTGATCTTGTGATCGGCTGTCTGTCTCTCTCTCTCTCTTTCGCTCTCTCCCTCTCTCTCTCTCTCCCTTTTCTTTTTTTTTTTTTCTTTTTTTTTTTTTTTGGCCTTGTCTTGTGTGGTGGCTGCGATTCTGGGCAATTCATAGCGGGGACATGGAAATTATTCTAGTCTAATGGACGTACGGATCCCGCTTCACTGTTGTACTTTATCCAACCGATCGGGACGCAAGGACGATGGTTTAAACCTGCTGTGTGTGTGTGGTGGTTTTTTTTCTTCTTCTTCTTCTTCTGAAATCCATCGGATTGACAAACGCGCGTAAAAAAAAAAAAAAAAAAAATACACGACTGACAATCGGAAGGACGCATTTAAACACGTAAGTAGACCCAAACGCCAGCATTAATGAAATCAGACATCACCACAGGCTGTGTGTAATTTAACAAACAATAAAAAAAAAGCTGCCAGCAGAGCATCCCATAATATTATAACCGGCAGGCTTGTTATTGTCACTTCAATCCATCCAGACTGATAATCACACCCGCGCATTAACGAGCAAAAATGATGTCGAAATGCGGCTTTGGAGTGCACAGTATATTCTCTCAACTCTTCTTAATGAGAAATAGAAAAAAGATGATCTGGGAAATGGAGGCTGGCTCAATAAACGCCCTAATGAGAACACTGCTTATTAACCAGTAATCCAGTTAACCTTTAATCACACACACACGCGCACACACACACATAAAAAAAACAACATCTTTATGAGGCATGTATGCAACCGCCGTCGATTTTCCACAAAGCATGAAGGCAGGGCGAGTTTATTCGAGGCATCCACCGCTTCAGAGATCCGTCCTCTGTTCTGCATTGTGTAGGGTGTGATCTTATTTTGAACCGCATTTCTCTTAATGTTTCACAGTGCGCTGGAAATGTCCAAAAAATCTCCCCAAACCGAGCCCCTGTTTTTTTTTTTCTTTCTTCTTTTTTTTTTTTTGTCTCTCCGAGAGAAAAAGTAAGAATGCGTCGACTCTTTGTGAAAGCCGGACTGTGTTTTTCTTTTTTCCCCCCTCTTTTTTTTTTTTTGGTCATCTTTTGTTCAGGAAATTCCGAAATCTGAGATTTAATCCTTCACTCTAATCAAGCTCCATCACTGTCTGTCTGTCTGTCTTGTCTGTCTGCCTGTATCTAGACAAAGTATTCCAGCTGAGGCAGAGCTCCGCACTGTGCCACTCTAAATGTTAAAAATGTAAAATAAATAAATAACTGGCCGGCAGGCAGAGGGAAATTATTGCTTATCACATTCTAGAGATTGTGCAAGTGCAGTTGAAAACAATGCAGTTGTTGTATGGGACTGAATGCTGATGGGTGGATAACATTTTTCAGGGATTTTTTTTTGATTTTTTTTTTTTTTTTTTAGGTGTGATGAGACAAAGGAACAAAGGATGCCTTAGAGGAGAGGTTGCCTATATGCCTGGAAACCTCTTCAAAGCACACCGCCAAATGGATCTAACGCCTCCCCCTGCCACCTCTAGATCATGATACTTGGCTGAAGCTATTCCGCTATCTTTATGATCCCTCCTCCATCTATGGCGAACTATAGCCATGCAGGGGACCACACCATCTTGCAGAATGTCTCTCCTCTTGCCACGTTCCTCAAACTGACCTCTCTGGGTTTCATCATTGGAGTCGGTGTGGTTGGAAACCTCCTGATCTCCATCCTGCTGGTCAAAGACAAGAGCCTGCACCGAGCGCCCTACTATTTCCTGCTGGACCTGTGCGCCTCTGATATCCTGCGCTCAGCCATCTGCTTCCCCTTTGTCTTCACCTCAGTCAAGAATGGATCTGCCTGGACCTACGGCGCGCTGACCTGCAAAGTGATCGCCTTCCTCGGTGTGCTCTCCTGTTTCCACACAGCGTTTATGCTTTTCTGTGTCAGTGTCACGCGCTACCTGGCCATCGCACATCATCGTTTCTACACCAAGAGGCTGACCTTCTGGACCTGTCTTGCTGTCATCTGCATGGTGTGGACGTTGTCGGTGGCTATGGCGTTCCCGCCGGTGCTGGACGTAGGGACGTACTCTTTTATCCGGGAGGAGGACCAGTGCACCTTCCAGCACCGTTCCTTTAGGGCGAATGATTCGCTGGGCTTCATGCTCCTGCTGGCCCTCATCCTCCTGGCCACACAGCTGGTTTACCTCAAGCTCATCTTCTTCGTCCACGACCGTCGAAAGATGAAGCCTGTCCAGTTCGTGCCTGCTGTCAGCCAGAACTGGACCTTTCACGGGCCGGGCGCCAGCGGGCAGGCGGCGGCCAACTGGCTGGCTGGATTTGGTCGAGGCCCCACCCCACCTACTTTGCTGGGCATCCGGCAGAACAGCAACGCAGCAGGCCGCAGGCGTCTACTGGTGTTGGATGAATTCAAAACAGAGAAGAGGATTAGTAGGATGTTCTACATCATGACGTTTTTCTTCCTGGCTCTGTGGGGGCCGTATCTGGTCGCCTGCTACTGGCGGGTGTTTGCAAGGGGCCCCGTGGTCCCTGGGGGCTACCTGACGGCAGCCGTGTGGATGAGCTTTGCCCAGGCTGGGGTCAATCCTTTCATCTGCATCTTCTCCAACAGGGAGCTTCGGCGCTGCTTCAGCACCACGCTCCTCTACTGCAGAAAATCCAGGTTACCAAGGGAACCCTACTGCGTTATATGAAGGTTTTGCTGTGGGTTTTTTTTTTCTCATCTATGTCTCTATTTCCCTGATTGATCTTGATCTGGGCTCGTTCCCATTGTACAGCGCACTCTCTCTTCTATCTCTCTTCTCTTCATCCTCCAGTTTTTCTCCTGCTCCTCCTTCTCCTAACCCTTCTTTTCAGAGGTAGAAGGTGGACTGCAAATCACGAGGCTCTGCCGGGTTGATTGAATGCGAAACATACCAAACATGGAGGCTGAAGGGAATGGGAATACGCAGGAGGTCTGGATCCCCCTCCTGTGTTTATGTTCTAGTAAACAGACATTGTGGAAGGCCATGCCAATGCAGAGAAGCAAAAAGTTGAGGAAAAAAAAAAAAAAGAGAGAAAAAAAAGAGAAAAGAATGGACAAAACAATAAAAACAAAACCTCTTGCTTTGGATATTTTGAAGATGCGTTATTCTGTGAGGTGTGAAATACATAAATATGAAAAGAAAACGAAAAAAAAAAGAACAAAAAACAAAGAAATGATACCTCTCAAGGAATCACTGGAAATGTTTTACATTTTAAGAGTTGCACTAAAAAGAAGATGTAAAGATGCTTTTTTTTTGGTCAGCAGTTGCCAGTTGCATTGCAAGGACAACTCCTTTCCCCCCCCCCCCCCTTTTTTTTTTCTTTTTTTTTTTCCATACTAAACAATGAATGCTTTAATTTGCAACAGACTACACAATCGCTGTAAGTAAAGCAAAAAAAAACTTGGTGACTGTTGGAATACACCATCACAAGAGGATAAAATGGTTTTAATGTAAGTGATACCTTTTTCATTTACCGGGGCGTGGGGGGAGGGGCGTGGGGGGGGAGGGGGCTTAACGATGGGGATTTACAATGTGTGGTTTTGAAGTTGCAACTTAAAACTAGAAATGATTTCTTGTAGTTTTACGATCCATACGTCCCTAGTGTCTGGCATTGTTATTTTCTTATCACCTTTTACAGGAAAAAAAAAGAGGAAAAAAAAAAAAAAGACGAAATGATGTTTGGATTTTTCAAAAGAAGTTGCTTTTAAGAACAACCTTGTGCTTAAAAAAGACATTGAAGAAGTAGTTAAATGTTTCATCATATCCATGTACCTAAACACTATCATATTGTTACAGTATTGCTGATGCCACTCCAGGTGTTCTTGCCTTAATGGTTATGATATTGTCATGTTTCTTGGTTGTTGGGTTATTTTTTTTGTTTGTTTGTTTCGATTCATTCACTCCTAAAAAGTCCGTTTTTTTTAGATGCAAGGAGAGTTTTTTTTTTGTTTGGTTCCTTTATCACATCAATGTGAAGTGCATGTCCATTTTTTTTTTTTTTTTTTTTTTTAAAAAAAAGCTGGTCCACTCCCATGAGCATCACAGGCCATACACTGAGCAGCCCATTTTTATTCTGCAATGGTTTGCTACACCCCAACAGAGTGCTCAGAGCACAGGGAGTGTGTGTGTGTGTGTGTGTGTGTGTGTGTGTTTGAGTGCGAGACGAGCGCCTGCGTGTGTGTGTGTCAGCGGGTGCGTGCGTGCGTGTGCGTCTCGGAGTGTGTGAGTGTGCTGCTGCGTGGATCAGACAACAGTCACTTCAAGACCAGAGCCTTAGTATGAAATCTTGCACAATTTGTAAAAAATGTAAAAGGAAAAAAAAAAAAAAAGACAAAAAAAAGACAAAAAAAAAAAAAAAAGAGACATTTAAGGCACACCGTCTTGTTTCTACTTTCCCTACATTTGCTCTCTACTGATTGTTTTCGATGACTTACTTTTTTCTCTTGTGGCCATTTTAATATTTATTATGTATTCTTTTTTGTATATTATAGATAGATTGTGTGTAAGTATGTGAGTCTTTTCATTTTGAAGTCCCGAATGTGAGTACAGTTTCAGTTAGGATTGCATTTGCTGAAAGTTAACTGTGTAATCTGTTGCTTTTTTGAAAATAAAAAGTTTCCATTTTACAACATTTGTTTTTTATCCCTCTCATTGGATGGAGATCCAGTACTATGCCAACAGGTGGGAAACATCTGCAAAGACGCCTCAGAAATTGATGCAGTCGTGGGTGTTTTTTCGAAAACTGTGCTTGGTCAAGTGATGGATTTGCCAACATCCTCACCCATGCGGGTCAAAATTGACATTTTTTTTTTTTACCTCTAAAATGTCTCACCTGTGTTCATAAGGCTTGATTAGAAAACACTTGAAACAATCCACACTGGGGTAACATTACTTTGTGAATGCTAAATATTTTAACGCTACTGCTGAAATGTTACAATATCCACATTTTGTGTTCAAATGACTGATGGTGGTTGATACTTCTACAGGGGTTTTCTGTGTGTTGTTAACATTCATGCTAACAGCCTCTTTATGTGAGAGTGATACGTTTTTTCAAATGAGCCTTTCCTGGAACACAATCTTTTCTGTCATTTGAGTCCTTTGGGACATCTCGTCAAAACAGAATGTATGCTAAACCTTGTCACTGAACGTGAAGTGTGTTTGACATTTAATGGGAATAATCTCCATCAATATATCCCTGGGCGCGCTCACATGCTCGCCATTTTTTTTTTTTTTCGCTCTGTGTTAAAGGGGAATACCACTGAATTTCAGATGTAACATATGCAGCACTCATATGGAATAATGGCGAACCACTCTGGATTAATGAATACCCTGTAGCCACAAATGACATAGTGGTTTGTCCCATTCCTCGTTTAAGGTCACGTTGATGGGAAAAAAAAAAAATGGAGAGGAGAACTATGGAAATAAGCATAATAAGCAAATGAATAAACATTCTCAAGCCATTTAGCAAGAAATCTTCAAATGTTTCTGTCAAAAACAAATACAACAAACGTTTTTTTCAAAGTCCTTCACACCCTCAATGCGAGGACTCATCAGCTCAAGGACAAAGAATGGAGATTTTTTTGTTGTTGAAATAGTGAAATGTGAAAAATGAAAGCCATTAGAGCTCTTCTTCTTTTAATGTCAGTTCAACACTGCGATTAATAAAGGCCACAGCATGTCTGTTCTTAAATTGAGTGGTATTTCTCTGTAAAAGACTGTGATTGCCGTATGTTGACAATGTCTGAAAGCTAACGTGTGCATCTGCAAGAATTAGCGTGTGAACTGAATGTTCAGCTTTTTGCTTTTAAACCAAAAAAACGTGTTCCACTGTCATGTCCACCCCTCCTCCTTCTGAACTAAAAATAATTCAATTAAGTAACGACCTTAGCCTGGGTGCCTGAAAACACAAAATATGATGCTGAAATGGCTTGTAAACACTCCAGGTAATTGCATACCGGGCTGCAGGTTCCTCTGATGAGAAATATCTATTAGGGATCCATTTTCATTATGAGGTTGGCAATTACTGTTTTATTTTGGACATTGATCATTCCAATTTGGACCCAGGAGGGCCTCGTCAGATGTTGTGAAAGCATTTATTGAAATTTAAAGGGATGGTTAGATATCGCAGTTTAGTTTCACTTAATCCTTTCCTTGCCTTTTTTTTTGTCCATTATGCACGTCATGAGATCTGTACAACGCTTCTTGAGATAAAGAGGGAGATGAAGTTGTTCAGATGAAACAAAGAAAAATTGGATTTTGTAGGATTGAATCTTGCGGGCCAGGGCTGAAAGTGTGCTACTTGAGAGCGGAGTGGGAATTACCATCTCACTTATGTATATTTCAGCCTCATTCAGCATATGCAAAATCACAAACGGTGTCACTTTTGAGCGCTGGCCCATTTCCTCGCATTTTCATTCGAGTTGCCCCAGTAATTCTGTCTGTCTTCACGTCTGAGGAAAAGATGACAGGAAGAGGTGGTCGGCTTGAAAGCGACTCGCTCTGGCGGACAAGCTCTCCGACTGAACTCTGGAACAACACGCGGTTCAAAATCAAAGCGGTTATGACGCCATAGTCTCCTGTACCATCTGACTGGGATTAGTTCGTTGCACTTGTGTTTTAGATCATGGAAGAAAGAAAATATGTGTTTTTTTGTTTTTTTGTGAGGCCATTATAATGCTTTGTTGGAGATGTTTTTCATTTAACGATCAGAAGACTTCACTATTGGATTCTGGCTGCCGATGAATAACACAACCGTCCTTAATTCCGTGTCACTCTCCTTGTATCTCGGTGGATTTGCACACACAATATTCTGTTTTTTAATGGACTGCCAATGGGCTCTGAAAAGAAAGCATCTCACCATAGCCCTCATTTGCTGTCTATAATTTGAGTAAATACCATCTGTTGACTGAGAAACATTGGCTTTTTTCTAAAAGGGGGGAAGGGGGGAAGAAGGGGGTAATATGAGCCTTTCTGCACTCTTAAACATTTTCTATTTGTATAATGCACACCAAACCTTAATTAAAGTGCAGTAAGGGTCTGTGCCGAGAAGCACTCAAATATGAAAAGCTGCCTTGAATGGAACGGAGTGGACGACTCAGTCTTTTGACAAGCTGCTCAGGAAAAAAAAAAAAAAAAAAGAAGGAAGAATTGCTTTCTGTCTTGGCATCAACCTACTCTGCATATTTGTATGATTGTGTGACCGCTTGAGAGCGGAGCTGGAAATATTATGGTTCAATATGTTTTGCATAATTTCTTCAGGGCGTTCATTTTTGTTTTGTGAAATGGCATTTACTTACAATGTATTTCGTGGAGTTTTCTTTGGGATTTTGTTTTTTTTCATACTCTTTGTGCGTCTGTTTGTGCAGGAGTGTGCTTTAATGACCCCGTGACAGTGTGTGTGTGTGTGTGTGTGTGTGTGCGTCTGTGTTTTATCATGCATTCGTGTTTGTCCTCACTCACAGGTCAATCCACTATCAGTGTGTCATCGCAGGCTGCGAGGCCAGACAGATCCTCTTCTCTCTTCTCAGCTACAGACTCCATGGTTAATAGTCATCAAAGTGCAGAGAGCTGCAGTAGTTTTCTCTCTAATGGCTTTGCAGCTTTATGGCTAATTGCCGCAGCAGAATGATAATGGATCACAAATATGTATCCACGTGTGTAGGTGTCACCTGAAATTCAACTGTTTTTGTCTGTTTTTTTTTGTTGTTGTTTTTTTGCTGCTGCTGGTAGTTTATTTCAGTCCTGCTCTCTGCTCATTCATAATCCACTGTTTCTTTTATGAAAAACATGCCTGACATTTTCCAAAGCTATTAGATATAATAACAAGAGGCCTGTGTCTGTCACTAAAACATCTGGGACAGTGGAAGCAAATCATTTTTTTATAAACAAACTGGTCCCCTCAAAAGAAGAGCTTTTTAATTTGGGCCAACGTGTGTAGTAGCAACACAGAACATATCTTCAGCTACCTTCCAGCTTATGTAAACACAATCTGAATCCAAACATGTGTAAACCTGCATTACACTGTCTGATAACATGTACCCAAGATAATGAAGAATAAGATGTTGTTATGTTGAAGATGCAGGTGGAGAGAAGGTCCAATAAAACGCAACGTAATGATGATTTCTATCCCCGAGGGAAGCGGCCCTGGGAAAAAAAGAAATGTTGCTGCGTTTATTGTCTGACAAGCTATTATAGGCAGCGCAGGCCTCTGAATACCAATGATCAATGGGATGCCTGATAAAAATGTGCAAGTTGAGAATATCCCAGTCCTCATGTCTTCATTTCCAAAAACCACCCACTCACCCTCCCAACTCCTGCAGCCCATCATGCAAATGCCTTATATAAAGAATATCCCTGCTTTAAATATTAACTGATTAAATTGCGGATGGAGCTTCAAAGGTTCCGTCCTGCATATTTAAACAGTATTTTTTTCTCCCTCTCTCTCTCTCTCTCTCCCTCTCTCTCTCTCTCTCTCTCTCTCTCTCTCTCTCCTGTAATGTTGAGATTCACTGGTTGGATCATTTCTCTCGAAATTTGCTAGGAGCAACTTTTTTTCGAAGGAAGACTTGGTTCTATCTTTGGCATCACACCTGTGTGCACTCGAAGGCATCTCTGGGCTATGCTGAAGTTTCTTCACACATTCGGTGCATTAAATGTTACAGATGCTTATTTGGAAGATGCTATCTTTGTAGAATTGGTAGATTAGGGGTACTAGACGATATATGTATGGTGGAATGCAGTATGGAAGTTGTTGATTGTTGCCTTTCGGCATGATTGAGTATTGGTGTTGCGGTAGAATGTATTGTATATTGTCTGAGGTCGCACAGTTTGCATGCAGTTAACTTAGCTTAGCCCAAATAGGAAATAGAGGGAAACAGCTAGCATGGCGCTGTCCAAAGGTAACAAAGGTAACACTTTACATAACATTTGTTATGCCCCCACAAAAACATGAATCGCCTTATGACAGTGGGTTACGTGATCGACTATTTCTTGGCCAGGACCAGTAACTTCCTGGAGTTTTTCCGCAGGTTGCCTGGCAACTAGTCTCAGTCAAGAAATAGTCCAGAACATAACGTGTTAATTATTGAGCTTTAGAGATGTTGGTAGGCAGGTTTTGTTACCTTTAGACGGAGGTAGGTTGGCGGTTTCCTCTAAAGTGACCAACTGCCCACTCCAGCTATGTATTTACTGTACGAGCATGACAGTGGCAAGCTAAAGAACTTGGTAAGGATCCGTGCTTCTTATACCTTTACTGTTCTGTTGTGTAAAAGCTGCAGCGCTAACGCGTTGTGAACGGATGGTTTGAGCAGTGTGTTTGGAGCGCAGGTTAGGATGTAAGCTTGCATAGGTTCTGTTTCTTTACTGTTAAATCCTCTTGGTTGCAGTGGGAGTCGAGAGTAAACACGTCCCCTCCGTGGCTAAGACTCAGGATGAGTGACGGAGCCGTGGATAAATCACGATTGGTGGGTTAGCGCTTTAAGCACGTGTACACCAAAGTTGGAATTTGCGAAGAATGAGTACTGGTCAGGAGTAATCCTCCAGCAAGGATTACCCGTGTCTTTCATGCTGGATTAAAGAGTCCCATGATACCCTGCTGTGCCGTCCGATTCCTGATGGAGAATCAATGCGCCGGGTGACAAATTATCAGCGTCATTATCTTTGTCATCTTTCGTTATCGTCATCTGCCTGATAATAAGTGTGATTTGGGTCGCTTTTGTGCAGGCATTCTTCACTTACTCCAGATTCGGGGAGGCTGACCAAGTAGTCTTTTGCTGTCTGTGTGTCTCTGTGCGAGTGTGTTGAGATAATCATCTTATCCACCAGGCACTACACACACACACACACACACACATGCACCCAGAGTCTAAAATGAGGAGATCTGGATGACGTACCTACACTAGTCAGCAGAAAGGGAAAGAAGTATTTGGGTCACATGGAAATTGAATAGAGTGTTGTGATGATTTGAGTTGCCGCCGATGGTAAAATGCTTCTCCACCAATCAGCAGTCCTTTTTTTTTTATTTCTCTTTCATTGTACTCAAATTAGACCGAGCTTGTAGGATAAAACTGACAAAACTAGCAGGCACTGCAAACATTTTCCTAACAGACTAAAATATTCAGAAGCCGCTATCAGGCTTATAGGGGCTTTCAGAGTATTATGATCCTCAGCAAGGAGGCTGAGACTACCATATTCTCGTAGCACTGCGTTTGCAGAGGGCAATCTGTCATGGTGAAAAGCCAAGCATGTACATTATGGTGCCTATTTACAACATGCAACTAACTGCTTACATCTGCTCACAGTGGAGCACATTGGCTCCCAGAGGAGCAAAGAAAATGAATATTAAAGAGACAGAAGCCAATTTTGGTGTCAGATTCATTCATTCTTTTTTTTAAAAGCTCGGCTCCTTTACTCTTTCGACCTCTTAATAATGTTGTTCTAAGGACGGCATCATTATTTATTTACTTCTCTAGTTTTTTTTTTTTTTTTTTTTGCATCGTGGCAAACGGGGAGAGCATTTAGGGGTGTTTATACAGACGATTTGTTCCCACTAATTCGGCATGTTTTGTGATGAATCCAAGGGCTTTTTTGGAAAAAAAAAAAAAAAAAAAAAAAGGAGGAGGGGGTGGGCGGTGGGTAGGGAAGTTAATCCACTCGTTTTCTTGTGTTCCAGCCTTTTCAGCACATTCTCTCCCTCTCTATTTCGCTCTAACTCCCTCCCTCTTTTATTTTTGGAAACATCTCATTCTCGTGAGTCAGGCCCGTCATGCTCACAAAGGCTCGGTCTAGCGAGCTCTCGCTTCCTCCTCCTCCTCCTCCTCCTCCTCTCCTCTCTCTCCCCGCTCGTGTCTCTTGCTGTTCATGATATTAGAAGAGAAGGGAGGTGGAAACTCTTCATCTCATATTTCTCAGACTGAGATGGGAGGAGGGAGGGGAGAGGGGAGAATTTTTAATTCGCCGTGGTTACATAGTTGACAGGTAACGGATGGATGTGCTTGCAAGCCCCGGTGTAATAACTGGATGAAAACAGGCCTTGAGGGGGTGACAGGCAGCAATTTCTTAACCTGAGACTGCAAATTTAAAACTCACTGCATTTATGCTCCATTTGTGGAACAAAATCAATGTGATGATGCAACCACATTTTTGGCATCCATCTTAATTTGTCGAGCCGCGTTGATTGATGGCGCCCGACTTGACTGATAGTCGTGTCATCTGCACTTCTGTGGTCCATGCATATTTCCTTTTTCCTTTTTTTTTTTGAAACAGCAGTGCCTCCGAAGGAACAGGCTAATTACCATGTTTGCAATGCAGTGTCACCGCTTTGAAGAGTTTTCTCGCAAATAAGGCAGATCACTTCCAGGGAAATCTGCTCAATTAAGTTGCCTTGGAAACACCAAATTATACAACAAACACTTACATCATCCTACTGGCTGTAGTTACAGGATTAAATGGCTTGTTGAGATGGACGTTTCTGCTTGTTTTTTTTGTTTTGTTTTGTTTCCTATCATTTGCAGAAGAGTATATTTGGCTCCCGTTATCTTTTAGTGCGTATGGGAAAGGGATGATTCATCTCTTTTTTTTTTTTTGTGGTAATCATAAGAGATAACCTGCTGTAACAAACATTTTCTGCACCTCACGAAAAATAATAATAATGAGGACTTTTGTTGTGTTGGGTAAGGATGACGGTGGGCGAGAGCTGAATGTCAAACCATTGTTTGAATGTGTTCATTTTTTGGGGGTGCTTTGATCAAGAGGATGAGCTTAGGTGAGCATCCGTTCCCCTTGAGACTTATTTGAACTATCTATGGATGCATATCTGCAGGCATCGTCTCTAAATCTGTGCTACATCCTTAAGGCGGCGGGGAGGATAAATAAGTTTCATTTGCTGAGAAGTTTTTTTCATTGTGATCACAAACCTCTAAAGTGATGTTTTGGAACAAAGTGGCCCAGGAGCTTGCCTAGAAAATGTTTCTTCCTACTGTAAAACACGGACACCACAGTGAAAAAGTAATTTTCTACCTTCTGTGTCCAATTTTCCTCTTGATGAGTTATCTTTGCTACGTTTATAACAGCTTTATTCTCAGAGACTGATTACACTGTTGGTATTTCCACAATTCATAGGCTTACCGTACTCCAGTTCACACATAGCGCGAGCTGTATGAGTCACACATTTGTAGCATGCTTTATTGTGTGTTTACCGTTGATGGCACGATCTGCCACATGTTAATTGTAATGTGAGTACAGTCCCTGTTACGCTTAAGTTTGAAAATCCCAGCTGTGGTATTAAAGCAGATATGAGCCGTCATCCGTTTTGACCTGTGCTGCCCCAAGATGAGCGTCCATTTATCACCATGATTTTTAAGGTTTAAGTACCGTGAACCGCAAGTCACCTCCCTTGTGATTTGTTTTCATACGAAATCTATCATCCACTTGAGTTTAAATCTCGAGCCCTCCGCCATCCCCATCCCCATCCCCATCCCCATCCTTCCTAGAAGCACTGCAAAGCGGTCATTTTTGGTCTCAGGATGGAAGAAGATATATAAAAAAAAAATCTTAATTTTGCATGAAGACACAGAGCTGTGAACTATGAACATACTGGCAGGCCAGCTGACGAAAAAAAAAAAAAAAAAGGACCTCCTCTTCATTCTAAGATTAGTTCTCAGAAGATGTTACAATTTTACCCCGAGCTCTGGAGAGAAGCAGCTGAAAACAGCAAATGTTCAACTCTGACTTAAAACCTCTCCAGTCAGGCAGCCTCTCTCCACTCTTTCCAAAAGCCTTATATGTGTGTATGACATTTATGAACTTTGTGTGATGTTTTAGAAATAACTAAAAAAAAAAAAAAAAAAGGGTTTTCCTGCCAGGATCTTTCTTCTCTGCTTACCGCATAAACAACTGACTACTCACAGCTTCTTGGTTACCACATGAGGTAGCATAGCAACCACTTAACACAGTGTTCGGTAATTACATGTTATATAACACGTGTTACAGAGACATGCATGTATGGGTTTGGCATAAACAAAAGCACATTACTGTGCTGAGTGTACAGCATTTGAAACAGCACGTCGGCATAGAATTCAGCCTCCTGGCCTCAAATAATAAACTTCAATAGAAAATAGATGGATGATTACCATTACACAGTCTTTTATTATATTTCCAAGGCTTTTCCAGTGGCCTACTCTATGCAGTAATGGTTATTACAAAACGTCCCCACTGTTATTTAAATACTATTCAGCATTACAGGCTAAAGAAGCACAATCATTATGTCAGCAATGAATCTCTTTTAACCTGCTGCTATTATTAGTCACAGTACAGTCAGTTTTTTTTCCCCCAGTGTTTATTCAGCTACCTGGTTACCAAACTAAATCAGACTTGACTCTGCGCAAAGTGTTCAGAATTACATAAATAAGTAAGACACTAGGAAATGAATTCATTGCACAGATTAAATATTAGTGCACATCATGAAATGATCAAATAAATATGTGTATATAATATAATGTAATAGTTCCAGTGGCTGTTTTATTTAATGATGACACTTTCAAAATCTGTCTGTCAGTCAAGTGAAGGGATTCTGACAATGACAACAATGACCTGACATAAACTCTTACTTTGAAAAGATGAAGGATGAAAAAAAAAATAATAATAAATAATAATAATAATAATACGTGTTCCTGTCAATTATGTGAACAAACATCAGTATACTCTATGCTACAACTCTATGTTTGGTTGTTTCTGCCTCTTAAACTAATGTTTTTTCTTAGTTTTTCCTTGCCACCATCGCCAAGTGCTTCCTCATGGTGGTAATTGTTGAGTCTATGTAAATAACATCATAAAGTTGCTCTTGCTCTATATGGAAAGTGTCGTGAGATAGCTTCTGTTATGATTGGGGACTATATAAATCAAATTGAAATGAACTGGCACTCATGCAGGATGAAGTCTTTTGGACGCCATTAAAAGAGCAGACACAACTTGAATGCGCCTCAAAACAAGCACGAATCATGCTAACACTAATATAAATCAATGCGAGTAAACTGAAAACATCCAGACTTCTTGTGTGGTTGCAAAACTGCCGGTGAAAACATGCCAAATTCGATTTCATCTGGAGCATGCTGCCAGGCTAATAGAGTCACAGTGTCGGGGAGGTTGGAGTCTGGACAATGAATAACTGTCAGCTTCCCTCCTTACTTTAAAATGATGCATTAACAACTCAAGTAAAATACATTTTTTGCATTATGGATCACAGGAAATTTTGTGAATCTAAGGTGGCCGACACTCCTTTGATGAGGATCAAAGCTGAGCTGTGCATCTTCAGTGTCTGGGGAAATTGTTCAAGCACACATTAATGTTCAATTCATTTTCTATTAAGTCTAAATATGTTGTCTTTTTTTATCTGTGCTTTTGTATGGCTTAAAAGTTTGTAGAAATTAATATTAAGAAATAGTTTTTGCTTTCTATCCCCATGCAATGAGATAAAAACTCTATTTGTGAGCTTAAAGGATGATGTAGAATTTCACAACAACCAGATCCGCTGGACTAGTTCAAACTGAGTGCAGCTATATTTCTTCCAAGAGGCCTCTTTTATTGGCTCTCCCCTCGCCAGTTAACTGAACCATTTCCATTGGTGCAAAGCAGTGCTGCGGCTTCACTGCATCTCCAGGGTCAAGAGCTCTCTCTGGTTAAATTAGATCAGAAATTCTGATCACTCACTCCAATTATTGCAATGAACACTGGGTCACGTCAATGCTAGCAGCCAGCAAGAAGCCAACGTGCCATTTATTATGTTGGAACAAAAAGAGAGAGCACAGTGGACTGCAGACTGATCTTTGTGCGGATGGATTAAATAACGTGGTGATGATGTCTTGTTTGTTTCTTTACATCACATGTGCAAACTATGTGCATCGGCATCTTTTGTAGCACGTTGTGAGTTGCTAAGTGGAGGATGATGACAACGTCCATGCAACTATCTACGCAATTATGCGTGTCTTGTGTTTGTTTGCCATAGTAACAGCTGATGAACTACTGTATATATTACTCTCTATATATATATGCAAAATGCTTTATGACAAAGCAATTTGTTCCTCCAGCAAAGTGGGGTGTAATGAATAGCAGCCTTTAAGGACTGCTAGCAGGGCTTTAGACTATTAGTCCTGTACAAAACTGCTGTGTTCCACTTATGTGTTTGTACATAAAGCGACAGCAATGATACGCGATGAGGAGTGAAAAATTGCCAAAGCGAAGATGGCAGACTCGTATGTGTGAGATTAGTTGGGAAACATTACATAAAATACTGGGGGGATTGTAGTGTAAATATAATCAGTTCCATCAGCAGCTTTGCTCAGCAGCTGAGGGCTGTGGTGTGTCACTGATATGATTACCTACTCATTCAGGGCTCTGATCTCATTGTTCCCTGACATGGAGGTGACTGGATAACACATGCATAACAATGCAGGAGTGTCCTGCAGATAAAGCGTCTGCGGTTGCAGTGCAAACATGTTGCATCTGAGACTTCAATTCTAAAAGATCAAAAACATCTGTTCGCTGTGCGTTCATTCGTTTTGTTTCACGTAGTTGTCACTGGACCCTGAAAAGACAAGGTTTTATGACCAGTTTACGACAGCGAAAATGCTAGTTTGAATGCCTGGTGACAACTGGTTGGGTCAAGTGAATAAGCAGGTGTAACCAATTTTGTCCACTTTAGCAACATACCAAGATGTTTTTGTCCACAAGGGACTTTTTTTTAAGCTAACAGCACCAAACAGGGGAAGTGCTGGTCTTGGTTCTTGTTGCTTAGCAACAATTGAAAACCAGTTGCCAGCGTGCCATCTTTTGGCTGAAATTTGAAATATTTTTATCTTCAAAGCACCACACACTGTTGGAAATACACAACAGCGCGTCCTTCCCATTGCAAACATGAGATAAAGGGGTCAGTGTGGTGGAGACAGATTCCTCACTGATGTGTAACCTAATTGTCCCAGCGGTGGTGCACAGTGGTAATAAGAGACAACTGCAGCTCAACTGGGAAGCTTCCAAATATGAATATGCATTAGCATGGCCTATGGCATTACTGAAATTAAGCATGTGCTTGGTAAAACGGAAGGCGAAGGAACACATAGTCTCTTCGGCAACATTCATGTTTTTATGTCCTGAGAGTGAGGTGAAAATGCGAAATGGGAAAAAATGTGGGATAAAAATGATCACTGACCTAAAAAATATCATCCTCGGTAGCTATACCCTCCATATTCTACATTTTTTTTGTGGTTACTCAAAGGAATCCAAAAGAAAATACCTAAACAAAATGAAAAATACCAAAACTACCTGTCATACTGTGATAAAAGGGGCAGCATCATAGAGAAAATTGCATTCCTTTGCCGATGTAAGTAAACTGAAATCTTTCCGGAGAGGTTTCACAAAACTAAACAGGTATTCTAGACAGCAGCTCTGAGGACCTGTAGTTGCATCCAAGACATTAAATAGTGCAGAGGTTAAAATATAGGAGTATAATATACAAATAAACTAATGTAGACAGGTCACGGACAGGCAAGAACAGATTTTAGACAGGCAGTGCACCCATAAATATACTGTGACAGTTCTATGAACTGAGATGCTAACAGGCACTAATCAGTAAGTATGGAAGTGCAATTTGCAGGTGAATGTAAAGTGTTATAGTGATTTTCAGAGCTCATGGGTTTTATGGACTGTGGGATGAAACTGACCCTGAGCCTGGTGATGCAGGACTGGATGCTATGGTTTGGCAGGCTAGTTTGTGGCTGGGGTGGTCGGGGTCTTTGATGATCCTCTTGGCCTTCCTCCTGCACCCTTGAGTGAAGAGGACCTCCATGGATTACAGCTCCAGCCTGGTGATGTGTTGACCATCTGTAGAGCCTTCTTAGACCGCTTCCTAACTGATGTCTGCAATGTTTTTGGTTTTTCCCAGTGAAGATGTCCTAACCTGCAAGGCAGTTTTGCGCATTTGCTACACTTCCAACTGACTAAATTAAAGTTCTGGAAGAGGTCTGGCTATGTGAGACTAGTCAGCACTCAACATGGGCACATTGGAGAAGTTTCCATTCATTGCCTAAGAGAGTTGAAACCATGATTAAGAAGTGGCACATCAGGCATATCAGGATATCCTCAGAAAGGACAAGGGTTGGAAGGAGATCAGGGAGTTATTGGGAGTTACAAGTTAAGTCTCCTTCAGCTATATAGAAATAACTGACAAAATGTTGTCTCTGCGACATCGCTTGAAGTTTGTAGGGACGAATTTTCACGTTTGATGTGCTAAAGTTTGATTGCTGCGTTATAGATGATACCAGGCAATGATGCAGACAGTCAGGATACTCTAAATGGCCTCCAGGTACTATGCAACTTTTACAGGTACACCATGTTGAGCCTCCTCAGCCTGTGGAGGAAGAAGAACCGCTGTCTCAACGTCTTTGTGACAGTAAAGAGCAAAGTAAACTTTTCCACAGACGGTCTATTAAACTCTGCTTAGAGAAACTTGAGATAGAACCACATCTACACAACTTTGTGGTTTTTGGTATTGTATATAGTAAATGGATAGCATAGATGGTAAGTCCTGGGCTAAATGGGGGGAAATTGTTCCCTGGGCAGTTTACTCTTGCTTGCTTTTGTTGGGTACTTCTCAAGGGACACTGAAGTGGTTCAACGAGGCCTCCACACTGTCAGTTCATTGTATGCTTTCTGATTGTAAGCCGTCTTCTTTTACTCGAACCCACTGAGCAAACACTGAAAATATCGCCCATGCATAATTGAGTCTTCTGGACTGTAATAAGAACTACCAATTCAGTGGAAAAAAGCAACTGTGAATGTGATCACAGAGCATGGACAAAGGGAGATGTCATGTTGGCTTACGAAGTGATAACTCCGGCTTTCAAAACATGGTGTGGAGCAGAACTGAATTGTGTTTTTGACGATTCAGTCACAGGGCAGGGTAATCAAAGCAAGGAGAACAGTGTTAAAGTAAATATGTGAATCTCGGGAGCCTCAGGGATGGTATTCTATTTATTTGCTGCTGGGGTTTTCATTAGGAGAGCGGGGTTGATACTCAAACAGGCAGTGGCTGATAATGCGCATTGGCACATTGGCACACAATGGCTTTGAAAATGAAACTGTCAGGCTGAGGTAGTGTGTCGATCAGTAGGAGAGAGCTTGAGTATTTCTGACTAGTCTCATCTGGTTTCTCTCCCTCTCTATCTTTCCCTCTGCCACCATACCCCAACCCCCACACACACACTCCTCAGACAGACATATTCTCATCTGCAGTCTTACTGCATTGTGTTGTGCAAGCTATAAGCTGAGGCTGCCTGACTGTCTCCATGGACTTTTCTCTTTTGACTTGGCTTCACTTTCTCTTTTCTTGCTTGGCTGCCTCTCCAATGTCAGGCCAGGTCCAGGATCTGGCCTGTACTTCATTAGCATAAAGCAATCCATAGACCCCCCCCCCCCTTTCTTGTGATCATGCTGCATTCAGGTATATGCTTATCTGATATCAGGGGTGGGGGTTGTCTGTATCGCTCATTTGTTCTTTTTCATATTTAGTCATTTGTCTCCACAAGTGACCATTTCCTGAGCTTTGTCCCCTTAACTGAACTTTGTCACAGCATCCTGTAGGGTAAGCCATCTATTCATATTTTGCTATGAGGGTTGCCAATGATAAATAAGGTTCCATTTCATGTAACACAACAAGTAAAAGGGTCTTGGTCGTGCACTTGATCGCCACGCATACTATCATGTTAAAAGAATGAGGCTAGTGATTACATATCCTGCGGCAAAATGTCAGCATCTTCACTGTCATGATCCACGCCACGTCAAGTAAAGAAGCAGCATAATTCTAATATTGCAGATTTGCTTAGCCATACTGATGTGTGCAGTAGTATCAGGAAAATTCTACACTCAATGTCAGTTACAGGGAGGCTCGTCAATGAAAATTAAAACATTTTTGATTTCATTTGAATTTGGTTAAATAAATGTACAACTACAAGCCTTAAGCCTGCTTTAGGGAAATTTATACACAACTTTTACTGTAGCACTTTTAGTTAATCTCCAACCGCTACTCTCCATCCTGGGATATGAGAAGGAATTCATTCTTGCATCCAGATCTGTGATGGTATTCACCACAGTGCAACACTACCTGGTAGACTATACCTGCAGGCTCCAAAACCTTCCCTTGGCCTTTCAAACAAATCCAGCCTTTAAAGAGGCTTGTAAGCCTGCCTCCACAGCTGTGTGTGATCCTGATCCAATCCATCGAGCAGAAGAGGAAGCTGTTTGATTCGTGGAGCAGGCTTATCCATTCCTCCCACCCTTGACCACAGACACGCAGGTTACAGTGTCCCTGTCTGCCTTATCTCCCGGTGCACCGGCTCGGAGCCAGACCCACGGCCCTGCCCGGCCCCTGCTCAAGATAAAGCCTGTAATAGACCACTCGCTGACAGCTTGCAGCAGCGCTAGATAAGGTTTTGCTAGTCCACAGCTTTGAGCTAGAAATGGGTAGGGGAGGAGGGGGTGAAAGGGATGAGAGGCACTACAAAATAGCATTGTGGCTAATACGGTGTTGATAGAGTTTTGTTGCTAGTGTCGCTCTTTGACCTCCTCTTATTCAACCACACAGATAAGAGACGCCATGATTATCGAAATGCACAAATCTGTTTTTCCCCTTTCTTTCTCACAGTTGGGGCCATTGATTCTGCTTATTGAACAACGAAGCTGAAGCCCCAGCCAATTTGGTCGCCACGTAAGCATAGAGATAAGAAATGACCTAGCAACTCGCACACGGTAAGGCATCGGCACGCATAAAAAGCGCTGCGGTTCAGTATTTGTGTGCGCCACCTTATTCAGCCTCTGCCAGATGAAACAAAAGCGACATGCATCTAAAAGGTTTTCCTCTGTTGGCATGCAGCTTCAATCAATAGCCGTGGTGTCTTAGTAAATTAGGATCATGTAGACAAGAGGCGCAGTCAGCAGAGCCATCCTCATAGCAACCCCTGCCTGGTTAGTTCATTCTCCATTAGACAACAGCCTGGAGTAATTGAATTGCCTGTACAATCTCAGGCTGGCCTTCGCTTTTCACCTTTGACAGCATATATTCAGTTCGATAACTTCATACCCCAGCCAAGAACCGATGTAAAATTATTTTTTGTGTCTAGAGCTAGTGTAGTGGTTAAGACCTTTACAATTGGAACCAGCTTCTTGTCAGTGGCCTGTGTACTTTCTCCTTACGGCCAATATACCATGGGGAGGAGCGCACCTCCTCTTGTATTCATAGATGTATCACTTTTTGCATTTAATAATTCTGACCTCGAGCTGTGTGGCTCCCAAACTTAATAAGACACTGCCTTCGTCATTATTTGGGGTAAATAAGTCGTTGTGGTAATGATGAGATGCAAGCTAATTATCCGCTCCAAGCCAATCAATGACAAAGCCAAGCGTCAGTATAGAAAAATCATTGTAGTCAGAAAAAGAAAGAGTGAGAGAGAGAGGGGAAAAAGCACTCTCATAAAGAAATTTGCAACATCAAGAATTCTTTAAAAGGGCCGCTGATGAAGAGTTTGGGGGCCTCGGTTCACGTACTTATACATTAATATTAAGCATTCAAAGCATAGAGGCTAATTAGGACACCATTAATATACCCCTGTCTGCCACCCCCTCCACCAGCCTCATTATTCCATAACTTCTGTATCTGTTGCTGGCAGGCTAAAAATGCCATTTATCCTTTTTTTTTATATCCATTACTGTGGTTACTCTACTGAAGTACTTACATTTACATAATTACAGAGATACAGGACAAGCACACAGGCTGAAAACCTCTACCTCTGAAACCTCATATTGTCCTACAATCAAACACTACTTATAAATCTGTATTGCTACATTATTGCATCAAATGGTTTTATTCTCTTTGCATCTATATTTATGCTGTTTTTCAGTGCTTGGAAAACAGTTAAGCAAATTTACCCTTTACACCCAGCCATGGATAAATATAGTCAGTAACAATGACAATGACCAACTCCATTAGAGTGTTGGCGAGCAGAAGCAACAGAAGTGTTGAAGAATATTTCATCTTTCCCATCATAGATTTTTCACATGGCCAAATCTGTTCAGGCTTGTGTACTGTGGTCACATTGAGGTGGGGTTCATGTTATTTTAGATGGAAAAACAAGCTGTGACTATTATCTGTTAGGGCGCCACGCCAGGATAGTCCGGGAGACTGGGTTCGATTGTGGGATTGCTGAAAAATTTTACACCTTCACCTGACAATGTCATGCAGTTCAACAGCGGCTTGTTTGGGGAGGTATTGCCCAAAATGAGCACTGACCAGGAAGAACAAAAGTTTTCAGGGTGGACCATAGTTCATTTGTTTGGTTCAAGATTATTCGATGAGCTTTCTTCACACTAAGCTCATCCAACACCAAGGAAACAAACTTGTCCATTTAAATTGGACAGCTCTGGTCTGAAAACATCCTAACTTTTCATAGTCTAGCATGGAAACAAACACAACTAAATATAAATCAACTGTATATCTTCACATTCCAATTCATTCTTACTTTTCCAGCTTTAGTCTCTCAGATTCTTTGTCAGGATGCAGTTGTCAATATTTGTTCATTGGTTCAAAAAGGCTAACCAGAAACACAAGGACTAGGTCCCAAAGGCAGACTCAGGTCTGTTGCAAATCAATGGTTTATTACCACAAATGTAAAATAAGCTTAGGGATTGTCAGCAGTACAGTACAAAAAGCGGGAAAGGCAGTCCAAACAAGCAACAACCATAAAGTATCAGGGCTAAATCTAAAGTCTACGACAACAGGCAAGGTCCAAGAAAAACAAAGTAGAAGCCAGACTGGAAAACAAACACGCTTCCAACATAGAATGTAGACGAACTGACGCTGAACTCAAGGAACACAGAGTAAATTCACAAGTGAAGTCAGGATGACAAGACACAGGTCAAACTGATCAGGCTGGACCAGACAATCAGAACTGGTGGGATACTGGTGGGATGGTAAGTAATGGCAGGAAGTGCAAATTTGTACAAGGAGAGTCAAGAATTACAAAATAAAACAGGAAACACTAAAAGAAACCAAAACTAACCAAAACATTTTGAAAGGAACTTAAAATGACTAAAAACAAGAATACATAAGTTTCCTGCAGTCCCTAAGATACAAATCAGTGTGTCAAAGCACTAGACTGCGAGAACCCAAAATACAAGAATCAGGTGGCTCATTTACTCGTCTAATCAAAAAGTGGAAATTTCCATCATGCATAATTATTTGCAGGAGTGTCCTATCACACTGCTCTAAAATGGGGAACAACAGAATTTGCTGTCTCAACATGCAAACCACGTAAGTACAAGTATAAGCTGAGTGTTTTTCTCGGCTCAGACTCAGCAACTGCGAGTGTCTTTGTGCAACAAAAACATCCAGTGGTGTATGTGGCCATAATCCCATGTGACATGGGCAGTCAAGGGGAAGGGATTGGGAGGGCTTGGAGAAAAAGACAGAGGATGGCAACTCTGAGCGAGAGAGCGAGAGAGATAGGCAGACAGGAAAAAGAAAGAGAGACTTCGCCTATCCTTTCTCCTGGCTGAAAGACACTTGTGTCAGATCTTGGGCTAATGCTCCCATTTATATCGCCCTTTAAAAGGCCCCTGAAAAGATGGGCAGAGGACCCCATGCACCAAGACGAGTGGGAGTCTTGGTTAAAATTCATTTAATTCATTCCCTTCATTTGATCCATTTTGTTCAGTGGCAAGCCACCACCTGAACTTGCAGGGAGAGTTTGCCAAACACAGATTAAAGCCGAGCACCGCGAGGGGAACACGGTTAATAACAGCTTTCTGCCGAGCGCTGCGTGAGTTTGGCTTATCACGTCTGGGGAAAGTGGTTCAGTGTGTACAGACGGCAAGTGTGATGCTGATGGAGCCGTGGTAGCTCCAGGTCAGGATAAGCACATACAGTATCATTTCTAATCCTTTCCTATATCTCCTTATAGCCCAGCTGTCATACAGTAACTCTGTGGTAAGTAGTGGAATCTGTGAAAGGAAATATATTGCAGATCAAACCACTTTTTTGACAAAGGGAGAAGATGTATGATATTTTAAACCACAATGACAAAGAAAAAGGGATTTGGATTTATATTACTCTCTATTTTTCCTATTTAATTCTGTTTTTTCTGCGTTCCAGTATCAGTTAATCCATCTTTTCTCCTCTCACATCCTCATCTTCCTGCCCTCAATCCTCTTGGCAGTCTCTTACTGTCATCCTTTATACCCTGGCCGGCTTCTTTGTTTGTCCCCTTTAATCTTCCTCTGTCCCCAATTAATTCTCCGTCTCGGCTTGATAATGGCGGCCCTGGCAATAGGAATTCACGCCATCCATTCCACAGCAGGTAATGGATTGAGCATGGACCTGACTGCCATGGATGAGCCAGCCCGTAGGTGTCTGGAGTGGGCTGCCTTCAAATGGATTTGGAGAAGCTCGCCCAGAATAACACAATTTTATCACCGCAGCTTTGTTCACAGATCTTCCGTTCACCGTCAGCGCCGCCCTCCCACTCCACCCCACCCCATCCCTGCTGCTCAAACACAAAAACTCTTTAAAACAAGACAGCGCGCCAGCGCCTCTGTCGGGCTGGTTATGGACACTTTGATATCATCAGGATGCTTCTCTAATCCCAGCAATGTTGCACAAGCACGCTGCTCTGCTTCTCACTTTGATGTCTTTCTTTTTTGTTTAACAAACGGGGCAAAGAAACAGATCAAGAGGATTGCAGTGCACCGTGTCACGCTACTAATGCAGAAAAATCATAAACTGGCCCAAACGAAGGTTCTCTGTGATTTTCGTGGCTAGTACATCGCCAGTTGCATGTGCGGTTGCGTCACACACACTGAGGAGAGTAAATGACTCCAAAAACCACAGGGATGTTTGCAATCTCACAGAGTCCTAGCAGATACCTGAAACCAATATAAACCAACATCTGGTAATGAATTATGGATGGAGATGAAAATGCATGTACTGACCAGCTCTCTACAGGGGATGTTATTTACAGTCTCATAGAAATATGCTTCCCATCATGGCGGGTGGAATTTGCTACATGACATGTATTGTGTGCTGTGATATACAGTTATGGATTATCCTGGTGCCATGAAATGCATAAACTAAGATGATATGCGTTCTTGGAGGAACATTTCTAGTCACATCTAACATTATAAAACTTGATTCATCCTAATATATCTCCTTCTTCTAATATAATCATGTATGTTTGTTTCCCAGGTAATTAAATGTGTTTATCTGTTGGAATAACCTTGTTGCCAGGAAAATGTACACAAGTGCCAGCTGGAGAAATATGTTCATGAGCACTTGCGCAGATATGCGCATGCATGTTTACATTTGCATATGGGCGTGCATGCTGGCAGTCTTCCCAATTTGCAAGGAGTGTGTCGGAGCATGTGTGAAAGAGAGATGATGGAAGTGAGGCGACTTCTGCCCGAGGTGCAGCAGCCACCCCGGGGGGGGGGGGGGGTGAACACAAGGCCAGACACTTGTTTTTCCCAAAATGAATTATGGAACGAAGCCAAGCGAGCGTTATTCTCCACACAGCTGACAACAGAGGCCAAGGCCAAAGACCTGGGAAGAGACAGAATGAGGCTGGCATTACAGAGAGTGCTCAACAGTAAGATATCCAGTGTAAGAAGGCATGAAGGTTATGAGTCCTTGTTTACTTTAATAGACTCTCTTATAATGGGGAATGGAATTCTAATAGACTTTTGCATTGCGTGCTTTGCTTTGTGGCTGATGCAACTCAATTAAAATAGCTGGAGAGAGCCATTTAAATCCTATGAAATATTCATTGTTTATAGGCATTTCTGTTTAGACAACTCCCGAAGCAAACATTATATTGACGATGGAGCTGTTTGCTGTAATATATCGGGAGTCATATATGCTTTGTTCCATGTTAGCTGTTTTAACGAACCAACCTCCACCTTTCCGCAACAACCACCTTCCGGAATACACGTGCGCAAACGCGCTTCGAGCGCAACACAATCAATGAATCAGCATCAGTGGATTTTCCCAAACAAATTTAGTTCTGGCGGAAACAACATCACAAACAGAACAGCTGCAAATTGGCTCTAAACAACGGCTCATCTTTTCTTGCTTCACGCAAGGAGTAAATACATTTATTCAGCACTGTCTATTCATGCCTGCGCCTCTCTGTTTATGTTCCCTTTTCTAATCTGATATATCATTTTTCCACCTCTGTTTGTACAGTTGCCTCACCTTGTCAACTGCTTATGTAAAATTCTGCCACATCTCCTGGAATGTTCAGGAGACAGCAGAGAGAGAGAGAGAGAGAGAGAGAGAGAGAGAGAGAGAGAGAGAGACAGCATTTGGCTTTTACTGCAGTGTGTGGGCAGCTGTCGACTGCACCCGAGCACTAACCTGTGCCCGACGATGTCACACACACCACCCGGCCGCGGTGTGAGTCTCCGAGATGCAGCTCCGATAAGATAGCAAATAGCAAGCCTTCTGTGCCGTGGAAGGCATTTAGTCTCATATTTAGTGGTTCCATTTTTCTTAGGATCTGTAAAATGCTCCGCAAATGTGCTGAGATTATCCCACTTAAGACCATATGATGAGTCTGGAAAATCAGCTTTGATCTGATTATTGCATGTCTGTCATATGTTTAAGCTCCTTAAGAGACCTGGACAGAAGACATACAGTATTAAAAATGTATGCCCTTACCTTCCTTTTACTGTTTTAGCCCCAGCATGAAGCATAGATAGTTGCTTTGGGAAATATCAGCATGGAGATGCAGCTACCAGTTTTGCTACAAAAACTAAATAAGACAGTTTGTAACTCTCAATCTACTGCTAGCGACAGTGGCTTGATTTGGAAGCTTAACTCTTGATTCCACCTGGCACGGCTCTGCGACGTTGCGTCGGCTGTTTTTGGTCTGCTCCTGAAAAAGAAGGCAACAGTGTGTCTCTCCTTTACAGAGAGAAAAGGCTTTGAAGGTGAGGACAAAGCAGTGTTTTTGGTGTAGTGGTAACATAGCGCTACCCTGGGTAACAAACTTGAGCAGAGTTGCTGGAGTAAACTTTCCCAAACTATAAAGATTGCTTAAACTCTTACCCCAAAATGGCACGTCTCCATCACGTCAGCTGCAACGCTGTTTTGATCCGGTCACCATGGGACTTCAAACACAACCAGGAGCGTTTCGCCTGCCAGACTTTGTTAACTTGCTCAGATTTCATTTTTCCCTGGTTTGTCTGCTTCTAAATATGTATAAGCATACAACGTAGTCAATTTGTTTCCATTTTGGCTGTTTTTAACGACCGGAAATTGGCAATTGGGTGTTTTATTTTGAAAATCAACTGGCTTCTTTATGCCGTTTCAGTGTCTGAATGCTCTGTTCGGACTGACATAGGCTGCTTGCGGCGTCCAGCAAAATAGAAGAGCCACGTATTCTCGGCGCAACCAAGTAGAGACTCACTTCTGGGACGCTTCTGAAACTGACCACGGCGGCTCCATTGGGGATTGAAACATTGACTAGAACAGCTGTGATTAGCTCCAGCAGCTTGGCACATATGGAACGCGTCACAGCTGCGCCCAGCGGTATTTAGCCTTTATAGTAGCACGTTAGGCCACATAGAGTCCACGTTCCAAGCTGTGCCTAGGTTTAGGCTTAGATGTGCTCACGATATGATTGGTCAACCACAATCCAGGCACAGCATTTCATGAACATTCTAGAAACCAAAAATATTACAAAATAAGCAATACACTGACAAATTTAAGACATACATTCAGTACTTTTTTTGCATTGTGGCTCGTCATAGAAAAGCGCTCCAAGCAAAGTGGATCACATCACAAATGGATCCCTGAGGACGTGAGCATGAAGTGCAGTCATCCTGACTGCTGCATTGAAAGTGTTACATGGCGTGGATGTTAAGCTACACCATCAAGAGAATGTCTGTGGTTACGCGGACGAGGATGGATACAGTACTGAGTAACCTTGGGGTCAATTTACAGAAAATAACTATGATCGAGTTGAATGAATGATGATCCAGTGACTGACTGGGTCTGTGTGTTAGGAGTCATGAATTGCCACCACACGACAGCAGTCTAAGTGAAATTGAAATACACGGAGTACATTTTATCTCTAATATGCACTGTCTACATGCTTTGTCACTTCATGACAGGCATGTCTGATAGTGCTTGAGGTATGTCTCAAGTGTTCAGGGGAATTTTATTTTACAGAGTAAGTTGTGCCGTACGGGGCATAAGGACGCCAGGCAGTCATGGAGGTTAGTGCTGTCCCTCTAAATATCATCGTTCACACCTGGAGGTCACAGGATCTGAACTGTCTATTCAGAGCACATCAAATGGAGACGATGGCAGCTCAAAATACCATTAGCGTTTTATCATTAAGTCTATTATATACGCAGAAATGTCAATTTGCATAGCGTGTCATGGCCAGCCCCAGGGTGGCGGGGTGTCTGTCTGTCTCCCTGCGTATTTGTCTGAAGACAGGAAGTGGTTGACATACTCGGGAGGTGTGAATTTCCTGCTCGTGATTAATCTCTCTCCTTTCTGCGCCGGCATCCTGCCATGAACGTTTTCCTGGGCTCAATTTAACTCTGATCAACACGTTCACAGTGAATGCCATCTGGTGATTCGATCCTGACAAATTACCCCTGCGTTGTGCTTGATAACGCCTTGAAACCAGCGTGTTTATTTTTCCTTTGGCGGTTTTTCATTGTGTAAGTGGGGGTGGGGGGGGATATTGACCTGACTTGCCACCGAGCTGATGGTAAAGTGAAACCGGACAGGCAGTGATGCTAAATAAGTTTGTAGTTCTCCTCTCCTGGAGGGATTTGTATTTGATTTGTGTTGCCGATGGTGCTTAAACATCAGCAGCTTGGTAAGCTCCTCTCCTGAAGGTTTCCCCACCGCGCAAGTCAAGCTGGATTGGAGTTGTGCGATGAGGAGCGATGCTGAGTTTAAGCAAGGCCAAAGCCCCTCGTGTACTGTTATGTTTGCTTCTGCCTGTGTTAAGCAGCAACCAGCCTCCAAGCCTTCCAGACACCAACTTCAGGCTTCCTCTCTTCTCGTGTTGTTGTGTTCTTTGAAGAACTTAAGACTCTTTGCTTCACAAAAAAAAAAAAAAAAAGCTCAGAGGAAACATACAAACATGCGTGGGATGACTGTACTGATGTACTCATATATAGTATGCACACACATATAGATGCGCCCGGGCTGAGTGCATTGGCAGTGGTTTTCTTTCCAGGCAAAGTCAAAATGAAAATATTCTGTCTGCATTTGTCTACAGACCGCTGTAACCTCATTGAAGATAATCGCCAATTGAGAAAGAAGGAACTGCAAGCCTTGCTCCGGGTCTCTAACAAATACCTGCGGGGAGTAAAATTGCAATATCTTTTGCTGTAAAAATAAAACATTATAGACTGTGTGTGTATGTGTGTGTGTGTGTGTGTGGCTGTTAATTTTCCACCAACCCACTGCAAAGACTTCCACAAACACCAGTCAGCAGTAGCACTAGTTCATTTTCGAAGGTCTGTATTTGTGTCGGAGGAAGAAAAAGAAACAAACTAAGATAAGACAGTGTAGAGAGAGAGAGAGAGAGAGAGAGAGAGAGAGAGAGAGAGAGAGACGGCGGGGCGATGTAAAGGGGCTATTGGGAGAAAATGAAAAGAGGTTTGAGATTAGGAGAATGGGGTAGTCATCTGTGCTGTTTGTCATGCATGATAAACTAACACAGGCGACAGGAGAGCGGAACTTCTGCCCATCTCAGCATAATACAGAGATAGTAGCAGGAGAGGGCACCGAGTGACGGAGGGAGGGAGGGAGGGAGGAGAGGAAAAAAAAAGTGTGCCGCTGGAAGAAAAACCCAAGAGGTAATGAAACAGGGGAGCAGATCCTGACCTCCATGTTATTAACGCCACACTCTGCTTCAGGTGGCCTCTTGCAGGTCAGGGGGCACTGCACAGCGACAGAACATCCCCTCCTCTCCTCCCCGCTCTTTTGCCTCCACCACCACCACCACCACCGCCACCACCTCTCTGAAGGCTTTGCGGACGAAGGGAAATGTTATATTTAGCTGAGACCAGTATTTTGTTTGTTCACTAGAAGCAACACTGCCCTTGGAAAGCAGCCAGAACACTGCAGCAAGGCCTCCGTATCGCTTGACGTCCCTCCCATGCCTCTTTTCTCCTCTTTTTTTTTTCCATCCTTACCACTTTACTCGCTCTGTCTGCCTCTCGTTTCCGCGTCTTTCTATCCATCCGCTTTATTTTCTGTTGTGGACGCAGCTCACAGTACGGCATAAACAAGTCCGGCGTCACAGCAAGTAGCCGGCATAACAACCTCCTCCTGCAGCACACAGGAAGAGGAGGTGGTGAGATTTTGACAATAAATTAATTAATTAATTAATAATTAAAAATGGCCGTTACCATCTCTTAAAACAGTTAGAGATGAAGAAGAACAGAAACTTTTTTTTGCTGAGTTGAAAATGTTTCCCCATTTTGCGTCCCCCCCCCCCCTTTAAATCTTTCTCTGATACATCACCTTGGCAACAAAGTGATCGTGATGGGAGAGTGGGAGTCATAATTTGGAGCGCTTGGTGTAAAAGCTCAACATTATAAAAGAGTGTAAATGTGTTCCTGACCTATATTCTCAGCCCGCATATAGAAACCCATCCTATGAACCAGATCCCTCCTGTATCAGCCCATCCATCTGCTGTAAGTCCTTCTCCCCAGAGCCTAGTGGGAGGTAATGCCGCACTGTTTCTATGCTGTGACAGGTGGAGCCCGACTGTAACTTGATTCATGGATAAATTGTCACAAAGTGATTCTTTGTGCCTACCCACACCTCCCTCAGGTATTGTATCATGTGTAAGTATATGTGTTTGTATGTGCCTCCGTGTGGGTCTGTGCGAGCGTTCACGTTTGTGTGTGTGGGTTTGTTTGACACATAAATCATCAACATAATTATATTCAGAACAATGGTTCTGAATAGTGTCGGTCCCAATTACTGTAACCGCTGTGATTCACCCTGAGATGGAGGTAAATCAGCAAACACACACACCAACAGCCAGGTAAAGAAACTTCAAAGTGGGTCAGAAGTAACTTCAAATGTTCAACTTAATAACCTCAAAGAGCCTGGAGAATACCTTAAGGCAATAGTTGTTTTTTGTTTTTTTTTTTAAAAAAAAACATATTGCACTCTTCTTCCAACAGAATTCCCCAAACCAGGAGACATAAATCTGGTAAAAAGTGAAAGCATGGAATGATTCAATGTGGGATTTATTTGACCATTACATTTTTGATTTTCTTTTTTAACTTAAGAGTATCTATCTTAAGAGATATAGCTTGTTCAAGCTTCTTGGAACAGTCTATTGCAGATGTCACTGAATGTCAGTCACTGAAGTGCACATCCTAATCAGGTAAAACTGCTATTTAATTCACTTCACTGTTTCACCCTGACTTTGTTTCCACACTAACCCAAACATATCAGTAACAAGTGATGAATGTCATGCCACTTCATTTTCAGTTGACATGGTAGCTAATGTAGCCTAGCGGTTGCAAGTTCACGTTTAGGCTATAAAAGAAATATGTTGATTTTAAACTGCTAATATCTTACATCTTGAGTTTAGTGGGAAAACTACAGATTACTGATGACTTAAATACCAGTTTTCATTCTAATTACATTCTACAAAACAAATGAAAAAGCATGGCATTGAATCAGTATACTTAAAAGTACAGTATGTAAGATTGAATTCCAAACAGTGGAGTGAGCCACTGAACCTTCCCCTGACAACGCACATGCAGGGTGCCAGGTTGACGCAGCTGAACCATCACTAGCGCAGGAGGAGCGAAACATAACGTAAAGTCTGATACTCAACCTGTTGTGTTCTGGCTTTGTTAATTTAATGAATCAGCTTCAAAATCTGAGTCTGACTCGCACTTTACACTGTAAAATAGTGACACGAAGAAGTTTAGTTTGGTTTGTAATGAGAGAGAGAGAGAGAGAGAGAGAGAGAGCACTGGTCGAGATACATGCATGGTAAATCAGAGTGAGGGAGATTGTTTCATAGCGGTCACGTCCAGCACACATAAACACAGAGAAAGGGCTTTCTCAATTCGTGGCAGCCCCTTGATTTTGAATGTTTCATTATTGGATGTTTAATTATTTTGATGTTTTTGTTGATGTGTTAAATATTGCTCATTTTGTCATTTAATTTTGTATTTATTGAATTTGAATAATAATTGCATGTCATAAAAAGTAAGTATACACTATTTTTTTTTTTATTTAATGCTATTAAAGTCTTTAATGCTTGTCTGAGCCTGCTTTAATATTGAACAGAGGGGGAAGAATATCTGACAGTAATATTCCAAGCCGTCAGGATGTGTTCCCCCTGTTTTAAATGTCAGATTTAATGATATTAGCCTGAAAATCACAGGACTTATCTGTTGTGGGGAAAGAAGTCAGCCGTATGAATTTGAAAGATGTGTGAGCGTCCTTTCATATTGAACAGAGGAGGAACAGTATCTGACAGTAATACTCCAAGCTGTCAGGATGTGCTTTACCTGCTATAATGGAGCTGGATTTAAGACAAATATGATAAAGTAGCGATTAATATTTAGCCTATAAATGAATGAGCATACTTTTTTCCAAAAGTTTATCAGTGTTGCATTAGACTCACTGGAAGTAGCATTTCCATTATGTGATTTCTGCATTAATTTGGTTTTAGGTTTTCTTAATTAATCTTTCAACCGCTGCTGGTGTGTGGGGCAGCTGAACTAAACACACCGTCAGCACCTTCAACAAACCGCTGCGCCCCCAAACCCCTGTCTGACTGATAGCCATCAAACACCACTCAAACTGAGCACTATCAAAACGGAGTTTGTGCACTATAAAGTATGAAACTCTCCCAGATGCTGTAACGTCACTTGTTTTGTTTTTTTTGTGTACCTATCCTCTATGCCTGTTTCTGTCTCTCAGGTCTGGTAGAGTCCAACTCTGCTGCGCTCGCTTGCTTCCATCATTGTAGTGCACTGTGTTGGAACTAATTGATCAGAATTCCAAAGGCCAAAACATACACAAAGAGATGGGCCGGGCGGCAAATTTCAAAATAAGGTCATTTGACTATGTCTGGGGTTTGCATGTGGCAGACTAAAGGCGCCTGCCTATAAAACTCTTCAGTTCTACATGAGTCACAGGGGTACCATTGAAAACAAGGAATTTTGCCATAAGATGACCAGTTTGCAGCTATAATTTATGTTACCATGGTAATTGCAATGTAGTCCAATATATCTTTTTTATATATAACCTTTTATGGACAATCTAAGCCTCTTCTTACCAAGGTAGGAAAACACTAGAGAGTGAAATGAACCTGATCCAAAGACATGAAAAGGTCAGCTAATATATTTACAGTTTCTTGAGATTAATTATATCTAAACTGGCCTTTTGTGTAGATACTTGACAGCAGAATGTAGCTGGACTGTACTCTTGTAAGTATCACAGCCAAAGTGTGACACAAGGTCACATACAGCAGATGCATTGTGTTTTTTTTTTATGTTTTTATCCTGAACCCACAATGGACTCGCACTCTTCACGTTTCAGGAATGTCGAATGATGAACCTTCACGAAGAATTTGCCAAAATGGACGAACGGCTTCTTGCATTGGAGCCTCATTTGCATTCGATGCTGCACATCAGCAGACAACACAGTATCCTCAGGCTCATCAGAACAATCTGCCACTGCTGTTCCCTAATGACATTGAAGCACAATGGGGAATGAATGTTCACGACAGCAAGACACACTGTCTGAGGTTGATAATACGCAAATTACATGGACATAGAGGCACATGCACAAACATACAAACACACACACACTAGCAAAATATGTTACTCTGCTTGGATCCAAAATCTCATCAGATGAGTTCCCATCAGTGGTGGAGTCAGTTGCAGAGTCAATGATGATGGCTTCTGCTTGGGGAACAAATCAAACAGCTGGCAGGAGAAAGGTACTGTAGAAAAAAAATCAACACATTTGTCTACAGCCAACATGCAAATTGAAATGAGTGAGATGAGAATTTGATTTCACTTCCAATCTCTGGCAGGATCTTGTGTATTTTCTAACAGCACACATAACACAACACATAAAATCATTGGAACGAAAGCCAGCAAAGAGATTTGTCACCATCTACATCCTGTTCCCTACTATCACCATTACTGATATAGAACATTTTCTGAACAGTTGGTAATTGAGTTTGGTAGACTCATGGCCTCCAGTGCACTCTCAATAGATGCTGTCCAAAACCATTATTCAGATTTTCTGGAAATGAACCATCTATGAACGTGGCCGTGGGATAGGGAAAAAAAAAATGGATTCAAAGCTTTTAAGGAAATTCCTCCCTCCCTCTCTCTTCCTCTCTTGGTTTCTTTTCAGAGAAAAAGAGCTGGCCTTGACCTACGAGCTGCAAGCTTTGTAGTTTGGTGGTGGTATAATGCTGCAGAGCGAACAGAATTTCACTCTGTCACTTTAACCCAAATGTTTTCTCTTCTTCTGAACTCCGCCTCAGCATGCTGAGTTATTTCCTCTCCGTCAGCCCTGGGGCACTGGCCGGCACTAAAGCAAATAGAACGTCTAAAACTAGATGTGACTGAGATGGCATCCCACTGCAGGCATGGATGAAGTCAAATATACACACAGGTTAAAGAACATTTCTTTGTATCTTAAAACAAATTGGGAAATATTTATTGTTAATGTTTAATTTCTTTATTATGATAGGCAACTCTGTTTCCATGTATACTACTCTTTGTTGACACTGTCAGAAAGGTAATAATTTCACCTTATGTTTATTATAGAGTTTGTACTTTGTGGTGGCGTTGTACTGGGGTGCATTATATTGACAGGTGTATATTATGGCTCTCTCATGTATGCAAGTGGAGTGACCAAGATATTAGAAATACCTCTCAATATAATGCAGTGCAGTTCACACCACTGCAAGCTACAGCCATAATCATATGATATATGATACCATATAAACACTGGATAAGGGGAACTAGCTAGCCTGGTTAACACTACTTATCTTGTTTTATAACTGATTTTAATGCCCCTGGCCAAAGCCAACTGAGGTCAGGTTTCTGCTAGTTTCCAGTCTTTTAGCTAAGCTAAGCTAACCTAGCTGTCTCTAGCCCTATATTTACATACAGAAGAGTGGCATCGGTGGTCTCATCTCCAGATCAGATCATTTTAATTGATCGTGCGTTAGGAGACAGAGAACAATGGCTAATTTCAACTGTGGTTTCGCTTTAGCCGCTGTTGTCAGAAGGACAGAAGAGAACGACCATCAGTGGCTATTTCCACAGCTGCTTAATAACACTGTAAGAAGATTCTGAATGCATTCCCACAACATCTATCTAGAATGTGTCTCAGGAAAGTATTTGGATTTGTCTTGAATGCTTCCTAGGGGAAGCAATCTTATCCACCCAAGATGCAGGAAGTAACTATTTGAAAATAAGGTCTTACTCTTGGCAAAAAATTTAATTCCAAAATGTCAAACTACATGCATAAATTGGGGCACAAGCCTTGCAAAACAGTCATTGTTTGGATCTGTGGCTCATTGTTGTGTGATGCTGGATTTGGTACACACTGTGAAAACAAGTACACACAGAGAAAACTGCACTGCATGTACACACACATTATCATTCTTTTTCACTGCGTCTGTGAGAAAAAAGACTTGACATAACAACATTATGGTGGAGAAGAAAACACAGAGAGCAGAACTGCCGCATCCTTTATGTACGGGGCTCTTTTCAGCTGGCTCTGAGGTCTTCCACCTAAACATGCTTATCGCAGTCAACAGACAGAAAAGACTGTGACACATGCTTTTGTCTCAGCCCACGTCCACCACTCCTACCACTCTCTCTCTCTTTCCACCCTCCCTCTGCCCTTTTGAATTCACTTCTATTATCGCGGACGCTTCCAGAACAAACAAATGGGTATCCACCAATTAGTGTTGTCAGCCTGCACCCTCTGCGCAACCTTCCCGTTTGTGAGAAAATATATCAGCTTTAATGACGTGACAAGAAAGGGCTGCCATGCTGGAGCCACGTTCACTGTCCCGGTTCAGAAAGTCGGCGTGATAGCGTAGCCTGGGAAAGCTTCAGGTGATGTGGCCCACGTTGTTCCCAAAGCTACACGAGAGCATCACAGCCATGATGGGAGGATTTCAGGCCACGTCTTGGGAACCATTTATTAGCTTTCCAGCTATAGCCGGGTCCAGCTACTGTACATCACTGCAGAGGGACCAGAGAGACCAACTTCATCCAGCCTTCTGCCTCTAGTATTACCATTTCCTGTCTTCTGCCTCTTTCAGTCCATTGTGCGCACACAAACTTTAGAGTAACAGACTTATCCACATCCAAAACGCATCCACGCACGACTGAGAACTTTTCCTTCACACACAGAACGTAACACTGAATATCAAGCAACGCTTGCGTTCTTCCCCAAAAAACTGATTAATGAGCTCGATATGGCGTGCTAATGCCGCTTTCCATACACGTGTTATATGTACACTGTGTTATATGCTCACTGTGCACTGTTGTCATTAACAAAGTCTTGGTGTGCCACCTGATGAACGAGTCAAGACTTCCTGTCCTCCGCCTAAATGAAGATGTACGATCACATATGGGAAAAAAACGGAGGTTCTAAACCTTATCTGGCTGCCGCCTTCTAACAAGCTTATCAGGCACGCCACAGCGCTGTTTATCCATGGTCTGCTGGGGAAAGCAGTGGGACTTGATACCATGTTAACTGCTACAGAAGAGCAGTTAAATTCCAAAACATCGTATAAAACTGTTCCATTACTTTGGTGTTATCCATCAATTTCTAAAAAGCACTTTTCTTCTTCATTTTTGCTCTGAAACATTTACACTACACACCTAACCATGCTGGGGTTTTTTTATTTATTTATTTTTTATAATAGCCTCCGCTCTACCATGTTGATTGATGACTCCTGAGCCTGAACCTGCATTGTCGCTGACTTGCAGCATTGCCTTACACACAGTAGTAGTTTGAGTTGTTTATGACTACCAGCTGGTATATCTGCACTGGGACAGTTGGTCTATTTATCACATTTTGTATGTACACAAGAGAAAGGAAGTGGTTAATCATAATAAATGTGTAGACATGGAGTAAAATACTGCAAATTTATTTGCAGAGGAACATGCAGGAGCTACACAAAAATCCAAGGTGGTGGCAGCGGCAGCAGCAGGGTAGCGTTGATAGTCGGGTGGCTTGCGGGGTTCCAGGGGATGGCATAAATTTTTTGCTTTTATTTGGTTAAACTCCCACAGTGTGAGCCCACCCACGGGCGAGTAAACATTCTTCAGGCATTTTGAGGTAATTATAATATTATTAGTACCATAACAATCTGGTGTGAGCAGCAGCTACATCAGAAGTGACAGAGAGCAGATGACCATTAGCAGTTGTCAGTTCTAATGCAGAGATCAGAACAATGTCTCAACAGTGCCATGTGGCATCCTGTCCTCATCTTCCCACGGCTCTCTAGCACCTCAAAAATGTAAGAGGCAACACCAGATTTGAAATTCTCTGCCGTTAAGGTGGTAACAAAGAGAAAATGTCTTCATTTATTGTCATATTAGCCATACCAGTAGTGAAATGTGTTTCCTCTGAGCCTTCACGTCGTCTTAGGCTCATCTTTATCGCCATCGCAACTAGCGTTCCTGCTTTCGCTCCATCTTCTCCACAGCTCTTCTTCACTTTCCATAATGCATCATTTCCCTCCGGTAACCCCTACACACACTCCTCTGCATCACAGTTATACACTTTTGAAGTCATTGTTTCAGCCGATGTTAGAGCCTCTAGGATTTTTGCATTAAAGACCCCCCCCCCCCCCCCATTTCTGAGCTGATTATTCCAGAAATATTTCCAAACACTCACACATACATATCTTACTCCAAAAAGAACAAGAAAAATTCTCCAGTTACTACCTAGAGATGCCAGGTTTTTTGGTTGCCAGTTTTAATGCACACCAGCGGGGAACGCAGCCTCTTCTTCTCCGTGCATCTGCGTGTTGTTCCTGGACGCTGCGTTTAATCACGACTTATCAGAAGCCAAAAAAATTCAAAATTATGAGTGAGAGTCGCCAGAGTCACACCCTGCTCCACGGCTTCTAAATCACCTAATTTCAATATCACACCACAAGAAAGAGCACAGTTTGACAGCCTCAGCCAGTTCTTTATTGGTAACTGGGGCACTGCGGGGGGAAAAAAAAAAGTGTATTTCTCCAAGCCATCTGTGGGTGAGTCATGACCAGAGTACATTACAGATTGATATGTCATTATCAAACACTGGCCTTCTGGCTGCGAAGAAGAAGAGAGGGATGGGTGGACGGGTGCCAGGGATGGAGAGAAACTAGGATGATGGAGGGGAAGCAGGAAAAGATGGGGCTCGCTGTAAAATTATAAACTTGTGTTTTGGTATCAGGACCCAAACACAGACAGCAGGGTATCATTCGAATGTTTCTTATATCTGTGCCAAAACAGTACATGAGTTGTGGTGCTGATAGCAAAATGATATACTTTCCTCAATAGCTCATCTTAAATGCTTTTCTACAAAACACACAGCCTCGGGGAAGACATTGCTGGAAAAATATGATCGTGCTCATTGTCATTACCAATGACTTTATAAAGCAATTACAATACTTTACGAATAACTCAACGGCAAAAGTAATTAGTTAACACAAATTTACTTGTCACCTTAATTGTCTTACTCAGTCAGCACAGCTCCACCAAAGGACCCTTTACATTTTTACTAGTCCTAGTAGAAAAAGCACACGTGTTCCTAAAAGCATTAATGATTCAAGTATCCAGTGGAACCAAAGCAGACATATGGAATTGAGCCATCCATTGATGTTATCGTTTACACCTGTGTCCCAACATGTTAATATGTCTTCTGTAACAAAGGCCCACACAGTTCACATACCCTCCAATCTGGCGATTCCTTGGTATAGTCTTACCAGTTGCATAATGTTAGCAACCCAGCTAAAACGACATAGCATGTAAATTAAACTTGGAGCTACCAGGAAGGGCATTTAACCTCTTTCGAGGCTGGGTGGTTAATAACGCTTTCTTCTTTGGTCTGACAAACTCAGAGCACATATTTATTACTTTACATGGACTTTAGGTAAATGTGACTGTGAAAATACCCCAGTCCTGCACTCAAAACTCAGAAGTAACAGTATGTACACAATGCATAAGTATAGTACTCAATGCATATATGTATATATGTAATTAATGTCAGTACTTAGTTACATTCCACATCTGAAATACATCTCAAAGAATCTGGTGAATTTGATGCCAGTTTTTGATATTATGCCCATTTGTTAGGATCCATGTCAAACACTGGAGATGAGGCAGTCACAGGACCCTGGGCTATTTTTGTGCAATTTCATCAATAAATTCAAAATGAATAGCATTGCTCATAATTTATCACTCTGCTATGAGGAGGATGGGTGGGGAGGGTGTCAGGCTTTTGCTGTCGCTGGTTCATTATACAGAATGGCTGCACCGCATAAAAAGTGAGAAAGCTGGGTCTGAATAAACACCGTGCTGTTTTACGACTGAGAACTCGGCAACAGATGAACCGTGCCAGTGATGGCTCTGCCGGGAAATGTAGAGACGAGAGAGAAACAAAGGGAGAGAGACGGTGCTGAAAAATTGCGAGGCTTGATTTTACTGTGTTTCACCTGCTAACCCTTCCAGAAAAGACTTTTCACAATGGGCAGTTAATGCCACCTCTCTTTCTCGGAGCCCGCCCCTCCACCCCTCGAGGCAATTTTTATGCAGACACATATTTGCTTTGTGCCTTTTTTCTGAATGCTCCGACTCAGCAGTACAGTCGAATGTAATATTCAAAGTACCTTCAGTATATGAAGTAATACACCAAGCATTCTATTTTAACTGCAGTTTCTTATTTGCTCACTCGGGCTGGACTTTGTAATAAATCCTCATATGGCTTCGGGGCTTGTCATATATTTTTCTTTCATTTCTTTGCTTTTCATTTCTTCCAGACGCCCCCCATCCCTCCCTTTCTCTCCCATACTTGCAAAATCCCGGTTCTCTTTCGAGTATTATCATGCTAATCTAGTCTAAGAGAAGTGATCTCTGAGCTGACAAGAAAAAAAAAAAGTTTCTTCTTTTCTCTCTCTCTCTCTGTCCGTCTTCCTCCTCCTCGTCTTCCTCCTCCTCCTGCTGCTGCTGCTGCTGCTTTTTTTTTATTCCCTCCACCTCTTGTTATTAGGCTGAGAGCTCACGATGGCTAAAACACATGCTTAATCACACAAGATCACAACAGCTGTTCCAGGTAGGTTTTCCGTGATAGAAGGTTGCCGTGGCGACAGCTCGACAGGGCGCTCTCCCTCTCTCTCTCTTCTCTCTGTGGTGATTGGCGTCTCTTTTCTAATGCCACTCGAAGCTTGGAAAAGAGAATGACTCAGGACAATTTCGTGTGTCACTGCAAATGGCTCTGACAGCACATCTGAGCATTTTATGATGTGCTGGTGACTCAGGGGGGAGTTCGGGGGGGGGGGGGGGGGTCCGGGTCCCACGTAGGCCTTTAGATTATTGCATGAATGCATACATTTGATATTAGTCAAATCCAAAATTAGGATTACACCGATGACTCAATTAAAGTCAATTTTATTTAAAGAGCGATGAATCAATCCCAAAATGGAGTGAGGAGCATGAGCAAGAGGAACATGTTGCGTTTGTTTACAACCCAGTGATGTCTGTCTGCAAATGATAGCTACATACTGCACACGTCTAGTAATTTGGCTACTTTAAAATGTGAGTCCTCTTATGAAATGATTATACTCGCTAGCCCGTTGCCAAGCCTAATTACCTTATTTAGCATTCCCTCTGTATCTTCATGATGTAAGGGCAGCCTACATAGAGCAGTAAGCATTTTGGTCTTGATGTCTATAATGAGTTTCCACAAAAAAGTAGAGAATTATGCACTGTACGCATGTGTTGGAATATTTAGACTCAGCAAAGGGGACTGAACTCCCTTGATATGAGTCAACTAACATTAATCTTGTTTTTAAACATAACCGCTTGCTGGCGTGTCAGCTGCAAGGTTCAAGCGAAGCACGTCTGGAATTCAGAGGCTTTTAAAATCTAATTTTCTGAAGTACTTTAAGATCAGAGGAATGCTGATGGAAAAGCTAATGGGACATATTAATCCTACGTAGCTATTGAGTGAATAGCTATTATTTGCTGTGTTTTTCAAAGGCTAGCATGATATTTTTGGATATTACATTGCTGTATTTGAGTGCGTGTGTAAGTGAGGTGCATTTTTGGTTGTCAGCCCTTCCATTTGTGATTCTACAGCACCTGGGATAATAAATCTCAAGCAAGCACAGAGTTTGCTGCTTTAAGGACTGATTATGACCGGGTTGTTGAAAGGTTTGACATCTAGTTATGAATCAGTATCCAGTTAAAATAAGTTTTGTCTGATTATATAAACATTGGTTGTGTAAACTAAGAGAGAAAAATACAACCTAAGGTGTGGAAACATATGCCGTACACTTTTCTTTTTTTAATCTATAAAAATGAAACAAGACTTTTTATTTGCAAAGCCTGCCTGTTTTACTCTTTCAAATAATAGACAGGACAGGACTTAGCCTGGCATACATGCTCTTCTGAGGAGCTACAACAGACTGCACTGCCGCAGCCTCAGCCTCCTCTGGTCGAAACTTGCTAGACAGTTTTTGCAAGTTCTTCGGCCGAGTTGCGGCAACCTTTAGTTGCTGCTGCCACCCCACTGTGGAGGACTGATAACATGTATACATACAGGACAGCTTCAAATACCTTGGGATCCACGTACATGTACGCACTGCCAGTCATCAGATACCCCACTGGCATAATAAGCTGGCCAAAGGAGGAGATAGAAGCCACGGATATCAAGACACGGAAGCGCCTCACAATGCACAGAGGGTTTCACCCCAAATCCAGCATGCACAGGCTGTACAACAAGTGAAGCAAGGGAGGCCAAGGACTGGTGAGCATCAGAACCACCGTCCAGGATGGAACAAACAAGATCCAGGAGTACATCAGGAAGATGGCCCCCAAAGACGAGCTACTACAGAAACCCGATGGCGCAGAAGAGGATGATGAACCATCATGGAGGGACAAGCCCTTGCATGGCAAATTGAAGAAGTGGCTGACATCAAGAAATCCTACCAATGGCTGGAAAAGGCTGGACTGAAAGACAGCACAGAAGCACTAATCATGGCAGCACAAGAACAGGCACTCAGTACAAGATCAGTGGAAGTGGGGATCTACCACACCAGACAGGACCTGAGGTGCAGGCTGTGCAAGGATGTTCCTGAGACAGTTCAGTATATAATACAGGGTGTAAGATGCTGGCAGGTAAAGCATACATGGAACTCCATAACCAAGTGGCTGGCAACCACCTAAGGTGGTTGAGAATGACCAAGCCAAGATACTGTGGGACCCCCAAAATCCAAGCCGACAAGCCGGTGATGTCTATTGTGGTAGTGGACAAACAACAGAAGAAGGCTGTGGTGATACACATAGCAACTCCGAGTCACAGCAATATCAGGAAGAAGGAAGACAAGAAGATCGAGAAATACCAAGGGCTGAAAGAGGAGTTAGAGAAGATGTGGGGAGTAAAGGCAACAGTGCCAGTGGTAATTGGAGCACTGGGAGCTGTGACCCACAAACTGGAGGAGTGGCTACAGCAGATTCCAGGTGCAATACCTGAGGTCTCTGTCCAGAAGTGTGCCGTCCTAGGAGCAGCAGCTAAGATACTGAAGAACCCTCAAGCTCCCAGGACTCTGGTAGAGGACCTGAGCTTGAGGAAGACACACCACCCACCATAGGGTAAGAAGGGGATTTTGTTTTGTAATATATATGTATATATTTTTTGATGAACTGTGGCACTGTTACATTGAATACACTTGGTTGCTTGTTTGCAATGGTGTCTCCATTCATCGTTTACCATCATTCACCATTTTGCACTGTTCTGAATATACCAACCTTTCTCAGTATCTCCTTTATCACCAAGAAAAAAACATGAGCAATTTGTTCAGTAATTTTACTATTAGTCCATTTTGAATACTGATTTTGCCAATAATATAATAATTGCTTATAACTCTCAGCCACCATCTTCGATTATTTACTCAAATCTTCAGCATTCTCATTCTTGACGAACAATCAGTTTAAATTATTTTGGATGTTTCTCTGTACTGTGACAATCTGCGAATATAAATATCACCCTCCACATTTTTCTTCTCCTCAGATATAAAAATTGATCTTATAAATGGCCTCTGTAAACTCAGTCGCAGCAACACAGAATCTTAACCCATGCATTCAGTAATCGTTCCGATCCACAGATTTTATTATAAAATTAAATGATTAAATGATAGATGTTATCAAAAAGATCCAAATGTCAGCAAATACAGACTTCAGCTGCATTTGCCAGCATTGTTTACAGAATTTGAACTGGGTAATTGAATGTAGCTGTACATCAGTGCCAGTGTCTCATACTGTATAACTGGATTTATCACTGATTTGATGGGACTTGATGTTCCATGGCTACAGCAGAGTACCAGAGCAGATCACAGGTGGTGTGCACAAAGTCAGTTCCACCCAGGTTTTAACTCATGTTCACGTACTGAACTGTGACTGTGTTTGAAGTGGGTAATTGTGGTAAAATTTATGATAATATTACACATTTTTTTTTACATTTGTGAAACGATAGTTGTTTTGTATTTTATCAAATAAAATATTTCAGCCAGGAAGAGACAAAGAAAAGTTAGTGAAGTGGTTTTGAAGCATAATGGGCCATTTTCCAAACAGACTATTTGACTTGGGACAAGCACAGGTGTAACTAATAAAGTTTATGATTGCTCAGCTCCATTTAAGTATGTCAGTAACACAGCACACACATCACCAGGAAGGTAGCCTTTATGAATTAGTTGCACCTGTGTTTGGCAGATCAGCTGTGAACTGGTTACAGAACAGACATTTTGACTCAAAGAGATCAAGCTTTACCTCAAGCAAAGTAAACAGTGAAAATATCCTTAATATAGCGAACGCTTAACCTGTTATATGTGGCCTTTTTACGTTTCCTGCATGCACAGCAGTGCATGGCTCTGCAGGGTCCCTTCTGCAAACCAGGTATGTGCTAGCCGCCGTCTACTGAAGGTATCCCTTTAATAACAGCAATGATTGCTCATTACCATAAAGTGTCTCGGTAACAGTGACAGTGAACCGGAACGCAGAATAGACCCTTTTGACTTGTCAGTGTGTTATTATTTACAAAATGCCTGCTTTGAAAAAGGGTCTATTGCAGAACCTCCCTAAGTGGATTGCAGCTATCCTTATGTCAAAACCTCTGCTGCAAAACCAGTCCATTTGAAAAAGTCAGGTAACTTGTCCTTTTCTACATCCTGACACCAAATCTCCAAATATAAAAAATAGAGTGGAGACACAACAACAAGGGTCAGGGGACACAGGAGAAACTGACTGACCACCATGCGGTGTAGTAAGGACTGCAACACACAGCTGGTAGTCCTCCATGTCTCCAAGACGGGGAGTCTGGTGGAGCTTTGACAGTTACTAAAAGCACATCTGCAGCCCTTGAGAGAATGATTGTGTATGGGTTCCTGTGTTGTAGCAGCTCTACAGGCCTTCCATTGTGTGTCTGTGGGGAAATGTCAGTACATATCCGTAGCCAAGACCTAAATATCTTGTTAAAGCGGCCCATGTGTTGGAATAAATCTCATTTGTGAGCGCCTCTCTGCCAGGGCTTGGGAAGAATTGCTATGAGCCGCTAAGTGTTGCATGTACGTACACGAATTTTCAAATCCAAGCAGATGCGTTCAAGCTAATTCTGAGCAGAAAAAACTTTTTGGGCACACAATGGTTGGAAGAATCATCTGTATTAACATCCAACAAGAATCTATGCTATTATATGTATGCTTAGAAAAATCGCCTGTAAGCTGCAACATCAACTAATCAAATTAAAATAGTGCTTTCATCAATTTCTTAAGTTTTAAATAACTTCAAATACAAATCAATGCTCACACAACGAGTGTGATTATCACTCACGTCAAATAGCGTCTGCTGTACACACACCTATTACACATTTCCCTGATAATCTATTGAGGTAAATGCATTTTAGAAGTTATCTTCAGACCATTCATGCATCTCTCTCTTTATCTCTGCGCTGTTGCCACTGCTCTAATGATGCATGAAAGTGCTTAACTCGCTCACCTTGACATTGTATAAGCGCGCGCGTGTGTGTGTGTGTGCGCGGTTGTGCCATATTAAAGATGGAGAGAGAGAGAGCGAGTGAATGATCTGAAGAGGGAGAGACACAAATGAGAGGAGGAGTGACACGGGAACGGCACGAGTGACACAATGAAGGAGAGGGAGTGTGATAGAGAGAGACAGGGAGACGATGATGATGATGTGTACTGTAAGTATCTTCTGCGAAGCCGCATTCGCAGGAGTGAATCATCAGCTAGTGCACAGAAGGTGTCCTAACCTCAGCGCTGCCACTAGTTGTGGATGACACATTTGCAGCATGACATTTCATTTGCATACACACTAAAAAAGCAGCAACGTGGGTGTCTATGTCTTTTGCCTAAGCAATAAGGTTCCTTTGTCTTTAATCATTTCTTTGCAGATGATGCGTTCCAGTAGTTTAGTTCCTGCCAGACACATACAGTAATCATATTCAACGACATTCCTGAAAATGACACCACTCTCTTTGCCCCAAAACAAAACCTGACTGCGTGTCAACACAGAGTACGAGTCACTCATTGCTCAGTTATCACACTTCTGATGATCGGGCGAACAGCATTTCCTGTAAAGGTTTGCGTAACCGGAGTCACGGAGGTGAGTGCGAACAGTGGGATGGACCCAAACCCTAAGCAACACTGACAATCTGGCAAGGAATGGAGTGGAAATGGGCCGGTTATATACTGCAGGACTGATGAGGGGAAGTGGAAACAGGCAGTCGGGTGGATGGGAGTGGCAGAAAAAAGAGGTTCTTGCAAGGTGGGAAAGAGAAGTAAGGCTAGAGGGATGGACAGAGTGGCAAAACATGGCAGTAGAGTGGAGTGAACTGTGGGGGGAAACTCCACACTCAACCTTTTGATTAGAATAATTACAACAATAATTGTGAATATTGTGCAATTTTAAATTTTGACCTGTTGAAGAAAAGTTAAGAAATCATCAAAATCATTCGGCTTCATGAATGCATGCACCAAATTTCATGGCAAACTGCGCAACAGTGGTTAAGATATTTCAATCTGGACCAAAGTAGTGGCACAAACAACCAACACTTTCATCTCTAGAGCCATTAGTATGAAAAAAAAATAAAGAATATATCAAGATAGGCCAGCTAGAATCACTCCATAGTCAGAGGTACAATGCCTCTCTTGGACATCGTAATAGTCAAGCAAATGGTACCTTTAACCTTTTTCAAACCATAGCCTACATTTCAGCAAATAACATTTCAGCACTGTGATGATTCCTCTCTTTTTTCCCAGCTCTCAGCCCCCTCTCTTCCTCTATCTGTGTTATCTAGGTTGGAGTCAGTGGGTTTTTGGCTGGCGGACCGGCCAACAGATGCTGATTTGTTAAACCTGAGAAAGCACAGTGAGACTCCTGAAAGCTGCCCCATTCTCTGGCATATTTTCCTCTACAAGCCTGCTTTGTGCTGGTGTGGGTGTACTGCAGAACAGAGTGGAGGGAAATCAAGTGACCAAATCTTTGCCTCAGATCCATCTGCCAAGGGGAGGCGAGCGCAACTGGACTGTGTTCACACTTGACAAACCGCTGACTAATCTAGGCCAATTACAACACAAGCACATTAAAGCCTGGCGATAGAGATAGAAGTCAAATCCCTCATTTGTGAAACCGTGTGTGTTTAATGAACAATGCCATTATCATCAGCACCGTTGATCACGCACTGGAAATCCATTCGGTGGAGGTGCGCGGTGGACTTTACTGGAGTGTACAGCATTTCTCACAATGGCACAAACAGATTCATTATTTGAATCGCAATTTCCCCCCCGTCGGTACAATTAATGAATCAGACTTTTCATCGTCACAGCTCAGTGGGACTGAACAGGTCGGGTTATTAAAAAGTCATTGCCGCTTCACTTGGTGATCTCAGGCAAAGGACTAAATTAGATTGGTAATGTATGATTGCCCTCAACTGGTCATTATATTCAAAGTTCATGTTCATGGAGCAGCACAGTGTTTCTGCTTTTCAGGTGTATGCAAATTTCAACCTGAGATCTGCAGAGAGCTGCTTCTGTTCTTTTAATAACAAACTTTCCACCTTTTCTTGCTTCACCCAAACAGTTTCCCCCATCTGCTGCAACCGTGACTTCTCTGTGCGTCTCATCTTCGGTTCTGCTGGCATCGTGTCTGGGCTGTTGACAGGGGATAAAGCGGTGTAATAGTTGTGTGAATTGATCCCCATGAAATGACACAACGTCTTGGCAAGATGAGGCATTGTCCTTGTCCCGAGAAGATGGTTTGCCTTCGGAGCAGGAAGTGACTGTGAGTGGTGGATTTCACTTCCTTTCAGCATTAATCAGCAGAAGGGGGAGGATTTATTTTTACATTGTGTACTGTGCGATGCTAAGTGCGCTTCCTGTCCTTATTTCCCAGGAAATGAAAAAAATAAAAAAGTCACAGGTCTTTATGAATATTGCTGTCAGGGGAAGAACCAGAGAAGGATGGAAAATTACTATAATATCGTCTGCTTTATCCTTTTGTCTCCTTGTTCTTATTCTCTCCTTGTCACCCTTGTAATGCCTTTGACGCCACTAGCCGATGAAACTTCAAATCTGAATCTGTTTAAAAGGAAAAGACATTTCTCTTGGAGGAGATGCAAAAGTCAACAAGCCTTGTGCCTTATCTTCTTATATTCGTCTATTTCTTCAGTCTCTCTCGTCAGCCTCTCCACCTGTTCCTTTCCCTCCGACTCAAGTCGCAGGCCCTTTTTTTTTTTTTTCTTTCCCGAAATTCATTTCAGCCTTGATGGATATACTAAGCACCGACGGCTTTTGATTTAGGCTTCTGATGCTGTCTGCCTCTCCTAACATCCACTTTGGGTGCAGCGCTCCATCACATTGATTTCTCTGAAGATGAAACTCTGATTGAACAGACCTCTCTTGGCGGCCGAGGGCCCCCGCGTGTGTGTCTTGCACTGTTAGAGACTATGAAAGAGAAACGCGCCGTACCCACCTGACTGGCAAACGACGCGAGGCCAACGAACCGGCGCACCTTATGCTGTATGACCTACATTTAAACGTGACTCTTTTATGTAAAAAATTAGTTCTGTCTCAGTACCTCTGAATTAAACTGTACTGTCAGGATGAAGGATACAGAAAGCCGGCGTGCAATTAAACGGCTGCATCTCAGATGTTTGCTCAGCACTGCTTACAAAGTCAGCTGGATGAAATCCCAAATGACCCAGAGAGTTGATTTTTTTTTTCTTTCTACTTTGTCCTTCACTCTTTAAAGCCTTTTTTCAAATCACACCTCATGTTTTCACACAGGGCTCTTTGTACTTGGACGATGATTCCACGGCAGTCTTCAGATTCTATCTCAGACCAAACATGAAAGCTTTTTTTTAAATCTCAATCTTAGTACTTCATACTTTAATATTCATAGTCCAGGCTGACCTTAGTGTGTACATACATGTTATGTGTTTGAATTTTCCATCCTTGTGCAGTCAGGCACATGCAGGTGGTGTGGAGGTGGATCTGACATTAGAATGAAGGTAGCCTCTACATAATTCAAATTAACCTGTCTCCTTTAGTCTCCTATATACCTCTCCTTTCTTTCCCCCCACTCTCTCTCTCTCTCTCGCACTCCTATCCTTGTGTAACCCTCCCCATTTTAAATGTAACTCTCACTTTCTCTCTGTCTGTATCTGTGATTTCTCTCTCTCTCTCTCTCTCTCTCTCTCTCTCTCTCTCTCTCAGCGCGTTAACCTTGAAGAGATCATAATATATCTGTTGCACCATTCATGAGCCCTGATCAGGTTGCGCGCCCTTCTTCTCAGCGGTGGTACATTATAGCAGGACTGCACACACACAAAGCACAGTTTTGGGAAATTATTTGATCGCTGGATTCTTTAATTATGCATGAATGTAACATTGAGGTTCTAATTAAATAAATGGCGACTTCTTCATTGTATTACTTATCTTGTTCTTTATCCAGAAATAATGGAAAGAATTAACAGAAGCCGTAATGACCTTTTGGTCATCGTCAACGGAAGGGCTTCTTCTAAAAGTAGCTGCCTTATCTCTCCTTATTCACCTGCTCTGTATCTCAGCAGATGAGCATATACATGGTGCTGGCACATGTTCCACAGTTCAATAGATGTTTTTCAGTCTTGGGACCAAAGGGATTACATTTCCAGGTTACTTACAAGCACAGTACTGAAATACTGCAGAGTCTGCAAAAAAGATTGGATTAGGATCAATCCATCAGCTCCATTCTTATTCTCCTTAAATGTATTACTGACTTCCAAACACACACAAGCCTTACCCAGGAGGAAACTGGGATGTTGTTGTCCAGGACGTGCTCTGCTTGAAAACACAAATGTTCTGTGTGGTGCCATTTTTAACCATCTTCTATTCATAGTAATGTAAACTGACAGAAGCTTGTGCCACTAAGGTGGCTGAAACATTAATAACAAACCCATGCAGACATCTTTCAGACATAAATGCCTTTACTAACTAAGGTAGAAATACCCTAATTTTTAGCATTATCCAGTGAAGATCCTCCATTCAAGATTCATTTTTTCTGATCCATTAAAATTTAAAGAATGTTGCATAGGACAAATATATTGTTGTACATTTCAGTGTTTACATCTTACTCTCAGCCATAAACATTGTATGAAGAGAGGGCTGTGTGTGTAAGCAGTCGAGGGGGCTAAAGCACTGTGTGTTCCCAGTTGTGCCTTATGTCACCATCTGATCAAAGCAGCACGCTCACACGCACACACAAACACACGGAGAGGAAAAAAACGAGCATAAAAAATGCACCCACATGCATGCATTGGGTTGTTTTAGTATACCCTCGGGGTATTGAGTAAGCCTGCTTCTTGATGTTCCCCCTGATCGTTCCATTTATCACATTGCATCAGTAGAAAATCCTAAATAAACCTTTTAACAGGCTTCTCCTCAGTAATGCAGTAAATAGGCTTCTTATCCTAGAGGCCAATGGGTTTATCTTGGTCTATAAAACCCATGATACAGACCTTTGTGGCGCGAGTTGCAGGATCGGAGCAAGTAAAAGGTTTTTCAGCGGCATGAATAGTCAGAAATATACAACAGCCATAAACAGGAATTTTACTATTGTGGACATTTTTATTAGTTTATTTGTCAGAGACGGGGCAAAAAAATGCCGTAACGGGTCACAATAACATTATACAGATGCGCTGCATATTGGATTTCTAATCAAGGCTAATTCATGACTCCTGTCCCCGGTTAAGATTTTCTATTTAAAACATTCATCGCCAAGACCAAAAGTACATTAGTTAAATTCAAACATGACCATATAAATTTAACATGTTTATGTATGTGTATATTCCCTAGTTTATGGTGGTATGCTGTATGTGTCTGGACTAGTTTATGCATGTCCATGTAGTCTTGTGTGTATGTTTATCTATATGTGTTCCTCTGTCTGTGTGTGTGTGTGTCCATGAGCGTGAGCATTTTGAGGCTTCATCCACTAAAATGCATTTCAGACTGTACGGTTTTAACAAAAACCCATCAGCAGTGCAAACAAACCCGAATCTCCTCATGTAATCGTGTAGTCATGCATAACTTATTTTTGTACATTTCTGAAATGTTTAGTCATGAATATTGTATCGCCTTAGTAAAATCAGAAACGATCATAATCAAAGCGAAAAAACAATTTCAGTTCACTGAGGTTTTTCTTGCAACCGGCCCAAAGCTTGAGGATCTCCACCGTAGACATCAATCAGACGTTTTATCGTAGCAGAGAGGGCACAGGTGTAATTAATAACACTGATTGTTGCTGCTTTCCATTCATGTGCGACTTCTAAGGGCTACTGACTCACTGGGACTCTTCAGGCGAGCAGAGCTCTCGTTATTGTCATTAGATCCACCTGTGCTCTGCTTGCAATGATGACTAACAGAATCTCGTGAAAACTTACCCAACAAAATCTATAATGTTTGCTGAACTGAAGGTTGAATTTCATAGATAAGATAAGATAAGATAAGAATGGCTTAACTGATCCCACACTGGGAAAATGTGCTTGTTACAGCAGCAATACACACACCTACTGTTTTAACATTTAAAATAAATAATAGCTTAATGCTGTTTTTATTATTATTATTATTATTTTGCACTGTGCTGTAAAACATACTGTATTTATAAGCATTGCTGATTATTGTGATATTTAGTTAGTAGGTTTGGTAGGTTTTGTGTTTACAAAAAATATTTTGGCCACTTATGCAGTTTAATTACATAGAATATTTCCATCCATTTGAATTATATGGTCTTAATATAAATTCACAAACCTAATGTGAAGCAAGTAATAAAATTTATGTAATAGTACTAATACAATCAAAATGACTGCATTCATTTTCACCGTTAGGTTTGGGCTTTATTAATATTGAATGCATAAAACTGGTTACTACTAGTGGAAACACATTGAGTTTTATTAGTACTATTACATAAATATTATTACTTGATTCACATTAAGTTTATTAGTTAATTTATATCAAACCTCTGTCATTCAAATGGATGGAAATTTTCTATGTAATTCAAATGCATAATGGCCAAAATATTTCTTTTGAGTGTATGGTGCTGTTTCAGGATGTAGGACGCAAACATACAACAAAACAAAGCCTCGCGCGTTCCTACTGTTACATTTCCTGTTATGCGTGTACTCTCACGTTCCCTGCCTGAAAAAAAGCGAACGTTGGACTATATTGACACTTGTGAGATGCCGTACCAATCCCGGAAGCGTTCGCTGCTGTCATCCAAACAAATACCATGTAAGCAACATTTTGACGATAAAGACATTATCCTACTGTTAACTTTTTTTACTCTGCTCACTTTGACGTCGGGGAAAGGGCTGCTGCTTGATCTTTTGGCTGTTAGACAGACAGTTTTCAGACGTGACTCGGCGAGTTAGCTAAGCGTGAAGGGAAAGTGTGCGGGGAGGCTATGTAAGTTAGCAAACTTCTGCCACATCGTCACAAACCTGACAGCAGGGCCGCGGTTACTCTTGTTGTCATGTTTCCAAGCTATTTTAACGCGTTTATTTCGACTGTTTATCTGCTGTGTGAGCATGTTATTATTGTTAACAGGGCTTGAAAATCATACTGTTGCTCATACTTAGCCATTGCACCCCTCTATGAAGCCATTTGATCAGGTTAGGAATGTGTAAATGGCGATAAAACCGGTTTAGAGAAGCTCACACCAGAGTTGACTCTTATTTTTGGCGTTTATTAAACCCATCAGTGTTTGATAACTGCAAAGATGCCTGACATATTGTTAATAGGTTGATATTTATTAAGTAACACTGCTTTTTTGCCTTCTTCACAGGGGTTGATTCTGGAGAATGTGACCAAGAGGCGTCGTCCTCCTTTTCTGTGCAAACCTAGAGATGACCGGAGGAAAGTGACTGACTCCAGTTGCGTTTGGATAAGTCGTTTCAAAGTCAACCATGTCTCGGGACGAAGAGGAAGAGGGGCTGACGGCCGAAGGACCCAAAGGGGTGGACATGTTCACGTCGGTGCGTTGCCTGGGTTACCTGTCCAGCGTCAACCTCCTCGTGGCGGTGTGCGTCGGCATGTACGTGCGCTGGGAGGTGACGAACGAGCCGATGATCCTCGTCATCTTCATCCTGGGCCTCTTTGTCCTGGGGATAGCCAGCATCCTCCATTACTATTTCGCCATGGAGAAAGCCAGTCTCAGCTTGTTCCATTTGTGGTTTGGCTTCCTGCTCGGCCTTCTGTGCTTCCTCAACAGCCCCGCCTTGGATTTGAATGTCAAGGAACTGGTCACCAACTATCTGCTCTTAGCCAGTGTGATCATGAAAACGGTATGGGCTGTGACGGAGCGAATATGCAGCTCCGTCCGTTACAAACCCACCTTGCTCACATCGGCCGAGCTGCTGGAGCTCCTGGGATTCGGCATTGCCAGCACGACCATGCTTCTTCACAAGTCAATAGCCATAATAGGCTTGGTAGTGGCCCTGGGGGCTCTCATTGTGGACTTGAGGATGAAATCCCTCCTGGCTTTGCCGAACCTGGCAAGTTTTGCCTTGGTTACCTCTCTTGTGTTTTTCCAGGCCTTAGGAATAACAGCCAACCCTTACGCCTTAGGCTGCTACCTGGGCAGGCTGCTGTGCGAGCCCGTGTTGGACATCTACTTCAGTGGGCTGGGGTCCAGCGAGCGCTGGATACCGGTGCTCTCCATGGGGAAGGTGTGGAGGAGGCTGTCCCTGCTGCCTCTGAGTCTGATTGAGCTGGGCTTCTTTGTCCTTGCCGCCTTAAAGGTACACTCAATAAAATTTCTGTTACGTGAGTGCTTCTGTGTGACTGTCAAACTCAGTCATTTCTTACAATCCGTAACCCTTATAAAACATTTAGTTGCATAATTTGCGGCTGTGTCTGACCTTTCCTTTGCCTTCCATAGCTCGGCCACTTGGAGCTTTGGTATCTGGTGATCCCAGGTTTCTGCCTCTTTGGCCTCTTCTGGTCCATCTGCCACATAATTCTGCTGATCACAATATGGGGCTTCCACACCAAGTTGAGCGACTGTCAGAAGGCCTGGCGGGCCCAGAGATCCAGCAGCCGGAGTCTCGACCAAGTCATGGCCTCCAGGGGCATCCGACACTTCTGCCTCATCTCAGAACGCCTCGTGTTCTTCAGTATCCTGTCGACAGTCATACTGGGAGCTGTGTCCTGGCAGGTAGGAGACATAAGCAGCATTATTACCTTGTCATATAGTCGTATTGCTCAGACACCTCTTGGGCGCATTAATCAGGTCAGAGTCTTAACACTTTCATGGAAAACCCCAGAACTCTTCCTCTCAGAGCACATTTAGTTTCAAGACAAGGCGTCTGTAAACATCAGACACACCCATGTTCCAAACTCTGGAGAGAGATGCTAGTGGCGGTGTGTCGTTAGCAGTCGCTCCCAAAGCTGAGGCACTTCTGCTCTCATGCGGAACCAATTTAATTAGCACTTTAATATCCCTATCTACTCGCATAAAGAGCAGCAATAACTTATTTAGCCTTATTAGACGTTTACCCTGTAAGAGTCTCATGGGCCTGAGTCCTAATTTGAGATGTGCAACATTGTTGATGTCGGTTGCAAATTTGCCTGAGAAAAGCGGGAGCTGTCTGCACGCACGTATCAGGAAGTTAGCGTGTAGTCCTCTTCTTGTGTGTGTTTTACAGCTTTTTATTTGCCCGCGCTGTCAGACTGCAGTAATATATGGTCAGCAGCTTAACTTTACATTCTCTCTCGTGCACACACACACACACACACACACACACACACACACCCAGAATAACAGCAACGTTGGTGCAATCTAATGCAGTCTCAGCAATAAACACAGCCTTTTGTGAAACTGAGAACATTCAGAGAGGTGTTGATTCAACTTTATGCAAATGTTTAAGGCCACAGCTCGCAGCGTTTCATTGGATTCAGATGGAAGGTCCTCCCAAGTAAATTTGCCAGCTCAAAGGCATTATTATTTATATCGTATGTATTATATCTTCCTCTCAAGGAAATGCGTTTGGAAGTGTGGACTGACAGAAAAGCAGAATTCGTGCAGTTGTACAGAATTGACTTCCCTAATCGGAAGTCAGCTCGTGAACGCAGCCGCTCACAAGCATCCCCTCAGCTCGGGGTCAGCTCCTGCAAATCAATTATCAATCTGTGAGAACCACTGCTGGATTGTCCTCCTTTTTATACCGCATTGTGCTGCCTTCGCTTATAACCCTATACTCCTATATAGTCACTGGATAATGTATTATTACACTTTTAAAGTGGTATGCAACTTCATAAAAGTTAAGTGAATGCGCGTAACACATTTTTCAACTCAGGCGTACCCTAAGCAGTTCAATATATTCTGCAAACTCAAGTGTGGCTCCACTTAACCATGCAGGTATTGATTTGCATTCTCGGATACGTTGCCGTGCTATGAAATCAAAGTGGCTTTTTGAGGACGCTAAATTGCATTGCATTATACCGTCACAATGACTCAAGAAATTGATTACACTGAAAGCCTAACGGTGCTTTGTAGCCCAAGATCTGCTTAACGTCGCCGTGTATTTAGTGCATGTGCAGGAAAGCAATTTTGTGTGTGGGTAGTGACTTTTAAACATTAAAACGGAGAGAAAAGAAACTTGATGTAGATGACAAGATGATAAAATTATAATTGTTTTATTCCACTGACTCGAGGCTACCCACAAAGTACAGGCTCATACGCTGCAGTAATTATTCTGCTTGTGATGTACGTTTAGTCTGCTGTTAAGCGCTGCATTGTGTCTCCGTTCAGTTAGGTCCTGTCATGTTTTGTCCTGTGATAATAACACTGTGTCAGTGCCATATCTTCTAACTGGTGTTACAAGGTGTCACCGCCAATTAAGCGGCTCTGATTGCTTCGGTGCAAGCTGCGAGTGGTGAACGAAAGTGACTCTGATTCTTTCTCTTTTCTTGTGTAGCCCTCCAGCGGTCTCTTTCTCAGCGCTTTGCTGGTGGTGCTGCCTTTGGAGTCTCTGGCCCATGGCTTGTTCCACGAGCTGGGCAGCTGCCTGGGGGGAACCTGCGTGGGCTACGCTCTGGTCATACCCACTGCTTACTGCAGGTAATGAAGACACATGAATATAGAGGCACATACACACTTTAACTAGATAGGGATAGGGAGTTTTCGAAATATTCCAAATCACCAAATTTCCATGGAAATTATAGAAATTTATGTGAATTAACTGGAAATTGGGGGTAAGCTAGCATTATGATAAGATAGCCTGATAAATGATCTGGTTGCTTTAGTCAAGATTATGGTAAGATGTATTTCCCCAACTTTATTTAAGTTCCCTGTTAAGGGCAACCTTCAATTTTGTTTTTCTATTCCTGTTTATTTCCATTAATTCTGATTGAATGTTTCCAACTTTGAAAGAAAACTTTGAAAAAAGGCTGCGTTAGATGTGTGATTCAGTGTGAAAGAAGCGTGGCATGTGAGTGTAACAGCAACTTGAAATGGGCTGTCTGAACTGGCTCACAGCCCTTTATTAATCATTTAATCGATAAAATGTGTTACACTTCTAAATCTTCAAATTGCTTGTTTTGTTAAAGTAAAACTAAACCCCAAAGATACCGAAGACACAAAACAGAGATGATCAGGGATGGTCCGTTGGTCCAGGAATTTAGAAGGCTCACCATGTAATCTGAGTCCAGCTCGGAAACCTAAATGTTAAATACCATCCTTCATTTCTCTCCCCTCATGTTCTGTCCTCTCTCTGCTAACGAGGCAAAAATCAACCAAAAAAGTCTTAAAAACAACAAAAAACAAACAGCTGAATAATCTTCATATTTGAAGTAAAAAAAAAAAAAAAAGTCTGACATTTATCAGAATTGTTGTAATTTGCTTTTCTGCCAATTACGGCTGCAAATACCAGATATTTTAATAGACTCAATTAAATCCAATTGTTTATCAGTGAATCACTTCAAATGTCAGAAAGTAGTGCCACAGTGTAACTGTGTCTGTCACAGTTTCGTAAATCCCAAAACCTGCCCTGCTCTGTCCAGCTGACCGTTTACTTTCACATCAGACACGGAAAAGACAAATCCTCACAGATAACGAGCTGCAGCCGGAGAACATTTGCTGTTTATGCTCGAAAATGACTCATCAGTTAATCCAGCGGTGCACTAATACATACACTCCTACTGTATTGACAGATATTTACTCACCAGCAAAGTGTGACTTTGCTTAACACTCGATCGTCTCACAGCCTGGGCGGCGGCGGCGGCAAAACGTGCCACGTTCACGCACACAAACCGCGCACTGGACCCGCTTTGCCCCCAACGTCGAATGCCTTCCTTGGCATCCCATGCACTGATTAATATGATCACTCATTCCAACTCCCTCCTCGGTTACCACAAAACCAACTGGATAAATAGGCCAATAACTATGCATAAACATGCCGCTAATGTTCGGGCCCTTAAGGGATCATCCCCGCGCTCTCTCCGCAGCATACTAAGTTGCTCAGCTGGAGCTGTTAGCCATTAGCAGCCGCTGCCTCTCCCGGTGCCCTCTTAGTCGGCCAAGCGTTTTTCGAAATAGTTTTGATGATGCCGACACTTCTCCTCCTCCTAAACAGAACAAGCTAGCTATCAGTTATACATTAGCGTTTCCATCTTCCTGCAGAGGGTGGAGATTTCTAGCTGGTGTATATCTTACTGATCGCTCTCTGTCTCTTGAACCTTTTAGCTGATAGTTAGCTTTAGCATTCAGAGGGGATGCCAGCCTTACAGGTCTTTAACCCTCCAGGTGATTTTGAATGCAGGCCCCGCATTGTCCTGCTGGAACTGCGGGCACTCTGTATGCGAGGCCGCATGTGCGCGGTCCACAGGGGGGACCGAGAGCATGATGAGAATGCAGCGGTGTATAATCGGCTGTTTGATGGCCGCAGATCATGTTTTCACAATGACAAGAAGCCCCACGGGGAGATGAGAGAGATGAGGGGTGAGGGTAGAACACGGGAGGCTGCTGGGACGACGAGGGGAAGAAAACACAGCGGAGAGGAGCGAGGTTGTGAGAGAGCGTGGTGGTAAAAAAAAGAAAAAAAAAAGAAAAAAGAGGGACAAATGGCAAAGCAAGGAGAAGAATAGCGAAAGAGAAGAGCGAGATCTGAAAAGATCAGATGGGTTTTAGGTGAACGGTGCGCTTGCCAAGCCGCGCACACGTCAACAAGCGTAGTATATCTTTATAGCAGGCTGAAAATCTGAAGAAAATTGTGCACTGAATTCTCTAAAACAGAAACTCGCTCAACCAAAAGATAAACTCTCACCCGCTCTTGTCAAGGTGAGGTTGAAGGTGACAGTGTATAATATAATCGCAGAGTGACACAGACGTCTATAAGAGTGAAATATGACTTTGCCGTCCTCTTGGCCGCGAATTACATCAAGTCCAGAGATGGATAGAAAATGTATGGCCGCGCTGAATAGCTTTTAGCCTTGACTTGGTGTGTGCGCGCGTGCCCTCTTTATGTTATCGCTCGCTTGTTATCATCAGGCCGGCCTTTGTGCCACATGCATCCACACACACGTTTCTAAAATCACTTTGCCCTCAGCTATCTTTAACCTCGCTTCTCACTCTCATTTCTTGTCACCCCACTCAATTCTCCTCTCTATAGCCACCTTTCTTTCCATTTTTTTTTTTTTTTTTTTTACTTTCCTTTTTATTCTTGACTTCCTTTACATCCCCGAGGCTAATGTCATTTCTTTCAGCAGCGATCCACCACTCAGTACTCCTTCCACATCCTTCCCCTCTCCGTCTCCTCTCATCGTCTACTTTCTCTCGCAGCTACTCCACCCCGCTATGTGTCAAAATATCAACTTCTCACTCATTCGTCTCTCGTCTGCTTGTGCCCCCATCTCTCTTCCACCTCCACCTCTGACAAGCGAACTCAAAGTCTCTTCATAAGTTCTTCATACATCCTCTCATCTCTCCCTTCCGTCCAGCGCCGACGGCCAGCCCACTCTGCTACCAAACGACCAGACGCAACAGCTGAACCTGCGCTCGACGGGCATGCTGAACAACGTGCAGCGCCTCTTCTCCCACCACATGATCCAGACGTTCGGCTGCGACTACTCCACCAGCGGCGTCACGTTGGAGGCCTTGCTGACGAAGCTGCGCAACTTTCTGGAGCTACGGACGGACGACGGACCCCGTCACGACACCTTTCTCATTTTCTACAGCGGGCACACACACAAAGGCACCGGCTCCTGGGCTCTGGCTGGTGAGAGCTGCATATATTTTTCTTATTCGTGACCTTCTTGAAAAATTATCAATCCTCAGAGTTAAATAAATAAACGAATAAACATGAAAATTACTAGTCTGACACTCATATTTTTCATGTACCGCAATACCCGCTATGTACTTACTATTCTAGGCACAACAAAACATTACTTTTATAACATATTTCATTGCAGGTAACCTTGGTGTGCTTTTAAATTAAAGTGCATACAACTGTGAGATGAGATAATAAATAAAATACAACACAGACAACCGCCCACCATCCAAAAGACTTTGACAAAGACTCTGCAGATACATTTCTAGCAGACGTAGTATTATTACAGAGATTCCCAACCAGGAGCAGTCCTTGAAAACTTTTGAAAACAGACACAAATAGACATAGGTCATTGAAAGTGCTGCGCTACAGAAGACAAGAGACCACATAGTGTACTGTCACTGTAACACGGCACACAGTGCGCGACGCGTTCACACACTCGAGCCTCTCTCTCTTTTTAATTGCTGCCTGCGAGCTTCGGCAAAGCCTGCCCGTTCTCATTCTAAAAATTCTCAGTGTTAGAACGGTAATTAACCTTGATCTTGCCACAAACCGCGTTGTGTTAGGTCCTCAGATTTAGGGAATTTGATATTTAAGCAGGTGTGGGAACCCTGTCACATACTGAGGCAGCTGCAATGCCTGAACATTGTAGCAAGCGAGCGAGCAGAGAAGTTTAAACAGTAACAGCTCTCAGGTTATAAATTATCAGGTTAGTATAATCAGGTAATAGTATTGGATAAATGGTGGATGGATAAAAGTAATAGATTAAGTACAAAAAATCCTCGAATCATGTTCTTTTTTGCCTCGAGTATTCGTTTCGCGTGAATTCACACAGGATCAGGGGTTACGCTAACTCGTAGCAGGGTTGTCCGGTGGTGGCGGGCAGGCTGAGGTGGGTTGCCATGGGCGTGTCTATACGTGATGAATGTAACCACTGTGAAACAATTAGAAAATAACTTTTTATTTCGCTGATTAAGAACAGCTTTATGGAGGCCGGTGCTCGCTCTCTGTTATTGTTACTCTGTGTCTCTCGACCAGAGCGCGCTCTCTCCGTCTATCTCTCCCTGTCTCTCTCTAATCATCGGACTGTAAACAGTGACGCACGTGACTCAGAGTCAAAAAGTTGGCGCTATGGAAGAGAGCGGGGAGGCAAAAGGCAAAAGATGTCCAAAGTTTGGGCTCAATTGTTCAGGCCTGAACAATTTATCGCCTAAAGTCTGATGTCTGTTCTTTTCATTTCGCTTCCTCTCGGTCAATCAGAGTCCAATTTGCACAGATCACTGACAAGTTAGCCAAAAGAGTTCAGATAGTCGTGAAGGACGCGGCACAGCGTTTTTTTTTGGGTTTTTTTCCAGTCGAGAAGATTTTGTGAAATTTGCAGACGGCCCGCTGTGACACAGGTGTTCCCTCAACAGAAATGAGAATCGCAGCAGGTTAACACCGTGTCAGCTCCGGCTCTTCTTACTTGACACATTATCTCTGCGTGCTGCTGCAAACAAGAGGGGGAAAAAAACACACACACACATTGAAAAGATAATCACTTTCCCGTGTCACTATCCTGGAGGGACAGGTTCAGTTGGTGTTCAGTGGATAATTGTACACGTTTTTGAAAAAGTGCGCTTGTTTTGGTAGAAATCCAAATTGGGAGTCACTGATTTCATAGTCATACAGTTTTTCAGCTCTGTTGATCTGTCGCTTTCGTAATGCAACAGCAGCGTCTCTAAATCCAAATATAAATCAGTCCTCCGCGGCCAGCACCAGCAGTCATTCTTCTCCTCAAGCTCTTATTTACTTAGCTAGCACAGGTTCCACAGCTCTGATCTTTGCACCTTGGATGTGCCATCTGGAAAATGACATCTTTGTGCAATTTATGTGGTTGTGATGACAGCGCTTAGACAGACAGACAGACAGTCCCGCAAGTGAAGGTTGACAGGTTTGATCCCTGAAAAGCCACAGTGTCCATCAGCGGCCCTGTGTCATGTTGAAATGTCCTTGAACACAACACTGATACACCCAGAGCGGAGTTTTAGCTCCAAACATGAAAATGCAAATAAAAGCCCTTTAATCGACACAAGAAAGATCTCTCCCTTCCGTTTCCTCTCTCACTTTTCATTCTCTTTTCATCTGCTGCAGGAGGTGAGAGCCTCCACCTGGCCCAGCTGCTGGAGTTATGGAAGGAGAAGAATGCCGGCCACTGCTCCCGTCTCATCATCGTCCTGGATACCGAGAACTCCCTCCCCTGGGTGAAGGAGGTGCGCAGGATGGAGGGCGTCTACATAGCCGTGCAGGGGGCTGAGCTGTCCACAACCAGGGTGGACCCCGAGGCGGGAGACATCCCGTTCCTCGGGGACTTCACCTCCGAGTGGGTGGAGTTCAACTGCAACCCAGACAGCGACACCCAGTGGTCAGAAAAGGGGAGGACTATGACGGCCATCTACGGCGTGTCCAAACGCTGGAGCGACTACACGCTTCACCTCCCCACTGGAAGCGACGTGGCCAAGCACTGGAAGACACACTTCCCTAAGGCTACATATCCCATGGTGCACCTCTCCAACTGGTGCTGTGGCCTCAACCTGTTCTGGTTATGTAGCGTGTGTCTGCGCTGCTTCAGGAGGTGTAAGCTCGCATGGTTTCCACCGGCTGTTCTGGACACCGGGCAGGGCATTAAACTGGTGCACTCGTAGAAATGAGGTGAAGCCGGGCAGAGTGAGAACAAGGGCGGGGTAAAACATGGCCTTCTTTTAGAAAGGCAGTTCAGCTCCTTAAATGTATTTTCGAATCACGTTTAATTGCCATCACACGGAGACGTCATTTGCGAGTAATTTTAGTGCAAAATCGTCTCAATTTTATAAAAAAGTAACCCTGATTAAGGGAGTGAAAAGCCAAATAAAAGAACCTCTTACGTGCTTTTAATGGTGATCTCCAAAAGAAATTGGATAAAACCTTATTAAGTATGTAATTATGGTTTATTTATAAGGTGTAAGAAAAATAATAATTGTGTATTTCTGTATGCGTTTGTTTTATTTTTTGGGACTCTGTCATTTTCCATTACGATAATTATTTCTTTTGATGGGTTTTTTTGTACAACGTAATTTTTTTCATCCACACTGTGCCTTGAAAATGGTTCGGGGGTTACCTTGAATGCCTTATTCCTTATATGTAAATGTATGTATATACCCTTACCTTGCCTCTTATTTATATTCAGAGGATTTAGCTCACAGTTTACTTAAACCGTGTGAGCAGGGAGCGCCTTCCTCAATCCTTGACGTCGTGTTGGGGCTGAACTCGGCGTCCTTTTGGGTAACGGACGGTCCAACCAAGATGCCGACCCGTCGCTCTTGCTGTCGGATCTCTTTCTCGTCACTTTCAAGCTGTTTGAAGTTGAAGACAGACGGACAGTATATCATCATCGGACGCCGGCTCCGTATTGCGCCTCGTGCTGTTTGTTTAGACAAATTAATTCAAGATATTTGCTCTGTGCACATTCATGCTCTGTCGCTGCTGTCCTCGCCATGCTGTGAAACAGTGACTTAGCATGCAAACAGACCAATCAAGAAGCTCCCAATGCTTTTTTATTATTACTGCACTGACCTTAGGAACTCCTACTGCCCATCCTTTATTTCCCACTTTATTTGCTGTGTTGGATCTCTTAAACTCTGGAGTGGATTGCTGCCTTAAAGTTAATGTTTCACTGTGATGTCTCCAACAGGTCAAGTGGCATTTTTGTATGTGCCTCTCTTGAGTTATGCCTGAAAGTGTCAACATTAAACTTGGATAATAAAACCATACATAATGAGATACATACAAGTTCGATTGAATGGAAATGGCCGGTCTTTGGCTTTACAGCTGCTGAACAAATACAGACTCCGCTCTGTGGAAAACTAAAAGCGTCGCCTGGTAAATATTAGGATTGTGAGCTGAAGAGTGGGGGGAAAAAATGAGAAAGGGTGTAAAGGGAAAATGAAACAATACATGACACAGTATCTCTGAGGGATTTGCTCACTGAGCTTTCACCTCAGTTAGTCGCAGTGCCCGGCTGGACATGGTGTCCAAAAGCGCTGCTGGGTATTTCGCTGCTCTCAGAGAGCTGAAGTTGGGGCCTGAAGGGCACTATTAGGCGCAGAGCGAGGTTTGGGGAGGACCTTGGTGAGATGAAAGCTGACATTAGAAGCACCATTTCATATCAGCTTTCATCCGTAATGCGCGACGAGGAGAGCAAAGGGGGGGGGGGGGGGGAAACGGCACAAACCAGAGCGACCTTTCACTCGCTCGTGACTTGCTGTTTCGGTGCCGTGTATATCAGAACCATTAGGCAGGTATGAGCAATAAGCTGAGTATTCACAGTGGCAATTAGTGAAAAAGAGACAAGTATAAATGCTGCGTCGCGTGGGCGTTCTTTTCATTGCTGCAGCCTGCAAGCTGTGGTTATAGCTAAAGTCAGGGACTCGTGTATATGGCGGGATCATTTATGAGAATATTAGATTACGGTCCGGATTCATCTCCTAAACTGGATTAGGTAATAAAAGAGCCAGCCGCCTCTGAGGCCCGTGTGGATATGCTGAGTCAGAGCCCGCCGTACTTGCTCTCAAACACACACATATGCGTAGATACAACCACACACACACACCAATTCTCTCCTGCCTTTTCTGTGCTCCTGCTTCTCTACAGCTGAGACTCCCGTCTGTGGGTAATTACAGCCTGTCATGGGGCGTTACCTCCTAATACAGGCAAAGTGATGTGCCTGACGCTCGCCTGCAATTTATTTGGGGAAATAAATGTGCTTTTATAGCCCGAGTTGAATCTTAGCACAGGGAATGGAGCAGCAAATACATCAGCTGTTCCTCTATTATTGTTTATTCAAATCCATCTGAAGGCACAGCGGGGGGGCGGCAATTTCATGCCCTTTTCTTGAATACAATTTTGAGTTACTTAAAAAATGCTTTGAGCCAGATGCTTGGTGTTTAGTACTCGGTTTATTCATCATTATCTTAAAGAATGTCTGAACTCTGCAGGGAGCACTCGGTTTCATAAGTAATAATTGACTTTCAGTGATTTTAAAACTAAAATTAAGCTAGTCTGTTGCCAGTTTTTGCAACCTATAGGCATCCTCCATCCCTTCCACACCTCACTGATATCCAGGAGGCCTTCATTTTAAGCTAAATGTACTAGAACCAGATATATACATAAATGCTGAATGTCCCCTTTTTCCTCTTCCTCCCTGGAACAGAAGGAGTAATGGGATGAGAGATTACAGATTCAGCAGCATCGCTGTTCCAACTTTTCTGCCCTGCTTTTCAGGAGGCCTGCTCACTGTGGCTCGCAGTGGGTCCGACATTGAAATGTCAAAGCCATTATCTCAAATTACAAAGGCAGAGGATGCGTTTAGTAGCCGTTTAACCGTGCAACGCTCCCCGCTATGCAGACAATCATTTGGAAGAGGCTGCCAAAATCTGTCCGTTCTCAGGCCTCTCTTTCATCATAGGACTTTCTTTGAAACCCATATGGTCATTTGATATCAGGCCGTATGCATCAGATGCTACATTATTTGGCAGGACACATTCACATGATTTACTTCCTGCCAGGATGTTGGAAGAGAAATTATGGCCATTTTGGACCTGTACCTATCTTCTTGGGAGGACGATGTGTGTGGAAAGTTCAGGGAACAGTCTGACATTTCAGGAAATGTGCTTATTTGCTTTCTTGCTGAGTTAGACTGACTCTTATCCCTGTACGGTATGTACCTGGAGCCACCACCCTGTTAGCTTAGCTTAGCTTAATATAAAGAGCAGAAACACTAGCCTGGCTCTGTCTATAGGTATTTGGATACTATTTCTACAGTTGCCAGACAATTAGTGACAATTAGTTAGGGGTGCTGGTTGACAGTTTTCGTTACCTTTGGATCAATGACAGTATAAAAAATGGACATGAGTGACATCACCCGTAAGTTCTGTTCTGAAGCCGAAAATATGTGGCGCTGGCTGCCGCTTTGTTGGATCTACTGCTTCTTCTAATCTAAATACCAGCAAAGACATGGAGCATCAGTGGACCTGAGGAGGGGTGAATAATGCCTGGGTGGACTAATGTTACAGATGGTCATTACATTAGTCATCTGTAATGGCACTTACCTGTCTATAAAAGCGACGACACTGTTAATAGTGCGCAACTTTAAGTGGGTGAGTTCACCCCCCTCAAGGTTGTCATGGACAGAGAAATTTTTTGTACCAGGCTGTAAACATGTTTATTTCTGCTGTGAAGTTGGCCATTTTAATGTGGGGACTTATGGAGATTGACTCACTTTTGCAGCCAGCCTCAAGTGGCCACTCGAGGAAATAACCAGCAGCCAGCTCCAGCTACATATTTATCATACAAACATGGAGAGCAGTAACAGTCTTCTCATCTGACCCTGGGCAAGAATAAGCATATTTCAGGATGCGTTTTTTTTCTTTTTTTTGTCCAGTGCATGAACATGATCTGGCTTTTTTCCCCTCAGGAACCAAAATCTGCTTTAACTGGAAGGCAAAAGTTTTGATCCCCTCAAAATTCACTGTCAAGATAGGAATATCAAAGCAAATGTATAGATTTTCAAATTCAAGGCAGAGATGTGAAAAGATTATTCACGGTACAAGGATTGGCGTCCCTCTGGGCAAGGATTTACAAGCTAATGCAGAAGGAGGGGGTAGGGTGAAGCAGACCTTGTAGCCTCGGTTATTACACATATGCCTTCTTGTAACGTGAAGGTCAAGATTATGGCAGGATAAAGGAATTAAGTGTGTTTTGTGGAGAATTATGTGGGTGGTAATCTGGGCGGTCTTGTCTTATTGTCATCTTGGCCCCATTAACACATAAAATCCTTTCACAGTCTTATCTGGATGATATAAAAAAAAAAAAAACATGGTAGTACTGAATATAAACGCACGCAGCTAATGTTGGAGTGTGAACAGATGGAGGAAATTCGGGGTGTCGTTTAGCTCAGTTGGTAAAGCATCTGCCCCATGTATGAAGGCTCAGTCCTTGCCGCGGCAGCCCAGGGTTCGAATCCGCATTTCCCGCATGTCATTCCCCGTCTCTCTCTCCCCACATTCCTGTCACTCCTCAGCTGTCTCTATCGAAAATAAACCTTGAAAAGACCAAAAGAATATCTTGAGATGGAGGAAATTCAAGACCCATGACATTTCATCGCATAATATGAGGTGTGAATGGGACCTTTTCCAGGTGTGTCATCAGTATGGATTGCTGATTTTAAACTCATCCTTAATCAAACTGAGCTTCTCTGCATATTGCCTCTTGTAAGCAGCCAAAAATACTTAGTATGAGCCAGACGATGCCGATACGCTTGATTCAATTAAAAGTGTAAATCGGAGGCTAACAAGACTGTCAGCACTGTGGGATCGGAGGTTCGGTAATTAGCCTTGTTGTCACAGTTGGGTTGAGATGGGACATGGCTAGGCTGAGCTAGGCTAGTGAAACAGATGAGTTTCCCATTCTGATCTCACAAGTGGGAGCCCAGACGTCTTCAAAGTCAGCCAAAGCAGGCTTATCCTGCTTGAGGGAAATATATTTTCATGTCACCTGGGAGTTGGATATGGATGGCTGAAATTTTGCAACAATGATAACAGTTCAAATACTTAGAAGTAATCTGAAGAATAGCTCTCTACACAGCCCTTAGTGTTGTTTGTTGAGCAACACTGCATTTCATTGCAAAAGCAAAGCAAGTTACAAAAAAAAATCCCCCCCTGTACAGTTGTCCTGAACATGGAAATTAGCCATAGAGACCAAAACTGTTGTCTGTACCAGGCTGTTTATTGCATGTTTATTTCTGCTGTCAAATTGGGCATTTTAATATGACCGCTTATGGAGACTGTTTGAGCAGCCACCGCTCGAGGAATTAAAGATTTTAGCACTTCCACATTGGCTTCATTTCCCAGCACCAGAGGTTGCGCTTGGGTTCAACACTACGGGAAATATGCTCTTCCCTGCCAAGACTTAGATGAGTCTCTTCAGTACAAACTGAGTTGTAGCCTGCACCATGTTAGCTTAGCTTAGCATAAAGACCGGGAACGGGAGGAACATCTAGCCTACGAGATGACACGTATATGTTAACTATTAAGCTTAAATAGGTGCTTTTTGTTACATCTGAGATCCAGGTTGGCGATCTCACCTTTATGCTCAGCTAAGCTAACTGGCTACTGGTGGTAGCTTTATATTTACTGTACATGAGAGTAGTATCAAAATTCTCAGCTAACTCTTGGCAGGAAGCAAAAAGTTTCTGGAAATACGCTTTAGCCTTAGAGATGCTGGTCAATGAATTTAGTTGCCTATGGGCAAATGTAGCATAGCTAATTCCCCCTGTTTCCAGGCTAAGCTAAGCTAAGCTAGCTTAAGATGACATGGCTGCAAGCTCCTGCTATAATTTTACCATACAGATGTGAGAGTGCGAGAGTCTTCTTATTGAATACTCTGCAAGAAAACAAATAGGTGTAATTTCCAGTATGTCTAACAGTTCCTTTAACACTTTAAATCCTATAAAATTGACAGTGATGGGTGTTATGGTATCAGCCCTTCAGGGGAGGTTACCTCAGCTGTACAAACCTGTGCATTATGATCGATATAGGTGTATTGTGGGAGGCTGGAGTTTACAGTTGTCCTTATGAAACCCTTTATCGAGCAGAATTTGAAGTCAGACAGAGAGCTGCAGCCCACCTCCCTGTGCTGTCTCTCTACAGACTCCCATCCTGCCTTGAAATTCTCTCTCCAGCTAATGCAGTGCTGATGCATGACTCACCTAAGCCTGCTCCTCCGATCTTCAGTCTGTCTGGCTGCCGGTAAGTGGGTTATGGAGCCGCACTGGGGGTCTCTTCTCAACCATGACATAACAACGCACTCAGCCACTGACTTGAGATATACCTGTTTACTGCCTGTAACAAGCAGTCGGTTGGCTTTAAGTGTAGCGCGGGCATTGAGAAAGGTTGGGTTGAAGGGGGATTAAGGGATGGCTGCATCACAAGATGATAGATTTACAAGGGGTCTTTTGCTCTCCTGCATGTTTATCAGAGGTTGTGTTTACTTCTGCGCTCATAGGCAGTTGTTTGTCTGGTGCAGGTGTACCCTTGTGTGTCTCTGTGTGCAGCCTTTTGCACGTTGCACATTATATCCTTTCAGCATAAGACACACTTAGAATTTATACCATGACCTTTTCCCAGAGGCAGAGAAAATCCTAAAAGTGATTTGGGTGGAATGACTTTGAATAATAAGTGAATCCTTTTATGAAAAAGCCATATCACAACCAAAAGTATGCACAATTTTGGCCAATGCTTCATTACTGGTGCACATATGCTTGTCCCCAACCTGTTGGATTTGTGATTATGCGTGTGTTTGTGTACGTGCATGTGAAAGCGTGCAAAGATGTGCACACATTTTCTTCATTTCTTCTGTGTGTGTGTAGTGTAGTTTCAGCAGAACCCCAGGGGGTCTAGCAGGAGCTCGTTTGATTGCAGCCTCACAGCTGGCTCGCGATGTTAGCCAGCCGGGTTCGGAGTGAAGTGAAGAAAGAGCGAGAGGGAGACAAAAAATTTGAGGAATGGAAAGGAAAGATGGCCCGATAAATCGTGACATTAAAAAAAAAATAAAAGTAAAAAGAGAAGACAGCTTGTATGGTTTTGGCTTTTACTTTGGTCTCCTGTGTAGCCAAATAAGGAGAGGAATGTGAGAAAGTTAGGGATAGAAACAGAGAAGAGGAAAGATAGATGGAGGGAGGCAAATGTGGCCATGGCTGTGTATCAGAGTGAAGTAAGTCTTCTAAGACTCTTTAATGCACACATATTCTTTCTAAAGGACACATATAAGCTGCAAGAAAAATGCCCAGTGTTTGTCCACACAGATGGTAATGCTGGGGTTTTACTTCAGGATTTATTAAAGGCAGGCTGAAGCCCTCGCTCAGTGCAACTGCTGTGGCCAGAGCCTCATGCTGTTGGGCAATTGGGCAACGGCATGGAATAGCCTAATTTAGAGGCTGGATGACTGGATGTCCCTGAACAGAGGAAAAATAGAGACGGAGGCTCGGAGACACTGTGGAGACCATGAGACTTTGTCTGCAAAGGTGTTGCCATAAGGAGAAAAAGCTGAATAGATAAAGAAAGAGAAAACAGTCTCACATGGAGGCAAGAAAAACACTAGACACACAAGCCCATTGAGGACTGCTGTCATCCATCGTCGTGTGCAGTGTGGGAACATTCCAGACTCATCTGTTTTGTCTGGAGTGCGACTGCTCCGAGAGAGAAATTCACTGAGAAAGAAAAGGACACCGAGAGACGGTGGTTAAAAGAGGTGGAGCGGCAAGAGAGGCGAGAAGACAGCGAGGAGGAGAGGAGGCAAGGCAAAGAGACTGATGAGAGAGAGAGAGAGAGAGAGAGAGAGAGAAAAGTAGACAGTGTGTGTGTGTGTGTGTGTGTGTGTGGCTGTCAGGTGATGTGTTAGGGGGTGATGGAAAATCTGTTGCTATACTTCGAGTCCAGCTGCTGCATTTGGCTGAGGAGGCCTTCTTCAATCATTCATCTATCATTATTTGACAATATCTTTGTCTTCAGGATCTTTAATAATCCCTATCATATCTAATAATAACTCTTATGACCCTCATAAGGATCTAATAATTCAGAATAAGTAGAGGGTCACATGTTTGACTATCCATAATGTCAATGTGGCATTTTTGTATCTGTGTAAGGGTTTCACACAGATAAGACACACAGTTTAATATGTTCAAAATATTAATAAAATCGCTTTCTTGCAGAGAGATGATGAGAAGATTGACCACTGTCGTATCTGTACCGGTATGCTAACTATGAAGTTAGCTTAGCCTAGCATAAAAACTGAAAACAATGAGTAACATGAGTCCTTTCTATCTAAAGCACGTAACCTACTGTAAATCCACAACTTGCAGTTTGGACACTTTGGTTCTTATACGGATTAAACAAACAAAATATATGTGTTTAGAGGTTCTGGTAGGCTAGCTGTTTCCACCTGCTTAATGCTATGCTAATGCCACAGTCATGCCGCAATGTTTAGACTGTAATTACAATTGATTGCCACTTGAAGCCAAAAAATATTTTTTAAAAGTCTCTTAAATGACTCTGTTTTTAATAAAAAAAAAAACAATAGGCATGTCATGGTGCCACCCAGAAAGGGAAATTAACAAAAGTAGCTTGTGTATTAATTGCTCCGCTGATCATCATGAATGAAGCATGAGACCAGTCAACCTGTCTCACCACCTGAAGGGCTCATTGCATTTTAATGTACGAAATGTGCTATACAAATTAAGTTTGTCTGAATAATTGAATCATTTCTTATTCAAAACACTGAAGAAGATTACAAGTGCTCTCAAGCAGCCCTCGTGGCAGCGTTTTAACGCTGCCTTCAAGGACACCATCCGGTCCAAAATGTTCTGCGAACAGTTTATTTTTTTCGCATTTTTTCTCGATAGGTCTCTTTGATCACTTTCCTTCCTTGCTTGTTAATCTGCTGCTGGCCTTCCTCTCCTCTTTTCCCTTAACTGCTGCTTCACCTCCAGTTGCTAAGCTGCTGTTTCAGGTTGAGCTGTTTTAACACCCGGCCGTTGATCATATTTGGTTTAATTACCTCTGCGTGGACCGGAGGAGCATTCGAAATCATGACCTGATGCATATTCAATAAATTGACTGAAACAGCAAATGGAAATGACTGCCCTATGATGCGTATTCATCTGTGCGTTGAGAATTTATGCAAGGATGACCTTCAGATGTTTCTCCGTTACGGGCAAAATAGAAAGAAATCTTATTGATATTAGGTTATCAGTGAAGGAAACCTTGTGCATGCTGAGGACTGCTTCGCACACTGCTTGTTTGTGGCTGCGTGATTTTATAGATGGGTAAAGAAGATATAAATAATTCAGGTTTGTGCTGGAGCTACAGTAGCTTTAACACGTGTAACACTATGTATAACCCCAATGGAGTCCTGGAAAGTCATTTTTCATGCGTCTCTCTCTCTCTCTGCTTTTTATAAGCAGCGTAGGAACGCTATATATCCCGCAGTAATGCAAAGCAGGAAGCAAAGTCTCAAATTAAACATGACACCATCACGTAGAGTATCAGTTCAGATCATCAGATATGTCCTGGCCTCTTGCACCAGCGAATAGAAAACAAAGAGTTGTGCATCAACGAGGGAAACAAATGTCTCTGAGCTGTTGCTTTCTGAACGTACAGTAGTCTGTATTTCTTTTTAATGTGAAGGCTACGAAGCTTGCCCGAAAGAAAAATGACAATATAGTCTACCTCACATGACACAAATCCAGAGTTTATGCTTCTAATATTGTTGCAATTTTTCCGCACTCGCCTCAACTTGTCACGATAAGGTGCACATTTGTTACCTGCGGATCGCTTTTAATGTCTACTGAGGTAAGGTGGACCTCCTTTTATTTATTTATTTTTCATAATCAGGAGAAGATGAATTAAGCCCTGACCTGCGGAGGGAAGTGGCAGCCGGGCGCCGCTGCATGTTTTCCTTTATTTACTCATCATTGACGTTTACCAGCGGCTGGAGAGATTGAAGTTGCGACATCAGGCTCTGACTTTTATTACCTGGTGGTCCTTTGTATTCCTGGCTGTCCACTGCAGGGAAAAAAAAACCCTACTATTGATTGGCTCAGAGCAAAGGGAAGGGGGATTTGGGAACATGCACAGGGGCTGAAAAGACACGGTCGTGTTGGTGTCCCTGTGGAACGCATCGGCCTCTTTAAGCTGTGTTAACAATGCAGAAAATGATCTAAATGATTGTTTCCGTCCCCTTTTGTTCTTCCATTGTGTCACTGCCCTTCTTTGCTGCAGGTACGTCGGTGCATGTGCACGTGCATGCATGTGTGTATAGGCCGACGCGTGACTGCATGCGCGCACAAATCCTCTGTACATACACTTCACTCGGGTGAACTGTGTGTGCATTTATTGGCTTGTGCTGCATTACGGAGAATTAACTGACTGAATAACTTACGCTCTCCGCTGTGCTAATTAAAACAGCTTGCACTCACGGTGATGGCGCGGCCATGCTAAGGCTGTAATTAATTTCTGAATGGACGCTTTTTGGACACGAGGATGTTCTGAGGACTACCAATGTCAAAACAGCCCGGGTAGTTTGGCTAAGGTACCATTCTTAAAAGTGATTTATTAACGCAGGGCGCCACACAAATTAATTTCTAGCCCATTCAATGCCACTGCAGGCTCATAGTATTTACTGTCCTTTTACTCGAAGAGGCCGTGTTTCCTAATGAGTGATGAACAGATTTCAAAGGCAGGAAACATAAAATATCTCTCACAACCATCTCCAGCTGAATTCTTTAAAGGCCTGCAAACATATCCCCCATCGTCTCACAGTGGTAGTTAATTAATTCAGAGGCTATATCATATTCCTGCGTAGTATGGTGAGCAGGCTAGATGTTGCCAACAAGTCGTCCTTGCCAGCGGCCTTATTATCAGTCAATAATGAATTTAGACGTCTCATGTGCTGCTGAACGAATGGCCTCACTTACAGAGTACAAACTCAAAAAATAAATCTGTATCCATCCACAGCTATCACGCTATATATATATATATATGTGTGTTGTGTATATACGTGTGTGTGTGTGTGTTTCTGTGCCGGTGCCACATGTATCAGGGAATCTTAGGAAACGCCTGACCCAGAAAGCTGTACAAGGAATGTGAGGCATTACCCTGTCGGGCTCTCCACCCCACCATTCATTTCCATCAAGACCTGTAATAATGCTTGTACTCGCAGCTGAAATTGCTTTCTGCCTTTTGGGTCACTACGACTGAACTGCGGGATGGGGGGAGGGTGTTTGTTTTCTGTGTAAGTGTTTTCAGCTTCTTCTTCTTCTTCTTCTTCTTCTTTTTTTTTTTTTGGTAGTTAGCAGCCTGTGGTCAGCCAGCATGCTACGGTCATATTAGGGGAGTGATTTATACGTGCAGAATTCCCGGGCAGTCCTCGTAATAGAGGTTTACGACAGCATGATAGAGTGGCCTCCTGGTGGACTGCATTTCCACATTCTTCCTCTTTTTATTATTATTTTTTTTTTTCCCTCTGATACTCTCCTTTTACCACGCACAAAGCGTTGAATTTATTAGTGCTGTGATGTGATGAATAATGCAGTCTGTCATGTTTTTTTTTTTTCTTTTCACTCTGAGCAACAGCATGTCATAGCCAAATATTTATCTCTCTCTATCTGAGTAGCCAAACATTTGTGTTTAGATACGTGAGGGAGACAAATGAACCCTTTGCTCCCTCTGCTGACACCAGGGCTACAGCGTTTAACAAGAACCCACGCAGTTTCTGCGACAGCAATGAATTTTAACGATATCAGACATTTGGTGTTAAAAGCAAACACTTCAAATATGTCACGTTGAAATAATGATACGTTGGAATATGCAAATGATCTCATTAAAAATGTGCTAACTTGCATATATTTCCAGACACAGATTTGAACATTGGATAAAGCCAGGTTCAAAATTCTTGTTTCATCTAGTATCAAGTTTTTTTTTTACAGAGGGAATTTTGGATATCTTTTAATTACTCCATAAATCAGAAAATACTTTCAACAGCCGTTAAAAAATGTTGAGAAAAAATGATTTTCACCATAATTTTTATGATTAAAAAGGTTATATAAATCAAGCTAAGCATGATACATGAACAAACCTCTCTGTAAAAAAAACAATCAAAATATAGGTTGGAGTAAAAGCTGAATGATTTGGTGTGTGTCGGACTGCAACATGGTGCAACATGGCGGCTGCGGCTCAAAAGGTAAGGCCGGGTCGTCCACTAATAAGATGATTGTGGTTTGAAGTGTTTTGGGGCAAGATACTGAATTTGCTCCCAAAGGCTGTGATACCAGTGTGTCAATATGTCTATGAAATCCCAAAAACTTGTGATGAATGGCCTGAAGACTAGAAAGGCGCTATATAAGTACAGTCCATTCACATTGGAACTAATAGATATCACTGTGAAACTTCCCGTTGAATACTGTTGGTGAAATCCATAGGCACAAATAGTCAATGCATAGTAAAATAATCAGCACTGTCGTTCCACTCGTCTGAATGAAGACAGAAAAATTGTCCAAATCCTCAAAATTGACCAGCGCATGAAAAACTGTTTTTTCCTGTAGCGTCTCACCTTGCCGTGGCTAATCTGCATGCAAACCTGCGCGTCGTGTGATTGGTTTGCGAGGTAATTGGTAGCTTTCATTTGACAGTGTGCTGATTGACCCGCCTTGACATTCTCAACAATGTCGCACCGGCTTGTCAGCCGCTCAGGGTTCTGCTTGAGAAATCACAACCAATCATGCCGAGTTATGCAAAGAGCTCTTAGAAATGTGAAGAGCTGAAACTGTAGGGGAGGCAGCTTGGGATCAGTTGAATCCCAATTACTAAAACTTCGAAATATTCTTCCTCTGAGTCTACACTTGAGGCATGACTGCACTGATTTTCCAAAAGAGCTCACTGATGGAAGCAGTTGGTGCTCACACCCTTATAGTGCTTTTTGATAACAGCTAAGGGCGAGTGTTAAAATGGGTGATTAAGCAGAAGCTGATTGTCCTCTCCCTTTTGAAATATGTATAGAGAAGCTATATGCTGTATCAGCTCCTATAACAGCATTGTCATCAACATCTTTTTTATCATTAGGACAAGACTGCCCTTACACTGCACTTTACTCATCTTCACACTGAAATTGGCAGATGTGAGCACAGGCCAAGAATTGTTTTAAAGTCATTTGACATTTTTGGAAATACACTTTTTCTCTTTGTTCCCCAGAGTTAGATGTGAAGATCGATATCAGTAAACATTATCACTGAATATTAGGGTGAAGACAGAAGCTTTGTTGCGTTAGCTTAGCTTAAAGACTGGAAAAAGGCAAAAAAAAAGCTAACCTGTCTCTCCGACTGTGAAAAAAAAGTGTCAAAAGCACACATTGGGCATGTTTTTTATAAGCTCTTTATGATCTATTCATGAATTAATGAGCTTTAGAGGTGTTTTTTTTAACCTTGGAACATGGCTAATCTTTATGCTAAACTAAGCTAACAGTTTTCTGGCTGTAGCTTCATATTGCGGTACAAGATTGAAATTTCCAAATTGCCAAACATTGAATGAGAAGATTGATAATTCTCTCATGTTTGTATGTTAAATATGAAGCCACAGCCAGAAAACTCTTAGCTTATGTCCAAACATTACAAACATGAGAGTGTTAGCGCTATGCTCACCCAACACTTTGCTTGCTTTACTAGCAAATATCCAAAAAGCCAAAAGTTTTTTGTGAAGACTGATAACGCTTGTGATTGTATGCTAAATATTGTTAGCTTAGTTTAGCATAAAGACTACCCATGTCCAAAGGTTACAAACATGAGAGTGTTAGTGATCCAACTGTTAGCAGGAAAAGCAAATGTGTGTATTTTATAAAATGCCAATCTATTCATGTAAAATATAAATAGAAACACACACTCCACAGTTTAGTTTCTCGTATATAAGACAAAAACATCATCTTTGAACTTACTGACTAATGAATTAGTGGGTAAGTTGGTAATTAAGGCCGACAGGTGGGCTGTGGAGTGAATTCTTGGACATGGATGGATGGGGATCATCAGAGCACTCCTATACAGATGTTTTGATTTGTCTGATTTAGACCCCCACTCTGAAGAAGCTCCATGTACTCTGCTCATTGTAATGTCATGGGCCTGACGTGATTAATAAAATATATATATATTGAGCAGAGGAAACAGTTTGTAAGTGTTAAGTTGTACGAAAACTCCTCCAAGTGATTCCTCCATCTTCGCACAGGAGATTCATGCAGTACAACAGTACAACTGTTTATGTTGGCTTATGCTGCGAATGTGTGTGTGCTGAGCTCGCACTTAAACAGGAAACAATCCTGAATCAGTCACTCACACACAGCCTTGAACTGAGGCGTAAGTGTGACTTTGACTCGACAGGTCCAACAAAACAGGGGAGTGACGTAGATGCCAGTCAATCACAGTCTGCTCGTGCCCACACAGTCCTTAGAAGAGGTCGTATCGAGCAAAATAAGTGAAAAACACCTATGTGGGTGCATTGTGACTGTGAAAGGCCTTTAAAAAGAAAAAATGCTTGGTCATACTTTCATGTGATTCATCCTCTTCCTCTTCCCTGTGCATTACTAATATTTCCCTTGTTATTCCTCACCTGCCCACCAACTGTTTCCAGCTCCAACTCATCTCCCGATTTGTCACCTGCCTGCACACCTGCTCCCCATTACTCACCCAGTACATTTAATCCCCAAGCCAAGAAAGCCCAGTTGTTCAGGACACATGTCTTCTTTCTATTTTATATTATGGGCCATGGTGTCAGATGGGAAATGTATTTCTTTGGTGATAGTTGAGGGTCAGAGCAAAATAATTTGTCTACAACATTGCCACTTCAATTACTTGGCACCAAGGCGAAAATTTGACATATGAATGTGTTTGAGGAAGTTTCATTAAACTTTTATGGGAGCTGCACTGTAATTTCTTTGACTACACGTGGCCAGTCAATAAGGAAACTACAACACCCAACAAACGAAGCTCATGAATGACTTCAGTCTGACTGTTCTCTGGGAGAATTGTATTTTAAGGCTGTATTTTATGCCTGAGCATGGGTGTTTTCGCTTGGATCCTCCAATAACTATCTGCAGACTAGAAGAATTCACTCTCTTGTGATATCCAGATCCTCTTGAATGTTGGGAGTCCTGGTTTTAATTTTTTTGTAACAGAGGAAGCTTCTGTGAGCTGTAGAAAAAGGCCTTCACTGCATAGACTACAGTGTTAGAGCTATCCTGGGCCACAGGGAGTGGATTGCCTATTTGTTGCATCAGTGGTTTAGCAGTCGCAGAAGCGAGTAGGGGGAGCGGATGCAGGACCCTGGAGGAAGGCACAGTTTCCAAACTTTTTGGGAACAATTATTGGATTTTTACAAAGTGGCTCTGTGGACATATGAAAGAGTCATGAAGACAAACTCAGAAATTGTGTGTGTGACAGGGGGGGGGGGGGGCTAAAAAGCATGAATCATGTAATCCTTAACATTTCAATCCTGGTTGATTAGACCACACCTGTTTATGACATACATCTTTTGGGGTGCCTTCTTTAGCTACCTGTGTTTCGGCCCTCAACCATAACACCTTCCAGTTGGCGCGCCGGCAGTGGTGGCCAGGTCACTGCCCATCAGCTAATGGCTTCCCGCTTTCCTCCTCCTGCCTACTCCATAACCAGCAAGAGGTACGTTCTGCCTCCTCTCACATCCGTCGAGCAGCTTGTTATCTGCTCCTGTCGTCCAGGCCCAGAGCTGATAGTAGCCGTCAGGTTGACTTTGCGAGGAAACCTCTGCAACCGACCTCCACTAGCTACAGCCATACCTGCCCCCCCTTGTCCTTGAACACCTAAAGGGGGGACTAGTGCTTCAACGCCAACAAGAGGAAAGCATTGAAGTACCAGTCCTGGTTGATTAGACCACACCTGTAGTTACTGTATGGGTTAATACTACAGCAGACACTTTAAGTTAAGCTGCTACAACAGAGAGTACATTATTAATTATCAATGTTAACTGCAGTGACAAACGCATTTCCTGTGGCTCTTTCACACCTTTGTGTTTCACCAGTTGCCTTTTTAATGTGAAGCAGTGGTACTAGGATGTTTACATTACTAGCAACTTAATTAGAAGAATGAAGAAGCTCCATGTACTCATCGTAATGTCATGGGTCTGACGTGATTAATAAAAAAAAAAATATTGAGCAGAGGAAACAGTTTGTAAGTGTTGTAAGTTGTACGAAAACTCCGCCAAGTGATTCCTCCATCTTCGCACAGGAGATTCATGCAGTACAACTGTTTCTTTTTTGTTGGCTAACGCCGCAAATTCATGTGCTGAGCTCGCACTTAAACAGGAAACAATCCTGAATCAGTCACTCACACACAGCCTTGAACTGAGGCGTAAGTGTGACTTCGACTCGACAGGTCCAACAAAACAGGGGAGTGACGTAGGTGCCAGTCAATCACCGTCTGCTCGTGCCCACACAGTCCTTAGAAGAGGTCGTATCGAGCAAAATAAGTGAAAACACCTATATGGGTGCATTGTGACTGTGAAAGGCCTTTAAAAAGAAAAAACGCTTGGTCATACTTTCATGTGATTCATCCTCTTCTACCACTGCATCCTGTTTTTTTTTTTTCCTGTGCATTACTAATATTTCCCTTGTTTCCTCACCTGCCCACCAACTGTTTCCAGCTCCAGCAATGGTGGATCCTGCCTCTACTTATTAAATGGAGAGATCGCTGCTGAATGTAAAAACATTTAATGGGTTTCTGTAGAAAAAAATGCTGATCGTAAATGGTGTCAAAATTTGAGATTTGAGTTCATGAAAAACTGTTTTTTGGCACTTCCTGGCATTTGTTTGTTTAGTATTATTAGGTCTTCACGATTAATAAAAGTACTTTAATTTACTTGATGTGATCTCAGTATGTATGTTGCCCATGCTGTAGAAACAGCCTCTTTAGAAGCAGTATTCAACAAACCTCAGATATTGATTAAAATTCTATGTGAATCCACAAAACTGACGAGCTGCTAATGCCTGAGGAGCTCTGGCCGCAGGTACATGCAACTCTCTTCTCTGGCCGGCAGCCAGCTTTCATCCAGGCTGCAGTCACAGAAAATCTAATACAGATGACTTCATCATTTTTGCCTAGTGACCTTTCTGGCATCCTTTCCTACTCTACCCCTCCCTCTCCTTCCTCCTCCTTCACACACACACACACACACACACACACACACACACACTCCTCCTATACAACCTTCCCACAGACTCTGCAGCTCTTTAAATGCAGTGTCTATCTCGTTGTATTTCTCTCTCTCACCTTGCCTCCCCTTCCACCACACCTCCTCCCGTCCTACCCCACCACACTACCACCACCCCCCACCCTCCCTCTCCCAAGGGCATTATTCATAGTGAGGTTGAACACAGCTTCAAGGTTAAGTGCCAGTGCGTGTGCTACCGAAAACTCTGCTGAGTTGCGCCCACTGTCGCCGCTGTCGCTGCTCTCATTTGGCAGCTCCACTGATCACATCTCATCCCAAAACCAATGGGTCCTTGGCCGCTGCCGCCGCCTCTGCAGGCGAGCGTAAGCACAGGCAATCAATAGGTTTCAATATGGCCCTGCTGGCGACTGTGAATGAAACTCAATTTTATTTTGCAAGATTGTGCATTTATTAGATGAACAGATATTGATGGCAGTATTGGCAAGCTGCTCCTCTCCAATACACACACACACAGGGCAGATTTGGTTTAACAGCAAAGGCTGTAATTCTACTGTAGATGGATCAGTGTTTTTATAAGGACATTACCACTGTCCGGGGTCCGGCCAGGTGAAGAGAAGACTGTTTTCTCTTAATTTGATTACTCTCAGATTACTGCTGGCTCACACAGGCTTCCTTCCATCATCTGACATTTCTGCCTCCATCCTTTTAGTCATATACTTTATTATCATCTACATGAGCCAGAGCTCCCTTTTTGGCTTTTTAAACCTTACATCACATTACTCCCTCCCTGTGGTCATGTAGGTCAGTGATTCCCAACGAGAGGTACTTTCACCCCAGGGGGTTCTCGGAAAGATTGAAGAGAACGCCTGAACTCTACATAGCCAGCTAGCGAGCGGAGGTCTATAGATAACAAGTGGTGAGAAAATGGATGAAAAACTTATCTAAAAGCAATGAATAAATGCTAATTATCTACTTACTGTATTTCAACCAATTATCCAAAACTTTTAATAGCACTGCTTAATAAATAACGGTTTAATAGATGGTTGAGCTTTTTTAAAAATAACAAGTGCTTTGATTTTAGATCAAGCAATTTATTTTGTGTGTGTGTGTGTGTGTGTGTGTGTTGGTCAGTACCCACCATGTGATAGCGCAATCACGGGTCCAAAATTTTTGTGGGGACCCGAAATCCGGTCCCCACAAAAAGAAATAACCTTAGAAACAGTAAAAACTAATGTGCTGTGAAGTTTTTAGCGCTCTCCCTACAATGCACAAAAATGTGGTTATTTTTCTGTGCTAAAGTGCGCGTAGGCAGGGTAACTCAGTATCAGCATCTAGTGGCAGAGGATGGTACTGCATCTCCACACACTCTTTACACACACTTGACTAAATGCGCATGTGCAAGCAGCTGACGTCCATGGAGAATAACTCTTTGATTAAAAAGTTGCTAACACTCAAAGTAATGAATAAATGTTTTTAAAAAGACAGCTAAACGTTATTGATAATTGATTGCGTGTGTGTGTGTGAATGCTGAGCCTAGTCAGGAGTTAATGCAATTACTGAGGATCAGGTGTTTTTCTCTCGTCACTATTTGATTAGGACCTCTTCACTGGCAGAGTAATCAGGGCATACATAAACACACACACACACACACACACACACACATACTAAATATACACCAGGTGAGCAATCAGAACTAGTCAAGCAGAGGCCTCACTCTAACCAATCAAAACCTCTTGCCCCTTTTCTTACAGACACACACTGGTGACATACATGAATGCGTCCCTCTTTTTCTCTTCTTGAATTTGCCCCAAAACGAACTCATGCACAACTGTTTACATTTTCCCAGTGCAGCCTACAACTACCTTTACCCTCCTTTGCTCACCTCTTCTCCTCCTCTCAATTTGTCTCTTGCTCTCTGACACACACACACACACACACACACAAACACACACACTCACACTCTGTCCTCTTCAGCCCCGGGGATGAGGTCGGGTGATTTCAAGGTTTTTGGGAGCAGATCATCTATGTTTACTGGCCCCACAGCACCAGGTGCATGGCTTTACTTACAGGTCCTAAGGCTGATGTCCACTTCAGGGAGGGAGCTGTGGAGAGATTTAGTGGGATTATTAGAGGGAGAGGAGAAGCCGCTGGCGCATTATAGGAACCTCTGACGAACTGGAGCCATATGTTACTATATACACTGAATATTTCTGGAGCCAAATGTGAAGAAATATGATAGAGATGCACACAAAAACACCTCCTACGCAGCTTTAGCTTCATTTATCACTGTGATTGTGAATTAGACACAATATGGTTTTGGTAATTCTGCACAGTTTGCACTCATAATAACATGCTGGGAAATGGATACATTTCTTGGTTCATTTATATTTGATCTTCACTGCAGGTTACTTTTCAATATCTTTTTTTTTTTTAGTTTTTTTTTTTATTAGTGTTGGATTTCAAAGCAGAATTACATCTGAGAAGTGCCTGCGGCATGAGGACTGACTGAAATGTACTGCAAATGCACTACTGTGTAATTTTACCTGAGCAGAAATGTTGCCAATTTTTATTTATTTTTTTTATTTTTTCTGATGTGTAAATTTCTCAGCTTGGCATTCTCAAGAGCTCGACTGTTATCCAACAGCCATCTGTCTTTGGCTGAGATATGCGTGGATCAATTTTATTGAGGTTCATATTCAGCGCTGAGGACAACCTTGAGACCAACATGCCTGGCGATGTGATGCTCTAACGAAGGCTCCATAGTCAGCTGAGGACACAAAGACTGAGTTATTACTTTCATATGTGCGAGGAAGAGGAGGAGGAGGAGGAGGAGGAGGAGGAGGAGGAAGTGAAGGTGGAAATGAGTTACAGACTTGAACTCTCCTCCTGTCCCTGCTTATTTTCATCTCCAAATTACCTAGCCTGGCCTCGGCACGCAATAACTGTAAATCTCAGCATGAGAAGAAATGATTTTGCTATTTCCAAAGGGCACGGAAGCCACGGTGGTGAATAACAAGATGTGGGATCAAAGAGAGCCGAAAGACTAATTAGAAAGCATCAGTAATGAGTTGTGGGGGTCTCGGGTTCACGGCCACCCGTTCAGAGGTTAATAGATGAAGGGAAACTCGTCCCACTGACATCCCATTGACACTGATGCTCGCTGTCTCTGAATATGCAATGAGACTCCTTATTCATAAGCTCTCCCTCTTTGACAAAATAAAACAGATGATCTGAATTAAATTTACAAGCTCCATCATCCTACAGAGTGGACCGGCTCCTTTGCAGGGGCTCAGTCAGTAAGCAGCACCTCTTGATGGCGAGAGTTGTTTTTTCAAGACATCAAACCCGATTCCCCTTGTCAAGAGCTGTTGTCATAGCGACTCATTGACTGTCTGAGAGGAGCGCTCGCTCTCATTGGATGTGGTTAACGTCTCATGACTGAGTGAATGAGGCAATGTGACAGCGGAGACTTATGATTTGGTTCATTATATTCCGCGACCGACATTTCCTGGCACCTGAAATAGCACATCATCTCGAGTTTTTTTTTTTTTTCTTCTTCTTCTTCTTCTTCTTATTTTGTCAGGGAGCAAATTTTTCTGACTGAAGCACATCCTCCTGGGTTCTTCGGCAGTGAGGGAGAAGCACCTCATCAACCTGATTTTCACAATGTGATTATCCTTGTTGATTTATGCATAAGACACAAAATATGCTCCTAGGTTTGCGCATTAGTCTGGGAAATGCAAATCAATTTGACGTGCAACTGAGTAAACTTTGTTTCAGCCTCTTTCTTCCCCTCTGTTTCCTGCACAGATAAAGTCTTACACTATGGATTTGAACAGTTTAGAACTAATATCTGACATAATGAGGGATGAAGATAGATCAGCGTGCTGCTATTTTTACAGAGTTCCAATTACATCAATGCAAAAACTGGAAGGGGCTCTTGGACAGTGGTGGAGGAAGTATTCAGATTCTTTACTTAAGTAAAAGTACAAATAGCACGCACTGAGAACACTGAAAATACTCGAAGCATCAACTTTTCACGAGCTCAGACAAACAGCCTGTTTTCAGCTTCGTGACAAAGCATTTTCCAGCTGATAAAATTCCGGTTTTAATAGATTATTCAGTTTAAGAAGTGTTAAAGAAACACTTAATCCTTCAGATTATCAAATTATTAAAAATCACTAAATTTAGAGATGCATGGTTTTCACTGAACTGGTAATTAAAGCTGTCCGACAAATTTATTGTAGTGGATTAAAAACACAATATAGAATAAAGTATGAATACTCAACTACCTTGAATATGTACTGCAGTCCTTAAGTAAAAATATACTCAGTTGCATCACTGCTGTTGGGATTCTTTGGACCTCCAGTTCATACAATTTCTCTTACTTACCAATAACACTGTTTGTAGCCCCTCACCGACCTCTGTGACAGGTGTGATCTGAAAATGACCGTCTGCAAAAAAACATTTCTGGCTTCTTGTGCGTCAAAGTTTGTCGGATTCTATAGCAGAGTTTGAAAAAATAAGCCCCTGGATATAGATTTTAGACAAGGTGAACCAAGATGACATACTGTAGAAAGGATGAAGGATGAAGGGATGAGGATCGAGAGGTGGTAAGGGGGGTAAGGTACATGAGAGGACAAAAATCGGGTAAAGGAGTTTGTAAATGGATGAGATGAGTTCATGAACTTAGTTATAAAATTTCATATAAAATCATGTTTGCTAACAGTTCTTAAAGCCGGCTCAGGTAAAGGTAAAGCAGTTTTTACATGGTCCAAAGGTGGGCTGAGGTCTGACTGTTGCTGTATCCTCTTATAACTGTCCACCTACAGTGTATATCTAAAAAAAAAAAAAGTAACTAGACCTACAGTCCCTTAAAATAATGCCATCTGTGAAGTATGTGTGATTCCACTTGCCGCATACTGTATCTCCAGGCTTTATTCACCCCGAGAGAAAGAAGACTTGACCTAACCCAAAATGCTTTTTATTTGAAGCGGTTTATTATTAGTCCTCATACAGTGGCTCATTGGGAGCTTTTGTGTCAGCCAAGTTACCGCTGCATGGAAAGGCCTCGTCGTCGCCATGGTAACTGCTCCCAGGGGTGAGCAAAGGTTGCCATTTTTTGCACAACTTCTCAAAACATCTCATCTAAAAATGTCCAGCGCAACATTTCACTTAGCCTCCATGTCACACCGACAATACCCGGATACTTTGAGCGACACATTTTTAGACACACTGAATGCCTTATTTGCTCATTTTTGTTGCAATTATGTCATTTTATTCTTATGTTATAAGGCAATTAGCGTTACAAAAATAATCAGTTATCTGTTTAATTAGCACAGTCATTAGACCATCATTATACGGTATAATTTATAGATGTAGTTAGTGTACAATAGACTGATGCTCAAGTGACATGGATACCACTGCTTATTAGTGTAATACATCTGGTTTAAAGTGTCCTGTGAATTTCCTCTGTATCATTGTCTAATGACTTGTGATAATGACTACTGGCCCTGTTTTCTGCAGCAGATGTGAGCTGTTAGCATATTTTATTTCCCCTTTCGGCTGCGCTTGAAACTCAAGATATTGTCAAACAGAAAGTATTTTTATGCCCATGAACAAACTGTACCAAATGAAAGCAGATCACTGAGGTTATTATTTGCAACCATTCCTGTTGCTGCAGCTTTTATTTTTAATGTCTAAACATATATATTTTTAATTTGTTACCCTGTTTGTTTCGGGTGATTTGTGCAAGCGTCTGGAAGGTGTTATTTCAGCTATTTTTTTCACAGGCAAACACTGTATTCAAGAAATTCTTTTACTTTGCATCTTTAAGACTGACACAGTGCTGACCCTGGTACATATTATATGCTGAGTGTCATAGCATGCTGCTGTGTTTATTAGGCTCCACTTATCAGAATTTGGAGCCCTAGAAAACTGAATTGTCATGAAAACATCATAGCTGTCTTCAATTTTCGGCCATTTTTAGAAACAAGTGTCACATAGCAGGAGTAGCATTACATTGCGTCTTGTTTGTGTCTACATATAATTGTAGTTTCTAGGCGACAGGACTGGCTACATCCTCTCCAGTGAATTCTCCTGGTTTTCTTCTTTAGTTTGTGTGTGAGTGTGTGCACATGTGACATCATTATTTGTTGTTTCTTCACCTGTCTCATAGGCTTCAAATATGCAGCAACATTTCTCTGTGTGCCCTCCTGTAATGTTTGCCAGGTAGTGGCTAATGCGGCCTCATTTGAGTAGTGTCAAAGTAGCACATAAATTTGGTAGAAAGTGAGCAAAATGACTAGGTACACAGCAAAGAATATGGTCTTTGTGAAAAGTTACATTATCTCACTTTAAAGGTCCAGCTTGTAACATTTAGGTGGATATAATATAATAACTAATAAGTATATAATAATACACATTTTAAACATTTTTTGCATTAAGATGAGCCTTTTTTATCTACAGTGAGGTATGGCCGAGATTGCCATGTTTTGTTGTATCTGAGAACCAACAAACGAAACAATGATCTAGATGTTTTGAAGTCAACACAGTTTCTCCTACACACTTGGAAGGGAGGAACGAGGGTGAGCCAAACAGGGATTCAGTTGGTTGCAATTTGCTTAACACTAGATGTCACTAAATCCCACACACTAGTCCTTTAAAGCGGACAAATATATATGAAAAGTCAAGAGTTAAACCTGAAGTAATAGATTTCCTTTGGCCACCTGGGGTCAGTGGAAACAAGTTGGAAACACAACACTGATATATTATTAACCTTTATGTTCATACAGAAAACTCATTAGCAAATAGTTACTAATTAACATTGCTAGTAGACACAGAGCAACATTAGTTGTCATTTTCTAGCCACCTGATGAATTCAAATCTAATTTTCATTCATTCTTTTTGCTCTGTTTTGTTCTCCACCAACTGACTCTTTAGCTTCTAAGTGCTTCAGTTTGTTTAGATTTGCAAGTTAGTCACTCATTTTCTTTTGCTTTGTCATTTATTATTAAACTTGTGAGGCTGTAAAGCCAAAACACTGAGCTGAGAGACGCTAAAAACCTGTGTGGGGTTGAGTAGAGCAGCTGGGTGACAATTATTTATTATTATGAACAATTTATTTTTGATCCACTGTGAGCATCTTTCCCTCTGACAGTCTGACCTTGTGTGTCTTCCTTTCATTCCAGTGGACTTTTCAACAAATCATTTTGCCTTTCATGAATTTCTGTATGATAATTACCTTTAGTGTTCTCATTGTACCCTAATCTAATTTCTGTCAGCATGCACTTCTTGAACCGTGGCTTTGTGATTTCTTCCCCGTCGTCATATCTGTTATTGTGTCTACTGGAGAGTTTCATCTGTTTCTGAGTTGATTGAGTGTGCCGCTTTCACAGTGATGCCATCTTGCGCTTTCTTTCATTTTTAGAAGTAAACAGCGCTGATCTGATTATTTATCCCTTCCGAGCTGATTCCTTTTCTAACCGTGAATGTCATCAAACTTTTTAATTCTATGCTCTGCTTCAGACACTAATTCATCTTGTGTTTCCTGGATTTTCCTCAACACTTCAATTTAGTTTCTTACTACACTGCTTGACTCTTACTTTCGCTATTCTGTTTCCTCGTCATTTAGTACTCAAGTAAGTACTGGTTCAAAAAAAAAAAAAAAAACCTTACCTTTTGATATTGTCTGGTCCTGATTAATCAATGCAGTGATATTGTGGGTAGGTTTTTGCCTCAGTGCACAACTGCAACTCAGCCAGTGAAATGGATCTGAAATCATTCTGGCAGTTTCAAGTCTTCTTCAAGCTTTTGTATCTTGCCATATCTCTCTCTCTTTTTTTTTCTTCTGCTGTTCTCTGCAGCTGAGTGTACGTAAGGGCAGAATAATAAGGAGGAATTCAACTGTGAAATAAACGATTGGACTCCATCATCTTCCTTGATGTATTGCACAAGGATAGCAAAACACAGCAAGCAAGCCAGCCAATGGGCGATGCCAAAGATAGCTATCCAGAAAGCTACTAAACCGATGTAGATCTTAAAAACTGATGAGCCTGTGAGGCAGGACAAGGAAAACCGAAAATACGAATCCATCAGAAAGGATTTGGAAACTGGCGTAGATAAAGCTGTGTTTATGTAAAGCTAGAAAAACTACTTTCATCATTTCATTGCTTTTAGCAGAACTGGACTTTTTTTTCCCCCCACTTTAACTAGACTTTAATGATGTCAGATGTTGTTCAACCAAACCTTGAAAATCCCCTTAAAGCCTTATCGCACACACAGAGTTGAAACAGTTTGAACAAAGACGCGTTTCAATCTGCGTGTACGAGTTTAAGCCAGAAATGTGTGGGATCAAGTTAAACACAGAGAGCCGAGGTAGTTCCCAGCAACTGATGCTTTTCGAGGAGAGCTAGAGAGCTCCTCTGCCTCAAAGTAGCGCTCAAAGAAGTCCGTGGCACACATCCTGAAACCACTCCAGCACACTGCATCACTCCTCTGGAGAATGTGGCCACGTAAGCCATGAGGGGAAAAAACGATTAGTTAAATTAGCTTTAACGCAAATTCCCCAAAACAACATATGTTTATGAAGTGGTGTAGGAATTAGGACTCGTGTCCGTCTGGGGAAAAGGAATAAATAGTGACGTTTTTATAGATCCATTAAGTTAGCAGAGGGAGGAGGTGGTTGGATGGGTCGACTAAATATCGGACTTAGTACATGGGAATCACTGCTGCTCTACAAGGTGAGCTGCTTAGTTCAGTTAAGTTGGAAACACTACAGTGCTGCAAGGGTTTACCTTGTGTACTGGGGATGTGAAATTCAAACCTGGAGTAATTATTTATAAATGATCTATTATTTATTTGGGAAAGGAACAAGGCTGGAGAGTAAATTGTAGTATCTGTTCACTTTTTTAATCATTTCTGTCACTGTTTCTATAGGGCATGTTTCCAACGTGCACTAGCAAAAGCTTTGTTTCCACCGGGTCTGAATTGATCACTGTGGAGCTGTAAAGTCTGATATGAGGTTATCTGGTCCATCTGCTGGCAGTGAGTGTTGCGCCTCGAGCTGTAAATCTACATGTACGTGAAAAGCAAGACAACAAGGGTACTAAAGAGACAAGACCTCTAAGCTAAGGTGGTGTAGCTTAGTCGGGGGAACAGTTTGATTTTCTCTTTTCGTTTTCAGGGAAATCATTTCGGGTGGAAGGAGGGTGTCCACACCTAACACCGGCAGGTAATTCAAACAAACATGGGCGAATCTCCATCATAGTAGTCATCATGATAATATGCTAATGTAATTAAAAGGCTTCGTATCACAGACGAACACATCAAACAGACCATACATTAAAAAAGAGCTCCTTTCCAGTTTTTTTATATCACTGTCTAGAGAGAGATGTTTTATATTTCTTTAGAGAGATATAATATTGACTTTGAATCTACAGTATATAGCACGGCACAGACATATAGACGTACTTTCGCTAAGCAACAAGGAAGGGAACATTACATTTAAAGCTTTTGTGTTAATTATTATTGACTGTCCCTTACAGGGATTGCTTTACGTGACTGCGTGTTCATATATTGACTCAGTTTATAGGTGCTTATGATGACACCTGTAACATTCAGAGTTTAAATACGCAGCACATGAGTTTGCAGTACCTGAATGGCCATTTCCTTTGATGGAGTGTCTTTCTGAAATGCGGATAAATGGGGATCCACCCTTCTCAAACCTGCACTTAATGTTGTAAGACTTCTACAAATTAATGCAGACGATAAGAGAGGGGGAAACGTTATGGATGAATTTCTACACTGCAGCGTACGGGGCGGACATTAAAAGTCATACTCAGTTGGGCTTTACTACATCTTTACTCCTGAATAACAAAGAACAGTCATGTGTGCATATGAATGCCAATTATGTGCGTAGAGCTGATGGAGCTTGTTCCCCTGAAATTGTGTTATGCAAATGAATGTTAAAAAGTTTAAGTTTTAAATGCATGCCCAGGACTATGTTCATTATTTTTCATTCAATTAAGGACTCAACTCCCTGGTATTCCTCAAGCTATTTGTTTTATTGACTTGAGGTATGTAAGAGTTTGTAGTACAGTACACTGGATGCAGTTGATATCTAGTAATGTTGTGTTTGTTGTTACACTGTCGCTATGAATAAATACAGACACAATGATAAAAAAAAAAAAAAAACATTTGTATATATTAGTGTTAGCTTAGCTTACGGTTGTAGTAATGTAATGGTGTCAGGTTTAACGCAGAGCAGCAGTTTCTTTCATATCTGAGGGTTTTTTGGACGACAGTAGCTCCAGAAATCAAAGTATGCCCGAGGCTACAGATGATGAGAAATGAGTTTCGGTGCCATTTATGAATCAGATTATTTAAAAGCAGAACTGGAGCACGACTATGACGCAGCCAGCTCAGACCGTACTAGCGCAGAATGTGGCAAAAAAAAGAAATGCTGGAGATGGACTGACAAGGGGACCTTAGATAGTTACCTCGATTAACTCGACCTTGCTGCTATGAATGTGCCAGTTTCCTGGGCAAATTTTGGAAGCCATGATCTCATAAGCTATACGCAGTTTTCTGGAAAATCTCAACTGATTGATCTCCCACAAAACCACTGGAGATTCTACATCTGTCCACCCACGAACAGTGGAACAGTTGAGCAAAGAGCTCACAGCTGCTAGCTGTATCTTCATATTGACCAGAGTGGCATCAATCTTGTGGCATCAAAACAAATTATTTCAGAGAAAAGCTAACCTTCACACGAAATGAAAAGATAAAAACGCAGGATCGGGTTTTTGTCGGTCTCACTGTTGTGTGGACGAACAGCTGATGGCCACATAGTTTCTGTTTACAACATAATATTCTTGTTTGACTTCATTTTTGAGACTGTGCTGGCTTTCAGGCCTCCACACAGACATGCTGGAGGAGCAGCTCAGGTCCTGAAATGAACCCATCACATCTTACCTTTAGGTCTCGCTGTACAAAAACCAGCAAACTTTTGGACAGTTTCTGCTTTTGGCAATAAGCAAACAGTTGTCAGGAAAAAAAAACAAAAAAAACAACTAGATTTATTTTTGTTAGGATTGCCTGGTGGGAGTGCAAGTAAAAGGAGATTGGCAAACCATAAATGCTGAGAACAAAAATACTGGATGATTCATTTTCAATCACTCGGTAACCATTTTTATAAAGGAAAAGATTTGATAGGAGAGAGTGTGTCTGGAGATTTTAAGTGTCTCTGAGGTTCTAATAAGCAAATTATTTTCTGAACAAAGACCGTGACCTCCTGCGCACAACAACACTGTGAGACAGCCAAGAGAATAAGACTGCCAAAAACGGAAGGTGACAGTGAAACTAGGTTTACCAGAACAGGGGCTGCAGTGACCTCTGTCAAAACCCTTTTAGCTCTATTTGATAGCAAGACTCAACAGTGTTTGGTCTTGTCACAGGACTGAATAACACCAATATCCTGATCCACTGTACCACCTCCAAACTTTCCATTGCATGGCATGGTTGGCTCAACACGATACTCGAGTACTCGATTTTCGGTTTTCCACCGTACCTCCTCAGTGTAGCTAGGATTATTTTGCTGATCGTCATAGCAACTGCCTTCACATAATCTTGAACACATGGGAACAATGGAGGACATCCTTTTCTACTGGGATCCTTTCACTGGCAACCAAAAAGAAATGTCTGCACTACATCAATTGACGACGGCCCAGTTCTGAAGGCTACCGTTCTTAAAAATCTGGGTCAACTTACTTAATAGAAAAAACTTGGTCACAATTTTTGAGGTTGGTGTGCAGGTTGTCTGTGTGGCGTGATGATTCTGTCGCTCCGGCGTTTAGTACCAGCTCAACTCGTGTGGAACCTTGACTCAGTGGATACCAAAAATAGTACTATCCACAACTTATCGTCATGGGAAACCAAAGAAAAAAAAGTGAGTCAAGGAAACACGCGTTTTGTGAAGCAACACACCTTCTCTTTCACGGTTTTCACACCTCAGAGAAGACTGTGTTGATCTGAGGTACAAAACTTCTAATTAGCTTATGAAAGAACACAACTGAACTGTCACAGTCATCACAGTCGTTAAACATTTATTTAAAGTTATCAGTGCACATTTGAATAAGGAAACCTTGTGTTTGTTGTGGATGATGTTTCCTCAGGCCGTGCAGTGGGTATCAGGCTGTGCTGTCAAATCTACGGTGACACCTTGACTTAACATACCTTTAAACTGCCTTTGAATCCTACTCTCACCCAAGCAAAGGGTTAGTATAGATACTTTGACTGACAACCTTTGATGCAGTCTATGCATTGCTTCCTTCCTTTCACTGTCAGTGTCCAGAGTCAGATCTGTGGTTGGACTGAATGCTTGCTTTTTTGATGCTACCGCTGGGGATTTGCCAAAGACGGGAATTTTATTTTTGAATTTTACTGAGTGGCTTTAAAGCCCCCTAAAAAACTTCTTAGTCACTTCTTAGTCAATTAGTCAATTGTTATGGCTAAATAAGTAATACTCAAATATAAAGTTCTGAGGAAAATAACAGCTTATGGTATTATTTATTGAGAGTTTAACACTGAAACAAGTAAGCAAGTACACCTTGTACTGGAGGAGCTTTGAGTGCAAACACCTTAAACACGACACTGGTGAATTTAGTTAACTGAAGCTTTGGGTTTCTTATGAATAACAAAACAATGCAACATTCATCATATTTCAATTAGAATGAAAAAAAACAAAACAAAAAAACGCGTACTTTAAGCCAAAGTTAGTCAGGATTTCTCCACTGATTCGTGTTACTTTCCAAGTCAGTATCTGATAAGAGAAGCGGGCCAACTTAGAGTTCAGATGGAGGTCTGATCTGTCAGAGTAGAAGAGTAGAGACGTCACTCTTTTAAGTATTTTGTGCGTTTGATCTAGCTGGTTCCAATCCAAGTGACTGGCAGGATCCTACCACAAAGCAAACAGTTTATCCGGATCCTTCAACGGCAAAATAAGCTGGGATTGTTGGATCTTTACAATACATATACAGTGATGCAGTATATGTAATACATTAAATCATAAAACTTTACTTTCTCAGTGTAGCAAAATTGTGTTTGCATTAGAATCAGACCTTTTTCATGAATTGGGCGAACAATAATATATAATTATAAATATTGCTTGACAAAACACTTTATCTTCTCTACCAAACATGATGAGTAACTAATTATGACAATGGTAGAATTATTTAGAAGGTTATTCATTTCTATTTTTAACCCTTTTATCCAGCTGGGTTACACTCAATTCTTTCCATCTGAACGCCGCCCACTACAAACCAAATAAAAAAAATAACCACATAATAAATAATCAAAGCTGTTCTATATTCAACATATTATTTTATGTTTATGCAGAGCGATATTTCTCATAGTAAGAGGCTGATGGAGGAAATCTGCTCTTGGGGGCCTTTAACATTCTTGTGTACAGATATACTGTAATTCCTTGGACAGAGCTGCAGTACACACGTCGTATAGACAGCAAGGATGTTGCTATGAGGCAGATTTGAACGATAAGTACCTCTTCCCTAACACAGCAATCAATTCAGGTCACACATGCTGATGAATACACACACGCACACACAGGAAAGGGGGGGCGTAATAAATCAGCTATGAAATGCATGTTGTGTGTGATTAACATGTTTGTCTGTGCGCTCCGTGTCTTCCCCCTCAGATGTTAATTCACTGATTGTCTGACAGGTGTGACGGATGACAGGTTGTTTTGTTTTCTTTTTTTTTTTTTTTTTTTTACGTTCCACTTTACAACCATACGTGTGAGATTTGTAGGCGCGTTGTATCTATAAAACCAGCATGTTAAAATTTAACTTCCTGGTAATGTATAGCTGCTGCGGGATTTCTTTCCTGCACATCCTGACACAGAAGATCTGCACACACTGACAGTGCCTGTACAACTGTAAGAGAAGCGGAGGGCTTCCTATTATTAAACCCAGCTTCCTGTCACCCGAGAGGTGAACAAGAAGGTGCAGTAAACACGCGAGAGGGTGACAGCGCTGATGGAAAGGAAAACAGCTGCCTATAAATAACATCAACGCATTCACCGGCCCCTGTAAAAAATGATGATGGAATACATTTGAACCCTGAATGCCTAGTAAAGGGAGTGACAGATATACAGCGTACGGCTAACTGATGATAATTGGCTTCTTCTTCCCCTGTTCATTTTTTTTTTTACTGGAGAAAGTGATGGGGGGGTGATGGTCAAGTGGGAAGTACGTGCGTCACACAGCTGCACTTTTTTTTACTGGAATAGTAGGCGGTAAACCAGGCGGCACAGTTTGGTGATTTGCAGGTGAAAGACATCATTTAGGTTTAACCTGCAAATTCAACCTGCGGCATGTTTATAGATAAGGAAACAATTGCATGTATCCGAGCTGTCAGCGTCCTTTCTCTCAAATCTATCTGAATGCCTTGATGTCTTTTCGCCTGCAGATTGAACTAAAGCTGTATTTCCTGCAAAGGAATCGACTCGAAGTTCGAGATAAGATCTGATACCAGAAAAACAAGATTATTTATCGGTGGTTCCCACACTGAGGATCAGGTGCCCCATGGGGGGTTTGCAAGTAATGTGACAGGTTTGAAATTATTAACAGAACAAAAGTCTATTTTATTCTCCCTTTCATGTTAATTTTTCCTGACTTTCCTCTAACCTTTGGTTGCAGATTCCTGGATGATTGTTGGCGTTTCAGACCTTTTGAATAATTATTCAATAATTATTGATATACAGCACATACAATTTGTTGATTAATGCAGCTCAAAACTTCATTTTCATTTTCAGAAGGAAGTGTTACGATTAAATGATTAAAAATATTGACAGGTTTATGAAATTAGGTGTCAAAATCAGGTAAAACTGGGCAGTGTTCTCAGCTCCAGGACTGTGGGGGCGTGTCCACTGAATGCACTAAAGCCACGCCCACTCACAGAAGCAGACAAGCAGCAATTTCGAAGCGACTGAAACGTGTCAGATGAGTTCAGAAAACGACATGACTAACTTTGAAACACTGAGCGAGATGAATTAATCTCTGTCTCTCTGTTCAGGGTGCAGGGGTATGCTCAGGGTGGCCTCAGCGTGTCATCGAATCACCCTTTAGGACCGCCCACAAAATCCTGGACTGAAAACTGGTGAAAAACTGTTCTAATATATCGTTCAAAGTCTTTTCACATGTTTTCAGGAACTATTTTCCAACATATTTAATGTATTTTGAAAGAAATCTAGACAGACTTTAATAAGTGGTTGCCAACCTGGGAACTGTGTGCAGGTCATTTCTTCTCAAATCTGAGAACTATTTGTTTGAATGTACTCTATGAATCATCACAGGTGTGATCTTTGTTCTAATCACCTGCTGCCTATTTCTTTGAGGAGTAAAGGTGGAAACTGATGTTCATCCATGTGCAGAACTACCATCTAATAATCGTGTTTGATTTGATGTCACTTGTAATTTTTCAGGATATGTCCTTTTATGTCTTTATGTTCGCCCAGAGTCGGGGGATGTAAACCGCTATACCATATCTGTACGTGAAGATAGGCTGACTGCTTAAGCACACCACAAGACAAACCGAGTGACCTTGTTTAATTCAGCACATACTGTACATACCACACATAGCCAGAGGCATGAGGCGCGCAAACACACATGCACACACATGCTTGGATTCATGCACACAGACGACGTGGACGCGCAAACACAGACACACACACACACACACACACACAAGTGGGCTCACCCTGAGGCAGAGGACGTATTTTGTCATTGGTGCTTATCAATGGATATAAACCACAGACAAGGAAAGTGTGTGTGTGTGCTGCTTATGTTCGCTAGTCTACACAGTATTTTTATTCTGTTCCATGATTATTAACTTGTGCTGCATATATATTATCACTGCATACAACATATATCACCTCCCCTGTGTTTTCACCTCATCCTGGGAAAGACTAGCAGAAATCAATATATTGCTGTGATCATTTCTTACTGGAATCATCACTCATGTGATAATGTGGATAGATCTGCACTCGGAGAATGATTCCACACCCTTGTTTCACCTTACACTACCTTGCCTGCCGCAATAAAAGCGATAAAGGAAGAGAGAGGGAAAAAAAACATTGTAAAACGGAGCTAATTAAATAGGATGAGCAGTGTGCGGCGATACTGAGAGTAATTAGAGATCCAGCGGTTGGTACAAGGAGGAGATGGGAAAACATCCTGAAAAGCTTCCTTTACAGAACCGGCCAATCCAACTGGTGAGTTCCTACGGTGATGAGCAGAGGCGACCAATCAATTCGCTCGTGCTGAGCCTTGGCAACAACCTCCCCAGCAAAGCGAAGCAGTCGTGTGATGTGTGAGTGTGTGTGTGTGTGTAGGGGGGGTTGTCTTTACATCTATGTGTGTGTGTGAAAAGTGTGTATTTGTGCAGTCTCACTCCACAGTGAGTGTGCGGCTCATATCTATAAAATCTGTCTCCTCTGTATTCAGGTCTTGTGCGGGGAGCTGCCGTGTCTCACACACACACATAAAGAGCCACGTCTGTTCTGATCTACTGTGTACATTGAAGACTAAGGCTAAGCCGCTTTCATCCCATGAGTGACAGATTAATTGATGACCTCGTGAATTCATTATTACGATCTCCTATAAACACACGAGACACACGCTGACCTAATACACACAGAGGTGTGTGTGTGTGTGTGTGTGCTGGAATGGGATTGAAAATTCACCCAAAGTTGGGTCAGGCAGAAATTGATTGTAGAACAGCTGATGTACAGATAGAGGTCCCCTCTGGCAAAAGTGAAACCAACATAAATCCAACATAAGGCTGATGGGAACTTTTTGGTTTTCTGAGAAGACCAAGATCAACGCCAGACGGATTATTTGATCCAGCCAGGGCAGACGATACTCTGCCTGTGGGATCATTTAAGTCCAGTTTTGGTGTGCTCACACACAACAGTGAAAACCTGCTTTGTTGAGTCGATAACTTGGAAAGATAGAGCATAAGCACTCCGGCCATGTTCAAAGTAGATAGATAAGCTATGAGACTAGCACTGCGGGCCATAACACATAAAAATATATATATATAAATAAAAAAGAAAGAAATAAGCATAGATGCTCCAATCCATTTCAAACTTGAGTGAGCGGCTGTTGAGGGATCAAACAAACAGCGTTGGCTGCAGCTGAGGCAGCGTGCACGGTTCACATCATCTCCACTGCTTCACAAGTCATGTGTTTGACCCTAAAATTAGCCTTCATGTTGAGCTGCAGATCATATTTACAGCATGGGAAATTCACATGAAATCTAGACATGAATGCACAATCATAATAATAATAATAATAATAATAATAATAATAATAATAATAATAATAAAATACTGAAATCTATTAGACCTTTTTCATGGCAGCCATTTTGACATGAAACAGTAAACACAGGTGTTACCAGTGACACTAATAATTAAGGTGCCATTCCATTAAAGTCAAACAGAGTCAGGGTCCTGCTGTGGTGCATGTTGGCTCACTGGAAAGGCTCTGCTGCACTAATTGGAACTGAATCTTAAATAGTATAATTGGAAACACCTGTGTTTACCCCACTATGGCGATGTCAAAATGGCTGCTTTAAAAAAAGGTCTATAATCTGTCAAAGAGGATCCTAAATTACTCAAATTTAGATGTTAAATTATCTATGACATAAAGACACAATGTACACCAGCCCATTTTGGGAAATATTGAGAAAATAGGCCCTACACTCACATGTATGTATGTATGTATGCTAAATATGAAGCTAAAGCTAGCAGGCAGTTAGCTAGCTAGCGACCTCAGCATAAAAGAGCGATGACAAACGACTGCATCTGGCCAAGAAATTGTCTGGCAACCCCCATGTCCCGTCCTGTAAAACCACAACTTGACATTTTTACACTTTGAATATATTTTGTTTGTTTAATCCTTTCAAAAAGCAGTCTGCTGAATAAGAAGCTAGAGCCAGGAGACGGTTAAGTAAGCATAGCTCAAAATGAAAGCAGAGGAAACAGCTAGCCTAGCTCTGTCTACAAATAAAATATCCTCATACTAGAACCACCAAAACTCATTAACTGTAACATTTTATTTCAATTTTTATCCATACAGAAGCAAAAGTTTAAAACAACGGTTATGGTTTTATGCAGCGCTGCTAGTTAGCTTAGCATAAAATCTGCCTACGAGCACCTTTTAAAGCTACCCGTCTCCGCTGCTGATATATTAAGTGCACAGACATGAGAGTGGTGTCAATCTTCTTATCTAACTCTCAGCGAAAAAAGCAAATAAGTGTATACCAAATGCCAAACTAAGCCTTTAATACTCTATTAAAGAGGCCGTGAGTCAGTGCTTTAAAAGAGAAGATAACGCCTTGACCTGCCACATGTGCAGACTTCAAATGCCAAATTCAAATGTGTATTAACTCTGTTTTGTTTTGGGGAATTCAAATCTCTGTGTGGTACTGATGCTGCAGCACACGGGGGACAGGTGTCACCCCCTTTACCATGGCCCCTTGCCTCCACTCTGTGGCATCATCCGGCAAACAGTTGTCAGCTCTGACGGGGGTCTGCGCTCATCACTGGCCCACATCGTGGAGAGAGAGAGAAAGAGAGAGGAGGTGGAGGGTGGAGGGAGGGAGTGTGACAGTGTTTGTCCGTGCACGTGTACATACGTGTATCGGCGTGAGTGTGTTTGTGTGAGTCGTACAGTAGCTATGAGTCACACAGTGTGGGGGCTACAATGCATCTGCGCCCAGCACGACAAATGTGCACCGCTTGACTCTATTTCAAGTCTACAACCACATTCCATATGGTGTCAGCTCTGCACACTATGATATAAAGCCTGCTCTGTTTTGCCAAGAGATGAATGAGACGTGTGGAATTCAGTGATCGGATGTTTTATTGATACCATTTTGTGGCCTGTGCCCCGGAGTCAGGGTCATCCATTCACTTCAGTTCAAAAACAGATCTGTTGTCAGAGTGACTCAGCTCACACACAAAGGCTGAACGTGATTTTCATATTGTGAATGAGTCCTACATCATTAATAGCAACAATCAAAAGACATTGACGGGGAAAAAAAATAACTTGAACGTGTAATTATGTAAGATTAATTTCATGTTTTAACTTCAAAATATGTGCACAGTGTCATCGGTTATGCCTCAGTTGCAAGTGCAGAAGTGATTACTGTCAATTCAGGCGTTGATACAGCTTAATGGTGAACAAGTGACACCACCTGGTGGACTTTAGAATTACACTCACCTTGACATCATTATTAAACTGACATCGAGTGATGTCAACAGCAATGTAAGCAAAATTAACACCGAGCATAATTGCATTAGGGCTTCACCACTGAAATGATTCATAGCTGGTGTTTTTTGTTCCTCACATGCTCTAGAAAAGGTGTAATATAAATACACCTTACTGACTTCAGCTAAAAACAGTTTCACTGCAGCAGCAGTGAGAGCATCATTAACCTCTTTTTAACAAAACTCTTTGCACCAAACGGCGCCAAACAGCCGTCATCTATTCTGCGCGCTATAAAAGAACGCATAGTTCAAGTGTTGTTGGCAATTATGTTTTTAATCAGTGAACAAGAATGCATTTTCTATTTGTTTATTAAGCCAATTATCCATAAAGCCAGACACGCTGTTCATTGTTTATCCAACTTCTGCCGAGTGCGGGTTCTGCTTTCAAGGAGATTCAAAATTATGATCCACTATGTCTTACAATGCTCCTGGGGATCTCTGAGCACCACGGTTTTGTTTCTACCATCATCAGCTTCCATTTGAGGGGTTCTTTGTTCTGTATGATGTGAAAGAATTATCAAGGGTGATATTGTGGTCGTATCATATCCAGCCACGCCTAACAGGTGTGTTAATTGTAACTTAAAGGTCCAGTGTGTAGGACTTAGTGGCACCAAGTAGTGAAGTTGCAGATTGCATGCAAACATTCTCCCATGTCTCACCCTCTCCTTCCAAGCATGTGGAAAAAGAATCTAGATCAGTGTTTAGTTTGTCTGTTCTGGGCTACTGTTCAAAAATGGCGGTTCAACATGGCGGACTACATATAGGAGGACCCGCTCTCACTGTAGATATAAAGGGCTCATTTTAGGTCAACAAAAACACAACAATTCTTATCATCAGTTGGTTATACACTAATGAAAACATATGAATGAATAGTGTATTCCATTCCTGCCAATAAATACTACAACACTGGACCTGTGTTGAGAAAGGTTGCTGACAAAAGTTAATTAAACTTCTCGGGCCACAGTGATGAAGTCAACACAAGATGAAGGACATAATTCAAGATGGGGGTATGGCATGTGTACCAGAAAATATGTGTATCATCACAAGATAAACATAATGCGACATAATGAAACTCTTCAAATTTGGACCTTCTGAGACATTCTGATCAGGCGTAAGAGCAGAAAACAGAAACTCACAACACTAATGAGAAGTAAAATAAGAATTGTCTGTTCTTTACTGACTGAGTCGTTGACCTACGCTGTCTGATCTTCCTTAGTTTGGAGCTTCCTTTCTTGGCACAGCACATCCATCTCTGAGTTCAAATTCAAATTCAACACACTTGAAACTTTGTGTCCGCCTCATCCCTAAAAGTGCTAAAATACGGGACATCATGTGCGAGAAAACATGAGTCACTATGCATTAAACATGGATTGCAGCACAGACATTGGTAGTAAGAAACGGGGCGAATACACACTCGGTGCATGACCGGTGATTTATGGCTCAATATGCTGCACTTTGAGAAACAGCTAATATCTTTCTCCTGGGAGTCTGCCAATTTTCTCCATGTCTTACTTCATAAGTAGACACATTAACATTTCTCACTTCCTATTTGCACTCCTCACACTTAACTTTTGTGCAGACGTGTAAATAAGTGCCCGGACAAACAAATCATTTGTTCTCATGGTGACTTTGTGATGTGCGCGGTATCTTAAATAATGGGAACCGTCCATCGTCTGTCTCTATGGTGATGCCGCCGCTCAATATGGGTATCAACACAAAAGGCCGGGTTAAATAAAACCCATCTAGACGGTCAATAAAAACACATACAGTGGTTGTCTCTAAGGGTTATCATGCTCCTGCGGCAGGAATGATTGCCCTCAGTGTGTGCGTGTGTGTGCTACATCTCCACCTCCACAGCTACCTAATTATTCCACAGCTGATCTGATACATGATAATGTTCTCTCAGAAGCTTCAAGAAAAAAAAGAAATCAGTCACACAAACTAAGCAAAGTTTTCATCGTGGAAAATGGAAGAACAAATCATTTCTGAGGAGTTTTCAGCAGTCACTGCGCGGCACGTCGACGCCGCAGAAGGTGACGGAGAGCGGGATAAATCATTGCCTTGATATATGCGTGCTGCATAATTGCAGTCATCAGAGGCTGCAGCCATTTTATCAGTCACAACAACAAGCCCCTTGGCGTGTTGGGATGGAGAACACACAACACTCATTCCTGTGACAAAGTGCCGCTAATCTCTCCATCCATTTTTCATCGTGATGGCTAGCGTGTACGCGCCTTGCCCCGGGGAGCGACTGGGGCCAGGAAAAGGAGATGTTGGAGAGAAGAGGAGGAGGTGGAGGTGGAGGTGGAGGTTGTGGAGGAGGAGGAGGGGAGGGAAGTATACGTGGGAGGTACACTGGTGTCAACATCAGACGCTTGCAGAAAGAAATAGGCTGATCTATAGTAGGTGCCACGGTAACAGCTGCCGAGATGCCAGAAGCACACAAGTGGAATAAATACATTAACCTGGTTAGCTATTGAAAAGCATCCATATGGAGGGTGTGTGTGTTTGTGTAAACAGACTCATGTCTGCATGTGTGTGCGACTGCCACACATGCTCAGTGGTTTGTCTTCAGGTCCTTGTTGCTGCCAGCGTGTGGCACGTTGAACGGAAAGCTAAACTCATCAAAAGACTGTCTAACCAGTCATGGCAATGACTGGCTGAGAGTGTATATGTAATTGCAGCCAGTCAAACACAATCCAACATTACGATGCATTCATCTGAATGACAGAAAAGGCTGCCAAGTTCAGATCTATCGCCTCGAAAGGTCAATTAGCTGAAATTAAGCACTCATTTCCATAACAGGATTATCAAACAGTCAGCGTTAACAATCAGTTAGGTACACAACAGGAGGGATTCTAAGTGCGTTTTCTTTCATTGTTTTTGCTCCTCCGTACACCCACCGGTCAAATTCCACCCACCACAATGACATGTTCTATTCTGTTTTGTTCCACATCTCCTCGAGCACACTGCAGTTTCCACAGCCTTTTCTCAACTTGCACGCAGCAACGCCTCACAGAAGGAGCTGCTCAGCCAGTGAGACGATGGAACGGCGAGGGGATCCAGTCCACAAACGGAGCTAATTATTGATGAAACTGAAGATACCATATCACATCGCTCACTCGTTTGATCCTCATTTATCCCTCTTAATTGCGTGGTGATAGTCTTTCTTTGCAAACAACAGATTATGATGAAATCTGAATAATAATAGTAACAGTCCATTAACATCCTCCACATTCGTTTCTACCTGCCTGACTGTACCAAATTGAAGATCCAATCAAATGATAGTTTATTTACAGAGAAGCTGTGTATGTTGAGAGAAATTTGCTTTCGATGCAGAAAATCAACACTGAAACTAATATACTTTTTAATAGCAAGTATTAAATTTTTAAGTAAACACTGATTAATCTGATTTAAAGCTGCTGCAATCAATATTTTTAGATTAACAATAGATTAAATGATTACATGTATGCGAAACTGGCTGCTAGTAATGATGAACCCGCAGAGAATTATTGATTCCCATCAGCTTTACGGGACCTTTTGGCAACTTTCAGCCCATTGTTGTGGTTTTATGGACTGTAACTGTAACACTGTGACTGTAACACTGTACGCTACCTGCCCTGCACCAAACGGCAGACAGACAAAGTTAGCGACTAGCTTGTGGAGCATTTAGCAACTAAAGTGGCAGATTTTTTTGTTGAGTTGGTGGCGGAAACGCAGCACTAAAAGAGAGAAGGTTGGGAAAATGTGTCCAAATGAATGCTAGTGTTGCAATATGTAGCAACTGTTTGCTAGTAAATTCGTCATACCTACTTAAAAGTAATTATAAGCGATATATAGCCTGCTCCTCATATCTGCCTGAAGCTAGCAGTTCAAGGCAACATTAGCCGCTACTTGCATGTATAAAACCCTGAACTGTTGGCCATCAGGTCACATTTTGGGTAACACGGGAGCCAGGTTCTGACATTTTTTACACTTTGACCATTACCTTTGAAACAAGATTTCAACCTGGAAATACAGCCTATACATGTCCATGCTAGTTTGGTTAAATTGATGATTTTATGTTGCACTGCAGAAAGTCTGCAGAGTACAGTACGGCTTTTTCTTTCCTATCAAATTTTAAAAAGGGATTTGTTTGAAAGCCTAAATCCTCAAATCCTAAAAATTACAGTTCTGCCATGCTTAAAATTCATCCTCTATAAATATTAAAAAAAAAAAAAAAAAAAAAAAAGACATTTGAGAGGTGAAGGACTCTTTGTGTAATCAGTAATTGGCAGTGCAATTTTTATTACAGTTTAGAATTTTTCTCTTAATCAGAATAAACCCGCTGAGACCGAAAATGCTGCGAAACCGAAATTTGTGTAACAAGTGCAATTACCTCTCCGCTGTTTGAGCCACTTAGAGAGAATAAGTGAAATTTCCTCTCTCGGTTTACAAGGGTTTTTACTGATCCACGCACAATCAAAGGTTGTCAGGACCCGCCAGGTCACAGAAAAAGGAACAGCCTCAAACCAAGTGTTAAACAAGTAACTTCCTATTTCATGGCAGTAGACAATGTCTGAGAGAAATGGGAGATAACACGGCAGAATTTTACAGCATGCCGTTTGGCTCTGGCAGTCAGTCAGAGCTAGACACATTTTCTCCCTCGCTGTGTCCTCTTCGATTTGGGTGGGTTTGACGAAGAGGGGAAGCTTAGAAGTGATGCAGATTGGTGTCAAAAATGTCTTAATTTCTTATTTTAATTAATTAAAATTAGCTTTTCAAGATCTGCAAATTTGGGCAATGTGTCTCATTTGAAGCAATTAAAAGGACCAGTGTGAAGGATTGGCATGTCCTGGTGTAACCCTGTCACCTCACCTTATCCTTCCTGGTGTGAAGCAGAAACTACAGTGGCTGGGAAGCCAAATCTAAAAAAAAAATAAATATAAAGGGCTTATATTAAGGTAACAAAAACAAATATTCTTATGTTGAAGTGATTATACACCTGTAAACTATGCAGATTATATTCAGTTTGACATATTCTATAAATAGAGCCCCCTAAATCTTACAAAAGTACAGAGTGCATGTTAGGACATCAGACTAAACATTAAGACAGACTGCCAGCACTGACAAACATATTAGAGGACATGCTGTCACAGAGCAGAGAAACAGGCCTGCCTTACAGAAAAAAACGGGCTATGAACAACGTCAGCCTGATGTCGCTGCCTCGTCCTGGAGGCGATAGTGCTTCACCTGAGATATGAGGCTGCTGAATGGGTTCATCGATTGCAGGAAGCCTGTGTGTGCGCTCCAAGCTCCTGGATAACAGTCTAACATTATTGATGGGACTATTTGTAGCCTTGTGACGTTTTCCTTTATCATGTGATACTCACTGCTGTTATGAACCCTTTTTACTGCTGTGTAAAAGCAGCTGCCTTCAAGCGGGGCCTGGGGGGAGTAAATACACTGTGTACAACGCATGTTCCATTATTTCCTGGTGCTCCTTCAATAGTTTCACTGACAAACCTGTATGAACGACGCTAGAGGTTCCATCACAGAGAGTCACATCTATTGTAGGGAGGTACAGGAAGGGCGTGCTGCTCAGTCACCCTCGCTATAATGCGACTGTCACCTTGGCTGCAACATCGTTCACTTTGATATGTTGAAGTTGCAGTAAATAAGATTTGTACTGGCCCTTTACTCAAAATGACCTTCGTATATCTGCCAGTAGGTGAAAGAGAAGCCAAAAACTCACTTGCCAACTCTTCCCCCGGCAGAGTTTCAAATCGCTTCTCCGAAGCTATACAATACTCAATCAGCAGAAATCAACTAATGAGCATCATTGTGTCAGTTAAGTACAATATTATGAGCACAAAAAACAAACAAACAAATCCATTTTTTTTTTTTTTTTTACAGCTTTTCAGTGTTTATTTCACCATCCTCGCCCTTCAGATTACATACCCAATACTAAAAAGACAACAATACTCACCAAGGTTCTACAGAAATAACCAGCTACAGGTTAACAAGGTAGTGCAACATAATACGAATCCATCAAACGGTTAGGACAGTCACAACATGTGTCTTGACACTGCAATGAACTAAATACGACTACATGGTGCAAAGACAAATGCCGGCTAACTTACATAACTTATTACATATTCAAGAAAAGGCCACAGAATTAATATTAACATGAGAGCAAATATACACACTGTATGTACAACACCACTGGTGATGTGTGAATATATTAAAGTTATACTCAAAACTATTTGTTTATCAAAAAACACTCACCTCCTGTAGGCTTGAAAGGTGGCTATAAAAAAAGGAAAATTTATTACATCAAGTATCTGTAATAAAGCCCGCCTTTCAAGTCTCCAGAGGGTGAGCGAGTTCGATACTCAGGATAGATTTCGGGGGCGGTTCACGTGAACACAAAGTCGTGACAGTTTATCTAAAAAGCAGGGAAGTCTGATAATAGGATGTTAGAGTTAAATAAAAAACAAAAAAAGAAGAGAGAGAGAGAAAAAAAAAAAAAAAAAAAGTTTAAAATTCTCCCACATCCACCCTCTTGTCCCTGAACTTGCTTCTGGCCTTGGTCCGAGCCTTGAATGCAGCAGAGTTGTGGAGATGCTGGAAAAGAGAGACGAAACGGTTACGCAGCGGTATGTACAGCACTGTTTAATGCGGCGAATGACAGACAGCGGGAAGGGCTGAATAACATGGACACGTACCCTTTCAAAGCGAGAGATTTTCATGGCCTTCATTGTGGCTGAATCAACCAACATCGGTGGTCCCAGTTCAAACACGTCTCTGATGAATTCATTACCCTTTTTTAAAAAAAGAGAGAGAGACAACAACATTAAGAACAACCAACAAACGAGAGATTACTAATCTGAACAGTAGCCATTTTAGACATCGTTCAGAGTTTTGTGGTCTGAAATATGTTCGATTGTGAAATGTTTTCCCATTAGGACGCTGGCTGACAGCCAGATTTAAAACCACTTACCAACCAGCTACTTGTAATGGCTCTTTCACCCCCTTCTACACTTTGCAACATTATCCTAAATCAAGTTATAAGTGTTGTCTTCCTAGATCACGCAGGCCTACACATCTTCATTGTGTTTAAGTGCTGTGTCATGCAACTTAAACTCATGATTCTCTGGTGTAATCAAGTTAAAATGTTGACTCGCATGCGTTTAAATCTCAAACTTGCCATTGACTCAAACATTTATGTCACTCAAGATACCTGCAGGTGGTAGTTCATCCCAGAGCCCACAAACTCCCTGAAGGCATCATATGTCCTCTTTCTGACCCAGCTGTCAATGGTCATGCGCTCTGTCCCAAAGCGAATAGTCTCAGACTGGTAGTCACCCTCCTGGAACAATACAGACAGACAGGAGAACAATTCTTAACTAAAATGTCAATTAACACCCAGCAAATCAAGGTGCCGTCGACTGACACTGACACACCCACCTCAACAGCCTTCAGTACGTCCCTGAACACCGACCGCTGCTTCCTCTTGTCGGTCTTGGCTCTGTGCTTGTTACAGTCTGTGGCCAGCGCGTTCAGTTTGTCACACAGTTCATCCCAGTCTTGAAACTCAAAGTCCTGAAAAAAAGAGAAAGAGATGCTGCACTCAGAGCAAAGAAAAACAAAACAAGTGGCCTAAAAACAGGTTACCAAAAGCAGCCAGACAATTTAAGAAAAAAAGAGAAAAACTACAGCAATTTTGCCATCCAACAACAGCAATTTAGACCCAACAGTTGACTGCACTGTACTGAACTTACAGAGTCCAAGTCTCTGGCCAGCTCAAAGAGCAGGGCAATGGTCTCCCCTGCAGCAATTCTCATGTTGACATCCTCACTTTCCAGCAATCTCGGCAGTTTCGGCAGGTGTCTGCACAACAAAATAAATGCGTTTGAAATCTGTCCACACACATGCATTCACCCTGACATTATTCCGTTTTTTATCTGGGTTGCAGTAAAATAACGTGGCAGACTTGTGACGCTGGGTCTTACTTGCGCAGGACGTCCTTGAGCTGGCTGGCAGTGCAGATGGTGAGCAGCAGTGCCCAGGACAGCAGGGCGTTGGTGTGGAGCTGGCTCGTCTGGGGACTGATTAAAGGACAGGTGCCATCCACCCTAGCATAGGACCGGGTGAACAGGTTCTCAAAGCACTCCATGGTGGCATGCACGTCCTAAAAACAGGAAGTAGAAAGCATAATATGAAGACTGGAGCGATGAAACATAATAAGCATAAATAAACAACTGACAAAAGGTTGTAAGAGAGACATCCCTGCAGCACTGTCCTGAAGTCTGAATGTGTCCAGAAAAAGACACCAGAAGTGATCAAGAACTTACCAAAATGTCATCTTCTGCAACTAAAGTACAGAGGCCCAGACTGGTCGCCACCTATCAGACAAACAGAATGATTTGTTCAGTATATTTTTTATCGTACAGAGACAAACAGGTTTCAGAAAAATCCAGAAAACCACATGGCAGCAGACAGAGTGTAGCTGCTGATCGTTTAACATGTCAACAGATGCATTCGCGACATAAAATATCATCAGGTACTCACCGCTTGTCTGGCTTGTATGTTGGCTGATCCATCTGCCAGGATGTTTTTGAAGATCGGTTTCAGGGTCTTGAACACTTCCTCGCTCTCGATGCCCGAGCCCAGCTGGATGCACAGCAGGCAGGCTAAAGAAGCTGCCGCCCGCTGCTCCTCGCCTTTGCCTGACACAGTGAGAGGGGTGGGCCTTAACTTCAAGGAAGTGAACTTGACCACGTCATTCAGGAAATGTCAAACAGATGACGAGTTTAATTATCTGTTCCGGTACCTTTCTTGAGGCAGCGCTCGATGCTGTCTGTGATGGTCATCCTTCTCTCCGAGATAAACTCATACAGTATCCGTGTGGCCATTGCTGTCTTAAGCCCATCCAGTGCCCCTTGTCTGGTCTTAGCACTGAGGAAACAGGTACACAGACATCCATTATTGCAATTATACAAATGAAGTTCTCTTCTTGAATATCAACCTGGCTTCAGAAAAACACTTTCATGAAGAAATTAAACATAAAGAGCATGTGTTAAAACACCCACTGTTTCGGCAGTATCTTGGATGAAGCCCTGTGAGTTGAATCACAGGTTTTCAAAGTGGCAGGCCTCCAAACAGTTAAAATGATCACATTACTTATCAAAAGAAGATCACATAGAGTGGCCTAAATACGTGCGAGTTGGTTCAATAGATAGTTCAGGGATTGTTTGGAGGAATTTTATTGTTTTTCCCAGTTTACCAGAGTCTTAAGACAAAACTTTTCCCATGAATATGCTGTTGTCTATAACTTGGCTTAAATGATGAGTGTCTGTAGTATCAAAAATCATAATGATGATGTCAAAGGCTTCAAGAAATTGAGTGAAAATCAGCAAGTAAAGGTGGTGAGAGGCACCTTATTCCGCGCTTTGTTTGAGGTGAGGCCTGCAGCCTCAGAAATCAAAACAAAGTGAAACTTTACATACATAAAAGATGTTTGACACGGCAGTCAATCATTCTCATCAAGGTTTGTCTATAAAGTTCTGGCAGTTCTCTGTAATGCTGAGCTCATGTGTTGGAGGTATGGGCTCCAAGATTTCATCCCCATGTGGCACTGGCAGTCAAGTGGCACTCACTACTTTAATATCATCACGTTCAATGGCGACAAGGCTTTCTAGGGACAAAGTCTATTTTTAACGTGACTGGGCTGCAAACCTCAAACCGCTCTCCTGTGATCGACAGTGGCACTCCAAACTCCAGCAATCCATCGCCGAAATAAACTTTGTCGGCTTTGTCAACATCTCGGCGGTACTATTCCACAACACTGAATGCATCTTTTGTTTAATTACTTATTAATTACATTAAAGTCACCTCTGCTGTATCAGAGATTAGACCCTGCATGCCAAGCTTAGATGACATGTGTGTGTAGACGTTTGAAATAATCACCTCTTGTCCACAGTGCTGTCAATGAACCCCTTCAGCTTGTACTGGAAATCCTCCTGGGCTGTGTCCTCAGCGGCCTCTCCACCTGGCAGCACAACGAGATGTAGTAAATGGAAACTTGCCTGATATGCCTCACAGCACTGATACGAGTGACTGGACAGAAAAGTGCATGAGTTGCACTCTGCGTGGAGTTTAGACAAACTTCAAACACACTTCAAAAACAGCCAGCACACACCAACCTACCTTCGTCCGCTACACTGGTGGTGTCACTGAAGCTGCTGCAATGACTGAGGGTCTCAATGGAGGCATCCTCATCACTGAAAGGCTGCACATGTCCATGCTGCCCTCCTGGAGGGAAAAAAAAGACAGACAAAAACACATAAATACAGTGCAGTGGGTTTGTGTAAGTTCATTACGTAACACACGGGTACCGTAGCTAATGCCGCAGTTATCTAATCTGTTTCCTTTGCACAACCCTGTGCTGCTGTACTTTCATTATCTCATGTGAAAAATGCACCGTGTTGTCAGGGTCAAGGGCGACAGATACTTCTGCGTGCGTCGAGCATGCAAACGTGACATTATCTTCAGGTTGGAGCGAACTGCCGTGACACGACAGACGCTCTGACAATCTGCCACGGTGATCTCACTCAGCTGCCAAACCACTGTTCAGGATGAACGTGTGCAGTTTTAGCACCAAGGGCAAGAAGGAAGCCAGTTTTTCCTCTCCAACTTAAGTCCACCGGCACAAAAATGCAGAGCGAAAACGCTCACACTACTTGCGTAGTTGCTGGTGTTGCATTTTAAAAAGGTTTTTACTGAAAACAAGATGTGTGAAAGTTGTGAAATCACAACTAAAAAAGGCGGCGAGGAAACCCTGAATCCTCATTTTTATTGAAATTAAATAATTTTGGTTGTGTTTGTTCTGAAAAGCTTCCATAAAAACTGCATAATGTGTTGGAAATCACTTCCTTAATGGGACTGTAACCAGACTCAACAGGCGTCTCTGGCCTGACCTGAGATGAACCCTGACAGTCATTTGTTTGTTTATCCCTGTGTGTGCACGGTAGTCACGACAAAGAATTGAATGTATGTGGATATTTGAAGCCATGATAAACACAATAGGAAGCACAGTCTTTTTTTTTTTTTTTTTTTAAAAAAGGACCATTTTATCCACACGCTTTGTCTGTGTGTTTGTGTTGACGTGGACTCTTCCCCCGCCACAGCTGATTTCTGAGAACCGGGCGCCGCCTCTTTTCCAACCCGCTCTCTGGAGTCCAAAATGTCCGCCTTCTGTCGCTCAGCAACAACATAAAAACTACTCAACACTACTTTAAAGTCAGCCAAAATTAGTCTGAATGATAACCAGCAGTTATATGGCAGGCTAACGATTAATTGGGGTCAGTCTAGCGACACGACAACTTCACTTTACTCACTTCGAGCTAACCTTATGGTTTTCAGAAGCAACGTTGCCCCCCAGAAAAAAGTTATTTGTTCGTATGTCGAGGTAATAACCACGGTAAAAGCTGCCATGCTGTCATAAGTTTATTTATTTAAATAAACTTTACCTAGCAACCAAAGCTGGCTCTTGCTAGTATAGGGTTGCTATCAGCTAACTAGCTTCCACGGCGATTATTAAAGGCTCGTGTCGAGTACAAATTAGTTTATAATCATTAAACAAGTGTGTCAATTAATTTAACAAAAGCGTGTTTAAGTTTAATGCCACTTTTCGTCGGTAACAGCATCGCTTTGTGTGACCACCGCTAGCTAGCTTTGTGTTTTGACGTTAGGCCAGCTTCTGACGTTTGTAGTCCTTCCTGTAAACACGTACAACTCCACTCAATGGACAGATAACACGAAAAGAACTACAACTACCATACGCACAGAGACGTCACATCAGCAAGGCCAAAAGCAATGCGGCCGCTCGCTCACTCACCCCTGCTATTCTTCTTCTTGGTCCTTGGCATTTTCGTGCAAAGAAATATATAATTTGATCAAAAATCAGCCAATACACGACCAGCTTTTATTGTATTGTCTCGTAAAATGAAAATATTCCCGTGGCACAGTAGATAAAAAGGAATTGAAAGCGATCTTGGAGATAGTCTGTTGGCCGAGACGATACATTTTCCCTCATAAACCAGGGCTGCGTAAGAAGAGGGCGGCTCCGAGTATTTATACCGGCTGACATATCACGAGGAGGTTTCCCGGCATCGCCGACCAATCCGGGAACAGGAACAAAGTGTCGCGTGTGTTTGCGCGTGACGCAGTGACCAGAAATGTGGGTAATGTGTACCTGTCCATGGTTACCACAACTTTAGTATATAAATAAACAAAATAAACTTTATATACTCAATAAAAACAATAATAGGTGTTTAAAAACGGCCAAATAGCATCTTGTAATGTAAAGATAGTCAGCCTCAGCTTTAAGAGTATTAAAAACAGAGTTGTTATAGCCATTTATGATAAAAACAGTGATTATATACCTGTGTGATCAATGATATATAAAAGTAACTAAATACATTTTCACTATTTCTCTATAATGTTACTGTCTATCTCTACTTCACAAGATTTCTGAGAGAAATATAACTGTGTGAGCGGTGTAATTTTTCAGATAAACATACAAAATAGGATCTATAAATAAAATGTGATGTATTGTTATACACAACAAAACAGCATAGAGTCCTTAAATGAGCTCCTTGTGTATCAGCTACATTAAAACATCAATGATTATAATAACGTGATATATATAATGATTCCCAAAGGGACCATTCCCCATAATGAAAACTAAATATCGATAATTAAATAATATTTTACCAATAACGCTGATGTAAATTTACCAAAGTAACATGCAGTATTTTTACTTGTAACATGGTTTTTACATTCAATTCAATGTATTATTTAGGGTCTAAGTACTTCTTCCACAACTATCTGTGAAGCAGTACATATCTTATGGAGTAGATGGTATTGTAGGGCTCTCTGCATCCCACAGTGATGATGTTCCCTGTGATGTTGTGATTGTAATTATTGATTTCTGGGATGCAATTATCACAGAACTGTGATGTCAGACAGGGCTCTGTGATGCAGTTGATGTTGTCATTTTATGCATCTGTATTGGTATATATACTGTGTTGCAACAGAATGGCCTTATATATTATCATATAATGCATAACAAACGGTGGTTACAATCCCTGTGTCACAATAAATACTGTGATTACATTTCTCTGAGAGACAATGTGGATTCATTTGCTGTGCATAATATGCACACTATTGTCTGCTGTAGCCATGCAAAGACAGACAAAACAACGAAACACATTACCAAAAGACAACTACACAGTAAATCATAATTTGGTAATTTTTTAGACAGTCAGAGGTCAACTCAAAGTTTATTTTAGTCCATTTTTTTTAGTTGTTTTGTGAATACAAAGTTTGAAATGTCTTTTAGTCTTTGCTGGGGTGGATTTGTGGCAGCTGTTTGCCAAGTTTGTATTTGACAAGTGTTGTCCTTGAAACTTTACCACATGCAGGAAGCAACAACTAAATCTCTACCTAGGCAGTTACATAAATAATGTACAGCAGTAAACAAGGGATGGACACGCACAGTGTTCAATATAATGCACTCCGATGTAAAAACATTTCAGTGCTCTGTGGCCATTGTCCTAAATGAGATGGATTTGGATTCAATCTGTTCCCCCCATGAAGAGATCAATGGATAGGAACTGTCACAGGATAGAAACATTACAAGAAACAAACAACACTACAAAGTGAAAGTCTGACGTTTTTTCTTCAGGAGGGATGTGAAAGAACGCAAATGCAGCCATTAATGTTTGTTCATCAATGTAATCGTGCGAAACAGAGAAGAAAGTGATATAAAAGAGTCTTTTTTTTTTTTTTTTAACAAACTCAGCACTGCTTTAGTCTTGTTGCTTTATTTACAGATGTACAAAGAATATGGATTTTCCCAGACTAACATTGCCAGACAAAATCAATTCCAGGTAGTAGACCACAGTTTCTCACACCTACTGCAGTCAGTGGCAATTGCAGTTAACATCAGATCTCAGACAGCAGCATGTGGAGGAATGAATGTATTGTATCAATTCTTTGAACTCAACAACAAAGTTATAGAGTTTAAAAAGAATGTTTATGACAGCACTAACACTCATATCCCATTCGTATGATACACCAACAGGAGAAGACTGTTAAAGATTATTTATTTTTGATAATAATCACTGGTGGATTTTAATTCAGTAATCCAGGTGGGAGGTGGTACATTTCCTCAGCTATGTGGGACAATTAGTGACACATACATTTCCTGGAGAGTAAAAGTCAGGCACATATCCATCTGTCTGCAACTCCAGGAGTCATGTTGGAGTTTCCGTCTTTCTGGGTCTGGATTTGAGTCTTTGAACGCAGGCTGCATTGCTTCATGATGGCAGGCAGCAAGAGTGTTCCTGGTTCGAGCCCCGGCTGGAAACTTTCTGTGTGGAGTTTGCATGTTCTCCCCTGTGTCTGGTTCTCTCCAGGTACTCCAGCTTCCTCCCACAGTCCAAAGACACGCAGGTTAACAGGTTAATAGGTGACTTTAAATTGCCCGTCGGTGTGAATGCCAGTGTGAGTGATTGTTTGTCTGTGTGTCAGCAATGTGTTAAACCCAGTGGTAGCTGGGATCGACTCCAATCCTCTGCAGCCCTGTTAAGAATAAGCAGTTATGGAAAATAGATGGATGGCTGTTTTATGACTCATCGTTTTAAAGTTGTTTGAGAGATACTGCTGTCATTATACTTTCCAAATTCCAGATTCCTGATTTACAACATGAAAAGATAACTTCTGTTTTGCCGATAGAGTGAACTTGAATTCACACAGCCGATGAAATCATGTATTTTTAGTCTCAGAGAGGCCAAATACAGGACAGCATCTGCCAACCATCCTCTCTACTAAACTGTCCTGCTGCTGCCTGATACCCTAATGAACATGTATCAAACCTTGGCTGAAAGCAGAGCTGGGATTAAATCATTGCAGTTAATTATCCTTTACCACATTTATTATTTCAGTCGCTCTGCGTTTTGTTTGACAGGACAGAAATAGTTCGCTCTTTCTTATACAAGTGGAAAATCTCACAGATGCAGCCTCCTTGCTGGCATTCCCACGGCCCAACTGTCAACAGTGTTCTTGCCAGCTCAGACCTGACAAACATCAGAATATAGGCTCGCAGCATTCAAAGCTGACTTTCATTTTTCATGCACCTCGTGTTCGACTTTTGGGAACGTGTCCAGAGCTGTTTCCTCGAACACACATTTACACCTACGCGCTGATCACGATCGGCAGTTTTTTTGCCTTGTAAAAATCAAGGTAATTAATAAAGCACTTTTTTCATAATCACGTACTTGTCAGTTTCGATCGTATTTTCTTTGGAGAGGCAAGTGCCTTGATCAACAAGCACTCTCAAGACGTGGGTGGACTCAGTAAGCTTTTCTTTACCAAACAGTCCTGCCAAAAATGAGAGATTTCTCTGCAACCTGCGAAGACAGCAGCATCAGATGAACATGAACACTCCAGACAAACAACATATTACCATGTATGTGTATTAAAACTCACATATAAAGAGTAAAAAAAAGTGTGTGTGTTCTTAATCACTATAGCATGGAGCAGCCACTGGCAGCAGGATAGAACAGACAGCTCCATAGTCACCCACATAATCCTTCATTATGGGTTAAAACAACAAAACATACTCTTATAGTCTCATTCGGGTGTTTTGGCTGTAGACTAACCAACTCTGAAATTAAATACATAAACAATATAGCAATACTATATGAGTAAGTATGGTCTTGCCTTGGCTATTTGAGGGGACAAACACATTTCACTCTCAAGATGGCCAACTGTAACAGTGTACACATTTAAAGAGGAGGCTATATGCAGCCCTTAGGGCACAGTGCATGGACAGAACCACAGCATCGAGCTTGAATAATTCAGCATGTGCGAAGCTGGGGTGTGCTAAGTGGGCACAATGAGATATAGCAAGAGGTTAAATGGCAAGAATTCCATTATTTTGTGCTAAATCATATTATAAAAGATACATTTCCTGTTTTTTTTGAAGGGATCCGATGCCCCCCACATCTCCAATTTCACTTCCTGCTAACTGTTAACTGTTGAGTGAGGGCAGTACAGCAGAATCAGAGAGTGTATAACTGCGGATGTACTGTGAGTCAGTCAGTGCAGGTTATGTGACATGGTTGTGATTTATTGCTTTTGACCCAAAAAGCTATCGTGTGGCTTGAATGGCTGAAATTATTATCCAGCCTGGACTTTACAACTATGTTTGGCACTAGGGGGAGCCATTCTGTTTGAAATTCAAAGGAGCTCTCACTGCAATACAGCAAGTGAAATTCTAAGAGATGTTTTTTGATGCATAATTTATTGAATCAGTGAACTGTGCTCGCTGCCGAGCTGTGTCCTGCTTTAAACGTTTAATGGGCTTGCAGGGTGCAATGCAAATATCAAGTAACCAAACGGGTTAGGACGAGTGTGAAAGCAGCATTTTAAAATCTATACGGAGTGATGGAGAAAGCAGATGTTATTTTTGAAGGTAGTGGGAACTGGTTTAGGCAAGCCTGTAGTGGAAAGGCAGAGAAATCACCTGCCAGCAAACCAGTGTAGGAGTAAGGAAAAACAGAGCAGCCCAGTCTAACCTCGCTCAGCATGCCTGGCACGTTGCATCAATGGGCACAAGCTCTGACCAACCTAATGCCACAGGAATACAGATCATTACCAAAATAACAGATAGCGAGTGAGGAGAGCGAGGGAGAGAGAGAGAGCTGACAGCAGATAATAGAAAATGTCTGAATATTAATTTCATGTGCAATGCTTCAGTTTTTAAATAATTCATAAATGACATGGCCTGGAGCAATGTGGTGAGGCTGCATGGGTTAAGCCTGCTGGGAAGGCAGCGAGGTTAGGAAATAATCTTGGGCCGATAGGTTGATGGAAACATGATGTCAAAAGTTTAGCAGAGGTGATCTTTCAAAAAGCCTCAAACAGTTGTGTTTGAAATTTAGCAGTCTTCCCTTACTAATCATGTCTTGAAGACAGGACTCAATAGACCTGGAAGTGAAGTGGCTCTCACTTGTTCTAGTTCCTGACAATAACTAAGTGGCCGGAAGAATGTCAACCAAGCAAGGTCTCACCAAGCATCTGTGTTTATATAATTTATTTGTCCAAATGACATTTAGGTATGCAGCTATTAATGCATTTATTCAGTGCATGCGCAGAATAGTTCCGACTTGGAAAATGCCTTTAATTGCTTTCATGCTGATGAATGACAGGAGAGCTTTTTGGGTCAGTACCAATATGAAGGTGGCTTACCTGGTTAGCCTAGCTTAGCAAGCACTGGGAGCAAGGGGAAACTGCTAGCTTGGCTCCTTCTGAAGGTAACAAAACCTCAAAACAAACTCAAGGAACTGCTCCACTGCTCCAGGCCAAGAAATAGTTCCTCACATAACCCTGTGTAAAACCATAACTTGTCACTTTTCACGTTGATATTTTGTACAGATTAAACAAATTAGATATAAAGTGTTAACTAGTGACATTTAAAGGTGCTGTTAGGTGGAATTTGTTACCTTTGGACAGAGTAAGGCTAGCTGTTTCCCCCCTTATCCCAGTCATTATGCTAAGCTAAGCTAGCTGGTTGCTGGCAGAAGCACATTTAGTCATTTTTAATCTCCTCGTGTGTCTCTCTGCAAGAAAGCGAGTAACTAAAAGTATCTCACACAAAACTATTTTAAAACTATATCTGTTTGTAATCTCAAACTATGTGTTTAATTTGAATACGTGAATCTACTTGCTGCTACATTTGCACATCACAGAAACACATTATTAAAACTGTCCATTGTGTGTGTTTACATGTTTCTTTGATGTATCCTGGTTTTCACTGCTACAAGAGTTAATTTTCCCCTCAGGGATCATGACATTTTTATCTTGCCATGGCTGCCTTACTATATCATTGCGCAAACGCCGCTATAAATAATCTTGACTTGACGTGACCTGTATAAAAATTTTAAAAAAAAATACCAAGCTGTGCTCATTTGGCAGCAAATCCAATTGGCTTGGACGCATAATTCAAATTCATATTATTTATCAAATATTCAGGAATAAAAACAACTGTTGGTTGATGGAAGCGGGGTGCGCAAATTAGAGCATCCAGCTCCTAATTACAGTCTGTTAGTCACTGGCTGGATCTCATATTCTTTCCCCTCAATTTCTTGTTTTGAGAGGGGTTTAGCACTTTATCAGACAGCTTACCATGACAGCTAGGCTGCGCTTCTGTCATTGTAATTACCTCTCCACCCGTGTGCACATTTGTCTCACTGGCTCATATTTTGCAACTTCAATCTCAATCCATTAACCTTTTTTAGGAGGGCTCTGGAGAAAGGAAAGGAGAGAGAGAGAGGTTCCTTTGTTACGTGCTGCACCCTTACCAAGATCCCTAACAAGGATTTTAATTGATCAAAGATCAAAACAGCAAAGAGAGAGTTGGGGGAAGGTCACAGCAAAAACACCTGTATGCCTTTTCATCTCCGCTTCAAACCTAATCACACCCAGAGCAGACAGTCACATAGTGTGCCATTTGCAAATTAGTTTTCTGGTCAGTCAGTCATCCAATGAAACATCAAGATATATATATATATAAATCTTTAAAATGCCACTGCTTGTGCTGGCTGCACCGCAATAATAAGTTGCTTCTGTTTACTCTAAAATGTTAATTTTAAGTGAGCTTTGCCTTGTAACTTGTTCAAAAGGTGTGATCGTCAGTTTGCTGCAGAATCTGAATAAGAATCTGCAGTGGAAGCATTTTTGCACCTTGTGCAGTATTGGTTTATCTGAGTCCTGGGAAAAATCCATTAAGTCCCTACAAGCACACACATTTTCTCGAGCTCACACACACACACACACACACACACACACACACACACACACACACACACAAAGACGATAAGGTAATGTCATTGTCATCTGGCCAGTCGATTAAGTAGATTAAAAACACATTTAGTGGCCGGTTGTGGCTCTGATGGCTTTGCGTGGGGGGGATAAATGGCACCTCCGCATACTCTTCTCCGTCCTCATTACCTGCTGGTGCTCGCCATTTTCCACCTACAGTTGGGGCACAATATAATATGCTGTAAACATCAGCAAAACCAAACGAATAACCAAGAAGCAGCAGATCTGTGACTCTATCACAGGCATCCAGATGTGTATTCACCTGTTGTAAAGCACGTTCCACAAATATATGTATATGTATATTTATGTTTTTACTTGTGTGCTCATGTGGCCAAGTCCATCTTGGATGTTGAGGTCCATTTTGCAGGTTTCCACAGACAGATAGACCAAGAGCCCTGGGCATTGAATCAATAGAGCGCTGAGCTACTAGACAGCTTGTTCAATTCCATTTCCTCAGAAAAGCCCCTTTTCCTATTACGGGAATTTCCTCTTATTTTCTCCCTTCCACCAGTGAGGGGAGAGATTGTGGAAAAGGATGGCAGGAAAGTACTTGAAATAAGTTCAGACATCCTATCTAAAGGTCGATGCAGGAGGCAGTCGGTTAGTGCAGACACCCGGAGAGGAAGGCTGACCGACTCGTTTGAAGTTAAGCGATGAGCTCGAGAACTGTTAGGCTAATTTCAGCTGACAGTCTTCTTTCCCTACGGTTGATATCTGAGTTGTTACTATTGTACATGCTAGGTCTTCATTCCAGGTCTCACTTTATTTCCAGCTGTCAGAAAGGAAGAAGCAGGAAAAAGCGCATACACAATTAACAAAATAAGACATCCTCTTCAATAAAACGGCAGACGACGGAATCCCATCAAAGAGGACACTGTGCCCAGAGGATATTAAAACAGGCAGATGATCTGCTGGGGAATCTCTCACGCTTTGGCTTGCCTCAGCAGATGACTACACCTCATTGTTATAGGCCAGCCCTCTATTTCCTCCTCTGTATCTCTCTTTGAATCTTGTGCATCGTTTCTTTTCATTCTCATGTGCATGCACACAAACATCTCTCTCCATCTCGCCCCCCTTTTCTCTTTTTCTCTCTTCTGGGCATGTGTCTGTGGGGAGCGCAGAGACGAAGTATATCTAGGTGTCTATCGACTCATGTGGTATTATTTATACTCTCAGAGCTGGAAAATATCAAACCTCCTTCTGTTTTTGGTAAAAAATAAAAATCTGGAAAGATGAAAGAAGCATGAAAAGATTGGAAGTTTGAGCTTTGAAACAAGTTTGTTCTGTCGGTGACTTTTAAGCTTTACTCCGTGCTTCATGTAAAACGTTGTTTGTTACAAGGTGTACTTTACATTAAACGTTTACAGTCTGCCTCAAGCTTAACATTTAACATGACATAAGCTCGGGCCGGCCTGTGTAAATCTCTCTGACTCCACACAAGGTTTGTTGTGTGATTTGGCATCCATTCAGGGCTATGAGGGCTGCCTCTGTTTACCATACAACACAAGTGTTAACGCACCTGCGCGCGCCATACAGAGGATGTCTAGTGTGAATTCATTTTCAAGGCCATAATCGTCCATTTCGAAGGAGGGACAGTGAATGGACTGTTTAATCACGGAGCCCTTCAACACCGGCCCGTAGCAAAGTCATCAGAGTGTAAATCACAGTGGAGCAGTATTGAGATACTTTGGGAGACAGACACACTGGGGTCATTCATGCCAGTTATAGTGGAAGCGTCACACAGAATTGTATGACGCAAAGCTAATATGAGCTAACATAGGGGAATCTGCAAAGGCCAAAATATGTATAAAGCACTGTATTTGTGCAGAATTATATCAGCATGATCACTTTTTGATTTGTGTTTTTGGCGATTATTTAATTACAAAATGAGTATTTAGTTCAATGATATATATGTAAGTAAATGTAACTTTAAAGCAGCAGTACATAACCCTGGAGGTATCGTCAGGGTTTCATTCACTCTCTGGTATTAACTGGGCATGCAGACTTTGAAAGACTTTGGTGTTTGCAGGGCATAAAGGCTGTAATGAAAGAGACCATTGAGGAGTTGTATGGGAAATGTAGGATCAAGAGTTCTTGGAGACACATACTAGAGACTAAAAGCTACGATATGCCAGCCCCTGCTGCTTTCTTTTACAAATCTGTCTCTTGTAAGTCCTCCAATTTTATGTGTGCAAATCAGTTATGTGTAAGTCACATTGAATCTCCTTAACTCCGTAACTGTGAATGGAACTTGGTCCAAATGCTTCTTGATGCTGATGATTCAGATTCACAACTTTTTTTTTTTTTTAAACATTTATCAGGAAAGAAAATCTATAATTGTTGAAGTCACGTCTTTGTGACTAACAGTGACCGCACGCTGGATGGAGACTCAAAGCTTCCAGATAATCCTGCACAGTCAACAAGATGATGTTGCCCATGTGCAGCTCAGTCTGTTTGGTGTTTTTTTTTTTTTTTCTGTCTAGTATCAACCATCTATTAATCACAAACCATCCAGTTTTGCTGTAACTGAATCAGACACACAGTCATGGATCAGATCAGTTAACTTTAGTCTGTTAGAACCGTCACCAAAGAGACGAGACTTCAAAGAAGACACAAACTGAGACACAGTCTCAATGTGAGTCCAAGTTCCTTTGGCCGAGTACGTCCAGGAAGTTAGTTTGGAAAGTCCACGCTGTCATCTGGTGTCCAGCAAAGTTTCTGTTCTCTATTCAGACTTCTCCTTTCGGCAGCGTCATTAGCTTAGATAAACACACATAACAGAGCTGAGTAACCTCATCTACCTCCGAGGCGAGACACTTACAGCGGTGCACAACAGGTGATTGAAAGGATTTTGGTCGTATGTGTGTATGTGTGTGCCACAAAAGGTTGCGTGGACGCAGCCAGGCAGACGTTCTTGGAGTTGCCTGGCAACCCTCTAGCCACAAAGAGGGGGAAGTGTGGTGTTTGTTATGACGCCTTATGTAACTGCAGGGATGGGACTGAGGAGAAAGAGTGAAATAATCCATCCTAACAACTTGTTCTCTTTATATTATCTGGGAAAACAAAATTGAAAGAAAGAAAGCTTGGACTGCGGTTACCCGTGTCAGGCATTCAAACACTCTCACTCTCACTAACTCACTGTTGCACTCAAAAGATTTATGGCTTTTGCTTTATATATTACGGTTTTATAGATTCACTATCCTATGTAATTAACCTATCCCTCACCCTTGGTGATGTTTTCTTTTCTGTAGGTCAGCACCAACTGTGCGCTGCAGGGTGGCATCCAGTGAAGCCATGAGAACCGGTGAACCTGCAGCGAGGGTTGGTTGGTGGAGGGGATTCTTCTCTCCCCCGCTTGCCTGCCTGGGGAGCCTGGAGCCTGGGATAAACACAGCCCTTGGGTACCCTGAGCTAGATCTGCCAGCAGTGTGGAAGATTATAACACCGGAGTAGAAAGAGAAGAAAAGAGCGGGGTGGGGATGAGAACAGAGAGCAGGGGGATGTGGAGGAGAAAAAAAAAGGAAAGCACAGAGAAATGGTGGGCAGCAGCTGGAGATGATTACGACTCCCAGGTCGGATCTCTCACCATGCTCCAATTCCCTCGTTCGCTCGTTCACTCGCTCACTTATTCACTCGCTCACACCTTAACCCGCTGCAGATGGATACCTGTGATGCACTGACATCCACACAGCTCTTTCCATTAAACTGAATAAGATATTTATGAGACAGGGTGGCAGTGAGTGAGTGAAAGACACAAGCAGCTATCCATGATGTAGATTGCATTCCGGGTCTGTTCTTTTGCTGTGAATATACTACACTGAAAACATTCAGGTGTTGAGATATCCCTGCAAAGTCAGAGAACACATTCTCTAGTTCGAAAATGAACATAAAGAAGGGACGCCTACTTACTTTTTTTGACTAGCCTCAGTGTAGAAAGCTACATGACATGTTTTATGGTTCAAGTTCTCTCTGAGTCAGTTTAAAAATTCATTTATTTTAAATTAACATTGGTTCAAATGACTATGTAATGTGACAGGAGGCCCTCAAACTCAAGAATTATCGCCTAACTCTACAGTTCCTCACAGATCTACAGAGCATTTTAGCTCCTTTAAGCTCATTATTTTGGTTTGGTTTGTTTTGTTTTTTTTCACAATTAATACGCAATTTAAAAAAAGTACCTGCCCCCAATTTTATACACCCAAGCTTTTTGCAGGCTAATATTAGCTTTGGTTAGCTAACCTTAGCTACATTGCCGTTTTACTTTAGGATGTCATGTTTTGAATGCTAATGTGGCATTACTGGATGTATAAACAGGCAACTGTTGGCTAACAAGTTCACCAATTCAACTTTATGATGTGGTTATAAATCAATGCTGTGAACAGCTTGTTCCACTGATCCCAAGTGGCCCAAAAAACAAATAAATACTCCTTTAATGAACTCCAATGGGTGAGGCAGGTATATATATTAAAAAAAAAGACATCCATATAAAAATAATTGCCGAAATAAACAAGTGTGTAAAACAGAGTACCAGAGAACAGATATTTTTCACACAGCTATAGTAAAGTGCTAAAAAAAAAATCATGAATTTTAGATTTGCTTCACTCAGCCAGAACAATATAAGGAGCCAGAAATTGATGGATGGCATGAAAACAGCAGGACGTTACATGTAAGTGTGCACGAGGAGAGCAAAACAAACAAAAGATAGCACATGTATTATACATGTCACTCTGCGCACATTCATTCAGTATTCAGTCAGTATGTTCATCCAGGCATCTTGATTGCATACTAATTTCCCACACTGACACAGCCCTTGCTGTGATCTCTGTCTGAGCTCTAACATTATTGCCGGGGGCCGCAAACAAAGATAAGTAAATCAGAGCTGCCTGGCATCCTGGCAACTCACCCCTGAGCTCGGAGGATTGGGTGAACAGACATGTTGCACAAGTACGAAAGAAGTAGTAGGATAAATGAAAGGAGCTGGGATCGAATGATTATTGGAAGGTGAAAGAGTGATGCTGGGTATGCACAAATGAGTCATAGAGCAGAGAAGAAAAAAAAAACCCAACATGTCAGGAACGATGAGCAAAAGCAGAGGACACATGCGGCTAATGATAGAGACAGAGGAATATAGTAATGGCTATGGGCAGTATTTAAATGAGTCTGTGTGGCGGTCCAGTGCACAGATTGACTGTGAATTATTACCACTGTGTGCTCACTGGAGCTGCTTGCCTGCTAGGCCAATGGGCGCACAGTAATCCAGAGAGACAGAAACAAAGAAAGGAGCGCAGAGAAGTAGAACAATCTGAGTACACCGTGTTTAATTACATATTAACTGTTTGTTCATATCGTCATTCATAACCTGCGGTGGACAGTACAAGTCAGGTTTAGCAGTACAGCATCATACAAGGTCTCGCTTAGCTTTACAAGTTCACTTAAACACGATGTTTTCATTGTTGACTCCCCAAAACGAATTTACACACAGAATTCTTGAGCAATGGCCAGAGGTGCGTATGAGCTCCAAATGAGGATGGCAGCTGTGAGCCTAAACAGAAAATTGTAGTAGTTTTGCTAAATACACAAATTATTTTTAACGAAACGATCCAAACGTAAGATCATCCCACATTCTTATAAATTTTGCAGCGTTGCTTCTCATCTTGTTTCACCCTGCCTCGCTATTTCCCTCCCCTCTGTTCTCTCTCTTTGGTTTCCTAACCTAGAGACAGGGGAGAGAGAACATGTGTGTGTGTGTGTGTGTGTGTGTGTGTGTGTGTGTGTGTGTGTGTGTGTGTAAAAAAAAAAAAAAGAGCTTGGATTTGTAGCAGAGCAGTTCAGTAAGGCCGTGGGCAGAAGCAGGGCACTCAGCCCCTGAGTCCCAAAACCATCACCTACTGCTGCCCTCAGCTAGAAACACACACACACACACACACACACACACACGGGAACTCATCAGCACACATATCTGTGTGTCTGCAGTTCTTTGGTGTCTCTGTTTACTCGTTAATATCTGAAAATTGTGACCTTTTGGCACATTAACAAGCTGCTGTTTATATTTTGAAATAAAAAACACACTGGTTAATTACTGCTGGTGCTGCAACTACTGCATGTTGAATGAAACGTTTATTATTTAAAAAATGTCAGTGATAGTGATTAAACAATTTTTAGGGTAATTATATTGTCACATTTCCTCCTTCCACAGTTAGGTTAGAGGTCAAGGTCAGAGGTTTGGGTTCAGGGATTGGATTGGATTTCTTGCTCAAGAGCACTTTGAGGCAGCTCTGGACTCTTTCTAATCATATCTCCACAGTTTCTTTAATTCCACTGCCATAAATTCATCCCAAATGTCCTAAAACAACACTTTTATATCCATCCATCCATCCATTATCCGTAACCACTTACTCTCATCAGGGTCACAGTGGTGCTGGAGCCTATTCCAGCTGATTTTGGTGAGGTACACCCTGGACACAAAGTCACCAGCTCATAACAGGGCACATAGAGACCAACAACAATTCACACTAACATTCACACCTATGGCCAATTTAGAGTCACAAATTAACCTGTTAAGTGCATATCTTTGGACTGGGAGGAAGCTGGAGTACCCAGAGAAACCCACACAGACACAGGAAGAACATGCCAACTCAGGCGACAGTGCTAGCACTTTTATATATGTTCTGTAAATTAAATGCACCATAGCTACACTTCAACAGTCAACCCTATGTGTTTTTTCTTTGTAATGTATCTCAGTTTCAAGTCGGCGTCATGTCAGAGGAAATAAAAGTCCTCCAAAGAGCAGATAGCTCATCTTCCTGGTGTGTTTGGGCTGCAGGTGCTTACTTGCGGTTTGTTTCAGCAGAATAATAGAAGCTTTTATTTTTGTTGGGGAGTAAACAGCTGGCTGAGGAAGCTTTCTCTTTTCCCACCTGGATACTTTGTTGGCCGCCTGGCCGCTACCAGCTAAAAGGAAACTCCATAAAACAGGCCTGGCATCGAGTCAGCACGGCTTCCCTGCGAAAAAGCTTAGTTATGTGTACCGTGTGATTTTTATTATTTTTTTTTTCTTGCCTTCGTCTGTGTCTGCATGTGAACTCTCTATCTGCTTTTATCTCCGCTCTGCTTAAATCTATACTGCCTTTCTGTCTCGCTCTCACACTGTCTGTCTCTCCCCATGAGTCTGTTTTCCTTCCTCCACTTATTGATTCTGATTTCGGCACTAACACAATGTTTAAGGGAGTGTTACTTCCTACTGAGGCAGCTGGGCGTTTGTTTGTGTGCATGTGTTTTACACTATATGTTTGTGGACCCCCCCCCCTCTGTCCCTGAAAGAGACGTGAAGATATCAGTACTTGTAGCTTGTTGACACTGATCTGTCTAGTTGCAGATAAAAAAAACATGGCTGCCTTTTTAGGCTATTAATATCATTTTGGCATTGGCAATGGGATTTGACTGGTATCTTACTGTTAACATGTTGTTAAAATACATCTTTCTGGGGGGAAAAACGACAAGCATGGCTCCAATCCAACCCCCAACCTGCCTCATGTATAATAAAGCCTTAACTCTCTCCAGAGAATTGCTAGGGAATTCATAATTTTCCAGTTTTCTCCTCCTGCAAGGTGCTTTTACCACAAATCCACCCTGGTAATATATGCAGCCAACACAGAGATCAAAGATACATACATCATGTTTTGGTGTGTGCATTCGAACATGTATGTGAGCTGCTAACAGGCATGTATGCGTATCTTGAAAAGCACCGTGACTAGGCCCCAGGCAAGAGGGCAAGGAGTATGTGTTTTGATGTCAGATTCCTCTATAGTTTGTGCAGCCTTCATGCGGTCGCATTATGCGGCTCCGTCGTGAAGGTGAATCAATCATGTGATACCTCAAAACCCTGCCAGTTTGTGCCTACTGACCTTAACTAAATACAGCTTTGCATAGCATGTTGCAAGTCGTGCTAGCACACCGCTACAGGGCTAAAAATAAGTCAAATGCGTGGCTTTATCACATACAGCGTGGGTGTGTATTTAAAGAAATACTTTGACATTTTGGGAAATAGGTTTATTCACTTTCTTGCAGCGAGATAGATAGAAGATCGATGCCACTCAGCTGGTTAGCTTGGATTAGCATAAAGCGAGGAATCAGGGGGAAACAGCTGCCCGCCCTCTCACTAGCACCTCTAACACTCACTAATTAACACAGCTCCTTTGTTTTAATCTGCATAAAAGCCACAGTGTGAAACTACAGTTTGTGGTTTTATGTGTGGGTCTTGTGCAAGACTGTTTTTTGGATTTTTGCCATCACCATCAGCAGCAAAAACTCCAGGAAGTCACTGTTCCCGGGCAGGAACTAGCCTGGCCCTCATAAAACTGCAACTTGTTGTTTGGAAATACGCTTCTATTATTAAGTATTATTATGTACAGTGAAGAGGAATTTAGCTTCCCAAGATCTGCTAGAAGATAACTTCTATACTAAAACGTATGCTCAGACTCTGACAGAGAAAACTTCCCAACAGAATGTTGTATCAGCTAAACAGCTTGCTTGACATGGAGGTCCACAAAATGTGTTGTTAAGTTTTGGATCCTCCACAACTTATATGTTTACCCATAACACCACTCTCTGCGTAGATAAACCAAATATGTAGAGCATTAATAAGACAGACAGTTAATAATAAGTGCTGGTAAGCAGATGTTGTTGCCTAAGGACAGAGCCAGGCTAGCAGTTTCCACCCTCTTCACACTTTTTATGCTAAGCTAAGCTAAGCTAAGCTAAGCTAAGCTATGGCTGTAGTCCAATACCTAACAGACAAATACATGAGTGGCGTCAATCTTCTCATCTAACTCTCAGCAAGATAGCAAATATATGTATTTTTAATTGAACTATTGCTTTACTGTATTATCCAATGAGTCTGTATTATATTGAGTATTTATACAAATGCATGTGTTACTAGAAAAAAACTGATATGTGTAAATCAAACTTCACCGCTTTATCAGTTTATTACCAGAGTTCTATTGAGGTGTGTTGTACCACTTCCTGGCACTGCACTGCGCTGCACTCATTTTATTGATTTGGTCTTCATTTTAGAGTGCCATATGTCATGTTCACTTAATAATAGAGTGGGCTGAGCGTTCCGTGAAAAATTGCAGCAATCATGGCGGGGTGCTGTTCGGAAATAGAGCAGACTGATGTAAGAAACCGAGCCAAAGGGCTTTTAAAGGTTATGTCATCGTTTGTGACAGTTGGAGGAGAAAAGAATATCCACTGGGACCGGGATCTGTCTGTCAGACGAGAAGACGATGGCGGGAGATAGAGAGACACGGAGAAAGAGAAGCAAATGTGTTTGAGTGAAATAAGATGATCTAATAAAGGCAATGATCTCAACAATAAAAGAACTCGAATTGTTGCTTTTTATCTCCTGGATTAAAGGTTGGGCTGTCATCCACAGTCTGCAGAGGTGAAGCTGTAGCATTATATTTTTTCGAAGTTTTAATATCCCTCCAGGGCACAAACTGTGTTTTATATATATATATATATATATATATATAAACAACTCAGAAACACCGAAATAAATTGAAACTCTGTTCAACCAACAACAGGCATGTTGGACACAATCTATTTACTTCCCCCTCAACGGGATGTGAGAACAGAGATTGGTCTGTCTGGATTAAACATACACTACCTGAGGTGATAAATCACAATCATGGGAACAAAGCCGCTGTTCCCATTGTATATTTCTGCAGGTGCCAGTGCGTCTGCCTGCGCGTCACGCACCTACCTGCTAGAAACGGTCATCTCCCCGCCTTGTAGCTGTAGTAAAGCAAATAGTAAACCATAAAATGACACACAGTGCATGCTCTGGCTGCAGAGGACACATGACAGTCGAGGTTTTAAGGGCAGCAAATCAAATCATGAGGAGCAGACGAGCTCGACTCCGAAAGCAAAGGCGCAGGGCCTGATATCCAGCTGCCCTGACATTTGGAAGAGAAGGCTTTTTGATGTGGGAGGCAGAATGGAGCTGTGTTTGTTTTCCTGTCTCTCTGTGCTTCTGCAAATCTGTCCAGAGCTGTCTTTCTCTCTCCGCCTCTCACTGCACGTCTGTCTTCGTTTCTGTCAGTTTCATAATTTCTCTCTCTCTTTCTTGTGTTTTTTTTTTAAATATATATATATATATATATATATTTGATATTTCTGTATGCTTGAAATAGGCCCTGTGTTGTGAGTGTTGCTTGTGTGTGGATATCTCTGTATTGCACTCCTGTCTGTGAGTGAGTGGAGCAGCAATTCACAGACGCCCACCCCCCCCACCCACCCCTCAACTCACTGTCAGAGGGTTATCAGAATAAAGCATGATGTGTCTCCCACTGAGCCACCGAGCTTCCCTCCACCGCCTTTCATCTGCGCCTTAATGCAACAGCGCTAAAAGGACATCCACGCACATATTCATTTGAAATGGTTTCCCAGTATGTAACATTCATTTCCCACCTCCTTTCTCCTACTCGTAACCCCCCGATTTCTAACTTGAATAATCCCCTTTCGGGAACATTTAGCCTTGTGCAAGATGCAAATCTCTCCCGGTGTTAATGAATGTTGATTTTTCAGTGACAATTATTTGGTATCGACGAGTGTTGATTGGAGTGTTGTTTGCTCGCTGAGAACCGATACGTCTCTGGGGTTAGTGTTTCGAAAATGACCAGAAAAGTGTTCGCTTGACGCTAGCGATGAAACATAGTGCTGAATTTAAATTCTGAGTTCAATTAGGATCGATTATTTCACTGGGTTAACGGAGAAAAGCACAGAGTGCTCCTGTCAGGGCGTTGAAAAAAAACGATGCTTCATGTTAAAATTCATGATTTCCATTCACATTATGTTGCCTTATTGTTTACAGCTGCGCAGCACAAAGACCTGTAAGTGATATATGTATACAACATGTGAGACAGGATTCCTGATTGAGCTTCCCAAGGCTGTAAATCCAGGCTGCTTCATATCCTGCTGTGATTTGTAATTCTGTTGACTTATCTGTCCAGATCAGTCTTTCCTGTTTCTGGTTTTGCTGACAGGCCTAAGCCACTCTATAGTTCACACGTGCACCCTCGCATACACATATAAGAATAGCGATAAGAATAGCCTCTATTTGTGCAGTGTCTTTTTAAAGAGCTTGAAACATGGATGCAAAGAAAAGCCGAAGAAATTAGTCATTGCCAATGTGGAGTAAGTGTCAAGCAGTAGAAGAAGTGGTTGGTTTTTTTTTTCTTTCTTTAGCAGCTGACTTAGAAGAACTGGAGGCTGTCAGATCTTCCCACCAGCGTATGAGCTCACCATAATAATAATAATAACGAAGATAATCACATAACGCCGGAAATCTCAGATCCTAATCATCGCCAAAATGTAATTAACTGATCCGCTGACCTTCGGTTATCTGTCCAGCAAATTTCAGTTAAATAAAACATGAGCAATGTAAGACAAGTTTATGAAAAAATGTACTAATACGTAGCTATCTGACAAAGTTTAAGAGCCCCGATTGCCAATCAGAACAGCATAAATGTGATGCGAACGCTCACACATAAGCACATAAACGTGTTCTCACATAGCTTTTCGCACACCATCTTTGCTGTGAGAATATATGGCATAATAAAGTCTATATTACGAGCAGAGAAATATGGAAATTTTCCCTGGCTTGCGCCCATTTCTGCAGAAATGTTCTCACAAAGCGATAACCTGCTGACTTTAAACTAAATCAAAGCGTTCGCAATTACAGTATGTAATTTCAGCCCCTCAGGTTGATCGCACTGCGTGTTGTCACAGGTGTCACGGGCTACAGTTAAATATGTCAGCGTGTTTTTATGTTATTAGACCACGTAAACACGCAGCTGTGGTAATCACACCCTTCGTGGCCTTTTTTTATGCACCGAGGACCCTAATGCATCAGAAAAGCAGAAATTATCAGCTCACCCGCTAGTGAATCTTATACACCACCTCTTTATGTGGATTACAGGGTGTAGGTGGGGCGGCTACACTCATCGCAGCACAGACTGCTCCTCGCACCAACACCCACAGACCAACAGGCTGGTAGGACAGCTAAACATCAACCAGAAAAGAGCAAACAGCACTTAGCTGGGAGCTGGTCAGGCTATACTGCCAGTCTGTTGTTTTGCAGATATGAGTAAGTCGGATGACTAAGCATCGAAACAAAAGATGGCATGTTTGCACACTGCTAAATTTGGACTCTTTACATGTTATTTCATCCGGCGATGAATCTTTAATTTGAATAGCAGTCGAAACGAGTGAATCAGATCAGGGAGTTGTGTGGTCCACAGCTCTTCTTTTAGCTGAACCCTGCGTTAATTATTCTTCCCTTTATCAAGTTTCTTTTTGCTGGGTTTCCTTTCTGATTCAATTCTGTATAAATGCTGCTGTTTCCTTAGAGCTTCCGTGCTTGTGCTGATAAATATCCAGTTCTACTTCTGTATTCCTAATAACTATTTTTTTACTGATGCATCTTGGGAAAGGGATTGTTTTTGCTGAATCACCAAAATATGAATGTTTATACAGTACGTGCAGCAGAGTGCCGTAACTGGTTGTTTGCTAACCCTCCTCCCTAGTTACCGCTTCCAACGCCTGTCAAACTTATGCAATTTACAGTGGCACATTTACAGCTTGATTTTTTATTAATATTCCGAAACAATACATCCTTGATGTCAGAAACTGGTTGACAAAAGCTACTTCTCTTTTCTAGCTGCCAACAGTTGATTTGCAACTGAAACGACAACTGCCTCTAGGATTTTTTTTTTTTTTTAGCATTTGTAGCCAGGTAGCTAATTTACATAACATGTGCTTCAATTGCTGGCTGAAAACATCGACTAGAGTTCAAAGATAACTTGTTTTAAAACAGAAACTCTTTAAAGGGATCTTACATGTGTCATTGATGACTACACATGGTATCGTGCTAAAAATACTCAAAAGTTACATGGCCCAGGCAAAAAGTCAGCATCCTTGCTAGCTGATGATCAGTGTAGAAGACATGGAAATAGAGGAACTGCTCTTGTTTGGCAGTGTAGAGCTACTTAGTCTTAGGAATAAAGTATGACAAGGAAAACTATCAGACCAGAATGCTTATTCACTCTAAAATAACCCCACAGAGCCTTGGCTAATGTTATTTAATGCATAACTTAACAATGTACAAAGTTTTTCCCCGTACCACCAAGAGGGTCTGAGGTGCTCTGAGGTGATCAAAGAGTTGACTCTTTTAATTTGTATCGGGCTATTAATACTTGCATTAGCAGTGTTGATTTTATTATTTGTGATATAACAGAGCGTAAACTCACTGCAGGTAACTGTTTCTTGACTTAATCCAAGAGGTTAGATGTGTAGCTGGTTATGTATCTTTGCAAGTTTGCTCCCCCTGTTTGTAAAACATAACCAGGTGCCCATGGCAACTACTGTAGATAAATGCTAACCTTTACATTATACAGATATACACTTCAAACCATTTCTTATGCTTTTCCTCATGTTTTTTTTTGAAAGGCTGACTGAGAGAAACTCCTTAAAGCTCTTTCAATTAAAGATATTTTGTGTATGTGTGTGTGTGTGTGTGTGTGTGTGTGTGTGCTGTCAGCTGATGAAATGAAACATGTATGTGGGTCGTGGGTAGGTGTGGGGAGGGGACACATTGCCAGGGATTGCTTTCAACTTGCTAACAGATACAGCCATTTATGACAGCCATCTGTCCAGCATGTATGTGTGTGTGTGTGTGTGCATGTGTGTGTGTGTACACACACTCGCAGGCACAATTATGTTTTTGCTGGTGGGTGTTGGGTCCAGGTGGCTGGATACTGTAATATTGCACCCACGGTGTGCAACAGCACGGGGGGACGTGGGTGCCCAGCAGAGCATGTTAGTCATAAAAATGCATTCAGAGATGCCCGGTCTGGGGCCTGCACTCACCATGAACCACAAACTGAAACCTGAGAAAAATGTGGCGTTTAAGATTACAACCCATCTCGGTAATATGAGTCAAGATAAAATGTTTTTGCTGACCGCATCCAATACAGTCAATGGAACCTGGACTGGTACACTCATATTGAATGGATTTTAAATCTGCAAAACAAATATTGATACTGGACATGGCATGCTGAAATGAATGGAAAATATAGAATAAAGTAACCCTCAAAGAATCTCAAAAACTATTGCATGATTTGGAAAATACTGTAGTAAGTCGGCACAAGAAAACACTTGTGTGCATTTTAAATGACCTCTTGTGCTTCTTTTTTAAAAGAACTACTCACTGGGAGTAAATCTGTACTTGTTAGTGTTTACCCAAAGCAGAAAACCCAAGACGGTCACGAACTAAAGGACCACTCACAATCATACAGCGCCGTGGGACAAGTGTTTAAATAAAAATGTCTTGATTGTTACCACGGTGGGAGATGACCACATAAGAAATTTTGTGTGGGGCTGGAGAGTGTTCAAAGACGTCCTGGAGGCAAAGCGGATGAAAAAGACCACTTCATAGGCTAAAGCAGTTAACAAATGGCCGAGCTGCTCCTTTTAAGTCCACTTGTTGATATCTTGAAACAAGATCAGGGTTCAGATCCCATGGGCATCAAAGATCATGTTGAAAACTAAACCGCTTTGTGCCTGAAGGAGGAAGGATTTCTTTTCAAAGGTAAAAAGGAGGTGGAAACTCGAATTAGTGGCATATAAAAAAATAACAGTATCTTGTATCTTGTTCGTAGTAAACGTTTCAGGTGTATCAGAGAAGCGGTTAAACTAGATAAGAGAAAACTGGTAGGGGGAAACTCTTTACTTTTCAGGCTTTGATTCCCACGGTGAACGCTCACAGGTGACAGCATCCCTTCCTGTAGTGCAAATCATATTTCAGTGCTTCTGAATGTGGTTTTGCATATCAAACCAATGAAAAACCATCCATGGCGTGTTGCTTGTTGATGCTGAGGAGGCAGACGGAGGAGGTCTATTTTTATATCCAGCCAAAACAAGGTTTGAAGCAAAGGCCCGGAGAGGAGGAAAAAAGTTGAGCTGATTCGCTGTTCTCATCCAGAGTCTATAAGATCTGCAGATGCTGCTGTATCATTCATGTTGTTCAGCTGGAGACTATCAAGAATAATGCTCAGATATCTGATGTAGCTTTTTATTGGTTTTGGGGGACTTGTAGCAGCTGTGGCTCAAAGGATGGAAATGTGGGTTGGTTGGGTTGTGCAGACATTCATGGTCCCTAAAGGATGATCCCTGCTGACTTTTTCTCTATCGTCATCATGAGACTGACATTTGTGGTGTTAAGTGAAATGGCTCAATAACTATTGCATGGATTGCCATTTAATTTTGTAAACACATTCATGTTTCCCTGAGGATAATTTTTGTCATCCCTTAAAGGTACAGTGTGTAATTTCTGCCACTAGGGGTCTCGCACCTCAAAACAGTAACAAAAGACGTAATGTGAAGACATTGTAAAGTTACATGGGATCATGGCAGTTGTTGTCTTCGTTGTTAAACAACCAACACTGCCAATGAAAATATGTTCACAGACGAGGTAATATGTATTATAGTTTCATTCATGTTGCACGTAGTCACGTTCACTAACTTCCATCCTCACTCTCTGACGTGTCCCATGTTTCCCCGGAAGTTATAGCAATGAGGGGTGACCACATGAAACACACCATTACCTTGAATAAGTATGTAACATATCTAGTCATTCTTACGTATTTTAATGCAGAGATGTTACATGGTAACATGTTTCACCAATGGCGCACAATAAACTACAGTTCCCATACCGGGAGTTGAACACGGGCCACCTGGGTGAAAACCAGGAATCCTAACCACAACTACTGCTGCTTCCTATTTCTGTTCCTTTGTTCTCAATTTAACAATTAAGGTCAGGATTCACTTCCGTTTCTTCTTCCATTTTCATTGGTTTTAAACATAAACCATGCATCTACAGTATGTGTGTGTATTCATGCATGTGTGTATAGACTCACATGTTCGTGTGCATATGAGTGTGCTTTTATGGGTGGATTATCCCCATAAGAAGGCATTACACACGATACAGGAAAAGCAAATCCCTTTCGAATCTACAGTAAACGTGCCAATACTGTAAACATGCTGTCTAGGAAAAGCAAAAGTAATCACGGCCACCATTTCTATAAGAACAGCCGTCATCAGAGGTATTGTAAAATTCAGTCTTCGTATGGTAGAATATACAGAGAGGAGTGTTTTTCTTGTAAGACACAGCCTATTTTCATGGCTATATTTAGAGGCCTGTTTCCACTGGAGGTGAGGATATTGCCTGCTGCGCGTGAGCTGAGGGAGGCATATGTTTTTCCCCCCATCTGACCTACACTTCCTGGTGTGAATTAAATCAAAGCTGAGAAGTGCTGAGAAGAGGTGATAGGCAGTGGTCTCTTGAGATAAGCCAGTGCCATTTTGGCTCCAGCTGGACAGTAAAGTAAATCAGCCTTGTGCAGTTTGACTTTTTGACAAGTAAACTGACTGTAGTTACAGTCAGATGAAGCCCAAACGGGGCCTGTAACTAAGGGGGAAATGAGAGGACATGAAAAAGAAATCAGGATTGTCCCTAAACGAAACCTGAAAGCTCTACTATGACTTTAAAATGCATCGCTGCCCTTGGCGTCTCACGTCACCTTTGTTAGATACAACTCGTGTATGTTGCAAAAGCGATGGAGTCCTGGCTGAATCTTAAGCAACGTACAAATCTCTTCTCTTCACCCGAGCCAATTTTGATTTATGCGTCACAGATGTTGGGTTTATTTGTGGCTATGGGCCATCGATGAAAAGAGACGGTTGGTGGTTGAGCGGCGGAAATGCTGAGCAATCTTCAGATCCCATCTGGGCTAGACAGTGGAACTGTCTGTGGCAATGACCATCTCCATCTTCCCTCCATCATCTTCAGTCGTACTCCCCAACCATGACGCCCTGCAGATAACATATGGCTCCCACTGATGAAACTCAAAGCAAACATTGAAGAAATAGACAAGGGGATGAGAGGAAAGAGAAGGAGAGATGAAGTGAAGAATGCTCGACCTGTTTTCCGTCCACCTTGATAATCCTTTCACAGTGTGGTCACTGAACAGATATGCCACCTCTGATCCCTCTCCTTCCTTTTTTCCCCCCATCTTCAGCCCCTCAGCTGGCACTTCATCACTCTCTGTCAGTCTGAGGCTTACAGTGTCACATGGTTTCACATCACAGACTTCAAAAGGATGGTAAATTTGTCGCTAAATATCCTGAAGATTAGTGTTTTAACCCACACCGGCACCAGTGGCATCAGTCGATCTGTTGGTCAGTCCACAAGTTTGGTCCAGACTGACGTATCTCAGCAACTAGTGCATTGTTGTCATCAAATTCAAGAGGATGAATCCTACTTACTTCCCTGACTTTTCATCTAGTGCCATTATCAAATCAAATTTTTTGATTCACCCAATGATCGCAAATGCTAGCAGCAAATGTTAGCAAGTAAATATGTTTAGCACTGTAAATATTACATCAAGTGAGCTAATATGCTAAACTAAAATGGTTAGCATTGTAAAAAATACGTTTAACATCAGCATTTCAGTATTATCCTTGCGAGCATGTTAGCATGTTAACATTTTGTTCGTAGGCCTCACATAGCTGCTAGCATGGCTGTAGTAGCTTAGCCTTATTATGCTACTGGTTGACAACATAAGAACAGTTTAAATGTATTTTTGAGGCGCTGATAAAAAGTTCTTTGTTATTTCAAGTGCCTCGAACAAGTCAGTCTCCATAAGTTTAGGTGAACTCTTTCTTCTGAAACCTGGAATCGTAAGCTAACAGTAGCGTCAGTAGGAAAATATACATTGCCATTTTGTGTGAAACACAGGTCAGACAATAAAACACTACATCATTTCAGTCAGGCCACATTTAGCTGTAGGCAGACAGCACCTCTGTCTGTCTTATCTGCCCCATTCCTGTTTTCATGTTTTCCTCTATCACGACCAAACGGCTATGGCAGCCCAAGTTTATGCTGTGATTCACTGACGTTAGAGCGATGTTAGTCTTGTTTCCACTTTCTAAAAGAGCACACTGGCTCCAGTCTCCCGTCCTCGCAGGGATGAATCCATTGGGTTTCTGTCTTACATTGCTCCCCGTGTTATGATTTATTCATATGTAGAGTAGAACATTCCCCCACGCCACACCCTATACCCACAACCCCCCCACCTCTCCAATCAGAAATATCGAAGGAGGCTTTACAGGGATGAATATGTGCAATGTGGAAGCACGCTGTAAAATGAATCAGCTCGTCCGGTTTTAAATTAAATGTTTTTTTTCTCCACGATATTTACTCTACATTTTATATAATTGTTTACAGTGAGAGAGACAGGACAGATAAGAAAAGGCAATGACATGCAACCCATGATGCTCTCAGCACGCTGTATGTATTTTAACCTACAAAGCCAGCAGCGAGCCTCGGGTTGCTTGCTTTTTCATGGCACATACATTCATAATTCACCATGTAAACTACAAAGGTGGATGGGTAAGTGGACATGCGAACTAGTGATGAGACAGAGAGAAAAGAGAGGCACATTTGACACTTCAAAGCATTTTAATGCACCATTTGCAGCATGGGGAATGAACATGTATTAGAATGGGGTTTTCTTTTTTTTAACACAAATCCTTTGTACTCAAACACAACACCGGCTACACCCAGACAGATGATGGGAGTTAGTATGGAATGACAGAAAAGAGGGGATGTGGGGGGTGTATGGGTGATATGGACGTATTAGATGGTGAGGACAGCCGGCTCATAAAAAATGTGTGACATTGGGTGTGCATGCACTCACCCCACATGCAACACAGGCATGTACAAACCCAGTCTCTCATGCACACACACACACTCTCTCGCTCACACACAAACACACCCACACCTACACACTACTCTTTCATTTTTGGCTCCAGTTTCCCTCTCATGTTGTAATCATATATATTTTTCATGCACTAGTTGTCCCAGTAGAAGGCCAGTGTGTCCATGAGAGGACGCGCCACTGTTACAAGGTCATGTTCCTCTTTCTTTCTTTCTTTCTTTCTTTCTTTCTTTCTTTCTTTCTTTCTTTCTTTCTTTCTTTCTTTCTTTCTTTCTTTTTGCTAACAGAAACAAAAAAATCTGTGATGGCTGCAAAGATCCTATGGTATATATTCACATCTTCACTGACGTCACTGAGTTCTACTACAAGTCCCAGAATGCATTGCTCTCACTTCTCGCTGCGCTGGCGGAGCCGTTGCGTTCAAATACTCCTCGGGATTTCTTACTTCCCATTTTGTAAATCTCAGCTGCCACTTGCAAACTCAAGTGTTGGTGGTATTTAATAATAAAAAGCTAACACCAAGCTTTATGTGACATTTTATATGTATATACAGTATTTAAGTGCTTGACCTGTGCATTGATTAGGCTATTTTAAAAGCTGTGTGTCAATTCTGACAGGCCTGTTAGGTCACTCTTATGTGCACTGTGCTAATTTTGACACAGTAGTGTTGTCTCAGTTCAGGTACAGCCGTTGTGCACTGACTGGAAATGACATTTTATCTCTTCTTCTTCTGCGTTGAATTGTAACTGTGTGGAGTATTAGCACCAACATTTGACTGCCAAAATATGAATATAAAACATATATACAATTTACATTTGTATATTGCCGTGTTCACCGCAACCACTTCAGCCTAAGCAGCTTCCTCTGATGCCATTTTTACATGGTGGTGGTCCCTCCCCTTCCGCAACGGAGCCATAAATGACAGCATGCTGTGAATGCACTCATGTACTCAAAAAAGCAATTGAGTGACTGAGACACAGCATTACACAATGTAAATAAAAGCTAAAGAAAAGCTAAAACTGGCCAATATTTTCAGAGCTTGCAAACACTCTGGAGCATATAGGTGCTAAAACAAGTTTAAAGTTTTCAAGATTTATGTTTTCAGGTTTATTTATCATATGCAGGTTATGAAATACAGAATATAAAATATACTACTATAGAAAATTGTGTGTCTGTGTGTATTCGTATAATGCAAAATATACTGTGTGGTTGTGATATTTAAGTATTGCTGTATAAACAGATCATACTGAACACACTATATAAATAGGATATATTACACTACTGAAATACTGATTGTGGTAAGAGTAAAGTCACACATTGGCAGAAAGATTAAAGTGACAGTGTTTTAAAGCATTGCACAAAAAGAACTAAAGGATAAATTAACAAAAAAAAAAAAAAATACAATTTAAACACCAGATATACTGGTACAGCTCCACCCACTCAGGAAATTACATGCCAATCTAAAGTAATTTCCCCCCAAAGTGCGCTGACCTCTGTGATACCCAAATTTCCGACAGCACTGGAAGGCAGCACGTCTCCGTACCACTACGAGCAGCAGCAGCAGCAGCAGCGGTATCATCGGCGGCGGCGGCGGCGGCGGCGGCGCTTTCTCTCTCTCTCTCTCTCTCTCTCTGTGTAACCTAAACAATGACTCCTACTACAGACCGGAGGAAAGCACGCCAGTAGAATGCGTTACACAGCACCTCAAACCTGCGTTTCGCTGCTATTCCGACTACTCACTTAAATGTACCGACCGTAAACATGTGGATACCTACGGAACATGAGAAATACGGCGTCGGTAAGTTCATTTATTTATTCACCTTTATGCTCCGCTGTCCTCTGCTGCGTTCACTCACATTCAGGCTGCGGGGCAGGCATGGTGCCTTCAAGCACTGCGAATGTGTATGTTTTATTTAAATGTAACGGGAGGGGGGGGGGGGCAGCCAGCATCGGCTGTCTTCATCTTGACTGCCACATTGCAAAGCATAGGGTTTGTCGCTGTGACCCCCCCATGGTTTGCCAAAATGAGCAGCCACATTTTGCTTCTTTTTTGTTGTTGTTGTTGTTGTTGTTGTTGCCCTCCTCTTGCATTGTCCTGGAATAAACTAGCGGGGACTTGTATTTGTTTATACAGCATCTGTTAAAATGAGGGTGCTTGCCACAGTCAGTCAGTCAGTCAGTCGGTGTGTGTGTGTGTGTGTGTGTGTGTGTGTGTGTGTTTGGCTGGCAATTCTTCGAAAGATGTGACTGAAAAAAAACCAAAAAAAAAAACCAAAAAAACAAAAGAGGGGTTTGTTTCAGTGCATCTGGGATTCACATTGCAGCGGACCTTGCAAGGTCCTGGAAATGTGTGTATCCTTCATTGCATTGTTCCAGGCTGTCGGAGAGAGAGAGAGAGGGAGGGAGAGAGAGAGAGAGAGAGAGAGAGGAGGAGGGGGGGTGCTCTCTCTGGATCAAACACTGAAGTGAGACAAACAAGCGACAACAACGTAACCGATGCCAAATGTAGAGAGGAGGAAAGAAAGAAAAAAAAATCCCACACAGACTTTGTCTTGTTGGTGTGGTAGGAATTTCTTCTTCGGGGTCTCATTGAGATGCGGCCGCTGAGAGGCGGTTTAAATGTCTCATAATTATATTCCCCAGAGATATTGGTCTGCTCTATGTGTGTGTGTGTGTGTGTGTGTGTGTGTGTGTGTGTGTGTGAGATGGTCTCTCCATGAGCCCACAGCCTCAATGAAAACGAGCCAATAATCATTTTGTAATCTGTGCGAGGATGCCAGGAAAAAGTGGCCGCCTCTTTGGACGCTACTGTAACACTGATAACACCTACACATGTCCCCTTATTCCTTATTCCTTAGTTTGGCTCCTAGGCTTGTGTAAATTTTGCTTACTGTCCAAGTAAAAGGTGCCACCTGACCTGACCTGAGATCAGTGAAGCCCGGTGAACCAGGAGCTAGCCTTTGGCCTCTCTGTGTCACACTCCTGCAGCCTGGTCACCTGACTACATTTCCCCCTTGGTATGCATTTGTTTCCCTTCTCTATCTGTGGAAGTGTTAAAGACCTGACCTTAGCAAGCGGCTACCTCCAGTGCTGGGAAATTTGCCCTTTGAGACGGGCTGCAGAAGTGACTCAGTCTCCATAAGCGCCTATGTTAAAATGTCCAACTTCACAGCGGAATTAAACATGTTTACAGCCTGGTTCAGGCAACGATTTTTGGTCTCTATAGCTAATTTCCCTGTCCATGACACTATGAGGGGGTGAATTGTTTTTAAACTCACCAGCTCAGATGATATTAAGGCCTAACATTGCGCATAATTAACAGCGTGACCGCTTGATTGACAGGTAAGTGTCGTTACAGATGGCTTATTCGAGCACCCAGGCATTATTCAGCCCGCCTCAGGTCTGCCGGTGATCCATCCAGGTCTTTGCTGATATTTAGATGAGCCGGTAGACGGAAGAAGCAGCGCATCCAATATGGCAGCGCCCAGCGTTGCATATTTCCGGCTTCCAGGGTTCCATATTATGATAAGGCAGAATAGATTAACTTCTTAAACCCGCTCCCTCTTGTCAAAGATCACATGAAGACATTTATTTTGAAGGCTAAATACTCACCATTGTCCCCAGACTGCTAGGGGGAGCCCAGTTAATTGGATTAAAGGCTTCCCGGTGCCAGTTTTGTTCTCAATAACAGCAATATGACTCATTTAATAGGCTGTGATTTATTTTTTTTAAGATATATTTTTTGGCAGCAGCGCGTTTCTTTTGTGGTCTGAGAGTCCTTTTTTTTTTGAGGAAGGAACTAGGACATTTTCCTGTTGTGAAATTCAGGTTACATGATACACACACACACACGCACACACAGATAACTTTAATGTGTCAGCTTCAGCAGCAGGTAAAGTGTTTTTGGTCTTTGTTTGGACTTCACATTCCTCACAGGTGTCTTTCTGTCTAAGTGGAGACTTTAGAGGTACTATTGAGTACTTTAAGGGGTGTCATGATGGACGGGTGATGTTACCAAAGGATTGTTCGGTGAAGCTAAAGTGTTCTGAGCCTGCCACACTGGAAGTTGGGGTCCGACATAGGCCGAGATGGTAATATGGACTGAGGTTAGTGGGTTTCCAAAGATGTTCAACCTTCTGACAAACGCACACCTCTCAAATAGCCCCTGCATTCAAATGTAATCATCAAAAAAATCCCAGTGAAATGGAAGACTTAACGTTGCTTAAATGTTTGCGGTTTCTCGTGGTTATGGTGAATGAAATGGCAAAATATTCCATCAGCTGTTCACCCTGTTTTGCAAGGGGAAAGCGATACCCAAATGTTTATCCTTGTTTCAAAATAACCTCACACCAGTGATGACCATTGATCCCCAGATGGAATCCCATCTTAAATTATTCATGCCCAGAGGAACAGCTGTTACCACCTTTCCACAGGTCTCCACAACCTCTACCTGAAATGGTACCCACATCTGCTTTGACTTTTCCGGCTCAGTACCGTCGGGTCTTTCATGAATATCCACACTGTAGAATCACTGTGATATCTAAATATTGGTACAATTAATCCCCCCTACCTCAGCCATTTTAAATGTGATCCCCTCCAGGTGCTTTCAGCGAACATTTTATCCCCCCCCTCGTTTTGACAGGGGTAGGCTGGCTAACTAAAAGGGCTTGGAAATCCTTGGATCCTTGCAGGAACATTTGATCTCGGGCCAAATCGCGATGAGATCAGAACGTCTCGCTGTCTAATTGGGAGGTTGCTGCGTTTGATGTTGATTCTTCTTACTAGCGAAGCAGAGCTCTGGGTGGATGGGAGGACGGAGGGGAGGGAAGGGGGGGGGGGGCACTGCCATTGATGAAATATGAATGGACTCTCGGAGAGTTGATGTAAAGGCGCCTATTAGCCCACCAGTGGAGTGATTACTGGTTCTTAACCTGAAGCAAGAAGGTTGGAAGATTGATGAGACGACGTTAATATCTGGGTCTTAAATGGACTTGGGATTTGGAGACATTAGACCGAGTCGGGAGGGAGAATATCAGAGTCATGTTTTCGAACACAAAGATGAGATCAGGCAACGGAGCAGGATGTGAGATAGCTGAATCTTGGGTGACAGACAAACCCAAGAGATGTCTTTCCAATTCTCCATAAATGCACGATGGGTAATCTGTCACAAATGTCACCGAGGACAAACAGGCTTTCGACGTACTCGAGGCTGCGTTGTGTCAGAGTAGACGTTTGAGTTAACGCTGCAGACAGACAGATAGCGAGGCCTTTCTCCTCATTAAAGCCCTCTGATACAACCAATCAAGCGTGTCATTGCTCATCATAATTTAGACACATAATTAAACCGTTTTAACGAGCTGGTTTGCATCCGCGCAAGTTGGAGCTCTCCAGAAGCTTGAGCGCTTGCGGCGGACGAAGCTAATCGCAGAATCAGATGAAGACAGAGTGGAGCAGCAGCCTGATTGAATGTTCCCGCTCGAGGCCTGGAGGGGGGGTGGCGGTGGTGGTGGTGGGGGGGGATTGGGGTTCCTGCTCTCCCATGGCTGACATCACTGGTTCCCTCCCTTGGGGGGATGTCGCTGTGGTTGATGGGGGGTGGAGGGTGCTGGCGCGTGTCAGAGGTGGACTCATTGTCGGGGGGTGTCCTCCTTGCCCTGTTACCCCCAAATTCAACCACCCCCCCCCCCTCCTCCCCTCTCTCTCTCACACTCCACAGGGGATTAGCAGGTTGTTTTGGTGGAGGGAGGGGTGGGGTGGGGTCCATTCCACCATTATACCCATGATTCTCTAATACAGAAGCCCTCGAGGCCATGTATGGAAGAGCGTTGGGGGAGGAGGAGGAGGAGAAGGAGGAGGAGGCGACGTGGTGAGGTGAAGCCCACCAGCTTGTAATTGCTTCCTCATCCGCTGCCTCGTCTCCATCTGCGGAGATAGCGCCCCTTCTCGCCCGACGCAATCATTCAACGCAGAAGGAGACCGTAGGAGGCCCCCCTGTGAATCCAACAGATGCAGAAAATAAAAAAAAAAACCAGAGAGAGAAGAAGAGCGTCAACCACCCAGCCCACGTCTACGCACGAGCTGCTCCCCGGTGTGCGCATTTAAGGGTTAAATAAATCAACACAGACATGTGACATATGACGGGGCTCAGCGAGTTGTTTTATTCATTGCTGATTCACCCTGACAATAATAGCCTTTTGTGGCACAAACATGGCCCGGGACATGAGGACAGTAGCTGGAGAAATGCCACCGCTGATTTTGTTTGTGTCAGCGTGTTCAATTAAATCATGCTCTATTTATTACGGAGCCCTCAATTATGAAAGAAAACACCTAAACCGCGCAAACGCGCTCTGTTTTTGTTTATAGTCGGCAACAGGAAAACGATTGCATCATCTCGGTTATGTTTGTAGAAATGAAAATACCTCTTCATCACCACATGCTCTGAGGGTATCTTTGTGAATCCCCATTTGGAGTCACAAACAAAGCAATACGCTGTAACTGTCTGTCCACATCCATGTTTAATGTGGAGACAGGCAGTTGAGGGTGGCGGTGGGGGGAGCTTTCCTGCATTTCCACCCCCAGTGCCAGTGTCTAGCACGCATGCTGCATCGAGATGATGCTTCTGCTCCGAGATGGCCCAGTGATTTTCAGCACAATGCATTCTAATGGCCTTTATTTCACACTGGCTCAACGTGAATTATTGGTTTCAAAAGCTTGTCCTGTCCGCTAATTGCTAACATCTTTCTTAGAAGCTCATTTCAGCCGCGCTTCCAGATCCAAAATCGATTCATTGATTTTATGCATTCCATTTTCACAAAATTCACCAGCAGCTTTTCTGATGAAATACTGTTTGGTTTTGGATTTTTTTGGTTGGGGGGAAAAAGCAAGAATTTAGAAAAAATCTAACTGTGATGATTTCAGAGTTTTTGGGTGATGAGATCTTCCCTCTGTTCAAAATCTCAAAGGAAATTTGTGGCTTCCGCTCAAATAATTCTCCCTCTTTGGCCGGCATCACTGTTACAAAACACTCCGCCTTTGTAGGCCCGTTGTGGTGTCTGATTTCCCTTCCTCGATATCAATCCTTGATCCCAGCATGAGAGAGGTTAATGGGATATGTCCTATTAGGAATTCAGCAGCTTAACTGATCAGTAGCGCTGCTGTAGCGGAGGCGAGGTAGAGTGTGTGTGTATGTATATACATATATGCATGCGTGTGTGTGTTTTTGTCATCTGTGTGGGTTGGGTAGAGGGAAAAAAAAATGACTGACATGCCATTTTCATAAACGAAGGGCATCTGCCGGTGACAATCACTGTGATTGGCGGGTGAAGAGAGCTGTTTATGCGCCAAGAGACACTTGTTTTTCGTGCTTGTTTGCGGCAGAAAAATGATTGCCAGCGCTGGTCCGGCATCAGTTATCTGTATGTGCTGCGGCTGTAATCCAGGCTGGCATGTATTGACCATAAAGGAAGTGTACATTGATCGGTGTTGAACGCATGTGTGGATGACCCAGTGCATCATAATGACCTCAAGGCTTCCATCTTCCCCACTTTAGTAATAGCTACCTCTGCTCACAAGTTACTAAAACCAGTGTGCTTAATTAATTATTAACGCGCTAATAAAAAGGGATAGTTATGGCGTGTTCAGGCTAAATCTTTAATGTATTGTTGATGGCTAATAATGTGCCAACCCTTGCTTAAAGGACACATTTATAATTTAAAGACGTGAAGAGCTAATGGCCGTGGTTGTCTCTTTCTTCGATTACAACGTTAATTCTTGGAAATAGAACCGGCCTCTAACAAGCTCATTCACACAATCACAGCGGGGGATGTGCAACCACAGGAGACTCTGCAGTCTGATCTGTTTCTCTGAGGGATTGGTCGACCCTCACTGGGGCAGTTTGTCCTCTTATGATGACACTAAAGATGTGTCCACATCAATGCAGATACATTTGGAAGCTGTACACGTCCACACCGAAATGCCAAATCAAAAGGAAAACGCCACGCCTGTTCTCATCTTGTTAGTTTTCTGAGCTGGAAACTGTTTCGTTAACATACTTGACTGTACTCCGCACAGTCTTATGCTAATTATAAATATTATTTATCAGCATGTAGTAGCTTATCGCATATATAGGTGCTGTTATTAATACATGTGTAGTGTTTTTTTTTCCACATTTGTGAGAAAGGCTGACTATAAAACCTTAGCATTTTTTGAGCGTTGTTCGACTCATACAAGATTCTTCAGGCCGATACAGATCTTTCACTGAGGCTCCATCCACACCACAAGGTCGAAACAAGATTTAAAAACAGTATATCCACTTCAGACTTCTTGCTAAAATATCAGACACTGCAAATATAGGCCGACTTCTGACAGAATCCAATTCTTTGGTGAAAACGCAGGTTCTTTCCATACATTTGAGTTGGGGTAGTCCGTTTTGGCTATGGTGGTGTGGGCCTGCAATGGTGTCTGCCAAAGAACACGGCGGAGAAGTTGAGCTGGATCCAACTTTTGGAAAAAACGCAGCCCAACGACGCGGTATGTCTGCCAATCAAGACGTTCAAACCGACTAATCCCTCCACAGTCAGCCTGAATCTGAACTGAACTGAAGTGAGGCTATGTGAATTCATGGAATACTCTACCTGTTGTGTTCTGACTTTGTTTATTTCATGTTCCCAGCCTCTAAATCTGTCTGACTTCAAATTTACGCTACAAAGCAGTCACACAAAGAAGCGTAATTTGGTTTGTGGTTGATGGTTTGAGACCAAGAAAGATTGGTCAACAGACATAGATAGTGAATGAGAGTGAGCGAGCGCCAGCCTTGATAAAGCCAGTGATTCAGAGAAATAAAAAGTTATTTCCTGATTGTTTCACATTGGTTACATTCAGCACAAATAGACACACCCCCAGCAGCCCCCTCCACCACCCTTTTGTTCCAAACAGTTCAATATTACAGTTGTCAATAATGGTATGTTGGCATTTCTCCTGTGGGTTTAACCATGAGTTCATTTGCATTAACAGCCAGAATACAGCTAGCAAGCAACTGTGTGTGTTCGTGTGTGTGTGTATTTGCACCTCCATGGCTCGCTGCAGTCAGGTTGAAAAGCAAGAGCGAAGATAAATCAACTCGTCTTCTACTTAGTTCTAATCCCAAAAGTTAAAATAAAAGACTCCTCCTGCCAGATCAGAGCGAAATCCAAAATGACACCGAGTCCTTATTCATCCAGAAACTTTGCCTCTGCCCCCGTCTCTCTTCTCCAAAACACCCCCACGCTCAGCAGCTATCTGTTGGCGAGCAGCGACCTTGGAACTCTACTTCATCCGGTCCTCCTCTGCACACAACAATCTTCCCAACGAGCTGGCGACATTGTATTAAGCAGCAGTTATTCGGGTGTGATGTGATCGTGTTGCTGGAGTAATGGCGGTAGAATCGTGGTTTGTTGTTGTGGATACATGGGCATCGTGCAGGGCCGATCTGTGATACATAATACACTAATAATACGTTAAGATGTATTTGTGGACGTGGCCTACATTCTTTCAAGTGCCAAGATACTTCCCGTCAGTTCAGGTCACAGAGGACAGTGTCAGGAGTTTGTCAGCAGGGTGATTAATGTCAGCGATGGAGACAGGGACAGAGGAAGAGGGTGAAAGGTCCGCAGACAGAAAGCTGGTGGACGCCATTGCTCGACTTTGACTGGGCGTTGACCCGCAGTCCTGTCTACACCGCGCTGGCCTCATCTGTTCCTTCTCTCCTCTACTTTTGTGACGTAGCGGCTGAATTAAATGGAAATGCTTTTGTGTTTCGGTTGTATTGAATTGGTTCCTTTTGCTTCCTGTTTCCACTCTTTGTTTCCTTTTCTCTCTTGCGTCCCCACCTCTGCTCTCCGGCTCATTCCAGCAGAGTGAACTGTTTCCAGAGACAGCAGGTCACACCGTGATGACCCTTATCTCACTTTCTGCTTCTTTCTCCTCATCTCTCGCTCACTCATTCCTTTTCTGTCTGGCTTTTTTTTCCCTCCTGATCCCTTTCCTTTGGTAGCCCACTTCCCTCTATCTGTGCTGCAGTCTGTTCCAACTTTATCTCTCTTCCACATGTCTCCCACCCCCTCGATCCATACTCACCTGTCCTAGATATCCCCAGACGCTTGTGTGTTGTGTGTGTTTGCCTCTGTGTATTCGAGGATGCATGCATATCCGTGCCTCTGCTTTTCTGCATGTATCTAATGTTGCAGACGTTCACATGTATGCTTGTGTGCATGTTTGTATGTTATATTTTTTGTGTGTTTGTTTGCAGCAGCCTCAGTGGACTGCAAGTCTGAGGATGATAAACTACTACTGATGCCCCACAGGCTTTGGAGTAGAGCCGTAGCTGCTACACGTTGTACATCTTTGTTGTGCTACATATTTCCTTTTAATGGAAGCATGTCATTCTAAAACAAGATTTGAAGTTGTTGCTTGTGCAAAATGTAACATCGCATGTGTGCTATTTTGAACATATCAAAGGGACTTTTTGCTATTTTTTTTTTTTTACCGAAATTGATTAATTAGATTGTTACTAAGGCTATTGTTAAAGGCTAGCAGCTAGCAATATCAATTGACCATTTGCTTGCCCAATTGTAGCTTGGCAACTATAAAGAGTTTGGAGCATGGTCGCCTTTCTAAAATCAGAAACACAAGCAGAATTTAAGATTTAACTAACCCTAGCACTGACCCTTTTTTGAAAATGCAAGTGTTAGCGTGACTAGCTAATGTAGAGTTGTTGCCAAGCTCAAGAAGCAGACTGTTAGCTAACGTGACGTTATTTTGTGGTTTACACTAGGAGATCAATCAGGACTGATAGTTATGTATGTTAGCTATGTTTTTTGTTTATTGTATTTAAGGATGTTTAACCTAGCAAACCTAGCCAAAACCAGAGATAGGTTGACACGAAACATGTTACCAGAAATGGTGTTAAGTTTGCCACATTTGTAATTTCATAAAAGTGGAAATATGAACCTTTATTTTTGTATTTATTAGATCTATAATTCTAACCTCTGTCTCTTGTACGCTTAGCTTAGCATCCAAACAGGGAGATGCAAGAACAATGGACATGCTGACCTTACATTTACCTTATCATACTTAGAGATGTTAGAGCTGACTAGCTCTACCCTGCAATACATGTAGCTGCTCCTTTATTTCCACTGTGGAGGCCGACTTTAGTCTTAGTCTTGTAGCACAGTATCTTTCCATCTATAGCATATTTTAATCTCCTTTTCATGGTTCTCGTTTTAAGAAGACTCAGCCAGAGACAAATGTTTTCCACCTCATGGAGTTGGCAGCTAGCAGCTAGCTACAGCTGATAGAATCTGTTAATAAAGTTGTCAGCGAATTCAAGGCTCAGTGCCTAGAAATGAGAAGCCTTTAAGTTTAGCCGGAGACCCGATGTTTGGAAAATGTAATATTTCGATTAGTAAATCCGCCGTCTGACCAGGCGTAGCAACAGTAACTAGGGAGGCAGCGTTTAGCGAATGGTCAACCGATGGATGCAGGAAAACTGATGGATATGCCTGTCACAAGTCCGCTGCTTTGAAGCGCATGCAGCAGGCAGACAGATGGTACGTTCACGTTTCCCTGGGTTTGTTTTCTGTCTCATTGTGTCTGTTCTCTTCATGGCCTCGGTACCTGTTTTTTATCAGTGCTTTCCTAATGAAGGAGGCAGATGTTATGGCGCCGGCTATACCGTTCTGAGCTGCCCTAAGAATCACCCCGCTTGCCTTTTCATTTGCGCTCTGCTGTTGATTACTTCTGTCTCTATAAAAAGCGCTGGTGTGAATCTCCCTTTTTTTTTTTTTGGTGCCTGTTCACACATTTGAAAAATCAGAGTGGATTTTAGCCACGATCATTTCAGGACTGCGAAAATCTCCAGGGCAAACAGAGATGCTTGCACACATACACCACAGGTGGGACATATTAGTAGTGTATATTGACCCTGGGCTCAAGAGCTGTGGCACTGACATTGATCGGTTTAAATCAGTCTTCTCTGGGACTGAACTGTTTTCCAGTCTCCTTCACTCTCCCTCTCTCTGTAAAGATCACACTGGGAGGATCAGCTGCCGCCTGGCTGATTTCTGGGCAGCAGCCTCCCCAACCTTGGCTGCCGTTAGCTTGTCTTATTACCTGCTCTTTGTGTGCGCCTGTGCGTGTGTGCACACCTTTTTCTGTGGTTGAATCTGTGTATATACAATCTCTACATTCGATCTTTGTTCTCATTGATGCACACGTGTGTGCAAGCGATCTGTTTCCTGTTCTCGCCCTGCCATGAGATGATGGCCTGGCCTCTCTCTCTCTCTCTCTCTCTCTCTCTCTCTCTCTCTCTAGCTGCGTGTCAACCTGCAGCATGTGAGTTGCTGGCTTGCCGCCCGTCCTCCTCACCTCACCTCTCCTCTGTCAGCTCCCCTCACTTCCTCTGTCTTGCCCGCGCACAGAAAAAGCCAGTTTAATGTCAGGTTGACTTTCAAAAGAGCTTTTCATTGCAAGCCCACTGCCGCTCGCTTTCGTCACAGCTTTCTTTTTTTGCAGTCAATTTGAGGCTGAAGTGTTGAGGCCGATTGCAATTGATTTTTGGCACGCAAGACTGCCCCGCTGATTGAAATAGCCTCATTCTATCGGGGCAGAACGTATTGGATGTATAGTATTCTGCATGTGAGACTTTCTTCATTAAATTTATGGGGCAAAAAAAAAAAAAAAGAGAGTTACAACTTTGCAAATGACATTAACTCCAATCTCGGTGACAAAGCTCCAAAATATGATTACTTGGAAACTCTGACTGGTTCTCCCCCAGCCAAACGATTCCTCTGAATTCCAAAATTAATTGTGTAGGAGTTGCAGAGTGTTATTGCCTGAGAGATTCTGTTTAATTCATCAGGTTGACTAAACCTCCAACTGCGACCCAGTTCACTTCTTACGTCTTCCCTTTTCAACCCAGCCCCTCTTTGGGGACTGTTCCTATTTGGAGTGTTTATCCAGCTAAGAGGAAAGCCTTCAAACCACGCAGAGACAGAAACCGATTTCTTAGTTAAATACTTGTCTTGAATTAATAAGCCCCCCTCTCCCCACAAAAAAAAACAACAAAAACATCTGAGCCGCTTGATCATTTGAAGTTCTGTTTGTCTGAGGGGAGAAGACAAAGCGTCTTCCCGTTTCCTGCCTCTCATCGTTGATTGAATGAGGCCTTTTCAGCCTTCTAGCAACTCCAAAGGTTGGCATCGCAGCACGTTGTAAGGTTTGCTTTGTTTGCACTCCTTTTCTGGAAGTTGCACATAAGATTCCTGAGTAGAGCGGGTTATTTATTCTCCTGTCATTTAAGAAAGAACTACAAAAACATTTGATGTGTTTCCATGTTGCGAAAGAAATACGTTGACATCTCAGGAAATGTTTCTTGCCAGCCTCCAGATGGGTAGCTTATCGTAGCATAAATTAGGTAAAATAGCTAGCCTGGCTCTGTCCAACGCCTTAAAAGCTCACATTATATCTTGTTTGTTTATTCATGGGTTCAGTGAACATAAAAAGCTTGGTGTTTCTAGTCTTTGTGCTTACGTAGCTCCATATTTACCATACAGACATGAGTGGTACCTTCTCATCCAACTGTCTTTAAGAAAGTGAAAAAGGCACATATCCCCTAAATGTCCAGATCAAGACGTGTGCTGCTGTTGCACCAACTTTTAAACAGCATGAAGCAGCACTAAAGTGGTCGTCGGGGTCACTTCAGGCACTGGTATCAGTTTCTTTTCCTCCCACCAGGCATTACCAAAAAAAGGCAACGTTCGACCGCGGCGGGATTGGCTTGAAGTGGCCCTGTTTGCCACAAGCCTAACCCCTCTCCCAAGCATCCACCTGGTGTCTTTATTTTCCTCCTTCCACCAGTCACACCCTCAGGGGAGGGAGTCTGGAGAGCTAAAAGCGGAAAGTGGTGCTGCTAAAAGCGGTTGAAATGGATCCCCTTTGTGCGGGGGCAAGAGGGGAAATGCGAAGGAAAACCCCCGACTGTGGGAGCCTTTGTGCGGCTGATGGACACCTCAGGCAGTTGGTTCAGTCCAGCAGAGGAGACGACGGGAGAGAAGAGTTATTGTTTGCATGTATGCTTACCACACAACATGAGCATAATCCGTGATCCTATAGCAGCTCCCCTCCCAGCGGATGGTTCTCATACCTTTTGAGGCCCCTGGCTATTCTTGCTAACAAGCAATTTGTGTAGAGAGCTGGCCTCAGATAAAATATACAGACGCTGGCATGGAGAAATAGTACAGAAGCTTCGATGCCAGTGAGAAAAATGCCCACATTTACTGGTATTCATTTCAAGAGATCCCTGCAGATGGTTTTGCTTGTCAAGTGATAGAAAAATACACTGAGATTGTGGTAGTTACTGTTTCGCTCCCAAGGGCGTCTGAGCTTTAAAAATAGCATCACAGCCCAACTACAAGTACTTTCCCATCGAGTAATCTCTGCTGTTAATGGATCAATAATGGAAATCTCTTTCTGGATCATGTATCCGCCCAACTATTTATCTACAGGCTAATGACCTGTCATGGGTTCCATTTTGACCTTGATGGTCATTACAAAGGCCGGTATCGTCTTTCACTCTTTGAGCTTTTTGAAGAGAGATGCTTTCATGTTGTTTCAGTAGTTTAACTTGAAAGTGTGGCGGGAAGGATAGTGTAACATCAGTGATTTGTGTCTCGTCATCAATCCCATTCTCTTCACTCTCTTTACGCAACAACTCGAGAGCCCGCCGGTGCTACATCAGCGAAACGAAGCGTATTAGTTCCCCATCGCCCCCGAAAATTAACTTAATTGGAGTAGTGAAAAACAAAACACGTTCCTCACAGTCAGGATGCATGTGAGCGTGCGGTACAGGAGTCGAAGCAGAACTGTGCGTTGTCTTCCTTCCTGTCTCGCTCTCAGTTCACTCAGACCAAGCTCGGGCCATTCTGCTGTGCCGTGCTGACATAATGAGTATGGTGATGCTAAAAATACTGATGCACAAATGGAGCATGCTGCACGGCACACGTTTATGACATATGTTTTAGCTTAACTGCTGATGCTGCTGTTGTCTCCCGGAGCAGAAAAAGGGAAGTGCTTCTTTGCTTGTGCGTCTGGTCAAGAGGTCCAGCTGTTTTATGTTTTGTCTGGTGACGCATATTTCAGATATCTACAAGATACAAGAGTACAAGGATGCACCCAATTTGACATTTTGTAACATCCTGCAGCTGCATTTCCTCCAGCTTGTATCCAGTTCATAGGTTAGTGTGGTAATGGTAGTGATTGAATGGACGCTTGGAACCAGACCATTGATTTGTAGGGGAATGTTTCCAGGCGTCATCAGTGACGATGCATCACCCCGTAAAGCACCCCTTCACCCACCCCACCGGATCCTCATCTGGACTACAGCCATAATCCTCTTTTCACAGGCTGTCCTAATGCACCAGTAACCTCGCCATCACCACCACAATCTATAGGAACAGACTGGGTCACAGTGTCGGAGCTTGTTTGACGTATATATCGCTAGGAACGGACAAGCTTATACACCAACATGCAGGCATACAAGTGCACAAAATAACCCAGTAGCTCCAAGCTTTACAAATCCTTCCTCCTTTGCTCGGATTTGCATCCCATAACCTCTAACCTCATCCTCAGCCAGATATAAATGAAACCTAAACATAATCAGTTGATTGGTGGAGATGCTTGGGGTGGGGTGAAGCCTGAGAGTAAGTTCCCTCCCCCTCCCAGTGGTTTATTGTTGTTTTTTTGACCGACCAACAGTCCAAAAGTCAAAAATATTCAGTTTACAATGATATAAAACAAGCAAATTCTCATAATTATGAAGCCAGAATTGGGGAATATTTGGCAGAAACAGACAAATTAAGCGTGTCATTTATTATCTAAATAGCTGCCAGTTCATTTTCTGTCATTCAGCTAATTAACTCATTTGAGTTTGTCATACATTTGGGATATCGCAATATTATGACATTTCACGCACAACACAAAATGAACGAGTGGATGATTGGCTGCTTGAAATTACTGTCATCTCACCTTTTAAAGCAGATAACGGCTGATTGTGATAGTTTGCCGCGTCCCCGACACTGCGTATGTGGTAACTGCTTCGAGCACGATCTGCCGGGTTCTGAGTAATCCCGCACAAAAGGGAGTGACAAGAATATGAAGGGAAGGAGAGGGATGAAAAGGAAACAGAGAGACGTGGATATGGGTGAGATGGAGGAGGAGAGAGAAGCAGACGCGCGCAGAACGTGATGGTTTGATGGGCTGTCAATGGAAGATCCACACGGGCTTCCTCCTCGGAGTTGTGCTGCCAAGGCTGGCGGAGCGCCGTCCCAGTGTGTCTCTATCTGCAGGTTTGGCGTTGCAGGAACTCTCTCTGTATCTCATTAGAATCTTTATACTTTCTTCCCCCCCCGAGGGAGCGCCAGCCGTTGAACGGGCACACAAATGAGGCTACCTTTCTACTTTGTATAATGGTGTTCACTCACAACAGTGGGAGGAGAAAAACAAAGATGAAATTAATCACTCGTGCCTCGTCCCTCCCCCTTCTCTCATCGCTCTTCCCCCCCTTCAAGTTCAGAGCTCCTGCAGACTTTTTTTTAACTAGTTTTATTTAATTACAGACAGCATTAGGGTGCACACAACTCCCGTTGACCTAAATCAGGAAACTGGGGCGTTTTTTTTTTTTTTCCTTCTTTTTTTTTGCCCCCCTCCCGACTTCTTACTCTATTGATTTTGTCTGTGCGGACAAGAAGCACAAGCAAATTATCTGAGCGCCGCCACCAGTTTGACACCTCACTCTCACAGCTGGCCTGGCTGCTGCTCGGCCCGAGCCACACAGCTCCCTCTCCTCCCAATTTAATCTGGAGGATATGTAGGGGAATTGGGGAATCTCATCCATTCCCTGACAGGACGAGAGCTGTTACAGAGCAAATTGGAGAGCAGCCTCTTTGTTCGCGCTGGTGTCGCCGCAGTAATGGACAAGATTAAGGCGACGCGTGAAGCGGCTCCTCGAGCTTGAAGCGAAATTCAAAGCAGGCACCAGGGGCCTTCTTGTGTGACAGTTGAGTATCGGTTAATTATTTTTATGGCGCGCGATGGCTTGAGCGGCTACTCGCTCTCTTGTCTGACTGTGCCTACTCGCTCAGTGTAGCTCTTGGCTGTCTCATTTCCTACGTGGTTTGCTTTGACAAACACAGCTTCGGTTCGCACGCCCCCCTTTTATACCCGAGTTTTGATTCCTGGAAGAAAGCGTTCCAAACTGTGGCGGTTCTCGTTCTCTCTTTATTTTTTTCTCCATCTCTTTGAGCCCAAAAGTTCTCCGACCCCAGGAGTAATCCTCCTTGATCCACCAATGGCATGCAGCGCACAGCAAAATAGCCCCGGCGACAGCTGAACCCCTTAGCCCCGCAGGAATGTTTGACCATGTGCATACACACACACACACACACACACACACACACACAGAGGCTATACATTCAAACACACAGTGCAGCACAGTGCAGAGCCGGACAGAGCGCTTCATTCTGAAGATGGCTGTTTTGGAGTCACTTGCGACCATCCGGACCGCCCTTGTTTACATTTGCGATCCCACTCTCGTGTACGTCGACTCCGGATGGACATGAAAGCAAATCTGAAGAGCGGGTCGATCTTTTTTCTTTCATGAGGCCTACATTTCCTGACAGAAAGTGCGATGGGAGGTGACCGAAGCACGTAGAAGGAAGGAAGGAAACTCATTTCCTACAGAAAGCCATTAGACGTTGATGATTTCCATGATACAGTTTGTACACAGCAAGTTAGCCCACGAGAGGTCCCAGTGAATCGGCGAAATACTTTCGTCGAAACTTTCTTCACCGATCTGTCCCACTACTTCCAGTGTGTGTGCGTGTGTGACATCCATTATTGATCTGTCTAAGTTGTAGCAGATGTCAGAAAGGCCGGCATGCCAACAAGCCACGGAATCCAACCCTCATTTTTCTGTTTCAGTTTTCAGTGTGCAAGGCTCTCTTTATAGGAAAGAATGAGAAGAAGTGCCAATAAAGACACACACACTCACCCATTCTCCGTATCTTGTGGAAAGCGGAATGCATATCACATGAAAAGATTTTATTTTTATTCCAAGCTTTGGGTTGGATGACAGACTGCTTGTCATATTTCTCGGTTCGTCTGCCCCTCAGCGCTTGTCGCTATCTTGTCATTGTTAGTGGGACTCTGTTGTAGTTAAGTGGCCTCCTCTGCTCTTTCTACTCGACTGACTTTGTGGCAGAGGTTACAAACTTTGCTTACAATTGCCTGATACTCGGTGGTACACCCCATACTTGGAAATGTGACCGTTGAATGCCTCATTGTTTAGAAGCTGTTAGACAAAACTGTATTGGTAACAGATTGCATTGGAAGTCAGACTGTAAACTCTGGAACACTCTGGAACGTTCGTCAATGAAAGACACAGCTCAGTCAGAAACACAAGAGTAAATGTCATTGAGGGGCTTAACAGTGTTTATGATTCTGTTGATTGTACTGACAATCATTCAGTATTTTTCAGGCCTAGGTTTGGGCCGCACTCTTTATAATATTACCCCAAGATAATGAGACCCAACAATTCCCACCATGAGCAAGCACTTGGCAACAGTGGCAAGGAAAAACTTCCTTTAAACAAACAAGCTGGAGCAGAACTGATCCCGTTGGCGGGCAGTATTTGTAGTGGACGTTGAGCAGGACCGCAGTAGCTGGCTCGACCAATTGCCGATCTAGGTGTAGCCACGATCTATGAGAACCTGCAAGATGGGAAAGCAGTGAGGAAGCAGCTAAGTTAGTAACATGCGTTGGCAGGACATGAGTGTGTACAGATGGAGAGAGAGAGAGAGAGAGGAAGAGGAGAGCTCAGTGCATCATGGAAAGTCCACCAGACGTCTAGGTCTGTAGCAGCATCACTAAGGGATAGTTCAGGACTCACCTGAGCCAGCCCTAACTATACAGAATGTATTAAGCCGACTCTGCAGAGCAGAGAGGGTGTTTGAATCCAGAACCCAAAATGGGAGTTTGTTCCTCAGTAGACGAGCTGGATAGCTGAAAGCTCTGGCTCCCATTTTACTTTTGGAGACGACAGAAACCACAAGGAATCCCACACAGTGTTCTAGTGGGGTAATAGGGTACTATGAGCAATGATGTTATCTCATATTTCCCTCTGTATCACGTAATATGCAATAAATACAAGAACCATAATGATGCTCTGACATCTCTCTCAGTATTTACTGTGCTGTGTTGCTCTGTGGTTTGTGTTGTTTATGTTCTGATAACTTGCTTTGGTGACTTCAAATATCCGTCATTTTCCAAATTCGGACTCCCTACAGTAATACTGCCTTGTCTACAGTTACCTCTCTCAACTTTTATTGACTCTTTGGGGTGAGACTCTGTGGAAAATAGACTTTGTCTTATTGTTTTAGATCATTTTAGTCAAGTGAATTTCCCTGGTTTGGTCTGTTTTATCTTATTTGAATAGGTGTGGGAGGGGGGAAGAATATTTGTGCAAATCTGATGGTCATTATTGAAGTGTGTTATTGAGTGTCCAATCTGTCCAGCAAACATCTTACTGCTCATCATTGAACACCATCCATCCTGTCAAGTGTCATTCAAGTTTCCACCCTGCTTCACGGGTTAAAGCTGTTAGCTTAGCTGCACTTTTCCCTTTTTAAGGGACGAAGCCGCAAACGTTCCTATTGTGACTAGCTAGCTGGCTGGCTTAGCTGATAATAAGATATGCTCCAGTGGCTTGTATTTGTGTAGCACCTGCCATCTGTGTGTCCTTGAGTGGAGCCTCTATGTGTGTACAAGTGTGCATGCGTGCCTGTGTGTGTGTGTGAGTTGCTCCACGCTGCCACTTCCTGTGAAGTATCTTCAGTCGCCCTGGCTGCGCTCTGAGGCCATCACCGTCTGTCGCCGCTTGCTTTCCCCGCGCCTCGACCCCACGCGGTGAATCTGAGCGCGCATCTAACATCCCGACCCGCGCCCGGCGGCCCTTCTGGGCTGAGCGCAGGCGATGACCCACACTGTGGTCTTTTCATTCACTCCCGTGCTTTTCATACACTCCCCAGCGACTCGAATCACTCACTGATGCCTCAGTGCTCTCACTCCTCTCTCTTATACAGTCTCTCTGTCTCTGCTTGTCACTGAGCTCTTTGTTTTATCTCCTCTGGAGGAGAGAACTAGGCCAGGATGTGAAGCGAACATATAGAATAATGACTACACAGCATTCGGGATACTCGTGCAGTGGGTTTTTCTCTCTTATTTGTTTGTTTTATGTGTGTTTTTATCTTCTTTTCTACAAACTCCTGGTGTCTCATCTCTTGGCAGAATTGTTAACTTTGAGTAGACAAGGTAACAAGTAATGTAATTGTCTTCAACTGTATAATTAGCTCCAGCTCTATCATCAACATTGTCATTACCCCTCTCCAACTGGCTTTCTTTGCCGTTGTCTCTTTTTCTTTGCACTCTAGTTGCAGCAGGATTAACATTTAGGTGTTGCAGCATGGGGTCATTACTCCGTGACTCGCTGATATCGCGCTTCAAAGGGACTTTGGTCAGCCTCATTGCTAATGGGAGACTTATGATCGGCAGGGGGTTACATGGAAATGGCTGCCGAGGTTGAAGTCAATATGAACCCCTCTTCTTGCGTTGCCATCTTTAACCAACTCCTCTCCTCTGCTGTTCATCGACCCATCTAACACGCCCTTGAGCTGAGCGTTGCTAATTAGACGAGGCCTCTTGTTTCGGCTTGTTTAGACGCGGCCTGCTCACGCAGACAAATACATATTGTCTGTGCATTTAACATACCGCATAGATACTAAGGTATGCCTGTGTTCATAGCGTGGGGTGGGCTGTGGTTTTCACAGAAATGCAGATGTGAAATCGCTCCTCATTTCCTCGCTGCCCTCACCGCCATAACCCTTTACCCAGGAGAGCTACAGAGTGCGCTGCCCTTTTATTACCACGCATGCATGACAGAATAAAGCACATATATGTGTTTGTGTCCTCCGTTTTCACGGAAACTGGGATAGATCTCGTTCTGCAGTGAGGAATGCTGAACAATAGCTTTAATTTTAGCTCAGAGGAGGTGTTTGTGTGCGCTAGTTGAGTTGCTGGAAGTTGATTCGACGTCTGTGGGCCCTTTTTTTGTGTGTGTGTGTGTGTGTCACGGCTCGCACCCTGCAATTGAGAGCGCGGCGGTGATGTTGCGGCGGCATGTTGCCTTAACAACAAATCAGTGTTTAAAACAACTCCGCATCTGTGTGTAATAATAAAATGCGTAACTTGTTCCCAGGCTACTGTCGTGCAACAATCCAGGAGGGGGGTTTAAATAAGAAAAAAAAAAACCTCCATATGGTTGTTCATGGCTCAGCGCAGATTCAGAGATGCCGGGCTAACCCGGCTCACCACGCTAACAACATGCACGTGTGTGTGTGTGTGTGTGTCATGTATGTGTGCATGCTGAGTTTACTGCATGTGTGCAGAACGACGTGCTTTTCATCAGAGCGGGGTGGGGAAATATTTTTTTAATGAGGTGATAAGCGCCAGCTGTCCGGTATGATACGGCAGAATCGAGTGGTTTGATACAAGCACATTAACACAGTAACACACGCTGGGTGTTTTAAATGAGGAGCATCCTTCAAACACTGAGCTACATCGTCCTCAGCTCCAAGGTTCGAGGTCCAATTCATTTAAGAAAGCGTGGAAATTACAGTTCTCCTGCACTCATAAACCAACTGAGATTAAAAATATGAACAAAAAAAGATGAAAACCTAAAATTATAGAGGAGCTAGAAGAAAGCAGGAATCATTTCCTTGAAACAAATGTTTTGTTTTAGTTCCTGGGGGATTAAAGATATACAAAAAAATCATTAGACGGTATGTCAACTTCTTAATCATTACCTCGAAGCAGAAGCTAACCTGACAATCCGCCAACAAGGTGTCCATATCAGAGAGAATGATGGCATCTTATTTATAGCTTCCAGGGAATACGGGTGTGTAAAATCACCCAAAGGACCACCGGTCCATAAATCCTCCTTCTAGAGGACAGAAAATCTTGTGTAAGCGACGATAGGTTGACTTAGTGGGGGAGTCGTGATGACACATGAGTGTCTAAGAAAGGTGTTTGGTGACCGTGAACCTCCACGACAGCTTCAAATCTCATTGATTCCCCAAGTCTTCATAAATCTGCTGAAGAGACGAGCAACGTTCTTCCAAAAAATACTCCCTCCTTTGGTTGTTTTTTTGATGGTAGACTCCCATAGTGTTCACAATAGTGACGACAGTGATGCAGGCTGTTTTGCCCTTTCATTTGTCATCCATCTGCATGCTTTTTTTGTAATTATACAAGGCTTGGCTTTGAGGAACTTGCTGTTTCCCTGACAGTGTCTCTCTCTCATATATAAATGTAACAATTACTGTAACTACAACAGCAACGATTGTCCAGTCATAGCTTAGCAACCATAACGAACATGTCACACTTTGGGTTTTTCCCTTCGCCCTGTGGTGTTCATGGGACTGTTGTAAAAGTATAGAGAAACATTTAAACTTTTTTTGTGGGGTTACAAAAAAACCTCCCTAACCTGGCGGTTGGGATCACTGTATATAATGTATGTTGCCATCGAGTTAATATTCAAGACCCCTTTATAGAGTGCTTACTTTAAAACGCAGAATTAGCATTAGTATTCTCCAACTCTGTGGGAGTCAAGGGTTACCGACATAAAACAGTGTTTTTTTTTCTTGCCGGCTGTAAAGTATGTTCCCATTACATGTACATTTACAGAGTTGTTGCTTGAAAACGTCTTGAAACCATAAACAGTAAGCCAGAGGCCGCGTTTACAGCCAACTTGTGGCGCTAACGTTAGCCTAATTAGCTGGATGGCTAGCTGCAGCTAGTCATCAACAGTTGGCATTTACACTGACAAAATTTACACTCTCTGGTCAGAAATGAGAGGCCTGCTTCTGTTTAGTCTGAAATCGAGGTCCTGCCACTGTTATCACTGTAAACTACTATTTATTTCACCGACTTTGTCACTTCTTTTACAGTTATAGGTATTTTCTTCGTGCCACGGAGCCCTTTGTTCTTCTCTTTCGTCTCCATGATTGATTTGACGTATGTCCACGTGTTCAGCTCTCTCTCCGTTGGCGTGTTCGGGAGCCGACAGGGAGCATCTCTTTTCCCCCTTGAGCTGACACACTAGCACAGGGGCAAACAAAGTGAAGTGTGATACACAGGAGCTGACAGCTACTTATCTCAACTGCTTCCCTCTTTGATTCACCCTCTCTTTTCCCCCCCTCTCGTCTTTTCTGCTGTCTCTCTCTGCGCCGCATTGTTTGTCAGTCTCGCTGTTCTGCTGTCTTCATCTGTCTGTCTCTCTGTCTGTCTGTCTGTCTGTCTTCACTGAGACGCTCTCTCTCTTCTTGCTCCCCAGTCAGCACAAATCCCACTTCTGTCTGTACATCAACAAGCTTCAGGCTGTGGCTGTAGGCTAACACCGCGATGTCTCTCCCATTTTAAGTCTCTTGACAGACGCGCAACACAAATAAAAATTTAAACTAAGCCACTGCAGCGCTTTCACCTGCTCTGTTTATAAAAAAATCCAATCGATTTAGCTTCACCTTGGGGCAACATACTCCCTTTATTTTGTTCTTTTTATAAACGCCACACCTTCACATCGCTGGTTTGATTGTTGGCCAACTGGAGCTGCCAGATAAAAACCACAGATGCTGTTTTTGGTGGATTGTGTTTCATCACTTCTTCATCACAGTTTCATCATCTTCAATGTGGACCTGACTGCTGTAGCCTGCAGCAATAAAAACAAGTATATATATGTGTTCTGTTTTTTTTTCCAGCTATTGCTGATGTCATATCAGTAAGATGTGATGTCAGGCACTGTTTAATAGCGATGCCGACACGCATCGTGTGCACTCGCAAAGGTCACGTACGCTCAGGTACGCTGTTCACGTCGCAAAGTCACCTGTTCGCCGCTGTTGATTTCCTGTCATCTTCGGGCATGCGCGGCATGTGTCCCTGCGGCACAAGCGCGTAATTTGTCGTAATTTAATCCAAGAGAGCTTGAAGTGCAGATAGAGGTCAGTCACACCTCCTCTTTCCCTGAAAGAGAGCGCATGGTTGGGCAGAGGTAGAATGGAAAGGAAGTGGAGAGGTTTCAGTGAGTCAGAACAAGAGAAACAGACTGATGCAGTAAGTTTCATCTGACACCTCCCACTTTTAACCGTGATCTTTGCGTGCTCGCCAATCTTTTTTGCTTCATATATCAGTAGGAGATGCAGCCTACTCTCCCACTTATCTACCTCCGATTCGTCCCTCCATCACCCTCTACAATCTCCTTTTGTCTCCCTCAGTGTTTGTCTTGTTCTGCTTCACCACCAGCCACACCCACACCCTTCATTTCCCTCCTCTCTCCCTCTCTGTGTATTTTAGCCTGTCTTCCTCCACTCTCCATCTATCTTTCTGTGGAGTGGGTGGATGTGTAGGCACCGGTGTCAGTGTAACTTGGGCTACCGCTGAAAATCAGTGCTCACTAGAGTTGCACCTCCCAGCATTTGCATCTGGAGTGTTAAGAGTATGAGAGAAAGAGGGACTAGGTTTATTTGTGAGGGAAAAAAAACCCCCGAAGTAACCACAATGTGATTTCAATTTATTTAATTATTCGTAGTTCTATGTTAACATTTGTGCTCACAAAGTGATTTGCTGAGATGCGGCGACCTCACTAGAAAAGACGAGGCTCAGGCAGTTTTTAAGGCGGACTGTGAGATTACACCCAAAACTCTCTGTTGTAAACAGTTTGCAGACCAACATCCTGCTTTATTTTTTACCTAACTTGCATGCCTGAGCGGTATGCGCCCACAGTTTTCCTGTGTAATGAACGATTATTACTGACATTTTGGGTGTGCCGCATTCAGTATTTCTTTCGGTTGTAGTTATTTACATATATTTGCGCAACTTGTTATCGTAACTCGTACAAACGGTGGGAACAACTGGTACTAATCTTTAAATCTTCAGGCTTTAGGATATTTCTGTCTGTTGTGTTTGCTCATTTTATTTTTCTGTAATGTATATTCTTTTGCTGCTGTGGCGAGTCAATTTCCCCGTTGTGGAATTAATAGATTCTTGTAATTTAATCATAAAAGTTTGTTTAATAACCGTGTTTGGACATTTTTTATGGGTTGATCCATTGTTTTTATACTTTTTAACATTGAATATCTATTAAATTTACAAGATTTATGTGTAAACTTACATGTCAAAACTTGTATAGCACTGAAATGAGCTGGCATTAACAGGAGAGTGTTATCAGCATAGAGCCTTAGATTCATAGATTAGAACCTAGAACCCATAGATTACTAGCTTTACAACAGTATTTTGACATTTTTTAAAAGGTAAATCAAATTTATGGGTTGCATATCATTTTATGACATTAGCTATTGATTAAATAAACACATTTTCCATTAAACTGTATGTGAAAACTGCAAATGACTGCAAACTCCAAATGAATGCTAATGTTGCACTGTATCTGCTGGTGTGTGAACTGGAAGTAAACTTTATTAGATAATATGTTCATTTGGAGTTTATAATTTGTTGGCACCTCCCTCAAGTGGCCTAAAAGTCAATTAATGCCGCTTTAAATATGCAACATCCCCGATAAAGATAATGAATTTTCTTTCACACTTGACTTGTTTGGTTCACTCTGAAGTGTTTATTTACAGACGCAGAAACACTGCGGTTGAATTTTTGGTGGCACCTCAACAGGCGTCTTTGTGTCCTCCGGGGAGAGCTGGCGCCGGATCACTTCCTAATGAAATCCAAGCTGGTTTTGTTATTGGCAAGAACGCCATTCAGCCCAGTCACAGGAAGCATCCCTTATGTTGGAAGCATCCCACCTCGTTGGCTGTGACGGGCTATCCCGAGGTACTGAAGAGATGAAGAGTGAGATGGGATTAGAGAGAAGTCTTTTTTTATTTAGCCGTTCACTTCAAAACACTCTTGATTATGACATCACGGTGACAAAAATGGGATGATGTCATAATAGTTACGACAGAAGAGGGAAGAAAATGATAAATTCATGCAGGTGAGATAATCCTCCCAAGAGGATTATAACAATCGTCTCATCTCAACTTTGGCATCAGTTGGCTGTCTAATGCATGCACTTAGCTAGCTTTGAAACAACACACACACACACACACACACAGTCAGATTAATGCCTGGGAATGAGGTGAGGTTTTAGCGCACTGACCTATATTTCTATTTAATCTGAGTCATTAATGATTTCTCCTGCTCAGGCCAGTAGGACAGACTGAATGTTGCCTTTGTTGCTCTCTGTTGTCCTGATCTTTACCGCTCAAATGTTTGCCATAGCGGGTAATCACGCTAATGAAAGCAGCAAAAACAAGTGTTTTTTTTCCCCATGTTTTATTTCCATGTTAAATGTCTTCTGCGCTTTGTTTGCAAAGTGTAAATTGATAAACCTGGCGTGTATCTGTGTGTTTGCAGCAGGTTCTCCGGCGCTAATCACGTTAGAGGAGATGTAGCGAGGAAAGCAACAGCAGCAGTTGATAGTTTATAGACACTTTCTCTTTTTATCAAGTGGCTGTGTGTGTGAGTCACTTGCACGGTTTCTGTTTATTTTTAGCTTCTTTCATGCATCAGATACTGTAGGTACAAGATTTCACATTTGGATTCTGACTCTGCGGCAGTGCTGAAATGATACTGAGCCCCCCCCCCTTTTTTTTTTTTTTTCCATGCAGCTATTACATAAAAAAGTAATAACATTCCTCACACTGCCTCCAAAGCTTCTCCTCCTGCAGTGTGATTTGAGCGAAGGGTTATTGTTGCTCGCGAGCAGTTTTTTTCAGGTTGCTATCTCCAGACGCACAAAGGCAGTGAAAGGAACCTGGCGGTCCGTCAATGGAGGAGGCGAAATGAAAGCCGTTCCTCCTGGGTGATTCTGCCGGGGCCCGACTTTTGTCTGCGCCGCCTATCAGTCCTCTGTGTCCTGCACACGTGTGTGTTTTGTCTGTTTCTGCGCGCACGAACTGCCAAGTTGAGTTCGAGGCCTTCGTGGCGACTCTCAGACGTCAGCCTGCTGCTCTCTGACCCCTGTTGTTTCCCCGTGCTTTAAAATGCATGGTACGGCTTCCCAGCATTCCAAGCTCAACCAGGTGAAATCACCTTCTTTTTTTTTTTTACCCCCTTACAGACGCACACGAGCGCACACACGCTGACTTAATCTGCCTCTAGCTCACACTAAAGCTGTCAGATACCTCTCCTGCTCTGTCACACCCATGTGAGTTTATGCGTATCTGACCCTGTAAGTGTGTTTTTAGAAATGCATAAACACGTCTTTGTGGCTCGGATTTTCTTACTGCACAAGATCCCCGAGTAAATCCTCGTGTGTTGTTAACCACATTTGAAACCATGAGGCTGTAGGACGCTTTACAGTATTCTGACATGACGCGGAGGCATCTTAGCCCCCTTTTTACCTCACCGCACAGAAAGATAAACGCTCGAAGCCTTTGGTTAGGAACACAGAGTGCATGGAGTTGGCCAAAAACGAAGCATAGCTGAGCTAGTTTTGGTTTGAGGAGGAATGTTTCAGTCACATTGCTGGAATAAAAGGCACTTTTGGTTTGGCAAGTGCACCTCTGACAGTGTTTTCTGGACAGCGGACATGCAGAGCACAGAGAGCGCAGCGCAAGGAAGTGAATACATTTATTGATGTTAATAAATTTCAGTTCTGTCACCGTCGGAGTTCACCTTTCTAAATGTGTAACAGGATTGAAAACGAGCACCCCTTCCCCTTTTTTGGAAATTACTACTCCACAATCAACTCATGATACTGTTTTGTTTTTTTCTTTTTTTAAAAAAAAAAAAATCTTAATGCATCCTGACAAATCTGTGTTTGCACGCGCGTGTGTGTGTTTCATAATATTCACGCTTATATTCCCACACACACCAATTAAATATTCATGATCCTTACATTTGGCAGCAATGGGAGACCAGTGGAGCACTACCAGTTGCTGTGTGTTGGCAAATTAGCATATTAATGATATAAATGCGGTATAATTAACATGTGGGAGTGGATTATGCACGTGAATCATTGTCAGATCAGTCAGAGAGAAGAAAGGGTCAGGCTAATGAGGTTAAAAAGCACATTAACAAGCGCTTTGAGTGAAATTTGGCGTGTCATTGGTGCAAAAAAAAAAAAAAAAAAGCTGGTAAATGCTGTGGGCTGTGACAGAAGTCTGTGGCTTCTTTAATGTTTTTTTTTTTTTACTTTAATAGTGAAACCTCTGCATAATTGAGTTTAGCATCAACATAATATCGAGCTTTGATCACTGACAGTATACCTGCCTGATTCAGGGCCTCAAGGAGGAGTGCTGCTGTTCTTCTTCCTCTGTGGCTGTGTTTGTTCGGCTAAGGGGCTTAGACAGTGCAACGAACAAACCAAACGTAACGTGGTTTGACAGGCCTTGACTCCAAGAGGCAGCCTAAAACACATGTTAAGCTTAATCCGAGCCGGTAGGCTTTCGAAGGATCTCGACTTACTCAGCAGAATGCACTCGCAAACTATCGGACACAGATTAAGTTCTGATGGATTAAGGCGAGGTGAAAGCGCGCTAAAGAGATCGAAGCTCCACCTCTGGACTTCGAGATCCCGTACGGACACAGCCGCTGTCAGTTAATGAATAGATCATTTTGCTTTCGGTGCAACATTGTTTGGTCAGATATGTGAGGTGGGGCTACGGATAATGATTATTTTCATTATTGATGAAGCTATCAATTCTTAATCCTGAATAATTCATTAGCAAAGAAGTTCCCAAAAGGCCAAGGTGACATTTTGTCCGACCAGCAGCCCAAACAGCCTCACATGTTAAAGGCGTGTTTTTGCACAACGGTGTGCTTTGACCTAAATATGCTGATGATGCTGACGTTTAGCTGGCATGATGTTCACCATGTTTGTTTAGCGCGTTGGCATGCAGACATTTGCTAATTAGCACTAAACACAAAGTACAATTAAGGCTTACGGGAACGTCATTAGTTTTGCAGGTAGTTTCTCAGGAAACAAAGCATTGAAGAAGGTTTCAATGTACTTTCTGCAACATTAGTTAGAGTCAATGTATGTTAGGAAGGGCTGCCATATCTTGTAGAAGAGTCTTCGAGCATGTAAGGTGTAAAATGTAATGATTTTTTCATGTGGGCATGGACACATTGAGTGAGGTTGCATTTCCAAAGAGGGCAGTGAGGGGCTCGAGTGCTATAGTTTGGCCTGTTACTTTACTAATTGTTTCAAAAATTACTGCCCTGAACTCCGAAGGTACCGGGCTGTAAACATATTTATTTCTACTGTGAAGTGCTGTGAAGACTCGTTCTGCAGCCAGCCTCAAGTGGCCATTTGAGGAAGTGCGGTTTTTGGCACTTGCGCATTGGCTTCACTTCACAGACACGGAGGTTTGCGCTTCAACTTTCTTTATCTTCCCTCAGAATCTCTCCCTTTATGACCTTCACATATGCCGGATCCCAAAGTAACACTCTCAAGTGTCGGGATAGGGAGCCCCCTGAAGACACGGTGACACGCTGCATCAATGTTAAACCACCATCTCTCCACCAGGGACCGTCTGAATTTTATTTTAGCTCCTATATTTGTTCCCCGTTCCTCCATTGATGCATTTGCCAGTCTCTGTTCCCCTTGCCTCTCTTATTCTCTCTTGGGCACACACAGTTTTTCTCTCCGCGTTCACCGTCAGTGTTGTTGTGTTTGCTGTTTGTTTATCAGTGTGCACATGTGCTCTTGAAGACTGCCATCTTTGTGTAATGTCTAGTTCGGGGGTGATAGTTTGGTTAAGAATAGCAGGCGTCCTCGCTATGACCCAGTGGGCCCAGTGTCACATGGAATCAGACCGTGTGTGTTTGGGTGTGTCGGAAAGGATCAGAGTTTGCCTTTTGGCTGCAAATGAAATGCTGGTCATTGCAGGCCATCTGGAAACTGGGTCTAACAGGTTCAATAGACAGACAGTGTGTGTGTGTGTTCATGTCATATCAGAGCATCGGCAGGTCTGCTTTTGTTCCCTTTATGCAAGAGGATATTTATGCACCAGTGGCATCCACTTAGACGTGCTGTGTGTGTGTGTACGCGCTTTGGTCCGTTTATAGGATTTTCCCCCTGCTATGCCTGTTCTTGTACTCTTGCGGCAGCTGTGTGGTCGAACAGCCATGAATGGCATCTTTCCGTCCATTTGTGCTCGCTGTTCTCTTTTTCTGGCATAATAGGACACATACCCCAATCCCGGCAAATGGGGACAAAACAACGTCAACAGATCAATTCCCTCGCGTGTAAACACCTTTGCCTGTCTTTCCTCTGCGTACCATTTGGCGGTTAGCCAGCCCAGACACTTGACAGACTGATAGACGGAGGAAGACGGATGTCAGGCAGTTTAGAGACAGACGGACAGACGGCAGCTGCCTTGTGTATTGACGGGCAGGAAGCTTTGATTTCACAGCAGATAGAAAGGAAAAAAAAAAAGGCGACTCAAAACTGAATAATTTAGTTGACTGCAGCTGGAAACGTCACTTAGATAATTCATGCATTGGGCACACTTTGTGAGTGAGAGTGTGTTTGCTGTGATTGTGTGTGCGCGTGTGTGTGTGTGTGAGTAATTGGGCTTCGAATGCATCCCGAAATGTAGGTAAGTTTAGTGTTTTTCACCCTCCGCACGTGTGCGTGCACAACGGCTGAATTACAAAGTCAGATGTGCAGTTGTGACAAATCCCATGTAAAGATAGTGTTTCTGCAGCTCGAGGGATAACAAGGAGCCGGCGAAGCTTCAGCATAAAATGCAAGGACGCAGACTTAACACATACACACACACACATACACACAGAGCTACAGACAGCGCAGTGTTTAGCTGCTGTTTGATTTCATCAGCAGACTTGATCTGAGTGTCAACATGAGAGAGTGGGTGGATGTAATTCAACTGAATCCTCTCTTGGGTTGTGGGTTACTATGCCAGACAAAAAAAAAAAAAAAAAAACATAAAATCCCTAAAAATAAAAACTTAAACACCTCCGGCAGTCAACCTCTGATTTGCTGCTGATGTATTTCGCTTAGTCTAATAGTAAAGTTCATTGTTTTTGCCAATTTTCATAAGAAAACAAACACTAACTGATTTTCACCCGCTTTAATTCCCACTGCAGCTAAAAGTCGTCTCCAGCTGCAAGATGATGCTCTAAAATACGAGCTCCCCGTTCAGCTCATGCACTAGAAATTTATTTACATAGTGCCAAATCATAACAAACGTTATCTTGTGACACTTTCCATACAGAGCAGGTCCAGACCGCAGTCTTTATAAAAGACCCGACAATTCCCACCATGAGCAAGCACTGGGCGACGGTGGCAAGGAACAACTTCTTCCGTCCCACCAGTTAACCTGTTAAGTGCATGTTATTGGCTGTGGGAGGAAGTTGGAGTACCCGGAGAGAACCCATGCAGAACATGCAAACTGCATACAGAAAATGTCCCAGCCAAGGTTCAGGTTCAAGGACAGTGCTAACCACTGAACCTCCGTGCCATCAAGATTAACAACTAAAATCTGATTATTACAACCAAGTTTTGTTATCAAGTCAAATAAATCGGACTTTTTGGTCGGTAACACAGCTTCTGTGAAAAATCACCCGTGTGTCAACAGTGTTTGTACTCTAGATCTCTGGGTACGACTCTTTGTGTCTTTTAAATTGGGCCGGATTAAATAGAAATCCCTCTCCGGCGGAGGACAAATTCTCTCAGTGCTGTTTGGACGATGCGTTCAGGTACACTGGACGAGCCCTGCAGGCAGAAGAAATGAAATTCCCTCTAAACACTTTAGCTGTGGCGGGATCCCTCTCAGTTCTGCATGGCAGGGACTCTTGTTATACGTTTCCACTCCAAATCCCACTGAAGCTGTGTGTGTGTGTGTGTCCATGTGTGAATGCATGTCAGTGCGTGTGTGTGTGTGTGTGTCATACATCACACAGCACTGTTTGAAAAGGCTACGTGTGTGAATTTGGTTGTGTAGTTTGTGTGTGCATGGATCTGTCAGCGTTTGTATGAACATCAACGTGTGTGTGTGTGGTGTTTGACATATCTGTGCATGCAGGTTTAAGTGTGTGGGTTAATTTGTGCGTGTGTGTGTTAGGCTGCAGTGAGCGAGTCAGCGCGACACAGCTCTCTTTTTTTAAAGAGCCGGTTGAAGAGCTGTCAACTGACACTCTGCTGATGGCTGTTACACTCTTACACTCTCAAAGTAGCATTCACTGCTAATGGACCAGCAGCATCGCTCTGTCCCTACCTCCTCCGTACTTATCCTGCTTTTTTTTTTTTTTTTTTTTTTTTTTTAATATTGTTTCAAAACATGTACAAGCTAAAATCTCCACACAATATGTTGATTACATAACCCCAAAAACAGTATCCAAACTCATTTGGTTAAGAATTTATCTACATTTCATTATAGTGTTTCAAACTTGGCCACTTTCTACGCACCTCCATCTGTTACGTTCTCTCTCTGCCTCCTTACTTACTACTGAGCTTCCTTAAAGTTTTCAGGCAGATTTTGAATAAAACGTGGCAAAAATGCAGGTTTTTTTTTTTTATTCATTCGAGTGGAAGTAGTGCGTTTTGGCTGCAGCGGTGCTGGTCGCAGGGGTGTCCGCCAAAAAAAAAAAAAAAAAAAACATCACGCTGCGGCCACCAATCAGATGCTCAGACCCGTCAAGCCTACACAGTCAGCCTGAAATGTTTCTGAAACTGAGACTGTTGTGGCTTTGTTTATTTCGTGTACCCAACTTCTGAATCTGACTCGCAATTTATGCTGCAAAATAGTGACACAAAGAAGTTTCCCTTGGTTTGTGTCCGATGGTTGAGCAACATAGACAGGACCGCCGGAGCCGAAATGGTCGACCCCCCACTCAAATGAATGGGAAAAACCTTGGAGCGCCGGATCCTGTCTAAATACACCTCTTACTCAGAGAATTTACTCTTTACGAACGCCGTTTCAGAGGCTGAGATATCAGCATTTTAGACCCTAGTAAAGGTCAAGCTTCCATTTATTAGATCTGCCACACCTGGTGAACATCTTTCAAACTCACACACACAGTTTTGTAACACAGGCCTTCTGTTCAGTCTTCAAGCGCAGTCCAAAAGGAGATTTTTCCAGATTTTAAAAAAGCTCCCTCCTACGCTTGGAGTAATATCTGTCATTTCTTTACGACAAGTAAGCTGATTTTCATGTGTTCACTTCAGCAGAGTGCCCCCCTTTTTTTAGTCTGTTTTTTACTTGATTTGGGGAACAGAACATAATGTTTCTGGATATTTGACCCCACAGGATGACACACATTGCCTTTGCTTTCCCCATGTCCGCTCTCCAAGCTTTCATTATATAAACCTGGTTTCATTGAAGGGTCGCTTCAGGTCTGTAGAACATGGTGGAGATGTTATTTCACCAACCTGTAGGTGTCCGCTGGTTCGTCTTTCAGCAGATGCCCCCCCCCCCCCCCCGTTTAGGCCGTTTATATATTCTGTATTACGCAGATTGCATTTATGTAAGTCTTGTTTTGTGTGTCGCTATTTTGAGTTTGTGCAGAAACACAGAGAGATTCTTCTTTCACCTCCACAGATTATCGATTGCACCTCCTCTCGTTTTTGCTTTGCATCGCTCTGTGACCGTTTTTCTAACTCTGCATAACTACAAAGGAGAAAAAAAAACAAAAAAAAACTCAAACTCATGTGGGTGTTTTGTGTCTTTTTGTTGTTGTAGTGCTGGCCAGTTTCCGAGGGACTGTCCAGCATGGCCTCCCGCTGGAAATCGGAGACACGGTGCAGATCCTGGAGAAATGTGAAGGTAGTATGCACACAGGGTACACACTGATTTTTGAAACAGTACGTGCAATGAGAACAATTGCTTATGCTTGAGTAGTGAAGTGAACATATTACGTGCCTACCGAATAACAGGAACACTTCCTCTTTTTATTCAGTATAGAGATTTCCCTCATGAAATCGATCTCAAATATCTGTGTACACGAATCTATGCACTCATTGATCCACAGATCTATGCATGAGGCATTACTTGGCACAAAGAAACACACGCAAGGACACTTGGATGTGTTTTTCGTTGAGTGCAGAGTGTTCACCTGCTGGATATCACGCCTCTCGTACGTCATCTCGAGGGATATCGTAGTGCAGCGTGCGCACTGAACGAGCAGCATCATGCCTGTGATGAATGGCTGGTGGAAACTCATGTTTGCTGCCGCTTCCTGCACCACAGACCGGCTTCTTTTCCCGCCTTCCTGCCCGCGATGAGTCTGCCCCCCCCCCCCCCTACTTGCACTCTTTCGCTGTCTGCCTCTCACACTCCATGTTAATGTCAATTTTCTCTTAAATTCCCACAATAATTGAACTCATCTAACCGCAGCAAAGCCACACATGCGTGCACCTTGACACAAATAACTAGCCGCGCGCAAACCTTCCTCTTCCGGAGGTCTTGACACACACTGCGTGTCGCACGCTTCCTGTTGGGAGACAGAAACGCACAATCGAAGTGAGAGAGAGAGGCAGCCAGTTGAGAAGCCAGCCGTGCAGCCAGCCAGCAAAGTTAGAGGGATGTGATATTGCGGTTAAAAAAAAAAAAAAAAGGCCCAGAGGAAGTAGACAACAGCACAGCCAGCTTGGTCCGGCAGGGAGGAACGAAAAAAAAAAAAAAAATCAAGATCTCGCCAGCAGCGAGGAGGCTCAGAGACGGGCTGCTGACAGCAGAGGAGGCAGACTAATGCGTCTGCCTCATGTTGATACTGTTGACACTTCAAAGCGCAGGAGCTTACAGTGTGGAAGTGTCTTTACTGACATGTGGCTCCTGCCTGTAAAGGCACCGCCTCAGTAATTGAGTTTGGACTGAGGATGTCGAGTTCCTGACAGCAGTGAATACATTAGCACGAAGTTAAACTGTGATGTCAAACAATGGCTCTTGACCTGTTTTATCTAACGTACCCACCCCCCTACGGCCCTATCACATGAGCTCAAGCACCCCTTCACAGACACCACCTAATGTATCCTGTTCCAAATGTGCTCGTTTAAACTTTATCCATTAGTTTTAACTAATTATTTGAACTTCTTTGCTCACTTGTTAACTAGGTTTTGCACATTTTCAGTCACAACATTTTAAATTTTAAAAAATTAAAAAAAAAAATTAAAATTTTAAAAATGAGTTGACATCTCTTAATATTTATGTACAGTAGTACCCCCCCCCCCTTGCGTATACGTAACCCTGGTTGAGAATCACTGAATGAAAACACTGATCATGACATCCCGCTAATCTTTTGCAGCTGTGTTGCTATCGTTCAACTTCTAACTTTGCAGAAAGCCGTCACAGTACTCGACCTCTTCTGCCGAAGAAATTACTCATCCTGGAAACACTGAGTGTGCGTTCCACAGCGCGCGCACGCACCGAGACGGATTACTCAATCGTCATCTGCCAATGCATGCACGAAACAAATCAGCCAGAAAATACACAGATGGATTTTGGCGAAACCCAACAGTGATTTAGAATAATCTAATGCATTTACATTTGAGCTATTCAGCTAATGCTCTTATCTGGAGGGACTTACAATGACTGCGACAGTGGGAATGAGCTCGAATCTTTTTACATTTTTTTTTTTTTTTTTTTTGCAGAAGCATCAGGCACGTTGCTAATTTGGCTCCAGCTCAGATTGGAGGGTGTAATGGTGTGAGAAGAGCGTTGAGTGCAAGCCACAGCTTTGTCACCTTTTTTTTTTTTTTTTTTTTTTTCTCCTCGCTCTGCTTTATTTTGCACCTGCTTGGACTTGAATTCACGTTGAGGTTTGGTTTCCACTGGCTTCATGTGTCACGGGTTTCAATATGCTGTGCATTAGACGGTGGTCTGCTGTGCATTAGACGGTGGTCGTCGCGACAACAACGACTGCAGCAACAATAACAACAGCTTGTTTAGAAAAAAAAGCCAGTACCTTTTGCGGCTACTATGACGTATACGAAAAATCTAAAATGGTGCTGACATTTTTATTGGCAGCGGAAGGTTGGCGGTGAGATGCCAAGTCAGCGTTTCATTAACGTCTCAGTCCCCTGTCCCCACTGAATTGGAATAAAAATAAATGTCTGGTGGGCTTATGCATTTTTTTTGTACGTACAGCTGTCAGAAGGGTTGAACCGTTTTCATTAAATGACACACACACACACACACTCATGCATCTCCTTCTATATCCTCCTTATCCTTATTAAATGCATAGCATGCATATATAAGCATATATCTCTCCACCAAGCCAGGTATAAAGTGGAATATTTTTAGTGACATGCTGGAAATTAAAATGGCGCTTTGTCTCTGCAGGCTGGTACCGAGGATTCATCCTGAAGAACCCAAACATCAAGGTGAGCAAACTTTTGCTTCCTCATTCAACCCTTTCTCATCGAGTTCTATCAGATATTAAATGCATCATCGTTAGCTGCAGTTAATCTCGTGTGGTAAAGTCGCTCGGCGTGTTGTTAACAAGCTGCATGTGGTTAACCACCACCATCATTAAGTGTTAAATTCCCCACACCCCGCCGCGCAGGTGTTTTGCATTATTTAACCCGATAGCAGCTCTTCTCAGGACTCTGGGCACGTGCAGACTCTGCTCTCGCACTCCTTCCAGTCTCGTTGCACCTGTTAACCTGTTAGACCTCTTTCATCATTGGTTATTGTGACATAGCAGGAGATGGAGTAATGGCTGCCTTTCATTCTGGTTCATCACCTTCAGGGCCTTCTGTTATATTGAATTAAGTACTATTGTGTTTTTCCGGTTACACAAAATGTCTGCGATGGAAAAGGTTAAGTGACATCACATCGTTTCCTGCGAAGCTCTGTCCGACTTGAGCAGATGTCAGATCACCCAGAGGTGTGGGTGTGCAGGAGCCACAGACGCAGCTTGTTTCCACAGAAGACCGGTGTAACTAATAAAATGAACAAAGGCTGAATTCTGTTTTGGTGCTCCAGTTTCACGGTCCCGATATTGTGTGTGCTGTCAATTTTGAGAGGGGTTAAACTCCTCAAAAAACTACACTAGCTGGTAAATAAAGCAGAAACATAGATGATGAATCTCGTCACTGTCCAAAGAAAACCATGCATGTCGGGATGAAAACACAGTTTCTCAGAAACTAGCTCACAAAATAAACCAAAAAATACTGTAATGACACATATTTAGCACCAGAAATACTACAGAACAGTAGTAATAGCAGCAGTAGTAGTAGCAGTAGCAGCTGCAGTAGTAGTATCAGTAGTAATCAGACGATCGTTGGTTCGATTCCGGGAACCTCCAGCAGTAGCAGAAGTTCACACAGCGATCAGTGAACCTGTAATATTTTCAGTGGATTTTCGTGCATCGTGAGCAAACCAAATAAATGTTTCTGATGATGTGCAGGTGTTTCTCCTGTTTATGTCCACCTCAGTTGGTCAGCCGTCAATATCAAGGCTGTGCTACGCTTCCACAGCGCACATCGGCCTAATCTAATATTTTAGATTAAAATCAGCATAATCCGGGCTAATGGCCGTCTGACAGTGACAGCTGTGCATCAGTCTGACTTTGGTTATCCTCCGTCTGTCTATTATACGTACACGATGTAACAAGACATTTCCAATTTCCATCTATTAAGATTTCAAATAATCTTACAACCGAAATCTAAGAGCGTCTGACAGCAGTAAGTTTTTCGTCTGATTATAATTCTGGTCCTTGCACAAGACCAACCAATTAAACCAAACTGAATCATCACTGTTAATTAACCTCCACATCCTGCCAAAAGAAAATGTGCTAATATAAACCAAGTTGGGAGTAAAGCGATAGGTGTGCTCAGAGTCTCTGTGTGTTGCATTTATCCTCAAATACTTAAACATAAGTTCTTCTTTGATCTCCGCGGGTCAATAGGGAACAACTTGCAGTTCATTAGCATCAAACAGGATGCGCGCGCACTCACAAGCCCACTTTTTTCTTTTCTTCCAAATCCCATCGCTCGTTGCTTTTATCTCTTTTTCTGTTCGTCTCTCCCCGCGCTCTGCCCACAAAACACACTTGGCGAGTGTTTGTATCGTTGCCACATGCTAACACTTAATTGCTAATCGAACTGAAAGGGCTTCTCATTAACCTGTTTATCTTCTGCACAAAGGGGATCTTCCCATCCAGCTACATCCACTTGAAGAATGCCCACGTCAAGAATAAAGGGTAAGTATAGGCGCCATTTTGGCTCCTTTCCCGCTCTTTCACAGGTTTGCGATTTATCCTTACACGTGTGTGTGTGTGTGTGTGTGTGTGTGTGTGTGTGTGTGTGTTTGTAGGCAATTTGAAACGGTCATCCCTGTTGAAGACTCCGTCATCACGGAGATGACATCGACGTTGCGAGACTGGGGTGCCATGTGGAAGCAACTCTATGTGGTAAGAAGCCACACACACACACACACACACACACCGTTTACATCGATTTAAATATCACGGCTGCCTTTTTCGGTTTCTGGTGAAGGGAATTTGTTTTGCCCTGGGTAATTCAAAAGCTGCAAACAGTTTTTTTTCCCCCTACACATTCATTAGTCGAATTGATTGTGTTTGTGGCCTATTAAGCTATCTGGGGTACTGATTAAATTGAGCTGATGAATGCTCGCAGATCAAAGTGCATACATTTGCGGCAAAAAAGCAGCAGGACACTGAAGCTAATTTGCACAAATCCATTTTAAGGGCTTCTGTCTGGGTCGCCCTCTTCCCTCACAGTGTCGATCTGGTCCTCTAATGTGTGTTTCTGTTTCCTCTTTTTCACTTTTGCGTGGCGGCCGTGTGCGTTTTCATCTCCTTATCTGTGTCATCCTCATTCTGTCTTCCCTTCTCGTCGATTTCCCTTTCACTCATCCCAATTGACTCTTCTCCTTCTCTGCCCCCCCCGTTCCCCACTGTTTTCCTGCCTCCACAGAAGAATGAGGGGGATTTGTTCCACAGGCTTTGGCACGTGATGAATGAAATCCTGGACCTGAGGAGGCAGGTGCTGGTGGGCCACCTCACCCATGACCGCATGAGGGACGTCAAGCAGCACATCACAGCCAGATTGGACTGGGGCAACGAGTGAGTAGAAGTAGAGTAGAAAAAAGGATGATCTGTCTGTCCAAATGGGTTACAGGGGCACTTGTTTTTATTGTTCCATCTGAAAGGACCATATCTATGCATTTTTCTATGTTTCAGGTCATTAATTATTCATCGGTTAAACTTTGCTACTAGTTTTAAGATTGATTTTCTGCCCTCTGCCCAGCCATTGGATTTCATTCACTCTATAGTTTTGTATGAAAATCAAATACTAGAGGCGCGCTGCAGAGCAGAAATCCATCAAAGGGAACACTCAGTCGGCCATATTTTATTTTATTTTATTTTTTTATATATGCTATGGGTTTTTTTTTTGTAAAGTAATGCAGTTGTGAACCAGAACAATTTTAAGTTTTTGGTGCAATCAATAATAAAAAAAAAACCCAAAAACATCAGACATTGGGGATTTGAAACTTCGGTCTATTTAATGCAAGGCACTAACAAATTCATAGCATCTTCTTTCACATCGTTTATATTGCCTTCCATGAGCCTGTATACGCTGCAGAACTTTTTAAGGAGCCCTGGAACCACTTTAGCCACCATGGAACTTGTCTTAGGACTGCTGAAACTAAAGACTAAAACTAAAAAAGTTTTAATGCCGTAGTTCCTGAAACCAATAGTTCCTGTCTGGGTGGTGATGCTGTCTGATGACCCCAGGAACTATTGAGGAAGAGATTGCAGTACTGAACACACATCACTGGTCAACAAACCTTACAGCTGCTCGTTTTATGGAGGTTTTTTTTTTTTATGGAGATTGCAACTTGCAATTTGCTTCAGTGTGGTTGGATACTAGAAGCAGATACATGATCATAAAAGTCATACCGTATGTTAGAGACACGTGCTCTGGATTTGAACTCTGCATGTCTGCTTTGCATCCACTCAATAAAACAGGAATCAACAGCATATTAAGAACAAGTTGCAATTTTGGAAACATTTTAGGTGTCATTTTTAAGCTTTTTTAAGATAAAATAAACAAGAATACACAAAAGGGACTTCCCTGATTTAGCTCCCGTAGGGATGCACTGATAAAGCTTTTCTCTCCTGATAAATCTGCAGACTCCGACGTCATGTCATGTCATCTTTTCCCCCAAATTTCAAATCTCGTATCTCAGGCAGCGATTGCTCTGGCGCTGTAAACTGAGTCGACAGTCCCGCGTGACTGAAATGTCTGCCTGAGTTTCTCTGAACGCACCACCGATGACTCATTCCCTGCCCCTGCTCACATCTGCATCACCGCATTATGACAGCCTATTCAAAATAGACGAACAAAATAAATCAAACTTTATGTTCACTGTGACGCCGTGTTTAAAAAAAAAAAAGTGAGAAAGTTTGGGAACTGGTTATCAATAATATAAAGAGCGTTTGTAGCTAATGAGAAGCAGCTCAGTAGGGTCTAATAAGTTGCTTCGTGTGACATTAGTTTGATTTAACTAACACTTGAAGCAAACAAAACTTAATTGGAGAATGTAATAGTCTCATTTCACATTTCTTCACACATTTTAGGAAAAGTAAGAAACTGTAATAACAGACTGTCATTGAGGTACTTCCTGGAGCTTTCTGCAACTCTGTAGCTCGTCTTTCCTTCTCTCTCCGACTCTCCTCTGCCTGCTCCTCTGTCTTTTGTTGTCACCTTCCATCCCTGTGGGCACACTCCTCCTGACTCAATCAAGTCACTTTCTCCTCCTCACACAGACAGTACTCTCTCCAGCCTCTCCTCTCTTCTCTCTGCATGCCACGAGGGGGTGAAGTAAAAATAAATAAATAATAAAAAAAAAACCCTCTCTTTATCGTCCTTAGCCTTCACTCTCCTTCATATCCCTGCTGAGGGCCCTCCTCAAACACACACACACACACACACACACACCCCTCCTTAGTGAGGACACGGGTGGACAGTCCCTCGCTGTCGGCCTCTGTATGCCTCCAAGCCTGTGTCTTTTTATTGCTGACAAGAAGGCACACTGTAGCGTGCCGTTTTGGTCCACCGAATGGGGGCCAAGAAGAAAAGAAGGGGAGGAAGTGAGAGATGGTGGTGGTGTCTGTGGAAACGGATGAGGACGGGGTTAAAGGATGGAGAGAGGAAGAGCTGGAGGGATAAAGAGGACAGCGGGCACAGCAGGGGACTAAAGGCAGAGGACACTTTTCTTTCATCTGTTCTTTAGAGCAGAGGACGATCTGTCAAGTTTATTTAGATGACTGACACGGGTGATCTGACAGCACTGGTTCGTGTGTGTGTGTGTGTGTCTACGTGGTGTGTTTGATGCTCACTTTCTCCCGTCAAGGAACAGGATACGAGCTAACTATCAATATGTTGTATGATGAGTCTGATCCGTGTGAATCTTTGTGTCGCAGGCAGCTCGGCTTGGACCTGGTGCCCAGGCGAGAGTTCAGCATGGTGGACCCAGATGAGATCAGCGTCACAGAGCTTTACAGACTGGTGAGTGCTCCTTTCCTCTCAAAGTAACTCCTCGTTTAGGCAGCAGGGCGGCGAGATGCAGGGGAGTTAGACAAGTAACTGCTCTTCGGAAATGTCCTTAAAGTGTGTTTAGATAATCGGTGGATGGATATACTCAATGCGAGGGGTTCCAACAATTAGAATATATCTAATGCACTATGCTTGATGGCCTCTCTGATGGCCTCCTTGTTCCGTCTTTGGTCAATAACCAGTGTTTCGCTTTGACAAAAATGACGGGGTGTGTAACCACAAATCAAATTGTCAGTCGGCTGCTTCCTGCTTCAAGCAAACTGCTTTTAAACAACACACTCTTCAACTGATCGCGCCAGACAGTTGACAGGACAGGATGTTTCACCAGTTTCAGCGCTTTGTCTGACGCAGCTAACCTCTAAGGTGATGTGAGAAGCTGTCCATCACTCGCAGCACTCTTTGAAAGCTCTTCCTCAGAGCTGGTAGGTGCTGGCAGAGGGTAGTTGTGTGAACATGTAACCCCACCGTTCGCCCCCCCACCCACCTGGACATACTTTTAACCTCGGGGACCTTTTTGTAGACCTTCAAATATCCACGTCCACTGAGCACTTTAAGGATTTCTTCTCCATGTTTAAAAATGCTTAAAAGTTTGGATTGAAAGTTTAATACGCGACCTTGGAAACAGCAGTTGGCAAAACAATCGCACCGCAAGCAACATTCAGCAGCTGCTCTGGAGCTTTCGATCAAATGACACAATCTCCATCTGTTTTTTTTTTTCCCCCCCTTCCCTTTTTTCACTTCTAGCCCACGTCGGCTCCGGAGCTTACACAAAAAGATTGAACTCGATGTGCTCCTGACATCATGTAGAAATAATATAAAGTACATTTGAACGTCTGAATCTCTTCCATCTCGCTCGTGCTCTCCTTCCTTTCCCTTCTGTTTGCTCCCTGCTTCCCCTTCCCATTTTCTCCAAGCCCCAACCGCTGTTACCGTGGCAACCACTTTCTCTGCCCTGATACGGCGCAGGGAGAATTGTATCACACACATACACGCACGCACACAATGATGGTTTTCCTTTCACGGGGGTAATTGAAGCTCTTAATCCATCTGTTTCTCTTTTTTTTTTTTTTTGGTTGTTGTTGTTAGTCAAAACAAAAGCAGGCATTGCAAGATGAAAGCTTAATACACCTCGATTAAAATGAGCAAATGACTGCAATCCCCATATACTGAGACAAGATAAAGGGACCGGCAGTCACCACATACGTAAACACGTGCGCGCGCGCCGCACCGTCACATCAAGCTCCAAATTACATCCATATTTTTCTGTGAGATCTTTGTGTACGAGAACAGCTTCTTTGTTTCTGCTGTGTGCTGCTGTGGTGTGGCTTAATTAAATTGAGATGGGGATTACCTGGTGGTGTGTGTGTGTGTGTTTCTGTGTGTGTGTGTGTGTGTGTGTGTGTGTGTGTGTGTGTGTGTTTCTCTGTGTGTGTGCTGAAATGCCAGTGGGGATGTTACTGTGGGAAAATGTAGCCTGACTGCTACACTGTGTCGAGGAATTATGTGATATCTGCCCAGTGAGAAATAATGATACTGAGAAGGATAAAGAAAAGGCTATTCAGTGCCTGTTGAATATAATAGAGATTTCGTGACATACACTATATATGTTGAGTTTCATTCCGAAATGAATTATAATTTTAATTTTATATATAAAAAAGACATACTGTTGGATTAAAGAGAAAAGAATATATAAATTCGTCTCATTTTTTTGTGATATTAGAGAGTTTTTCTAAAGACCTGACAAATTTTGTAACTATTTTGCAATAAATTTAAAGCTAATAATATTTAAAGCTTCAATAATTAGTATTTTATATCGACTGATTGATATCTGAAAGGGATGATTCGTCAAACCCATAGTGAATTTTCATCTGAGTCTGCAGTTCCCCTCTGTTTTGTGTCTTTTAGCTCATTGTTTTGGTTTCACTGCCAAAACTTTTCAACCATGAGTTACTCTTACTGCTCTACTACTCTAAACGACTGAAATGTGTCAGATGAGTTCAGAAAATGACATGACTAACTTTGAAACACTCTGAGCGACATGAATTCATCTCTATCTCTCTGCTAGGGGGTGCAGGGGTGTGCTCAGGGTGGCCTCAGCGTGTCATCGAGCCACCCTTTAGGACCGCCCACAAAATCCTGGACTGTAAACTGTTTTAAACTCTAACTCCACATTTAAGTAATATATCGTCAGTGTCAGATATTTCCTCTAGGAGTTAGAGGAGGAGAGCTCAAATGAAGGGGAATATTTGACTTTTGTAAGGTGGCGGTAAGACAAAACTAAATGAATGTTATGCTGCATGTCTGCTGGATGAATCCACTGAGAGAAAAAAATAGATTTTAGGATCTCAGTGGACATTTCTTGTAGCTCTTGTAGCTGCCAGCCTGTGCACTGCAGTAAGCTAGACAGCTTGTAAAGTTCTTCCCTCTGGGTTTAGTCTAAAAGGTTACTGTCGTGCTTCCTCCCATGCTGTACAGCACTGCCAACAAGCTTTATATCCCAAATGCTTACTGTAGCTTTAGGAATTACTTTTGAGTTTTGGTAACCTCAACTGAAAAGCTCGGTCATAGCATCGGGGCAAGGGCTTGAGAAGACATATTCCTTTTGTCTGTGGAGTGATTTTTGAAAACAGACACCCTTTGAAGCATTTTATTAGGAAGTTGCTTTAAAGTGAGAGGACCTTCATCAAATCCCTAATTGGCTCCCTGGTTCCTTCTCAGTTAAATCGAAAGCTGTGTGTAGTGCAAAGGCAAAACAGCTTCAAACTTCCCGTTTTTTTTTCTCCTAGGAGAGTGAGTTCAGTGCTGCGTGCTAGCGGAGCAGGCCAGAGTTTAGATCCCAGAGTGATGAATTCATTAACGGTGGCAGATCAGACGCCAGTGATGGATAGCTCAGGTTTGGCCTTGGACATGTGGTAATAATAATTTCCTGTGTGACTTCAGTTATCACTAAACACACTTAAAAGCTTCACAGACGCACATCTCTCGCTTCCTGCCCATGTCACACAGGTCTCTCTCCCACAAGCTTAAAAGAGGAGTGGGGAAAAAAAGAGGCTTAAAGAGTGATGTGATGAAAGGCAGCTCTGATGGAGGGATGTCGAGGAGACTGGAAGTTTCTCTGTGGCTTCAGCGTTCTCTCCTTTTTTTTTTTTTTAACAGCTCTTTATAGTTCAGCTATAACTCCACTTGGTGCTGCTTCATGCTGTTTAGGCAAAGATTAACAAGTGAACAATAATAAGACGGTCGGGCGAGCACACACGGTCGTGGTCTCTCAGTTAAGCTATATCTCTCTCTCTCTCTCTCGTCCTCTTCTTGTTGCTCGCAGCACTTCATGTTGCCAGCGCGGCTGCCAGGCTGTCAAGTCTACCCTTTTGTGTCTAGTCATGCTGAAGCTGTCGTATAACCACACACCGCTCAGTCCGGGCGGCTTAAATGACACACTGAAAATAACCTCGTAATAAAATCCCACAGCATAAATTAGGCTTCCCCAGACCTAGTCATTCTGCGTCAAAAAAAAAAAAAAAAAACAACAACCCAGGAGCTCAGCCCTACCGAGGAGAGAATAACTGATCTGGTAAAAACAGTCTTTGTGACTTGTTCTTAGATCATTCTGCTGCTTGTATTCTTCTGGGATCTCAGATAGGGCAGAGCAGTCACGACAAAACAAAACATATATATCATTCTGACAGATATTGCAATTGTAGAAAGATTTGTGGTATAATTTTCAAGCATGTTTAAGTCTTCGAGGACCGTGTTAGTGTTTTTTTTAGATGTTTATATTTATAGCACAGCCAACTGTTTTACAAAGCACATCATACATTTTAGATTGATTTCTTACCCTCTAGACAGTCACTGTTTATCCCACATGTCACTATGCCATGAAAATAAGCTTATATGTAATGTAAAGAACCATTTTCAAACTGTATTTTCCACATTATCTGTGTTTGTGTACTATTTGTTTTCTAGGTTTGACATTCAAACATTATACAGTCTCTCCACAAATGGGCATATTGGATGAATGCATGCCCATTTTCTTCCAATAAATGCAGTTTTCTCCACTGGATAATCTGATTTAGAGACAGGAGTATGATCTCAAAGCAAAAATCAGCCCTCAACCTCAGCTGTCCAACTTACTTGTTGGAGAGAGATTTCCCTCTGGGCAGTGCTAATTCCTAGGTTGTGTGTTTAACGCACACAAAAGATTACAGGATCACAGTGTCTTCCCAGACTCTTGTATTTTTAGAGATACGGCAGGCCAAAAATTCAGAAAATGTATCACAACAAAAACTTTTCAACAAAAAAAATTCACAAATTTCTGGCCACAATAATCACAAATCTGTTGTTCATACTGATATACTGTTAAGATACTTCATAGATGCACTGATTTTAGCAGCCAACTGTCAAATCTCAGATGTTTCTCAAAGGAACGGTTCAACATTTTGACCGCACTGTAAATTTGTAGCTGTAGCCAGCAGCTGGTTAGCTAGCTTAGCATAAAAACTAGAAACAGGGGAAAACAGCTAGCGTGTCTACGACTAAAAAGAAGAGACACCAGGAGGTTACTGTTCCTGGGCAAGAAATTGAGAAATGTAACACATTACTAAGTGAACTTTGAGTTTGTGAGTTCCCTTTGGACCCTGTTTCCAGTTTTCATGCTAAGCTAAGCTAACTGGCTACTGGCTACAGCTACATATTAACTCTGCAGACATGGGAGCGTTATCTCATATAACTGAACTGAGTGTATTTCCCAAAATGCTGACCTATTCCTTTAAACACACCAACTAGAGGGCTCCTTCTGTAGATCTATCCCCCAACAATGTGCAACCTTGACGTCAAAGTGCAGAAAATAAAAAAACCTTCACGGGAAAGAAGAATCCTGCTCTAATAATATAGTGTCGGAGATGATTGGTAGCAATTTCTCCTTTTGTGTGTGTGTGACTCTTGATTGCCAGTGATTCTCTTCTGTGGTGGCACTTTGCTGCACTTTGTCCTCGCATTTCTTTTCCCTTTCTTCTCTCCTCATCACACTCTTTCCTCCCAGCTCCCCATCTCTTTACATCCAACTATAGAAGCGAATGTGGAGCACAATTTGGCAGTGGCACTACTGGCCATCTGGTGCTCTGTGTGTGTGTGTGTGTGTGTGTGTGTGTGTGTGTGTGTGTGTGTGTGTGTGTGTTTGTCCTTGTATTTTTGGATGTTGACAGCAGATTAGGATGAACCTCACATAAACAGATCTGTATTGTGCGTGTTGGTCTGGAAGGCATTTACATGTCCGCACCACAAGGCTTTATTGATCCTTTTTCATATAGATTGATTGAATATCGCTTGTGATATCAGACGTTTGAGATGTGACTCTGTGCCGCTTTGTTTGAGGGTTGCTTTGCCCGCGTTTGTATTCGTCGTGAATTTGGGCATTTCAAATCCTGTTTCTCTAAGATTAAGCAGCCAGTTGAAGAAGAGGAACGCAAATAACAACACCATCATTTCTTTGAGTCAAGAAAATAATTAGCCTATTTGAAGATAAATTCTTTAGCTAAATGAATAAGATAGAGTGCGGATTTTTTAAATTTATAGGCTCATTTTTTATAAGTGTATGTTTACGTGCATATCTGCACTCTGTGCATAGCAGTGTGGGCTGTTCCTTTTGTTTCTTTAGCAACAAAGACAGAGTCAGACAACACAGCTCCAAGTCTCACCCCTTGGCCTCTGGTGCTGGCAATATTACATGCTATATTAACTCCATCTATAGCAACAAAATCTATATCTTTTACTGTCTTCAAATATATATGAAAATCTGCAGAAAAGCCCCTCCCAGCAGTGTGAGGCCGTTGTTTATCTTTGACCGGGAAGGCTCTTGAATGTGATTGGCCGGTATTTTTTACAGTGCAGATTAAGTCTAATCGTGTGTGCTCATACCCGTTCTCTCCCCTCCTCTGCAGATGGAACACCGGCATCGTAAGAAGGAGACCCCGACGCCCGCCAGCACCCATCACCTGTTCGTCCACATGAAGAGTCTGATGAGCGCCAACCTGGGGGAGGAGCTAGAAGTCTTCTTCCACATTTATGATGGACGGGAGAACCGACCACTCAGGTAGAAACTCGGGAGAAAATCATTTAAAAAAAAAAAAAAATCATTATTATGCTTATGCGCTCATGTTTGCTAATGCAGCTGAGGTGCATTGGTGACTGCAGGGTGAATGGCTCCCCTTCTGATGTCAAGAAGGCCGCTCTAATTATATTCATGAACATTTATTAAATGAAGCAGGTTGTTAAAGTGCACGTGGACATATAAAAGTGGGCAAGGCCATGCTATTTTTCTCATATAAAAAGTGTCAGTGCCGTCCACATAAAAGGACCTATCATCCTGGGAGTCTGGGCACCTCATTTGCATGCACACACACACACACACGCACACACATACCACCACATACTCCTGATGGGGCGTCGGCCAAATACAAGACTGTGTTTAAAGTCCCTGGTTTCATAGTTCAAAGCGACGAAATTCCATTTCATGTCACAAACAAGCGGATTCGTCAGGCAAGGAAAATGAGTGGGTTGAAAAATGAGCACGGCAACAGTGCAACTTCTTTTGATAAGTCGCGCTCTTGCGTCTGACGCTCCTCTCCTCCCCTCAGGGTCACATCAGAGGAACAAGGGTGACATTGACGGGATTTAGTTTGAGCACTTCTGTTTTCTATTGAAATGCACTTCATTATTCAACAAAATCGCTGGCACGAAATCACCAAACTGTTGTCGTGCATACTTGGGTTGACCTACGAATCCGTGGTTTCCTCCACCGTCGCGTGAATAATAGCACACAAAAATGGATTTCCAAGAAGTGTGCAAGTGTTTTTTTTTTGGTTTTCATGATGTGGTTCATCTGAGAGAACAAATATGATCTGCATGTACACACACACACACACACACACACACACACACACACACACACACACACACACACACACACATCAGCGGATCAGAAGCACTCTTTGCTCTCTCTTTAACTCTAAATTCTTGATGCATGATAGATTTCATCTTTGCGATTGTTCCCGACCTGCACTTCGTCTTGAAGTGGGTAATTAGCGTCCAGTGGTATCATATTAAGATCCACTTGAAGCACTTTCTCTCTCGCTGTCATTATTATCCGTCTGTATTTCCGTCCCGCTGTCTGTCGTTCCTGTTTTTCTCCCGCGTTGACAGATTGAGTACCTTAGTCAGGTAAGAGTAATGAGACTTCTTGAGTCCTGTCGTGCATTCGAAGTAGATTTACAGCTCATCTTCTGAGTCGGCTTTAGTTTTTTACGCTAGAACATCTGTCGCAAATGTGTATAATGAAAACAGCAAATGATAAAACACAGATAGAAAAATCTGTTTTTCTTACAGCTTGTCTTGTTTCCTGAATCACCTAATGACATTTTTCTATCACTTCTATGGGGAGGAAGACAGTCGTAGGCCTTCACCATCGTGCCTTTGTGGTTCTGTCTTCGAGGAAAATCTCATACTGGCAGCTCGCCAATGTTGTCTCTCACTGTCTGGTCACACACACACACACACACACACACACACACACACACTTTACACAAGATGCCTGGCATGGAGCCATTTTGACGCTTCCCTCTGTGCTGGTGGTTTTCTATGTGTGTGTATGCATGTTTGTGTGTGTGTGTATGTGCGTGTGTGTCAGAGACCAGATGGGGGTCCGACCCGTTGTCTCAGTACCATGCCAACACCAGCAGCCCCTGTGCATCATGGCAGCTTCTTTGTGTTAAATACTGGCTCCTTGTTTGGTTTTTTCAGCAACACACACGCACACACACACACACACACACACACACACACACACACACTGTGACATACCGTACCATGCTCACACATGATCCTGTTGCTCGTTTTGCTCCTGATCAGACGTTTACGACAACGATGTGAAGACCGTTCGGCCTGCCTTCCTCACACTTCCCTCCTCCTGCTAACTGTGACCTCTCGTCTCTCTCAAGGTCACCCACAGATGACTGGACATGTGTGTCTACATGTGTTTGCGTGTTTTTCTGTTCATTTTGTGTGAATTTCAGAGGTCCGCTATGTGTTTTTGGACAAAGGGATGGACGTAGTTTGCAGATCCTCTACTTGTTCACCTCCCTGTCGTGTCGAGTCACTTTCCCATCTCTCCACGTGGCCCCGTGAGGCTACATTTAGGCTTTTCGTTAAGGGGGTGGGAAGCAACAGCGGCTGTTTAATTTATCCAGTATTTTACACACTCACTGTCCCATCCCCCTCGTCGGGTTAGCGCACGGCTCCTAATGCAATCATCGATATCAGGAGAGGGAATTGCGAGCGCCGCGTGGGCCCAGAGGGGAGGGAAATCGGCCATTCATGTTATGTTAATGCGAGCGGTGATAGGGGGAGATAAGGTCCCGCTGGGGGACACTAGTCCTCTTAGCTCGGGCGATCAACATGCTGCAGCTGTGAGGGAGAAGAGTCGGCGGCAAGGGGAGGGTGTATGTGACTTGTGTGTGTGTGTGTGTGTGTGTTCACAGGAGTGGCTGTTAATTGGCAGTTGGGGTTTCAACAATAGAGGGCTAATTAGGGTTCGGGAAAAAACGTGCACAAGTCTCATGTCTAATGCATAGGAATCCGTCTCCATATGGTCGGATAAATGGCCTGGAAAGTTACAGAGAGCGGCTAATGAGGAACAACAGTGTCTAAATCAAATTGGCTCTGGATTGGTCCATTCGAATGCGGGCGATTAAAAAAGGAAAAACTTTACTGAAGGAATACATGTATTAAAAATCATAAGCATTTGCATAATTAATAATCAGCAGCTTAATTAATTCATCCATGGGCGCCCACTGCCCTACATACACAAAACACTTGAACACAGTGCAAAAGGTAGCCTCTTATTTACATCATGGTGAGTTTTCAGCTTGTAAGAAGAGCTTTTAATAGCTCAGACTATTATAAAAACATCCTAATCCATTGTAGCTGTATGTAGCATGAAGTCTAGTTATATAGGATATGCTGGGGTGTATTCTGCTCCTGTGTGAATGGGCTGCACTGTAGCTTGCGCCTGCTAGCCGTGCCAGAGACTTGGCTCATTGTCAGGCGCTGGTGCATTACAAGGTTTTTCTCTCTGCTTATCGGTGGACTGTGAAAGTCACCTAACTGGATTAGCCCGCAGTTCACCAGCCAGGATGAGACGGGGCCCAGCAGGATGCCTCCGCTGCCTCTCTTTGAGCTCGTGTGCGAGATAGAGAGAGAGAGGACGGGAGTACAAAGAGAATGAAAAAGCGATCTGTGTCCGTCCTTTCTGTTTTTGCCCGACATGCACTTCATTTCCCGCCTGCAAGAAGAGGAGGGTAGTGGGGCATTTGAGGGCATAGTTGTTATTTCAGGACTGCTCGGTGAAGTTCTTAAATTTCATATTCGAAAGTTGTGCCATAGAGTATGTGCAGACTAAGTGTGATTCAGTGTTGTTTGGACAGGAACAGGATAATTTTCTTTTCCAATGGTCTCGATGTAGCTGCTTATAGCTTTATTTTTAGCCGCATTAGCATCATAGCTCTACGGATGGCAAAAGTTTGGTCTGTCTGTTGGCTGGTCCACCACTTTGGTTTAGATTTAAATACCCCAACTAGACATTAATTAAATAAACTTTTAACTACACTAATGGGACAGCCCGTATTGCTGTGCATACAGTGCAGGCCCAGGGTTCGGCTTCAGCTGTCTCAAAAATAAAGCTTTAAAAAGACCCCCAAAAAAGACCTTAGTAACAAAGGTAAAGTTCCCATGCACCCACTCCCCTGTGCTCATTGCTTATTAACAAATGTTAGCCTGTTAACACACTACACTAAAACAGTAAACAGACCTGCTAAACATCAGCATGTTAGCATTTTGCGGCTGTTGACTCAGTTTGTCGACAGAAGTATTTAGACAAACTGGCAGTAAGAAAACGCAAAAATGCAAACTACAGACTGTCTGTTGTGTCTGTTCGAGCTCAAAACTTCTGCTTCAGTACAATTGTTAAAGTTGTTAGCGTATCTCAACAAGTATTTGATAGGCATTCATGGTCCCCAGAGGATGAGTCCTAATGACTTTCAGACCTTTTGTATGGTAGAATTTAGCTCAAAAGCGCCTTTGTGCTTAATTACAGCCTCACAGAACCTCTAGCATGGTTAGTGACACACAGTTTTGTTGACAGGAGGATTTCGACAGACAGACAAAATACAGACAGTCTGTTTTGTCTGTTCTTTGTTTTTCAAGTTTCTTGCTCAACCCTTAAGTGTAACTGTTGTTAGCATGACTTTAAACTTGTTCTCATGCACTACCATTAGCATGGCAATTAAGCTAACCCTAGCTCATTGGCTACTTAAATGTTCTGTGTAATATACATTAAATGCAGCAACAACCGAGCAGTTACACATGTGACTCATATAATTGCTATTTATGTATATTTTATCCTTTAAATGACACATACAGCACATTATCTTTGACATTTTCCACCACTTAGCGGGTTCATTTTGTCATTTTCTGTCTGTATTCACCTTGCTAATAATAGTCTCAGTCTGTCCGTGTCACAACCAGAAGATTTATGACAACCAGCCTGCCAGTTATAAGACTGAGGATCTACATTTTTTTGCTATAACCCATCACTGTTTTAGCTGACAGTGCGGTTATCTTGGCTAAACGTGTCAGGGAGAAACAACACGCTGAATATTTTGTTCAGCCGCGGAGGAGTTGCGTGTGGATGTACTTGTCGGATATGTTACAGACGTTCACTGTTGGGGATTTGGTTCAGTGATTCAAGCTTTGTATATGTTTTTCCTCTCCCTCGATCCATCTGTGTCTGCTCCCGCTCTGCCTGTCTGTCTTTCTCCTGCCTCCTCTTCACTTTCAGACAGCTGCGGTTTGAAGATCGAACTTTGAAGCGTTCTCTCCAGTGCCCTCCGTTCAAGCGCTTGACGCTTTTGACACCGTTTCTAATCTTTATTCTGTTCCTGTTAGCAGTGGCTTGGATGCAGTTGTTTACGATGACACCCAGCCATCACTCTTTACCTCATTCATCTCAATGTTTGCACCCTCCCTCTGTCTCTCCTCTCTTACAGCGAAAGGTTCTTTGTCAAGCTGAATAAGAGCGGGTTGCCCAAGTCGCCTGAGAAGACAGAAAGACAATGCACGTTATTTGTGGTGAGTAGTAAACATGACTATGTGCTTTCAAAGATCGATTGGAAGTAATTTAAACCTGTGTAAAGCTGACCTAAGTCATATGACATTACCCTGAAATCTAAAAGTCAGTGCTCTGCTGCTTGTTTACAATAATTGAACGTGATGAATGTATGTTTTCCTGTTTTGTCAGGATCTGGGAAGCAGCGATCTACGAAAAGATGTCTACATCGTTGTGCACATCATAAGAATAGGTGGGAGTTATGATGCTGCTTCTTTGTTCTACTGAGCACTGCATGTATTTTAAGTCTCTAGGGCCTTAATAGTGCTGTTATGACTGTGGATGCTGTGTGTGTGTGTGCAGGGAGGATGGGAGCGGGCGAAAAGAAGAATCTCTGCAGCGTGCAGTACAGGCGGCCGTTCGGCTGTGCTGTCGTCAGCATCGCTGATCTCCTCACTGCTGACTCCAAGGATGACCACCTGCTCAAGGTTTATGCGTAAGTCACTGCAAACAACCAGTATTTCAATACTAAGTCCCTCCGTTGTCATGCTATTACTACGTTTTGGTAAATTTGTGTAAAATAATCTGCCTACCAACACTTCTAAAACTCACAAACACATATTCTTGTTAGTTTAATTCAAACAAAAACCAAAGTGTTAAAAGGAAAAGTTAAACTTTTACAGTGTTATTAACCACCCAGCCAAATTTGAATGATTAAGCTCAGGGTGGCCTCAGCGTGTCATCGAGCCACCCTTTTAGGACCGCCCACAAAATCCTGGACAGAAAACTGGTGAAAAACGGTTTTAACCTCTAACACCAGATTTCAATATCGTTCAAAATCTTTTCACATGTTTTCAGCAACTATTTTCCAATGTATTTTGAAAGAAATCTCTGAATTGCCTTTATATAGACTTTACAGTGACTTACAGGGTAAGATTTAGAGCATGAGTCCGCCCTGTTGAACTGCCATTTTTGTAGCACAGAACGGACAAACTAAACACCTGATAGAGCCTTTCGCATCTTTCAATGCCACTGTAGTTTCTCCTTAACACTAGGAAGGAAATTGTGAAACAAGGGGGTTGCAATCAGTTACCACTAGATGCCACTAACAGTTTTTAACCAAAATTAACACACACTCAAAACTCCAGGGCTAGATTTCCCTTTTTTGAAGCTGCAAAACAATTCAAGTCAGTTGGTGGTCTAACAGTATTAATAGAGACAAAAAAAAAAACAAACAAAAAAAAACACCTTTTCCTGTTGTGCTTCAGAGGCTCTGTGCTTTTTTCACAAACACTGGCACTGTGGTTGTGGTCCAACCTAGTCTACATGTTGCCCTGAGGGATAGAAAAGGCTACCGTTGACACAGTAGTCTGACCTAAATTATAGCTGGATCAGACAGACTGGCCAGATACACTTAGCACAGAAAATACAGCCACTCTCTGTATACCTGCAGTTACCACCAGCAAGGTTTTAGCCAGATTAGCTGAATGTTTTTTGGAATTAAGACTCCAAACAAGACGTCATTGGAAATACTGTAAGGATTTGTTTTCTACCTAACCTGCCCTAACCAAATGTAAGAACTAACGATGAATAGTAGGTGCTGATTGTAGTCACAGTCAAAGATCATACAGTATTTTTTTTGTGTACCTGTGATTCATATCACTAAATGAATGTGGTTCGTGTTATGAGTGAATCATACAGTAAATGGAGGAGCGTTGTCAAGTTTGGAAACACTATTTTAAAGATGTTGGTATCTACCCTAGAAATATGTGTTTGTTGCATTATGGGATATGTAGGATCCAGCATTTTCAGACCTTAACCTATATATAGGGCCTAAAATTTACAGTGATTTTGACTATTCTTCCAGTAGTTTATCCTTGTGAGTTCCCTACTGTGTCAAAATAAAATACAACATTAGTGGTGTGCCCCTTTAAGTAGAAAATCTATCAAATCTATTTATTTTCTGTGGCTCTGTCTCATCTTTCTGTCTCAGATGCAACACCGAGAGTGAGTGGTTCCAGATCCACGAGAACATCATCAAAAAGGCGAATTCCAGGTACAACCTGTCAGGCTCCAACACCGGTAAGAACCACATCATTCATTTTGCTCCCTCACATCCACACCTCGCAAACAAGGGGATTTAGCAATTTTACTAGTTGGCTTCTTTAGTGGTGATTTGGTTTTTAAGCGGATGTACTTTCATGTGGCTTACTTATTTAACAAAAACATTCATTTTGCAGCGTTGACAAACTTGCATCATCTGTCTGTTTCAGTGTTTCCGGTCAGTCTGAGAAGTAGCGTTTCTGTGCGTGTGAAGTTCCTCTTTAGGGTGGGGGGGGGTGGGGGGGGGGCGGATCAGTCTGCGTATGATTGGTGTCTGCAGGAAGCTCTTTGTTGCAAATGCATTCAGATGGTTTTTATAAATAGCTGCGTTCGCATCATGCTGAACAACAGCATCAGCAGTTTCCCGTAGCAACAGGTCAGTGGAGAATCTGAACATTCAGTGCTTCAAACGTCAAAGATGTGACATTTGAAGAAGTTTTCTCCACACTGCGATTCAAATTTTGTGTCTTTGGACTGTAGAGTGATTACACAAAGAACCTTACAGCTGTCAGATGAACCTCTGATTATGACTTTAAAATATATTCTATGGTGAAGGGAGACGTAATCATGAATTAAACAGCACTGGCTAGTTTGCAGATGTTTTCGTCAAGAGGAAAACGCAAGCTAACAGTAAGCAATCAACAACAGTCATCAGAAGTTTGCCTTAAAGCTGATTTACATAAATGTGAGACTCGCTGCATGCAGTTAATTTTCGTAATGAAAACATTATTTTGCATGTTAACAGAGCTCATTGTCCTCTTACACCTCCCTTGTGTATTCTTAGAGCGACTCCATAGCCCGCTGCATAGAAAAGGTTCATAATTGTTTGAAGACTATCAGACAGAACACAAACTGGCGAAACGAGAGAAGAGATTACAGGGACGTCAACAATCTGTGAGGCCGATCTACTGACTCAGCTCCTCTTCCCACCTTCCCTCGAAAGACCAATAATTACTTGAGGAGAAGTCATTTGAAAATTATCGCGAATAATCACGCACGAGCGTGAAGGAGTGCAGTAATTAAACCGAACGACACAAAGCCATTTAGCACAGGCCCGCGTTATCCGGGCAGCATCTTCACGCCCCATCGTTTCATGACAAAACCGCAGCATCCAGCCGGAGTTGAGTGCGACTGCGCTGCTGAGGAATAGATGGAGATGTAGGGGGCTTTGCACAGCTGAGCTGATAAGTGCCACCAAAGTCGAATTTCATTTCTGGTAGAGCAGAGGGAAGACACCAAAATAGGAATATTACGCAACCACTTACTTTGCTGTTTCCTTATCTCACATTGACAAAAGTCAAGCTCTCCTATCAGCTTTATTTACTACTTAAACTGTTGACGAGCTGGATTATCAGATAACACACGGCTTTGCATGCGTTATCAGACTTAATTACAGATCAGGTGTACAGATAATGTGATGCATTGTTGATGTTAAACTTCCTAGACCTTTGGCAGATGACTCTGCAGACACCGGTTAGAGTACAGGCGCTGCAGAGAAAGGCTGCAGGGGTGTGTCTGTTTGTGCTGAACCTATCAGCTGTGAAACAATCAGGAAATGACTTTTCTTTATAGGTGAAGGTGCTCGCTCACTCTCATTCACTCTCTTCGTCTCTCGACCAATGCTCTTTGGTGGACATCCCCTGCCAAAACGCATCACCCCCCATTCAAATGAATGGAAAAAACCTGTGTTTTCGCCGCAGCCCTGTCTGACAGACAGATGACAGCAACACGACGATTTGAGACGAGCAATTGTGCTCTCAAAAACAATTAACCACACTGATTTAGTTAGCAACATCACTGGGAGAAGACAGCATGTTGCCTTAGTTGACACAAGCGTTTGCTTCAGGCTTTCGTATTTGGCACATCAAATACATGTAAGTGAGTTACTCGAAAGAGTCACTGGCGTCTTTGGCTGCCGCGTGCAGTTTATCACAAACACTTGGATGCTAGCTATTGAGTGGCTGTCAGCTAAAGACACTGATCCAGCCGAGCGCCTGATTTGCCTCAGCGCTCTCTCTTTCAAAGTGCATTAGACGAGAGCTTTGGGTGTTTTGTCACAATAGCCTCGCATGCATAATCCGAGCGTGCTTCGCCGCAAAATTACATTTCAACCACTTAACTGAATTCGACATTGATCTTAAACATTTAATCACAAAAGTAGAGGTAATAATTTCAATTTGTAAGATAATGGGTGCTGAATATTAGGTTTCATTTATGTATTTTTGAGCACTACTCGTCTGTCTCGGCTCAATTAATTCATTATCATTTTATTCGCTTTGACAGTTTGACTTCGCAAGGACCTTATTGTCTTTTTCTTTCTCTCTAATTACATGTCTCTCTCAGACACATAGTCTAATCGCATTGATGACTGTAGCGACACAAGTCGCCTGATCATCATGTCCACATTTATAGACGCCCCTATTCACAAGTTTGAACCCTGTACCTTCCCCTGTACGTTCCCTTCTCACTCCATATTCAGAACAGCAATGCACAGAATCACTCGCAGCGCATTTTTTCCCGGGTACGTCCTCATCCGAAAAGTCAGTTCCTCCCAGATGGAAATGATTCTGCTGCAAAGCAACATTACAGAGCAGATAACACCTGAGTCTCTTGTCTGGCCTTGACACCGAATGTGCAAAACTAGAGAGAATATTTCATCCTCAGCAAACAGGTCAGTGGCTCCTCTCCGGTTCGTCTCAGTAAAAAACGTCCGTGCAGGAGTTATGGAACACCATGCATAATTTACGCACTGCAATTTATTACACTTAGTGTCAGGAGGGCAATTAAAACAAGTGTGCAGCGGAGTGAGATAATGTGTGTATTTTGTGTACGTGTTTATACATCTATATATATGTGTGTGTGTGCACTCTTTGTGTGTGTCTGAAGCAGTCTTGCTGTGTGGTTCTCCTTTTAAACAGAGCTGGCGGTGTGCCAGAAGTCTCTTATTAGCAGCCAATTAGCAGGGGAGAGACGAATGCACTGGCCTTAAAGTATAAAGAACAGTGGGCTGTTTGGGTAATAAAGAGGCAGAGAGACAGGTCATGTGTATGAGGGGCCATTAGGGACATTATTCAGAATTTTCCTCTCACATACCGAATACATTCACATGCCATACTGAAAACCTCTCATACAGCATACTGCATTTCAGTATATTGTAAGAGTGTTTCACATGTGTATGTGAGAGGAAAATTCGGAATAGTGTCTGTTAGGCCCCTCATACATGTGAAGAGACTATTATTTTGTTCACATGTAGCCTAATGACAATCTCATTTTTCTTCACCTGTGTGTTTGAGGGTCACAGAGGCTCTTTTGGGGTAATCAGACTGGAAAGATGAGAGAGGGAGCTGATGAGAAGAGACAGTGATTTTGTTTACACGTAGCCCAGTAATCTTTTTTTCACAAGAATCGGGCTCTGGATGAGTCAGGTCAGGTATATAATTCAGCTCCCACCTCCATGCAAGCGTAGGCAGTGACAGAAGAGGCTGCGACAACTCCACTGTTTTGTTTTGGAGTTTTTATTTTCCTCTTGGTGTGTTGAGTTTGTGAAGAGGCAGGCTGGGTGGGCTGAGGGCAGCAGAGGTTGAGGGTGTTTTTGTCAGCGTCAGCTCCATCTACCAGGCAGAATAGTAATGAAGCTGGTTTGCCTAATTGTAGCCCCGCAGTAGCTTTTAGAGCCTGTGTGAGTGTGTGTTCGTTTATGTGTGTATAAATGCCAAAGGCTTGATCCACATTAAGGGGCAGGAAGATCTTCCCTGAATCTAATGGGACTCTCCTTCCATTTCCCACCAGGCCTTTGTGCCAGGTTGAACACACTGCTTGATGGACTGTGTGTGTGCTACTTTTGAATTATTTAGACCGGATGACTCCTCTGTAGTGTCACCTCTCATGCCCTCTAAGCCAAAACACTGTTACTCCATACATGGTCACAATTTAGTTAAGGCCAATATCAGACTTTTTGACCATATTTTACCATCTAAGAATATCTAAACTTTGCAGCAACTACAAAACAGAGCCACAATGCAGTACTGTAGCTGTGTAGTTCCTGCTTTCTTGGTTGGTGTTGCTGCTCATGCTGTTACTAGGCTAACTACACACTGATTTGGTAGTATGTGAGCACTTTAACCCGCCATCCTGCTAACTGCACATTTTCATGCAGAGAAAGGGAGAAACTAGACGGCTATAGCAAGAACGCTATATCAAATGAAAGCTAGCTGCTGAGGTAGCCACAGCTACCGAAAGCTACTTTTAGTTTTTGCTAGCTGCTGTCTGTAATTGAAAGATATCCACTTTGCTTAACCGAACTGTTGGTTAACTGTTAATCTTGGTAAGTCAGTCATTCCACATAACCACAACAGGATAACCTAGCTCAAACTCCCGTGTAGGCTAACCACAGGCTCAGCTTTTGGCTTAAATCATGAAATTTGACATGTTTAAACTACTTTCAAATCACATATTTCTATGAATTGTGCGATATGAATCATTTTCTTAAAGGTCCAGTCTAGGTCTATTAACAGGAATGGAATATCATATTCAAAACTATGTTTTCAATAGTGAATAATCACCTGTTATGTCATGTTACCTTAGAATTAACCTTTTTATATATACAGAGTGAGCGGGTTCTCCTCTATGGAGTCCTCCATGTTGAACCTCAATGTTACTACAGCAGTCCAGCAGAGACAAACCAAACACTGGCTCTACATAGTTACATAGATCTTTTTGTGTTTTTCACAAGTTTCACAGCCACAGTAGTTTCTCTTTCACACTTGACCCAAGAGGGAGAGGTGACAGGTTGTGAGTTGGTTGCAATTTGAAACCTCGGCACTGCAACGCTGAATTTTACTCTGGGCCTTTTAAATAAAATTGTTCAAATAGAAATAGAAGAAAGCTAAAAATAGCACATTTTGTTTGTAGATTCTGCATTTTCCCCTCGGAGCCTTCTATCTACATATTTAGGAATTATGCAAATTCTATGGTTATCTACGATTGTTTGTTTGTTTGTTTTTGTTTTATTTATGCTAAATCATTAGCATAAAAAAGCACAACCTTTTAAATCTGATGCACGACTTGCAAACCCCTTTTTTCTTCAACGTCACTGCCTTTTACAGCCGTGCGCCTTCACAGTGCAGGATATTTTGGCATATTGCTTGCAGGTTTGCAAACAAGTCACGTCGCTTTGTTGACTCCCTGTGACTGAAACCTCTCGCAGCTAATGAAGCATTTCACCGCTGCCTCCCAACTTTCCTGAAAACATCTACAATAATAATAATCATCGTCGTCTTGTCTCTTGCACACACCCTCGCTGTTAAGCTGTTTGTGTTTCTGCCTCTCGTCGTCATGAGCATGGACAGGCTCACACATGGAGGCATCAGAGAGATGCATTTTGAGCTCTAAATATAAGCCGGTGCTTTCATTTAGCTCTGCTGACATTTGAGAGTTATTGCATAAGGATATTGATTTGAGATGGCAGCCGTCATGTAGGATTTCCTGTTAATAAAAAAAGCGCTGGGGATGACTCACAAGCTGTTTGCATTTTGTTTATGTATGCGGGGGTGTCTGCTTTCTTTCCATACATGCAAGTGTTGCTGTTGGCACCTATGACTATAGTTGTCTGCTTCGCGAGTCCGAGCGGCTGCAATAAAACTGAAAATATGCCCTTGTGAATACTTTTTTCTGAGATTGTTTACAGCGTTAGGAACAGGGTTGTGATATATTTTAAGCGTTTATTGAGTTGTTCCGGTCGGGGATAACGGAGGAAAAGAAATCAAGGCCGTGTTGTGGTTGTTATATAGGAATATGATATTTCAGATTTTGAGTTTTATTGCTTTTTTTTCTTAGGTCTGGCAGTGGCTCTCCAGCTCCTCCACGGGGACATAGAGCAGCTGAGACGAGAGTACATGGTCCTCTTTACCCGGGGAGTGTCCATCACCAGGAAACTGGGCTTCTCTGATGTCATCATGCCAGGTAGGACAACACAAACAAGCTCACTCGCACAAATAACAACACACCAGGTTGATTTCCTTCACCACTCTTGTGGGTTTGTGAGCATCATGGATGTCACCTGATTTTCCCTTTGCTCAACATAAACAACCTCTCATTTTATTTTTGCACACTACTAACATAAGACGCTAGTTTTTCATTCTCTGTATGTTATGATTAGAAGATTAAGCCCATGCTGAGAAACTTTAACTTTCTGGAAAACAGATTATCTTGAATGGTGATCCAGCTGTGCACTGGTAACAAATGTGTCCACCTCCTGAGCTAATGTTATTACTACTGCTATAGCTTTTACTACTACTATTGCTGCTCCTGCTGCAGGAGCTGGGGATCAAACCACTGATCACCAGTAGACAGGCCCACACAGAAAATTTCCAACTCACCCAGTCTGGATATCTTTAGACTTTGAGAGGTAACAGAACCACCGGCAAGAAAAACGGACTTTCACAGAAAATCTTAGCTCCACGGAGGAAGCACTTATACTGCGCCGCCCTTACTCAGTCCTTCACCTATTTATTCCCCATAAACTGCTGCTCGAGACAAAAAATATATAATTTCCTCCGCATCAGATGGGTGCACCCAGGAGAGACGCGTGAAGCAGCAGGTGCTGAGACGTGTTCATAAACTTGATATAAAACATTGATTTCTATGTAAAACGTCAATGACACCTTCTGAGACTATAAACCTAATAATATATTTTGTGTATACTTTGATCTGCCTTATATTATTTACTGCGGTTGCCTTGGTAACACCTGACATCCCTACCTATTGTGCGTAGAGTGATATTTGAATATTACCTAAGGGTGCCCTCAGAAAGATGAAATATTCAGGCTGCTTCAGGTAGATAGGCATCACTTAGATACCCACTTCACTAAATAACACAGACCCCTGCAGAGACCCTTAGGCCTCGCTGTATGGGATCTTGTTGCCGTGGTAACAAATCTACTTGAATGTAAGATGAAATAAGGGGGGGGGGGGGGATGTATGTTTACGTGTTAGGAAATACTTTGTGAGGGAAAGTTCTGCCTGAATTGTCTTTCTGACTCGTCTGTTCATTTGTTTATGAGCGATGGACGTCGGGGGACTTTGTCTCCCCGCAGAAGAGTCGTCCTTTTAAATAAGTGAGGTGTGCTGTCTGGTCACACAGATAAAGAGGAACCACAGACTGTGGGTCCCCCAGCGCCTCACTAGCACAGATTTATGTTCACTGTCTCTTTCTTTGTCTTTGTCTGACTACAAACCCTTAACGCTGACTGCCCTCACCCCTTCTGCCTGTGTAAGTCCGCCCTTTGGCTAAGGAAACTGTCTGCCTCTCTCCCTTTCTGTCTGTCTTTTCTCCTCCTTTTCTTTCTTCAGCTGCTCTTGCCCCACCCTCTCCACTTCCCTTTTTCCTATTGTACATTAGGAAACTGCCCCTTTTTGTGTGTGTGTGTGTGTGTGTGTGTGTGTGTGTGTATGTGTGTGTGTGTGTGTCTCCCTGTGCTCTTTGTGTACAAGTGTACAGTAAGGGTGTATATAGAATGCCTCATATTGCCATGGTTACTGTTGTTAAGAGCAGAAAATCAATGTTGACCCTAGAGATAGAGATATGATGAGAGCACACACACACACACACACACACACACTCAGATGTAATATAGGGAACCTGTTTTTCAATGTGTCTGACCGCTGCTCGGTTGCAGAGGAAACAGGCCTATCCTCTTTCTTACCCAGAGCGCTTTGCACCATTTTGACTTCCCCTGCAGGAGGAAATAAATGTGTGCCTGGCTCAGTCATTGTGCATTCAGCTGCAATTATAACAAAAAGATGTAGAATATTACTTCCTGGTATTATTTTCATTTAGTGTTTTGGCAGCTGGCAGCACCGGCTTCAATAAAAGGCTGTGTTACAGGAGTGTTTATAGATTAGACTGTTGTTTTTATGAATCTCAGACACTCAGTTCATTACTTTAACAAGCTTACACGCTTAAATTCACAATGTTGTGCAGGCACGGACTGTGTTTTATTCATTTTAAGATACATGGTTAATGGTTATTGTGTCTGGTTGTGGGATCGCGCTTGAAACCTCGTGGCAAGAGGATGAACTTTGTTGTGTAGCCATTATGTTATCTTCTAATACAGTATTGTGGGTTGTAAGATTTGCACTTACATCTTCATGTATGAATGTAGCGCAATCAGTGCTGCTAGCTAAAATATGAAAGATAAAATAGCATCATAAAAACACAAACTGCTCAGGTGCATGTGATAGTATCCCTGTGTGTGTTAAGACCATAGACAGTTTAAAGAATGGATGTTGGTAGTCTTGGCAACCAAATAGCACCCAACAGCAGCCACGCTGTTACTGTTATGCATAACTTTAAGCCTTAAGATAATTTGAGCAGGTGAGTTAAATAAAAATTCGGCTTCAGTACAGTTGTCATTAACGGGGAAATTAGCTATAAAGACCAAAACAGTTTTTTGTACCAGGCTGTAAACATGTTTATTTCTGCTGTGAAGTTGGACTTTTAACATGGGGACTTATGGAGATTGACTTGTCCTGTAGCCAGCCTCATGTGGCCGTTTGAGGAACTGCAGTTTTTGTCGCTTTCACATTGGTTTCACTTCACAGCAGCAGAGGTTGCCGCTAGGTTCAGCCTTGTTATATGGCCTCTTGCAGTAAATCACCACTTCATGAGCAGGAATCACCTGCCAGTCTGTGCCCAGTATGCGTTTGCTCGATAACTAATCTCCGACAGAAAACGCGTGGATGCAAGTGGAAATCAACTGCAACTCTTTGAATCCTTTGACTCCTTGAATAACTTCCACCTCTTCAAGCCTCTAAGAGTAAAAAAGAATTACTCTTAGGCTGAAGTGGTCATGAACTGAACACATACTGAACAGTAACGAGGTTCAAGAGTTGACACGCACCACTGTGATGACTCCAGGCTTTCCTTATTTTCTCATACAAATGTGTTGTTTAAATGCCCTCCGTGTCTTCTCCCCTCTGCGACCTGTTTTGACGTTATCACTCCTCATCACTGTGTGCTCACTGACAGGGCGAAGCCGGCCTCGCTGACAGTTTGATGTGACGTGCCAATGTTACAGCCAGCTGCCTTTTTCTTGTTTACTGAAATTGAATGAAACTTTCTGACTTGAGCATGCTAATAATATACGGATGAGAAAATGGATACGGGCTACACCATCTGCTTACGGCGGATAATAAATAAATCATCTTCGTATTCTCTGGCGGTCAGAGGTCGTAGCTCGGGCTCAATTCTCCCGTCAGCAGAAAAAAATATCATTAAATGCTGCTAATGTAAACGCTGTCCACCCCTGTCATGAAGCATTAGACTAAAAATTGCCATCAAGCTGCTGAGAGGTCATTAATAATGCTTGCCTGTATGCATAATCAATGCCTTGTTGCCTCTTTTTTTTTTTTTACCTTCCTGTTCCTGCAGGAGAGATGAGGAATGACCTTTACATCACGCTGGAGAAAGGCGAGTTTGAAAAGGGTGGGAAGAGCGTAGCCAGGAACGTCGAGATCACCGTTTATGTGCTGGATATCGATGGACAGGTCCTCAAGGTAAAAACACCTTTTTCATATCTGTGTCATCTCCGATTTTGCAAGAATTATAGCTGTCACTGCAACAATCCATCATTTTTAAGGACACTTTAGGGATACTAAATGCCTTATTTATAATCCGTTTTTTTCTTAGCAGGGGGTGTCTTATTTTGGAGCAAAAAAAAACAAAAAACTCTTTGCTTAAATATCGCTGACCCAGATGAGAGCTAAGTGTCTCTCCAGTGTGTTGCCCATTTCTGGTGCAGTGCTGTGACAGTCTGCCTCTGTGGTTTCCTGCGCTGCCTCGGCCTTGAACAGAAAATAGACTCAAATATAACCCTGCTGCTGCTGCTGCTGCCGCCACATGGCACGCAGCCCTCTAACACACATAAACACACACATGTAAACCACGTCGTTCTCGTTTATTCCCATCTGTGGTGCACAGGCTGTCTTCAAAATATCCCTATCTTTCTCTGACTCATTAATTCATCGCGTCCTTCAAATCTGTCTCTTACCTCATCCCCAAGCTCGGCCTCTCATATCCTGTTTTCACTTCCTGTTCTTTCTTTCCTTCTTCCCCTTCCACCTCTATCTTTACTCAATCTCGTCGCTCTGTCTTTCAGAGTCACGTGGCTGCCGGCTCCGGTGAACCAGGTGGAGATGAGTACCACTCCTTAGTGCTGTACCACAACAACAGCCCCCGCTGGGCGGAGCAGATCAAGCTGCCCATCCCGGTCGACATGTTTCGGGGGTCCCACGTCCGGTTTGAGTTCCGCCACTGCTCCAGTAAGTGGAGGAACAAGATCTTGCATACACTTTATTTACCCAACGAAGATGAAGTGAACTCACTTTTCCGAGCTATCACACATTTTCAGGCGTTTGCTGCTGTGGTGAGGACGCCTCAGGTGTGCAGCTCTCTTCTCAGTTGGTTATCCAGAGGAGTTGGAGCTAAAGAGGCGTTGTTGTGGAGGGAGAAGAGCTCAATAGGCATTCACCTTCCAGCCCTCCAGCTTCAAGCCCCGGAGGCTGCTGCTACCCCCAAATAGACAATGTCCAAGTGGATAAGTGTGCGCTCGTTTGAGCATTTTCATAATGAGCCTAGTTTGTCCAACTTCTCACCTCCTAATGAGACAAAACTTTAATTATGACCACAATATTGCTCTCACTCTCGCTCAGGGCTGCGGGGAGAAGTCCGAGTCTCCTCTCTCATAACAAGCCGATATTATTATGCCTTTTGCAGCCAAGCTGGGAGGCTGTGTGTCTGTGCGCAGTAGATATAGTCGCCTTATTACTGCTGGCGGTGCTAGCATTGCTACCCAAGGGCTGCCTATTAAGAGCCCAATTTAAGCCTGTGGTGACACCAAACTGAAGAGACCATATTACACATACTATCAGGACTCCCGAAACTCTGGGACAACCTGCCTGAAGAAATATGATTAGCAGACACTCTCATTTTCAATTAATGCAAAACAGAAAGCTTTTTTTTTTTTTTTTTTTCTGAATATGCTTTTAAATGCTATCTTGTTTTTGCACTCATTATGCAGCAGCGATAATAGTTAATTTGTTTGCGGGGAGTCCAGTCTTCTTCCTAAATGGTGCTAAAGGGGACCGTAAGGACCTGTCAGCGTCAGCAGTGCAGCACTTTGTTTTATTATTGCTAATTGTTTATTGAATATTTCATGCAATTGAAATGATTTGCAGCAGAATGAGTGTTTTATTATTGGTGATGCTGTTGCTTGCTCTAGGTGCGGTTGTTTCTCTTGCTAGACAGCTTGAAGAGACAAAGTCTTTCCTGAACTCCTAACAAGGCCAAAACTTATTAAATTCTACTATAATGGCACAGTGTGTTTGGTAGAGTGGTTTCGAGATATAACATAGATCAATCTCCACCTGGTCTGCTGAGCTCAGCTAAGCCTCAGTTTCACACAGTACCATTTAATCTTTCTTGGGGTACATTCAGAGAGAATTCACCTCTGTGGTGGAAACGTAGGTTCTTACATTCAGATGAGCGGAGGTAGTGCGTTTTGGCCGCAAACCACACTGACCTGCGCTGGAAAAGTTAAGCCTCATCCAAAAAATGAAACTGAAACTGAGACTATCCAGGTGGATTCATGCAGTAAACCTGTTGTGTTCTGACTTAGTTGAACACTAGTTGAGAGACAGCGCAGGCATCGAGAAAGCAGTTGAATCCGTGAAATAAAAAGTTATTTCCTGATTGTTTTCACAGCGGTTACGTCCAGCACAAGTAGTCGCAGCACCAACACACTGCCGCACCACCCTCCGATGACTCGCCGCCTGAACCTTATCTGAATGTACCCTTCATCTCCGAGCACCCTACGACGGCTTACAGATTAGGAAATCCTGCCCGAAAAGAACAACATGTGACAAAAAGCAAAAGTTTGCAATAACTTTCCTGGTGTAATCACAGCAAAAAATAAGTAAAGTGACCATGGTGCAGTACCACTTTTAAAAGTTTAATACAGTGCAACTTGTGTTTCTCCTCAGAGAGTGAAAACACACAAAACACAAACCACAGAGGACCGGTAGACGCTGCCTAAATTAATCACTGGTGTTGCAATGAAAGGGAATGGAAACACTACACTTCTCACTTCCCCGCTGTGCACGCATTAGCACTTTATTGCTAAAGCAGCAGAGAAATCATATTACGCATGCTCATAATGTAAATTATGCCCAGAGCTTTCAGAGAACTTCTTTAAACCACAGCAGCCCTTTTTTTTTCAGGCACTCCAAGAGTAATTTAACAGCATCGAAATATCTTGTTTTTGCTTTGTAAAGGAAGTCGACGTTGTGTCATTGTACTAGAGTCTTTCCTGTAATATAGTGTTTCAATCATAGGTGTCATTTCCTGATATAACTTTTAAAGACCTAAATTATTTGCATCCACGACCTCTTCTCTGCCTTTTGCTGATGTGTTTCTATATTTCTTGGCACTCTGTTACTGTAATGTAAAACCATCAGCACTGAAGGTCAACAGCGCTTTCGAGCTTTGTGTTTACAGCCTAAACAGAACAAATATACTGAAGTCTGAGCGCTGTTGGACTTGTTCACCTTATTAATTTGACTTGCATAACCGGTTTCATAACGTGAGCTTTTGTTTTGTTGATTCCCGCACAGCCTGTGCTGGTGTATTTTGGACTCAGTGTCATGTCCATGTGTTGTTGTTGTTTGACAGCTAAAGACAAGGGAGAGAAGAAACTGTTTGGCTACTCCTTTGTTCCGCTGATGCAGGAGGACGGCAGGACTCTGCCAGATGGCACCCATGAGCTCATTATCCACAAGGTAATAACTGCAGACCCTCACCACCAAGATTTGGACTCAACCCCATGGAATCAGACTGAATGTGTTTAATCTCGATGTGTAATTCCATCCAGCGAGTCTTATTCTGAATCAGCGGGATGTGATCTTTGTATTTTCACTTATTTAAAGTCTTATGTCAATAACAGAGGGCTGATGACAAGCTATTTTGGTCCACTGCTTGACACATTTGATGTGAGATTTAAAAGAAAAGACAAAAGATTTCATTGGACAGAAAGAAAAAAGTTACATACTTGTTCTCCGTTTAAGCAATAATACACAAGAGGGTGTGTTTTACTACCAATATTGGCACAACAGTGATGCGGTCAGGGCTAAGGTGCTTAGTAAGCGTCACTGCAGTTCCAATAATAACATTAAAGCACACCTTCTCATGTATGTTTGTGATTATACAACAATAACCAACTTAAAAAAAAACATATATTCACATTTTGGGGCAATTCACTTTCAAAATGAGCATTTCCTGGCTTGCGTTATCTCAGTTTCCATGGAGATACATGGGGTCTTACCCTAATACCTGGTAAACAGTCACGTCAGTAGACTCCTATATGTAATGGAACCCAGTTTACTACTTCAGGAAGTAGTCAGAGCCTTAGTAATGACCTAGCAACTGAGATGATGTCCAGTCCCGGCCAGCTAATCTGCTTCAGTCCATATTTGTCGCTCTTTAAAAATATGTTTTCTCTGCGGTCACATGAGGAAAGTACACACCAAAAATTACAATAAATTAATTAAAGAGGTTGAAATTTGAAATTCAGATGTTTTTACTGTATTAAAAGTTGACTTTATGTGTACTTATATATAACATGTAAATAAATATGAATATCTTCAGGATGTGGGGATGGCGGAGCAACATTTGTAGTGATGAGTCAGGTGTGCTCTCACGCTGATTTAAACACACACTCTAAACGTCCAGTCGACCAATCAGATTGATTGGTCGGGACTACTTGTTGCATAATTCACAGGTGTCTCCAAGGTTACGTCAGATCAGGGATTACATACTGTATATGATTATGTGAATCATCCAACGAGCAAACTGCGATCATCAGGTTGTCACACAGTTTGGCGCCACGGGCTGACAAACAGCTCGCATCACTCCCATTACAAGCTGACGGGGCCAATCAGTAATGTCCACTTACGTAACTTTGTCAAGCTGCGGGGTTGAATTTAACTGCGAGCAAGTTTTATGTATGTGTCGTTGTGTACGTGACTCAACTGGTTGCACAAAGGAGATTTCCCTTGAGTCTGCCCTCTATCTCTGTATTCAGCGTGGCCTTTATGTCCGTGTTATAGACCTTAGATAGTTATAGACTCATCCTTTTCACACATATTTGGTTTTTGACACATCAAAAGACTCAAGCGAATAAAACGGTCAGCATCAAAAGCGACTGCGAGACTGTCTTGGGTGTAATTCAGAATAATTGCAGACTGCGTGCTTTTCCTCAGCTGCAGACGAAGGGTGTGTGCATAAACCTCAGCCTTTTGTGGAAGATGGAGAAGCACGGAGTCCATTCATACATTTTATTGTACACGAGACTGAACAGTGACCAAAAAGGCTGATTATTTATTTTTCCTGTTAGCTGTATTGTCTTTAAAAACCAAAAAAGACTAACTCTTTTTATTGGTTTCTTTTCCCGTCTTAACCTGAGCCTGCCAGTTTGGGTGGACAACTCCACGGTAGCCTTGTGTGTGTTCCCACTGTTGAGAGAGAGGGGGGGGGGGGAGGCCTACTCTAATGCCAGATGGAAGTTGCTGAAAAGCTCAATGAAGCTGGCATGGCCTAGTTTCTCCCTCAGACCTAAAATAGACACCGTAGAATCAGTCCAAACTGTGTGGTAGCTTTGGAGCTCACACAGCCTCAGCTGTGCGTTAAGGCCTCACATGAAATCCCCCGAAATACCAGCAAGAGTCCTGCGATTGATTACGCGGGATAGCTTTGCATGTCTCAGTCATGACTGATATACATCTTCCAGCCCCTGAAATGTTTTGACGTTAACAATCTGCTGTGATCCTCTCCTCTTTTTTTTCCACCCCCAGTGTGAGGAGAATACCAGCTTGGCAGACTGTTCGCGTTACCTGAAGCAGCCGTTCTCCAAGGCCAACCTCCCGTCCAACAACCAGACCCTGAAAGGCACCAAAGAGTCTTTCTGGATCACCAGCTTCCTCTGCTCCACCAAGCTCACACAGAATGGTAAACTGGACTCAGGGATTGACATTCGCCTGGCGAGGGTGTCGTTTGGCTGCTACGTTTGAACTCTTGTCACATTTCAAATTAGAGTTAGCTTTGTACCTTAATGCACCACGCTTGATCCGTGCGTCTGCGCAGCTCGGTGAGATAACTGCCAAAAAAGAGTGATCATCAACAGGCCGACAGGATAAAATGTTTGAGTTGTGCGCGAGTGAGAAAGTGACTTTTCCAAGCAAGTATGTGAAAAGACCTGTGGATATGCAGGATGGGGAGAATAGCCTCCAGTGTACAATGCTAACTAATGAGCTAATAAATCTGTAGGCTTTCAGAAAACTGCTTGCAGAGTGGGATTTGTAGTTTTATTAAAGCAGGGCTAGCTTGTCGCTGCCTTTTCCCTCATTTATTCGGTAAACAGTAGCGGCAAAAATCAGAGAATGAAGCATGAAAGTGAACAAATGAATAAATAATGCAGCAAAGGAGACATTTGTTTTTCTTGACTCAGTCTTCACCAGACGCTGTCAGTATTTCTCCCTCATTAAGTAGATGATAGAATATCTGAACATATAAACAACGACTTTCGGCGCTGCCTGTGAACTGATTATGAAGTATTGCAGTTAATGATTACAAAATATACGCGACAGATCTGTAAAAACACACACACACACACACACAAAGCACAGATTGGCACATAAAGTTGCAAAAAGACACGCTTCAGGTTGAACACAATCCAAAAAATACAGACTTTCTTCTCGGGGCTTATGTTTTATTCATGCGTCTGTCTGGGGACTCCGGCTCAGGAAAATGACTTTTTATCTTCTTTATCCCGCTGCACTTGAAAATGTCATCATTTGTTTGGATTCAGAAGAGTTTTGGGGGCTATAATCGAAGGGTGTGGTGATGCTCTGTGATCTGTGGTGCACACTGCTCTCGTAATCTTGCGTTTCTTTATAAACAAACACGAGACTGTGCTTTCCCCACTGCCGTCCTCCTTCATTTGCTGTCCTATCTCCTCTGTGCCTCTTGTTGTCTCCAGGTGATATGCTGGACCTGTTGAAGTGGCGAGCCCACCCTGAAAGGATCAACGACAGCCTCTCTAAGCTGAAGGAGATCGATGGCTCGGAGATTGTCAAAGTAGGACCAGATTCTCAGCCGCGAATTGCTCCCACTACCCCGGCATTTGTCGTATTGACTGTTTTCTGATTAGATTTTTTTAAAATTCACGTCACACACACAAAATCCCGTTTGTTCTGCTCCCTACCACAGTTTCTACAGGACACCCTGGACACTCTCTTTGGTATTCTGGATGAAAGCTCTCAGAGATATGGACTCAAGGTGTTTGATTCACTGGTAAGCAACGTTATGGCGATTTCCATGGACGGATTTCTGTTTTCTGTTTCCTCCTTCTCCTTGTACATCAGGCGGAATCTCATCGGGTTTGAGTCAGACAACAGAAACACAAGCTAACCATCAGAGAGAGGGATCTAGTGGTGTAACGCCACAGAGACCGCTGAACCAATCTCACCCCGGTTCTGCTGCACTGCACTGATAGAACGACTGATCGATCTCTATGCGTTTCTCTCTCTCTCTCTCTCTCTCCACATCAGTCTCACGCTGACACACGAGTGCGCTCTCTCTCCGCTCAGCCTGCCGTTATCAGTGATGAAAAGGTCTAGCGCGTCGGTGCAGTCATCAGGTTTCCTTTTTTGTGGTTTTGAGATCAATCCGACAAGTCTGACAAGTGGACAAATTTCACAACAAACCTCCATGGAGTGATGCGTAGATCTGCTGTCAGAATGACTTTACTCGGTTGTTCGGTTACATTTTTAGACACCTGCATATTTTAATATCTATTTTTAGTCTTTTTTCTTTTAATATTTTATCCCCTTTTTTTTTAAATCTTTCACTCACTTTTGTTTTGTTTTTTTTTTGTTACCTGTCTTAGCCCTTTGCTAACAAATCAGCATCACTGAAAATGAAACTTTATGTTACGTTAGCCGAACTTGAACTGTGCAGCTACACAGAACTTCTCTTGCGAGGTGAGCTGCAGGGTAGCATGGAAGAGAGGTGTGCAGGAAAAACAGCTTGACTTTTATTTTCAGTCTCCAAACATAAAACAAAGAAAAATGGAGGGAATCGCTTGCTCCCTCAGTTAAGGAGCTGCTCTTCACATAAAAAAAAGAAACAAAACCAAAACTCATTCAAAATAAAGCTATATATAAAAAGTTATTTGTACAACATGCAGCATTTAACCCATTCACTGCATCAGATCATGTTTTTTTTAATGTTTTTAAGAAATAAACTTGATTCTAACATCCACTGCAATTCTGTGTCTCATCTGACTTGTAACTAGGTTAAACAAAGAAAGCTGTGAGAGAGTGGCCGTCTTCCTTAACAAAAATAGCCGAGCAAACAATGAGGGAGTTGGCGCCTCCTCACAACTTCGACTTTATTTTGTTCAGCAGATACCAGACGTGTCACTGAATTCCAGAGAAATGTGTGAAATCAAACAAAGATTCAGTCTCAAAGGGAAAAAGCACAAAGATTAATCTTTTATGTTAAGAAACACTTTGATGATATTGAATGTTTTTATACGTCTTCTCTGTTTATTTCCAGGTCCACATCATCAACCTCCTCCAGGACAGCAAATTCCAGCACTTCAAACCCGTCATGGACACCTACATAGAGAGCCACTTCGCCGGAGCTTTGTCCTACAGGTATGTTAGGTTTCAGCCTCCTCTGGATGTGGCTGATTCAAGGCCAGAGCGGCGCCCCCGGAGCGCACAGCAACGGCCTTACACATACATTGTATTCTAATGACAAACTGTGTCAAATGGGCGGGCGAGGCGGCGCGAGAACCTGCGTCAGTGCCGAGAGGCAGCTCTCCTCTCTGCTCTGTGCTGTGATTTAGTCAGCAGGCGTGTGAAAGAAATGCTTATGGTGCCCCCTGGCTGATGAAAAGTGAAACTCGTGCTCGCTTTCCTACCTCCTCGTTTCCTTCCCCTCTCTATCACATGCACACACACACACACAAACACGGGCATTCACACACACATATTCGCAACCTGCTGTTCTCACCGGCTGTCTTCTTCACACTCTCTGTACCTGCTAAGATACCGTGCTGGTGGGTGCTGTCTTCTTTTTTTTTTTTTTTAGTCTTTTTAGCATGCACCGACTCACATATACACCTACACACACACACACACACACATTCCTGCTACCAGGTCCATCTGCTTTAAACTCCTCATACCTGTAAAATTGCATTAATAATTTAACACAAAAAACCCTGCGTGCATGTCACTATTTTCCCTTTTCTTTCATCATTAATGGGGAACTAAGATGTCATCCAGTCCTGATTGGAATAAGAAAATTCTCTTGCTCAGTGATAACTGTGTGCCTTCTTCATCACCAGCGTACTGCTGCATGAAAGAGAGAAATATCTGTCCAGATTTAAGGAGTTTTAGTCTAAAATCCACCCTTTAAAAAGTAAAACGTTTGATTTGTCGGTCATCCCGAGGTCATTCCTCGGAGCTGTAGCACAAAGATGAGCAAAAGAGTGTTAGCACTTTCTCTGAAATTGATTTTAACTTTGTGTTTCATAATAAAACACTGCGTTGCCTCATCTATGTTTGCTAAGTCCGCTGGGGGAAACTGTGTGCGATGTAGCTAGAGGTGAGTGCTGATGCTGTGTGTGTGTGTGTATATGTGTGTGTGTGTGTGTGTGTGTGTGTGTTCTCCAGGGACCTGATCAAAGTACTGAAGTGGTACGTGGACCGCATTGTTGACGCAGAGCATCAGGATCACATCCAGCAGGTGCTCAAGGTGAGGCGCAGGCACAGTCACGGCACGAACACAGATGCATCCAGAGATGCAAACAAACAAAGCTGCTAATTTATCCCCCCCTATCAGCAACAAATACTTTGCACCATTATTCATTACCCCCCCCTCCTCAATCTATTACTCTGCATGCAATTTTAATCAGCAGAAATGCACCGCCTCTGGTATTGGGAATCCACATCACATTATTGTAATGACTCATGTGGATATGCCGTCAGAGGAGCACGTTGCGGCTTCTGTAGCGCGGTTTCCCCCATCTATCATTCACGGACTACATTCTGCAGCCGAAGTAAATGTTGCTCTGTCATGCAGTAAATAATAAATAAGCGAAAGACCGCAGTTGATGTCTGCAGGGTCTCCCCGTCTGAGTGATATATAAAATGATTTTTTTTTACCACAGGTTTAGATTTATATGAAAAAAAGGCGAGGCGGGCAAACCTCCCAAAAAAAATTCTGTTTTTTTTTTGACTCTGCGGATCCAGAGTCGCAGCTCACAGAGGCAAAGTCGTCAGAGCAAATATAGACTTTTATTTGTTGCTAGAGAAAACAGAAGCCCGAGGTGGTTTGCAACGCGTCGAGCATTGTGTGTTTATGAAGTTACATCACACACCCGCTATCAAGCAGCAGTTGATGTCAGGCGTTCACCCTCGAGCCCACCACTGCCCCCCCCCCAACAGGACTGTCTGAAATGACCACTCAGTGACCAGGTGCACAGACAGGAGAAGGTCACTCCCGTTGACAGCCTGTTTATCTTACACAACCCTGCGCTCGCATGACTAGGGCGAGGTGACCGCGAGACACAACAACTTTTCACCAGCACCAGACAAATACGTATGACTTTTCCAATAAAGAATTGAAAAAAATGTTGTTTTTTTTTAAAAGCAGAGCAGATGGATAATATTTCAATTAAACGATCTTGCTCGTCGTCAGACTGAAAACTGATTATTTTACCTATTCAGTTAAAAGAACTGTCTACATTAGTGCTACAACTAATTATGTCTTTCGTTAGCTGATTGCATTGTCTATAAAATGTAAGAAGATAATGATCATTTCAAGCTCCGGGAAACCGAAGGCGTCTGACAACATGAGAAAATCAGACCGTGAGATGCTAGAGCAAGCAAATATTTGGTACTTCTGCTTAAGGAATTACTTAAAACTCATTTCGACACATGTCTACACGACTATTAGCTTTCATATAAAGTCATAAAATTCAATATCACACCATTCTTTTATTTCTTTGATGACTTTTCTTTCATCACCAGTCACAGATGATAAACGCTGACTGTTCTTTCCATCCTCCAGGCCAGCGAGTACATCTTCAAGTACATCATCCAGTCGCGCCGCCTCTTCTCATTGGCCACGCGGGGCCAGAACGAGGAGGAGTTCCGGGTGTGCATCCACGAGCTCTTCATGTCCATCCGCTTCTTCCTCTCGCAGGAAAACAAAGGCACCAGTCCCGTCGCACAAACGCAGGTGTGTGTGTGTGTACGCGTGAGCACGCGCGAACGTACAAACCTGTCCCTGTCAGTACTCATGCATCGCATTAGGGTTTCTTTCTCGAGGACTGTGAGTCGTGAGAGGTGAGAAATTGTCTGTAATTGAATTTCATGCTGCCGGAGGGGGCTGGAGTCAGAGCAGGAATGTCTGTGGCGGCTTTTCCTTTTTCCGCTGGGAGGTCCGCACAGCGGAAGGAGCCGCCTTCGCTGATTTTGAAACAAGACCAAAATAAATAAGCTAAAGACGGCAAAGATAATCCTAATTACACACCAGGAACATAACAGCTGCTTGTGTGGTTGTGTCTTCATTTTTACCTCTGTGTGTGTGTGTGTGTGAGTCTGTTGTTCTTCTTCTTTTGTGTTCTCATTTGCTTTTTCTGTTTAGTCCATTACGATCTCACACACACACACTTTTAATCGCTTAAATCCCAGGTCGCTCTCAGCACACAGACAAATCCTGCTCATAACTGTGTGTGTCCATTCCCCAAAGTATGTTAATAATTTCTTTCCTTCGTTGCTTTGTTTCTCTCACCCACGTGAACCCCGAACACACGTTTTGTTCCTGCATTCGGGGAAAATGGGCTCAAATCAGGTTCCTTTTTCACAGCTCAGCAGGGCAATTATAACAATCTGCTCGAGAGGGCGACGGAAAGAGTCGAGTTATCAAAATCAGCAGCGTTGTTTTAAACCCTCCGCTCGCTTTGTAACAATTTCACCTCCGCGGTAGCATCGGCTGGCCCCCGCTGCGCCCTCTCCACGCCACCTGAAAAGCTCCACTTCACATCTCCGCCCTCGCACTTCTGATCCGGACTAATCTGTATTCTCAACACAACAATAGCTGTGGGGAGATGCGCGGCAGGCTAATGCTAATCCAAGTTCACACACACACACACACACACAAATTGGCCAACGCACACAAACGACAAAGAATTGCACACATCGTTTAGCATCTTCTCAGCCCGGTCCTTTGCTTATCCTCTGGTTTAAGGAACAACACCAGTATATCTGCCTCAGGCCTCCACCAAAAGTTCTGCTGGATGTGTGCAATCATGCTTTTACACAGGACATAAAACTTTTACCACTTACTCTATATCTAAACACAAATGAATCCTAATAGAGATTACGCAAATTCTCATCGTGACTAAGCCCCCGGTGACGGTGACAGGGAAAAAAGTTCCTTTATGAGGCAGAAACCTTGAGCAGAGCCGCTCATGGGAACTCAAGGTTAAGACACCGTATGTTTTATAAAAGATGCACAATCACATCCTGAAATCCTCTCTTCAGTCTAATTTGCAGCTTGAATGCTCTTGGCTGCCACCCCTCAACATCAAGTGATCAAACATCGCCTCTTTCTGCCTAGGCGGTGTTCCTGCGGACGTTCCCAGCTATTTACGGCGAGCTGTTGAAGATCTTCACAGTGCGGGAGGTGGCCGGCTTTGTCAGGGAGACGCTGGGCAGCCTCCCCACGACCGTCCACGCCGACTGCCCCCTGGAGGCCGTCAAGCTGCAGTGCATCTCCAAGACTGTGGAAAGCCAGCTTTACATAAACCCAGGTAAAGGCTTGTTCACACAAACAGATGCACAGTTTATGTACACTCGGGTAGGAATACACAATTAAAGCCCGGCAAACACCCAACACGGAAACAAGGCATAAAAAAAAAAGCCTCGCGTACAGAGGAAAAACAAACAGCACGGAGGGAAACAAACAGATTTGAGCAACTGGATTCATCCACAAAAACGCCAAAAATGATCAGTTGTGCTGTCTGTTTGGCCGAGCGTCATGTACAAACAGGCCATTAATCCATATTATACTGCTCAGTTGTGCACTCCCGCAGTGCAGTCATTTGAGAACACCTACAGCGCACCTAACTCCGTGTCATTAAATTGTTCTTAATAAAGGCTGCACACCGAAGCAAATTACTCAGTGGTTTATTTCCAGCGTGCTCCCAACGGCTCCACGCAGCAAGAAAACCATCCCTCATGCAAATCACATTAATGTTGCCCAAGAATCACATTTAGAGTTATTACGTTTAACACTAATCCAGACACAGAAGATTAGTGTGTTTGAACTTTATATATCATTATGTCTTTGATGTATGACCTCTGTGTGTGTGTGTGTGTGTGTGTGTGTGTGTGTGTGTGTGTGTGTGTGTGTGTGTGTGTTGCAGAGTCACGGTGCATCCTGTTGCCCGTGGTGCTCCGGGTCCTCCAGGCACACATGCAAGAGCAGAGAGACCTGGTCATGTGTGCCCGCATCCTCACCAGCATGCTGTCGCTCATCAAGAAGGAGGAAAACAGCACGGCGGTGAGTGATCGCACGGCTTTTTGGGAAATAATTTGCATTGTTGCTGAGAGTTAGACGAGAGATGGATCGAAACCGCTCTCACGTCCGCGCGATAGATCAAGTGATCTTAGCTTAGAGCAAAGACTGGAAACAAGGGGGATGTGGTTAGCCTGGCTCGGGCAAAGGCGACAAAATCCAAACCAAATATTGGAGGTCATTTTTCTGAAAGCTCTGAGGTCCAACTCCAAATAGGCACTTAGTAATAATGAAGTGGCTGGAACCAAAAAAAAAAAAAAAAAGAGCTCCTCACATCAGCCAAAGTCCTTAAAGCCTAAATTTAGTCAGTTCAAAGTGTTTTAATCCTCTCACAACCAGCTGTGTAATGCGACAGTCTTCCTAGTCGTAAACATGATTTGTCAGATATGACCTGAACGCAGCTCAAATGCCAGACAGCTTCGTAGCCAGCTGTTAATTCAGCCTTTAGATCATCGTCGTCGGCTACCGTTTGACAGAGCCGGGCCTAGCAGTTTCCCTCTCTTTTCAAGACAGAGCTAATGCGGGCTAGCTGCTTCCAGAAGCATACATAAAATCTGAATCAAGTCTGCAGGAAGTTATTTTCTGGTTCTAAATCCATATTTTTCCTTGGCAAGAAAACAAGAAAAGCTTTGCTGCGTTCTCACAGCAGTTAACAGCTGTAGAAATTCAGATTTCCAAGTTAAAGATCAGAACTTTTACATTGTATTATGGATGAAGTGACTTTATGCCGAGACAAGACCGAACAAGGGAATTACCGCCGCAATAACTGGAAAATAACTTTAAAGGGAGTCGAAGCTAGAGGAATGAGTCTTCCAGCAATTTCCTCGCCAATGCATTGCAATGGCAGATTACTTTGTTGTGTGTGTACGCTCAATTAGTCTTGGTAACAAGGGCATTGGCAGCCGTGCAGTCAAATAATGAGGCCCATCAATTTAGCAATGGCCACTGTCGAAGTGGCAGTCACTCCGCGAGCCGCGTGTGTTTGCCTGATTTGTGCGCTTGTGTGCAGCAGCCGGTAGCGGCTCGGGTTGCCTGGCTTGAACTGTTCGCTGCCAGGGGGACAGCTAGTAGTAAAGGCGCCCAGTAGGACACACACACACACACACACACGCACACACACAGACTGGCACCACATCTAAAGGGAAGTGACAGCAGTGGCAGCCAATGTGCCAGTCTGAAGCTCCTTCTCATTATCGCTCTGTCCAAGACCTGTCTGTCTTGTCAGGGGCAGAGACTGGAGGGAGATCCACACACATACACACACCAGTTCATCCTCCACTCTCTTCGAGTTGCTTTTAATCTTGAACTGTCTCTTTCTCCTTTTGAATTGCAGCTTCTTTTATTTCGTTTCCCATTCTCCTCCTTCTCTGTGAATTTCGACTTTCAAAATGTTGCTCTTAGCCTTGAAACTTCGTCTTCGTCCCCACACTTACTGGTTCAAGACTCATTAAAACCGCAACGCGAGCCAGATTATAGGGTAAGGAGCGCAGACTCTGGCTCTGAGGCAGAATTACGTCAGCGAACGTTGACGGTTCAAGGCTGTGCAAGGCAGAAAAACCCAAGTAGAATGCAAAGTGACATTTTTATTTTTACATTTTGGCCAAAAAAAAAAAAAATCAGTTCTTTTCTTGTATATGTTAATAAAGTGAAAGTAAAGTGTGGTTACCTGTAAATGTGCTGAGTGTTTTGTCCTTTGTGTAGGAGCCGGTGGTCTCAGAGGAGGTGGAGCTAATCGTAGAAAGCCTGCTGGGAGTTTTACTGAGGACCATCCTGGAAATTAGCAACCGGCCCCAGTCTGCTGGACCTGCCATGAGACTACAGTTCCAGGATGTCACTGTATGTGTGTTTTACCTTGTCAGCCTGTGTGTGTGTGTGTGTGTGTGTGTGCTTGCTACTTATAAATTGTTTTGGGACTTAACAAAATGTACAAGAGTAATTATAGATCCCTAAATTGAGTTGCCGCTGTGGCGACTATAATTCCACAAACATTATTAACTTAAATGGCAATAATTAAGATGTACAATGCAACACAGCACAAAAGGAGCGGTGACGTGGGTAGAAATGAGATCATCATAATCATCATCATCATCATCACCATCATCTATGGTGACCCAAGGAAGGGTGGAGGGTTGTTCCACTTGTAATAGAGCTACAATTCTTACCGGTTGCCAATAGAGGTTAATAAAGGGCGTACTCTAAATTCGATAGAACAAAGTGCTTCCTTTCTTATTTCCTGTGGCAAAGGGGCCTCGTTTGCAAAAGCAGTTCACTGTTTCCTAATTCCTCCTCAACATGTTTAGCAAAGTTAAGTTTGTTAGAATAAAACAGGAAATGACTTCTCTTCTTTTCGGACTGATTCCTTTTTGAAACTTCTTCTTCTCTCTCCGTCGTCGTCTTTTGTCCTCTCAGGGAGAGTTTGTGGCGTGCTTGTTGGCCCTTTTGCGACAGATGAGCGACAGACACTACCAGCAGCTGCTGCAGGCGTTCAGCAGCAAAGACAACCTGAGGGTAAGACCACCACATCCATCCATCTTCCTCTCTCTCTCTCCCCCCCCACACATCTGTCTTTCTGTGGCAGGGCTTCTCTTCCTCTCTACCCCCCCCTCCGATTGTGTCCATATGTGATTCTCAAAGTGAACAAATAATGAGATTAATAGCAATGGATGGATGTTTAACTCCCATCTGCTTTGCTTGATGCCAAGTTGCTAATAAAGTGACCTCTGTCATTGATTGAACGGGAAATATTCTTTATTAAGGACTGAAAAGATAAAAGGTGACACTGTATCAGCATATTAGCTTGTGCACACAGCTTACAGCACCGTCTGTGTGATTCCTTTGTCATCTGATAGATGATTTACCATCTAATGGCCGAGATATTTCATCTCTTTGCGCACATTAAGAGCAATGTAAGATGAGGAGTCAGTAAATACTAATTTTCCATCTTCTTCACTTCTAACAGTCACAGTATTTCTCACCTTTGCATTATGTTTCCATATTGTGAGCAAAGCTTCAATAACCTTTAGGCCAAACCTTCTGAATACATACAGTGATTGATAAAAATATTGCAGGAGTGCTGTAGGTGGAATAATTCTTTATTAAACTGCCCAGCAGGCAATTACAGTCTATGTTGAAACCTCTGAGAATATATAAAAACGTCTGTCATATATTTATGCTTTTCTAGCTCTCACACCGCTTCATATTTACTCATTTCGAGGCCTATGTCGATGAAAAAGAAGATGAAGAAGAAGCGCTGTCTTTGAATTCTCTTTGAGTCATCGCTCTGCCTCTCGTTTTTTTTAATGCTCGTCAGAAACTTTTGAATTTCACAGTGACGCACTTTCAGACATTTCTGAAGTATACGCACGCATACAGATGTTTTACATAGAGTACGTGTGGGTATTCATGTCCATGTGCGCTGTACTGGTCACCAGTCGGTGGTAGGTTACATAATGAAGAAGAAGAAGAGAGACAGAGAAAGTTAATGAGGTCATTTCAGTGAGAGAGAATATCAATTTGCTGCATGCCATGAAAAAGGCATAATGTAATCTGCTCTTGTTAGCTTGAGAGCTCTTGTTCACAAAAAGACTATAGTTGTAGTACTTTTAGCACAAGTATCTAAAGTAAGTATCGGGAACAGATTGAGCAACTACCGAGCTTGAAGCTATTGTTTCAGCACCATGGAGAGAGACATAAAGAGACTGCATTAGATTTAAGTATGGAGGAACAGCTGAAGAGATACCTTGATGAAGAAGCGACCTCAGTGGGTTTAAAATCCAGTGTAGTATCATACAGTGCTGTTCTTCAACTCTACAGGCATGTAAATCACATCTACACGGCAAAACACCTGATCAATAAATGCCTTAAATCTTAATCTAATAGTCAGGATGAAGTATTGAGTGTTAATCATGAACAAATAGTGAGAACAAGGGCGTGAAATACAGAAATATTCAGCACAGCTGTGGGAGACGACCGGAAAAACATGCTCTCGAGTTTTCAATGACTGACACGCCTCCTGCATGTGTGTTTGTGTGTTCCAGGACTTTCTTCTTCAGATCTTCACAGTCTTCAGGATCCTGATCCGACCAGAAATGTTTCCCAAAGACTGGACCGTCATGCGGTTGGTCACCAACAAGTAAGACCGCATGCGTAAAAAAAAAAATGAAAATAAAAAGAAGACAAGAAAAGGTGGAGATGCAGTCGGTCAGGGGGGTGACGTGCAGCAGAGGGTTTCAGTCAGATAAACGGCGTGCATGTTCGTTAGTTAGTGCGCCGGGTCACGAGGACACTCAAGATATGCAAATTTAAACATCTGCTCAATCAGAGAGTTTCTCCACGATCGGCGTGCTCCACCTTTCTGTCTCTTTTTAATCCGAGGTGATAAAATATTTAAATAAACTGACATCCCCAAAAATTTAAAGTTGCACTTACAGGCCAAAAAAAAAAAAAAAAAAAATTGTAGATGAATGTTGATGTAGTGCTCTCGGTTAAAATGAGAGTGAATCCAAGGCTAATGCACTGTGTCACTTTGGAGGACACTATCCATGGTTCTTACAAGTCCTTGAAAGTTTGTGAATTGGAGGCGGAGAAAGTCAAGTCCTTGAAAGTTTTTGAAAATAGATCATCATTGAAAGTGCTTGAATGTCTGTATTTTGTGTTCTTCTGATATTTTGACGATCTGATACATAAAGATCTATGTAAAGCTTGTATCTACTGAAGTAGCACTGATGTATTTCTAGTGGAAAAACACCCAAATCATTTAGGTTTGACCTTCATCGGCATGGAATGTTGCAAATGTTTCTCTGTATTTTGTCATGGTGTTTCATCACTTCACATCTGCACTATTACTCCACAAATGGCCCATTTGATTAGCAAGTAAACTGTTTATGGTGATGCATCCCCCCCTTCCCCCCTCTCCAAGGTAACGCCTCGCGAATAAACCTCTCCCACCTTCCTTCCTCTCTTTCTCTTTCTCTTTAAGTGTCATCATCACGACCGTCCTCTACCTTTCTGACGCTCTGAGGAAAAACTTCCTCAATGACAAGTTTGACTACAAGGTAGGAGAAATGTGTGGCGTGCTATCCAGAGCTTCACTTCTAAAAATACAGACACACACATTCAAAACAAAAAGTCATGAATATATTTATTTTTGTGCATCGCGCTAATCGAAACAAAAGCCTTCATGCAGACGCAGGCATAAAATCAAGCTAATGACAGGAGTCAGAAGCTGAAGACAGACAATGAAATTAGCTGAAAGCAAAAAATAAAAACACCACAAGAGAGAAGAGAGATCATTAATTTGTAAAGATGCTTTACTTCTTCCTGGTCCAAGTTTCAGTTTTCAGTTTTCAGTTTTTTGAGATATTACTGTGTGTTTAAATGATGCTAAACTTCTTGGCTTACTTGAATTAACTCTAATTAGCACACTTAAATCTGAAATATGAAGAATCCATGGACACCAGTAGCAAATCATCTATTTTTGTTTTTTTTGCCTAAAAGTTGTCGGTGGAACTTTTTGCACAGCGGTGACACGTTGCTGTTTTTTCGCTGTCATTTTCCAGGTGTGGGACTCGTACTTCTATCTGTCTGTAATATTTATCAATCAGCCCTGTCTTCAGCTGGAGTCCTTCTCTCCCTCCAAGAGGAAGAAGATACTGGAAAAGTAAGTCGTGTTTGTTTGCGAATCCACTCGCTCGCCCCGCTTCGCCGAGTGTCTTCGGATGGCCTGTAATGAGACGGGCGCTCACTCAGCAAGCCATCCTACCCTGCTCACGTTGTCTGTCAAACCTCTCTCACACACACACACACACACACACACACACACACACACAGAGTATACTGCAGGCCACATACCGTATAATTAGTAGTTAACATGCTGTACTCTCAGTATTTGCCTGCAGCAAACACACGTCTAACCGTGATATTTTGTCATGCAGGTATGGAGACATGAGGGTGATGATGGGCTGTGAGATCTTCAGCATGTGGCAGAATTTAGGTAAGATGATAAATCTCAACGTACATGCTCCATCATGGTGTTTTATTTCTAAATGTATAGAAGAGATCCTTTTAAAAGAGACTCACGGTAATGTCTAACTTATTCCGAGTGGTGCTGCACTTAAAGGACTGTAAAGGCAGCTGCGTGTTCTCTGCTCCAGCTCCACATTTATTTCCCCCTCTGATTCTAAGGTGGTGTTTTTCTTTGTACTTTGAGCCGATGGGAAACTGACAAAAAACTCTTTGTCGCCATGGCAACGAGCTGAATGCCTCACTCAGCTTTGTGTGGTCGCTTTTGTTCTTCGCCGAGATCTCTGATGAGCCGATACAGTTTTGTGTTTTTATGATAATTTATGTGGATTGAAGTGCATTTTTAAAGTCACTTTACTTTTGTTTTATTTGATGCCCATATATTATTTAGTGTATTAAAACACTGTTTCACTCTGGTGAGAGTGCAGTGCACTTAAACCAAATAATCCCAGCAGCTGAATTTCTTTTAAACAGCTTCCCAGAGTTGTCCAAATTGCCTGCGACACAAACAACACTCTGTTTTCGAGGCTAAAGTGAGAGTCTAACCTCTGTCTCTGACCCCTGTCTCTCCTCCAGGGGAGCACAAGCTGAACTTCATTCCAGCGATGATTGGTCCATTCTTGGAGGTGACGCTGGTGCCACAGCCAGATCTGAGGAATGTCATGATCCCCATCTTCCACGACATGATGGACTGGGAGCAGAGACGCAGTGGCAATTTCAAACAGGTACACAGCTGTTAAAGATACAAGAGGAACTCAGAAATTCAAAAAACCTCAAAAATATGGAACTTGTTTTCATCATCAGCTGACTACAAATATTAGAATATATCTTTTTAAGTTTGTTTATTTCACAGTGTACCTAAGTTACCTAGCTACTTGAACTACTGGAGATTGACTTGTTCTACAGTCAGCCTCCAATGGACGTTGGCACTTCCGCTTCATTTCACAGCTACAGAAGTTGCCGTTTGGGTAAAGGATAAAAGATAAGATGTTGGGATGTGGTCCACAATAAATATCTGAACTTTCCTTATGACCTTTTTTTTTTTTTTTTTTTTTACAAATGCTAGATTAAATCATAAACATAAAAACGCATCGGACAGAAACATAACTGACTTTGACGTGTCTTGAAGTGATTTGATCAAACACACTGTTCAGTTTTGAGCTCTAAACCATCCGTGTTGCTCCTTCGATCATTTTTTATCGCCTGTTTGTAGCTGGTTTTGCGATTTTAAATGTTTTCTTTTCTTTTTTTTTTGTCACAGGTCGAGGCCAAGCTGATCGACAAGCTGGACAGCCTGATGTCCGAGGGCAAAGGAGACGAGACGTACAGGGAGCTCTTCAACAGCATGTGAGTCAGAGGAAGAAACGGCGGTTGCAGTCGTAAATATGGGGATGAGGGACTTAAGTTTGTCTAATTAGCTCGAACTTTAAAGGAAAGGGGAGCTCGACTAGCTTGAACAGCAAAATCGATATAAAGGCCTAAATGAAGAGGCCAGCTCAGGACACTAGGACACTTACACTGACAGACAAAATAGCCTTTTGTGGAGTTTAATGACCTTAAATGATGCGGCCCACACAGGGCATCGTCAGGTAAATGCAACGAGCAGGTCGTTTGGTTCGCCTCGGTAATTGGCTGCTGTAACTGTAAGTGCAGTATAGCGTGTTAATGCTCAGAGAGCGCTCCTTTAGCTGAATAAAAACAGCTGTTGAGAACGCCTTTTACAGAGTTTCACATTGAGTTAGTATGAAAGGACAGGCAGCGGGTGGTTCTTTATTTTAAACTGTATATATTGAGTACCATGACGGGAGGTAAGTGATCAGTATTCAGTCACCTTCATCTTCACTCACGCCTCCTCTGTGGCCACGTCCTCGTCCACTCTGTCCTTGTATCTTCGGGTTTGTTCCCCGCCTCCCCCCCGCATGCCTTTAGTGCACGTGCTCACGCTAATGTGTGCGTACGTGCGTGCGTGTGTGTGTGTGTGTGTTTGTATCCCTGCTTCTTTCTGTGCCTGTTCATATTTTTACGTCCCACTCCACAAAGGGCTACTGTATCGCAAACATCGCATTAATCTGATTCACACACATACCGTACGTCTGCTTTATTATCACGTAGATGTGAATCAAAGTGTGAACTTGATAAACATTTTATCAATATGCATCTACTGTAATTGCCCCCTTTGTCTTTCATAGTGAACCATTCTCTTACCCGCCATTTTTATATGTGAAACATAACAAAACGGTGTAATATCACTGCATACGATTAAAACTATCTCTCTATATGCATTGTGCAGTATACTATAATTATGCATTAGGCATATTAGCCACTATCTAATTGCAGTTATGCTTGTGATTATGATTTTAGCCTACTTTTTTATCTTTTCTTGCTGAATTAATTTATTGTTTTGATTTAGTTTCTTAATTTATTTTCCTCCTACTAACTCCACTAACCCCTAAACTAACCTGTGTGCGTGTGTGTGCTGATATTAATCGTATTAATATTAATTTATTCCGCCTATGCTTCCCGCCTGGAGTAGAATTCCTCTGTTTGGTCCGTACCCTAGGTAAGACGCTCTCCTCTTTGTTCTCTCTGTGTCGTCTGTGTGAGGGGGGAACGTCGGCGAGGGTTGACGTTTGTGGAGGTGGGGGGGGGGGGGGGGGGGGAGGCGCGGGATAAAAAAATAACTTCAGCCACAGGATAGCTGCAATATTTTGGCTGCGATGTGTTTGTCTTCTTGAGATAACTAATCAATTCTTTAAAAAAAAAAAAAAATCCATCTGGGTCAGCTATTGTGATTTTTATTTTTAGCCGCCTTGGGTATTTTATTTTGTTAACACTCACAGGCAGGCCAACAAGCATAGGTGACACTTGGTGTGACTGCGATTGATTTCCTCTTTTGCTGCTTCGCCCTCCTTTTCTTTTGCAGTAATTTCTTTCTTTCTTTTTCCCCCTTCCCCGCCCTCCTCCTCCCACTCCCCACCCCCCCGTCACCTTTCCTCCCCCCCCTCCCCATTTACTCTCTTTTACCACTTGTCTCTTTTGGTCTTCACGTCTCTCCATCTTGTCCTCCAGCCTGCTGAAGAAGATTGAGAGAGAGACCTGGAGGGAGAGCGGGATCTCTCTGATCGCTACCGTCACTCGCCTTATGGAGAGATTGCTCGACTATAGGTGAGAGTTCGCACATATACGTGCATGCGTACATTAAGTTTGGATATCTTTGAATCCCCGCTGAGTCTAATGATGCTTCTGTCACAGGGATTGTATGAAACTGGGAGAAGTGGATGGAAAAAAGATTGGATGTACTGTCAGTTTACTGGTGAGTAGCAGTTAGAGTCCTGGCAGTAGTTTTTACATTTTGGGAAATACACTTTTATTCCACTCTCATGGCTCATCAAAGCTGCAACCAACCGCTAGTTAGCCTAGAGCTATCCTGGCTCCATCCAAAGACAAAGAAATCTATCATCACCTCTATCACTCACTCATTAGAATTTTATATGCTGTTTGTTATTTAATAGAATCGAGCTGCAAATAACCTCCTGTAAAAGAAATAATGAGTCACTGATGAGCTTTAGGTGGTAGCTTGAGGTGCTGTTAGGTCATTTAACATTTACCTCTGACGTGGCTAGGCTAGTTGTTTCCCCCTGCTTCCACATTTTATGCTCAGCTAAGCTAACTTACTCCTGGCTGTAGCTTCATATTAAGTAGGCAGAAATGAGAGTGAAGTATTGGAAAGTAAAAGGCATAAACTCCTTTAATATTTGCTCACATGTACTACAAGGAGTTGATTGGTCATGAAGCAGTTTCAGTTTGATAGGTATACCTCTATATGTCTTTGCTCAAACAAACAAGACCATCCAGCTGAAGTGAGAAGATGACTATCTCGACGTAGTTGTTCTTAATGGCTCCCACCAGGTCAAAATCAATGTAACAAAGCAGTGGAAACACTACCTGAAGTGGCTAATCCTTATCAAACAGTGTCCATTTAACCAGCTGAGGTTAGGTGGAGAGTTGCCGACACATTATTCAATAAACGCACACTGTGTTGTAATTTATTAAGCGGTAAACTCTGGTTTCCCAAAACAAAACGATTAAAAGTAGGGTCTGTGAACATTTCATTCATTACCTTAAAGCCACCTGACAGTGGGAGTCAGATATGTCACACAATTATCAGCTGAATATCAGGCACAATATAAATTAAATAAATGTTTTTAACTCCTTTTACATTCATGTATCTTCTTTCATATTAATATATTACTTCATAAATCAAAATACCATAATCAAAACATTATTTACAGATTTTCCTAAACTCAAAAACTCAGTATGGCTCCAGCAGTACCATTTTTGTCCACAGGGGACGCCAGAATGAACAAAAAAAGTTCCTTGTAGCAGCTTTAAGTTTTTATAGTTCTTAAAGTATTGGAGCAACCTCCATGTGTGATAAAGATAAAGATAGATTTCATACTTTTGTTAATAAAGTATTATCCAAGAATTTAAATATTTTATAGGTATGCAAGGTAATTTCTTCAGTTCAGGCTATTAGACAGAATTTAATTGTTTTTTTTTTTTGTGGCATACCTGATCAGGTACAAAATAAGTTCTTGTGTTATTCATCTCCTTCCCTCAAACACAACACAAAATGTGTTTTTATTACATTTTTTTCCCTCTGTTGTTTTTGTTGTCAGTTCTTCTGCCTACTAGGTTTTCCTTATGTAACTGCAGCCATCTGTAAGAGCACCTGGGTGTGTAGGCAGACGGATCAGAAGTCACTGCTGAAATATATCGTTGCACTTCTACCACAGAACAATCTGCCACTTCTAAAAAATTGCCCTCATATGCATCTCCAACTCTCTCTATAATTTTCATAACCCCTCCCTCCCTCCCTCCCTCCCTCTCTCTAATGGTTCTCTTTGTCCTCATTCATCACCGAACCGCCCACTCCTCCTGTCAGAACTTCTATAAAACGGAGCTGAACAAAGAGGAGATGTACATCCGCTACATTCACAAACTGTACGACCTGCACCTGAAAGCACAAAACTACACAGGTACGCCTAAAGCAACGACCCTTACCATACCATGTGTGTGAGCGCGGACGTGAGCGTGTGTTTACCTGAGCGTTCTCTCCTGCCCGTGTGTCACAGAGGCGTCGTACACACTGCTGCTGTATGATGAGCTACTGGAATGGTCGGACAGGCCGCTCAGAGAGTTCCTCAACTACCCAATGCAGAGCGAGTGGCAACGAAAAGAATATCTGCACCTCACCATCGTCCAGAACTTCGACAGGGGCAAGGTGAGCTTGAAAACACACTTTTTTCCCCCTCCACTGCCTTCCTGCCTCTAGATCACCGGTTCTCAAACTGTGGTACAAGTACCACTGGTGGTATGTGAGCTCCCATGAGTGGTACACAGAGGAATCTCTGAAATATAGTTTTTTAATTAAGGTCCATTTAGTTGCATCTGGTGGTGTAATCGCTGCACTGCAATCTCCTCACATCATCCTCACCTTCCCAGTATAAAGAACATCAACAGCACTTGAAAGGCTCTGTCTAGAGTCAGTATTTAGTTTTTCTGTCCTCGGCAGCCTCCATGAACGAGGACCCGCTCCCAGTGGAGATATAAAAGGCTCATTTTGAAGTAACAAAAATAAAAAAGATTCCTGTTTCCAGGTGATTGTACATGTCTGAAATCATAGTTATGAATATTCTATGTCTGCCTTAGTCTGTAAATAAAGGCCCCAAATCTTACACAGTCCACCTTTCAAATAAATCAATTCAGAAACATTAAATCCCATCAATAATACAAGAATTTGAATGCAAATAACTATGAGGTCCTGTAATATTCTCCGGAGATAGTGAGTGGAGGTAAAATGAATGTTTCAGAAACACTGCAGACGTGACTCCAAACAGGAACTATAAAGAAGCAAAGTGTGGATCAGGAGTAATCCTTTTCTTAACCCGAGTAGCCCAGGTTCTTGATCTGGTTCTGTTCAGGATTGATCTGGATCTGATTCTGTCTGTTTTTAGTGACACCAACTCAGAGAAATGATACATATGAGCTTTTCTTCTTTATTTAGATCCCCTTTGGCGGTCACTAGTCTTCCTGTGGTTCACACAAAAGCACAAAGACAAGAAACTGCAACATGAGCCAAACATAAAAAAGTGAAATGACTCTCACATGAAACAACAAGTAACAAAAACCTATAAGAGACAAAAACATAAAAATAAAACAGACATAAAACCAGAAGAAGTGTCTTCTTAATGCTGCTGAATGCCAGCGAATGTGCCATGTCACTGTGGAGGCAGCAGCATGTTCCCGTCTTACCGAGGGTACTTTCTTACACCCACCAGCATGCCAGCTTCTCATGCATATTCTATAATGTTTCTCTAATTTATACTCGGCGCAGCCACATAATAAATGCTTCCTTTAGACTCACTAATTACATGGGCTCTAACTTAATAAGCTTTAAAACAACACAAATACTCAGTGGAAATGCGGCAGCAGCAGGATGAAAGACGAGTTCGGCACTTGTTCAGTGGAGACGTGACGTCACTCACATGGAATGAAAGAGCGGCGCTGTCTGGAGCTTTAATTTCTACCTGTTGTGAACGGCTTGGCTTAATCAGATGACTCGCTGGCGGCCGTAATTAAAGCAGGATCCGTATCGTCCCACAATATCCTTTAGGAAATATTGGGGAGAGATGATGACAGGTGAGGCGTGACTTGCATTGCTGCGTTGGGTTTTTAGGCCCAGAATGAACAGCGAGGATTGGCAGTTTAAACAGCTGATTCAGGACGCAGCGGCATTTGAGAAGTAGCTTGCGGGCTTTTCTTTGTGTCTCTTAACTCAGGAAGTTTCCATCTTCCTCCCACTTTTCTCTCCTAATTTTACCTCCAAACCTAACTACCCCTGCCATCACTCTGCGCTCTCTTAGGGAAAAGTGGCATTATGGAAACCCTCCAAAATTACACATGCCGAAAAAAAAAAAAAAACTTAAGCAGCATCCCTGATGAAATAACACAGCTCTACGGAATCATTAAAACTGCTCCCCTCGTTACTCATAGTCCAATTTTCCTTCACATTCACGAGCTATGCCATCTGCCAGCGCTGCCGCACAGGGATTAGCAGGCAGCAGGAAAGGAAAGCTTTTCATTTAATTAGCAAGATGGCTGGGTGCTGCATGTACCTGCACGAAGAGGTTATGTTTGACTCTGGATATTGTTGACTCACCAGTGCCACCCAGTGGAAAACACGCAGCTCAGCAGCACCACTGCAGACCAAGTTTCTGTTCTTTTCCTTCGCAGTGTGCTAGTTGTAGTCAGATCTCGTGTGTTTTATGTGTTCAGTGCTGGGAGAACGGCATCATCCTGTGCAGAGAGCTCGCCGACCAGTACGAGTCTTACTACGACTACAGGAACCTGAGCAAGATGAGGGTGAGTTGTCAACGCCGAGCAGGACAGTCCTGAAGATGTGAGTGTTCGTTGAGGTTTTGTCACGTGGTGATGGTTTTATTTTGTCTTGTCCTCGATTTTCATCACCAGATGATGGAAGCCTCTCTCTATGACAAGATCATGGACCAGCAAAGACTAGAGCCTGAATTCTTCCGAGTTGGTTTCTATGGAAAGAAGTTCCCTTTCTTCTTACGGGTAATGAAATGTCCAGATTCCCTCTGTGTCTTGAATATTAAAGTCAAAAAGAGTAATACTTGTACCGTCTCCAAAGAAGACCTGCAGGAAGAATTAGCTTTTCTTATGTAAGACTCCTCCACTGTGAGGTGACATTCAGCACTTCTTATTCAATACCATTTAATGATGTAACAGGCCTTCCGTCCTTGGTGGAGTTTGCTCGCCGAGGCTGCGGTTGCAGCGTTCGTCCACTAGATGTCAAGCTAACCCCACGCTCTCCTCTGCTCCCGCCTCCCTCTGCAGAATAAGGAGTTTGTGTGCCGCGGCCATGACTACGAGAGGCTGGAGGCTTTCCAGCAGCGGATGCTCAACGAGTTCCCCCACGCCATCGCCATGCAGCATGTCAACCAGCCAGACCAGACCATATACCAGGCGGACGCGCAGTGTATCCTTGGCTATAGTACAGAGGCGCATGCAAAATTCATTCCCACGGGAGCGCGGACACACGGCATCCATGCTGAGCAGACACAGCCACACGTGTGGAGAAGCACAGTATACATACATATGTATGCACATACACACACACACACAGCATGCTTCATGTTTACAGGCACACAAGTTTCAATGGATTCAAAATCTCCAAGCGGCATCGTCTAAAGAGGAAAAAAAATGTTGGTACTACAGTCTGTCAGGATACATCCCGGCTGCTCGAGCGTCTGAATTGTGGCGGTTGTTACAGCCCGACAGCAGATACTGGAATCGAACATCAATCAAAGATATTCTCTTTTTAGTAAATCATAGATCTTATGACGCTAAACGTGACTTTAAGAAGCGTTATAACAGTAAACAATACAATGATTTCTGTTGAATGCAGTTCGGTCAAGGTTTGAACTGTTCTGTAATACAGTACATATTTTAGCTTTGTGGCTCTGCTCGTGTGATGCTCTGGAGTGAATCATCTGCAACATTTAAATATTTGAACATATTAAAGAAACATACAAAATACCCAAACAGACAGCAGAAGGAAGGAGCGCCGAATGTTTATACCGCCTTTTGTGAGAGATGAGACTGGAGCGGCCTATTAAATGACTTCCGAGTCACAGACTATACTCATCGTAATGCCGCGTGTTCAAATTAAGCTGTGCGACATGGCAGCCTTTTTAATTATTCACACAAATGTATGGAACGACTGTTGGCCCGTATAGCGCGAGAGAAGGAGGGAGAAACAAAGACATCACAACACGGCGGCGCAAAAAGAAAGCCAGATGGAGGACAGAGAGACAAGTTGTCGTTTTCATGTGATGCGTTCGCTCATGTGTGCTTCTCCTGCTGAACAGGACAAGGCGTTGTCTGAATAAATTAGCACACTGCTGTGTTATTCTCACGTAACGCTAATCAATACAGTACATCCTTGTTACAAACGCTTACAAATGCATATGAATCTATTTACTGTGGCTGTCCAAACTCATATTTTCTCTGGTCAAGTTGCTCACAGTGAAGCCGAGGCTGAGCACCTCCTGTTGTGTTCTGTTCTGTTTGCATTGGCAAGTTAGCATTCTCCATTAGCGATTATTGGTTAATAAGAAATCGGGTCCGTGGTTTACAGTTTTCTTTTAGTACGTCCTCGGCATGTTATTGTTTCAATGGATGGAAATAAAACTTGCCTGTGTGTGTCCTTGCCTTCTCGGCGATTTGCCATGTTCTTCCAGGTCACTCAACAATTCCTGTCCATTTGAATCTGCAGTGCTTTCTCTTGTCACTCTCGCTCTTTCCTTTCTCCTTAACGTCCGATGCTTCCAGACCTGCAGATCTACGCCGTAACCCCCATCCCGGAGAGTCAGGATGTGCTGCAGAGAGACGGAGTGCCTGACAACATCAAAAGCTTCTACAAGTTCAATCACATCTGGAGGTTCAGATATGACCGGCCCTTTCACAAGGGCACCAAAGACAAGGAGAATGAGTTCAAGGTACGGGGGGGGGGGGGGATAGATTCACAAGAAAGACGGGATGATGAAAATCGACAATCCGTGACACATGAAGCACAAAAAGTAGACCGTTCAACAAACACATGCTAAGATTCATCTGTATTTCACTCTGACATGTGAAAATAAGCCTTTTAAATAATGAATCATTTGTAAAAGAGCTATGAAATAAGTGAAAAAATGAAGTTTTCTTTGCATATTTCAGAATTTTAAATGCATTTATGATCATTAGCATTTTAGCATTTTTTCACTGCTGACCGACGTGAAACTCTTCATTTTTTTTCTGTGTGCAGGTATTAGCTCGCGTGTGTAGCGCATGTTTTATTCATCATGACTTCTTTATCGCTAATTATATCCACGCTTCACAGGCTCTAAACACACACACACACACACACACACACATGAACCCTAATATTAGGCTCATAAATATTCAATAATAACACATACATACACACACACACACACTGCACACACACACGCACACGTGCAAAACGTTAAACGTTAAAGTCATTTCATCTCAGTTCCATTAAAGCTATTTGGCTAAATTTAATCATGATATCACATTTCCATAAGGGCTCTCTTTGCCCTCAGTTTGGACTAATGTGTATGATAAAGTCTGGCATGGCGACGAGAGTACACAGCATGGACAGCAGGATATGGTGTCATCAGTCGTGATAAAGACGTAAAAAAAAAAGTTTACAGAAAGGTCAAGACTTTTATTTTTGCCAGATTTTCCCTTCAGCTTCCTGTTCTTAAACTGTAATACGTTTCTTTTATTTCAAGAGTTGTTCAGGTGGGTTTCTTGGCCTTAAAAAGCAGAAAATCAATAGAGGGCAGCTGAGTTGTGTAGTGAGTCGGAAGACCCTACTTCAACCTGTGGACATTGGATCGATGCCGCGTGTCAGCACTCATCTGCTCTGCTGAAGTGTCCTTGAGCAAAACGTTAAACTGAAACTGAAGCTGAAAATAAATGACGACGTACTGTATCAGCACCTTGATCCGCACCTGACCTCAGAGTGATCATAGCAGAAGCACAAAATGTCCTCATGTGGACATGCCAAACATTATACCTGCTTAACATCAGCATATCAGTATTGTCCCTGTGAGCGTGTCGGCATGCCTCATAGCGACTCTTTTAGTTTTGTTTAGACTAGAAGTGAAAGCTGCTTCTTATTTTGACCTTTGTTTAACCAGGTCCCGATGAGATTTCTCTTTTTCAAGGGAGTCCTGGCCAAAACGGGCAGATACAGAAGCCACAATGGTGTTTCCACATCTTTCAAAATGTTTTTAAAAGCATTTAAAGATGGAATTTTAGAACTTTCTGTAACACTCTGGACCTTGGAAACAAAATTTGAGACAAAAAAAGTCTGGAATGAACTAGTAAACACACCTTAAGTTAAGATTTTAGTATCAAACTATATTTTTAAATGAGTTGATGGATGAGTTTATCTGTGAAATGTCAGAAAATGTTGACTACAAGTTTCTAGAGCTCAAGGTGACATCTTTTTTTAAATGACCTGTTTTGTCCAGCAGCCTCAAAGATTTACAAAATGATTTAGTTCAGAGTTTGTTTCAAAAATATAGTACACAGAAAGTACAACTATTTTCTACTTTCCTTTCTTCATGATTCTTGACAACATCACTGCAGATGCTTCGTTAAGTTGCGAATCTATTATGTTAATCGCCTGCAGTGAATGCTCGAATTTCCATAGTTTACGCGCTCTCAAAATGACCTTGCACGATGTTGGCATATTGACAAGCATGCTGGCTGACAGGGTAAGTGGTGGAACATGAATGACGATGCGAGATATAAGATATGACATCTGACCTCCACCTACAAGGCGGCGTTTGGCAGTAGTTGTAGTCAACATGTTTCCTTCTAACTATGTGTCTGTAATTACATCCTGCGCTGGCTGCCAGAGATAAAGTGCATGTGCGCATCAGGCAAAAAGCAGCTATGGATTTTTTTTTTTAAGCGTGTTTAGCAATCAGCTAATACTTGGGAGTGTATCATGTGTTAATGCAGAGCCTTTGGGTGGAGAGGACGACCCTGACTCTGGTCCAGAGTCTTCCAGGCATCTCCCGCTGGTTTGAAGTGGACAAGAGAGAGCTGGTGAGTGTGTCTGATGAAATAAAGATGAAGACTGAATTCCAACACACACAGTCGCACGAGGGACGCCGTTTTATTTTGCAGGTTGCAGTTTGGAGTAATGCCAACCAATACCAAAGTATGGATCCGAGTCATTACGCTGAACAACAGTAATAGCCGAGGTCATGAATTTGGAGATACTGGACACGTTTCGTTGCGTCCGTTGGATAGATTGGATTTCATACTAAATATCCAATTGCTTTGCTTTGATTACCAACAAGTCCAATTCCCAGAACTGATTGTTGTATTGGGAATATTCTACCAATAGTTATTGTGTTTTCAGCCTAGACTCCTTTGCTACACTGTTACACGTAAATCCCCTCAAAAGCTTCCTGTCTTGGATCTTCTTCAGATCTCAAAGGAGTGGGAGGATTTCTTTTAAATGCTTTTTAAAGCGTATGCAAAACATAACACGGTGTCTGTCTCCGTTGGTCTAAGCACGTATACTTTAGCGCATATCTGCTGAGCGTGGCGTGAAATTGTGGATTGTGAACCCACTGTTATTCTAAGATGGTTATGCAGTGCAGTAGCATATAAAATGCAGAACTGGCAAAAGCTCTATTAGTAGGAGGATTAAACTTTGTGTGAGACGAAGGAAGAGAAAAAGAAGAAACACAGGATGAAGAACTATTTTATGCATCCACGAGTAATGCAAAAGTGACCATATACTAATTACTTGCATACAGTCCATACCTTATGCTTGAAGCAGCTATCATAATTAGTGTTATATCAACCAACTGTTATGTTTGTGTGAAATATGCCCAACTACACAGTTCACATCAACTCTGCTTGGCATTTTAGCATCTTTTGGCTCGTTGTTTTGGTTTTACGTCCACGCAATGTTTCTGTTTTGGTTAAATCTGGCTGCTGAATGTGTAAATAAGCCACTGTTGGCTAACGAGTTAGCCGCAAACTCTATCTCCTTCACATGGCCATATTTGTTCCGTAATCACAGCCACCATTTGAAAAATTCAAGTCTTAAGATCTGTTATTTTTGACCGGCTTTCGCCAGAAATGTAGGTTAAAAATCGAATGTAAACTTTTGCACTGTGCACAAGTGAAAATATTTGTTGTAAAGTTTCTTTGAACTTAAATTTTCTGTAGGAAAAATCATTCAGAATCAATCAGCTAATTTAAGAATTAAAGGGGCACAACATTCATGTAATTCAAATTCAAATCAAAGCATATCTGAGACCATCCTCCAAAAATTCTGGCTCCTACACCTCCCAGAATGCACCGCTATGAGCCCAAACAACCACTACTTTCAAACTTCACAGACTGTCTTCTATAAATCTGTAGTCTCCAAGCCCAAACTAAGATGGAAATAACCTTGACGATATCATCAGGATTCTTTTCTTCTAGCCTTCAGACTTTAGATGTTCCCTTTAGTGCTACAGAAGAAGAAGAGGCCCCTTAAGACTCTTGTTTTATATCTACTATCCCCCCCTTCACAGGTGGAGGTGAGCCCGCTGGAGAACGCCATCGAGGTTATCGAGAACAAGAACTTACAACTGCGCACATTGATCACCCAGTGTCAGAGCCGCCAGATGCAGAACATCAACCCCCTCACCATGTGCCTCAACGGGGTCATCGACGCCGCTGTCAATGGGGGGCTGGCCCGCTACCAAGAGGTATGGATGGATAGATGGAGGATAAGGTTGGAGGGTTTTAGAGACTGAGGCAGTGGTGAGGAGCAATGACATATGGATCGCCTAATGATGCATGAAGGTGGGTTTTAGCCGAGAGATGTATGGACAGAGAGAGCGTTTTGCGGAGGGAGGAGCGGATGAACAGATGGATGGATGGATGCACGAATGGCTGGGCGTAGGTTTGACTGATACGGAGAGATGGGGATGGATAGATGAGCGGAGAGCAGGAGGGGGGGAAAGATGGAAGCGGGAAAATGAGATGGAAGGGTGGATGGATGGATGGATGGATGGATGGATGGATGGGGGGGGTTCGGTCGATGTGGATGGATGGATGTGGGGAGAAAGAGGGGTCAGGTCAAAAAATGGCAGACGGAAAGAAGAGTGTGAGGAAGCAGTACAGAGAGATAGATGGCTAATGGCTGAATGAATGAGATGGGAGTGTTTATGCAGCTGCTCCATCATACACCGAAGTAACAGACAGACGCACAGCTTGGTGGAAAGAAACTGAAATATGGTCAGTCCTGTGGCAAACATTTGCATGCGACGCTTCTCCAAAGGCTCCTCGATGGCACGGAATTGCAGGATAAGCGACAATTCCTCAACCAGGAGGGGCATAATTGAAGAAAAAGGCACAAGTCTACTCAAGAAAACCCTCTTAACAAACCGAAAGGACTTGCTCTGCGTCGCATAGCAACCACGCTTTTCCACTGGGAGTGTATATGCGGGTGTCCGTGTTCATGTGTGTGTATACCGTTTATGCGAGTGTATATTAGGTTTGCGCAGAGGTACGTGCCTCCATGTTAGAAGAAGCCCATTAAGGTTGGTAGGATACTTGATAGAGCCACAAAGGCAAGGGTCACTGAAGTGCTTCCCACTGCCATTATTTTGTCTGGGGAAAAAAAAAAAAAACCCAACAACCCGGCAGCGCATGAAAATGATTTTCAGCTTCTAATGTACAGAGCAGCTCTTTACTTTTCTACGCACACCAGGGCAAGGTCATGTATGTGTTTCTATGGATACAAATATGAAAAAAAAGGCGTTTCTCTGTGTAAAGACTGACAACAAACATCCTGCAGCCGCTTCTAATTTTTATTTTCACATCAGGCGCAATTGAAACTGACACATATTTCAATTATTTCGAGATGGGGCTTCTCCTTCTGCAGGCGAACACGCGCTGCCGTTGCTGCCGGCGCCTGCGCTCATTTTTTCTCTGCAGAAAATATCGCACGAGGCGCCTGCCCCGCCGAACGCGCCATAAATCTATTAATTTTCCCGTCGTAATGCCGATTGACAGCTGCGGAGGTTTGCTCTGCTCCAAATGAAGGAGAAATTGTCATTATTAATATTCAGATTTATTGCTTTAGTTTGAGTTGAAGCCCGAGAGGGTGGGGAATGCTGTCTGATTTATTCCCCCCCTCCCCTCCGCGTTTCCATCTCTAATTGGACTTTTCTAATGATTAACTGAGCCACTCCACGGCGAGGCCTCACTCCCCCGAAGCCTGACGAGGAATTTCCATCATTCGCAGAAGATTATTGATTATTTTCGCCGCCTTTTCCGGAGGTCCTTGGTTTGGAATTTCCTGCTGAAAGCAGCACTTCTCTCTTTAGAATTACTACCTTGGCACTGTTGCATATGTACTTTATCGTGCATCGGCTATAAAGAGCGAAATGTTTATGCAATAAAATATTTTTTTCATTTCTTCATTTGTGTTTCATCTATGGAACATGATATCATGCATACTAATATGTGCTATCTTTACACTGTAGAGATTTCTATCTGAGGATGTTTGTCTAAAGAAATAATATTTGTTTTTTCACTCAGGAAGTCAGTGTGTGTGTGTGTGTGTGTGAGAGAGAGTCGTGTTTGAAGCTGCATCATTTCTCTATATCCGTCATCTGGCTCTGTCTCTTTGGAGATAAACAGCTGTGTCCTTGGGAGAGAAACCTCGCTGATCTTTACCTTTCACTCCCTCTTTTTGTGCACGCGTGCGTCTGCCTCCGTGGCAGATTTCGAAAGTTGATTACGAGGCGAGCCTTTCATCGGCTCGTCCTCTCTCCTCTCTTTGTGCGCGTTTTGAAAAGGACTTAGCATAATCTGTAGACACATCACGAGTGTTGATGTCATTGTAAACCGTGACAAACTGGCATTTTTTTTTTTTTTTTTTTTTTTTTTTTAATGTATGGACGTGAAGAGAGAGAGAGAGAGAGAGAGAAAAAAAGGTTATCGTCAGAGTCACTGGAAATGTCTGGAAAGCGAATAGAAAGCTCAGTCTGCGAGACATAATCAAGGAGTGTGAGATTTCTGATGAGGCATGATCTGTAACAGGAAGCAAGAATTCAAGCTTCAATGACCAAATTGGCCCTTAAATCAAAGAAAAATCAATCCTTTGATCGCACTAAAGTGTTTTTCTCTTCTTTTATTTTTAGTCTGTTTTATTCTCATCCCTGAACTTGATATTAATATCACAACACAAAAATTCAGCAGGAGTGTAACGCACTATTTGAACCAGATGTTAGATGACTCTGTTAGTTATTTACTCAGTTTGTTCCTGAATGTTTTTTTAAGGACAAAAAAAAAAAAAAAACGTGTGGACGCTAATTCACTGTGTCAGCCCAGCAGGGATTCAGGTAACTCTGTGGTGCAGAAAGCCTACTGCTTCATCTCCCGGTGTGTGCATAACAGATGTTCTGCATTTTGTCTCCACTCAGGCCTTTTTCGTGAAGGACTACATTATGAATCACCCCGAGGATGGCGACAAGATTGGGCGACTGAGAGAACTCATGTTTGAACAGGTTTGTAATGAGAGATTTAAAGACCTTCAACCTTGGAAACAGACAAAACACTCTGGAGAACATTTGGCTGAGCGGACCTTGAGTTATTTTGTCAGTTTGCAGTGTTATTCATGACATATCATTTAGTTAGACACCAAGTGTTAAAATCCTGTTTTTCCTTTTAAAAAAAGTGGATAAAAGATAAAGAGTTGTTGCTGAAGAAGCTGTTTAAGGACCCCACAGTTGGATTTGCTTTGCTAACATCCTCCTCTCCCCTACTTCGTTTGTTGAGTCTTTTTTGTCCCTTTTTATGGATGTCAGGTGATATTAACTTGATTTTGTTGATATAACTCCCATTATTTCCAGATATTTATCAGATACCTCACTGCATTTACTATCTGTTCTTGTTGAAAACTCATAGAATATTGTTAAAAATACAGCAAAACGAGACCCCAATTCACAGGTACACGTAAATGTGTCAACTTAATCTAACCGTACACGTGTGGAACTTCTTCAAATTTAGTTATTTACGATATCCAGAGATGCTAACCAGCTCTTGTTTTGCAGGCACACATCCTGGAGTACGGCCTCGCTGTGCATGAGAAATTTGTTCCCCAGGACATGAGACCTCTCCACAAGAAGTTAGTGGACCAGTTTCACCTGATGAAATCCAGTCTGGGCATCCAGGTAAGCCAGAAGACCAGACATGGTAATCCATTTTTAAAGAATGAATTTCAAAGGCTGCAACGTAGTAGCAGCAGCAGCAGTAGTGTAGCTCAGGAGGTAGTCCAGTAATCATTTTATCACTAGCAGTAGCGGTAAGTTATTTTAGTTAATGACACTCAATCATGTATTAGGACGATTAAAAACAGTCCGACTCGTGTTAATGATTTTCCTCATTAAGTCTGCTGGAGACTTTTACACGCTCTGTATGTGACAACAGAGAGCGACCGCTGTGTTCAGACTTCCACGTGAATCAACCCGTTAGTCCTCCTTCGCTGAAATCCAGCTCTTGTTGAGCGCACTTCCCTTATCTGCATTTGTGTGTATTCTGCTTTAGATACCTCACGCTGGCACAAAAAATAATTAAATAAATAAATAAATCATGTGCACTTCCTTCTCTCCCCCTGATTTAAACGCCGCAGGAGTTTCCAGCTTACGTGCGCGCGAGCCCAGTGCACTTCACCAACGGGAGCCCGCGAACATGCAGGAACTCCGTGCCCAACATCATCAGCCCTGACGGTGGCAGAGGGGTTGCCAGGCGGAGGTGACAACCTTCTTTTGTCCAGTTTTCTTTTAATTTCAGTCTTTTATCAGTTCTGTCTACAGTGTGTCTTTCTTTCTCTTAACTTCTTTATTTACATTGTTTTAGAACGCTCGGAACAAAAGCTGCTTCATATCGTCTCGCCTTCCTTTGTGGACTCTCGATGTGCCCCCTCTCTCTCTCTCTCGTTATCTTATCTCCTATTTTTTTTTTGTGCACCCAGCTCACCTCCCAACACCACACTCCATGCCTTTGCTCTCTTCTTCTTCTTCTTCTTCCGTTCTTTACCGGTGTGGCTCCATCTGGGCATACATTATGTCGGGTGGGGGGAAGGGGGTTAGGGACAACTGACTGGCACCCACAGGGATATTTCTGTGTGGCTGCTGCCAGGGCCAGCAGGCAGACGTCGTGCATAAGTGTGTGTGTGTGTGTGTGTGTGTGTGTGTGTGTGTGTATGTGCGTGTGTTTTGATGTGTTCAGTGACCCTGCCACTCTGTCTACCTGCGACATTCTGCCTCCACAGTCTGATCCCAGGGGGCACAGCCACACAGAAAGACACCGACACATACATCACCTCCATCTCCCAGTGACATTTTGCTTTTTACTCAAGTTTTTATTTCTTTTCTTTTCTTTTTTTTTTTATTTGGACTCTGTTTGGCAACACAAATCCAGGTTCTAACTGTTTTTTTTTTTTTATCATTTATTTTGATAAAGTCTTCTGCTTTAACCTCCCTTCAAAAGCCCCATTGTGTTTGTTCTCTAACCTTTCTTTCAAACTCGCCTTTCGTCTGACAAGTGCTTGACGAAATGCTGTGATTGCTGTATCGATTATCTTCTTATAATCTGACATTTTCTGTCTCTGTTTGTCTTTTTCCCTCCCCTGTCTGCCTTTTGTCTGCCTCGTGCTGAATTCTCGGTGAGTGAAACCTAATGAAACAAAATACCACGACCTATCTCCCTTTTACCAAAAGCCGCCGTGACCATCTCTCTCTCTCTCTCTCTCTCTCTCTCTCTCCGTCTGTCTGTCGCTCTCTCGCCCTCAGCCCTCTCAGTTACCCCGCGGTGAACCGCTACTCCTCGTCCTCTCTGTCGTCTCAGGCGTCCAACGAAGTCAGCAACATCACAGGACAGTCCGAGAGTTCGGATGAAGTCTTCAACATGCAGGTTATCTCTCCTTCTCTCTCATACGCGCAAACACACAACGGCTCCTTCAGTCCACATCCCATAATGCACGCTGGCCTCCTCCTCTGTACACATTTCACTTGCAATCTTTTTTAATCCCTCTCACTCTGATCCACACTCATTTCTCTTCTCCTCTGACCCCTCTCCGCTTCTTTGGAGCTTTGTCCGGCCAAGAAAACTGTCATGATTATATCAAATAAAGACACGGTGCTTTGTGTGGTCCATCCAGGCAGCTTGCTGGAGTTGGGCAGTAATCTAAACTAGATTTGGCCAATGCAGAAGCTGCCGACAACTCCTGGCAAGCTCTCTGCTGCACCTGGCAGGCCTGGAACAACAGGAAGCGAGAGAGAAAAGGGATGTTGTCGTGGATCTGACTGAACCTATTTCAATATTGTTCTTGAAAATCATAAGCTTTTATTCTACAGATCAAGAACAATTCACTGAACAGTGATCCTAATGACAAACATTACGCCTTTAAACCTGTACTCCTTTTGTAGACGGAGACTTTTAATGTTTCAGACAGACTTTGTGATGGATTGTACATGAATTTGTTTCAGCCACAGGGTGTTTTTTTTTTGTTTGTTTGTTTTCTGACCACAGTGGCCAAAGTCATTGTGACAAATCTAGTCTCATCTGTCAACCGCCTGTGTGTGTGTATAGTAAGATATAGTATAAAGGTATAAAGATACGAACAAAAACCTTCTAGACTACAAAGATCCATTATGCAAAATCATAGATGTATGCACAGCTTTTGCCTAAATTGTAAAAAAATTCTTATATTTTTAATAGATTTTTTATATTGCTTGTTATAGTAATACAGCAATACAGAAATAATAATAATAATAATAATAATAATAATAATATCCTGATGACGTTTCTAGTGAGGGTTAAAATTTTTGTACTTTGAATCTAAAAAAAAAAAAAATACTTTTGGGAAATAAATTATTTTTTGGGAAATAAGCTCACTGAGTTGTGTGATAACATCAATATCACACACAACACACACACACACACACACACACACACACAACACACACACACACACACACACACAACACACACACACACACACACACACAACACACACACACACACACACACACACCTCTGTACAGTCAATATGAAAATCAGCGGCAGCTGGTGTCAAACTCAAACATACAGCCACTTTTGATCTCACGTGGGCAGAAGCAGTAAAACTTGGATAACAACTTATAAATAACTGTGTAAAGAAGTACAACTACATTATGAAAACATAACAAGTAAACAACGACATAATATTTCACTTATTTCTTTGTCTATGAGGAGCAGCAGTGTCTTTTATTGAAATATTTGAACTCTGCAAAGTCATCCATTGGATGTTTGACACCCCCTGGCTCCGTCTTTTTGTCACTGTGAGGTTGCCAGGCAACAGCCACAGACTCCGAGGAAATCACTGCCCACGGCCAAGAAAAGTCCACCACATAACCTCCGTACAACCACAACATGTTATTTTTACACTTTGTTTTATACAGACCAGATAAATAAGTTACTATGTGTTAGTAGGTCTTTTTCCACAGCAGCCATTTTGACATGAAATAGTAAACGCAGGTGTTTCCAATGACACTATTTAAAGCTCTGCTACAATAAATGGAACTGAGCTTTAACTAGAAAACTGTATTTCCTGTGGAAAATGTGGTGTTTAATAGTACTTTGTTTAATAGTACAAAGTCTTGTGTACAGTTTAAAGTTTTTTGAATGAAGTATCTGAAAGATCTGAAGGTTGTGCCATTCATTTTGATGTAAAATTTGAACGTGGAAAAAGTTGAATATTTTCAAAAGTATGAATGAATGCAATAATAGCCAACATGTCCCAAATGAGCTGAACGTTGTGATATTTGAATGGTTTCTGTAGGACAAAGTATGTAGGAGTAGTTATGGTAGGTGCCACAAAACCTAGGTGGAAGAAAAAATATTAAAGATTTGAAGGAACAATAGATGTCAAGTCAGCATCTATACCATGCTACGGCCTGATGGCTTGATCACATTTACTGCACAGACAAAAAAAGGAGAGGAAATAAGCACATTTCACGTCTGTGTACATGATAATAACAGCATACGTTCACACGTTTGTACGTTCTTAAGGTCACAGTAATTTGCTACTTTTAGACAAAGCTAGCTTTTTGGACGGCCTGCTAGCTCACCTAGTAGAGCTTTTGCCCTTGCCCAGGGTTCGATTCTGACCTGTGGCCATTTGCCGGATGCCATTCCCCCTCTCTTTCTCCCTACTTTCCTGTCACTCTTCAGCTGTCTCCATCAAATAAAGGTTCAGATTCCAAAATAAAAGCTCTTCTCTGGAGCAAAGAAAAAGCAAAACTGCAGTTCTGTGGTGGTTAAAGCCAACTCAATAACACATTTCTTCTTCTTTGATGCTCTCCAGCAGAGGAATAAAAAGGCACTGTCACCAAATTACACTAGATTGTCTCTTTTTTTAATGACCTAAAAAAATGCAAAACACAAAAACATATAGCAGCTTTAAGTGAAGGTGTGAAAGCACTGTTAAAAAAAATCAATGAATAATCTTCAGAATCATAATTCTGCTTCTGGTTCATGATAACGATGCAGTTGTTCTTGTTGTCATCCCACCTGCAGCCCAGTCCGTCTACCTCAAGCCTCAGCTCCAACCATTCTGCCTCGCCCAATGTCACCAGCTCAGCCCCCTCCAGTGCCAGAGGTGAGACCGGCGCTCATTTTAAAAAAAAAATGCTGTACACTGTAAGCTTTTAGCTGATGTTTCAATCCAGAGTGACTCACGCCGAGGAAGCAGGCAGAGGTTCAGCTGGACACACAGAACACGGGGACCGCACCTTTTGACCTTTCGGTGACACGATGTTCTCTCAAAGCACCGCGACGTCATGTCGGGTGAGGTTAGCGAGGTCAGACGACAGCTAGGGCTACACGTGAAGGAGGGAGAGAGAGAGAGAGAGAGAAGAGTGAGGAGACTGGAAAAATAGAGAGAATAGAGAATGAACCGAGATGAAAAATGAAATGGGCTGAGACGTGGAGACAAATGCTGCTGAAAGAAACATGGAGCCGCTGAAAATGCAAGACAGGGCAAGAAAGAGTAAGAGATGATTACGGCTCTGCGGAGTGTCCCTCTTGGACCTCAGTACAATCTCCAGTCCAGCCTGGGCCAAGCCTCCTACAGTGTAGTGTGAATATCTAATGCCTTCTCCGTCTGGCCCCTCTTATCTCGCTGTGTTCAAACGTGCAAGCATGTTCCCGCCTGATCCACATCATAAAAACTGGGAATATATGAAGACATTTATAGAAGCGTATACACTCCTCATCGGCAAGCTGCTGGCAGCGGGCGGCGCCCTTATAAAAGTGGCCTCTGTCTACCCATAAAGCCTGGAGAGAATTATTGCTAGTGTGTTATCTGAATGAGAGCCAGCGATGGCTATCTCATACTCATATGATAGCCTTCCAAGTGGTCTCACATTCGCTAATGGATCAAGATCTGCACAGTGGCTAACGCCAGATGAGGGGAAGTGCGAGGGGAAAATGGTGTGAGAGAGTATTTGCTTGTGTGTGTGGTCTTTTGTGCTTGATCTGTGTGTGTGTGCGCGCGCTACATATGTTTCTGTGACAGGGTTTAGCGTGTGTCCCTGTCTGGTGTGATTGTCCGTACTATCTGAGGAGTGTGTGTGTGTGTGTGTGTGTGTGTGTGTGTGTAGCGGGGGAGTGGGTGCAGGCCATTTATCATGTGGTGGAGCCAGTGAGGCTGAAAGAATGGTGGAGAGGCTTGGAGGGAGAAACAGAGATTGGCCTTTCCTGATTGCCAGTATTTGTGGGTAATAGTCTAACACCTTGCTGCTATTTGGTCCGATTATGTGTCGCGCATGCTCTCCTGTGTGTGTGTGTGTGTGTGTGTGTGTGTGTGTGTGTGTGTGTGTTTGCGCGCGCGCGCGTGTGTGTTTTACCACTCTAATATCTCATACCGTCCATAACAGGTTCACCACAGATGGCAGAGAAACACAAGCATTCCAGAGACAATGCCTGTCTGTCTCCAAGAGAGAGGCCGGTCAGCGCCATCTTCCCCAACCCCCTGGACCCTGCACAGGTTAACACACACACACACACACACACACACACACACACACACACACACACATTCATTCATCAACACACACACTACAAGGTGGGCAGTATAATTAAAAACAATGGCACAGTATAGTGTTGAATCAGAATCAGGTTTATTAGCAAGTAGCCTTTCACATCCAGTACAAGGAATTCTTGTCTTGGTGTTATTGGTGCATAACACACATTAGATAATAAATAAAACACTATAAGGAAGATGAGAAATGAAGTACTAAAAAATATAAACAATATAAATATATGTACAATGTGTTTTTAGGATGAAAAGAGCCGTACAGTTTGTGCAAGAATGTGCAAGTCTTTGCCAGATAACGTGCACACACACAGTATGAAGAATATGTTTTAATATGCAATATATTTAACAAAACATATTAGTCCAGAGGATGTTAAATAGAAACACACTGTAACTGTGCATCTTTACCATTTTGTAAGAGAGGATACTGGGAAAGCTGAAATAAAATGTTATTGTTCCACATGTACCGTCGCGTAAGCCCTTGAACTCTCCCAGCTGAACCGTCAGTTAGAAAATATCTGATTCTCGAAGACTGAAGAAACAACACAAAGAACTATAACTCCCAAGGTGCATTTCTCTTCCAACATCCAATCCCAGAGCTTTAAAAATCTGTTATGTGCTAAAGATTACAGTGTTGAGACAACTGCCAACACTTTTAACGCAACACAATTATGATCCCGACTACAACAAAGAAAAGTGTTTTGAATTCACGACAGCTCTCCTTCTCCGTAGCAACAGTTGCCAGGGCTCATGGGTTTTTGTAGTAATTAAAGCTGTCATCAGTTTGTCACGCCGGTCTGACGGACAAAAACAAAAAACATAAACCGCTAAGATCACAACATTATCCAGGAGATCCAAAGCAACACTGCGGATGTCATCAAAAGAACATTTTGAACCGGAGGGAAAATCATCTTTCTGTCATTTGCGGCCCTTATAGACGGTTGCACTCTCTTCGGCCATGCTCGCTTAGCTCCACCAATATATATATATATATATATATATATATACTGTTTGACACATTGCTCTTTACGGGCACGTTTGTCCAATACTGCATCATAAGGTGCATGCTGGAGCAGAAAACAAGGTCACCTCCGGATTGTACAGCACTTTTCAGCGGCTGACTTCTGTCCTGGACGAGGCCACGTGCCACGAGGCCTCTTTGTAGCTGAGAATTGCAGTTTTTTTTTTTTCCAAGAGCAGCTGATACTGATACTTACTTAAAGCCAGACGGTGGAGCTTTGCCTCATTTTATTTTATTTATTTATTTATTTATTTTTTTAAAGACGACATCCCGGTACTGCAAGCTAATGTTACCACGAGAACAAGAACAACATGATATTGCAGTTTCCTCTCTAGCCGAAGGGCAGCACGTAAACGCAATCACACACTCCATCCTCGGTGACAAAGCTACTGTAACAGAAAAATAATGTGTTTGTTCTTCGGGGCTCTTCTCGTCTCGTACAGTCAGCGCTGACGCTACTGGCACGGCTCGCCCCGTTTGTGTCGAATCAAAAGAAACGCTTCAAGTCTGTCGATGTACAGATGTCGGGAGAAGGCCTGACAATTACTTCCAACCTGACAGGAGCGAAGGGCTCGCTATTTGCTAATGGATTATTGATTATTAGAAACAATGATCACTGTATCGTTTAATTAAAACAACGCCGTATCTTATTCCTATATTTTTCCGAGCGCTCACACACTTATACACACAAATACCACACTAGACATAAAGATCATTACGTATTCAGCACTCTTCCTCTCCGTCTGTGTCTGTCTGACTCCGCTGCTCTCTCGCGTCTCCCTCTGTCTCTTCTATTGAATTTTTTTTGTCCGGGAAACGTTTCACACCTTGATATTTATTTTTCCCGTCCAATATCCAATTATTCCTCTCATGTTGAAGCTGGCATTTACCCGCGTTAGTCCAAATAGTTGTTTTTTTTTCTTTGTTATGCTGCATGTGCTTAACTTTAGTGATTTTTGGATTATTTCTTGTGTTTGCAGAGAGCTCCTCCTCACCAGATAGGTGACACCACTCTACCACGGAGTGATCCCAACCTCTCGGCACCAGACAAAGGTAAAACACTGCGTTTAGTGAGTTCTTTTACATCTTTCGCTTTCTTAAAACCTTAAAATACACACAGCAGGGAGTCCCTTCCGGGAGAGTAATAACTCCAACATATTTATACACACTTTTTTATTGTTTTTATTGTTTCGTGTGCTCGTTATTGTTGTTTAAAAGAGCCCGGTATGAGTCCATGAACCATCATTTCTGAACAAAAGCTCTCTTTGGTGGAGAGGCAACAATAATGCCGCAGCAGAATCATCTTCTCTATTACTCACCGGAGCTCACGCTGCCGTCCACGGTAGCAGTCGGTAGCAGTGTGTGTGTGTGTGTGTGACAGTTTGACCACAGAGTTGACTGGAGGCATCTGTCTTGACGCAGCTGCTTCAGGGAGAGCTCCTCGGGAGACACACACACACACACACACACACTTCAAAACACAGACACACATAAACGCTGGGCTCCAATTCACTCACGACTCCTAACCAGACACACCGTCTAGATTACAGCGTTTCATCTTCCTTCATCTTGAAGGAGTAATGAAACGGTAGGTACTGTCCCTGCGATGCTGATGGACGTGTGTGACATTCATATGTATGAATGCATATCTATTAGTTAAGCCCCCCGGTTGGTATTTTGCTCGGCATAGTCGAGGGGAGATGAATATTTCTTGCGTTTTTCCGGGGAGAAATGTACCTGTGAATTGAGACTGAAAGCTGACCCCCCCTCCCCCACTACGTGTAATTTAAAAAACCTGAAGAGTTCAACTGCTTTTCTCTGAACTTCTGCAAAACTGAGTAGAAAATGAACACGTGGGAACGCATTTCCTTCCATCAGCAGCCGCTTTTCAGAGCACTTTGTGAAATAATTAAGGAGGATTGCGGAAGAGACACCTTAAAAATAAAGAGCGAGGATGTGATGGCTTCCTTTGTGACTCGCGCGCACGTGATTCAAGTGTGATCCGTTAAAAAATGCAGCGAGAGATAGATGAAGCGTCGCAATATGGCGACACGACACCTTTTTGTGCATATGACAATGACGAGAAGGTGCCAAGATTTACACAAAACCCGCGACTGCACAAAAGTGTTGTTTGTCGCATCTTTCTCCTCGAACTTTAAATTAGAACTCCGGATACCAAATATAGAGCGTCGTCCTGTGAAATTAAAGCGACGCCCGTTCAGCAGCAGTTTTCCAGAGGCATTAGACTTTACTGTGACCCAGCTGTGATATCAATTATAGTGTCTGATTACATTTTATTTTTACATAAATGTCTGCACTTGAAGTAGCTAGAAAGTGCTTCATTAATCCCTCACTGGGAAAATTCCATAAACTACTTTCTATTTACTTCAAGTGTCGATATTTCTGTAGCTACTTAAGAGGTTAAAGTTTGATTGGATGTGACCTGTGAATAAACCTGAAAGGCAGTCTGAGACTTCCACCAAAAGTGAATTTATATTTTAATTCCGTTCATATGAAAGCTATATTTAAATGTCGAACATGTTTCTTCGAATAATTTTTCAGTTTCCTCTCGCTGTCTGTGGATGATGAACGAAAACAACACAAACTAAATAAAAAGTAACAAAACGGTGATGAAACACATTTCCGTATTCGTCAGCGAATAAAAACAGACGAATATTTGTATGTTCCTAAATGGTAAAAAGTATCCTCCGCTGCCCGCACGTATCTCTTCTTCAGAGGATTGTTTAGCTGCTTGACCTTAATGTCATGTCTCTGCCAGTAATGTGAGCTAATGTTAGTGTTTCTGGGAAGAGATAAAAAAAAAAAAAAAAAAAAAAACGTTCCTGGAGTAAAATCATCTGCAGCCGCTCTGAAAAGGGCAAGAGAGAGACAGGACAAGGAGTGAGACAGAACGAGACAACAAAGCAGCAGCAACGCATCGAAGACTAAGACACAAGAAGAATTCCAGGAAGATATAATAATTAAAAATGCAAAAAATTAGACTAAGAAGAGAAGAGGTAACGGTAAACATCATTTAATCTGCCTATTTATGACTATCTGGGTTTGTTTTGATCACATTTGATCTGAAAGTGACCAAATAAATCCGCCAAACTGTCATTAGATTCAAATATAATTGAATCCTGATTGTGACGTCACATTTTTACAACTCTTAGAAAAAGAAAATACAGTCACGTCATAACCAAAACTGTTTTTTAAGATGTGTAACTCCTCTTATAAGGGAGTTTTTCCTTGCCACTGTCGCCGAGTGTTTGTTGATGGTGGGAATTGTTGAGTCTCTGTAAATATTCTTGTCATCTAGACCTGCTTTATATGAAAATCATCAAGAGATATCTTGTGAAGCTGAGGAATTAGTTTTGGGGGGGTCTTCAATGCACCTCTTCCCTGTTCTGAATGAAGTGATCATCCCTAATTAGTTCTCAGTCATCACGCCATCCATGTGAAATGTGCATGATTCCACCGTGTTCTCCATGTTGTCTCGTGTCCGTAACCTGTGAAGTGACTTGTGATGTTTCTGTGTACTGTAAGTGAGACCCACACCCAGTAGCTGGAGCCTTGACAGTGTCAAAGAGGGCGCTCCATCCTTCTCTGACTCTTTTGGCAAATTGCTATGCCCTCCCGTCCCTCCTAGGCCACCGTACTCAGGTAAACTAGCCGATCACTCCGGTCGATTCCATCCCCACCACCCCGAGGAAGAATGGCACTAATTTTCCACTCTGACTTTTGACACCTGCTGCTTTCTGCACCTCCTACTACTACTATGATATTTTTCCATCTGAGGCTCTCCAGCTGACTTGTTTCCTGTCTCCGTGCTGCTTAACTCCATCCACAGACGTGTGACGTTGTGGTTCTCTTTTCTAACTGTCTTGAAATGCTGAAATCTTTGCCGGTATGTGATGCGTAAGAACAAGTCTGGAAAATCTCTGTGGGCTGAAGTCAATCCCGATTGAAATTCCAAGTCAATTTCTGAATTTGTGTTTCCTTTCCGGCCCCCCTTGAGAAATGCATGTCATTACGATTTCTCCACCATTAACTCAAACTGTGTTTTCCGTATTTACTTATTTACAGATGAAACAGACTTGACTTATTCCCCAGTGTTTTCTGATATATTGTACTGCCCAGCAGCGTAATAAGCAGATGGAGTGTTTTTTTTTTTTTTTCTCTCTTCCTCTCACTACTTCTGCCCTCATTGCATAAAGCAGCAACAGCTGTTGGATGTAGAAACAGCTTAAGGCAGCCTAAAGGACCTGCAAAAACATCAGCGCTTATTTGACTCATTGATGCTTTAAGCCACTGGCCCTCTCAGCTCCATGTGTGTGTGTGTGTGTGTGTGTGTACGTTCGCATGACTCACGCTGCGTCATCATTGCGGCGAATGCAAGAGAAAAAAACAAACAAAAAAAAAAATCTAATTTAAAATTTTTCTTTTCTTCTGTCTCTCTCACCCGGTTGTCAGCAGGCTCCTCGGCTAAAAACATGAGGTCGCAGTCCCCCGTCTCCACATTGAGATCGCCACAAAAGGTTTGTTCTGTTGCTGTCACTCACTTCCTCTGAGCTCTGAGGCCTTTATCCCGCGTGTGCCTAGCGTCTTAGCGGCGTCTTAGCACCTAGCGTCAGGGTCTTTATCCTACTCTGTGTCAACCCAAGGACTTTGGGAGTTTTGCATTATTGTTCACTGAAGCTGCTAACTGCTCAAGCGCTGCTGATTTTGTGTTTTTTATGACACTGACACTGTCCCAACGAGGACCCAAAATGGGACTGGCTGGCGGGCATTCATCGTGTTAGCGAAATGTACACCTGGTAGACGCCAACTGGTGTTTAATTCAAGCTTGCCTGCTTGCCAAAAATATGCAAAACCAGACGGATTTATCAACTTGACTACACGCACTTGTAGGTTAATTTAAATTTCAAACACCGAACACTGTTTTTTTTTTTTATTGTTGATGCTGTGAGACGTGAACTGAATGTTCCCATCTCTCCACTGAAATGTGTTATGAAATGTGAAACACTTATTTATTTATTTTTTTTTATACGTCTCTGACCTCAAGTGTTTTCCTGTTTATCTCCAGTTAAACTGATTACTCTCGCTTTGTCTCTCAGCTCTCATTTATTGTTAATGAGCCTCTAAGTAGTTAATAGCAGTCTGCAGAAGCGGGAGAGGTCCCGGAAAGGTTAGCTAAGCGCCGAGTGAGCTCTTAATGAGGGTGAAAAGTTGTTTTGCAACTCCGGCGAACTGAAGCTCGCCGCCCGCTAACCGTTATCTTGTTCGTGGGGCTCGTCACGAGTAGCAGCGCTAAGCTCGCGGCTTTGTCGCGGGGTGTGATGTCTTCTTACATGTGACAACTAGCAGGAATTGTTTGTGCGCGTTAGTGTGGCCTGGGTGTGTGTGTGTGTGTGGGTGTGTGGGTGTGTGAGGCGGGAAGAGGAAGGGAGAACAACTCTGGAAAACCAAAGTGTGAGTGACAGCTTGGCGCTCAGCATGCTCTGTCAATCAGATTTGTGCGCGCGCACACGTGTGTGTGTGTGTGTGTGTGTGTGTGTGTGTGTGTGTGTGTGGTTAGTTGCCACGTTTGTGTGTTTGTGCGAGAGTGTGCTGTGGCAATACTAGAGGCCTGGAGCGAAAGTACCAAGCTGCCCATCACAGCACAGTCAGACACGGCTACTCCGCGGACCTCCAGCAGACCCCATTATCTGGCACATACACACACACACACACACGCCGAACACACATCAGTCAGTGCAGCCAGGGGCCCATTACCAGACCACAAAACCCAGGACAGTGGTGAACCTGCAGAAAACACACGGTGCCAGTCTGACGGAGCTGCACTTACTCATCTCCAGAGGTAGAAATGATATTTAATGGGCGCCTCTTTCTGGAAATCTGGGTCAAGGAGTTTAAACTGTTTGTCAGCGGTGTGTTAAACATACAGATTTTCATCACACTCAGCCCCGATGTGAAAAGGTTTGTCCGGTCGCGCATGTCAAACGCATACCTCTCTTTCTGCGTTGCACAATGCAACCTGACTGAGATCCAATTAACGTTTAGCAGATATAATGGCAGCATGGTGTAATTGCTTGGAAAAACGCGGTGTTGAGTGATCGGATTTTTGAGGGAGGAAGTGCGGCATATTGTGCCTTTTCGACTCGGCGCACAGGGTCGATTGATGGAACGGAAGAGCGTGGCTCTCTCAGTCTGTTCTCTGACTTTATTGTCCGCTGCGCGCATGTATGCATTCAGTGTTGCTGCATGATTACAATAAGGGGCTCACAAAATTTACTCTCAAGCATGCGGTATATCAATGGCTCCCAACCTAGCGGACGAGATCCTCCGAAATGTTCCAAGATTAAAGCACGTGGTCGCAGCAGTTGATTTTATCCGTCCATCAGGAAACTCCGTAAATCAGTGGAGGTGGAGCAGTCGGAGGACATGAGAGGAAAACCAGACGACATCTTTTCCAAAAAATATGATCTAGTTTCACTAAAATCAGTGAAATAGTTGATGGTGTGCCGTAAAACATCACATACTCTCACAGGACATTGTAACCAAAGCACAAAGTTACATAGTACAGAGACACCATTCATTTAATTATAAGTCAGTGTAGCATCAACATGATTTAAAATCAGCTATTTTATGATAGAAAAGTTATACAGCGTTGCTTTAATTAAAAAAGTTCTGTCACATGAATCCTTTTTCTGACATTCCTCTAATTAACAGTGTCTAATGCTGGATGCTGTGACTTCAAGCCTCTAAAAATAATTTCAAATGAAATAAAAAGAACAAAACTTCTTAGAAACTGGAACAGACAATTATTTTTGTTATCAATTAATAAACATACATTCATTTGTCTATTAAATTATCTAAACCGTGTTAGAAAGTCATTGACAATGACAGTTTTCTAGAGCCTAAGGTGACCTTTTGGAACTGCTTGCTTCGTCTGACCAGCAGTCCATGAGTCCAGATATTTCCTGCAGCACTAAAGCAGTTTGTTGATTCACTGATTTGGCATCACAGTTGGCATAAATGATTATAGAAACACTCTCTGGTTGCAGTTTCTGAAACTTTTGCTGCTTTTCTGAATAATTTGGTTTTTGGACAGTCAAAACAAAATAAAACAAATGATCTCAGACTGTGTGACGGGTTTTATTCACTACCATAGATTAAACAATTTCTCAGTTTATCAAAAAGTTATTACCAAGTTTTCAATAATTAAAATAATTGCTAGTTGCAAAATAAATCCAGTAAATTGTTCCAATTGAGAAGCTGGTATTTATGCTTTTCTTTGAAAGAGTAACTTCAAACCACATCCAGAATAACCACATCCATAATGTGAAGAAGTGTGATGTCACAGCGCACTGACAGTACACTTCTACATTACTGCAGCAAGGTGAAAAGTTAAACCACTAGAGGTCAGCAAGAGTTTCAGGGGCTCTTAAGTTACTCTTGAAACAACCGATCATCAGAATGGCTGCCAGTTTTTTGTCGTCACTTCAGGGTCACAAGCCAAAAAGGTTGGGACCCACTGCTCTGAAATATATTAGACAAGACAAGAAAAGGAAAGAAAAGTATTTGATTTCCTGTCATTCTTCCTCTCCCTCTAGACCACAGTGCCACCTTTCACCCCTTCGCCCACTGAGTGCCAGTCTACAAGCCTGGTCTCCAACTCCCCCGTCCTCTCCGGCAGCTACAGCAGCGGCATCTCCTCTCTCAGCCGCTGCAGCGTGTCGGAAGCATCGGGCACCGAGCTGCCCACAGGCGACCACCCGCCTCACCCGCTGCCTCCCCCCGCCACCTTGCCAAACTCCGTCTCCAGCAGCTCGGACGAGCCGATCCGCAGAGAGAACAAGACGCCGCCCCCTTACAGCGTATACGAGAGGAACAACCCCCGCCGGCCTGTGCCGCTGCCCCACAGTCTCTCCATCCCCCCACAGACGGACCCCCCGGCCCTGCCGCCCAAGCCTCACCAGCTCCGCACAGGCAGCATGAAGCTGGACGGAACCTCCGACCCTCGAGTCCCCAGACCAAGGCCTCTGCCCAGGAAGGTGTCCCAGCTATAGGTGCTGGTTCGGGTCCAGGTCTGGAGCTTGAAGAAACACACTGGCGTATTTTGCACTTTTCTACTGGGCACTCACTTGTTTTGTTTTTTTTTGTTTTTTTTTTTGTGATCTTCATTTTGGCATTCCTGACCTACACTCCAATAAGAGACACAGGCCTATAGATTAACAGGCAGTCATAAAAACGAACTGAAGAAACTGTTGAGTAACGAACGTTTGTTTTTGTATTTGCTAGAGGGCATTGCATCGACTTTGACTTGGCCATTCCGCACTTTTAGCTCTAGTACGTACAGTAGGTCACCACAGTCAGTCGCAACATATGTTTACCAGAACAGTCTAGAAAAACACAGTTTTGATAGATGTAATAATCTGAAATATATGTATATTGGTATATATGAGGATTGTTTTTGCCTTAAGTATTGGAAACAGAGTCTTTTATCCGTGAGTCTTGCACGTTCTTTCTTTTTTTTCCTTTTTTTTTTTTTTTTTTTAAAAAAAAACAACAACTCTGTACATTTGTATACTGTATGGCAAAAAAGGTGCTAGAGGCCTCGAGTATGCATTTCAGTGAAGTGTAGTAGACAAGGTTGTGTTCCCATAGTCATATCCACACAAGCAATGGCACAAAAAAAAAAGTTCTGCTCGCAATTTCGATTAATTGGGAAAATGCTGCATTTTTTGACAGCTTTTTAAATTCTAATGAAAGTTTTAAAGTGGTTTTGTCTTTTTTTTTTATGCAGAGGTTTAGTAAAGGTAACGTTGGCCTCGACTTCACGGTAATGGCAGCAGTTTTGAGGTTTTGTTTAACTCCACATTGTTTTATGTAAATCAGAAAAACTAGAGAGGTTTTCAGTGGGGAGATGACATCTTAACAAACCACTCTACTGCCTGTCTCTCTCTCTAGAATCTTAAAATCAGCCTCTTACTTTCACACTTACCAAAAAAACAAACAAAAAAAAAAAACATTAACAATGAAATCATGAGCCTGGACCAAACACACGGGCAACTGTTTTCTTGCCCTAGACGCTGGACATTGACCATTGCCACTGATGTGAACATTTATGTGAACACACCCTCATCCCTCCTGCATGATGTACATGACAACAGATCTTTAGGGGGTTAGGGTACCAAGTAATGTGCCAAAGGAAAATGTACAATGTGCTGTAAAGATTTCTTTTTTTCTTTTTTTTAAACTGGGACCTGGAATCAAGAAGCTCGGAAATGCCCAGCTGAAAATACATTTTTAAGATTTTTAAGAGTGATTTTATCCAAAATCTCCTAATTAAACTGTAATCTACTGATCAGATGTAACTCAAGACAAGCACAAACAAGACTTTATCGTCTCTATTATGACCAGTACTGTTATTATGAATTCTCTATTTGACAAAGCGATAATTGGAACAGAGTTTCACTGTCAGCAGTCACCTTTAAAACACATGAGGACAGACGCTCTATTGAAGAAATATTTACAAACTAATCATTGTCAAATATTTGTACAGTTGAGATTTACTTTGTGTTTTGATTTAAAAAAAAAAAAAAAAAGACGGACGTGAGTTGACTACTAGAAGTTCAACCACATTGCATCGCTGCAGTGAAGTAAGTGTTCTGTGGCGGGCAGAGTTCACCTTGTTTTGTAAAATAGAGAACATTTTGGCATCAAATATTCATCGATCTTAAATCCGTGCAACATTTTTTTTGGGTAATGGGGGGGGGAAATTAGCTTTAGTATTGTTTGTATGTTTCATTTTTGTATGGTTAATTTACTTTTTGATTTGTTGTGAATTTTTGAGATTAAATATTCACATTAATCAGTACTTGAGAAACCTGTAAATTATATGATGAGATTAATGTAAGTATGCCAAATATAAAATTTGTGTATTACAATTAATGTAAATATGGTGTTTTTAACAAAATGTAGCTATAACAATTTACAGCTTTGAATGTAATGTTGAAGCAGCAAATTATTATTATAAATGTTCAAACTTTTATGGTTTTGTGAGTGTAGAAAAACTAAGGTCATGCATAATGACACCTAACACATTTACAAGTTCAATAAACTGCCCTATGTAATACAAAGTGATTGACTGACAGATTTCTACATTATGAGCCTTGACTAGTAATTTTCTGTGGTATTGGGCTAACATTTGGGAAGCCGTTTGAAAAGTGGCAGGCACAGAAGAATACAGGTCAGGTGATTGGATGAACCGATCACCATCATCGCTGACAGTATAACCAAGAGATTATGCATGACATCACAGATTTCTGAAGAGCTGTTTTGAAGCTCAAAATCTGTGGCTCTAGCCACCGCCATGTTGGTAGTCCTGCCTCTTCCGCCTCCCAACTAATCTAAAAATCTGCAAAGACGTGGATCATCGGTGGATGTGAGGTGGGCTGAATTAAGCCTGGGTGCTCGAACAGCAACCACCTGTCAATCAAAGCAGCCATGCTGTTAATTATGCAAAACTTTAACCATTTAAATAGAATTCAACATTACATGGGATACACTTATGATATAAGTTATTTTTTCAAATGTTCAGACTGAGCACTGATGGGAGTATTGCTGACTTGACTGTTTCTATGGATTTCCTTGGGACACACTAAATGATTGACCCAGTGATCAGGTGAGATCAATTACTTTCTCTGTGATCCATGAAAAGTGGTTATCCTACTTTGCCTTTGGGACTTTGGAATGACAACATTGATCTTTGTGATGAAACAAGCTCAATGCTCTTTACTTGATGAAGCAAGACTGAAGTTTTCCGTGTGGAATCGCGTCCAAATTTTGTATTTCACTCACCACTTCACACTGTTTTAAATGGTTTTCTGGCTGCTGGACTACAAGCTAATGTTACCTAGACGTTACATAGAGGACCATGGAGTCTCAGCATATCAAGAGTGGTTTATTTAAATAAGATATGATTATTTAATGAGGAAATGATTAGGCTAGCTTGGCGTTTCTCTAGAGATGGCAATGTCGGTTTATCATTCTTTTTTTGGTCTATACTTTGATTTACACTTAAAACTGACAAAACTAATGTTATTCCCATCAGCCCATATTCCCATCTGGTGTACTTTGTGTTTAGTGCTAATATTAATTTGCAAATTACCATACTAACACGCTAACCAACCTGCTAGACATAAGTACGCTAACGTTACCACTCAATACAGCATTGCAGAGCAGCTAGCAAGACTATAGTCGTGTTCAAGGAAAAACGCGTCAAGGAAAAAGGAGGAAAAATCCGTAGCTAGAGTATGAAGGTACCAATAATAAATCAAATAAATAATTAGTAATTAATGTTAGCTTTGGTTATGGTGTTCATGACCAATTTCCCTCTAAAAATCACTGTCATGTACAATGCTACCTGCTTTTTATGTGTAGGAATAAACCCATTTGGTCTGCAGGGAGTCTTCTTTCAGGTCAAAAAGAACAGCATCATGCAATATGTGCCTAAATATACAGTATGTAGGACAACTTATACATTTGCATAGTCACTGTTTTGCTCCACCAAAGTCAGTACTATCCATATATAAAATGTGAAAATAGTGGTTTGCATCTCGTAAACAACCACAACCCGGCGAGTTGTAGGTTTCGTGTCGCTACTTTTCAAAGTGTGGCATTCACACAGGCACTAAATTCCCTTTTACATAAAGCTGTAATTGCCTCAATTGTTAATCTGCTCCTCTCCATAAATCTCATGCCCGGGAATCCTCGGCCATGCAAGGCATTAAAAGCCCGTGGAAATCTCCCTCTGGCCGACGTGGCTCAGAGGCTGTAGATGAGTTACTGGTGTGTGATAACAGAAGACACATTCACACAAGGGAGCAGGTTCCCTGTTCATTACAAAGCATCTAATTACCCCACCACCACCAACCCGCTCGAATTGAAGACTGCCCTCGCTCTGTAGTCAGCACAACAGTTGTGTGCCGCTTGACTGAGGGACCTTTTGGTTTATGAGTGTAAACGGCGTTCATTGCCTCACTCTCTCGCCAATAAACCTACCGTGTGTGTGTGTGTGCAAGAAGCGGCGATTGGGAGGCGAGCACACTTCACCTGTCAGAGCTCATCATAATAGTTGGCGGCTGGCTGTAATTTGACAGCAATTATCACGTCAGGAATGAATTCCCAGCTAATCGTGGAGTCTCCTTGCAACAGAGGGCGCTTGCTGCAACGACTGAAGAGACAAGCCTGAGAGATTTGTTGTCGGTTACTAACCTCCACGGGCTTGTCAATCTGCCCGTTATTGGGAGACGAGCCGCTCGTGGTATTGTACTACTCTAGTAGCAGCAAACAAAGCCTGTCCTGCTTTTAAAGGACAGCAGGCGACACATTTCCGCTGATCCCCGACGTTGACATTTTTCATTTGTGGGCACAGATAGCTTCTTTACAACAAAAGGGAACCACAGCTGGAAGCCACAGCGCTGTAATAACATGTAAATATTATGAACCTGCAGAGCTCGCTGTAATTGCAGACACGTTCAGCACATTTCTGAAAGATGCAGCATTCATTATATCCAGCATAACAGTTTAGCCCTATTATAAAAGCACTAAACATCCTTCGTTTATAGCATTCACGGGTGATGATACATAATTATCAGGGGAAAGGCAGTGCTAGGTATTAATTTAAAGTTGCCTGGGGCGAATTTTGGAGAACACACAGCCGCAGAGAAACCCAAGGTGTTTGTCTCGCTCTGCAAATCTCTCCAGGGAGAAGAGAAGCTGGAGCAGCTCTGCAGGGAGCAAAGAACCTCCATCTCAGCGGCGCACCGAAGAGAAGTTTCAAAGAGAAACTCGCAAGAATAGATGGCGCGTTTTATCTTTTGTGCTCCACTCCTATATCTGCTCTGTTGTGTTCAGCAGCTTACGGGGGATTTTCACCTGACAGCTTCAAATACTCCAGGTTGTTTTTAATGGCACGATGAGTGAAGTTTAATTTTTTGACTCGCGCTTGTCCTCAGAGGAGGACTGTTGCTTCAGCTGAAGGGGGAGTTGACTGCTAGTTTCACATGCTTTGTATGCTGAAGAGGAGTACAAGACAAAAAGAGATGAGGGAAATGAAGCTGTGTGTGTGTGTGTGTGCATTCTTGGAAGAGATGCTCTGTGTATATTCCTGCAGATTCGTGCAGTATTTTTCTAAAACCGCTGCAGGAAAGGTGTAATGCAGGATTCAACCTTTGTGCTAACAATGTAAATGGAAATTACTTCACTGTTTACAACACGGCACATTTAGTTTGTCTGCAAAGTTAACAGTTTGAGAACTACTAGATTGTACTAGATTGTGTTAAATAAAATAAAAGTGATTCAGTTAGATTTGGCACATTTAGAAGTCCATGGAGGGATTTTGACATTTGGTCGCGGAACAGTAAAGAGAAACACAACTGTCAATAAGTGGTGCACTTTTGCATTTTACAGGCGTGCCTTGCTGCTGTAGTAATTCATATCATGGCATGAACTACTCAACTAAGTAAAAGAGAATCAACAGTCCATTGTTACAGTCCAGAAAATTTCAAAAACTTTGCACGTGTAGTCACAAAAACCATAAAATCATAAGATGAAACTGGCTCTCCCGAGGACCGCCCCTGGAAAGGAAGACCAAGAGTTAGCTCTGCAGCATAGGAGAAGTTCATTACAGTTACCAGCCTCAGAAATCAACAATTAATGACATCTTAGATTAGAGCCCACATACATGTTCAAATAGCAGACACACCTCTACATCGACTACTTGAAAAATTCTGCCAGGATCAGGTCTTCATGGTCAAATTACTGCAAAGACACCACGACTGAGGAAGATCAACACTAAGAACTAAGAACTTGGCCTGCTTGGCCAAGAAAACACAAGGAATAGACATTACACCAGTAGAAATCTGTACTTTGGGCATTTTTGGTTCAGATTACTGTGTCTTCCACTAAGGCAGAGAAGGTGAAAGGATGATATCTGCATGTGTGGTTCCCACCATGAAGCACGGAGGACAAGGAAAGGAAAGTACAAATTGTAACAATACATATAAAAGCAAATCCCTAAAAATATGTCAAGCACAACCCACCACAGAAAACAAGAAAATATCCCATGTCATGCATAAGTTTCACTTTCTGAATTATTTTGTGGAATCACTTAACCCACTTTTTTAAACTACTAAAAACACCCAACAGATGGTGACCTTAAAACCGAGGCATGGCTTTAACTCTATTCCTATTTCTTTCCTCCACAACGTTGTCTAATGAATCTGGAGTCGAGCCAATTGTAGAAGAAACCTTTAAAACATTCTTGCTAATTGGCAGCACTGCTGTTGCCTCGACATACGTACACATAAAACCAGGTGCTGGCCACAGAACTATACTGTATGAGCTCACGTGCTTCCAAACTTAAAGAAGTTTCTCAGTAACTGAGATTTCTAAAGGTTTGTACTGAACCCTGTGAGTACCTTTGTCCATTTTAATGTAGCAGCAAATTGACAGTTAAAGCACAGGAAACATGGTCCTGTAGGTAGCTGTACACAAAATATTAGTAAATCATATTTTTACAGCTTGTATACATTAGTGGAACAAGCTGATAAAATATGGCAAGCCAGGGGAAATTATGGAAGCTGGATGTTAAGGGGTCAAGTTGTGGAACTTCTGAAAAATACATAAATACTACCTGTCACAATATTTCACCCCAGAATAATCAACTTTCCTCTGCATGCTCCTGCCCTTGTTACTCCTTTACCCAGAATTCTAACCATGCTACGGCAGTTCCCTCATTATCATATGCCCCCGTCCTTTCCAGTGAGTCATCCTCTGAAGGTCAGCGAATGGTGACCCTGTTTACTGAACTTTTGTACCCAGCAAAGGTTCTCAGTCGCGGCTTCCACTCCGGCCCCTGTGGTTTAGTAGTCTGCATTGTAGGACCAGAGGGCAGGTGCATCAAGGCTTGCATCAGGCCAGCCATGCTAAAAGGGACTCCTTTGCCCTTATATAACCTCTCGCTGTCACCCGCTCTCGTTCTCTGTGGGGTGTATATTAAATTAAATGTTAGGCTCTCTCTGTCTCTGCTCTCTTGGGTGATCGCCTTAGTTCTGGATGGCTAGCTCAGCTGTAAAGAGGTCTTTCTTGTTTCTCCTGCAGTACGCACATGAATAAACATAAGGTCAGGTGAGATTTTAAAGTAACGTCGCTATAAGCGTTTCCTGTTGAGTTAAAAAAACAAAAAACAAATGTCCCAAGGGTTACATTAGGGCAGGAAGTAAGTGTAGTGAGGAAGTAAACCTCTGTTAGTAGTTTAGGCTAAAGTAGCCTGACTAAGTGTACAGATTAATAAGCTTAAAGGGGAGCTGCCCTGACCGGAGAGTGACATAACTGGGACAATATTGGATTTTGGAGACTGCAAGTTTAAAATCAACAGACCAACGTTCCTCTGAAGTTTGAAAGACGTGGTTTCACAGCTCCTCATTCTGCTGTGATTAAATATTTGGCACATGATCTAAGAATCTGACATTTTCAAACAACATTAGCAGTCAGTCAATTTATCGTACAATATAAAACGTCTAATATTGATCTGGGTGGTGTTCTCACACAATGTATTGGTTCATTCTGTCTGCAGTTAATTAAAAACAGATGTGTGTATTCAGAAGCAGACTGAACAAGTGTTTGCCCCACAAGTGTTTCCCACAGCTAATAAAATTAACACATAATAGAGGTATCTAACAGAATATCTGTGGAAGAGTTAAACTTTGACTTACAGCGAGCCGTCTTGACAGCATGACCTTTGAGTGGACGGATAACCTGAGAAAAAAAAAGTGTGTTATTGCAAATGTGCTCATAGGCTTTCTAATGGTTAGTTCAGGCAACTTTAATTCCTCTCTTCAATATATATATATGTGTATATATATATTTTGTGCCAGGTTGTAAACATAGTTATTTCTGCTCTGAATCTGGACATTTTAACATGGGGACTCATAGAGAGTGACTCATTGTGAAGCCAGCCTCAAGAGGATGTTTAAGGAACTGCAGTTTTTGTCACATTTCAATTAAATTCAATTTTATTCATATATCGCCATATCATAACAAAAGTTATCTCATGACACTTTGCATACAGAGCAGACCGTACCATACTCTTTATAATATTATTTAGGTTGCCGCTTGGGTTTGACAACAATTAATAATTATACGTAGAATACAACTAGTTCATAACTACTTATGCTTACAGTGGTGCTAACAGCACCTTTACTACTGTATGGGTTATGTTATATCTAAAGGTCTAAATAACTGCCAGATTCAGTCTTGTTCTGTTTTCTTGGCTGCACACTGTGATGGACTTTTTGTTTGAATTGAAACAGAAAGCATTATGGGCCTGATGTCATTGCTAGTTAAACTGGCCAATGCTAGTTTGTGCAACTTTTTAAAAAAAAAAAAAAAAAAACTTTAGAGAACATTTTCCAAACCCGGAATGAAACAAACCATCAACAAGAAAAACCTTTAGGGAATAACTAAACGCTGAACGGTTGAAATCCATCCATATTTGAGGCAGAGAACAGTGAAAAGGAGCTGCTGGAGATGGAAACTGAAAAATTGAGATGAGCAGCGTTCAGGCAGACAAGATAAAGTACTGGCACCGCAGGGGAATACAAAATCATTTTCAAAGTTGAAAGAAAAAAAAATGGGCTGAGTGGCATCGCGGTCTAGAGGGGTCAGATTTCAGAATACAAACTTAGGAAGCGTTGAAACCACCTGTAGATGGAAAAAACTGCATCTTCTCTGCCAATCTTAAGATATATACACTAGGATCCAACAATGATACCATGCAGACCCTTAAATCAGAGCTTGACATCAGAGCTAACAGAAGAAACGCTAGCAGGAGCTGCTCGTAACTCCCTCGAATTTACAAAGTGGTTATGACTTCTCTGCAGAATTCAACAAAAGGAGCTAACTGGCAGCAGAAATGCTTTTGTTTCTCCGCTTTACTGCAAACTTTTTATTTCAGTGTTTGTTTTCTGCTGCCCTCGAATTGTAAATGGGGTTTCAAAAGAAATCCCTGTCAGAATTTGGCGCCCGGGCAAGTGACAAAGATGGGGAGGGGGGCTGACAGCAGGGGGTAAAGCCATGGGAAGGATAATGCACTGCTTGAACACGCATGGTTTGATTCCTGCAGGAGAATGACTTTACTGGGCTATTACCGTTTCAGCTAGACAGCACTGAATTGTTCTTTTGTTCTGGCAGTGGAGCTCTGAGGGGGTTTCTCACAATGAATTCCTATTGATTTTTCTGGTCATGTCATCAAATTGTATGTGGCTTGAATCGTGACTACTGTTTTCTCATCTGCTCCCCGAGGTTCCTTTCCTCTAATAACTTTTTTTATTTTATCCTATTTGGATGGGGCAAAAACTAAACAAAAGACAGGGAGAATGAAACCTGGGATGAAACTGGAGAATAGAAGTAAACGCAATGAGACAACCTGCCGTGTGAGTCACCCATTGCAGCACATTTGTTGAATGTTAATCTCCATCCATTATTATTATTTTTTTTTATCATTGACTGCAAATCATTTGATGATGGAGTTTTAACGTAGCTGATTGGGAGATACATTTCTACCGTGCGTGCAGGATGCAGCTAGTTCCTGACTTGATATTAAAACAAAACTACGTCACTCCTCACCATAGAAACAACACAATAAACCTCTTAAAATAAAAAGTAACATAAAATAGACTTTATTGATCCCACACTGGGTAAATTCAGTTGTTACAGCAGCTTACAATATACAAGGTGGATAAGAAAAATACTCAAATAAATAGGGGCTCCCTGGTGGCTCAACTGGTAGAGTGGCCTCCCCACATAGGAAAGATTGAATTCTTCCTGCAGTGACCCGCGAGTCTGAAGTGAGTTCATTCAGCTCTGTGATGTAACACTCTCAGTACTCCCTCTGCAGCCTGGTTAGCGCCTCCATGTTATTGGGAAGAGATCTTACATGATCCCCATGATAACAGACAGTAGGAATGGTTTGTACCGTCTTAGATCCAGCTCTGCATCCACAGCTGCTTCTCCTCAATTTATCATGCATCACCTGTGTTTCCACATACTGCGTAACACTAACATGAAGTATCATGAAGTAGTCCGTATAACAGAACCCAAGAAAGACCCAAACTGTTGTCTGTACCAGACTGTGAACATGTTATCTCTGCTGTAAAGTTGGGCATTTTAACATAGGGACTTATGGAGACTGACTCACTTCTGCAGCCTGTCTCAAGTGGCCGCTCGAGGAACTGCAGTTTTTAGCACTGGAGCTTGCCACTTGGCTGCCATCTACGCATCACCGTAGCAACAGCTATGATGCTAATGTTACTGCTAATGCTAACATGCTAATGTTACCTGATATTAGCAGAAATGAAATTTAATATTAGAAAACTATAAACAAACATTGCAATGTGACTGACATTACTGTTAATTTCCCGACTTTGACGCTCTTTTCTCCTAGTACTGTTATAATACAGTACATTTTTATCATAGATAAACCTCAACTGCTTCATTATAAAAGTAAATGGCAAGGCAAGCTCACTTGGATAGCACCTTTTTTTTTTTTTAACAAGGTAATTCAAAATGCTTTGTATAAGACATAAAATGGCAAGTCAATATATAAAAAGTACAAGGTAATATAAGAAGACAAGTTAATTCAGTAAATTGAAAATATAAAATGAGCTACAATGGAATAAAACTGTAAAAAAAACAGAAGAATGAGCAATTACAGTGCAAAAACAATGGCACAGTAACAATGGCAAACAGAAAGGCTACAAACCTCGAATTTAAAAGATCAGAGAGCTGGGAGCAGACATCAGTTTGTCAGCGCCTCCATCTTGGCAACTCTGGGGACAACCAGGAATGTATTTTGGCTCTTAACCATTCAGTGCTTCATAAACCAATAACAATATTTTAAAATGAGCTGTACGACAGTGCAGCGTAATGATCTGATAACTGGAGTTATGTGCTTTCTGCTTTCTTTGAATTCAATAAGCTGCGGCTGTTTGATCGGCGATTTAAAGTCACGTAAAGACGCATTACAGTGGTCGAGCTTCGACGTAAGACCTTTTAATGTGATACTGCACAGTAGACCAGTTTTCTACAGAAACAATCCAGTGAATGCACTGTCACTGATCAGGACAAATGTTTGTTCCTGTGTTACAGTAGTTGTTGTTGCCATATTAAGATATCTTTAAAGCAAATGACTCAGTAAACGCTGAGGAAATTAAGAGAAGTTCAGTGTGGCATCATCCTGTAGTAGCGCAATTACAGGAAACGCTTTAATCTGTGTGAGCTCATCAGAAAAGCTACACAACATGATCAGCGTGTACTTTACATCTCTAAGTCTCTGCCTGTTATCAAAAATGTATGTTGTAACACTGTCGTCACAGCACCTTGCATCTATAAGTAGCGTACGCTTTTTAGTAAGGCCGCCCGGTACGCCGTGATATGCTCGCCTGCTCTCTGCCTCGCTCTCAGTGTGATGCTGCGGCCATCTGTTAACGTGCTGCAGTCTTAATTATGCTCTCAGCACACTAAGTCAATCAGAGATGCGCCTGAGCCAACTGTAACACACCTAGCAGGGAGCTTTACCGATCAATAAACTCCTCCCAGGGCTATTGTAGCTATCAGCCGTCTCAGTCACTTAGTCTCCAGCACTGCTTGGTCAGGAACAGGTGTTTGTGCATATTGCATCTGAATTGTGTTTATCTCTTAAAGTTAATACTCTGTTTTTCATGCATTTTTATCTTAGAATGGCCGTCTCGTGGTCAGTGGTCCAGCGCTGGGCTCCTCTGCTGTGCGATGTTGCTTCAGTGTATATGGAACAGTGTCTGTTGAAGTGTTTGATGAAGTCATGTATCATACCCGCCGGCCGTCTTGTGTGATTTTTTTTCTTCTTTCTTTTCCAGCCACGTGCGACCACTAAATTGACAGCGGTAGCATTAAACACAATCTGCAGGAAGTGCAAAAGGTTGTTTGAAGTGGAGAGAGGGCTGAAGCTAACCAACAAAAGTGGATTTGAAAAATAATGAGCTGCGTGGGTTGTCACGGTGGCAGCAAAATAAGCTACTTATATCATGAACCTCGGCACAGATTAACATAAGGTTATCTCAAAAACGTGGTATTTTAGTTTGACATTAAGATCCGTCAGCCTACGGACAAAACAAATTGCATTTCTCTGAACGTACAGCTCGCCCAGAGGGAAACGTAGGGTCATATAGCATGTTTTAAAAAGGAAGAACATGTTGCCAACACTTTCCAATCTGTATTTACATTTGTTTAGTGTCTTATTTAATTATTTATAGCTCTTTTCTGCAATAAATAAAGGCTTGACTTTTCTGTGTTGGGCAGCAGAGGATGCATTCTGTAACACAACAGGAACGCATCAGAAATATAATGTCTCTCACTGTTTGTAATTTGTACTCTTCGTAGCTGGCTCTGCATTGTTTTGGACGGCATCCATCCCAGAAGAGGTTTTCAGAGTAAGAAAAACATCACGCCCAACGCACCTGCGCAACGCTACCTGGAGGTTCTGCTACCACATCAGCGTAAACATACATCTGCCAGACGCGTTCGTTTCCTGGAGGCCGTGACGCGCCCTTGACATTAACCTTTTCGCCTGTTGATCCGCTCGCGCCGGTTCTCCACATAAAACGAGTCGAGCGCATGCGGGATGCGGCTCGTTCACCTGCTGGCCGGCAACTTTCCCCGTCTCTCTCTCTCTAAACATTTCTGGCGTACCTCCTGTGCACCGTTCCACTCAAGCACTGACATTCAGCCGACCTCATTCCATATCATCTCTTGGTTCAAAAGTTCATAAAGAGGCGCCTGTGCACTGAGCATTAGCTCTCTGCCCAGTCTGCTCTCTCTCCCTCAGTGGGCTATCAGGGCTCCATTGGAGGCTTGGCTCTAATCTTCCGGCTCGGGGGTGTGTTTCCTGCGTCGGGGCTGTGGCCCAATCCATCTGTCTTCATCAGTGAGCCGGGGCGGCTGTGAGCTTGGGCCAGCAGGACCCCGCTAAGCACCAGCTGCTAGCTGCCTTTTACACTGATTCCCACCAAGTGGGACATATTTACAGTACAGCAAGCAGCCCAGTAAGATTGGAGGACCTTTCAGCTCTTGGTGCCTGAGCTTTTTCTTTTTTCTCTGGTGGTTTTTGTTCTGTCTTAGACGCTCAACGCCTTCAGCAGCCTGTGTTTCATGTGCCTATTTATCAATCTACGTGTCATTCTCTCTGCCTGCGTGTCTCGGCATCTCTGATGTTTCAGGGTATAGAGGTTAACATGAGTGCGTAAAGGGTGAGCGCCTCAGTTTGTTGTTTGGTCCTTGACACTAGAAAGGGCTTTTAACAGTTTGCGATGAAAGGAACATAGTTGTGGATTTAATGACGCTATTTATTCACTTAAGTCTGCCAAAGATTTTTCTCTCTGTTTCGTCTGGCTTCTGCTCACACAAACAGAAAGTTCAGAGCAATCTATGGATGTAAAATATTTTTTCTTTGTTATCCCAACCATTATCGGCATTGCCACGGCTTCAGTGTATGATAGAGATGCCTTGCTCTTCTCTTTATCGCATCCTCTGTCTGCCCATGGCGCTCTTTGCTTATTGTCCATCCACTTGTCCGTCCATCGATCCGTGTTCTGTCACACTTTCACTATAATCACATAAACTCGGCACTTTGGGTCAACAGCCTCGGCGTGTCCCCTCTCTGACATAAAGAAAAGGTTTTGACGACGGCTCCTCCGGATGAAAAACTCACCCGTTCAAACAGCAAACAATATCTCTTGAGTGCAACCATTTGCTCGTAGAAATGACACAAAGTACTACCTGCTACTTCCTCAGCTCAGTCACTAACGGAGGCAGGTGACCCTGTAGAGTGGGTCACAGTGACAGGATTGATTTTGGAGGGGCTGATATTTAGCATGTTGAGACACTAAGCTAATTACCTCCCTTATAAACACCAGTCTGGCCTTTAGCTCCTATTGAATAAGGCCATAGGCTCTGAACGATGAGACTGGGCTGAGGAAGCCGGGGGTCCTTCCTATGGAAATCAATATTGGTCTAAATGGCAATGAGATTAGCACAGTACTGATCTGATCCTTTGACACACACTCCCTCTTCCTATTTCAGCTGCCCTGGAGTATTGTCAGCTGAGCAAATGCAGATTATGGAGGTGTTTGGGTTTTTTGAGATTTTTTTAAAGCAACGCTGAAGGCATAGTTCTGTCAGTCAGTGGGTCTTTAAGAAGCAACGATCATAGATCGCATTCATTTATTTCACATCACTACAGATGCATAAAATCACATGAGATACGTTGTACTCAAAGTCCAACTCTTAACTCTCCCCTACTTTGTTTCTGTGACAGATATACTCACTGTAGCTGAGCCCTTGCGGCTACAAACTGTGTTAATCGCTGCACCGTTAGTTGGCCCAGACCAAGACCAAGACTGTAACCAGGCTGTAAACATGTTTATTTATACTGTGAAGTTGGACATTTTAACATTTTATGGAGATCGACTTGTTCTGCAGCCAGCCTCAAGTGGACGTTTGAGGAACTGCAGTTTCTGGCGCTTCCACATTGGCTTTACGTCACAGCTATGAAGGTTGCCGCTTCGGTCCAGACTGCACTTCACTGTCTTCAACCAAAAACAACCAAAAAATCTGGTGCTGATGTTCCTGTTGCCTTCCAGTTGAATTGTATTAACTGAGGTGAACCACCTAATTGTGGCACTAGATGGATTTTAATTTGTGCTATAATTTGGTTTACGACCGAATTCCTACAAAACTGACATCCCCAACAGCCTGAACTTTCACGCTTAGTGCAAATTAATTAAATCTATCTACTGCAGGCATATAATTATCAATATTTTGTGTGTATTTCATATTTTACTAGCAGGCGGCTGCTGCTAATTTCACACCCTGCCACTAGTACAGTCGCACTGAGCCACTGGCTTGGCTGGTCTTGTTAAAATTCTGTAACTGTAATATTTATCACAAAACAAACAGAAACATGAAGCGCCATAACTGGTCAAATATGTAAAAAATATGATTTCCTACTTAAGGAATGATATAACAGCAACGTGTCCAACTCCAAACTAGATTTAGGAGGCATTAAAGATACTGTACGTACCTCATTTCACGTGCGTGACAGCAACAGCATTTACCTCGTTGCTACAGTAAAATCTTCCTGAGATGTGCTGTAGTATATCATCACACACGTGATACTTACTGTAACTCTGTGCACTTACCACAGAGATGGAGATAGTATTTCCTTTGTGGCTGCAGTAAAAGCCATCAGCTGCATACCTCTCCTGTAGCGTGTGCGCTTGATGCTCCGGGGAATAATGAAATATACCTGCTGGCATTCTTTCATGTGCCGGCCTGAGTCTTGATGTTTTCAACAGCAAGGGATGAAGGTAATGCACTCTAGCGTTGGCAGTCACGCTACAGTAAACCGCGATGTGCGACAACAGCGGTCCAATTGATACTGATAGCACAATGACATCTCTTGGCAGACCAATAAAAGAAAACGTCTTGCCCACCTTCTCATCCTGTAGGGAAGCAACACGATCCCATGGGGTACGTTGACTGTGAGCCCAGGCATGTGTATGCGGTACGGTATGATGTCATTGCAGGTGATTTAATAACGTGTGTGTGTGTGTGTTTTTTTTCTTGAAATGTTGCAGTGTGTCAACTAATTACCAGTATTGCCAGCCATATAGTGTGGAGGAGGTGCCACCTTACGGTGCCCGTGAGGCACATGTGGTATCTCATAGCTAACTCTCTGTTTATGTTTCATGCACATCAACCAAACTCTAGTGTGAGTTGTAAATAGTTGCATTTCTTTGTAAGGTGCCTATTTAACTGTAATTTATTCTGACTGCTGCGGACATGTTTTATACATATATATATATTTTATTTTTATGGATTTTCTTTGTGTGCGTGCAGCTGTCGATACAGACTCGGGCGTGAATCAAAGACATATCGCAGAGGGAATTGCGGCCTCTGCAACCATCTGAGAGGGTTCTGCAATATATACAGCAGGGGAGAGGTGGCGCCACGTGGGAATAGTCAGCTCTCTGCCTGCCTGGAAGAGAACAAAAGACAGGTGCTACCTCAGGTCTCTATCTCACACGTTAGATATGAGATGGCACATCAGCTTCCCCCCTCCCTCGTCCTCCCCGAGTTTCTCTGGGGTTGTGGTACTGTGACAGCAAGCAACAGAGGCTAATTGTATTGGATCTAGCCAGACAGAGAATTTGCATGGCCTTTCATTTGTCTGCCTTTTTTGCGTAGCTCTTATTTTTTTTTTTTTTTTTTTTAAGTTGTTTGAGGGCATGCAATCGGAGTTGGATCAAGCACTGCTGATCTTTTCCATTATTGGACCCACTCTAGTCATCGCTTGATTGAAGTCTGTTTTTTTTTTCTTTTTTTGCCTCTTACCTATGTTGAAACACAGTCGAAACACTGCCTTCCCGCAGCATGTTACTCAGTTTTTCATCATTTTCTCATAATCTTACTCTTTTTCTGTCTCTCTCTCTCTGTCTCTGAAGGATTACCCCTGAACCTTAAGCTCATGTACCATCCTAACTGTGTCAAACTCTTAAGATATGCAGTAAACAACGCTGGCGTCGCAAAAAAAAAAAAAAAAAAAAGCAGAGTAGAATAAAGGAAGCGCCATATGTGCTGTGCTCAGGACAACATGCATGTTCCTCTACAGAGACACCAACCTCTAAAATGTTAATTGTTGTGCTCCGTACTTAATCACGGGAGATAACCCTCCACCTAAATATAGCGTGCTTCCTGTCCGTGCTCGCTCAAATAGAACAAGGCTGATTTATATTGCATAGGGATGACATTAAAGACAGCTTCCCACAGGAATCTATTCACGTTTTCACGCCAGTGTTGAGCTAAAAGCTGTTAAAGTGTGGAAAGCAAACACAGAGAGAATGAAGACACACTAAAACTGAGCACAGTGCCTGCCTTTTTCTTCCAAATTTCTCTATTTCTACACCTCCACCTCTCAATCCAGCTTCCATCTTGCTCAAAAACCTCACGTCCCCCCCTCCAACCCGTTCTCTCCCTCCATCTCTCTCTTCCAGCAGTTGATTTATTATGCCTGTTATTCAGTGAAGGCATCATACGTTGCCGCTGGAAGCAGCACGCCGTTTGCAGGGCACCAGCGGCGCCTTTGTCTGCGAGGCACGCTGCTACCAGCAGGCCCTTTTTGGATGCTTGTTGCCATTTCCACTCTCAAATTTGATTGCTGCAGAGAAATGAAAGCCATATCATACCACACGCACGCCCCACGTGGGGCGCAGAAATGAGTATTTCCTTTCTTTTATTCACAGCCTTGCTCATCTTCCCTTTTTTTTTTAAAAGACTGGTGAACTTCAATCTTGAGGTAATCTCGGATAGAATTTGTCTTTGTGTCCGGGTCACGCTGCGAACAGTTACCGTCAATGACACTGATTTCACAGTGCGTCACATTTCACTAGGCTCTGAGTAATTTCTTAAAACTGCACAGTTACCAGTGTGCGCCACTTAAACACCACTGATGTGTGATAAATTGTGATATTTTGTTTTTTTTATGTTCTATTTGATTTGAATGAATGAAAAAAATCGCTAAGAAATTGGAAATAAATGAGTGTGCTGCTTTTGCAGTTCTTGATGTTAAAGCGGATTTTACAGTGCGTTGCCCGGGCCTCGTTATCTGGGCAGAGGAGCAGAAATCTTTAAAGAATGAAACTTAATCATTTGGCATGGTGTCTGCATCAAAAGGGCCTGATTACTTTGAATGTTGCGTCTCGTAATGCTTCCCATTCATGAGCCTCTCTTTGTTGGCAAAGGGACAGATAAACAAGATTCTAAGTATGAGTCAGTCTATTCTGTTCTATTCACTGCACAAAATTACTGTTATCAAATTGGTTTTGTCTATAATTGAGTCCTAAATGCTTTACTAAAGGCTCTTAGGGTATTAAGATTATTTAAACCTATTTGAACTTAACTTAAAATTAGTGTATGCATCTTAAAACAAGAATAAGGCAGGGTGCTACTCTAGAATAAGGAAATATAACATTATTGTCAGACAAAATTATTATTATTTTTATAATATCTGTGCATGGCAACTGTGGGATGGTTAAAAATATTGGGGAATATAGTGGTCATACCAAATGACCAACATATCAACATTGTCGGGATAGTAGCTCAGCAAGTGACTGTGTCAACAGACTCTTATTTCAGTGGTTTATACGTACCTGTGGTAACAGTTGCTTTGATGGAAATCTCAGTCTATTTCTCGTCTTGACGTTCTGATAAAATGTTTAATATAATTAGAAGATAGCTGTGCTCTCTTCGGTACCAAACAGGAAGCAGGAAACCAGTTATGCGGTTTATCTTTTTATATTGGAATTAACAATAAAACTGTCATCACGTGACATCTTTTGTCTTGTGTTTTTACAGACATGTAATGAATTGTTAAATATCAGATTTCTTAAAGGTGGTCTGGTCATATTTTCCCAGACAACGCAGGGAGCTTTAGTTTAATTCAAACTGCTGATATATTTATTTTTTAAAGTCTGTGTAAAATCAATTCTGAGATTTCTTTCAAAATGCATTAAATACGTTGGAAAATAGTTGCTGAAAACATGTGAAAAGACTTTGAACGATGTATTACCGAAATGTGGAGTTAGAGGATCAAACAGTTTTTCACCAGTGTTCAGGATTTTGTGGGCGGTCCTAAAGGGTGGCTCGATGACACGCTGAGGCCACCCTGAGCATACCCCTGCACACAGTGTTTCAAAGTTAGTCATGTTGTTTTCTGAACTTATCTGACACATTTCAGTCGCTTCAAAATGGCTGCTTGACTGCTCCCACGAGTGGGTGTGGCTTCAGCACATTCAGCGGACACGCCCCCACATTTTGACACCTAAACTTGCAGATATTTTTATTAATCAAATTTGGCTGGGTGAGTTAATAACACTGAGCAACACTGTTTCAAATAAAATGTCATCAGTCAATTTATCATACTATTTTTCAATTCACATGCACAATTGACATGATTTCCATTAATTTCTAAGCATTTTCATCGCTTTCATTTTTTCAATTATTTTCTGTTACCCCCAGCCTTGAGGCTACTTTCCTCGAATGATGAATGGCAATTTTGTGGAGAAAATGATGAAACGATTTTAATTAAATTCAAATTAATCAAATTTCTTGATAATTCATCAGTCTGTTTTTTTAATTCTCATGCGTTTTCATCACCTCCCTTTTTTTTTTTTTTTTTGTTGCCAATTTTGATTTTCGGGGTTTCAACAGGGATGTAAACAATGCATCATTACTGTTTCATGAGGACAGGAATACATGCAGGGAGTTTGTTCCAACTAAAGGATACACTCTGTGTGTTGTGGTGAATGTAAACAGAACTTTTATTTGTTTACAAGAAAATCCCCTCAGGGCACCTTTTTAAGGTTAGGGAATGATCATTGTTAGGGTTTAAAAAATGTTTCTGTTAAGTGTTTGTTTGTAATTGGAGGTGAACTCGACTCGACTCGACTCTCCTGCGTGAAGGTCGGATGCACTGCACTCCATCCCGGACACTGACCTCTGCCCCCTCACATACCATCTTGCTAAATAAAGCACACACTGTTTCCAACATTGGCATTGGATATAAATTGTGAGCTGTGGAATAATCTGAAGGTCCTTCCACGGACCCCGGCTGAGTAAATTGGAAACAGACTGAAATATGATTATAATCATTGGATTAGCCGATTTTTCACTTGTTAAAAATGCATTAATTAACTAGGGCTGCCACGATTAGTCGATTAGTCACGATTATGTCGACGAACAAAATCGTCGACAACTAATTTAGTAGTCGACGCATCGTTTTTTTTTCTTTTTTTTAAACTATGTTTCTGCTGCAGCTTCCACTGCCGCATCTGCCTTTCTGTCACACACACACACGCGCGCGTGCGCACAGTAGTAGTGATCGGCGTCAGGCCTGACTTTACCGTAAATGATACGATAACAGTATCATGGCTACCCGGCAACGAAGCTCCAAAGTGTGGGAGCAGTTTAAGAGTGTGCAGTGCAACATTTGCAAAGCTGAACTTGCTTATCATGGAAGCACAGCGGCTATGCATGAGCATCTGAAGAGGAAGCATGTCACTGTGGATGATTCTGAAGAGGGTCCGTCGTCTCGGTAAGCAAACCGGCCAGTTAGCTGCCAATATTAGGGCAAACAGTGAGCTGTCTTACTACTTACTCATCGTTACGTTTCAGTGCTAAAAAAAGTCTTCTTCTCCGGACGGCTTTGTGGCCAAGCCGAGCACTGAGCACAAAATGCACTTTTCTTATATTTGAGACCAAATTTTTATTTTTGTGAATAATTCCTTCAGGTGCCTATCTCATTTTAGCTATGTTTGATATGTTTGATGCCAGAGCCATGACAGACACACCTAAAAACCTGAAGTATTTATTTTTGTGCTGTTTAGGCCAGTGCCTTGTCCTTATTTTACTCAGCTGTTTGCACTTTATGCTGCTCTGTTGAATTGTTTGTTGATACAAGCTTCATATTTCATTAAAGGGTTAATGAGCTATCATCTTAATTGTTTTTATTTTCAGTTAGCACATATCTTAAACACTTCAAGCTGAAACCTAATGATCTGATCAGCTGCGTGCCGGTGCGATGAGCTGCACGTTTTACAGTCAACTTACGTATGATCCGATTAGTCGACTAATCGAAAAAATAATCGGTGATTAGTCGACTATCAAAATAATCATTTGTGGCAGCCCTATAATCAACCAGTCAGTGTAATGTCAAAAAGGGTTGCTCGTAGGGACACAGAGCCAATTTTAAAGTCAAAAACAAGATGACCACAATAACATTTAATATACAGAAATGATATATTATGCATTTATAAGGGCATGGAGAGGAAGGACGACATTATGTGCTAATGGCTAATGCTGATTCTCAGCAGTAAGTTGCGTGTCCTTCATCCTCCATCCCCCTTTTTTCAACTTGTTCATCAACCACATCACAGTTATTGCGCTTTCTAAGAACATTTCGGACACTCAGTTGCTGTGACATGATGCGATAACTAAGCTACGTAGCGATATAGCCTACCAACATGATGGCTAAAGCTAGACAATAACTAATTAATGCGCACTCACCAACCAACTAGACAGGGTGTCTGCTACAGGTTCTTATACGTGGTTATTGACGTCCTCTTAGTTCTTTTAAAAAATAAAAAATGTTATTGTTGCTTTGCATCTGCTGAATGTGCAAATAGGCCACTTTTTGCTAACATGTTAGCTATGAGCACATCTTTAAAGTTGCTTGCACTGTGTCAGTGTTGCATGAATAGTTTGTATTAGTGAATCAGTTTGCACCCACACTGTTGGCACTGTTAGCCACATCTAGCGCTAGCTTATCTACTTTTAAGAGGAGACTTTTGTGAGGCCTTTGTGACACCTCATGACATTCCCTTAAAATGAACACCAGACCAACGCTTAACTCGTGAACCTCAAAGCACTGACTGTTGCTTCACGTTCAGACAGAGAGCACAGCAGAGTCAGAGAATATTCACAATTACTCAACATTAAAGTGACTTAACATCCAGAGGAGCAACACAATTAAACGGAATAGGTTCATCTTCATAACAGAGATCTGGAGACGTGTTGTTTTCTTGGCTCACGCATCAGGATGGAGAGCAACCACAGCACGCTGACCCCTTCAGAGAAAACGCTTGTTTGTTCTAATTAGAGACATTGAGGACACGGAGTCAACTGCAGTAAAACTTTCATCTCATGTTTATCACTAGTAATAGCCGGAGAGAAAAAAAAACAACTAATTTCTAATTCCTTTATTTGTATGACTGAGCAAATCCTCAAGGACTTCCCATTGGTTTCTAGTCATGGATGACCAATTAATGTAGTTTGTGGCTGTGGGCAAGTGTGCTGCCAATGGAGCAGTTTGTTTTGGAGCTTGTTACCTTCACTGTAATAAGTTAAACCTGCAAGAATTGGTTGACCTCTAGGATATTAATTAATTAACAAGAGCAACAAAACCCATACAGGGGAAACACAACGGGAACTTTTGCTTGCAGCAAAGATCGATGACACAGAATCAACGGCTTTTTACAAACAATGTGACTCAGTAATTTAAGAGGCAAAGAAGAGAATGGAGGGAACACACGGGGAATTAGCTCTACAGCGATCACACTCGCGGTGTTATTTACACTGTGTTCATTATCGGTAAGATTTCTCCAGGTTTGTATGTGTTAGGTTGAATTCACACAACCCGTCTTCCCCCTACAGGTGTTGTTTCCCTTTGGGGAGCTGAAAACGTGGCTGTTAATTAACTGGCTGCTGATCCCACACTGGCGGCTCTCTGTCAACACTTCCTTTGCAGGAATAATCTAAATGGTCTGGGAAGTCGCGGGTTCACACTTCTGTGTGCGCGTATGCGAGCAATTGAGGCGTGTGAAACGCGCTACGTACTAAACTACGGCGTCTAAACTTTAAACCAGGCGTGTTGGTGTGAAAATGATTTTGAAAGTGTCCAGGTTTCTGTTTTCATAAAGAACAAAGCATCACAGCTAACATCTGGCGCAGAGTGGGACTGAGCCCAGCTGACCAAATCATTATTTCATGGCGGCGAGTATGAAATAGTTATTTAATCGCGGTTCATAAACACTTCATGTTAACCAGCAGTCATTCCCAAGCTGCTGCTGCTGCGCTTGGGTGATAAAATCCTTATTTTGTAATCGCTCTGTCATCTGACAAAATCAACATAAAACCAGGTTAATGACATCAGCTCTGCTGCGTATTGAGCCACATCAACATTTAAAGTGAAGTTGGAGGCGAATAAATGTTGCCTTAACATTTTTTTTTACCCCGTATGCACTGAAACGCCTCTTCTGTGGATTTTCATTTCAGCTGCATGAGCTAAGTTAACGTGCTTTAGTGATTATTTGTTCAGTTCTCATGTTTTATATCTTTTTGGTATGGTTGGAATACGTGTGTGTGCTCACTAGGGCAAGAGTGTGTGTTGCTGTGTTGTGCTGCTACTGTAGATTTAATAGTGGCCATGGAGGATTGTTTCTTCTTTTGTGAGGGAGCTGTGTGTTCGTTTATTTTTTGAAGGTCTATAAATAAAATATAAGTTCCTTTGCTCTGGATGTAGTGCTCCTTGAATGACCTCCTCGAGTACGACTGAAACATACAAAGGTAGCTTATATGAAATTGCACAAATGCGGATGAGCAATTTGTTCTGCCTTTATTGCACGAGCAGAAAAGTCAGAGGTCGTTAGCTTCCAATGCATGCCTTCTCCTGTCTACATCAGAGGTGCAGTGCCTGCTTGATCTCGGAGAAACTGGCTGTCCATCCAGTGCTCAGCTTGTCTGAAATGAGATGGTTTCTCCGCACACACCGGTTGTGTAAATTCCACTTTTTCGCCGCGTAACTTGGCTCCAGTCCCGAGAAGCATTGTTTTGAAATGTGCGTCTGTTTGGGTGGAGCCCTGAAGGTAGCAGCTCGGAGAGACTCGCTGTGAAGTTCAGTCTTCAGAGGATAGATGGATGCGAGGAGACAGCTGGAGTGATGCAAGCACACACACATAGTTGCACACGCGCTCACACACGCTCACACACACTCACACACATAGGGGTCCTCGGGGATCGTGTGCACTGTGCCAGGTAGGACAAACACACAATTGAATGTGTGCATGCGCACTCGCGTACACATATCCACAAACAGGCCCCCTTAGGCTGACATGCACAGAGCCAGGGCCAGTTCAGCTGGGGATGAGTGCAGACTGAGATTGGCAAAGAAATACAAGAACAGGCAGGCAGACAGACAGACAGACAGAGAGACAGATGGTATGCAGAAAAACTAATCTACAGTATAGTTTGTGGAAAAACAGATATGTAAAGGAAGCATGGTGTTAAATATGATAATCATCCAAGGCATGGTAAATTCATCTACATGAGACCCACATGCATGGATGCATATGATTAGATTAGAATCATACAGTGTCCACTCATCCATCAATTCAATTAATTTTTTTATACCTGGTTGTTGCTATTCAGGCTCACAGGGGTACTGTGTGTAAAGGCCAAATTCCACTGGGCAACCTCCAGTGCTACGAAATGAAGCCAGTGTGGAAGTGCTAAAAACTGTAATTCCTCGAGTGGCCACTTGAGACAGGCTGCAGAAGTGTCCATCTCCATAAGTCGTTATATTAAAATGCCCAATTTCACAGCAGATATAAACATGTTTACAGCCTGGTTCAGATAAAGGTTTTGGTCTCTGTAGCTAATTTCCCTGTTTATTACAACTGTAAGAGGGTGAATTATTTTTTAACTCACCCCTTCAGATGATATTAAGGCTCAAAGGAAGAAGCAGTACATCCACGGCGGTGGCCAGCGTTATATATTTTTGGCTTCAAAACAGTGTTTCGGAAACCTATGGATGATGTCACTGGCTTTATACTGTCATTGGCATTCATGCAATACGTTCCGCGTGCCGGAGCAGATCGCAGCCATTCTAGTGAATGTTTCAAACCCCACCAGAAACGCCAGGGACTGTTTCAGCAACGTGCCGTGCCTGGTGGGGTTTCACCGTGAGAATTATACAGTTTTAAACTGGCATGAATTTATAATCTTTTTACTCATCTAAATTTGATTTGCATCCATAACAAAGGATCAAAATTCTAAATGGATTTTAAATATTGGATCAGAGCTGTTGATGTTTTTGTCTGTCCAGGTATCCAGTGGACCTCTGTCATCTTTATCCAAACAAGATGGAGCCAGCGGTTTCCCTTTCTTCCTAGTTCAAATGAAAGATATCCAATAGGCTTGATCTGTTCCCAGGAGCATTTATCCACTGGACCCTTTTCTTCCTGTTCCAAACAGAAAAAAAAAAAAACATCCCCACACTCCTCTGCTCTGAGAATTCCCATATTTATAGATGAGGTTAACTCAGGACTCACTCATGTAGGACAAATCTCTTAGCACCCAGTACCCGTTCCTAACATAGCATGATGCCAGCAAGCAAACAAGCAAGTATTGAATTACCTTCAGCGCTCTCAATCTAACTGTCCTAACCATCTCATGCATCAGCAGACAGGGCAAGTGATGTTTTGCCCGCTTCGGAAAAATTGGACTCTCGCTCTATTTTTGCAGCTTCACCTCTAAAATTGCCGGAATCAACAATCCACAGTCAGGTCCAACCTGGCCTGCCACTACATTTACAGACAGTTGACTCCTAAACCTGTGGACATTATTAGAGCGGAAAACATCTTTCTTTAGTGAGACTGTCTACAAAGAAGCGGAAAACAGGAGACACAATAAATAGTACACACTCCACAGGAGCCAAAAGACACCCCAAGAAATGGAAAAAGGGAGCTCTCTAAGCTAGAAAATGCTGTTGCTGTTTGACAATCTGGTAAATAAATTGTCATAAGTTGTATAAAAGTGTTCATAATTACTCATATCTGCAAGCAAAACTGAAGAAACAAAAAAATTCCCTAAGCCCTAAGTGGTCACACAATCGTACATTTTTCTCATGATCAAGAGTTAATTTGAAATCTTGTCATCTAAAAATAACAAATGTTTCTTATCAGGAGATAACTGGATAATTTTCTTGAGGTGTTGAGATATGAAACTTTATGATTGCTTAGGGTTTCAGGAAATATGAATCTTATGCAATCAGAATTAGCCAAATCACGTTGGTCACTTTGTCCTGGTCGTTCGTGTTCATGTCTTATTGCCAGTGTTTTGTCCCTGTGATTAAAACTAATGTGGAAGGGAGGGTGACAGGAAGTCTAGTCCTAAGAGCAGGCAAATGGGGTCTATAGGGATTATATTCCATTTTAGAAAGGTGCGTAATTTACTTTGACATTGCATATGTTGTGTAAAAATGTTTATTGTAAAGTTTCTGGCATATTAATGAGTTTGTTTCTTTTAGTTTCTGACAAAGATACTTGTGAACTTGTGAATAGGCAAATTGGTTGTTTGATCTCATTCCAATCGGGCTGTGTGTGGTGGTGCTTATGTGTTTGTGACGATTTTTTTCTTGGTGTGCACAACTCCACAAGGCTTTCCACTCGGCCATGCAGTCTAGTCCCAGGTTTGTTTGTTTTTTAACCATTTCACGGTTGGTTTGATTTGTATTACTTTTATAATTTACTCCCTCTGGAGACCAGTATTTTATCAAACGTATTAATAAAATTTATATTTTTTGTATAGTAGTCTCCGGTTCCAGTTTATTCTGGGTCTTGTGTGGTCGGCATCACTTGGTCGCACTAACATGATATATACCCTTTGGTTCAGGCAGGAAATGCTGTCCAAGGAGTCCAAAAATGACTTTTGTACTACGAAAATAGTACTAAAGGTAAAGTTAGTAAAATTAATAATACTACTGATATTAATACTTTTAAAGCTATACATTTAATTGGGTTAACTTAGACTGCTGTAACCTCATATTAGCTTTGGCTGAACTTCAGAACACATCATTACCTGGACATTGTCCTCCGTTGTATTGGGTGTTAATGGTCCAAATCTATGTGTGTAAGATTTGGCATCGTTACAACCACCTTGCATCACCTCGCTCTCCTTCCTAGCATATAAGAGAAACTATGGTAGCCACAAAATGTGTGAAGAACATGAAAGGTCCTATTTAGAGCAAATGTTTAGTTTGTCTGAAACATGGCAGTTCAACATGGTGCACTGCATGAAAGAAGACCCACAGCGTCTGTAGCTATGAGAGGTTTATTCTAAGCTAACAAGGGTTAGAGGATTCAGGTTATTATACACTAATGGAAACATAGTTGTGCATGTTATATTCAGTTCCTGCCATATCATGTAAATAGAGCCTCCTACATCTGACACATTGGACCTTTTTTGAGGTTGTTTTTTGTTGTTTGCTGTATTTTGGGAACAGGTGTAAGGTTTGTGGTCTGAAGTGTGACATGAGTCACACGTTGCCTGCTTCGTGATGTTGGCCTTGTTAAAGAAGAACCTGGCTGAGAGAGTAAGTGGTTATTAGCTTCTTGGGCTTCACACAGAGATTTGCACTCTTTCTTTTTTATATTAACTGCCATAAAACAAGACTCCTGCCCATCCTGACTAACTATAGCACACTGCCTCCAAGGGATTATAATTTGTCCAGTTAGAACAATGAATCATTTCCGTCCAACAAGTCCCTCAGGGCTCAGACAGTAATATTGTCACCTTTTAGGCTCTGTGCTTGCTGCCGTGAAGCTGTAAGAATGCATTAAACTCAGTTTTTCTCATCCGACTGATGATCCTCTGCTGTGTTTTTCTAACTTGCAGTGAAATGATGGATGGTGAATGAAATGGTGTATTATTGGACTATTCAAAACCCTCCCTGAAAGTGCTCTGAACAGCTTAATGCATGCTCAATTTCATTCCAGCAGCTAGTTTGCATGACTTTGACCCTGAATTCTCCTTTATATAAAATCACATTTACAGTATAAGTTTCCAGGGCATCTTTGTTCCATCTCTGTAATAAGCTGCCAAGTTAAGAAACATATTAACATTAGGTTATGCTACAAAAAATGGAGCAACACACGCACACACACCCCAAACACGTATCGCAGCATTTGTGAAAAGCATGTTCTCTCTTGTTTTTGGTCCTCGTTTCATCTTTATTCATGACCTCTGTTCTTTGTGAGGCACTTAGTGGAAAAAACCTGCGTGTTAAGAGCACTTTATGAATAAATTTAACTCTAGTTAACAAGCACATCCGCTCCTTAGAACTGCACTAACCTTTCGTCTCTCTCTCTCTCTTCTCCCTCCATACACACCTTCTAGAAAGGTTGCGGCAAGGGTCCAGGTGTAATACGAGGGAGACATCGCCCTGGTTACCCTCATCGCTGATCCTCTTTTCTGCAGCGATCCCATTTTTCCTCTTTCTTTTAAGGAAGAAAGGTGAGACTCAGCTGTAGCTGGAAGATAATATTTGGATGTTTCGTAGACAGGATGAAAGCAGAGCATTAGATTTGGGATGTTACCAGATAATCATCACATGTACTGTAGGCTGCATTATAACATCACTAAATACCTAAAATACGTCTGTTGAATGACAGATTGGATCACAGAGTTTATGACTACTGCTAGAGTCAAAACTTGGCTTTTGCAACAGCATTTAGAAGCGATAAACAAAATGATGGAGATTACTTTTTGCCATTGATTGAGGGTGTTTCTCATACTGATGGCTGTCCTTACAAATGGTTAATCTTTGCTTCTCAGTATTCAGAGCTGCAAACTCACCTGAAGTCACCTCTCAGTGAGACGTGCTGTTTCAAATGAAGAATACAGATCAAGGAGACTTTATGGGAGGGTGGACGCCTGGATGTACTGCAGTAGTGATGCAAACTGGTGTGTTTTCGGCTGCTGCGACTTAAAATGTGGCTGTTTAACAGGCTGCCGTCTCTAAAGTGAATTAACCTCTGTTTGTTTTCGATTAAACGCGAGCAATTTGTAGCTGGCGCCATACGATGCACATCAAAAGACCCCTGCTGATCGTTTTCTACTTAAAATCTCTCACACCGGCTGTCTCCTGACACGCGTCAACTTTGAGGAAACAAGTGTGCTACGAGCGCCGTTAGATGGCTGTGTGTGTTGGACTAAAAGAGGTGGAGTTTCAAGAATAGCTAAGCTATGACAGTGAACATCCGCTGTATAACAATCAGGAAATAATATTCAATGATTAACTGGCTTTCTCGATGTCGGTGCTCCCTCACTCTCATTCACTGTCTATGTCTCTCAACCAACGTTTGCTTTCGCTCTCTCAAACCAAAGGAAACTTCTCTGTGTCTCTGTTTTGCAGCATAAATTGCAAGCCAGATGCAGATTTAGAATCTGGTTCATGAAATAAACAAAGCCAGAACACAACAGGTAGAGTATCAGAGTTTAGTCCATGAATCCACCTGGACAGTTTCAGAAACATTTCAGGCTGACTGTGGACCGATCTGATTGGCAGCCGCAGCGTGACATTGCTTGTTTTTCAAAAAAGTTGCATCCAGCAGGGTTGCTGCGTTATTTGGCAGACACTCCTGCGTCCCTCAATGCCACAGCCAAAACTCACTGACCCTACTTAAATGAATGGAAAAACCTGAATTTTGTTGAAGTGCCAGATTTGATCTGAATGTGCCCTAAAGCTGCACTGCAACTAATGAATAATTTCACAATTTAAAAAGCATTAACTGTTGCCCACAATTTAGCCAAAGATGACACCTTCAAATGACTTGTTTTGCTCCATAATCGTCCCATAAATATTCAATTTACAGAATTCTCAAACGGCAGCAAAAAAGTAGCTGATCATCAAATTTCATGTTCTTGTCTGGCATTTAAACCCAGATTAAACATCATGCAGAGTATAATTTGGCTGATAAGTGATGGGATGTGACCTAACGTCTCAGCGCGTTCTGTTCATAACATAACAGATCACTGCCAATCTTAATCACTTTAAGAAAGCACTGTTTAAATTGTTGAAAGTATATAATCTCCATTACCAGCCCAGAGGGGGCAGTATGTCACTGTGAAGTGGGTGGGGGTGGGGGGGTGGGGGTGTATTGAGCCCCAGGTTAGGGGGGAAACTGCAACATTTATCCCCACTTACATCACCTCTCATCCTGACAAAGTGCAGCGAGCGCTCCGGGGGCATACTAATTCGCCTGATGTGTATTAGCTCCCCCATATCTGCCATTCAACACAATGACGGTAATTTGGCAGGAAGGTGAAAACAAGTCTGGACCCAATCACAGACATCCAGTCAGCACAGAAGATATTTAACTCAAGAACCCTTGCTTGTGGCAGACGAAGGACATGACCAAAAATACTATTGTGGACAGAGCACGCAGACTTGATTACTGTACATATCTGCTGAAATTTGACTCATTTAAAGGGTCGGAAACGGATGTTTTTGCTGACGTGCAACCTCCTATGAGCTCTATTTTGGGCTGTCAGACATTTACAAGTCTATTTCATGCAGGGTGAACACTTTCTAAAATTATATTACATTAAATCCGCAACACAATTTGTAATAAGCAAGGAGAGCTCAGGGGGTTTGATCTCCCTGTCAGAAAAGCCGATGGAAAATGTTTGAGACAAGAGAAACTTTTTTTTTTTTTTTTTTTTTTACCCCGGCCTCGGCGTGAACGAGTGTTTTATTCAGCATTTCAATTTCACACGTGTTTGTTTCTAGTGCCGATTCTAATTCCCACACATCATTGATATTCACTCTCGAAAGCAAATAGTTCAAGGAAACATTTTGTCTCCGCGGAGAAATGCCTCACTTACCAAATACCCTTCATTTTCAAGAGGCGGCATCTGACTCAGTAACACGCCCCTGTCACCGGTCGCTTCATGAGTCCATATGGGGGGGGGACTCAGAGCCCCTCTGAGTCTTTTTTTTTTTTTTTTTTTGTCATGCCTGCAGTAGAGACCATTACAAACCTGATTTATTCAGCACGCCGCTGTAAGCACACCCATCTGTGAGCTGCCTGTAAAACTGATTCGTGCAAAGGATCAATTTCCATCTGATGGTTGTATTTGTCTGTGTTCCTGCGCGCTAAGAATAAGTGTTGCAAGAAATGTGAAATGAGATCTCATTTTCCGCATGGATCCATCATATGCTGCATGCGTTGGCATGATATAGTATCATTACTGTACATCACCCATCTAATTTTAGCTACGTCTGTCGCCTAATATACAAATAGCATCCCCTACTGGGTCTCTATTTTCGGATTTTCGGATTTTTATCATTTGTTTAGTGTCTCTTCAAATGAAATGCCGTGTTGCGTATGCAGATATTTATGCATGAGTAACGGAGAACCAGGCAAACAAACTTTAAAAGACAAATCCAAGACAGGATATTTAATTCAAGTCCCATTTGCTGCCATCTCGGTGTATTAGGATCCTTCAATTGCAGTCTGCGTCTCTGCTTTTGTCTTTTGTCTCGCTCACTCTCTCCTCGCCTCTCCAGTGCCAACTTGAAACTGTCGGAGCCCCACATGCAACACAGAGGAAAAAAAAACTAAAAAAAAATAAAACCAAGATGTCTGGTGTGTTTTCACTCTCAGAACATGACAGATGAAAAATAGAGGGGAGTGAAAGAAAACATTCTAGGCGGCGGCGACAGCTTTGAAACCTTGGAGAGCCCACTGCAACCAATCTCGGCTTCACAGGCGTGCAGTGGTGCACTGTGGGAAGTCGGGGTGGCACAGTGTTGTGCTTCAGGAGGAAAGAGAGAGACGGAGAATGAGAGAAAATGGCAGCAAATGAAGTTGGCGGGCTGTGGAGTATTGTTCCCTCCTGCTCGCAGTAATGAACAGGCCCTCAGAACAGACTGGGGAAATTGGTCCTCGGTGGGCCTTGGAGCCTTCTCCTTCTCATCTGTCAGGGGTGTTCGCCACACGTGGAAACACACACATGCCCGTGGACACACACGAGTGAAGAAGATTGCCTGCACGCGTGCTGAAATACACTCAGTCGTATTGTAAAGAAGCCTCGCTCTGCGACGAGGTGGTCCCCTTTCATCCCCTTGTGTCTTCACGCTGGGGGATGTCCAGCGCGTCTTCACATTCAATTACGGTGCCCTTATACTCGTCTTGTTTGCTGCAGATGGAGATAGATGATGGTACACAATATTGGCTATTAAATCCGTGGTTCAGACCTAACCTCGGATGATATTCCTGGCTCTTACCTCATTCATTTGTGCACACAATAGTCTAAAAATCTGTGTTTAATGACCATGAGTACATGCTGAGCCTGGAATAGTTCATTTAATGCTAATCCATGAGTATTAATAGACAAGCCTTAATTAAAATATGCTCTAGATTCAAATTTAAAAATTTCATTGGACAGCACGAGTTTATGAATAACTAATGTTGATTTAAATATCTGTAATTATCTATTTGTGCTTACTGGAGTAGAAAATATAATATTAATGACATGGCTGCTCAAATATTTGTACAAAGTTTGATCTGTTCCATACCGTGCGAGTCATTAGGGACCATTAAAGAGTCAATATGCTGCACTTATTGGATGTAAGTTCCCATGCTGTGCTAGGTCAATAAAAGGTTAAATGGATGTTTGATCCACAGCTAGCTAGCCTTGAATAGGACGTGGATGAAGAGATGCTGGATAACACCCCATTATTGGGTGGCGCAGCTTTGAATGGGCTGTCAGTGTTGAATAGTTAATGTGAGTTTTGTAGTAATCCCACAAGCCCTCCACGAGTTATGCTAGAACAACATGTCTATTACATTTGTATTTATAATACAACACTGTAATACTAATGCTAACTAGCTCTGCTATGAGATATATGCTACTTATTAGCTAGTGAGAGATGCTAATGGTTTGCGTTAGCCTCAATCTTTTAGCATTTCTTCAGGCATGTAGCCACATTTATCATATTTAAAACATTTTTTAGGGTCTTCTTGTTGTTAAACAGACTAGCTGGAGACATTTATTTAGCCAACTGTCAATTGCTAACGCCTTAGCCGGTGACTTTTCTCTCAGGAGTCAGTGCAGTCCTCTGTTGACACATAATAAACATTCATTCTTCGTGCTACGTGTTTCTTTCAGTTTTAGTTCCTCCCTCAGGCTCTTCTAAAAGTGCTTATTCCTGAAAGAATTCATTTAAACTTTAATCGTGGCCAGCCTTGGGAGAATGACTCCGAGTCACAGATGAATGCAAAGCTTCTGTTAATACGTCGTGGCTCCCGTGTTATTATTCCTGTTCATTGTCGGGAATTTCAGCTTTGATTTGAGACGGACCATGACGACAGGAGAGGTATAAATCATGAATCTCTCATTTTGTCTGAGGAGCTGCAATCTCTTGGCCCGTTTACAGCAAGAAAAGGGGGGGGGGGGGAGCACTCTATTAAGATGATCATTGAGAAAAGGGGCCCTTTAGAGCTTCCACAGACATGTTTCTTAATATATGTAAAGGGATCATGAAGTAATTGGAGTCGTTTTCGGTAACTCTTGATCTTTTGATTGCAGTAATTAAATTGCCCAATGGAGGAGAGCTTGGCCTCCATTTCCAGCTCTCCAATGTCCGCCCCCTCTTTAACATGGCATGCGTTATGAGTCATAGGGCCTCATTACGAACAAGGCTTGGCCCTAATGTGTAAAATTAAAGAAGTGTTCTCACTTCGAGCATGCATTGACCTCTAAACCTCTATTACTGTAGCAACAGGATGAGCTGAATCCAGATCTTATTGTTGTGTTGCTTTGTGTCTGCGCCGTCTTTTTTTTTTTTCCTATTCCTCGACCTTTCTCCTTCCCTCTTTATCTTCCTCTCTTTTCGCCCTTCCTCCCTGACTGACTCAGCCTCACATCAATCACAGCAGTGTTTATTGTCAATGAAATATTTAGTATGAGAGGGGCCTGTGTGCACACATTGCAGATCTCATCTCACCCTGAAACAATAGGTGCGTGTGCGTGTTTTGACTGATTTAGATGAACTTGATGTCGGGAATCTTGATCCGTGTGTATGCTGTAATTTCCGTGATTGGGAAAGGATATTACAGGTTCACATGTTGGGGCTCATCTGAGACGGCTGTCAACATGTAAATAACGTGCCTGGAGGTGTAAGTGTGTTGGTTATGGTACAAAACATAGACACAATTTGCAAACCTGTCGTCACAAATGCAGTGAAATTTCTCACTCGGCCTAATTTGCCTTGCTTGTGATTTGATCTTTCCCGTAACTCTTTATTTTAACCTCTCCATTTAACATTTACAATGAGTGTATAAAAACTTAATGAAAAGCCAGCTATAATAAGATAAGGCTAGGTTGTTTTGTTCTGCACATTTTGAAGTGTTTATTAATTGAAGAACTCCTTTTATGAAGCACACATCAATGTATAATTCATTAAACAGATGATAACACTCCTCAATGTATGAATCCATACACAAACATGAGAAAACCTGCAGTGTCTTATGAAGTATTTTGTGCTTCATAATAAGAAATTATAACATTGACGAATATAATAAACTATAAATAAAATGTCAGATACTATGACTACATTGTAGTGAATGTGTCATAAAACCATTTATAAAGGCTAAATAAGAGATTAAAATAAAACTATATATACAATACTGCATATATAATACTATATATATATATTCAGTACTGGAACAGGAAAAAACTGGGCATTCATGCAAGATGTCAATGTTTGATATTTTGGGAGGAACCAGGGCCCCATATTAAAAATTGGAGCGTATTCAACTGGTAACGAGAACACATGGCTTGGGAGATGGCAAGCAATTTAGTAGCCAAGTTTAATTAGAGTGCTGCCGCGGATGCATCGCACTGCACTATGCGAGTTAAAGAGGCTAAATGAAGCGGGCGCGAGGAGAGAACTTTATGAATCAGATACAAATAGAGCGTATGCGTGTGTGCATATATGTAACTTGTTTGTTTGTGCTCTATGCAAGGGTCAGCAAAAAAGCTGCTCTGTGTTAGTGGTGGGAAGTTCGAGTCTTTTTACTGAATCGGATGACTTAGTCTCTGATGGTGAATTGAATCTTTTTTTGAGTCATTTATTTCATTCACTAGTGCAGCGCTGCAGCCCTCTTGTCGTGTAAACGTGACAAACGAACTAAAGACCGATCTGTATGACCGAACCTCTGTGCTTACTGCTCGTCACGCAGCCTGAGCGGCCTGTCACGTGACAAATGAACGAAAGACCGATCCGTATCAATGAACCGCTGTGCTTACTGCTCGTCACACAGGCCTGTGGCTGAGCTGCCTGTCATGTGACAAATGAACGAGAGACTCAGATTTGAGGACGGAAACATTGACTAGAACGACCACGTATAGCTCCGGCTCAATCTAAGGTAAAGGAAACATAGCATTTCTTATTTTCAGGGGATTATACACTAATGAAAACATAGCTATTAATATTATATTCCATTTCTGGCATATTCTGTAAAGGAAGCCCCTTATATCTGACACACTAGACCTTTTAAATGTTGCAGTATTGTACTCTACAATACTGACACATCCTTTTAACACTGCTACAGTTGGTGCTGCTGGATAGTCGAGCTCAAAGATAAAAAGAAAGCAGTTCTTGCCATCTTTAAAAGGCAGTGGATCAGTGAATGCAGTTTTTTTTTTTTTGTAGTCTGGATATGAGTCCACTGGCTGCTCATCTACATGAAGTGCCTTGTTAGGTTTCAAATGCCGTGGAGTCTGGAAGTGGAACCACACCTGGTGAAGACACTCCTATTGCATTTTTTCCTGAATAAACCTGGAGTTTGGACACTGTACTTCTCCTGTAAACTGTTCAGGTTTCCTAATGAACAGTTTTTAATGCTTCCTCAACAGAAAATAGGGCATTCATAGCTGGCGACACAGGAAAAGTAAATGATAATAGACGGAGAGAACACCTACTGGGCTGAAATTGAAAATAAACTGCAGGGGACAGAGTGATACGGAGAGATGTGGAGTGAAAGGAGAAAGATCACTTGGCTTCTATGCAACCAGGCCAAATGGTGGAGGGGACAGGGTGAATAAAACAAACCGTTTTTAAACAGGTTTGACACAAGGCCCCGGGCCATATACTCTACTGCACAGCTCAGCAGGCAGCCCACCTACTGCCACCCTTTAATGGCACTCAAACTGCTCACATTCGCTCTTTAAGGGGACTGTATTGCTGTAAATTGTAGACCTCTGGCAATTTGTTGCAGACACAACACATTTGCAGGAGAATCTGGAAGCACTTCCTCAAATTTGAGCAGCACTGCACCGGCTCCAGGACAACATATAGCACAGAACACAGCTAATTATGTTGTTAGTAAGTTTAGCTTCAAGTGATGTTGTCTCTTGTTGATGCAGGGTTTGTGGTTTGATCCGTGGCTCTCTTGTTCTGTAGGTCAAAGAATATTTGACTCTGACAAACCCAACTGCTAAAAAAAATGAAATGCATAAATGAATCTGATCTCCTAAAATAATAGTTTGACATTTTGAAAAATACACTTCACTGTGTGTTAGATGAGAATACTATTCACATATCTGAGTTTGGAGCCATTAGCCAGGAGGCGAATAGCATCTGGAGGCTAAGAAGTTTTTAAGTTAAGCCTATAGTGAGTCTTTTTTTTGGAAATAAGCTTTTTGCTGAAAGTAAGACGAGAAGATTAATACCACTATTATGTCTGTAGGGTAAATATAAGGCTACAGCCAGCTGGTTGGTTATATTAGCTTAGCATAAAGACAGGGTGAAAAGCTCCTGGTGGGGTTTGAAGTTGCGTGGGGGAACAGACCAAAACAGCACGGCTGCCACAACGTGACAGAGACGTGGCAGGTGGGGGGTTTCCCAGTAACGTTATATATGCCGGACTACTTCTTGGCTGTGTGAAGATGACTTGAATAAAGCTGTTGGCTGTAGCTTCATATTAAACACAAACATATATGGGAGTGGTATTGATTTTGTCATCTAGCTCTCCTTTTAAAAGCCCGCCATAAGTCATCTTTATAACTTTTTTGTGACTGCTGAAATGGGCAGTGATATGTCCGGTCTCCTTCTATCTCACTGTGGTCACACATTTTGACGATAACCTACGGCACAGTGAGAGAACACCATATTACCGCAGCCTCTCATCTGGATAATGATCAAGCTTGACCTTGATGTATTCCAAGGCTACAGTTTTTGTAATTGCATGAAAAGATCATTTGCTGCCGAGTCAGCACACACACACAGACCTGTATTTTTTTTTTTTTTTTTAATGAAACTCTCTTTTAGTACAAGTATGGGCCAGCTGGGAACACAGGCACGAACAGGAACACAGCAGTGCTGGCATGATGGCTTGAATTCGAGCAGCAGAAATACCACACACACTCTAAATGAGGAAGCATATGCTATGTGGGACAAAACGAAGAAGGCGGCTCTTTGAAATGTCAGGTGTGTTTAGGCTGCCTGCCTGCTGTGCTGCCTCTAACTTCTTCTCCTATACGTTTTTTTTCTAATTTAGGTTTGTCATCTATTTCGGTGCAGATATTTGTTAAATCTCAGAGGATCAAGGATGACTTAAGCCCGCAAAATAAAATAAAATAAAAATATACCCGTTTTAATCTGCTTTCACATGCATCCGACCACTCAAACTGTCAGCCCACAGTGTGTTGTTGCTGCCAATTATGTGGATCAGTCCCCGCATGGCTGGAAGCCTGAGAGCAGTTTGATGGTATGCTATGGATTTGATCCGAACACCACAGTTTGGTCAGCTTACTTACTAGCCCACTTCCAAATCCCCCCCCCCTCATCCTTGCACACTTTAAACACTTAAGAACGACCTCCATCACACACTGACGTTGGCACTGATGAGACAACTAGGCCACCGCTTTGACACATTGAGAGCACAAAACTGGGCAGGGTAGGTAGAGGAGGGAGGGAGGGAGGTGGTTATTTCTCTTAATTTGTGCCACATCATTAGTTTAGATCAGTCGGCGATCAGCGCCGTTGGAAAAGACTGTCGACTTTGACTGTTCTGACCCAAACTTATAGTTTAAAAAAAGAACAAATGACTCCGAGTACAGCTGGTGTGGAATAAGGATGGACTCGTTTTAATGTGTGGAGAGGAGGAGGGGTGGAAAAAAAAAAAAACATCTGTTTTTGTACCAAGGGCAGTTATGAAGATTGATCAGTCAATTTGCAATGACTGAAGCCTATCTCCTCTGAAAAATTGTCTCAAAGCATGTGGTCTTAAAATAAAAATTGCCTCTGAGCCGAGCGTCTCTGCGGCTTTGTGCGCAGGTGTTTCTTGTATGTATTTACACTTCTTTTGCCCTGTTTGCGTGCAAGCACAGGTGTGTTCTTTTTTGCGTCGCGCGCGCACATGCGCGTTTTTTTGACGTACATGGCCATTGTCTGTATCCAGGAGCTGTCCTCCCTGTCAGATCTCAGGTATTTATAAGTCTCGACAGTGGAAGACTGATCACCGGGCCTCAAGCTGCCACACATCCATCCTTCCAAGGGCTTCCAAAGACAGCCTTCAGCATGCATTACTCATTCCCACGCCACTACAAACTGCGTTTTCAGGCTGATTTCCATTGGTTTGTCCTCGCGCGTCGTGGGTGTGTGTCAGCGGGAGGCGTGGGTGTGGTGATGTCTGCAGAGTTGCGTGTATTTTCAGAGGTACAGCTATGTTCTCTTTGAGTTCATGCTTTCTCCTCATGCCTCTTTGAATGACACTGTCCCCTGCGTACAGTGCTTACATTTCCTGTGGTGCACTGTCTGCCACCTCAAGTTGGTTTCGCCTGTGTTTGTTTGCATATTTGTGTACAGCTCTCTGTCTCTGTCTCTCTGTCTCTTGGATGTGTCAGGTATTCGGGGGTGAAATATAGTCCTTCAGGGATTTGTGTTGGAACTAGATTTGCTGTACAGTAACAGAAACGTATAAAAACATTTTGATCTGATATTGAAATTAGGAGATGGAGTACTCTAAGTGGGTCAGTAGGCCTGTTTTATTTATTTATTTTCCTGGTGTGGCCTCAGATTCTTGTACTAGATACATTCTGTACAGTATGTCTAAATAAGACGAAGGGGGATATTTACTAAGCCTGCCGCATATTACCGTAGGGGGACAAAATTTTGCAGCAACGCAATTTTTTTAATTTATCGGGGTGTTTACTCAGACTATAGCAGTAAATAAGCCCAGCTGCAGATCATCTGATTTGCATAAAGGGCTGCTAAGTAAGTCTTTTTGTGTGTGTCTTTTGTGTATCATTAGAAATGTTAAACAGCTTAATGTTGGCTCGACAAAAAGCTGCTTTGTCCACATCGTCATTCAACAGCCCAAGTACTTAGTGCATATTTGAATCATATTGCACTGGACTGGACCTGATATGAGCACTGACTGATGAGTATAAAGAAGGGACAGTGCATGCGTGACATCACCCACAGGTGAAGTTCAAAATCTGTGGTTCTGGCCGTCGCCATGTTTGTAGTCCTGCCTCTTCCCAGCTAATCTAAAATTAAGCAAAGACTTGGATCATCGGTGGACCTGAGGCAGGCTGAATGACGCCTGGGTGCTTAAAACAATCATCATTTACCTGTCAATCAAAGTGGCCACGCTGTTAATTGGCTATAGAAACTGTCTATTTTTGTATCCTAATGTCATAATGCGTCTTTTAATTTGCAGTCTGTCTGTTTATCTAAGTGGTGCATGAAACAGTGCTGCACATCATACATCCGTTTTTCCCAGACGTTCCATTTTAGACGCAATTTCCTCTGCAGAGGTCAGCCTGCTGTGAGAAATCAGACATAATCAGAAATCTGACGGTGTTTATTTAAACGTCCGTTCCTTCCTCTCAAAACTTCAAATTCATACTGCGCCACACCAAACATGCAGTTTCTGAAAGTGCTGCTTTAAAAATGCAATTATACCACCAATGAGTCAGCCATGCTATTTGTAAAGACGAACTGTGAGACACCATTTCAGTTTGTCCAATAAAAAAAAAATAATATTGGACCTCTGCTAGTGTGTCTAAAAATGTTGAGTTTTCACACCTGACGTTTCAGCCTCTTCTCGCCCAGTGACTTTTGAATAGTAGTAGTCCAGAGAAGTTGGCAGGATGCTGGATGGTTGCCAGCGTGAATCTTCAGACCAGTCAGAAAAGTAAATGAGTAATGCTCTCTGCTCTCTGAGTAACAACCATAGACGTCATATGTTGAAGTGGCCTTAAGCAAGGTGCTTAATCCTTGACTGCTACAGAAAAGCTGCTTAGTCGCAGGAGACAGGAGATGACTCTGGTTACTTGAAGCGGCCGTTGGGTGTGATGTGTGTTGAAATAGTTGCAGGCAGCTGAGGAGGCAGAAATGAGATTCCTAATATTATCTCTTGTGGTTATGTTAAATAAATATAGGCCTAATATAACACTGTATACGTTTGGAGACAAACACATAATTGTCTCAGTAGTTGCATGTGGGTGCTGTGATATTTTCTGTGTGATGTTGTGATGGGAGAGCAGATGGAATGGTGAGAAGCTTATTTTAGACCGTACATCCCATGTGACACATTCGAGAATATCAAGGTAATTTATTTATTTTACAACACACGGTTGCACAGTGAAATGAAAGCTGTAGCTCCAGCCTGCTACACACACACACACACATAAAACACCCATACAAATGCTTACATTTAGAGTAGAATAAAATAATACAATATATACAGTTATTGCTTCACATACTGTATGAAGGAGTCATGATCAATGACCAACTAACCTTCTCTGATCATGCTGCCTTGGTTGCCGTGACACTTTGCATTTTACAACATAAGAAAAAAATCAGGTCATCTTGTGACTCGATTACGGTAATGCCTTCCTGACAGGCCTCCCAGACTGCACAGTGAAAAAGGCACACGTTAGATTGAACTCATCGAGCTCCACTGGCTACCTGTAACCACATGCACTAAATTCAAATCACTAATGCTGACTACAAAGTGTTATGGAATTTTCTATCCTTACACAAGGTCACGAGTGGGGCTTGAGAACAGTAGGTGCCAGTCTATCTCAACACTGTAGTGGCCAGGGTCAAAGAGACCTATTGCTGCCTTCCTAGACATAATAGATAGCTTGCTTGATGTTCCAATCTGCGTAAACAGACATCTGTGTCTTCAGACTGGAATATGTTCACAATAATACCTCCATGGGTAAAAACATTCACTCTTTGACTAATTCTGGGCGTATAGTATTTGTGGTGTTATCTTGGGGTTTAAAGTCTATCCACCAGCATGAGTTCGGGAGAATGTGAGACCGACTCAGGCACATCTGATGAACTATGAGAGTGTCTCTAATTCTCCCTGATCAAGCGACAATAAATATTACAGGATGAGACATCAGAGACTCCTGAACACTTTCTTCCCTCCTGACCTCACCATTGACCTTTGATTCCAGCAGTTTCTCCACAACACAAAGTAGTCTCCGGTTCTGCACCCACCTACTTGAACTCCCTTATACAGGCATATGGTACCTTCCAACCGTTGCATTCCTCCAATGAATGATGCCTGGCTCTGCAAACTGTCAGCTCAGGGCAATCCAAACTTTTCTCGTCTGTTGTTCCCCATTGGCAAATGTACAAAAAGTTCCTACTAGATCATGGGTGAGATCAAAACTCCTGAAGATCCAGCTCTTCAGAGAGTGCCTCCTCCAACACTACCAACAACTGGACATGCTAAATCTACCCTCCTCTAGAACTGTCACTTGATTCGATGTGGGTAGTACTTATTGCTGCACTAAGATGTCCTTGTTGCACTGTACTTATTGATGTACTTACTGATTTTTTTAAGTAAGTACATATTGGGTAAAAGCATCAGCTAAACGATTAAATGTAAATACATATACACAAATACACTGGGGGGCTCCTGGGGGAATGTAAAAAGACAGCGTTGATGGTCGACATTCTTAACAATAAAAGCTCATCATCTGGGAAACATTGTCCATCAATGTTGACTTTGTTTTAGCACCGAGTACACAGAGTCTGCCTCTCCTCGAGTCCATAAAAATGGAAGCAAACATCTTCTTTGACATCCACTTCAAATCCGTGAAGCATCATATTTCTATACTGTGTACTGACAGACTGCTGCAAGGTGAGTGAGTGACCTTGTGTTTTTTACGACTGAAGAAGAAGTAGTATTTATGAACTCTGGCCTTGACTTGTCTTAATAAAGCCTTTTTATAATACCCCGTTTGTATGGCTTAGTGAATAAAACATTATTTTTTGAAAAAAGACAGCGTATCTTTTGACCAAAAGTAGCTGTTATTTATGAATGCCTCTATTTTTTTAATGTAAAAGTGATCAATTCTTCACATCTAGGTTTGGGATATATGGATGTTTAAAAAAAATGTGTGTGTATGTGTACAGAATGAAAACTGATTTGCTTTGTTGAAATATTAAAAAGTGTTTTTTTAAATAAGAAATGCAGCATTCTTGTGAGACTCTTGAACTGCATTGCTTTCTTTTTACTATAAAAATGCATTCTGCACTTTTACACTTTTAGCTGAATGAAGATCACAGCAAGAGAAGGAAAAAAAAACAGCTTTTGTTAGCATGATCCCTGTGGTGTGGATCTTATTGATTCATAAGACAGAATTTCACTCTAATTCTCAGAGGATCCAGGACTGTGCTCCTGTAAGTCCTCTGAGATGCATATATAGCATTGCGCAAAATACCAAAAGTTGCATTTTGTATCGGCTGAGCCCACGGATGCATGCTTGCACACGTGAACACCAACAGACAGTACGCATACAGATACACTATCATCTTAACTGACCGCAAGTGGGGTTTTTCAACCTGTATGATGGATTGTTTCTTTTATCCTTGGGCAGTTTTGGACCTTTATTTTTGGGTCTGGTCTACAAAAGGGAATAGCCACCAGGGACAACAGTGCCTCCTCTAATCCACCAAGTTCTAAATCTCCAGTATGATTCCAGTCTCGAAGAACAATACACCCTGGAGCTTGGGGAGAACTAAAAGAAATGTAGAGAGACGGGGGACAAGAGGAATGGGAATAGAGGACTACTGAAGGGAGTTGAGAAAGTGAACTAAATCCTTTGTGAATAAAAAATACAGTGAGAGATGGCATATTAAGGTTCAGTAGATGGGCTTTTTGTCCCAGAAGCAGTATTTTTATATTGTAATCCCTGCACAAAAGTATTTCTTTTTTTTCATTCTATTGATGCTGAATTGCATCACAACCTTTTCTTCCAGCATATCTGAAGTTGATGTCAGTAAGCACCATCATCTGCTAAATGCAGTTCTTCTTGAACAAAATAGAGAGACCAGCTTAAAGGGACTGAGCCACAGTACAAGAAAGACCTGGCCAAAGCATCTAAGAGGCGAGTATTTAAAGAACACACGGAGCACAACTGCACCATTACCCTGATGTTGGTAGCAGGCTTTGGCGGAAAAGGGACAGGAATCCCTTTAAACCCACCATCCCGCCTGGATCAAGGAAGAACAGCTAAACTCCCTGTGGGTTCATAGAACAAGAAGGAAAGATAAAAATAGGCCTCCTGTCTTCTGACAAGGAAAAATGTCCTGGGTTCAAATGAACCTCCACTGAAAAGTCCTCGCTTCAGGCGAATTTGCCTGAGATGTGGTAGGAAAACTTTCAGGCTAAAAACCATGTCCTTGACTCTTTGCATCCTCTTTCCCGGTCCATCTTTCTTGGGAAAAAGAAATAGTCTTCGGGTCATTTGATGTCTGAATATAGCTCTTTACAAACAGCATATGGTATGTACTGTATGTCCTAAAGCTTTTTTTGCCTCCTGCAATCCCACTGCGAATCTTTGATAAACTGTTGATACTTAACCTGATCCAGTATCTATTCTTTATTAAAGGTACAGCGTGTAACGTTTAGGGAGATTTATTGGCAGAAATGGAATATAATATACATAACTATGTTGTCAGTGGTATATAACCACCTTATGAAACAAATCACTATGTTTTCTTACCTTAGATTTAGCCTTTTTATGTAATATATACTGCAAACAACATGGTGTCCGCCATCTTGTACTGCCATGTTTGTTACAGTAGCCTAGAATGGACAAATGAGTTTCACCACTACATTGGCAACATAGCAGGAAAAGAAGTAATAGAAGAGTGTTTGCCAGTTGCTAATGGCTTACTGTTTTGTTAGTAGTTTGAAGTTAAATCTAGACAAATGGAGGATCACACTAATTATTTATCAGAAGAAGAGCCATGTGGCAAAGAAAAAAAACAACAAAAAACAGCAAATACTGCTTTTAAATGAGTGTGAACAGTGAATAGCTTTGCACCCACACAAGATAATTCTGTATCACAGCTTTCCTTTAATGGCTTTATGTGATTTTTTTATATGGAGCATTCACTCGGTGCTGATGAATTTCAGTGTGGAACGGTTGCTGGCAGATTGGATATCCCTTGTTGAACATGTTGTGCATTACAAATAATGTTTACTGTATTCAGTTACTTTTTTTTTTTTTTTTTTCTTTTACAACTGGTGCAATTTTATTTCTGGTGTATTTCACAGGGACAGTGCACATTAATAAAAACATTTCTGTGAAGGCGGCAGAGTTAGCCAAGAGACTATTTTTCATCAGTAGCCTTTGGACGGTTTCACAAATTGACCCTAAGAATAGAAAATATGATTGAAATTACAGTTATTGAGCTCACATATAAACATATAAACATTAATAAAAAGAAAATAAAACATTAATGTGAGTGGAAATATAATTCATGACAACCTTATGAAAACATTCAACACAGAAGCTGCTCATGCTAATGCGCATACAAAACTATAAAATGAGGGATATTAATGTTAATATGGATTAAATAAGATGCTAACTAACACATGCAAAGTGGAAGCATGGACATAGAAAGCATGCGCCTTATATAGAATATATAAATCAAGTCTGACACGAGAAAACTAAACAACAAACAACATATATGCAGATAAATGAGGGCAGGCTGGTAATAATAATTTCAGGCTGCATTTGTGTTTTAATAACGTCTTGAGTGGCCAAGATTCAGACCTTGCATGTTATCGTGGACATTACATACTCTCATATTCAAATGATCAGAGCCAGCAGTGTATCGACTGTATTTGGGCACGGAGTCACAGTAAATACACCGTATGTTTTCATCGAGAATGTAGCCTGAATATCATCAGGTTATTTAGTAATGAACCCAGCCAACTGTGGCTACCCTCAGACTGCCTCATTACTCCCAGTAGATCACGACTTTATTATTGCCCATCATGTCAGAGTAAATGTATGATATATGTGGTTCCAATATAACATAGTGAACTGTAAAGCAGCAATAATTTGGTTCATTTTGTGTCAGAGATTGCAGCCAGTGAGCGGAACGGTAAAGGGGAAGAAAGAGAGACTGTGTTGAAGTGAGTTGTGTGCGCGTGTGCGTGTGTGTGTGGATTTGTGTTGTTGTAAAGAGCTGTTGAGACATTTGTATAAATTATTCAATCTTAATCCTCATTTTGAAATACAACAAACCTTCCATGTTGGCAATAGGTCTTGAGAGCGATGCAGTTTGAGAGCAAGAATGGAGCAGCGATGTCATTATAATATTCTCGCAGGAGCATTTTCTGAATCTGTAACAGAATTGAATAATGAAAATGCCTTTACCCAACAGATCCATTCACTCCTGAAACAGGAGGGGAATGTGCAGAGGAAGTAGATGGTAATTTGCCACTGAAGAAAAGCGAGCTGCCGATTGTGAAACACCTTGGCGTGTATTGAAGGTCTGTTTTGTCCTCCTCAGATTGTATGTCTGCAAACCTTCATGCGAATTTGCATGTTCGTGCAGGGTGCAATTTCATTGCTTTCAGTGTACCGTTTGAATGCATACGGGAGTGTGTGTTTATGTGTGTTTTTGCGTGCATGAGACATTGTTAAAGACTTCTCCTCAGTGCTCCGTGGCTGCAGCTCTGCTATGAAAGTGAATAGTGGGGATTCTTTACTTAAGCATGCCCCCTTTTGGCCCCTGAAATGCGCAAGCCTATTTCCCCATAATGGCTCTATCGTGTAGCCAGCTCCCATGGGAGCCTCGTTGCTCGCCTCGCTCTGCTTTACTAACCCCCTCCTTCACAGAAGTGTGAAAGGGGGAGATGAGGAGGGAAGGAAGGGAATGAGTGCGCTATGCAGTGCCATGATGAGTGAACGCTGATGAGGGACAGTTATTATGCAGAGCTTATTATTCTCTCTCTGCACTGGGGGGATTGTCAGTAGCGGCCGCAGCTATTCATTAAAGCTATGAAATATGACCCACCCCTTGGTGTGTGTACATGTGTGTGTATGTGTGTGTTTGCCCAGAGGCCAAGAAAACAGATCTACTCCGGAGCTTTTTCAGTAACTAGAACTCATATCCACTTTTTAAGACTTACTGGACATGTTCACTTTTGGTTCTTTGTACTGCTTGTCAGCGTTGCCCGTTTTTCAGTAGACACGTGAGAAGAAAGAGTTGAAGAAACTGTTAAATTTACAATGCAGGTATTACTTTTTAATGGTCATAATGGGAAAACTGAAATAGAATACTTCCATTCCCTAAACACATCATTTTTTGGAAAGCATTAAATAAACTACAAGCAGACAAATACCCCTACGGTCACTGTAATGCACTGTTGCATTAAATACTCATTATCCCAAACAGCACATTTATCAGTGGACCTGATGGCACAGACACACCTTAATAAAAGTTCAAAGTTACCAGCTGTTTAATTGTCTTGTCTACAACTAAAGTCATTAAACCTACAATAATTGATTTTTTAAAATTATTTTTTACCAGTTGGGGGCAGCACAAACAAAGCTGTGAACACAACACTGAAATATTGTTACTTTTAAGTTGATATGGGCCTCCAGATGAATGTAAATCCAAAAGAATGAAACTTAGAGTCACTATAGACGTCTATAGAGCTGAAGGGAACCTAAAGTATAAATTATAAATTAAAAGTATAAATAAATAAAAAAATAATAAAGGCGCAAAGATGTGATGCTTTCCGTGCACTGCGACCGCTGGAGGTAACCATAGCTGTTCTAGCCGATGTTTCAAACCCCAGCGGAAGTACTGAGGTCTGTTTCAAAAGTGTCCCAGATGGGGGGCTCAGCCAAGAATACACAGCTCTTCTATTTAAGCCAAACGCTGCGAGCAGCCTGTGTCAATCTGCAATGCAACTTGAGCTGGCCAGAAGTCAAGACACAGCAAATTAATAAAGTCTGGCTGGCAAAACAAACTCCTTTTCTGAAATGCTCCTTGTGGAGTTTGAAATCGCATGGAGCAGCGTTGCAACCGTGATGTGATGGAAACAGGTTTTGCTGTAAAAGTCTGTGGATTTCTTTCACATCAAAATATTTATGTGATTCATTCTTAAAGCAACTACAAGGAGCTTTCATTTTGTGTTGATTCTGGCGACCCCTGTGGACAAAAGCGGTATTGCTTCCAATGCCTTGTTTCGGCTGATTCTGAGGGTAGTCTGAACTAAAGACAGGCATGACAGCCTTGAGAATAACAATAAAGAAATACCCAATCTTCTCGCTGATGGTCTTGTTTATGTATGGTAATGTACGGGGCATTATTAAACTGAGACTGTTTCATAACCAGTTAAAACCTACTGGATATTCACAGCTAATATTCACATGTAATCATCAGCTACGTCACATTTGAACTCTTACTCCTCCTTAGGGCAAAGCTGGACCTACCTACTGTATGACATCAACTTTAAGTTGACCTTCTTTCAAAGTGGTGAAGAGATTTGTTCTCTAATAAAAAAGTTAATTGTGAACTTGGAGCACAAAGAGCTGAGCTGTGACATAACAAAGCAGTGTGTAGGTCACAGGGAGAATGTTTGATAAAGCGGACAGAGAGAAATCTATACTTCATCTTCCGTTCACGCCTCTGACCTGCTCCCACGTCTTATTAAAAATAGGTCAAGGACCCCCTGGGCATTCAAGCACCATGGGCCCCCAACCCTCTAAACCATCTTGCCATCCAGTCCTCATTACTTATCATGTAATTCAGCGGCAAAGCCCACCTTTCCCCCTCCTTTTCTCTTTCCTTTTAGCATCATCCTTCCTAACTTCCATCATCTTGGCCCTATAGCCTTCACCTTCACCTCCCCCCTTTCCCCAGCCTCAACCTGCGGTCTCCTATCTGAGAGGATCTTTACAGTGATTAATGCAAGAGGGAGGTGAAGACCCCGCAGCTAGTCCATCTCTGAGACCCATCTCAAATCTCCTGCCGGCCGGGGGCACACGCTGACGGGGGAGGAAGTGCTATTTTAATCTCCCTTTCTGCTGTTTTTGCATCTTTTGGAGTTGAAAGCATGTCACAATCAGCTCACTGAATTCTGGGAAAGCACCTTACATGGTGCCGCATCTTTTGCGTGGCGATAAAAGCATCGTGGGATATGTGAATAAATTGCCGGGTGTAAATTCTCACATAGTACGTCACATTTAGAATGTCTGCTGCTCCATTTACCCGATTTTGCTTGTAAAATACTTTTCATTGCCGCTCGTCAATGGAATGAAATGGTCTATGCAATCCATTTTAACATTTCTAAAGAAAGATATATTCTATGTTGCTGAAATATGAGCTCATGTTACATGTTCTGAGTTGTGTTTTAACTCTTTGCCACCACAGCCTTTCAGTCATAACACCTTTCACAGGGCTCTGGAAATGACAGGCCTCAGTGGCAATTTTTCATGTGGTTGCCAGGGTAACAGGTTGAATCAAAGGGGAGAGGTGCTCACAGCCGCCTATATGCATGCGTGTATAGGTGTGTGTGTGTGGCGCTGTCCACCATTTGTCTGCATGACTGTAACTGCGTGATTGTTTGAGGGTTTCCCGATGGCTCAAAACCTCTTGAAAGGGTATGAGCTGTATAATTTGTTCAAACAGTAAACCAATTGAATAAGAAGGTCAATGACTGAGTGTGTTTGGATTATGAGGATAATGATTATGCTGACAGATAAGGGTTTCCTAAAAAGAACAGCCTGTCTGCATAGAGAACTGCCTCATATTTCACCTGCAGCCAAACAATCATTTGCATGTTTTTATGCTCTGATTCCTTCAGTCATATTATTCTAATTCTTGAATCGTTATTATCGGGATTCAAATACGCTTGGCAATAAGACACAGTCTACCATTTGCCAGTGGCAAGACTTGTCTCCGTTTTTTTTTATTGTAGTCCTAGCACCTTTCCCAAAGTGCCTGTGGGCCATACAGGCAGGCTTTAAAGGTGCCAGGCTTTAATTGGCGAGCCAGTGATTTCCTGTTGTTGGGCCATTGATTTTTATTTGCATGGTTATTTGTTGATGGATACAAAGCCCGTGGCAGTCTATTGATCAAACGTACAGAGGCAGCATTGAAAAGAGATGGGGCAGGAGGGAGAGTGAGGTGGTTGAATTAGAAATTGAAGACCAATATTATACTACAAGTACAAGTGAAGCTGAGCGTCACCGTGTTGTATCTATTCTACTGTTGAATGTATGTAGCATCTGGAAGATTAATGAAAAAATTCAGTCACATTATTTTAAAGATTTTAGTGTTTATAATATCTATAATATCAAAAGTTACAATATTTTTCAATCTGGGTTTCAACCAATGACAGTATAAAGAATGAGTGTATTGATGTCACCCGTAGGTTTCTGAAGCGCTGGCCGCCGCTATGTTGGATGTACTGCTTCTTCCACCTCCCGGCTAATCTAGATATCGGCAAACTTTAAGCCTTAATATAATTTGAATGAGTGAGTTAAATAGAAATTCACCCTCAGTACAGTTGTCATGAACAGTAAATTAGCTTTAGAGACCAAACCTGTTTTTTGTACCAGGCTGTAAACATGTTTATTTTTGCTGTGAAGTTGGATATTTTTACATAGGAGCTTATGGAGATTGACTCACTTCTGCAGCCCGTCTCAAGTGGCCACTCGAGGAATTACAGTTTTTTGCACTTCTGTATTGGCTTCATTTCCTAGCTACTCTCGTCTCAGGAAGTGTGACTGGGGCAAATCATTATACATCCTTGTAGAACTTTCCAAACACACCTACTGTACATTTCGTGCTACTGCTGCTACTCCTACCATGTAGGAAGGAGTGCTACCGCAAGTCTTTCATTCCAACAGCTGTCAGACTCTCTAGCACGATTTCATGACTTTTTTCTGTATATTTCTTATTTATGAGTCAGTTCTTATCATTAAAGGCTCTGGTCTCGACCCGTCTTGTGGCACCTTGTGCCATAACATTCATTTGTCATAGCACAGGTAGGCTATTACTGGTAAAACAGTTTATTTGGTGTAGGGTGTTAATCAGCACTAAGGCTCATATTTTAAAATATCCGCCTTCTTGAGCGTTGGCAATCAATCAAAAGCGACAGGCTGTGACTGTAATCATCTCAAATGCTTGTCTGACTAACACAGATCACCTCTCTGAATTATCTATTGTTTCCATTTACATAGGGATATTTATGGGGCAGCTAGCAGGCTAAAGAAACTAGCTTTATGTTTTGTTACATGGGTTAACACCGGACTGTGAGTACATGCCAGAGAAGTTCTATGGGAGTCCCTGCTGATTCCAGGCCCTAAAAAGCACGCAGATGCATGTTCATGCGTGAGAACGCGTCTGAATAAAATAGCTGCTTATCAAAAATAAACCAAATTGATTTTTGCTCGGTCAATTCTGCACAGATCGCCTAAATCTAACAAAGATTGTCGGCGTTGTTTGGAAACTGCCTCATTAAAGATGATCTGGGAGAAAGGCTTATTGTAACACTGCCAGAGCAGCAGGTGCACGTTGGAGCAGCCAGGTTTTATTGGACTCTATGAGAACATGTTCATGTTTGTAGTCGTACCATTTTCACATCGCTGTGTTTTTCTTTTTGTACCCTTACATCATTTTTAAATCTTGAAGGTCAGACTTGACATCACGCTGGTTCAGCAGTAGAAGGTCAGGTCACACCAGGTCGGTGTCTTTAGAGGTTGTTTGTGTTTACTTCTTGGTTTGTGTTTCCTTGCCTCGGATCAATCCGCAGTCAGATTAGCTTTGTTTAACAAGGTTTCTGAGGCTGACTTTGACACATCTTTCCTGCTCCGCCGAGAATTTATCACATTGAGAAGAGCCACTGCAATCCCACTCAATCCCCCTTCCACGCTAGCACCAATGACAAAGGCTCTAAATGGATTAGTGTAGGTGATTATTGCCATTGTCACCAGTCAATAGCTTTTTGGTGCGTGTTGTGTGGTGTCGCCCAAGAGTGTACAAAGTGTGTGTGAGTGAGCGAAAGAGTGTTTAGCCTTCCATGTTAACACTTAACGGGAACAACATCCTTGTAAGAGATTTGAAGGCGCCGTCTCCACCTGACAGGATGAGATGGTGTGAAGAACAGAGAGGAAAGGAGTTCAGGAAAGGAAGGGACGGGCGGTAACACAATGACATGGGTAAGGAGGGAAGGGAGGACAGGGAGGGAGGGTTGCAAGGTGAGAACGATTCACACTACAAACGACATTAGAGACCCTCCCTGCAGAGAGCGAAGGAAATTGCCCAGAATGAAGATGGACCGGGGAGGAGGGATGGGTAAGGTGCTGACGGTGGCTGCACAATGCAGGGGGAGTCTTGGCCACAGATCAGTCAGCGAGGAGGAGGAGGAGGACGGGTGTTGGACAGGACACGAGAGAGAGCACGGGTGGGAGACGGGTAAAAAAAAGAAAAATGCAGGAAGAGAGAGACACGGGAGAAGGAGAGACAGATGGATCGAGGTGTGAGGGAGGCGGCAGGATATCGACAGGGGAGGAATTGTGTTTCAGGAGCTCACTGCCAGAAATATGTTTCCATCATGCAGATAGGTAGAGTGGAAGAAAGAGACAGAGAGAGAGACAGAGAGGGAGAGGCGAGCAGCATGGTGCTATGTATTGCAAGACTAGCAGGAGGGTTAGGAAAGGGTTAGAGAGTCAACTATAAATAGTAAGACCCCCAAGGTAATGATTTTCTGTGGGTTTTAGTGCACGGCGTTACGTGCAAAACAGGGAGGCGGTGTGTGAGTTTGTGTGTGAGGTCAGCCGAAGTGCCTCCGAATATGACGGTCAAATAAAAGAGAAACAAGCACAGCACAGTGTCTCTGGCATTATTTTTGTATAGTTATCTACAGCAAACCATGCACTGCTGAATGCGTTTCCTTATAATGTGCACCGGCGCTGACATTAATGGTATTGAAAATCTCATTCAGGCTTTGATTTCAAAGGCGCGGCAGACACGGGAACCATATCTCGAAAAGTAGGGGATGTAGTATAAGCCATATCTCTGTGTCACACACTTACAAAGTCTATCGCTCGATTCTTTTTTTTTTTTTAATGAATCCCAACGTTGTTTACTTAGCTGTTATTGCTTCCTCGTGCAGCTCTCAGAGGGACAGACTGCAGCGAGCATCGGGGGTGCACTCCTGTGCCGAGGACTCCTTTTTAGCATCGGTTTTCAAGCCAGTGTTACCTATCTGTTTAATTAGCAAACATCATGCCAACTTGATTTTTACAGATTTACAGAGGGCTGCAAGTGAAAGCCAAATCTGCTGGGGGTACCAGGCGAACACAGCAAGCAAGATCAAAAACGGCAACAAAAACACAGCCTCGGCCCTCTCCTCCTTTTTTAAATGAACAAATCTCCAGAGTGGGTGAGCTGCGAGTACACAGCATTACAATATGTTCTTCCCACCCATGCTGATATTTTGCCAATAGTCATATTACGCTTCAACAAAGCAAGACTATGACAAATAAGATTTAAGTGTTTCTACTCACAGTTCTCTCACTTCAAGGAAAGCTTATTCATATTTTGTCTACCACATGCTTTTTTAAAATTTAACAGCAGCTAAACATATGACTCATTTGGAATGCAATTTAGTATTTGTCGTAATATCTTCTAAAACTTTATTGACATATTCCTGAGAAAAACAGAATACATTTCTGGTGTATTATGTTTTGATGTCTGAGAAATCAGCATGATGTAGCAAACATGCAAACAACGAAGTAAACTGGAGCTAACTCTTGTTTTACCAGCACAGGGAGACAAAAATAGAATACTACTCTTGAATGTATGCAGCGTATGGAAAAAGATATGAAGGTTTGATGAAAAATTCAGTCAAATTATTTTATACATTTTAGTTTTTATATAATCTAAACATAAATTTCAACATTTTTTGATCTGGGTTTCAACCAAGCGGCAACCTCTGTCTGAAGTGAAGCCAATGTGGAAGTGCCAAAAACTGCAGTTCCTCGGATGGCCACTTGAGGCTGGTTACAGAATCTTTTGACGAAGTTGATATCTATTATCAATCGTATACCAACGTAGTGTAGTAACTTTCAACTGTATAGCATGTGAATTTTGTGTACACAAGAACTGGATGTTTAGGCTACTAGATTTCAAGTTTTGTATGCTATTTCATTGCTAAACTTACTTCTGATGGCAAGAAATCAACTGTGTGCATTTTAAATATTGACATTTTGTGAAAATTTATGGCGAATTGAAAATGTGGTCCAACATTTAAGAGTTAGAGTTAAGAAGGTGAATAAGCGAATAAGCATGGGCAGGGCTAGCTAGTAAGTTAACTGGGCAATGACTTCAGCAACATTTCTATCATACTGTATAATATTTATTCTGTTTAGCTAAGTGCTTAAACCTAAGAAGAGAAGAAGTTTTCCTCCTCCTGACTTTACTCACTGGTAGTCATGTCCTCAGCTCAGCAGTGTCTTAAAATATATAGACGGTAGCTGCTAACATTGTTACTTAATTCTTTGTGCTTTTCCAAAAGCAACTCCTCCTTTTTCTTTATTTTGTCTTAGAATAATACATTGAGTGGAAGAGGTAATGTTGATTTACATTTCTAATAATTAATTCTAATTAATTAGCTCGGATGTAACGTGATTAGTCTCGCATAGTCAGGCCTAATGTATCTCTACAGCACTGTGTCAGCATAAGAAGATGTATGGCTTGAATATACTTCAGTGTGAACACTCAGCACACTTAATTATTCATTTAGGAGGCAGTGTACTGTACATACAGAGTACGTGCCGGCCTGTGCCTTTAAATCTGCACTAATTTCTTTTTTTTGTACACTTGGCAGCAGTGCAACAAGTGCTAATATGAGCGTGTTAGCTAACAATTGCCTACTAAGACATGGAGGAGACACGGAGAAACATTTGCATTTGTTTTGAGTTGTGTTTCTGGCAACCTGGTGAATGTACTGTTCTTTTCTGTACCAACCTCGGAGGAAATATCCTTCTCTTTCTGCTAAATGCTCCACAGTGTTCACCAGCTAGATGCTAACAGCTACTGTATACCCAAACATCAAAGCTGCATTGCATAAAAACCAAAACAGTGAGCTTAAAGATGCAAAAGCGTTACACAGAGAGGTGCCCTGGTAGCTCACCTGATAGAGTGTGCACACATTGTACTAAGGCTGAGCCCTTGCCACAGCCGTCTGGGTTCAGTTCCAGTCCTTTGCTGTCACTTTCGAAAAATAAAGGCATAAAAAGCTTTGGATAGAGCTGAGGCCAACTGCAGAGTCAGGCTACATCTCTGTGGATTCATCACTACAAGCAGCCCTTTTCCATTGCAAGCTATTGTTAATAGGAAAAAGAAAATATTGATTAGTGCAGCTTTAAGGAGCACCACAAACCCAAAAAATATTAGTTTCCTGGGGAGCTAATTTTCTACATCTGAATAAATATGTGTCTCCGCTGGCTAAAGTCACCTTGTTTCTTTTTTGATTAAGTAAAGTTGGCCGGGAAATCATTATCAGCAGCCAATAACGTAACACCATTGGTGTGTAGCGCTAAAATGTTATGGGTACATCTAAAAATCAGTAGCTCAAAAAGGTCAGTGTCAAGGTCAGTTATTCCATGTTTTGTATTTTGCCACCAGAGGTCACGGAGAATGATCCCATAAATCGGTTGAGTGCTTTATTGGCTGCAGTAGGACAGGAGCTCCTTCAACGCCGCTTAGATGCTGAACTGTACAAAATATTTGGAAGATTTCCTATTTTCATAAAGCACGGAGATAAAGGTGAATTAATGGTGTTGTTGTGTCATCACCCAAGGGTTTAAATTGCTTCCTAGTCTTTGGAAATCACGATTTGTTTAAATTTTGGTCTGTTGATCACGGTATCATCTTTTCTAAATCTCATTATGGACCAAAAGTCTTCAAATATGAACTCACAACAGCTGAGAAAAGATTAAAATATGCCTGGCTAAGCCGTGAGAATGTCATTTTCAAAGGCAGTATGGGTTGTGAGGTTTGAGAAACCATGTGCAATTTAGCATGAAGACAATTTCATACTTCCAGCTACATTTCTCTTTGCCAGCCTAGAGAGGTTGGCTGAAAAGCTTTTGGCACATTCTGTTTCTAATGTGTTCACAGGCACAAATGGTTAGTGGGAAAACAATTCTGGCAAACTTATCTGTCAGATTGCTTGTCATCCTCCCTTTTTTTTTCTATTTTTCCACCATGTATTTGCGTCATTGTGAATGTTTCTGTCCTCTCCCTTCTTCTCTCTTCATACATTTCACCATCCTGCAGTCACACTTCATGCAGTTATCAGGTGTGCAAGCTCCTTTAACAGGCTCCGCTCAAGCATTCACATCAAGTTCAAAACCATCAAAAGGAGTTCCTTATTGAGGGCAGCACACTTATATTCCTTCATGAACATCTGCGTATATCTCCAAAATATATCTTGAACCTTCTTCCAAAGAGGCAACACACTGGTATGAATTCTAACGGCTTTTAAATGTTTGTGACATCTTTGGTAATTGCATTTCCCAGAGATCAATCAAGCAATCAAACTGTGTGGCCAAGACTAAACCATCTTTTCCCCAGCATTTTGAGAAATTTGAATTTGTGTCTGTTTTTGTTCAGTCACAGCGGTGACTGTTGGCGCTCGTGCCAACTACCCAATTCTTGCTCAGTGGCTTGGGCGTCTTGCAGATAACTTCCTGTGCAACAGACTTTATTTCCTCTTTACATATCAAATAATTCTGCACTTCTTGTTGTTGGATGCTTGACCTTTTTAAAAGACCTGTTAGCTTAAAACCCACGCATCTAAACACTGATTGCTACAGCTCTTTTACCCTATAGCCTATGATGCTGCTAACTGTCATTCAGTTTGTTTATATGTTCATAGTTCTTAGTATTAAAAGCAGCTAAAGGCAAACCTTGATTGTAAAAATGTGTTTCTCTGATCCACTTTGGTTTTAAAGTTTCACCTCTTGACGTGGAAGTGCTGTGTTACAGCTGTAGCCACACCCATCCGTGATGTCACAGTGTACCGTGGCACCCTGGAGTACAGATCTACATCACAAAAAACAAGATTTTCAGCTGTTGCCCTTTAAACCAATTACATAATGCCTGCCCAGTTCAACCAATAAGACACATTCAGAAACTTTTATACATTATTGTGGGAAATATAAGATCTTATATTAAAGAAGCAGTGTGTAGACTTTGGTGCGATCTAGCATTGTAGTTGCTGATTGCAACCCCCTCACCTTATCCCCCCTATTTTGAAAGAGAAACCATAAAAGGTCCTATGAAGAGCCAGTGTTTAGCTTCTTGACTACTGTAGATGGTGTCTGTAGATAGAAAAGTCTCATTCTAAGATAACAAAAACATAACAATTATTAATTATTTTAATGCGATTATACACTAATGAAAACAGACCTAGGCATATCATATTCCATTTCAACCATAACCTGAATGTAGAGCTCCCTAAATCTGACACACCGGACCTTTAAAACTTGGACTTGTGATATTTTAGGATAATAGTTAAGAAAAGCTCCAACTACTAAACTATATTCCAACAAACTCTACCTCATGTCAGCATTCTTTTTTGTATTTGTGTTCAAATATTGCACCTAAAAATGATAAATTGTTCATGTGATTCTTAAAATGCTGCTTTTTTTGTGTGTGTGTGTGGCCACAGCAGCACAAGAAGACATTATTCGAGGATCTGAAATGAAACCTGACAACCAGTCAGAGTGTCGGGCTGTCTGGCCAGAGGGCCCTCACACCCTGCTGAGCTCAGTGAACGGACAATTGAACATAGAGCTTGCTTGTCCTCACACTTTGTACTCACACATAAACACACACACACACACACACGCATACACTCACAGACTAGGCAGAAGAAAGATTGCTGTACAAACCCAGGGGCGAGTGTGTAGACGGCGTGGACGCATCAAAGGTTTCGTTCTAAACTTCTCTTAATCCGTTTTTAGATACCCAAAGTGCATTCATCAGGGTTAAAAGTACATACGCTTTAGTTATAGTCACAATTTTGAATGCCTCACCGGAACCTCATCATGTACCAATAATATACACACACACACCTGGCTGGTTACAGCAGCTCCTCTCTCCTCCTACTCAACAAGATGAGTCAACCATAGATTTGTGTTCTGCAGTCTAGAAATACCTCATTGCTGATGGGATTTTCTCCTCTATATTAGTGTTTTTATATGATACTTGAGAGAATGCATCCAAAAATAGCGACACTTGTTTGTATATTTCGTGTAAAGCGCAGCGAATTTATTCATTTGCCTGTATTTTGCTTAACAAATAGGTTTGCGCTGACGCGTCTTGACAAGTGTGTCTTGCCGCATGAAAAGTTGGGGACTGTCTTGCCTTCGTCCAACAGCTTCCCCCACAAAGCAGGATCTCCGAGCTGTCAGAAGGATAACAGCGCGAGGAAGGTCACGCTTTATAATGTTACCTGTCAGCCAGCCAATACAGCATCGCCCCGGAAGAAATTTAATTAGCTTGAAACGGCGGGGGGAAGAGAGGCGACATTAAAGGAATTGAACGATAACCAGCTTTTAATCCCGTCCTGGCGAGAGAATAGAAGAAAAGAGGAAAAATCGTTCTCTATCGAGCAGTCGTGACTTTGATGGAGGTGGAATTCTTTTAAGGTGATATGTGGCGTAATTAGTAATGCGCATGTGTTTACAAGATAAATAAACCGCCCTCACTTGCTTTGATGTGTTGTGGAACCATCCTTAGAAATCACACACACTCGGCTCGCTGAGACAGCTATTTTCAACATGTCCTATAAGAGCCTGGCAGGAAAAGCTTTTAGCGTTGCTCCAGCAGAGTGGGATGCAATCTGTGTTTTTAAGACTCTTGTATGACCCAATCAATGTAAAAGGAGTCTTGGGTAGGTTTTTCAACAGTGACAAAAACACTGGAGGTCATTTATTTTTTTGGCATTTTCAAGCTTTATTGCATAGAGACAGCTGAAGAGTGACAGGAATGTGGAGAGAGAGAGAGAGAGATGGGGAATGACATGCAGCAAAGAGCAGCAGGTTGGATTCGAACCCTGGGCCGCTTCGGCAAGGACTGAGCCTTCGTACGTGGGGCGGTTGCTCTATCAACTCAGCTAACCGACACCCCCCTGGAGGTCATTTATTGTCTCTTGCAGCATTCGACAGAGGTTCGTTGATGTATGGCACTTAACTGCAGCATGCTGCCATTGTAATTGAGGGGGACGGTACATCCACCGAGAGGCCTGGGTTTGAAGGCTGTGACAGCGAGCACTCACTCTGTCTGATTTCAGATTCTTGCTCACTCCAATGTCCACGTCTTGTGCTACGGCGGACCCTGACCTTTCAGCACAGAATGAGCTGATTATATGATTATATGACATGTCCTTTTCTGTCGGGAACAGCTTCTAGCAGTTGTCCTTGAGAGAAGCAATCGCATTGCACTCCAAATGAAAGCTGTTTGGTAAGGCGTTCAAGTCTTGACCAGCTGCATTTCATATTGTATCGTAATAATGCTGCTTAGTTAATAAAATGGCTTAGAAAACTTCAATTAATAGCATTAACGTTCAAAGGAGACTCTCCCAGAAATACATATTTTTCCTCTTACCTGTCATGCTTTTTATCCACCTAGATTGGTTTGGTGTGAGTTGTCATAGAGATGTCTGCCTTCTCTCAAATCTAATGGGACTAGAAATGCACTCTTGTGGTGCTCAAAGTTCCAGCAACCAACTGCATGACATTGCAAATATTTTAAATTCCCTGTAAAGTAAATTTGTCAGTCATAATCAGGTAAAAATGAGCAGTGTTCTCAGCTCCAGGACTGTGGGGGCGTGTCTGCTAAAGGTGTTGAAGCCACGCCCACTCGCGGGAGCAATCAAGCAGCAATTTTTAAGCGACTTCAGCGAGTTCAGAAAATGACATGACTAACTTTAAAACACTCTTAGCGAGATGAATTAATCTCTGTCTCTCTGCTATGCTCAGGGTGGCCTCAGCGTGTCATCGAGCTACCTTTTTTGTCATCTTGTCACATGTTTTCAGCAACTGTTTTCCAATATATTTAATGTATTTTGAAATAAATCTCATTACACAGACTTTAAATACATCCTTCTGTGCCTTTGTATGTTTGGCAGATGTAGTTCCGTAGAAAGAAAACTGCCCACAACAAGGTCTGTGGATTATCCTGAGCAAGCGGGTCATGATTTCGGGATATATTTTTGGTGCTTTGAGCACCACGAGATGAGTGCCATGTACTGTCATTACAGTCGTGAGAAGGCAGACATCGCTGCAGTCGTTATTTTTAAATCTGTGAATCACGCACCAAACAAATTTAGATGGATAAAGAGCACATAGGTAAGAGGAAAAATATGAATTTTGTGGTGAAGTGTCCCTCTTTAATAACCCATCTTCCTTGTGTTATCAGCAGTTGTACTTTTCTCGTAGAGGTCAAACACATTGATTACACCGGTGGAAGTTTGTACAGACTATGAGATGTTACAAAAAATATTGTTTTTCATTTTTCAGCTGCTGCACCCGACCTGTCAGTGAAGTCATTTCGATGAGTGATTATAGAGACAGATTTTATTAAGCACATCTTGAGTTTAAGATTATAATTATGATAATATTGACCTTGTATTAGTCTAGACCTTCCGTGTCATGAAGCTCCATCAGACAGGAGTTGTGGGAAAAAAAGCAGGCGCCGGTCTCATCGGTTTAAATCATAAAGTGAGATTGCCTCACAAAACATTGGTCCCTGTAGTGTAGTTGTTTGACCAACATTAACCAATAAACTAAACCAATAACTTAGTTAGTTAGTATAGGTAGATACAGATAGTATAGATATATAAAGCTACAGTAATCAAATTATTGGTAGCTTAAGTCAGATAAACTTTAAAAACAAGCTAACAGATAAGCTCACTGCAGACATTCAGACTGGCAGGAAAAGCACAGGTGTAAAGTCTCAGGAAGCAGCAGCATCATTGAGACAGCAAAGCCAGGGAAACTCATCAGCTACACCTGTGCTTTTTCTGCTGTGACTGATCAGAATCCTTGCTGTTGCTGTTGTTGATATATTGCCTCCCTAACAGCTAGCATATATATTGAGGAACATAAGCATTTTTTGAGTTAAAAGTCAAATTTTAGCTCTGGTTTTGGCCTTCATCAAGACCTGAGACAAAATATCTGCATCTTTAGCTAGCTAGATATTTGATTGATTCCTTGATTCAGTTTGGCTAACACTTGGCTGATACCCACAAAAACACATCACATTCCAGTCAGCCTCTCTAATCAGCCTTTATGTGTTTAGTGCTAATCAGCAAAGGTTAGCATGCTAGCACACTAAACTAAGGCAGTCAGCATTCAGAGTTTAACATTTAGAGCAAAGCACAACTGTGGCTAGCTTCAGAGGGCTTCTAGCATGTAGCTGCAGACTCTTGAACGCTGTGTGAACATTGTCAATAGACCTTTTTCCGAGTAATAACTACTTGACATGAAATAGTGGGATCAATGCAGGTGTTTCCAATGGCAACACCTGTGTTTACCTACTATTTCATGTCAAAATGGCTGCCGTGAAAAAGGTCCATTATGGCAAAATATAATGTTGAATGAGTGTGGAACACTGGACACTTCAGGACTGGACGCCCTCAGTTGTGACAGCATTGTGAAAATGGCAGCTGAAGTGGTTGCAGTGAATACAACAACATATAAATATGAGCTGTACATATGTTCTATATTTATATTTTGGCAGTCAAATGTTGGCACTAATGCTCCGCATGGTTGAAATTCGCAGAAGCGCTAAAATGTTGCAATCAACATTTACGGTGAGTGCACATTGGCAGTACTAGAACTGAGACAATACTACCCTGACGAAAGTAGCGCACCATGCCAGGAAGTACATAGTGTACTATGTAGAAATATCCAAAATGAAACAGATGCTACCTAGTCGCTAGCTTGTCTGCCTTTTGTTTTCTAGATAAATAGTGTGCAGTGGATTAATCAGCACTTGTGTGCAGGAAGCAGCTGTTTAAGAGAGTTGGTGAGAGAGGATCAGTCTCAGCTATACAGTTAAGGTGTGTAATGTCCAACCAAAAGAAACTACAGGAGGCAAAACATCATTTCTTTTCTGCTCTTTTATTACCGTCAATATCCACAAGCAGTACCTCTACACCAGTGTTCTTGCTTGTAAAACACACCACTTCCAGTGTACCAGAGGGCTTTTCACCAATACAGTCAATGTAAAAGCTGTAATAAACTGAATATATGTTAAACCACTCTTCCCAGCCATTGATTTCTATGATTACCTCAGAGATCATTATTGTGTGAATGAAATACAATCTGTCTCATAAACAAATGAGTAATCGCTCTGTCTAGAGAAAGCCGGTCTCCCTCGTGGGATATCAACTTGCCCTGTATAACTTTTAATATTCTAGTGAACATGTGAGCTCGGTGCAGTTGACTGACGTCAGATAACATAATTTCTGATGTTCACACTCTCAAACACTTTCCTCTCTCTGATCCCACACTTTTGAAATTTGTTTTTAAGTATAGCGGTTCATGGTTTATTAATTAAATTATGGGGGAAGAGCAATGCTGCTAATTTGAGTACTACACAACTCACATCACACACCCAGCCTCTCTCTCTGCCTCTCGCTATCAGAAGAAGCAGAACGTACTTCTGCGTTTTCCTGTTTTCTTTTTTTTTGTGTGTGTGTAGCCATTCAGGGCGACTCTTCGAAAATATTCCCTCTGAAGCACTTAGGCTAATTAGAGATCATTTATTCCCAGAACTAATCAGTCCAAGTGTTTTTGTGTCTTCTAAAATAATAACATGAGAGAAGGCTGTTGCGCTAAGTGTGGGTTCAACAGCCCACGCTGCTTACTAAATTTGACTTCCATGTTGCGTTTTGTGTGTGGGGTTGCTGTTATGCAAACCGTAGCCTAATTTGATTAGCGGCTAGAATATAATTACTTAGCAAAAGAAAGCACATTGTAGGATTCCTCTGATGATATATCTTAATAAATGTTATCTCGTGTTAAAAAGACAGAGATTGTTTAGGTAGCGTTTTGCTTCTCTCCCAATCTGGGAGCAAGAAATTACTTAATATAGTTAAATCCTGCACAGTCCTGATTGGATACAGTCAGGAGTTGGAGGCGAGCAAGCTGATTTCAGAATTTAGGGTTTTAATCAGCGTTAACAAATCAATCTGAACTGCATATTCATGTTGCGAGTAGGGGGTAACAAAACTATGATTTCTATCTACAAAAATATCTGTATTCACACACTGGGAGTGTGCGGGGGCTTTAAAATTGTCTAGATTGCTTCATTTCCTGTGTTAAATTGTTTTCTTCTTCTTCATGTGATATAGTTAGCTGTTTACTAAAAACGCAAAACAACACATTATTCATCACACTAATAATAAAACACAGTTTTTTTTTTCTAACCCTGAAAGTAACTCAGTGTAAATAAAAATGGTTAAGATGGTCCAGGTGGAAATACAATAGGAGGTTTTTAAAGAGGAAAGTCTGAATTGCACCTGATGTAATCTTAGATGACGCTATTGTCTGACGGTGTAGCCAGCGGATATCTGGGAAAACGGATAACAGATATCTGAATCAAGACTTCCTCTGCAGTCCGATTAGCAACTGATATGCCAGAACGACGAGAAAGACACATCTACCATCACATCTACTAATCTCTTTATCTGCATATGATCGCAGATAACTTTAAAACGGCAAATAAAAATTGAATTTATCAATGGACGATAGCCGATGGGTTCCAAGATTGCTTCACAGGTAATGCTTCCTGTCCACTGACAATATAAAGAATGGATGGTGTATGTGTGACGTCACCCACAGGTTTCTAATGAGTCTGAGGCTGTGGCCACCACCGTGCTGGTAGTCCTGCCTTTTCCACCTCCCGTCTAATCTAAAAATGGGCAAGCAGCATACCTAGATAGGCCGAATGACGCCTGGGTGCTCAGACTAGCCATCTGTAACATCACCCAACTGTCAATCAACATGGCTCCACTGTTAATTAATAACTTTAAGCCTTAATATAATTTGAACAGATGAGTTAAACATAAATTCAGACTCAGTGCATGAGTCATGTCAGAACGGGGACATTAGCTACAGAGACCAAAACTGTTTTTTGTACCGGGCTGTAAACATGTTTCTGCTGTGAAGTTGGACATTTTAACATGGGGACTTATGGAGAATGACTTGTTCTGTAACCAGCCTCAAGTGGCCATTTAAGGAACTGCAGTTTTTGGCACCTCTGCACTGGTTTCATTTCACAGCCTCAGAGGTTGCCGCATGCTCTTTTGCTCCCCACACAGACTGCTGCAACCAAAGCACACTCAGACATGATTAGTCAATACTTCCAATGACAAAATCTTGGCAGATTAATATGCAGATATCTGTTCATAGAGGTTCGTTTGATGTTTAAATACTGAAGGTATAGTATATAAGTAAATGTATTCAGTTACATTCCACCACAAAACTTTTCTTCTGGGACTTCAGGGAGTCATAGATCATGCTGAGACTCTGGTTGGCTGTCATGTGTCCGTTTTGAATATTTTATCATGCTTATATTTAAACTGCTACTGTGGTGAAAGGTGGAAACACATAACACACACACACACACAATTGTCTGGTGGCAAATAGTGTGCAAATGAAATTCACATTACTGTAGGTCACTGAATTCATTTCTGAAATGGCAATTGGTATAATCTCTCAAGGGACTTGTTGTGAGTAGTTGGCCACATTTACCCAGTTACCCTTACACCCCAATGTAGATTAAGAAATACATTTACCCACTATCAACCCATCAACTCCAACCCATTTGTTCCCCTCGGACAACACAGATTGAACTGTTTTTGTCTGTAGTTAATTTTAATCGGGATGCGGCTGGCTGTGAAAACTGCATCAGAGGACGGTGGCCAAAAGCTTTTCCTGGAGAACAAACATCCTCCCTCTTATCTCGTCTTTTTTTTTTTTTGTTTTATGAAATCCTCTCTTCTGGGCTCATTAAGAGAGAATGCTTTTTTTTTTTTCAGAGCCTTATCCGCTGTGATCTGAACCAGAGAACTCAGTCATGCAATTCAAAGTCAACCTTGATCTGCAGGCAAGCTCTGCGTTAAAAAAAAAAATAAAAAAAAATTGAGAAGTTTGGCCAAAAATTAAGCATTCTGCGGCACGCCGAAGGGCTTCAAACCCACTCTGTTTTCGAACTTTAATATTTATAGAGAGCAAAAAGTCAGTACATTGAAACAAGGCTTTAGGTTCTCCGCGAAGAAGAGTTCGGTCTAATTTAATGCGTTTAATACTGGTGACACAACTACTGCTGCTGTTATAAAAAGACTACTCGCAGTTCAATCTCTCTACAGTGAAGTATCAGCACCGCATCACAACTCTAACCATTGCTCTTCAGAGCTAAATTGACTCCAGCTTTCTCTCTCTCTCTCTCTCTCTCTCTCAGAATGACCTTGCAAAGACGACTCTCCTCTTTAACCCAGAGCCGTTGTAGCTTGCTCAGCTCCGTCTCCTCTCACACCTTGTCCCTATTGTTGCTGATCTTATCGTTCAGCCTATCGGAGGACTAATGACCCCGCCAATCGTTGCTGACCTGTCGGGGGAAGTGCAGCTGCCAAAGAGAAGGGAGGAGAGTCCATTAAAAGATTAATGTAAGGAAGTGGACACTGTCCTCCCGGACCTGTGGAGCACTACAGCAGGAATGGGGAATTTGATTTATCGCCGTCCCCCCTCCTCACATGCTGAACAGGCAGAGAGGGATGTGCGGGGTGAAATGGCTTGCTTTGTCAAGAACAACTGACTGCGGGAGTGTTTGTTTTAGATTAAAAGAATCACGCCACGATGCCAATTTAGAATCGTAGTCTGTGTGCAGATTTAAAGGTTAAAGATTTCACGGGGAATAATGTGAATATTTCCTTTGCAGCCTGGCGTTACTCAGCAGAAACTTTGCTTTAGAGCAAAGTCAACACCGGGGTCTGACAGGCCAATTAACCCATGTTTTAAAGAGAACACACCGCCCTATTTATCATTCAACATGACGCAATTAAGCATTCTGTTACTTTGGCAACCGTTTTTAATATTTATTTGATCAAAGCATAGAGTGGCATGAGCCTGCCTTCATTACTCATGCGTACGGCATAATGTTGGCATTTGTGCAGGGGTGGGGGGGGAGAAAGTTTCCTATTATATGCTTTTAGTAAAGATTTTCTGTCAAGCTTGAAGAGCCTTGTTTCCCTGACTCCTTTAGCGAGGCCCTGAACTTTTCTAATGGGTACAAACAACGACTTCTCTTGCACCGCATGGGTACTGATGGAGACGGCTTACTGCTGAGAGAGAGACAGAGGGAGGGAAATTATTCCTCACTTTTGATTGTCAGGTTAGCTCTCTGTGTTGCTGACATCCGGTCTTAAGTCTGGGTTGTACCTCGGGATGCATTCCTTGATTGTTTGCTTGAACTACAGGCCTGTGTTGTGCAAAACGACAGGAAATATACCTGTTGTATTGTAAACTTATGCATATATGACATACCTACACGTACAGACTCTAGTAGAGGCAAGAAAAGCTGTGTTGGACATCAGAAATGTGTCAGTTAAATCACTTCCAAGTACCAGCCTCTGAAGGTTGAGTGAGGCTAATCCACTTCACATCCCTCCTCCCTTCTTGGAGGTTCTCCACCTCCAGTTGATCGCATCCAGGTTAAATGTTAATTGGACGAAATCCCAGACCTCCTTTCTCCTGATGGTTGCACTTGTCATTTTCTTTCTCTCTCTCTCTCTCTCTCTCTCTCTTTCTCTTTCTCTCGAGCCGCCGCTGCAATCGTTACACATGCTGTAGAGTTTGAGGAGAGATGGATGTGGATGATTTTCGCAAACACAGCTTGGCTAACTCTGTGAATGCACGCTGTCCACATTCTTCACCGGATCATAATGGCCTTTCTAACAATTTGCAGTATTTGCACCATTAGCCAGTGATGACTTTGCATCTTACCCTGACTGAGACGAACAAGGTTGTCAGATGTCAAATGACAATAAATGGCCGACTGAAGCTAAGTGTTCCCGGACCTGGTACCTGTTAGACTATTATATGAAACTCTGTTTTGTAAGGTTTACAGAACCAGAGTGATTCTTGTGAGTAACCGGCCTGCATATCAAAATACAATGCTTCGCTGCTGACCATTTAACAGCAGCATTTAGTCTGCAGTAACCGATTCTGTCGGCGACTCTGGAAACAAGCTGTAAACACAACAGTGACATATTATCACATTTTAATTTGATACTGGGAACTTGCTAGCAAATATTTGCGAATTTACACATCCAGCAGACTCACATTCATTCAGCTGGAGTCTTGTCTGGCCACCAGATGGATGTTAGTCTTATCTTCACTTCATAATTACTCCTAGAGATATATCTGGCTCGATAGCTGCCCAGCTAGTTGCTAACTTTGTCTGTGCACCATTTGGTGCTGGGTATCTAACGTATTGTGGGTTTATCAGAACTTTTTTAGGCTGTTCTGGAAACAGTGCTGCTGAGTGCAGTGAGACTGAACCAAAACAGTTGCCATGAAGCTCCAAAATTCAGGATAAAGTGCCTGCACTGACAAGGGACAATGTTTTACCTCAATTTAGAATATCTAGCATTCCCATTTGAAATGAACTTGTTAGTTCAGACATTCCTTAATACAGTACGCATCACTGCATCTGTTAATGATCATAGCTACCTGAACAAAATTGGGATTAAAGGTAGAACTGAGTGATCATTCTTAATGTCATTTGCTGGTGTAGCTTGAGCATTTCAATTATAAAAAATTGTGGTAGTAACATCTGAGGGAATATAATTATTTCATATTAGGTGAGTCAAGTGGAAAGATGAGCCTCAACCCTTTAAGAGACCTAATTTGTGTATGTTTAAATTATCAATCAGTGTGATGATTGTAATATAACCACTAATTATATTACAATTATTATACTACAATTTTTCAATTACAATAACACAACCAAAAGACCCAGATGATATGCAGTTTCATATCACAGAAGGTGTGGCAGGTTATAACTGATGGAAAGCAACATAAATAATTTTGATTACTTTCATTTTGTCTGGCCCTGGAGAGACAGCCTTCACATACAGTAATATTCAAAAGGAGACAGAGGGGTCAACTCATTAAACAAAAATGAAAAACACCAGCGCAAATGTCACTTTGTTCTATTTCATCTCAAACATGCCGACAGACTGCACAGCCATCACCTCAGGGATGAAGTCACAGTGTCAGGGAAAATATACAAGAACAGAAAATAAGTGGATTGTTTCAGGTAGTGTTTAGGATTTGTAGTTCTTTGCACCAACTGGTGGATCCTCCCAGTTGCATAAGGAGTTTGTTTTCTTGCATAACTTCCTCAGAGCTTTGTTCGTTGGTCTTTTAGAGATCTTTTTTTTTAAACCATCCAGCCACAAAAGAATGACAGCAGAAAAGAGTGTCCATCATAATGCAATTTGATCACCTAAAAATCTGATCTCTGAAATAGATCTTAAAAAATCAAGTCAAAATGACAGAAATAACTCTGATTCCCATTTGTCACAATTTGAAGTGTTACTCCACCCAAAATTCATTTTTTTTTTAGTATAAAGTGTCAAAAGACTGATTAAATACATATATACTGAAGTTTCTGAGGTTGTTTTTGATAATTTGCTCTGTAAGATCATGTCACTCCTTGGATACTGTTTTATGTCTACACTGTGTTGGGGTTTGTGAACTTTTAAAGGGACACTTCAGCAATTTAGCATTGCACTATAATTGAATTAGGGGACTCAAAATAGACAGATTTAAAAAGGAGTGGTTGAAATCAAAGCTGCAGTGGCTCAGATATTCTGACCTGAAGTCTCTAATATGGCTAAAGTTTTAAAGACCAATACAATTCCTCTAATGCAAGGCATCTTTTGTTATACCCTCTTTACCTTTTTAAGTGGCAATGTCTTTCAACCTTCACAGTCCAAGTTCTAACAGAATTTTTTTTACTAAAAGAAATTGAAGTCCAATCTGAGGTGATTTCCCTGATGACATTTCAGAAAGCTCTCTTTAGAGCCACAGAGAACATATACCACTGTCTTCGTAGGATGAATGGCAATATTTAGGACAATTGGACTGATATTGTAAAATCAGTGAAGTGCCCATTTAAAAAGCTAAAAAAGCATTTTTAAGTCTTTAAGCAATATTTGAAACACGAAGAAATGAAAACATTTCTGCTGTAACACCTTAGAGTGTAGAGTGTAGATTTTTACCCCAAGTTTCTAGAAAATTGATTAGCAGAGGCAAAGATATCACTAACACTAGATCCTACAATTCCCATAATGCAACTCCATCATGTCTTTTGTTATTACATCATCAGAGTATTTATCGTAGTCTTTAGAAAGCCATCCGTAGAGCACATACACAACTGTTGACAAATGATGTTGACAGGTAGAATCGGTGCACCTTTTAAGATTTAAAAACCTTTAAGATTTTAAAGAGTCCTTAAATTTATGGCCACATATGACCACTTACTGAGGAAAACAAATGGTTGGGCGGACAGAAAGTTGGGTGCGAGCACAGAAGGGTGGCCAGTTAAAAGGAGGAGTGCACAGAAAGTAAAAAAAAAAAATAATAAAAAAAAAGACAAGGGGTCAAAGATTCAGCCGTTCTGGAGTGTGGTCAAGAGCACTAAAAGCTTTATGCTTTAACAGGATTGTTAGGCAAGAAACCTCAAGCCTCACTGGCTCATGTTGCTTAGAGCATAATGATTGGTTGGTGGGGTATTTTATATGCGGCATGGGTAATTAAATCGGTGGATACTGTTCTGGAATCGATCGACACCCGGCGACGGAGTATTACCACTCCGTGTGTGTGTATGTGTGTGTGTGTCCATACAAGTGTGTAGGGGACAAAGTGAGAATCGGGGAGAGAGGAAACATGGGAGGCGGGAAGCGAAGGACAGTGTGGGCAGCAGAAAATTGCTAAAGCTAAATTTTTATTATGACAGATGAGATGGGTTATTGGAATCCAGGCAAGCCTCTTTGACTGTAGATGCCATTACAGGACACGGCTGCTTTAAATCTGGGTCACCTATCGACTTAACCTCACATTGGGCATCAGCAAGGCCTCATTGCTGTGTAATTATGCCTGGAATAAATAGGGCACTTGGCTTGTGGCACTACACCACATAGCGGCTAGTATAATGGACAGTGTGGAATTCATTTGTTCTCCTCTGTTCTCTCCTAATCCCTCCTCTCAACCTCTATTAACTCTCTACATTTTTCATTCCCTCTTCTGAGCCCCCTTCTACCCTTTTGGTTTTCAAGCCATCATTGTTTCTGTCCTTTTTTTGTGTCCCGCTTTATCTTATTCCCTGTTGTCCTTGAGCAAAACGAAGGCGGAGGGGCTGGCGGTGCCGGGTGTCGTCACATGAGCCTCGGAAGAAATGCGCCATTTAAAAAAAAAAAAAGAGTTGTTTGCAAAACACTGCTCGGACTGTAACGCAGGGACAGATTAAATTAAAGGCAACCCGCACATTGCGAATTCAACCACCGCAGCCCAATTAGGGAGCATAGATATTCTCTCTCTCCACGCCGCGACCCGGAGCCTCCTTATCATCTAGTTTTGAAGATATTTTCGGTGGCCATTTGGCTCCATAATTCCTGCTTGCACCAGATCTGAGCGCAGCACATTATCGCCCGCAGAAACAGCGCTTCTGGCACTTTGGCCACACAGCGGCACAAAAACAAAAACCAAAAAAACACTAAAGGCCCCCTAAGCTAAAGGCAGGATGTGCTCATACTTGTGTGTGTGTGTGTGTGTGTGTGTGTGTGTGTGTGTGTGTGTGTGTGTGTGTGTGTGACTTTTTTTTCTCCTCCGTGTGTGTGTGTGTGTCTTGCTGTGAGGTGACCTGCTCAGTAATTGGTCCTAGAAGCTTTTACCTGGCGGCGTTGACTGGCCATGTCAGTGACTTTTTTTTTTATATGATTTCTTTTTCCACTCCTCCGAATGGCCTCATTGGCCATTTAGAGCTCATTACCAATACTTTTAAAAAACCATTTCAACTGTCATGAAAGGCAGAAAAAGAAAAAAGGGAGCACATTTTTTTTGTCATTAATTATACGCCAGACTTTTGTTAGTGGAAGTGTGCAAGCTATTTTCATGCACATCACAAAGAGAACAGACGCTTGGTCTTTTTTGCCTTCATTAGAATGAATTCAGTACAACTTGGCTTTTATTAAAAACAACAGGGGTTCCAGTCTCCGCTTCTGCCTTCATTGTTTTTAATCCTTGCTAATTAATTTGAAGAGGTCGTGATTAAAATAATGAAATTGTCGGCAAAGACATTGTCTTAAGCTTGTGTGAATTCAGTGCAGCTGTTTGAACAATACATATGAGGGATATTCAATAATTAAATACTTTTATGAGTCACTCTGAGAATGTCTTGTTCCAGAGCACATGTTTTGTAAAATGTTTGGTACAGTTGACTCCTATTTTCTCATTAAGGTGTGTTGGAGTGAGTTGGTCAGAAAATGTATTGTTTTTTACCTGCTTTATACTGGTAAGCAAGCTCATAACGTTTCAGTGTTGACCATAATAGCTCTACTTTATGCTTATTATTGGGGTCATACCGGGTGGTGATACTGGAGTGCATTATATTGACTAGGCTAGGTTACCCAAATGTCCGAACGGGCATGTCTTTTGCTCTTTTCGTCTCACTGTCCTAGCAGCAGTGACAGCAGCGCTATTGTCAACATGACAGCGTTACATTGCATCTGTGCTGAGGCCAGAAAAACAACAAAGGCAACTTCAGCACACAGATGTAGAATAATAAAAGGCTTAATATTCGTTATCATCATACTTCATCATGGTTGCATAGATGAAACAAATCTTTTTCAGAAGCTAAAGCAAATACAGCGTGGTGTAGGAGGTCACAAAGTACTGGCTGAAATACAATCCCAACAACTATGCGCCAGTTTGCTATCACATTTTTACATACGTTCATGGTCCCCAGAGGATGAATCGGAAGAATTTGTTGTTTGTTTGTGATTGCCTGATTTTTTTTTTCAGGTTCAGAGAGACAGCCATGCATCCATCCATCTTCCATAGCAGCTTATTCTTATTGGGGTCACAGGGGGCTCGAGCCAATAACGGTGAGAGGCGGGGCACAGGGGCTCTGGAGAAGTCACCAGTTCATCACAGTGCTGTCACAGAAAGACAGACTACCATTTATGCTCACATTCACACCTACAGGCAATTTGGAGTCATCAATTAACCTGCATGTGTTTGGACTGTGGGAGGAAGCTGGAGCACCCCGAGAGAACCGACGCAGACACGGGGAGAACTCCACACAGAGCCTGGAGGCGACAGTGCAAACGGTGCCCATCTTGACAATCATGAAATTAGGTTTTGAAAGTCTTGTTAAGATGAACTGCAACAACTTTGGTAATCCCTTCATTTCTTGACTATGACCACAATCTTTCCATAACCGTAGCCAAGCACTCAGTTTCCTAAAAATAACCAAACTACAACAACACACGTGGCAAATCAGAACATGCTCATATGAATCTTTTTTGTAGCAGTCATATCGGATATTTATCATGATAGATGACTCACATATAAAATGTTTTTTTTTCTTCATTGCAATTCATGGCCAGAGTTATATATATATAAAACACAATGTTCTTTCCGGTACCCTTTGAAGGATTCATCTGTATCAGGATCATTACTGTCCAGATTTCTATTCCAGCACTCTCCTCTCCTGCTCAGCGGGCCTGTTTTTTTTTTCTTTTTTTTTGTCAGCTCCAAGCAGGGTGTTCTGGTCTCCTCTTTTCCGTCCGACAGGCAGGCAGGCGGCTAAAAGCTCATTTTAGGTACAGCAAGTCAGAACACATGGAAACCCTCGGTCCAAACTCTCTGAGTGCTCATCTCGGGCTGACAGCAGGCAGTCCCTCAAGCATTACCGTAGTTGGCCGTGACTGATTTCTCGGAGGCAGGCAGAGCCACGGGAGGCTAAATGTTCTGCTTTGGCTCGTCCGTTTTGATTTGCTCTAGATGTACGGCTGTTTGACATTTTGTCTTTTGCTGTCTTTGTATTCGCCGTTAGCCGCAGTTGTTTACACTCAATAAACGCCACCAAAGGACAGAGGAAGCAGCACAGGTGACGGGGATAGAAATTATTTTTAGATGACCTTTCTCCTGGCTTGTTTCACTACAGTAAAGTACATTTTCTGTCTTGAAAAAAAAAAACACAGATAATACTGCCTGAAAATCCATTCAAGTTAGTCAAGACTTTTAAAATACAGATGATATGTTTGGTTTATGCAGGTGTCACCTGTTTAGCAGATGGTGACCAGAGGGGCACAATGGTTCACGCAGCGAACAGCTGCACAAATCAGCCCGAATGTAGGAAAAGTACTTATTACACTCATCCAATCAAAGCCTCAGACATTAATTCATTTTTTTTTTCTATTTGCGGATGATCACTTCTGCCGACAGTGGCAGCTGTACACGGCATTTGTTGTGTTTGTACACAAACCAAAAAATGGTTGTGATGGAGAAATGAGGCATTTCATTTCACTCTATTGTCAGTTTGAGCTATAGGAGGATGTTTACAGTGACAGTCTGCCAATAAGGGAATAGACAGTCGGGCTTAGAGTAAGAATGGCTAGTGCTGGAGACCCTTATGGTGTGTGTACGCCGCAGAACAGTTGCCAAGGCAACGTTATCACCCATTATCCATCATTGGAAGCAACAAATCCAGGCTCTGCTATTTATTCTGTTGTTTTCTCAGAAATGGAGGTGACAGATAGCGTGATGGCAGAGAGAGTACATTATTGATCAACACAAGACCCGACTTGTCCCCGTGTAAGTTCTCTGATGGCAATCCCACAGGCCTTCCAGGGAGCACAGCGCCGGGCTATCTTGTTCGACGGTGGTTTATGGGGCCTGTCATTGGGATGTGGAGGAGCATGTACCACAAAGAGAAGCCATGCCAAGAGACTCCCCAGGGATGGAGGGGATGCGGCGGTGTGGGGGGGTGTGTGTGTGTGTGTGTGTGGGGCGGAGGTCAGAGGTCGCAGGCTGTGAGTACAACAATCTAGGGCTCGGATTCAAGGGTGAGAGAAAAAGAGAGTGGAGAGTGGAGTTTGTGCGAGTCGTGCTGGTTGTGGGAGTCGATACTTCCACATACTAATGGGCTGAGCAGAGGATGAAAAGAAAAACGGGTATTCATCTGCGCCATGAACCTTCATCGTTATCCGAAAACTCGAGGAGACATGTTCCTGCATTATGATGAACACATGGGCACTGTAGTTTCTTTGAACTCAGTCCGACCTGCTGCCAAAAATACTGATGAGTACATTCAAAACTACAAAAGAGTGCATGCACATGCAGTATTAGCTCAGGTCCAAATCATGTTATATAGTGTTCTGCTGAAATTGTTCTATAATAAAGTTCAAAGTTCATACTTACCAACTCAAAATATAATTACTGGAAATATTAATACTTATAAATTTTTTGTGTTTTGATTTGTGTATTAATTATAGGTATATCTAGATGCTCTTTTTATGTGTTTTTGCCATCGGGGTACTTCGGCTTTGAAACAAACATGCTTACCACTTTATATATTCTTTTATTTTTGTCTTATTTATTCATTCCTTTATTTGCGTTCATGGCCTTTAACGTCTTTTGCGCTGTCGTATGTTTACGTAATTAGCTATTGCTCTTGTCGTCCTTACCTTTCATTGTATCACCTTACCGTTTTCAGATTTTAATTTAGTCTTGCTTTTGTTTGGCCTCAGTGTCTGGCTCTCTGTTATTTTGCCTGAGTATCCTGTTTGTGCTAGTCTGTAAAAGCACTTAATTTGTAGACATGTTATATAAATAAAAATATGCTTAGCATTATGTATTTTAGATATTTTCAGCAGTGGGCATGGATTTGTGGTACTGACTGAGAATGTCTGTATATTATTTTGACCAGCATGAAATCATTTCCAATATCACTTCAGTTCTAATAGCGACAAGGACGGATAGCTGTTATTATTCCCATCTGTGATTTGAGCATTTTGTGCATGTTGCTACATGTCGTGATCTAACGTGTTGCTCACAGCTAAACTAGCTACTGGCTAGACACTCTTTTGTGTAATATGGGACAAACGCATCACTAAATGTTTAGGAGAGTGACAGTGACTCAGCAGTTGATGAAATAACAGGAGCTAAAAGTAGCAGGAATGAGTGCTAATTTCCGCAAGCTAGGCTAACTAGCGTCAGCCCTCCTAAATGTTGTAAGTTATTAAGGAAGTGATCATTTAAATTCATAATCTATCTATAACCAAAGTTTGTGGGAAAAATATAATATAATATAAGAATATTATATATTTATATTTATATATAATATAAAGGTTATAATGTACTATAATCAGTACCACACTGCAAAAGTTCAAGGCATGCCTCCTAGCAAAAACAGCTCTCAGTACCATTACAAATATCCAAGGGCTCTAAAGCTAAGGTGTTTCCTAAAATATGGTTTTATCCTATAGTTTCAGTGTCATTATATATCCTATAAAAAGATAAAAGATTCAAATTTTAGTTCAGTTCCCCACATTTAAAACCACAGATAACCTCCTGAAAATAAGAGCAATGCAACACTCCCTCTCCATGACCGGTACAAAGATGGCCTTCCTCTGTTAGGAGAGATATATGAGATGGAAGATACAAAGCCAAGGCTCTTAATAAAAATCATCCATTTTTGTCAGAGCTGGCCGGGGGAAAAATTTGCAGCAGTATCAATAGACAGCTTTTTCTTTTTTCTTTTTTTTTTTTTTTTTTATCTCACCCTCCTTCCATCTCATCTTCTTTCTATCTTTCTTCCACGGCAAACGGCATACATCAGCACCGAGAAAGAAAGCGAGAGCATCACCTCGACTGTCACTGATATCTCCTGAATCATTTTGTCTCTTTCTGAAGGCTGACCTCTCCGCTGTACATTTTTTGGGCTATCAAGTAAGACTGAAAGTCACACTTATCACGGGGGTAAGGGATGACTACCACGCTGCCATTTGTTTCTCGATTTCACCGCAACGGGAGTGTGTAGGTGTGATTGAATCCCCCCCGCCCCGCCCCTCCTCTGTCTCCTTATTGGGTATTTATGTCCACTGTGGGAGAAGTAAGTTGACTCTTCAAAACTGCGCCATGCATTCCTCAAATTAGATTATTGTCATTTCCTCACATCCTGGATGGAGGTTTAGAGTCAATATGCTCCTATATGAAGAAAAATGTTGCGGCAGCAGCTGCCCCCACGTTTTCAAATAATGCACCACTGTTCTTGATGGTTTTTTCGAATCATGTCGGCTAGTCTATAGTGAGGATACCGAGGGGCAAATATGATAAGAGAATGCGTAAACACATCAGTCATACTGGTGTTTCGCGGCGGTTGCTGATACACTCCTGTAGGTGGGATTGTCATGCCCGGGGATGATGGTGCGACTCCTCTCCAGGAGAGCATGAAACAGGATTAAGAGCACATCAACAAACATGCAAACCACAACCTTTATTTCAGGACAACTACTTATAGTCATATAACATGATTGCTGACTTTTTATGTGATGTATTCTGCTTGATATAGTGCTAAAAAATATTAAACTTCCTGTTGGTGCCAGGATGTGTGTCACGCTTCCAGCATGTGCTCAACCACAAACTTCACCCTGCTTCGAGGAATCCAATTGGATCTTTGCTTTTTGCCTGCGCGCTGATATGACTGGCTGCTTGCAAGGTTTCTCTCCTGATGCTTGGTCACCCACGGCTTGTCAGCCAGCTCCCATCACGCCCCACGCCTCTGCAGCTGTGTAGCTGTTGGCAACACACACCTTGTCAACAGCGGGAGCATGATCATATGCCCACGAGTTAAGCGCACAGGCCGTCGCATCCTGAACACACACGTAGAAACACGAGCACGCCTTTGCTTTTTTTTTTTTTTTTTTTTTACCTTTTACGCCTGTCAGATCACATATCCAAATAGCACCAACCACACTGTTGCAGACTCCCCTACTGTCTCACCGTCTGACCACTTCCTCACTCTTAAGTGCCACAAAATCCAATCGCTGCACAGGTTGTGGTGTGAAATGAGAGGCAGCAGACGCCCACTAATATGATCTTTCACAGTCTGTTGCAAGGGAGAAATCTGGACCAGGAGGATGGCACACCTTGATAAGCAGAGGAGCCTTTCCTGTTTCTCCATGACTCATATGGATGCACACTACAAAGACCAATCCACTCCCACCCGCTGCATGTTTTTCAAAGGGCCCCCTTCTCCCTTTCTTCTCTTCCCCGCCCTCCACTCAAACTCCTGCTTCCTCCATCAGTGTCACCAATTGCTTTTTTTTCCTCCCTCTTCTGCTTTTAAATTAGTCTGTCTCCCCCATCTTCGCCTCTCGTGTTATTTTCATAGAAGGAAGTGGAATGCATGTTAATTCAAATGTGGAATCACTGTCCCTCATGAGAGATAGTGGATGGAAAGCAATTGGAGCCCGGGAACGGGGTAGACACGTCTGGCAGAGAAGCCCCAAATGTGTCTGCTGCCGGGACCTGGTGACAGAAAAATGCAAATAATCTCAGAGTTTCACTTAGTGAGAGTACAGACGCTGCACTGTTCTTGACTTTTAAGCTGCAGTACACTTTTTAATAACAATATATCTGTGCTGAGCCTCTGATTTGTTTTTAATATGTCCATAGGTCACTAACTTGAGAAGGGGTCTTGTTTATTATGCATCAGAAAAAGTAAAAAAACTCTTGATATAATGAATTTGGAAAGGGCTCCCATACACACACTTCAAAGGAGATATATACACATATATATACTGTACACACACACACACATTGGCCCTTAACTCCTTAGACATGACATGAATCCACAAGCAGCAAGGTCATTCCTTGGTTACAACCATATTGATGAACATCTACATCCAATATGTTGCTCCATTGATTCTTCATTATTTCAATTCCCGGGACCATTTCAATGTGGCACGGCATCAAGATGTACACAATTAATTTGTGCTTTCTATTAAAACCGAGTCATTAAAAGCATGCTGCACAACAATTTATAATTAAAACACCAGCGCGAGCGAGAGGTGAAAGTCTCATTAGTATTGGTGTCACGTGCTGTTTATTTCCTCGACTAATTTGAGCAGCCACTTTCAGTCGTTGGCTGTGATGATTTATGTACTCGTGTATTTATGTAGGCCTGCATATTGTGTGTGTGTGTGTGTGTGTGTGTGTGCTCAAGGTTGAGTGTTCAGAGACAGTGACAGTACTCTCAAAAATTGATTTCTTTAATTACAAATAGCCGCAATTACATCACGGTCAATAAAATGTGCATGTTTATTATATGTTAATGAGGCACTTTTTTCCGAGGCTCCAATATTTTAAATTTAAAATCCCTTTAAATCGACTCTTAGCAAAACAGTATTATTGGCACACTTACCAATACTGTCAACAAGGTAGCATGTTAGCATCTTTTTGAGCATGTCAATCTAACCTGTTGAGGCTAGATGGCCACAATGGCAGTATAAAGAATGGAATACAGTTTTTGGCACTTCTGCATGGACTTCACTTCGCAGCCACGGAGGTTGCTGCTTGGTTTTACATTAATAATTAGCTTTAGCTGGAGAAAACCTGAACATTCATTGTCATCAAAGTCACATGAGCGCAGCAGTATTCCAGACCGCTGATGTTTTCCCTTAGCACTGAACTATTTAAGTATCAGTCTTTTGTCAATATCAGCGTTGAGTGCAGTGTCACAGACATAGATCTATGCAGTGATAATGAGACACGATTGATTAGCTTCGCTCCTCCAATGAGCCCTTCACAGGGCAATTGAAGTAACACACAGTCAAACCATACGGACATGATTAATGGTGTTTTGAGATTAGGATCTAGTGGTATTTACATAATCAGCAGGGGAGAATTAGCTATTTCCATTGCCGCGTTGTGAGTGAACGGCAGCCCGACGCTTACGTCAGCCTGATTGTGCTGCATTGTCTTAAACTCTTGATTTATCAAAGGCTTTGATGATGATGATTGATGATCGGGACAGATAATGAATCTGCAGTGAATGTGCATCAAAGCGAAAATGGCTCGGAGGAAAACATGAATAACCATAATTAATATGTATAGATGCAATCTTAACTTTATACTTTCTGCGAGCACAAAGGGGGAGTTTTGCAGTTTCTGTCTTTGAACACAAGCAAACATGCATCGTTGCACTAACGCCGTGACGCGGAGATAAGACGAGAGAGAACGATGACATTAGATAACACTCTCAAGACATTCATAAAAAATCTGAAGTTCATATAATCCCTGAAAATGTAGTTTCAAACCAAAAATAAATGACATTTAAAGTTGAAGCTTGTTTGTTCATTCAGTTAAACGCTCAGTGGCCCAGCTACAGCATTGCTAAATTCCGAACGGTACACAGAAATATGTCACCTTCTTTTCATCTCATCTCATTTTATAGAACCAAAACTCTTTTTGCTCTGTGCCAGATCATTTTATGTTTATAGTAAGAGGCTCCTCTTCTACGAAATCCACCAGGTTTCTACAGTAGGCATGGGCCTTTTTTACTGTCTCCTGAGCGATTTGGAAGAGCGGGGTGAGACGAGGGGTTGCAATCTGCAGCCTTGCCGCTAGATCCACTAAATCATACCCAGAGGGCGTTTTAATACTGTCTCAAGGTTATTGATATTTGGGTGTGACTTGTGTAAAGAGTCAAATTTATGATGTTTCTAATTTTCTACTGTAGAGTAGTGTGAAAGGCCTGGATGAAATGATTTGTCCTGTGTATGTTGGATGGTGATTTCAGTGTGCTGTCAGTTTTAGAGAGGTTATTGCATGTTTTTAACATGCTGACAACAGAATAATAGACGGATTAAAGTGTGCAGGAAAGGGAATAATATCAGAGCGAAACAGACATTGACTGTTGGAAGGAAACAGGAAACGACCAGTGTCGGGGTCCAACTATGTGTTGATCCGTCCATCCAACCTAACCTCCTCCCTCCTGACATTGTCCATGACTTTGTCACACTGTGATAACATCGCACTACTTCATCCTTTGCTCTCGGGCAGACAGGAATTATAATTAGGGCTCTGACACTTAAACGTAACCGTACACTGAAACAACTGATGCTTCCATCTCTCTTTGGAGGACAGTCTCTTAAAAACAATTATAAAATCGATAACATAAAGTAAGAAAACAATAAAACAGCTAAATGAAAACACAAGTTTATCATACAGTAGGTTGTAAATGTACCTGGAAGCATGCCTATGTACTGAAATGTCGCTAAACAGTAGCTATGACAGGTAATAATGGGTTAATGGTAAGCTAAAACCGAGAGTAACATTACACCAGCTAGAGAATATTCATGAATTCAGCTCCGACTTAGCAACGTCAGTCAATTTATCTCTAAATTCTGCTAACATTAGCCACCACGAGCTGCTCAGACCAAGTAAGGCTTCAGCAGCAAAAGCCCCAAAAGCTTTACTGCTAATGAATTCAACTGTCCATGTGGAAGAGGGAAAGTGTTCAATTTCTTCTTTTTTAAAATGTCAGCCTGGATTTAAAGGGCAAATTGTAGCCATGGCTTACTGTTTGTGCAGCGTCATTACGGCATAGATTTTGCTTGGCCAGCGGCGTTTCTGGATTCTTTTTGTCAATTAAGGCATTTATGTGAACTCTGGAGTGAAGTCTGGATGTTTACGCAGAGAACTCAAACAAAAATGGGTTATTAAGCATAAGTAATGTCACATTTTGCATATAGCGTTCATCTAAACTACAAGAATGATTAATGGCATTCACAGAGAGAGAGACAAAGAAAGGGGTTATATTAAAATTGTATAAAGCGGTACAACACGAACAATAACAATTTGGATGTCCAAGAAAAATGGGAGTTGGAAGCAAATATTATACTAACAGATGAACAATGGGAAGAGCAGAAGACATAAGTTAACTAGCATTCCAACATGGAGGGAATTTGACTGGCAGATCAAACAAGGTACTTTAATACTCCATCACCTCAAAGTATAGTAATACTTCTGAGATGTGTTGGAGGGGTTGTGGGTTGGTGGGGGACATATTTTGGGATTGCCCAAAGATTTTAGAGATCTGGATGAATATTCAAAAGGAAATTAAACATGTTTTGGGTGTTGACTTTACTTTAGATCCAGCACTGTACATACTGGGTTTAGCTTCTGACATTATAATAGACAAGAACTCGACTTCTACAACCTGGTTGAAGCCACAAACCCACAGATGGTTACCATTAATGCGGGCAATATCAGAACTTTAGTCGCCTTATTTTTCTTTTTTCTTTCATTTTTTCTCTTTTTACACTTAGTAGTACAATTGGTAATCAATGTATGTGCCCAAGCTACAAGTTACCCATGTTTCCTCCTTTTAAGAAGTAAGAATATATGTTGGGACAATTGTAACTGCAGAAGCATCTCCTATTGTACGTCCCTAGTGTATTTGTTACATATACATATATTTATGTCATTTTATGTGCAATAAAATGTTGTAATGTTGATATAAAAACACATCATCTACATTTATCAGACCTCATAGAGCTCCCCCATCGTAGGATAGAAAAGCATAGTCTGTGGTCAGATTAACACACATGAACCACACATTCGCCTGGGGAAAAAAAAAGGTCACTGCTTGATTTATGCACCTGTTTTGTGAGTTAGATGGGAACTGTTTGTGCTTTGGGGCACCAAGCCGATCGAAACGTGAAATATGAAAATGAAATTCTGTTCATGAATTGATTTACAAGGTTGAGCAGGTATTGAGCTGCCCGGTCGGGGAGTTGCTGGATAAATACATGCTTTGAGTTTGTGTGTAGTAACGTGCATCTCGGCTGCTTGTAGCATGTTTGATCCCGCATCATGTTAAAGTCGGTGTAAAGGTAACTCTGAGATTTCTTTCAAAAAACATTAAATATGTAGGAAAATAGTTGCTGAAAACACGTGAAAAGACTTTGAATGATATATTCCTGAAATGTGGAGTTAGAGGTTAAAACAGTTTTTCACCAGTTTTCAGTCCAGGATTTTGTGGCCGGTCCTAAAGGGTGGCTCGATGACACGCTGAGGCCACCCTGAGCATACCCCTGCACCCCTAGCAGAGAGATTGAGATTCATTCATCTCGCTCAGAGTGTTTCAAAGTTAGTCATGCCCTTTTCTGAACTTATCTGACACATTTCAGTCGCAAAATTGCTGCTTGACTGCTCCCATGAGTGGGCGTGGCTTCATTTTTACCCGATTTTAACACCTAATTTCTTAAACTTGATATTTTTAATCATTCAAATTTGGCTGGGTGGTTAATAACACTTTCTTCTTTGGTATGACATACTCAGAACACACATTTATTCATACTTTACACGCACTTTAAGTAAGATAAGATTAGTAACATTTGCATATAGAGCATTTTGTAGTCACTACTACATAAGGATGTCAAGAAAACTGCATGTGCACACCTATTTGTGTCGCTGTGTACTCCCACTTTACTCCGTTTCGCCCTATGATGCCAGAATCTGCTCCGACATGACAGTGCGCTGTGTCGGAGACATGTATTCTTTAACATGGCAGCTCACAGGGGAGAGGCACAGATGGGTTTTGACTTCCTAATGGTTCTGGATGGCCATGGATGATGTTATTCTAGTTGACAAGCTGCTCCATATCCGCTATAATCACATACCACCTGCATGCTCTTTTTCATAAAAATTTGAATTTTCTAGTCAATGATTAATTAAACAATTATTTCAGCGGTGGCCTACATTTTTAGAAAAAGCGAGAAGTTGGTGGGATTCCCAAATGAGTTTGTGTGTTTCCTCGTGAAACTTACAACAGTCTGGAACAAAACAGCAGATGAGTACACTTTGAAAACTTTAATAAAATATGAGATGTGGTTTATTTACCATATACTCCCCTGTGATCCACAAGGTATTAAGACTCTTTTAGTGTCTTGTTAGATACATCAAGGACACTTCAGCTTAACCAAACAGAAACCTATATTTGCATGAATTTTGCCCCCGTGCAGCATCTTCTACAATATCACATAGCAAGGCTGCACTTGCAAAAAACTTAATTTATGAATAGGTTGGATGTTAATGATATAGAATTAAATAAAACAAACGACTCCTGCACTCTGGAGCTTTTAATTGAGAGCACGAGGCAGTGAGTTTGAGATAATGCATTCACGCCAGAGGTAAATAGATGGTATGCGCGAGCTTGTTTAGCATGACAGCTGCGTTGGATACATTGCTGCATTAAATCAAACCCAATTACTGCCAGCTTCTTGCCCTCATGCCCCGAGATGTGTCTGACGCAAACGCATAAGTATGTAATCCCTCAGTGTTTCTGTGTCGAGAGGAGAAACCTTCTAACATGCAAAGTAAAAAATGGAGGGGACAGATTGCGTATTTCAAAATGCATGGACGTGACACAAACTTTAATCTCGTTCAATTAAGATACCTTCAACAGGCGCTGCTGTGTCACAGCCCCTCAGTGCTTTTTGCTTTCAGGTTCGTGAACGAATTGCTTCGGTGTTGCCCAGACTGCTGATGTTGTTTTTATGTGCTGCCACTGTGCTTTTTGTCACTTTAGAGGGTCAACCAACACGCTGTGATATCCGCTCCAGCACTTAGATGCACTGTGTTACGCTGATGGAGGAGGCTTTTTGGGGACAGCACTACTGGGATTGGGTCTGAGTGGTAACCTCTGAAATGGAACGATGTACGAGTGTATGTATGTGTGTGCCGTAGCAGCGGCGGCAGAGTATGTTTAAAAAAGAAAGTGGGGCTGCACTGAATGACAGATGAATGGACAGGCAAAGGACACAAAGGGGGTGAGGCGATATTTAGAGAGTGCAAGGGTGCGAAACAGAGAGGGAATGGAAAAAAAATATATACACGTGGGGGGGGGGGCTTTATACTATCAAACAGGCAAGTGACAAAGAGGAGTGCCACACACTGCCATGTGTGGGCCTGCCACCACTTCTCTCACACTGGAGGTGTCTGTCAGGTCAATTAGTAGTACTGTGCTTACATTTTCCACCTGACTTCTTTCATTAGTGTTTTTGTCTGCAGCTTCGAGGCTCCTCAGCGCGTCTGCGTCTTTCCCGTACACTCTTGGTGTGAACCTCAGCTCATGAAAGTACCGTAAGGTTGCCAAGCACCTGACCTAGAGGAGGTTACAGTTCTAATATTGTGGGCTCTTAGCCATGCTGTCTTCTTAGCTCTAGGGATGTCAGCCTGCCAATTTGAAATTAACGGGAATAAACCGGGAATTTACAAAATAGTACGTAAAGTGAAATAAGTTTTGATGATGTGCTTTGATGATGATATGGGGTAAAAATATTTGATGCATGGGTTTAATGTTTAACTTGCAAATAGCCCATGAAAATGTATTCGTACTGTAGATAGCTAGCTGAAATATTAGATGCTAAACAAGCTATAGCTAGCATCATTTTATTGACCATTTATGAGGCTTAACATGATACTAACTTACCCCAATAACTAAATTACCCCCAAACTCCCATAAGACAGTTTCTGATTTGGATTATTTCCAAAATTCCCCATCTTTATTCTGGAAATTTACCAGAACTTTTCCACTCTTTTGCAACCCCAACAACTACTCAATGGATTACCGGAATGTCGCCAAGACGATGCATCTGATGCATATGCTGACTTCTGGGCATAAGTAAGAGGCAGGTACTCTCAGGACAAGCTGCCAGTTAATCATAAAGCTGACAAACAACCAGTCATATTCATATTCACACCTACGGGCAGTTTAGATTCACTAATTGACTGTTGTACGTACAGCCTCACAGAGCTGCAAGCATGGCCGTAGACTCTCTGTCTTTTTATTTAAGTCATTTAGATTTCTCCAAAGACTAAATACTGTGGCTCTTTAGTTAGTTTTGATTAATGATAGGTTCTTTATTTCATCCATCTTCCAGTAGAGAAGAGAATAAAAGAGACAGAGTGGGAGATGACAGGCTCAGCCTTATGTTCCCAGGATCCTAGGATTCCAGGCATGTGTGTCTCTTGCTGAAATTTTATTTTACTCTTTTTCTTTATCTCATCTTCTGTGTCTAGCGCTGCTAATGCAGAGCTGACCTGTTTTTCTCGTCCAACACATTTCATTGTACCGTGGACTGTGTACCTGAGTTAACCTACATATGACCAATAAACATTTTAAGAGGCTGGTATGAGCTATTTTTGCTGTTTAAATAAGAAAAGAACTAAGTGAGATGGACATCTCAGATGCAGTTTGAATGGTAAAAATTCATTTAGCTGCTGTGGAGAAGGTCTAAAGTCATACACTGAACATTTGACTTTGGGAAAAAACATAGCTGAGAATACAAAACCCTTTGAAAGGTCATATTATGTTGAGCTGTTAAACATAGCTACACACATACAGTGCTACAAATACCTTTTACTAAACCCAAAATTAATGATGATAGAGGCAAATGGTGCATCAGTGGGAGCAGCGGTGGGTGCAGGCTGCAGGGGCGTCCGCCAAAAAACGCAGCTTCCTGCAGCGGAGAAGTTGAGCCAACTCCAACTTTTGGAAAAAACGCAGCCCGATGTCAAGCTGCGGCCGCCACTCAGACGATCAGATTGGTCAGCCTGAAATGTCTCTGAAACTGAGACTATCCAGGTGGATTCATGGACTAAACTCTGACTCTAACTCTCTACTTGCATTGCAAAAAAGTGACACAACGAAGTTTAAGTTGTTTTTTGTCTGATGGTTTCAGAAAGAGCGAGGTAGAAACCGGATATTGAGCGACACAGACAGTGAATGAGAGTGAGCGAGCGCCGGCATCATTTTAGTTGGTTAATCAGTGAAATAAAAACATATGTTTGCGCCCAATCCTGTCTGATTGTTCACATTGCCTGTGTGTTAGCACACGAATGATGCCTATAATTTTTCTTGCAAACACAGTATAATTTTTTAATCGATTTCTTCATTTTGTTTAAGCTTTGTGAGAACCACTTAACTATTTAGTCAGCTCCATCTCTTTGTCTTACGCTTCTTTGTGCCACTGTGCTGTGAGCACTCTGAGTCTCGACAGCACATTAACGTTTACGTTCTGGTATATCGACAACACCGTTTAAGAAAAAGAACAGGACATCTTTGTAATCACTGATAAATAGCAGCGTATGAGGGGAAAAAGTCTAAATTACAGGAATGCTGCATCACTGAGTAAACTCAATATAAATCTATACAATCAACAGCAGGTCTCCGTGCCTGCTCGTTTATAGTCTGTACTTCTATTGATCCTTTGTGTGAGTTGCTGAATGATCCTGGATTGCAGCAATTATGATCATTCCCAAAGGTCCACTTATGCTTGATTCAAATTCTAGCAACGTCCGGCAATGACGTGTCCTGTCGTGTGCGATGGGAAAGAAGCCAATATGAGCTGAGATATGTGCATTTGAAATAGTTGCCAGTCAGCGTCAATTATGGGCGCGGTATAAGCGATTACACTCAAACATGCATCCCCAAAAGAAATGAATAATCCTGTTAAGCCATAATAATTGATGTGTTGACATTCAACGAGTACAACTCTTGTTATCCCCGAGTTGCAGCATCTTACACTGTGTTCTGACTCAAAAAAAAAAATACGCGAGCAGCACAACTTCGCAGCATGAAATTCTCAGTCGTTTGAGCTCTTTTTTAAACGACACCGCCTTTTTAAACATGCCGTTTTGATGTGTCGCACACATAGAAAAAAAAGTGTCTGTTTTGTGAGGTCCAGGAGATAAGAGGAGGCAGAGAGGGTTTTGAATGCGCGATGGGGAGCAGCTAGTGCAGCGATTTCCTTTCAGGTTTGTTTCGGGCCACCTGCTGGGTCCTCCAAACAGAGCCCTACATGGCAGATCAAAGCACGGCATCAACGCTTTGTGTTGCTGAGGTTTCATATAATTAGCAATTTATTTATGTGCAGGCGACGGATTTGTTGGTATTAGATGCCGACTGACTTGAGCCAGTGACAGAAGTGTTTCTGTATGTCACACCTGGGTAAGTAAACCATCTTTTCTGGCACAACCTTGGTCTATACGTTTGACTGATTGTCGTCCTTGAATATCGGTCAAAGGACAAGCTGTTGCCCCCGGTACAATGGTTCACCGAGATGTATGTCCATTTGTCTTCTGGTTCCAGTGGACTGCTTTAAGGCCTTACCAGCATTCACTGAGCAAATAAATCGGCGTCACACTTCTCAAATGGTGTGATCGCCTGTCACAGCCCTTCACATCAGTTTGTTTTATTGGATGTGGCTCATGCCTGCAGATATTTATATCTTTTTACAGCCATGTACTGTAGTGGCTAACAAAACAAAAAAAACAAAAAAGAAGAAGCAAGGAAAAAAAATAAAGCAGTGAGGGAGAAAGGGGAGGCAGGAAAACTCGGCAGGCGCCTAGACAAGTAATGGTGTGGAATACAGAGGAGGGATGTGTGGAGCTTTGGCTGGGGACACCCTCTAGATCCATCTTCCCCTGCTTAAAGCCCCAGTGCCTGGGTAATGGCCGCACGGCGGGTGCTTTCAGAGGTTGCGGCACAGGAGATGAGGGATCTAGGAGTGGAGAGGCCAAACTGAGAGGTGATTTCCCTAGTAGAGGCCTCTTCATTTTGGGGGTGGAGGAGGTGTCGGCATTGCCACTGTTGCTGGAACCTGGAGGAAAACAAGCAAATTGCTCCCCACAGGACCAGGGCACCGGCACCAAACTGGATCTGACATGATATAGTGTTACCTGCTTTAGTGCCTTTCTGTTGTTTTAATTCATCTTTGCACATATGAAACGTTAATTTAATCTTCTTATCTATTTATTCTAGTCTTCCCTTACACGTCCATCCACACAAACAAACACAAAAACAAATGCGTCCTTAAAATAAAACATAGATGTGCAACTGGAATACAACACAAAAAGATATATCGTCACCTACAAAATATATTGTAGCTCAGCGCCCACTCATTTTTATTGAGGTCACAACACTGACTAGAATGAATAGGGTCCCAGCCACATGCTAAATGATCTAGCCCAACTAGTGAGGGGGGGTTTTGCATGAAAAACCACAGGCTCCTTTGCTTTAGGTTCAGAGGCAACAGGAAATCCAACCATTACAAAATGTTTGTGATTCACCGTGACAAAAGCATTGGTTCTACATTAAAGGCAGAGGAAGTATATCGGAAGAAGGGAAGGCCCAACATCAAAGCTGTCGTCTTGCATTGTGAACAAAGAAGGTAAAGCCAGGTGAGTGGAACAAATTCGAACGCTGGGCTCGTTCTTGCTTCCAACGTTAGGTGGAAGGTTGCTTCAAAGCTGTTGTGGCCTTTCAAGCTTTATTCTATTCAGTGGTAAATTATATCTTCATCTTTTCAACACCAATACATGGTCTTCCTCCTACTATTTCCCGCCCTCTAAATGCTTGAGTGAGATTCAGTCCATTTACCTGAATCAGCTCTAGCCATCTTCAATTTGTTAAAGGCTCTTTGGCACCCCAGAGTACAGAGGAAGATAATTGAATTGAGCTCATTCTTCTTGCTGATTTCTCATATTACCTAAAGGGACTTAGGGAAGAAAAGCATTCTCAGAAAAAAGGCTTTTCTTTTTTCAATTTATTGCAAAGGCTATTCATGAAAGGAAATATGAAAGTCGTATGAGAGAGAAAGAGATGGCACTCCAAACTTATTGTTCGTGAGAGACTTATACTATGAGGCTGTTGATGATTTTCATGCTGCTTCTCTGAAAAAGAATGTTTCCTCACAGTACAAGCATTAAAGTTTATTAAATTATTCAATGAGGAAATGTTACCTTAAAAGAATATGATACTAAAAAGTAAGATTAGTGAATAATTTAATAATAGAACAAGTAGATAAAACAGTCCTGTATCCTGTATATATCCTGTATATCCTGAATATTTGTTTTGTCTTTTTAGCTAGCTATACCATAAAATCATATTGTAGGGCAATGTCCTATAAGCTTAGCCAAAGATGGAGTAAAATGACCTATGTGTCATTTGGATATATACCAATGATTGTTGGTCAAGAAACCATCCAGTGTTAGCATCCCTAGCACGTAATTTTCCAGTACCGCTAGCTAGATAGCAGTTGTTAGCCATATACAGATTTCACACTAAACAACAGCTCGAGCTAGCTGGTTCTACTCCGTTCTACTTTTAGTACATCACATTGATATTTAAATTATCATTATCAGTTCTCTGGACATGCACAGATGAAGAGCAGTTTGTTCTGTTTGTCTGTGAAATGACATTAGCTAACGTTAAATGAGCACCAAAAAAGGAAGATTGAGCACCGTGAACAGAAAAACTTTAAATAACGTTAGCTAATGTTAACTCAGCAGCAAAAAGGGAGACGGCAGCTTATATCTTCAGCTTTATCTGTCTGACGTGACTTTATTTTATTAATGACAACATTACCACAAGAAACTATAATGCCACTTTTGACTGATTCCAATAATAAAAAGTAATATTGCGCCTGCCAATTAAGTAGTTATTAGCATTGGTCTTGTTTGTATAAGTAATAAAGGTTACCATGGTAAATGAATATAAAAAGAGAATACTCTCTCATCCTGTGTTTTATCCTTGACATTTTTACAGCTTCTTAATTTTAATTGCTCGTGTTATCAAGAAATCTGTGAGTCCCCTATAGAAAATCACTACTGGGCCCATTTAACCCCCTCCCGGACAATCCTGGCTCATATAACCCAACACAGAGAGTGCAGAACTTTCAGCCATCTTTAATTGATGTTGGTTGATATACCAGAGGGACATTTTAGGATTAAATTACCCGACTGAAAACTAGAATTAGAATTCTAAACTGTGAAACTCACGTTAGGAATCAGCGAAACAGACGTGAGCCTTGGGCCTCTCTTAAATGTGTGAAATGAATATTATATAAAGGCAGAAAATGTCCTTATTAGAGCAATATGAAATTGAATTACTAATAGAAACAGTAATAGATTTAAAAAGAGATCATATTCAAAGAGATATCCATGTTTTCTATGACGCTGAACGTGGATCAGAAGTATTTAATAGTAAGGTGACAGCTTCTTCTTTCATAGGAAAACGCCAAAGCTCTCCAAAAGAGTTAATTTCTAAACCACTACAGCATTTTGACATGCTTCTCAAAAACTGTTGACATGTCCTAAATTAAAATCATCCCCCTCTTTTCTTTCTTGTGAAGTAATACTTCATTAGTTATGATTGTTCATCCATGCCATGAATACAAAGGATTATTTTCTGAGAAATAACAAAGGACCTCTTTTGCTTCAGAACCACGGAAGATGAAAGAGTAGAGCCTTTGACGAATTAATGAACTAGTATGGATAAAATCAACAGTGGATGTGTACTCACCGAGTACGTAAAATTCAATTATGAAAAGGGGAGGAAGAAAAAAAAGACAATATGCAATCATGGAAAAATGCATTATAGTGTGGTAGATATTTTTAAAAGCAAAGATTCCATCAATTTTACAGGGTTATGAAGAAAAGAAAAGGAAGTATTTTAACCTGGACACTATTTTCACATGTTTTTGTGTCTAAGTAACTAATGGGGACAACAATTTTTTTTAAATTGGTCTCGTATTGAATGAGAGCGCTGACAGAAGGGAACACAATCCTTAAGGGCAACTGTGCACCGTCAAAATAAATCCACTAAAAAGTGCTTGTTTTTGCCAGATTGTTATTATGAGTGTCTGGCACCATGATGGAAAGAACCTTACTGTGTTAGAACTTTTTCGTCTTTGCTTAACCAGAAACAGCCGCTTTAACAATGTTTTAAGCCACCAAACTCCATTGACAAAAACACCAATTTTACCTCACAGAACACGGCAGTTGTCGACCTATTGCTGCCTTGATCTGTTCATTTGTTTGCATGCAGCAAACAATGGGGGTAGTGCGTTTTGTCTGCCTCACAATTTACACTGCAAAATAGTGACACGAAAAAGTTTAACGAAGTTTAAATTGGTTTATATTCGATGATTTGAGAGCGAGAGAGACAGAGGGAGAAATCGAGGATTGGTTGTGTGACATAGACAGTGAATGAGAGCGGGTGAGCGCTGGCATCGATAAAGCTGGTTAATCAGCGAAATAAAAAGTTATTTCCTGACTGTTTCACAGCGGTTATGTTCAACACATATAGACCCTCCTTCATCCTTCACCCTCTGCACAACCCCGCTGTGATTCATTGTAGCGCCTGATTCTGTCTGAATGTACCCTTCCAGAGCGGAGAGCATGGTTGTAGACTCTTAGTCTCGTTATAAATGTCTGTGCAAGCACATTATTTCTGTTTATGCAATGTACATGTCTGCGAGTGTGCATGCATGATGAGAAATGTCTCTGTGTCGGTACACGTGAGTCTTTTGCTCAGTCTTCCGTTTGACTGGAGGAAGAGAAGGGAATGTTCCTCCCCTGTTGAAAGAGATGGAAGTCTTTTCTGGAAACAGTACATCTCCCAGATTGCTACAGTGCCGGGCTGTCAATCAGCTCATGTCTTTAACTGCACAACAGCTTCCACACACACACACACACACACACGCACACACAATCACATCAGCTCCTCCGCTCCTATGAAGATGTTCAAAGGCTTGATTTGTGTCTTTGATAGGAAAGGCCAGTGTTAGTGTGAATGGAGTTGACACCTCTCTGAATGGGTCATGGCTATGTTGTTGTAGGTCTTCTGCCAGGAGACATTTAAGGCTTATATTGAAACAGTAAAAAGGACATATTGACTGCAACTGCTGACACTATGCACACAGTGATTGCCTATATTTCACCTGTCTTAGACATTATAGTCGCCGTGTGACGGAGGTGGCTGCCGCAGCCTTGCTTTGCCGGTCTCGAGTGACATTGGCAATGCGTGCTTACACACAAGCCCAGGGCAGATGGACACAGACGGGCTGACAGAGCGACAGAGTATGAGGGGGAAAGAGAGAGGGAGAAAGCAGCCAAGGGTAAATTCAGCATCATGGACAGCTACCATCAGACATCTCTCCAGGCAGCATTTGTTTGCTTTTATCTCCAGGAGATGAATCACTTATATCCGGCAAAGCCAGTGCTGGATAAGCACACTGGTTTGAGATGTCACTATAATAGGAAATTCTTTCACAAGTTCGCCATTCTGTGTTTCTTTTTTAACTACTTTTCTCAAACTTTTCTCCGTTTATCAGCCTGCCGATAATGTAGCACCCTGCAAAATGAGTGGATAACTCATTTGTATTGATTCATTCTTGACCTCTTTATGTGCCTTACCAGATCTGCAGTGGTGTTGTTTTTATTAAATACAGCTTCTCATCCTGAGTCTGACAGCAACATGCCTCCTACCGCCTATTTATAGCATCTACTACATTGCAATGGAAGCACTGCAATCTTAATTAAGTGTTACAAACTCACTCTATGCTGTGACAAAGTAGCTTTTAATAGTATGGGTGGTGATACATGTTTGCCCCTTGGAGCTTACCGTGGCCTTAAAAACTCACTCGACTCATTTTTTTTTTCATTACAACTACTGGCAAATCCCTACAGCTGATTGGACGTAAGGCAGATACTGCTTATTTTGGTGAACCAGCCAGATGTGAGTTGACGTAAATTCCCCGACGTCAAGTCAAGATTAGTGTAGGAAATAAGTAGATTAATGCTTTTTGACTCTTACATGTAGGAGGTGCACAGCACTCGATTAGAGATGAGACTTGAAAACTGGAACTCAGTTTGTACTGAATTAGCACCCTTCTACTATTATGTCACTGTGACCAGCATAGCTAGCAAAATCTAGCTAAAATCCCTTGGATATTTTTGTAAAAAGGCCTATTAGCTTTCTTATCAAGAGTTAAATGAGAAGAAAGATACCACTCTGAAGCTAGAGCCAGGAGATGGAAGGTTAGCATGAAGATTAAAAGAAAGGGAATCAATGGGCTTGGCTCTGTCAAAGGTTATTGCAGCCCGCCAACTCACAAATGAACATGAATCTTATCTGTTTCCCCCTGTATATTTATACTATGCTATGCTAAGTGTCCTGGCGCTAGCTTGATATTTAGTGTACAGACCAAGCAGGAACCTCCGTGGCTGTGAAGTGAAGCCAATGCAGAAGTGCCAAAATCTGCAGTTCCTCAAACGTCCACTTGAGGCTGGCTGCAGAACATTTTAGTCTCCATAAGTCCCTATGTTAAAATGTCCAACTTCACAGCAGAAATAAACATGTTTACAACCTGGTACAAAAAACAGTTTTGGTGGTTCTGTAGCTAATTTCCATGTTCACGACAACTGTACTGAGACAGAATTTCTTTTTAATTCACCTGTTGAAATTATATATATATATATATGTTATTAATAATAAACTTGCAGCATACAAGCCCTCTCTAGCCCACAGCTCATATTTGCTCCAGTACTCTCTACTGGGTTAATCCAGTCCTGAACAATGGTGATGTAGGCAAATGAATATGAGTGAACTATCTGCAGTCCCAGTGAGGCTTCTATTTTTTTTACATTCTGACTTCTAAATTGTGTCATGTGTGTCTTGCATCTTTCTAATAACTAATACTTCCTTGCTTAGGTTGGTATTTTATTCATGTGATGCAATGAGGGTTGTTCAGCTTCAGGTAATATCTGTTCCTGTCCTCCACCCACTGCATCCAAAACCGCTGTGCTTAACATAGTTTACTGCTGACCAAAAACCATTTTACATGGTCTTAGGCTGCCGTGCTTGGAAGTGGTGCTATACTCTCCTCTGCTGCACTCTGTTTTGCTTTTGCTCTCCGAACATTTGATCCATAACGCCGTTCAGTTTTTAATCAGAGCTTTCAAATTTAACCTTGACTTAAATCCATCAAGCGGACATTTCTGGCGAAAACAGGGGCCTGGTGGCAGCTTCAAAAATCCAATGATCAGCTCTCCCGTGTGCTCACAGAGGGCACGATTCTCTGCACTCGGAGCATTATAATTACAAGCTAGTTCCATTTGCACGCTCTCAGCACCTATAAAAAAATGTATGGAGCCAGTGAAAGCTAGCAAGAGGTAATTATCATAAGAGTGTGTGGAACAGAGCTTCATGTAGAGGAGATTATAGTCCTCTCCATCCCTCCGTCTCCCCTCCATCCTCTCTCATTCTCTCTCCCCCTGTTTGTGGATCACTTTTAACCTACAATCCAAACAGCTTTGACAGGGATTATGGAGTTTTGATGAGAGACAGAGAGAGGCTGGGAGAAAGTGAGTTTGGGGTAATGAAGCAGCAATGTCAAGGAATGATTTATGAACGGCTCTTTCCTTCACTCTCTCTCTCTCTCTTCACTGAGACATAGTCAGTTCAAATATCACATTTCAGAAAAATTCAATTCTGACCACGCACAAAGTGATCAGTGTACCATTTCCAGAAATTGGATAGCATTGTTTGTTTAATATAGTATCCCAAGCTTTCCAGTGATATGTCAGCAATATTTCCACATAAGAGCCGAACAATGCACATTCAGGACAATATCTGAGGGAGATTGAAAAGCTTGGCGAGGAGGCATTTATTAGGATTCACAAGTTTTTTTTTTTATTCTCTTCCCTGTGGGAATGGTGTTGCGCACTGTTTGTGATTTCAGACAGATGAGTCACAGACAAAACCGGGCCCAGGGTCACTGCCTGAGCTAATGAACAGTTTACAGGCAACAGAGCGGACTACATCTCATTGTTTAAAACAAATCAGTGGAAAGCATCACACACTCGAACGTAACAAAACACTGCGTACTTGATATTAGCTGAAACAGGATCTTATAAATGCTTCTGTGTTTTGGCATTGCATTAAAGGTGGTGTGTAGGTTGTTATGACAACCATTGATATTACCTTTATTGGATTATTGTGGCATTTTTACCTCCCACTGCATATTTACATTTTAGACAGTAAGCTGACATTTTTACCCAGCATTGGTTATAATGAGTAAGTGAGAAGGAGCTCAGTGTCTTCCTCCGGGACACGTCAACACAGAATTGTGGACGCACACAGCTATAGTGAAAACTAACTGTGTAACTTCTCAGTTAGTGGTACAGATATATAGCTAAATACTGAGGATCAATCAACTTATCGATCAATGTCATGATATATGTCGTGATATCATGTCATATGACTTTAAGTCATGAATGATGAGGACCAGCTCACCATAAATGATAGCATAAATATTAATGACATTAGATGACCACAGGAAGTACGGACACAAGAAAAAGAAATCAACATTTTCAAGATCAACAGAGAGCTACGACACATCCGCTCTTAAAAATGTATTCTGTCTGACACTTCCACACACTGACACTGCCAGGCTTGTAATCAAGCTGTAACCTCCATGACTGTGAAGTGAATCCAATGCGAAAGTGCCAAAAACTGCAGTTCCTCAAACGACCACTTGAGGCTGGCTGCAGAACAAGTCAGTCTCCGTAAGCCTCCATGTTAAAATGCCCAACTTCACAGCAGGAATAAACATGTTTTTAGCATAGCTAATTCCCCTGTTCATGACAACTGTACTGAGTCTGATGTTTTTAAACTCACATTTTGAAATGATATTATGGCTTAAAGCTATGCATAATTAACAGCATGGCCGCTTTGATTCACAGGTGGGTGCCATTACAGGTGGCTTGTTGAGCTGAGGTCTGCTGATGATCCATGTCTTTGCCAATTTTTAGAGAGACAAGAGACAGGACCGGCAACATGACGGTGGCCATCACCACAGATTTTGAGCTTCAAAAAGGCTCATTAGAAACTTTTGGTTTATACTGTCCGTTATTTCCATAACACATTGTGTGGCTATACCTTTTAAATATACATTAATTTTACAGTAGAATCCCATGACAAACAAACTATTTGTAAGTTGTGTTCACAGTTTTACCAGCAGCTGCAGGGAAATATGTCGTTCAGAAGACCTTCCATCTTGCTTGACATTTATACTGACTTCTGCCTGTTACAGTCAGGATGTTGCTCTGCGCTAACCACAACATATTGCGGTTTTCCATTTGTCTTCATCACCACCACCTCGCAAGGCAATCACAATGGCCCAGCTCAGCCAGAACCATGAAGGATGGCGGCGACTGTCGAAGGCCTCATGTTTGTCTTCCTGTACAGATGATGTGTTACATCCCTGGCAGGCCTTTGATGTTCCTTATGTCTACCAATCAAAATGTATCACCTCATTTGACTGTATATTGTTGTGACTGAGCAACGGAGAGCTACAAAGGCATGGTCCTGCTGCCTCTCCCTGACAGACTAGACTACTGCCATCTGTCTTTGTAAAGACAGACTGGCCTTATTCATAAAGGCCTTGGATGAGAGTGTCCTGTGTTGTGGGAGGGACGGAGGCAGCTTTTGAGTGAAACCTTGATCATCACAAATTCATATCAACAGACCTTTGTTGCGGAGACGCTGCTTTGTATGCAGGATACAACGTCACTGGTAATCAAGACGAACAAACTTAACCAAGCTTTTAATTGTTGTTTGTGTAACTGTCTGATCCCATTTGAATCACACTGTGCGATCTGCACAACATAAAGGCGTTTAAGTGGCATAATAAGGGATTTTCAAAGTATATGCTCTCGAAATGGAATTGCAGGTTTCTGTAAGAATAGAGTTAACAAAACAATTAAGACATAATGATTATAAACTCTCTGTAAATTTGGGTTTGTCGAGCCAGCAAGAAGCAAATTTACAGCACAAATTTGTTTTTCTTTCTCCACAAAACCTTTTTTTTTTTTTGCAATTCACAATAAGCTGCTCCAAGTGTTTCTGACTGTAGTGGTTTATAGAGAGTGCAAATTTTGGACAAAGCAATGTGGGTAATGATGGCACTCACTAACTCAGCCAGTGTTAAGAAATGCCAGTTCCATTTGTTAGGCTTTTCAATCAATTACTTTAACACCAGGAAATAAACACACATTGCCTGAAATGTGGATTTTTAGTATTTCAGCCAATTACCACAGCCGTTGGTCATTATGTGTACCATCAGCCCTTCGCCGAGCAACTTACTGACTCTCCATCTTCTTATTACAAAAATCTCATTAAGAGATAAACTGAACAGAATTTTACCGAGATCTGTCGTGAGATGTGTTTTTGGCTTATAAAGTGGTTAGCACTCTCTGGCTTGAACCCCTGTATCGTAACATGCAGGTTAACAGGTTAATTGGTGACCAATGAATGGCTGTTTGTCTCTTGGTGTCAGCCCTGTGATGAACTGGCGACTTCATCTGCTTCAGTGGTTCCGCGACCGTGATAAGGGTACGCAGTTATGGAAAATGGATGGACGGGTGGGCAGGTTGGCAAACAGTTGATTTCACGTCCAGCAGACACAGTACAACACCATCATTCATTGGAGTCGTTTTTAGCTACTTGAATATGTCATGAACGGATGAAGAGAGAGCTACAGCAGATTCTCTCCATGTATGTTAGATCCTGGCCGTCTAAAATTAGCGTGACGTCCCTCTTAAGAACTCTATCCTGTCTGACGCTTCAACTATTCCCAGCGTTTTAATCAAGCAACAATTTTTGTGTCAGAATGGCTCTTCAGAAACCTGTGGCTGACATCAGGCATACGCTGTCCATTTTTTATACTGTCAGTGGATGTAATTCTATGCTATAGATATTTTTGAAACTCTTTTAGAAGCATATAAGTTCAATGTTCGGTGTTTTGACTGCTTAAAAAGCCTTAAAAAAAGGTCTCCTCTACATTTTCTGGCTTTAAAATCTACATTCCAACACACTGAACTAAACATCAAAGATTTCTGTTTTAGCGCCGCTCCGACACACAAATGAAAAATGCATTTGACCATTTTTACTCTGCTGAATTCTGTCTGTCACAAAGCCAGACCTTTGCCGAAAACCCACTGACAGCCATGGAAAAAAAAAAACCCAGACATTAGCTTTACAGTACATGAATTACAACCTAAGCTGGAACAATTATGGCTAAGAATTCCTTCCAGCCATCTGACTGACAGATCAATGACTCTCTTTATTGCCGTTAAAGGAGACATTGCCCGTTACATGAAAACAAAAAGATTCTGTACTTTTCCCCTCAAGTGGTGCATGTTGAATCGCTCTGTGCTGACTAAGTCGTAATAGAAACATCTGACTCAAATAAAGGGATGTTTTTGTCTCACTCGGGCAAATTTATGTTTTAACATCGCATTTTTTTTTGGAAAGTGCAGGTTTGTCGTGATTTGACAGTGAAATATTTTGATGAAAAGAGCAAATTGAAAACTGGGTTTGGCAGTGAATTCACGTACATTCCCCTCGCCTCTGTGGATTAATCCAGTATTCTACTTCATGTTCATCTTTTTTGGCTTTTGCGGTTCCTTTGAGATTGGATGAAAAATACATTTGAGAGTTGATTAATAGAGAAGCGTGTCTTTTATTTACGAGCAGATTCCAGTTTCGGGGGCTTTGCGGATCGTTCTGACAAAAAAAAAATAAATGTCCTGGTCAAAAACCAAGAGAACTTGGGTCCAAACATTAGGCACACATCCATGCACATATTCACATAGCTCATACACAGAAACACACATTTCCCAGAGACTGGAGAGACCTCCTGAGGAGGTGCATCACACTGAGCCAGAAGGCTGGCAGCCTTTTTTTTTTCCCCAGAAAGGCCCCCCAGCAGACTCCAAAACCCACTCTGCTGCTCCTCTACATGAAATATGGAACAAAGATGAATTATACACAACACCTGCTCATTTGACATGCCAAATATACGCGCCTTATGCGGCGGTACAGGAGCTTCTGCGGCGGCACACCTGTTCCCCAATGTGACAAGGCAGTGACGCCTCATTTATGTCCCCCCACTGAATCATTCTGCCTGAATGTATTATTGATACATTTAATCTTTCATGTCGCTCGGTGTTTGACCTCTCGCTGCAGGATTCTCAGGCAGGGTGTATCATGGAATGTACTCTTTGATCTGTCAGTGTTTAATTGCTTTTTACAGAGATGAATGTGTTTCAAGAGGGGAAGGGTATTGATTCAGGGATGAGCGAGCAGTAATTCTGTGTTATAATTATACTTACAAGACTGTCACATGAGCACGCAGGTGCACTCTGCTGATCTAAGAGCAATGAATGGGTTTGACATTGAAAACGTCGCGGGAGAGACGGGGTGGATCCAGACGGTTCACATGGAGTGAACCGAACAGGATAATGGACTATTTGCAAAGAGTTTCCGTGCCACTACTACAGCCTCATTTAAGACTTTGTTCACACAGTCGTCGTTCAACTTCCTTCCGGCGGTTTTTGTTGCTGCTGATGCGTAATACTTGCATGAAAGGAAACTTTTTTTTTTTAGACTTTAGCTGCTTTAAAAGGACAGTTCCATTAAATCCTAGACATTGGGTAAAACCTTTCCTGTCACACACTGTTAGCCATTGTATAAGGAGCTCTGTCGATAACTGGTAAAGCTGGACAGGGCAGTAGGAAGCCTTTAAAATGCCACATGCTGACAGTTATATTTAACCAGCATTCCATCTCTATGTATTTGTGCTGTTAAGGCATGCTGTTCCTCTCTTCTCCTGTCCCTCCCCTTATTCGCACCGCTCTCTGTAATATATGCCCACCGTCTGCCTCTGCCTCCGCACATTGACGATAACAGTCATTATCACCCTCACAAGGGGGTATGGCACCCCCCAAGATGGAAACTGCCAAGGCACACTATTGAAAGGTCACACAGGAGGGGAGATAGAGAGAGGTAGACAGGACGAGGAAGTGTAACTCTGTCTCTCTTTTTTTTTTTTTTTTGGGGCACCTGGGGCTTCTGTGATTCAGACTCGGGAGGCAAAGCAGGTGAGGTGAAAACAGTCTTTATAGGTCGAGAGGCATGATTGCAGTCGCAAATGAGAAAGTAGCCAGAGCAGGGAATGAATCCGGAGGGCCAAGGGTGGCAGATGGTCCTCAAAACATCTGTCCTCGATAAAGCGAGGGCGACTGCACATGAGGAGCAGGTGGTTAGGCAGGCGATGGGGCTGATATGGGAAACTCAGTGGTGATGGCTGGTGGACAGGTGAGGAATGGCAGCATTACTGTAGGGAAGTAATGGATGGGAACAAACACATCTGCAAAGGCACATTTGGAAAACTCTGTGCTATGACACAGAGGTGTAGATAGTTGAAGGCTGGCACATTGTAGGGGGGGGGGGGGGGGGGGGGGGGGAGCTCCAATTCCAATTGCTTAGAAGAAGCTACGGTGGCCTTCAAGTGCAAAAAGAGGTCATTGTCACACATGTATTTAGCTAGATACTCAACTATTAGAATATATACAGTCAATGTCATTGTTTCTTGTTCTGCATTGTATTTGTTGACTTTAGCTAGCTGTTACAGCACATTTAGCTAGCTAGCTAAGATTAGCGACTCTGTGCGCTCTGTAGAGCCCTTTGACTCTTGTGGGCTGCTGTTATTTTTCCATTGCTGCTAATGCATCACCCTAAAATTTACACACTGAACCTTAAAGGTTGGGAGGTTTGATTTTTTTCAAGGTGGACACGTCCTTCTCATTGCATGCACAATCTTCTGTTTATTAAAAAAATGCAATACTGCAATTGCAATAATGCAATTACTGTACCTCCCCAAAAGACTTTAACTTGATTTGTTGTTTGTTTGTCTTGATTGTTGATGTTTGTTTGGATTATTATTATTGTTTTTTTCTCACAAGTACATTATTTTATACTTTTATTACTGGTACCACAAAACAAATATGCAAAACATTTACACTAAATAAGCTATTATGGTCTGCTTTTGTTATTAGTTTAGTCATTTTGTATAATACAGAGCTCAGACCAACTTCTTTTTAAAATAAAATCATGCAATATGACTCAGTGCGAGTTAGAATCAAGATACTTTTTTAATAGTTCATATACATATGACATGTTATTATTTGATTCATCTATGATTAAACTATTATTTTCTATCATCTGTTGGCACCTGAACTTAAACATATACACACTGTATTAGCGGTAGGCCCCATACGGTCCCTAACATGGACACAAATCCAGATATTGATAATAGCTTTGTGTTACACCCTCACACCACAGATTTAGCAGCTCTTGCCATTTCACACTGACTGTAGGCGAGGAGGCACAGAGCCCATATTCGACACACAACCTCTCAATACTGTGTAACCAGCTGATGGATAAGCTGCACCGCCCGTGGACAGCTGCCACACAAGCCATACATTTGATATCGAACTATTAGAACAAAGAGCCCCTGTTTGAGAGCTTGATTAGATTTGAGCAGCTATCGAGATGAAATTATATGATCATCAAATGCAGTTTATGACCATCAAGCACATCGATTTCCTTTATGAAAAGCACTAAACAAGACTCACGTGAGCGGGTGTCTGCTGCTCTGCATACAGTCCCATACTGCGGTTGTGGAAGTAAAGGCATAATGAGGCATAATGATTTACCTCTCGCTGTGAAATGAATGACGGCCCTACTCATTAAATGGAAAATGTGAAAATGCTGTTAGCTAACTGCTAAATGCTCGAGTTCAGAGAGTTTGCGGCGCTCCCTAAATGGCCTGCGAGGATTGTTTCGAGTGTCAGCGTTTGCTGGTCGATGTGATACATGTTTTTACTGGCTTAAATAGAAGGAACTGTTGAAAGCACACAGAGTGACAGAGGTGCACTACGGCAAACGAAGGGAATGAATGAAGCGAAAAAAAAGAAAAAAACATTCAATCCATTTACGCTCGTCCGGATCTGCTTCCACTTTGCTAAATGCAATTAGGTCCATCCAGTGTGTCCAAGTGACACCCTGAAGGCCTTTTAAGAAGTCAGCACAAATAGATCTCTGGGCTAAAAGACAAGAGAGAGACGAGGGAGGAGGGGTAAGGTATAGACAGGGGGAGGGCTCTCGTCTCCCACTGTGTTTGTGTGCATGAGTGAGATAGGCAGAGAGAAAGGACTGTACGCACATTCCCTCAGAGGAATCAGCATTGTTTACCCCGCAACAGGGAAGCAGGGGAAAAACAGGAGCATGAGAGAGAGCGTTCATAAATCATACTCCACCGTTTGTTCATCCCCCTCTTCCCGTCCTCACCCTCTCCCTCTTTGTTTGTCTCAGCTCTCAGCTGAGAGGAGAGGAGGACGCGCGGCGGCCGTGGAAGAGTGAAGAGCCCTACTGCGATGCGTTGTAGAGTTATCTTTCCCGTGTGAAGTTCCTTGTGAGATCAAACATAACGCCCCGTCCCTCAGAGCGGCGAGCAGGCATCATAAACCAACCAAGCATTTTCCTACGTTCCACCCCCCCCCCCCCCCCCCCCCGCTGTTTGTCGACTACATCTTGCGGATGCTGCACTGTACTCTCACTCAGGAGCCACAGGAGTGTTCTCTATCTCCTCGTTGACCGGATTTCATCTCGCAGTCTTGATGTATTTTTGAGGCTTCACGTGTAGCGATGTTTACTCACTCCAACACTACCTCCAACATGGCATCGCACACATCAAACTAGAGATTGTGTGTGTGTGTGCCCGTGGATCAGTGGGTGGCTGGATGTCTTCTGTGTGAAACTATAGAGCAACTATTGAAAAATGTTACATGAGCTCTTGAAGACATTCTACCCTTCATCCATGTCAACGCAACAATTTCAAATTGATTCTGTCCGCCGCGCAGCTGTCTGTCATGGCAGCGAGAAACAGTAAAAACTCCAGAGAGGAACTTATAGCTGCTGATAGACCGTCTGCATCACACCTGTAACAGTGATGCTGTGATCTAGGTCCAGCTCCAGCTGGAGTCCTGATGACAATTTCTGGAGTTGGTTAAAGTTGCAAGAAAATGACAGTTTGAAGGTGTCTTGCTTCTATAATTCAAAATATTTGGAGATATAACAGGATGTTTTGGCAGAAAAGTCTGCGCACAGTGCCAGCACAGGAGGAAAGTCTAGCTGGAGACTGTTATGAGAGCAATTATGTCATGGGTGCATGTTTTTTCCTTAATCCCATCAGAATTTTTCAAGTAAGGCAAGACTCTGCTAAGATAACTCTGCACCCTTGCAGATATTTGACTGGCTTAAGTTATTTTAATGTAACATCTTTTTATGGATGCAATGTTGGATGTGTGTACATTTAAGACCATCTAGAAAATGATTCAACCAGGCTTATGTGTAGCATAAGTAAAAGTAGTAAAAAAGTAAAAAAGTAGCATTATCCATCAGCCAGATACTGGTAAAATATGCAAGTGGCTGGTAGATCTGCTTTACAGACCAGCCAAAAGAAAACCACGGTAATCTTTTGAGTGGCTGGTAAAATTTGAACATTCACTAACCATTTCACTGGATGGATAAAAAAGCTAAATTTGCACCCTGCACAGCTCCTTGTTCTAGATTTGTAGCAGATGAATGATTTTTCGTATAATCCGATGGAATTGGTTCAGTTGTGTTTTTGTATGTTTTTTTTTTGTGGAACAGAAGTCGATTTCCGGGGTGTACTTTGCTCTGATACTTGATCGTTCCTTTTCTGGATCAAAATGAAGTCTCAATACACCGAGATTCCTATGAGATTACTAGCTGCTTGGCTCTACAGATGGCCCGCTCGACTCTTTGTGGTCAAAATTTCAATTCAAATACTTTGGATTATTATTAAATGCTTGTAAAACGAATAGCCAGTACAACTTTACAGAGCAGCAAGACTTTTGAAAGATCTCTAAACTTAAAAATTTGTGGAGTGATTCATAGTTTTACCACATTATTCTAGTTCCCAATATTTTACACAGGTCAGTGCGCAGTTTGTCAGAAACACAGACAGTATAAAACATGGACGTAGTATCTGTGATGTCACCCACAGGTTTACTCCAGGGCAGAAACCATTTAGCTAACATTACCCATTTCTAATTAGCATCTGAGTTAAATGACGTTGAAGTTTGATTTCAACATTTAAATCATACACTAAACAAAGATTTTTTTTTTTTTTTTTGTTAGGTGCCTCAATCAACTTACATTCATAGTGCCAAGCAAGCTAACTCAGCTTTGCTACCAGTGGTATCAAAGGAACTTGCTGACATGAGCTGAGCCTCCCAGGCAGCGCTTCCTCCCAGCCTCCTTCCAGGATTGGCAGACCCAAAAGCCCCAACAATGGCTATAATCCTAACCTGTGAGTAAGCGCCGCCTGAGAGGCTCAAATCCCCTTTACTGAGCTAGTCCCTTAACAGGGCACTGTTCCTGCTCGAATTTTACTGCCGGAACTCCTTTGGGGTGAGTCCCGACCCATTTCCACCCCTGCTCGTGGAGACAGGGACTTAAACAATGGAAGCACGGAGGACGGAAGAAAGGACAGCAGAGAAAAAGGAGAATATAACATTTTGCCAGTGGCTCAACTTGCAGTCTACATGCAGTTATTTAGAAAGGAATTAACACATGGGGGTTTTTAAATGACATAATTATATAATAGTCAAAGGAAGTTAAGCAGTTTAATGACGCTTTGCAAGTTCCAGATGCTCCAAATAATAAATAATTTCATCTAATGGAACGTACAAGTTCCAGTTTCTGCACTGAACATCCATGAATGTGCAGATTAACCATTTCGCCAGATGCGCTAATTACGAATATCCGGTTTTAATACGATGGGAGCATTAAAAAATAAATAAATCCACTTTTATTCACTAATCTGATAAAACCATGTGTGTATTTACACTAACACATGCAAGCAGGTCTATTTATGTCTGCAAACAAGGACATTTACACATTTCTCTGCGTCCACATGACCACGTGGATCCCGTTTGCTCGGCTGTCCGCCATGTGCGAGACGGCGTGCCTCACGCGCTTAACCTCGAGCGGCGGCCTGTGCCCGCTGCCAGCCTAATAAACTTAATGGACTCTGAGCTAAACCGGGATGAGTTCATCAGGTGGCTTCATTTCACACTCCTCATATTTATGCAAATTGAGAAAGCAAGCAAGGGCCAAGGCCAAGTAGTGCCAGTGAGACACCATCTAACAGAATCACTTGTTCCTTATGTGTGCTAGCTTTGCTAAAAAAAAAAAAAAAAGTCATTAGCACTTTAAAAAAACTGTATATTTCTATTATTAGAATAGCATTTGAAACTTGGCTAATAGTCTAGGAGGTTGACAAGCACCTGTGACCTTGTGAAGAGTCGCACTATAAGGTGACAGTGATGTGTTATATACAGTCTGATGCCGCCTGTTCTTTTCCACGCATACCAACATGCTGTCAAAAAAAGGTGACAAAACTACACCAAGTTCTCCAAAATCCAGCATGCCTAACACCAAACTTTTCTCCCTCCTATAGGCTCTGCATGTGCACGCGCGCAGTTGTGTGCAAAGTTTCTCTCTCCTCACGCCGAGTTTCTCTCTTTGTGTGGGCGCTGTCTGCGCGCAGGGTTTCTATACTTTCTCAGATTTCTCAATACTTACAATGCACACATTTTCCACGTCGATAAAACTAAACAAAGACCCGCAAAGGTTTATACTTTTTCTACTTTCTCGAAAAGTTTGGTTGCACAGTGATGTCACATATAAAAACTGATTATCACAGTCTTTGTACGTCTACCATTCCTCTTTCTTCATCTCCTTTTTCTTTCTACTGACATCTTAATAAGCAACAATAAAACCAGCTATTTCTACATGCTCTGCTCTGCTTTTCACTCATAAGAGCTTAATTACCATGTACCTTCTTGATTAACGTCCATTTAGAATCTTAATCTACCACAATTACAATAAAATATTCAAACCCTCTGTCACAAATCACCAGAACCGCACTGGGCACATCTCAGTCACGTTGCAGCCGCAATGCTGTATTGGATCGTTCTCCACACGGCGGCTTCATGTTTTGCCCACCACACTTTGTTATCTTGCTCAGATTTGGTCATTTTTCCTTGGTTTATGTGCTTCTGAGTAGGCTTCTAAATATGTAAATATGTATAACCGCTCCAAAAGAGGCCTCGGCTAAGATGTTAAAAGAAAATTTGACCTTGGGACTTTCACCCAAAAGATAGAATAACCTCGAAAATATTTTATAGAGGGGTTCCCAACGAAGAGAAGTCCACACGTTATGAAAAATAAATATAATTTACTTGCAACAGAATGTTAACAATCTTAAATCATTAAAATAGGAACAAAATAAAACAAGGAGCTTGGTATAGGAGTGTTCAAGAAAATTAAAACAAGCGAGGTAATTATGTACAGGTGGCCGAACACACTGTGCAATAAAATAGATCAAATAATTAAAACGTGCAATAACAGATGAGAAAACACATAAACACAATAAAATAATAAATAAATAAATAAATAATAAAAAAGTTCGAACTAAAGACAGTTTGGAAATAGAAGAACTGAAACCAGGCAAAGCAGCAGCAGCAGTCTCTGCTCTTGGATGTAAACTAGTGCTGATTAGGAGAGATGTGGTTGATCCGGACCCCACAGAGATTCACGCAGGTAACTCGACATCCACAATAAACAAGTGCAGCGAAGGGACAGTCTCAGTCGCAACGCCAATCAACTCAAATGAGTAGCGTAGCCCAGAAGTGGAAAGGGACAGGTTAGAGGGTTGCTATTTAAAGTGTTGCGTGCAGACTAGGCTGGCGTGCCCTAAACAGTTCCTCTGGTTACATATGCTACTTTTTTTTTTTTACGATTGGCAGTTCGTCATCAACAATCAACTCAGATTCTCTTTGTTGTTTGACTTCCGGCCAGCTCATGGTATCCGTCAAAAATACAACAGCTGTGCATTCTCCACAGGACAGACTGGAGAACCCACCCCGCACATTTACATGTACCGTGAGGTTCCAAATATGGTCCGGAATGGCGTCGGCGTGCTCTGAAAAACCCTACAGTGCACCAGGATAAATTCATGACATTCAAGCATCACTTCTTTCTTTCAAATCACAGTGTTTGTTTTTGAATGCCGCTCCGATTTGAGCTTGTCAGAGAGGACACTTGTGGTGGAGGGTGAGCAAATCTGCAGCCGACTAAAGGGCACAGCAGCAGAGACAGATGTTGCAGCCGCCGAGGCTGCTGCTGCTGCTGCTGCTGATGCTGCTGCTTCTGCTCACAAACAGTACAGCTGTTAAGACTGCTCTGCCAAGATCATCATACCCTCCGCCCATCGCAAACGCACACACACACACACACACATTGCCTTATAGTCTGCTATGCTGATCTCTTTGTATTTCAGCTTGTTATTCTGCTCTCTGCTCGTCTCTGTTGAGTTCTATTGATTCTCCTGTTTCCCATTGCATGTCTTTAACCCTTCTGCAGGCTGTCAATTTAAATTAAAGCTCCACGGGGGCGGCCTAGGAGTTCACCTGGTGCAATGCGTACTCCATGTATTAAAGGTTGATTCCTTACCACAGCAGCCTGGGTTCATTTCCAACCGGTGAACCGGACCTTTAACCCCTCCGCTTGTGTAAAATCTATGTGTATCTGTCTGTCTCAATCCCATCTCCTCCACTTCCTTGCGGTTCCCTCTCTTATCTAAAGTTCCTTCACCCAACAGCTTTATTTCTCTGCAGGACGGATCCACTCTACCTGCTGCCGGCTGGAAAATAAATTGCTCCACAAAAGCCCAAGCAGCTCATGAAAAATCAACCTCCGCTTAATCAATAGCAAAGCCTCTAATTAAACGCTCCTTCAGTTTCATATGGCCGTACACTTCAACCTGTAATTTTCTGTACATTTCACGCGCTCTGGCTAATCCTCGCCTGCTTTCTTGAGCAAGGTCAAAAATAGATTTCATTTTTTCTTCTCCACACTTCTCCACCATAACCACAGAAAGGTGGACCTCCATAAATGTCAAACGCCAACGTCGGTTTTGGGCCGGCGCGAGCCGATCATAGATTTAGAGCTCGCAATTATGTCAAAGCGCTGGGGAAAAAAAAAAAAAATTAATGAAATGCCACGTCTCGAGGGACCCTAAACCTTAGCTTCACCCATCGTTTACATAAATTAATTTCACTCAGTATATTTTTTATGGACAGATCCATATTGGCCCGGTCACATTTCATAGATCTTTCACACAAGCCTGAAACCCTTGTAAAAACCAGCAACACTAAGCGGCGGATGTTTATTCCCATATGTCACGGGGTTTTCATGATTTTTACTGTGGCATCACGACAAACTGCTACAAGCCGTCAGTGTTTTCAGCTAAAACGTCCGCGCGGCCATAAATCTTCCGCTGTACTTTTCTTTATGTCTTTTGTGGACGGGCGCAGAGGTAACTGGCAGCCGTTTGTGTACCTTCACAAGGAATGGGTGGAGAAATTAATAAGATGAATATCACAAAGGTCAAAACAGGGGGTGGGTTTCAAACTGACAGCTCGCCCCCGGTGCGGTGACAGAAGAGGCGCAGTCGCCACGGAGAACATGGAGAGTATCATGATAAATTGTGTTACTGAATAGTTTGGCATTTCTGGCAGCTATGAGGCAGGAGCCCAGGGATGATGGAGGAGGTGATGACGGCGGGGGATCGGTAAAAATCTCCCTCAGCTGACAAACCTGATATCCCTTCTTTGTGTAACATCCTCATGGAGCAGAAATGTTTCTTTTTCATTAGAGTGCTGGGCGAATTAAAGATCTCTGACTTAATCCTGATCACCTCCAGGACGTACTTGTTAAAAATAATCTCTAATGCCGTTACCTCTTGGTCCACCTTTTCTAATCCGGCTGTCTTAGTGCTTCTTTGGCCTTTGCAGAGCAGATAAAACCTGATGAATGTTGGAGTGACTCCTTCAGCCTCAGCTGATTAATAACTGTTTAATCAGGGTTTAGTCGGTAACAGCTGTGGACATCCTGCTCCTCATTTATTTAGCACAGACACGTCAGTCACTTTCTCCTTGCATTTCACTGCCTGTTTTATAGCCTCTACATCTTACAGTCTTTTTCTCCCCCACGCATGCTCTCTGCTACAAGGGTACATGAGACAGACAGGATCAGGCGAATCAATGCAAGGTTGTTCTCCAGTGTGGGTGAAGGGTGTGAGGCGAGCTGCTGGGGGCGTGTCTGTTTGTGCTGAACATAACCGCCGTGAAACAATCAGGAAATAACTTTTTATTTTTCCACATTAACCAGCGCTCACTCACTCTCATTCACTGCCTATGTCTCTCGGCCGACGCTCGCTTTCTCACTCTCCTGCTGGATGCAGACCAAATTAAACTTCTTCGTGTCACTGCTTTGTAGCGTAAATTGTGAGCCAGACTCAGATTTAGAAGCTGGTTCACGAAATAAACAAAGCCAGAACACACACACAGGTAGATTATCAAAGTTTAGTCGAGTTTAGTCCATGAATCCACCTGGACAGTCTCAGATTCAGAGTTTTGTAGACTGACTGCGGACCGATCTAATCGTCTGATTGGTGGCCGTAGTGTGACATTGGGCTGCACCGCCAAAACAGATCAATGGAAGCTGCGATTTGCAGCAGTGCCAGATTCTGTCTGAATACGGTCTAACTCATCCCTCATATTACGATACTCAATGCTATTTTCTCTTCCTCCCTTCTTTTTTGCTGAGAAATAGACAAGAAGATTGATACCATTCGCATATTTGTACATTAAGTATGGAGCTAACGCTCACTTAGCTCAGCTTAGCTTAGCTTAGCTTAGCTTAGCATAAAGACTGAAAGCAGGCGGAACAGCTAGCCTGGCTCTATAAAATACTGCATGTTAAAGGAAGGCTTTCATGCTGCTTCCTTGCTATAATGTGCAAAGTGGCAACAGTTATTTCACCTGTCTAAGATCTTAAAGGCCCTTCTGTTTCGTCTCCATCTTCTTTGTGACTGTCAGTGAAAACATGAAGGACTAATAGCTTTTACCTTGATTCACCTCCTCTCTAGTGTGTAAACACAGGACTAATCTTTATAAGCTTATATGCAGTCACATCTGTGACTTTACAGTCAGTACTTTACTAATGGCCATTAAACAGCTTAGGTGGCGTTAAGCAACGTACTCGAGGGTACTTCAAAAGTACCTCCTGAGAGAAAAAAAGGGGAGAGCCACTTTAACGGGTTTCACTTTGGTGACGTGCTATGACTGCGAGAGAGTCTGGTGTCATCCAAAGCCGCAAGCGCCGAGATTTTTCGATGTAATCCGACGGCCGATTACTCACAATGCCAAAAAAGACTTTCACAAATCAAACTGCATCAGAGGGTCAAAACCACCAAAGCTCTCTTCAAGCTGCTGTTTCCCCTACGGTCTTTCTTCTCATCCTCTGTGATAAATCACACCATCTGCATCGAAAGCACACCACCTGGATCCGGGAGCCACCTTAAAGAAGTTAAGGTTTTCCAGAAAATGGAAATTTCTTTGCCCATAGCATACGAAATTGTACTATAGAATTTAAAAATAAGTTTCAGATGATACCTGATGGTCTTCAGGATGCAGCTGTTTGCAGACAGAATAAAAAAATGTGGGGAAAAAAAGTGGTTTTAAACTGAAAACTATATGATTTTCTCAATTTAAATCATATTCAGACTGGGAAGTCTCCGGTTGCAGCTGTTGCTGTTTGTTATGTATGTGCGTTTTCCTTTTTCCACTGGCAATCTGCGCTCTGCAGGGACACAAGGAGAGCTGGCTCTGAAAGGTTTTGCCCGAAGATAAATTGGGTAACCTTCTTCTGTCATTAGTAATACCTTTTCCACTGGTGAACAGCAAGACGGAGCAGGCAGAGGGGTGATGGAGGGAAGACAAAGCAAAGGGGGGAGATGTGTGGGGGGGAAAGAGAGCCAGGAGTCAGCGGTAATTAGCCATGAAACAAAAGCCCAGTCGACTCAGTTATGGCTTGAGTTTCACACCCTGAGCCATCTTCCGTGCCTCCGAGGTTTAGAGCACAGCGAGGGCTGCGATTGACTGCGAGCTGAAGCAGAGTGCAGACCTGCAGCAGCAGCAGCAGCCCTGTCCTGGCTCCATCTTCAATCCATCACAGCCGCCTGCACACTTCTGTCTCATTCTGTCCGGCTGGCAGGGAGGTGCTTTGTCTGTCTGGGGCACATTATTACAGATCCCACTAGAGACGTGGGCTGAGGCAAATTCAGAAGTGAAACAACTTCACTAACATGACATACTCTGTTAGTTTGCTCATTAGTTGTGTGAAATGATTGGTCCTAACCATTTCCCCTTTCATACTGAGAATGAGATGAGAAGTTTGACACCACTCACATGCCTGTAGCTAAAGTGAAGCTACGCAGAGCCTCAAAGCACTTAGCATAACTTAGCTTAGCAACATTTAGCTAAGTTACAGCGCACAGCTCCCCATAAAGCCACAACTGTTCACATTTGTGTGTGTTTACTGATACAGCAAAGACAATACAACGTGTTAATCAGTGACCTGTAGAGCTGTTGGTAAGTTTGAATGTTTGCCAGGCTAGCTAGCTGGTTTCCCCTTATTTCAACTATGCTAAGCTAATTGCCTGTTGGCCCTATAGCTCCATATTTACCATAAAGATATGAAATTAGTTTCAGTTTTGTGTGTTTACTAATGTCTTGATTCTATAATTTGTCTGTAATAATACAGTTGTCTATAATTTGTACAGTATTGGGATGTAAATGTAGCATTTTGAGTGTAGTGATACATTTTTTATGCAAATTATTAACATTCTTTGTGTAATTATTGCATGCCAGCATGCTGAAAGTGGATAAAAATAAAATAAAAGATGCAGTTTTTGTTTTGTTTCGTCTGTTGGAGATTGACTCAGTTTTGTGATTTTTGTGCTTTGACTGCAGGCATCAGACAGCAAGCTGTTGAGAGGTAATAACATTTAAATGAGGGGTATTACGGTAAACAAGCATTGTCTAGTGTTGAGGTTGCTTCTTCAGTTGAAGATGTTAAGTACTCTTAAAGTAGAAAGCCGGTACTTTAACCGCTTCACTGGCTTTGATTTAAAAATAAATAAATTTAAACCGCCTCTCAGTCGAAAAGAATATTTGTGTTTTCTGTGTAAGTTTTTATTTTTTACGTTTTAATAATTTTATTCTTCATATAGCCGATTAAGATCTGGAGATCAGTCTTCACCTTTCAAAGGTCTCATCTAGGGATTGCATTTTTACTCACCCCAGTGTTGGTTTCAAACAAAAGGACGCTGAATTTTATTTCCAGATTGGTCAAGACCAAAGTGCCTGTGCAATGTCTAATTTATTTGTTAAAATCATTGCTGCGATTGGATGTAAAACTTACTGCCAATTCCAATAACTTTACTCCACACCCTCCAAGAAACTGAATGCAGGAGACTGAGAAGAAGCTGTGGATTGTGGCTGTCTCAGAGACAAATCTTGAGAGAGAACTTTTATCTGCACTTTTTTTTGGCACCATGAGGCAAGTTAAGCTAAATGCAGATAGCAATCTGCTTCTGTCCTAAAACCCTTCGTAAATCTCTTCACCCAAAAGTATTTAGCAAATATTAGCAATACTATTAGCTCCCACTGTACGAACTGTATGTTTCAGGGAACTATAGTTTGAGTTTCTTGCAAGCTGTTTACCACAAATCTCCCATAAAATGAGAGACGTTGCTAATGCAGTGTTAATTTTGTGAAAGACTGAGGTGACAGGGCATGTGATGATAAACTGTTGTTCCCAAGTTGTGTTTTTGCTTGTGACATTTCTCATGGTGCATTTATCCAGACGTAAACAGTGTATGACAATAAAAGAGGTGAATGAAGAGGAATCTTCACCTGTTTTCTGTGTTTTTATGAAGGGGACTGTTTTTTTGTCTGTGGATCTCTCAGAACAGTTTCAGGAGTGCCTCTGTTTTGCTTGTTCCACATTTTTTAAGTGTGTCACACAGTGTGGGACTCACTGTTCCGGTTCTGGCCTTCACTCGATCTCGCCCTGCCTTCGTATGAGTCTTGACTTGATCTCAGCCTCTCAAAGTTTTGGTTTAGGTGGTCTTGAATGCAACACTGGCTAGCTGCTTCGGTACCGTAGAGTAAAATGGCAATAAGCTGTAAGCCTGTAAGTGAACTTACAGAAATAACAACTCTTAAATCAAATGTTTTCTTTGTCATTGTGAAAAATGCTAACTGCTCTCTAGCAACTGCTCCTGCAGCTTGCGTGCCAACTAAAAATGATGAAAGAATTTTGTTAAACCTTTTTATGGGAAAAGAAATAACTAATTGTCACAAATTGTGACAAATTTGTTACAAAAATAGAAAAATAGCCTCCTAGTAATGACCATGAATCAAATCTGGTATCATTGCTAGCAAGTTAGCTCTACCCCCAACGGCCCATGTGTATCTATTAGAGTTTTCATTTCCAGGTGTGCACTGAGCAAGCATTATCACAGCACAGGTGCTGAAAACGCACTTGAACTGTTTTCACTTTCCTCTTCAAAATCAGATCCAAGTAGGGGGGCTTGGCACAAGCGTCCCTCCCACCTCCATGACTGCACTGTTTTCAGGAAAGGCCTGTGTTGACAGGCCCTTCATTAGAGTCTTTGTCCTGGAAGAGCCTAGTACATAATTAATGTCTCCATGATGGATTACATGGGTGGGTTGCAAACAGCGAAGAGGTCGGCAGAAAACGGGAGAATTGATGCATGGCTATTTTCCCTATCGAACACGCCTACTGTGCGCCCCTTCTGCCTTGGCGCCAGAATTGCTGATTAGAAAGTCACAATATTTACAACAGTGGTGACTTTAGTGCAGGTGTGAGTGAAAATTAACCCCCTGTGCCTATACTTTCCTGTTTCTTTTGTTTCATTTTTTTCATCGGGTCTGTGTGTGCGAATCAAAGGCTGCTGCAGCCCCGACAAATGATCATCTTTATTGCGATTCTCACAGGTGGGGCTTTGGGTGGATGTAAACCATTAATCAAAGCCATCGTTAATGATGCAGAAAGCGCTGTGGAAATTAAACCCCTTCTGTTCCCCTTTCCATGAGGCTTGAGGTGCTCTGTGGTTTGAGCTGCTGTGATGAAGGCTGCGGCTCTGCAGAGTAAGATGTCTCGTCGTGCTGCTTCTTTTTCTTCCTTTATTTTGTTGACATCAACATCAAAATTGACTCCCTACTGTATCTCTTGCCCTTACCAGGGCAGTGAGAAACTAATGAGTCATGATCAATAACCAGCAAACCTTCTCTGATCACGTTGCCTCGGTTGTACGCTTGACATTTCACAAGATAAGAAAAATCAGGCCTTACATGACTTGACATGCTACCCAACTCCTGACACAGGCTGTGGTCATCTCGTGACTCCCATCTGACTGCACAGTGAAACCGTTTCAGATGATCCAGAATGTGGCAGCGTGCCTGCTCTTCAATCAACCCAAAATGGCACGTTACCCCGCTGCTCATCGAGCTCCACTGGCTACCTGTAGCTAATGCTACTGCTTGCCTACGAAGTATTGCACCCACCTACTTGGACGCCCTCATACAGGCATATGTTACCTCCTGACCATTGCCTTCCTCCAATGAACGACGCCTGGCTCTGCCATCTGTATGCTCGGAGCAATCCAAACTTTTCTTGCCTGTTGTTCCCCGTTGTTGGTGGAACGTCCTACCAGTTCCTACCAGAGCAGGGGTGTCCCTCTGTGAAGACCCAGCACTTCACAGCGTGCCTTCTTTCCAACACTACCAACAACTGGACATGCTAAATCTATCCTCATCTAGAACTGTCACTTGATCCTTGTCACTGTAGCTTGATTGCTTCTCTTTTCGTAAGCCACTTTGGATAAAAGTGTCAGCTAAATGACTAAATGTAAATACAGCACACTGGTGTCAGTCCTGTAGCCACAAGTTAGACGCCACTTTCATTCAATGACTTTTGAGCCGCAACGAACTGGAGGTGTCTCCCCTTTCCCGTCAAATTGTAGCTTAAGGGTTCAGATTAATGAGTTTAACGTTTAACTTCCAGACAGAGTGAGCATCAACGTGCTAACGTTCCTCACAACCTCCGGGCTATGTTTTAATAAAACAAACTAAATCAGAACTAATTGCAACACATGGCTTTTTACATAAGAGATCAAGTGGGCTCAAGTGGAATGGCATCTAATTGAAAGTGCAAGGGATGTTTTTGATCTCAGTGTTTTTATTTAATACCATCCCCGGGGAGGCCAAGCGTGATGTTCTCCACCATTTCCAGGGTTTTTGTGAAAATTATTTAAATCTAACAAGGTCTGCTTTGCACAATTTCACCGCCCCCCCCAAAAAAAAACCCAGCACGTCTTAACATTATAAGAAGTCCTTCCTGACGCACATCAAGCTCCCCAACTGTTTTTGAGATTTCACTTTAAATAAAATCATCTTTGTCTCGTCACTGTTCTCGGTACAGTCTAGCGCACCAGCGGATGAAGTGACTCGCTCAATTATACATTTACTTAGACAAGTAATAAAGCACTGCCACTCTCTGCCAAAGCTGGGGCTGATTATACCAGCTGTACAAGCTGTTTTCCCAGCCTCCTGTTCCTCCCCACTCACTGATCAAGACATTCATCCCAAAGAGAAGCACACTTATTGGAGCAAACTGCAAACCCCCAGCACTGCACTCATGCACTGTCAAAACCACGCTGGGTTTTACCCCCCCCCCCCCCCCCCCCCTGCACCCCGATGAAGAAGTGGCTGTTTTCCCCCCGCTCACATGGAGTCCTAATCTTCAGATACAGTATGTGAGCTTACTTTTGCAACATCCTCACATGATGACACTATCAGTCCAACCCCTAAGCGTGCCTCATGTCCACAGACGTGATAAGCTTTATCGGGACTGCATGCTTTGATTTTTATGCTCACCAGTCCCGAGGTTATGAAAAAAAAAAAAAATCTGGTCGTAATTCTTTCGAAGGGTGCGCTGGCATATTCTTTTTTTTTTTTTTATCACTTCAAAAGAGATGACGCAATCGCATTTTTCTGAAAATAAAAAAAGCATTTTTCCTTTGTTTATGCACGCCCTTTGATGGAAGCATGTTAAAGCTAACATGCAAGCCCGGGTGTTTGATGCTGAGATGCATAAGGGATGGAATGTTCCATTTGTTTGTGAAGAGTAGCCGCATGAAAGAGCATCCGTGATGAGCTACAGTACGAGGAGGAACCGGGAAAATACTGAAATGCACGACGCACGAGCAGCATTTACATGAGACGTCCGCGATATAATTCTGACTTTAACTTACCGTTTGTTGCAGGTTTTTCTTTCTTTTCTGCAGCCCTCTGGGGTGAAGCTGTCTTTACATGTTCACACTTGATCTGAAGTTATATACCTCCATTCTACATTTTGCCAAGCCTTCTTTCTCACCACGCAGTCTAAAACTACAAACCACCATAAGGTACAAGATCCCCCCCGGGAGGCCATTTCTGCTGCCTCACTGCAAGAACGAGACAGACTGACAGAGAGTTTCTGATCGAATTGACAGCTCATGACTAGTGCTCGGCTGCTGTATTTTGCAAGCGCTGAGAGGAAGACATTCTCTAAGTTAGCGCTCCGCTAATTGGACATGCACGCATGAGAGGAGAGGGCTTCATTTAAAACCAATTAGCAGGCTTGATAGTCTTAAATTAACCTGTGCTAGATTCATGCTTATTTTCATTCCCCGCAACCTCACCCTGTCTCTCTTTTGTTCTCTCAATCACACACTTTGACACACGCTCTTGCCTCGTAGCTAATAATTTATCACATGATCATACGCCGGTTTCTGAAAGCTAATGGTATTGACACATTTTTCGCTCTTCCATTTTAACACCGGAGTGCTTTGGGGTGCAAATGATTGTTCATCACTTCGCCATGATGTGTCTTTATGGAAATGGATAGCTGAGTCTAAGTCTGCACATGCTGTAAAAGTCATCTGCATAGCCGTGCAGCGCGAAGACAACATCTGTGGAAGCGCTCTTATCATACACTCAGTCATCCATAATAGAAACCACCCAAGCTGTTAGGTATTAAATGAGTATTTTAAGAGATATGCAAGAGTTTTTTCATATTGTGTACTATTTTTTGGTCTCTATTCTTTACATCTTTTAGACAATAAATGACAATATTTTGGATAAATGGATCAGTTAGAGCAGGATGATTCAATATGTGGTCAAATGGTCATATGCAGTAAAACACTGTCGCTCGATACAAGTCCTTTCCTGGCCTCTGGTTACCAGGGAAACCTCTTAGCTGTGTGTGTGTGTGTGTGTGTGTGTGTGTGTGTGTGTGTGTGTGTGTGTGTGTGTGCATGTTTGAATGTCTATTTGAACTTGTGTAATTACACACATGCAGCTGGCAGCATCTGTGCGAGAGGGTTATTTTTAATGCAGCCTCGGACGTATGGCTGTGACTGCTGTATTCATGCACCTGCTACCCAATTTTTGTTAAAGCACAGTGAGGGTCAGAGGCGATGTGGAGTGGATGGAAAGAATCTACTATCTTCTGTCTGTAGAAAAATAGAAAAATGCTCATAGGAGGACTAAATATGTAAGTAAATAGATCAGGACTGAGATGATGTTTTGACATGGCACAACGGGAAAAGAACGGGTAGAAATAACCAAGCGAATGTTGACTGAAATCCATTTAGATGCTTGGTATATTGTGCAGGATTTGAATAGAACAGAGCCATCATTAATGTTATTACGCTTCTGTTTTTCCTGCTATGACAGGTCAAAATGTCTGCTGTGAAAAGGGCCTATTAGAGGAAGGGGGACAGGATTTATTTATTCAGCGTTCAAACATTTAAATGAAATGTTTTGGAAATGAGAAAAAAAAAAAGAAGGTACAACACCGGTTTCTCTTTTCTGTCGCCAATTATGATGAAACGCTCCCCGTCCTTCCACTGACAGCACGGTTGAGTCATCTTTGGCTGGTCGCATATTGTGCTTTCTTTTTCTGCCCTTTCCTCCATTACCTTGCAAAGACATGATTATTGGCATAAATCATGTCTGAATATTAGTTATTTGGGTCAAGGATAATTTCTGATAATAGTTTCTGATTTTCAAGATCCAGTGTGTAAGAAGTTTGGTACTCTATTGTATATTATATTACACTATGTGTTTTCATTACTGTATAATCACCTAAAAATAAGAATTGAATCCTTCTATATCTTGGGTCCGCCATGTTTAACCGCCATGTTTCTACAGTAGCCCCGAATGGACACTAAACACTGGCTCTAGGTAGTCTAGGTAGAGGTGAAGGGATTGCAATCAGCAATGAAACTGCTAGATACCACAGAATCCTAGACACTGGCTCTTTAAATAGCCAACAGTTCGACAAAGGAAGATTATTTTCCATGTTTATATCTCATCCATTATGTCCTTCACAGTGACTGGTACAGCAAATTCAGTAGAAGACAAACAAGGTTAACAGCGTGGAAAGATCAGGAGCCGAAACAATACGCTGACACCCAGAGGAAATGTACTTTACATTCATTTCGTGACGGCGAAGCTGCAGCACTTGGCTAGACTTCAGACGGTGAACCCTTTTTCTTTATCTTCTCCGTTCACGCAAGGTGATGCTGATGTGCGTGGCCAATCGGATCAAGCGGATGCACTGATTTTGACTTGAGGGAAGAGCTACAGTTACTCATGCGGATGGACGGATGCCATGCAGAGGGAGCTGACTGGTGGAGGTAGGAGATGAGTTTCTTTCTGTCAGCGGCAGAGGAGAGAAGGGGGAGTCGGGTCTAATGAGGAGAGACGTTTCTGTTTTACCCTCTCCTCCCCTCAGTCACATATCAAAGGATTGAAAGCTGTGATGAATCCACACCTTACAGTACACACACACACACACACACACATACACTTCTGCAGGTATAGTTTAGCTCACACACTCAAGAAGACACACACTCAACAAGCTGTTTGCTTTTAGAGTACATATATCCGGCAGTAGAGTATGTCGGATGTGTGAGTAGGTGACTGTAAATCAACTTGATTAAAGCTCTGAAGCTTACCATTTCAGCCCTGGTTGTTCTGGTGACACCATGGTAACAGCAGGTGCAACAGCTGACGAAGCTGTACGGGTATCATTTCCTGTGAATCCCCGGTGTGCAGGCAATGTGAAACCGATGGCGGACCCTGCCACTAACGAATAGAAATTGAATAGCAAATTTCAGAAAATGCTGACCATAAATAGTACAAAAACTTTGATTTCAGGTTCTATAACGTCAACTAGAAACTATAAAAAATAACATTTATTTTATTTGTTTACCCAAAGTCCCATTGGTATTAAATGCAGCACAAACTAAGTATAAGTTAATTAAAACAGATACAAAACAAACAGGCTGGATATAAATAATAAATAATAAAATTTAAAAAAGTGTAGTACAAGCCATGAATCCAATATCATATTTAATATATCAGTTTATGCAATGACACCCCCACGGGCCAGTCTCCAGGTCTTTCAGAGTGGATTTAAAAGCATTCAAAGAAACCAGATCTTTGAGTTTTATAACATCTGTAAAATATTCCAGTCTGAGAATCCTATATATATTCTATAACATGTTCATACTTGTATCTGCTCTATATTTATATAATTAGGTCATTATTTATTATATAAAATCCCCAAAATAGTGAAAAATGCTCATTAAAATCCAAGAGGACATCTTAAAATTGTTATTGTTAATTATTGTTTTTTCAAACAGTCTGAACACCCCAAATATTCTCTCAATAATGATATTTAAAAAACATAATCAAAGAGGCACTCTGTCGGAATGCTTTAGAGGAAATGACACCAAGAAGGGGAGACGGTGTGTGTGTGTGATGGATGGAGGGAGGAGAGAATATGCACAGATCCGAAGCACTTTAAGGTTGTTGTTTTGTCATATTCTCCTCCCATCTCCCTGTGTGGCGTTCTGTCTAAGCCAGCCCAGTGACATTTTCAGGCAGCTGAACTCTGGGACCTTTCAGTGTCACCCTCTGTTGTCATTTCTGACTGGTACAGCCCAGACAATGATGCACTCGCACTGTGGGGGGAAAATGATATACAGCCAACCTCAAGGTCTGCCTGACTCGGAGTTGTTTTTTTTCCCCACTGCTCCATCAAACCGGCCCTTTTTGCTGGCAGAGAATACCGCTCACTTGCTGTGATCAAAACAAACCCAAAAAGTTTAGCGTTAGATAAAGCGCTAAGCACTCAAGGGTTGAGGCGAAATGTAAGCGCTGACTGAAGCTGATGCAAATGTGTAGAATAAGTGCAATACTTTTTCCCACGAAACAAAATAAAACCCATCATTGCTGTCTCTTCATAGTTCATCATATCACACTTTGCAAACCCCATCGCGGGCCGTTTAATTACCCCTGACAAAATCAAATACGCCCGCTCCCCGAGGGAGTGTATAACTGCATGCATCCTATCAATAAATCAGGTACGCAGGGCCGATGCAAGGTGGCGGTGGCAGTTATATAGGAGCCTGGGCTGAATCACATGCGCCGCTGCAAGGAAATGGATCTGTCCAGAGGGCGGTGAAATAGTGCGGCGGAGGCGGCGTCACTCACGGCTCTGCACCTTCATTTCATTCATTCATCTGGAACAAATAAGTGTATGTGTGTGCGCGTGTGTAATGTACCAGACAGGCAACAGGTGCAGCTGAAACAATATCCAATTTGTGAGTTTCTTAAAAAAAAAAAAAATCAAACACATGTTGAAGCAGTCGCACGCACCTGCACGCCTCTTGCAACCACTTCGCTGAGAATTATCTAATTGCCTGCGAGGGTTCTTTCTCAGAAGACAACCCGGGGACTGTTCGGCTTAACTAAAATACACATCTGCTGCTGCAAACCGAAAACTCTGCTGCATTACTCCTTACTCCACATCTATGTTCACCCGTCTCTGAGTTCCTCCAGCAGCTCTTTGAACACGCACACTAAAGGGGAGGGAGAGGGGAGGTTGAGTACAGTTGCCTTTAACCATGTCCTCCTTATTGATTTGAGTCTGGCTGTAACCTCGTATCAGGGCTTTGCAAAGTTCTCTGCTGCATTAAGCCCTGGTCCTAATTGAAGCCTCCCAGAGGCTAACTGGCTCGATTGCTCTGACATGTCAAAAAGCATCAGTCAGTTAAATGGGGCTGGGAGATGGAGAGCCGTTATTGCTGCTACTGCTGCTGCCTGCAGGCTGTGACCTTGTGGTGAGACTCAGCTTCGAGCGTCTCCTTTAAACTCAGCTGCTTTCCTGGAACATCCAAGTTCTAATCTCGACTACATATCCTCCAACTGGTAAGTGCGTCTACATATCGTATGATGTGGGAACATGCGAGCGCGTACGCAGATATCTGAGGCCCGAGCCTGAGGACTGAAATGACTGACAATTGTTCTGAGCGGCTGGTGATCCTGCAGCAAATCTCCTCAGAGATTCATCCTCAGCTTCTGGGGACGGACAATTACATCGCTGGATCTGCCAGGAGATAGGAGCAGAACATACAGTGCCGCATGTAAGGGATGATGAGTACGGAATGTTGCCATAGTAACGCAGAGGTGATGACAAGAAGTGATAAGCAACATGCAGTTTGTTCTCTCTATGGATTTCAAGTAGCTTCAGAGCTAACGCACAGAGAGCCACGAGTGCATCGAACATGCATTTAAAACATGTTTATTCAACGTTTGTGAAGCAGCCGAGAAGCAAAAGTTGCGGAATTCAGTCAAGTGAGGCGAAGGCAGTGTTGTGTTTGAGTATGATAGGGATCTTTGACTTTGTGTTCTCGCATCCGTACTCGGTGCACTTCATCTTTTGATGCTGCTTTCTGCCGCTCCGTGTCAGCGAGGTGAGCGCACTAGCGGATGACTTCACAAAGAAGCTACAGACACCTCTCAGCAATGAGGTGAAGAGGAAGACATGGTGCAGTCTCACAAGTACACGCCAACAACAACCAACCATCCAAAAAAAAAAAAAAACTCATACGCCGCTATTAAATCAGCCGCGGTGTGCAGAGATGGAGGAGGCGAGCTGGAATAAACAAAAGGCTGGCTGCTACAGCCTGAAGGCACTAGCAGGGCGGAGGGCGCAGACCAAACTAAAATGCGTCCTACACAAAACCATCCACCCCCCTTCTCTGGTGAGTCGATGTCACTGAAAGCGCACCTCCAGCCTCTGGCTTTTACCCCCAAGGTGCAACATGAAGTGCTTTAGGCGCTCTGTTGTGCCAGCAGCCATCAAACCGTACAATACCTGCTGTGTGAATAGCCTCACTCGCAGCAACCACCTCTACTTCCTGTACATAAGCAATACTCAAAGGTGCTGGGTGTCTCGCCAACCGTTTTATAATTCACAATGAAAACAAATTGATTCACGTTGGGGATTTTTTGTTTGTTTGTTTATCCCAATTAGTAAATGTTCAATAAAGTCCCTTGACGCAGAAGTGGTGACACTTAATTTCTGACCTGCGCCGGGCTGCTGTGACTGGATTTGCAATCATGAAAAGGTTGACAATGAAAACAAGCAATTCAATGAAAAATATTGAGATGAATTTATGTTTCCTCCTCATACCAATCCTAAACGACTGTTCAGTTTGAGAAAGTGCATCGTTCCCGCCTGGTAGAACCTCAAGAAAAGAGAGGATCACGACTTTGAAGTAATGTTTTCTGCTAGTGTTTTATTCATTTTATCTGATAAGTATTATTTATGTTTGTTCATTAACTGGCCCCTGGCATGCTGCCATGTTGCAAAAGCATCACCCCGGCCAAAAAATTTGAGCATCCCTGCTGTATAAACTAACCTGGAACACTTAAAGCTCCAAAGACCTACACTTCCCCTAACTCAAAAGCATCTTTCCGTCTTCTCTCCGTTGCCTAGGCTCTCAGTTATTAGTCCACCTGTCGCCACTGAATTACTGTCGTAGCATAGGGAATGTCACTCATCAAGACATATAATTTAGGCACCGACTTAGCCACTCCAGAAAATCAGTCAGCTTCACCTTTTAAATGTGGATGTAGGTACACAAACGCCAAGTTTTCTCTGATTCCTAGAAGAGGAGTGTATATTGCAAGTGCATTGCAAGTGACCCAGCACTCTCACGCTACACTTTCCAAGCCCTTAATAACAATAATTTGCTTTACATCAATCCATATACTGCCCTATAGGTAAAAAAGCTGTTTGACATCATAATAATAAACCTTCTTTGATAGGGGCGCAGTAATAGACTGCTGTGCTGACAGTAATTTGCTGAAACCCTGAACAACATGAGTAATGCACATTTAATCACTGCTGTGTTCAATAATCTACCTTACTTCAAGCAGCTGTTGGTTTCAATGTAAAACTTTTTTCTTTGGTGGTTATTTGTCATCAATGCACCAAAAAATGAAACCAATTAAAGATGCAGTGTGTAGAATTTAGTGGCATCCAGTGGTTTCAAATTCCAACCAGCTGAAAACTCGCTCTCAGTTCAAGCAAGAAAGGAGTGGCCATGAAATTAGTGAAAAACGTGAAAAGTCTTATGTAGAGTCAGTGTTTGGTTTGTCCTTTCTGGGCTGCTGTAGAAACATATTGGTTCAACATGGTGGACTCCATGGAAGAGGACCCACTCCCTCTGTAGATATAAAAGTTCATATAAAGGCTTCTAAGGTAACATAAACATAACAATCCTTATTTTTTTAGGCGATTATACACTAATAAAAACATAGTTATTAATATTATATTCCATTTCTGTCCATAGATACCCTTCAATTTTACACACTGGACCTTTAACATAAGAAAAAATGCTTAACACCTGCTTGTCTTCACATGTCTGTTAGTGATTTTCTTGCAACAGTTTTCAGCAAATATTACCTAATTATTGGCTGGAAACAGTGCACCAATTAGGGACGTTTTATGTTTTATGTGTTCTACCTGATTGGCCACTTTTTGGGGTCAGGATGCAGAAAGGATTAGATTGCAGTTCAAAGTTTAGAGGTAGCATGAGTGGCAGTATCTCACAGGTCTCTCTTTGATTGATGCGGAAAGATTACGGCTTCCTAGTCTTTGCCTGTCACCCATTGTACCAGAATGGTGGATAGAGATGCCGGAAGGGCCTTTGCTTACACAGCGCAGTTTCCCTGGAACTGGCAATCGACATGGGCCATAAATCACTCTCTAATATTTTTATGCATCCAGTCCATCCAACTGCTGCTAATGTTTCCTCACCCGGCTTCCTTTGTAACTCATTTGAGCTGAGCGGTGACGCATGACAATGTGTGCGTAATGGGGATTGCTAGAAACAGCTTGGCAAAGACACGGGCTCTGTTTGGATTGGCTTAAAAGTGCAACTCCCGTGACCTTGCAGCAATGTGTAACATCAAGATTACATGAAAATAGCAATTGAAGACAAATTATACGCAACCTTTAATTGTAAAGACGTGCCCTCAAACGTCACTGTTGGAGCCCCAAACCTACATAAATCCTGTGCCAGTATTTTAATGGATCCATAACTCTTAAATGGTAATCAAGGCAGTCAATTTGCATTAAGAAACGTGTCTCTCAAGTGCACATTTACTTTGCCATTCCCTGCACATGTGTACAGTTTGCCTCAGAAGCGGTAAATCCCGGAAAGCAGCTACATCTTTTGTTTTGATCACTCCATCTTTGACCCCGACCCCCCAACAGTCTCCCTTCTCGGCACACTGACTGAGGCTGTTGTTGCCCTCGTTGCCATCATGTCCTGACCTTCGCTGCCTTAGCTTGTCACGCTCTTATCAAATGCTATCTGATGGCACCGCGGGGCCCGAAGCAAGCAAACACTCCGATACGATCTGTCTGCCTGGTAAAGGAGATGCCACTCTGCTCCCCCCTCCCTCCTTCCCACCCCCACCCCCAACTCCCCTCCACCCACCTCTGCTTTTTTTTTCCCTCCTCTCCGTCAACACCTGTGATGGCTTAAGGGAAACTTAGCGCTCCGTCTGCTTCTTTTTATCTGTGTTTTACTTTCTGCTGGTTCACATTATGGATTTTGAATGTGTGGACGTGTGTTTGTGTGCATGATGTGCAAAAGAGGTGTTTAAAGTTACAGAGTTTGGGAAATAAGATTGTCTTTCTTGCCTTTCTGTGAAGCAAAGCAAACGCCAAAATGTATTAAACCTGCATTCTTTCTAATGACCAGCAGGACACAGCACACTTGGCTGCAATGGCAAGGTCTGATTTGTATTAAGCCTTATGGGGAAACGACTCTACTTCCCCCATCGATTTATGACCTCCTAATGTGTTTATGGTCTCAGTTGTTAGTTTCAAGTCTTCTTCCACATAACATGATCTTGCTTTAGTAAATTATGGTTCCATTTAGAGTAAAATAGATGATGAAGCATTGATTACTGGACTCTGAGAGATGTTTTATTTTGAAAAATGACTGGACACATCCGTCTGTGGGTCTTGGCATATGTCAAGATGCTCATGTCAGTCATGTGATGTGTTACCCCCAAAATTAAGCCCACTAGTTAGCAAAAACCAGTAAAAAACATCTTTGGAGAACTTCTTTGGAGAAACCAAAACAAAATCATGGAGTAGACTGGACATAAGGAACACACTTCGGGTGTCATTGTCTCAAATTCCCCCTGGATGGGACCGGCTTGTTGTCTAGTGGGCTCCCACTAATTCAACATAATGGTGAGTTGTATATTTATGCACTTTTATTTGTTTTTATGCAGATCGTATTATTTTAATTTGTCATATTTATCCCTCACACCTTAAAGGCCGGCTTGTACATGAAGTCAAAATCAAGCTCAGCCCAAACCTCAGTAGGTCACCAACCAGCTTGCACAGTGTTGTCTGAGTATGGCCATAATGCCAAAGTCCAGGCTTCAAAATGGTTGTCCACAAACCAGTGGGTAACGCCATGGTAGGTTTACGCTTGATGAAAAGATTGATTTTTGTGGGATACAGGCTAGATTAGAAAAAAAAAAAACCTTCCTCCTTCACAATTGCACTTTCACTGTGGATTATTTCCCCGCTACATGGCAGCTAGGCCCTACTACATCACAGCGTAGGAAAATACTCAAGGCTGTGTCCTGCTATTTATTGGATTTGGAGAAGTTTACACTCCAGCAGCCCCAGCTGAACTTATCTGAAATGGCATTATGTTTGCCAAACACAAAAAGGTTCAGCTCCTGTAACATTACAAGTGAAACGTACCGTATGTGACATACATGTTACAATGAAACAAAGGAGAAATGAATGATCGGATGAGCTGGTGAGGATGCTGACTTTCTGTCTGGTCTTTTCACGTTTTCAGCAACTATTTTCCAACACATTTAATGTGCTTTGAAGGAAATCTCAGAATTGCCTTTTACACAGACTTTCAAGTCATCCGGAAATTTGAACCATGGTGCTTGATAAGCTAGCTACACCTGATAAAAACCAGCACTGGAGAAATGAATAGTCGGCGGGTAAAACTGAAATGCCTGTTCAAGGCAAATCAAGGGCTCTTTGTTCCAAAATGACGATGAATTTTGAGCGTTAAACCTGCCGCCATTTATTCTCTGAACCGTATATATGTCATGCAAGAACATAAAACTGAGACCGGCATAGTTTTAAAGGAGTTTATGTGCCAGATTATTCCTTCTATTCTGTTCTTGGCTGGCTGCAGTTACTTCACACTTTGCTCTGTTGGTATGATGAAATCTATACTTGTTTTCAGATGTTTTCTTGTTCATACATCATCATAAAATGAAGCAATTAGATAAACCCAAAGCAGATACTTGCTGTAAATTGTACCCAATGGGAAAATCTAGCAGACAAAAGTCTATAAGACATTAAATAAACAAATCGGGACACGAAAACAGTGCAGAAAATCACAAAAGGTATTGCATTATGTCAGTTACCAAAGACGAGATTTATGTTGAATGCACTGATAAGTTGGTTCTTGTGTGCATAGGCCTGGTTTCAATATGTACACACAGATTCACAGGAAGAAAAAAGCAGATGCTGCTGATGTATCATCCCATGCACATCATTCCAGTCACACAAAAACACACACACACACACACACACACACACACACACGTAATAAAACACATACAGATGCAGCAAATGACTATGTACTCACATCGCCCTACGTGTGCCGCACGATCACTGTTTACTCCTGTAAATGTCCCTAAGTAGGCTGCTCACTTTCAACGCTGAGGAACTGTGCAGTAATTTGATTTTACAATGCAAATTTTGAGATTTCTTGACGGTCTAGACACAAAAATCACCATCACTAAAGTAATTTGAAGCTTAACAATGCTCATATGGTTAACCGGATCCATCATCAAAACAACAAATTCCTCTCAAAGCCCCTAAAATGAAAATATGCCACGAAAACAGACCTGCTAGTGACAATATTTTGTCAACTGATGAACAGATGATTTATTCAAAGTGCAAGTCAGACTATCACAATGACAGGCTTTATTCTGTCGCAGAGCAAATAAATAAATAAAATAACCTGTCTCGTCTATTTATCCTGCTTCAGCAAAGTGGCAATCCAGCCTGCAGTGGTCATCAGGATGTGAGTCACTTTTGAAAGGTGATGGCTCTAGAAGCACTCATTATAATAGCCCACCATCAGAGCGAGTTCGAGCGGCAAACTGAAGAGATTTGTTTTGCAGGCTTGTGATTTTCTGCACGTCGTCCGTCTCTCAAACAGTAATCTGCACGTCTTTCTCCATTTGTATTCCTTTTTTTTTCTTCCTGCAAATATCTTTTTTTTTCTTCCCCCCCTTCTTTCTCTCTGTGTATTACCACCGAGAACAGTCGTAGCCGTTTGGCTTAGCAAACAAGCAAACAAACCCGAAAGCACTTAATTGATTGTGATGACCCATTTGGCCTCGTTTCAGCCACACCGGGTTGCTTTATAAAAAAAAAAAAAAAAAAAAATACACTGGACACAACACGACGAGACAATTCAATAAGATTCTAGTTTGTGTTTTGATTTGCCAGACGGCCTTCGATGCCACGGCCTGCTGATTGCTCTTTTTTTTTTTTTTTTTTTTTTTTAACAGTGAACTCACACAGATAACAGGTTGTGAAAGTCCACAACATTCCCCCTCATTCACACACACACATTGTCTTAACACACCTGCACACACACACACACACACACACACACATATAGAGGCGTATATATTTATTTTGCACTTCTCTCTCTCTCTCCCTCTCTCTCTCTACCGCCACAATTTGGCAGGTGGCACAGTGCCGGCTTCCAATAGAAAAAAAAAATAAAAAAAGCAGAGAGAGACAGAGGGAGAGAGAGAGAGGGGAAAAAAAAATCTATAAAGGCAAATAAACAAGAGTGGGAGCTGCTGCCAGCTTGCTTGCATTCTCCACCGGATAATAGAAATGGAAGTACGATAAGGTTCTTGTATAACCTCCCACGCAGAGGTGTAACTGAGTTCACTTTACCTTACCTGGATTTAGATTCTGGCTTTGGCGCCCGGTCAGTGCTATATGATTTGATCTAAATAAATAATAGACATCTAGGGACCTACAGCTACTGTGCTAGACTGTGCCACACGCATCCAAAATCTCTTGCGTCCTTGCCTTTTTATTCAGATTTTTATTCATGTGTTTATTTATATATATATATATATATATATATATATAAGTATACCCAAAACAGCCACGTGCTATAAGCGGTTGACACACTTTGGGGGGAAGAAGCAGGTGCAGTTGCAGCCATGCAGGTGTAGCGATCAGCCTAATTTGATCACTGAAGTAGAGCTTGTTGTCATGAGGTAGTTAAACATGCCAAATAAACTGACTTTGTCATGGAGGTGTGAGACTCAGACTTACTACCAATTAGACATCTGTAACATGCAGAGGCAGGCGCTCGAAATAATGCATCATGTTAAAGCCTCTATATTTAAGCGGAGAGTCATCCCCAAGCCAAATCTGACCTTGGATTCCCGTGAAATCATAGAAACACGTCTGCTTTTGAAGACAGTCAAAAGACCGACAAAGTCTGGTAATTTACTAACCTTCTTCCGCGGCGCCAAGTACCGTACAGTACATCGCTGAAGGCCTCAGCTTTTATGCACATTACAGGGCCACGTTGACTTTTATGTTCTGTGGAACAGGATGTAACAGGGCCGGGTTGGGGTTGGTTCATCGGGCCATTTCACTTTCTCATAGTAAATATTCTTATCCTTGAGACAGCTATTGGAGAGAAAGAAGGGGATTCTTCAAAGCTTGTCCTGTGAACGAATAGGGAAGGCACTCTCTTCCCCCGCTGAGAATGAGGGCCGGATAATAGAATCAAAGGAGAGTACAATATGGGCAGTAAGGAAGCTCATTCAGCCGACAGTTTCAGAGTACGGTTACCTTTCTTCATATCCTGTGACATACAGAGAAGATATGTAGTTGTGTGTGTGTTGTAATGCTTAAGTGAGATCTCTGTTGAATGAGCCTTTCATATCTACAGACACTGCACGCTAATGAACTGAACGCTGGCTCTAGATGGGGTGTTGTGCTTTCTTTCTTTTGCAGCCACCATAGTGAGACGTTTTAGCATGTGACAGATTTCCCAGCGCTGAAAGAAACATGACGAACAAAAATGTGGACCTTAATGTGGACACTATAGAAACATTTGCATGACACTGTACATTCAGCTTCTGAATGGCTTACATGCTGTTGTTTTCAGAGATCACAGATTTTTTTGATTGCCAGGTGCACTGCTTTTCGATGTATGCAACTACTCTTCTTCTTATAGACTACTTGGGTGGTATACCTCCACTTTTTGCCACTTCTTGCACATGAGGCAGAGTGTTTGCACATGGCACACATCTGCCCTTAGGAGGCCACACCTATGCTAATCACAAACAACCGACCACACGCGTCCAGATTTATGATTCACTATTCAGAATCTCTGGTGCATCTGGAGTCAGCTACGTTTATTTTATTTTATTTTATTTTTATTTTTGAGAGAATTGAGAGAAATGAAAAAAAAAAGTTACTGCATGAGACTGATTGTGTAGCTAGCACAGCCAACAGCTACAGTACCAACAGTTTTTTCGGTCCACAGGTGAAAAGGACAGCGCTGATGTTTGGCAAACATGTTCATCACTGCAGGAGGGCATATCCAAGGTCTGAATACGAAGCTCCGACTTAAATAATACAAACTCAAAAAGACGTGATGTGATAGACAACATTAGCCTCCTGGCATCTGAAACACTCTGCGGCTCTGCGGCAGTCCCTCCACGCCATGGGATGATGCATGGCTCACTCTGAGCACTGTAGACCTGCTCTGCTGAAAAGGGCTTTTTGTTGAAGACACCAGCCCCCGGGTAAATTGCCTGTGACATTCCAAGTGTCTCATAAAACATCCTTATGGACGGTGGATGCAGAAGCATTCCCCTTTGTGTTCTCTCAATATTCTATTTAGCGTAATTAGTACTGCTGGGGTCTGTAAATGTTTGAGTCATCGTGGGATGGCGGAGGCCCGCAGGTGAGGATGGAGATGAAAGGCTTCCGACAAAGGAAAAGCAGCTCTACTGGTACAACACAGGGTTAATGTATGGAGGCAGAAGGAAGGATGATAAAACAAACAAAGGAGAAGGAGGGAGACATGAATGGGCAGAGCTTTTAAGACAAGAGTCAAAAAGATGACTTCCTTTCACTCGCATCTTTCCTGTGGTCGCAGAATCTGAGGATAGAGCTGTTCTCAGTGAATACGACTCATACTGCGAGCAGCGGGGATGTTAAGTTCTTTCATAAATCTCTCAGGATGTCACGTGCCACATGCATGTACTGCGTAGCAGCGCTCCCGTGATGCGGTTTTGCTTCAGCGACAACACACTTTTATTGTGTGGCAGTTATTTTCTTCACCATTTACACTGATATTACTATCAGTGCAGCCTGCTGCGCCCAGAGGAATTGTCTTTTTAAGTTCTAACACGTGACAAATAAACGTGAGTAGGGTGGCTAAAGGGGTGGAAGATTTCCCGTAAATTTTTCAGGAACTTTCCATGGAAATTTAAGTTGGGGAATTGGGAATGGGATGGGAATCGGAAACATTCCACATTGTAAAACTTTCCATGAGAATTATGGAAATTTATGGGAATTAACTGGAAACTGGCAATTTAGTAATTGGGGGTAAACTAGCATCATGATAAGATAAGCCTCATAAATGGTCAATGAAATGATGCTAGCTTTAGCTAATTTAGCCTCTAACTCATCAGCTAGCTATCTACTACATGAATCAATGACAGTATAAAGAATGGACACAGCCTCAGTGTGGCTTCAATAGTCTTGTGCTCTGAGCTCCAAAGTCTGGTCCAGGGTTGTAGAAATCATCTGTGCATGTGATGGAAGAATGTACAATGCATGTAGACAGTGTGGCTTCAATAGCCGTTCAGTAAGAAGAGTGTTATGCGCATGTGATTGAGGAATAGCATAGTGTACTTGCATCAACTCTGGTTATTTTAGTCAAGTCAATTTTTTTTTTCTATAACTATATTATAGGGATCTTCAAAATTCAATTATGTAAATTCCCATTTATTCCCATGAATTCCTGTTAATTCCCACGGAAAGTTTCCAACTTTGAAAATTTTTGGAGTTTTGCAACCCTAAATGTGAGTAACCAAAAAAAAATAAAATAAAAATAGCTGCTGAAGTTGAGGCAAAAGGAGAGTTATAGCCGAGCTCGCTGCGTGTCCTTGTTTTTTTGTGTGTCTCCGCATCATTCGGAGGGGAAGCTGCATATAAATCCATCATTACTCCTCTTCTTTGAGGTGAGCTGAGTGTGTGTGCATGTATGAGTGCGACTGAGAAATGCAATTAGTGAGCGGCACAAGAGTTTTCAGTGTGTGTGTGTGTGTGTGTGTGTGCTGCTTGTCAGGAGCACATGTTCTCAGAGAACCTCTACTATGTACCCCCAGCAGGTGGGCTGATGAGCATTGATTGGCTGAATTTATCAGATGCTGCTGAAGGCCACCGAGTGCTCTCCATCTTTACAAAGAAACAGGTGTTTCTGTTTATTCCTCCTCTTTTAATTTTTTTTTTTTTTTTTTTTTACACAAAATTCACGATTGGGTTTGTGTAAACGAACATACAGTCGATTTTTGTGCTGTCAGCTGTAGCTGAAGGCCACCCAACGTCTGTGTGCTTGTGTGTGTGTGTGTGTCTGTGTGTGTGTGTTTGCATATGTGCCTGCATGTATGCTGGCGACGATGCCCTTGTAGATTACATGGGGAGCGCAATCTGTGTTTAGCACACTTGCCCCTTAGAGGACGGATTATGGGATAAACAGAGTGGCAGGCTCCTGTCACCACACATTAACTCGCACACACACACACACACACACACACACACACACATACTGTAGGTACTCCTGCAGATGCGAGGTGATGATCTGCTGGGAGTGAGCAGTGGAAGTTGCGCACCTACACTGATGCTCATTTATCTGCATTTGCACATGTGCTGACTGCCTGATTAGTTAGTTGCTTACAGTATTCACACCCCGCAGGCTTGTTGTTGTGGTAGAGTACTGTATGTGTGTGTGTGTGTCTGATAGAAAACAGGGTCCCATTTTATTCACATTTGAACAGTACTGTACGCCAATCATTCACTTCAGCTCGCAGCGAGGAAGTTAATTGAACGTGTGATGTTGAGCTGAGAGAGAAGTGACACTCGATACACAAAGACGCTTTTATTTTATCCGTAGACAGACATGTTGATGCTTGATTAATTAAATCGCTGAGATGTTTGAAGACAACGCGAGAAAAGGTCTAACGTCGATAACCGGGCCACTCATATGGACATGCTCCTTCTATGATGACAGCACAAGACAAAAATGTGTCGTCTGTAAAGCTACAGAGCCTCATTACTGAAAATCACACTTGTCGTTTTCCGTCTTCGGCCATTTCGCCTCACTTTGACTCGTCATTTTCACACTTGAGTCAACATGCACGCTCACCAGCGTTCGCACATCCATCCGCCCAATGATCCTCACGTGCTCCTCCGATGCGCAGAGGCACATGTTGACTTATGGATGCAGACAAAAGGCACGCTCCTCTCCCTTCCAACGTGATCTCAAGGACACTCAGTCAACATTTACTGGAGCTTTGATGGCTTTACAGCCTACGTTATTACTGCCTCCCTTCCTCCTCCTCCTCCTCCTGCTCTTCCTTCTCCTCCTCATGTCATCAGCAGGTCTCGGTCTTTTGTATCATGGTGTAATTAACCACGCAACAGGGAGTTGCTCAGCATCCAACTTTCAGCTCCGATACGAAAGAGTGGCTCTCCAGCGTCGAGCCAAAACCATCTGCTCAGTTTTTTGTTTTTTTAAGGAGAAACTACATGTAATTTGAAACATAATGTTAACTCTAACTTTGTTCTAACAGCTCCAGATGCTCTTCAGACTGTACTGACGCTTTCTAACTGAGGCAACAATGGATGCACGCTGCAAATTACGCTTGTTTCTTTGTAATTTATTTGATCATGGGACAAAACAAGAACACCCTGAAATGGAGGCTTAATAACAACACATGTAACTCCAGTAAAACATGTACCAAACAGATTTTAGCAATGCTAGCGACATGGCTCTATGGTACAGACATTCATGATCCCCAGAGGATAACTTTTAATGGCTTCAGTGACTTCACTTTAACTCACATAACCTTTCCTCTGGTGCCATAATCAGGTCAAAATGATTGATTTGATTTATCAAAATATAAATATTACAATTTGAGGTAATTAGCATGCTAACATGCTAACCTCAGATGGTGAACATCATAACTGCTAAAAACCATCATGTTAACGCTGACTCTGTGAGCTGGCGCTTACGTTAGTGTTAACATTTAACCTCGCAGAGTTCCTGTGGCTTTTGTTTTATTGATTTACTAGCAGACAGAAAATGTATTTCATGTCGTGCACAATAGGGTGAACCGGCTAGGAGAAGTGCAGCACCTTTATCTCCTTTTCTTGATGTTGATTTCATGGTATTTTAGCACAGATAAAGTTGGAAGATCAAGGGGAAGCACACTTAACATGCCCGTAAGACACCTAACATTTCTTCCTTTTGATTTTTGGCATTCTTCTATCATACCTTTGATGTTTTTAATGTACACAGCTGGGAGATGATGAGGAAAGCAAGTGGGAAAGAAATCCTTTCAACCACAAATTAGAAAATGTTTTTTAGGTTACTATGCACGGATTTTAGATTGGAAGAAACAAGCATAAGGGAAACCTATTTTGGTTTATCCATCACCTTGATTGCTGAGCCAATAAAGCCGGTTACACTAGTCAAATGCTGGCAGCTTGAAAATATTTCTGACAGAGGTGAAGGATTAGTACAGAATCCCGGCTGATGTGATCAAAGCAGTATACTGTAGTGTGTTTGGTAAAATCTTGCCCTGTGGCAACAATCCAGACTCAGTCAAGCCCGCGTTGGCCAATAACACACAAACTTGCACACGTCTGTTCACACGATCCCGTCCAAACCTTCGCCCCTGCCGTTGCTCCGTATTAGACCCAGAGAGCCCCCGTGAGCCCCTTTCTTATTGGTGGCTAAGAAGAAGGGTGACAATTCATTTAATCCCTTCGTGAATGCTCTTCTCTCTCTCTCGAGGTGATATTGAAAAGATGCTCCAGTCTTTCCCCCAGCAAAAGCGGCAAGCAGAGAGAGGCCCCTGGGAAATATTTTATTCAGGCGACGCCAAATTTTGTACTCCACTCACACACAGACGTGCACATACAAACTGCAGATTTATGAACGAGGCATCTTTGTCCTATATTTCAGTCTTGTAGCTGCTGAACGCAGTTAATATTCAGTAGGATGATATTATTCTAAAAGACTGTAACTGAAAATGAAAGCTGAAGGTTAGTTTAACCACTTGAGCCCTAATTTTCCCATTGTTCCCCTTAAATTCCCCCTTAAGTAGCTTTGAAGATAGATAAAACACTTGACAGAATCACGCTTACCTGCTCCAGCAATTCACTGAAGCTACACTCACACTTGTGTTGAGAGAAATATCAGTAAGGACATGTGTAGCACACTAAACACACATACTGCTTTATCGGCATCAGTCGCTCTCTCTCTCTCTCTCTCTCTCTCTCTTCCTCGTGTGTTTTTGTCATTACCCGGGGACCGGTGATTATGTTGCAAACAAACACACACACACTTCACACTTTCTCTATCCTGCCGACTCGCCTCATTAGATGCGCGCACATGTTCGAACACCTCGTCCTCCTACGACCAACCCAAACAGAGGCCCTTACCAAAGCTAATGAAGTGGAAGTCCCCTGGTAATGTGTGGCCCTTGAACATGCCTCTACATATCGCATGTATCTTGAGCTGGGGTTGAGGTTGTCCCGCTGTTTTGCATTGCTTGCTGTGCGCTTTTTTTTTTTTTTACAAGAGGTGTGAATGTGGCATTTCAAAATCATCCAAACGCTCTTATTATTCAGGCCTGACTACCAGGACAATATTCATTCTACTTAATGGCAATGCAATGCAATACACTGCTTTATGTCAAATAAATAAATAAAAGAAAAAGTGCCAACAACTGCTAATTTATAAGTAATCAGCGAAGGAATTTCTCTTCTAAATGACTTAGGATACTGCCGGTCAGCAATACAGCTGCAGTCCCTGTGTGCTGCTTTCATCAGCTGTTTCCTTCCTTTTTGCACATGTAACTCAGCTTATTGGCAATGATTTTGCAGGGAAATGAAGCCTGAGAAAATGAGGAATGTGTATACGTGCATTGTTTTTGTGTGTCCATTGCAGCGACTGTTGGTGTTATTTTCTTTGTACCCAGTGGAAAGAATAGGTCAGATTTTTTTGGATCAAAATATTCACATTTGGTAACAAATCATTGTCAAACAACTCCCCATGTTTTTAAATACATAAATAAAATCATATAGAAAAATTACTTAAAGCAATAGTTCCTCATTTTGGACGGTTCCATTGTTCTATTGAGAAGATTAATATCGCAGTAATGTTTGCACAGTAAATACAGAGCTGCAGCCATTAGCTGGTTAGCTTAGATTAGCACAAAGACTGGAAACAACACCTCTAAAACATATTATATCTCCTTCACAAACGATAGCCAGGCTAGCTGTTTTCCCTTGCCTTTATGCTAAGCTAAGCTAAGCTAATAGCTTCTGTCCAAAGGTAAAACAGACAAACAAACAAAAAGCTCACTAATTAACATGTTATAACTCATTGTTTACCAAAACTAGCACCTCCACACACAAGCGCCAGGCTAGCAGCTAAGCTACGCTAACCAGCTACATATGTAAGTGACAAATATGAGAGTGATATTGGTATTCTTATGTCTAAGTATTCTAAGAGTGAGATTTTAGCTTTTTTGGATCTGGCTTCCTGTTGTCAAATTACTCACATTTTCTAACAGATCTTTTGTCAAACATTTACCTCCTTGCTGTTTTTTTTAAATAGAATCACGCAGAAAACCTTCAGGCCACTCATTGTTTGCAGGCATTAGCCTTCACTTTCAGTGGATAAAATGACAAATTATCTCAGCTGTAGCTAATTAACATCAATACTCTGACGGCTTTAATGAGACTTCTGGCTGTTGTCTGGTTAGTGTGCTCTCTGCAAGCTTAAAGATTTAAATGACAAGAAACACTGCGCGATGACTGTGAGTGGGCCGTATGATTTGAAAGCTCAGAAGACAAACAGATTGGTGACTCTTCTCCACAGAAATTTCCTAGCTGGGTGCGTCAAACTTGAGGCGAATCTTTCATTTCAGTATTATCAACTGTCCTCCTAAGCAAATGCCCCAAAATGACATGTTTATGTTCACGTAACAAATCCCTCTAGCAGCCATAGTTATTACAACTCTTTATTTCTAACCGAAACCATGTGGTTATTATTACTGAAACCATGACAATAAAGGCCCCCCACAGTACTAACTGTATATACATATCCACAATGTTTCATTGTTTTTTGATGTTACATCATAAACCAGACACCTTAGATGAACTGGCCATCTTACCCAAGTGGCAATCTCCAGTGCTGGGAAATGAAGCCAATGCAGAAGTGCTAAATTCGAACTCCTCGAGTGGCCACTTGAGACAGGCTACAGAAGTGAGTCAGTCTCCATAAGTCCCCATGTTAAAATGTTTAACTTCACAGCAGAAATAAACATGTTTACAGCCTGGTACAAAAAACAGTTTTGGTCTCTATAGCTAATTTTCCCGTTCATGACAACTGTACCGGGGTGGATTTTTTTTTTAACTCCCCTGTTTAACTTATATTAAGGCTTAAAGTTATGCATAATTAACAGCGTGGCTGCTTTGATAGACAGGTGGTTGCCATTACAGATGGCTTGTTTGAGCATTCAGCCTGCCTCAGGTCTACCCACAATCCATGTTTTTGCAGATTCTTAGATTAGCCGGGTGGTGGCAGAGACAGGAACTTGTTTGAACACCCATGCGTCATTCGGCTCTCCTTATGTCTGCCGATAATCCACGTCTTTGCTATATTTAGATATACTGGGAGGTGGAAGAAGCAGTACATCCAACATGGCGGCAGCCAGCGCTGCATATTTTTAGCTTCCCGACAGCGCTTCTGAAACCTATGGGTGACGTCACTCAGGCTCAGTCCATTCTTTATACTCTCATTGATCTTACCGAAAGTGGCATCAGATTCACTTCTATAATATGTCTGTGTCATCCTGAAGGATATTTACCTAACCAGGTTTGATTTGGGATTTAGGATTTAGATCCAATAAGCAGATTCTACACTGGATTTTGTTTCAGTAAGAAGCGACTGAACCCCAACCCCATTTTATCATTTTTTTACAGCAGTCTACTGTACCATACAGGGTGGAGAACATGATATCGAGAGATTTCAGTGGTTATTTTTAAAATTTTATGATATTATGAAACAATAAGGGACTAATATAAACAATAAAGGACTGCTGTAGCATGGTAGCTTTGGGTGAACCGTGAAATGTCTGTCGGGGGTGTTAGACTTCCTTTAACTGGTTCTGGATGGAAGGCTGGAGCTGTGTGTCCAACGTAAGAAAAAAAAAAGGATGTATTAAAATAAAGCCCGTCTTTACACAACGGCATGAGTGCTTGCCAAATTCCATAGTATTCTTTTAAGTGCCGTTGTTTTAGGTGACATGAAGCAATCTGACCTGTTGATTGGCGAGAAAAGCTGAGAGAAACGATTTCCCGGAGGGGTGAACTGTCCCATCTACTAATAATTGTAAAATCACAGAGCAATCAGCGGGTTGAAGGGTGGCCTGGCACAAAAAAAAAAAAAAAAAAGACCCCTCTCTATCGAGAAACTCATCTCTCCCGGTGTGAGCGATGAGGGACGGAAGAGGAGACTGGGTGGGAGAGGAGGCAAACAAATAGATGGAGAGGAAAAGAAGGTAAGAGTGCGGTTGGGCTAGAAAGCTGTTATTCTTTCTGTCCAGACTTTTTTTTTTTTTACTCAAAAACATCCCTCAGGTGCAGTACTTATTATGGAGCACAAAATTGCCTAATGTGCTTATTTCTACTGCTAATGCAGCAGGCAAGCAGGAAGACAGGGTATAGCTCTCTAAGGGAAAGTGTGCAGTACAATAAGACCTGTAAGCACAATTTAAGTAATTAGATAGCGAGGCTGGAATTAAGGCCCCACATGTGCACACAGAAGTACACCCCTGCCACTAGATTGGGCACAAATACACATTGATAGATAAAGTAAGAAGGCGCACACACAGTTTGTGGTCATTTCTCCTAAATAATTCCAGTTTCTCTGACTATGATGAAAAGCCGCAATAAAAAAAGCACATCCTAGTTATTCATCCTTTCCCAGCTCGTCTCTTTGCTTCTGTCTCACCTCTTGACCTGTCTGCCTCAAAGTCTTATTAACAGTGAATAATAATTTGAGTATAATTTTAACACCCATGCTGTACTCGGCAGGTGGCTACTCATCCTCTCGCAGTTTGAGACAAAGGATGGTGTGATGTAAATTTGGAGGAGGAGGCGGGAGGCCGAGACAAAGAAAGGAAAGGAGAATGAGGAGGAGATGGCAGTGGAAACAAAATAGTAAAAGGAAAATGGAGAAAATGTTAAGTAGGAGAAAGAGGCATATTGAGCAATAATGAGGGATTTGCGGCAACAATGACGAAAACAGGAATAAAGAAGCAAGCCAGAAGTGCAAAGATGAAGAAGGGGGAAGGGGTGGACGGTGAGAGGAAAACAGAGGGAAAGTAGAAAAAAGGATAAAGAAGGGGGAGACAGGATGGAAAATAGTGTGGGTGTGTGATTTATGCCTGGGGAGCGCTGTGTCTCCCGGTGAGGCTGCCTACTGATTCCCTAACCTGAGAGGCAGAGAGGGGGGGGCGGATTATCATCACCCTGTGTATGGTAGCTATATGGGGCTTAGAGACCGGAAAAAAAGTGCTGAAATCCAGATAAAACAAGTGAAAATGTGCCAAAAGGAGTGAAAGACTTCCTGTTTTTTCCATCTCAAATCCATATTTTTGTTGCTGTTTTGTCAATAAAAGACGATAGAAAACAACCCCAAATCCCTTCCACAGAAACAATTATAGGATGAAATCACAATGGAAAAATAAGTTAGACTTGAAGATTGTCAAAAACATTTATCAAGAAGGCTGCTTTTTTTTTTTTTTTTTTGCATTTTATGGCTCCCACAAACCCTCACAGCAGTGCTGCTTTTAACCATAATATAACCAGATGAACTGCATGTCATGTTTTGAGCCTGTCAAATGAAATATCATGAAGGCTGAATGTTGTACACCAGGGAAATAACATGGTCTCTTCTTAATTCCCTTTCATTTATCCCTGCAAAGTTATTTTATTGAACCATCTTTACCTCTTAGTGGATTTTATTTTATAGCTCAAAGACAGTTAACTATTATTAGATTTTCTCTTCCATTAAATATTGAAAAATTACTTACAGAAGTGGTTTCACATTTTGGGAAATATGCTTATTTGCTTTCTTTCCAGGGATCTAATGAGAAGATTGATATCACATTTTTGCACAATAAATATGGAGCGGCATCCATTAGCTCATTAGCTTAGCATAAAGATGGGAAAAGGGGGGATAACAGCAGGTCTGGCTCCTGTCAGAGTTTAAAAATATGGCTAATAACATCTCACAACCTGTGGTGTCTCATTTGTTTAATATGTTCACAAACCACAGGCAGGCTAGCTCCTTTCCTTTGCTCCTGTTTTTATGCTAAGCTAGGCTAATAGCTTCTGTCCGAAGGTAAAAACAACATCTTAGCTTGTCTAAAGCTCACTGATTAACATGTTATAGATCATTTGTTTGCTCTGTTCCCAAACTAGCACCTCCAGGCTAACTTAGATTAGCATAAAGACTGGAAACAGGAGAAAACAAGCTCCTATCAAAGCTAAATAATGTGGCTAATAACACCTCTAAAACCACAGCCATGCTAGGTGGCTCACTAATTGACACGTTATATCTCATTTGTTTACTCTGTCCCCAAACTAGCACCTCAGCACACAGAGCCAGGCTAGCTGCTAAGCTAAGCTAACCAGCTACATATCTAACTGACAGATATGAGAGTGGTATTGATCTTCTTGAGTCAAAGTATTCTTTTAATAGAAACTATTAGTTAGACATGGAGCTCTCTGAACCGCTACAACAGGCGAATACATTGTTTTGTTATTGTAATATCTCATGTTATGGATGGATAGAGGTGTTGTTTTCCTTGTTAGAATAAAAAATAGCTCCGGTGATCCATTTTCAGCAAAGTAAAGAGGACATCCGTTGTGGTTCCTTAGTTGTTTTTTCTCTGTGTATTTGCCGTTGTATAAATGTTATGCATCAAGCTGACTGAATTGCCCCGCTTAGCTGGATAGAAATACAAACACATGGTCACACTGAGATGGCACTTGTACTCCATGCAGAGAGGCAACACACACATACATGCAAACGTACATACAGACATACAGGAGTAAACATACACGCTGTGCAGTATGTAATTAAACACTTCCCCGCTAATTTCTTCTTCCAATCTAATGGTCTCATACAGATCACAGCTGATCTATGTTATGCTATCATACATGCTTGACTTGCAGAATGCGTGTTTACTGAGGGACCATAATAAGCTGCTGCTACACACACCTCTGTTACCTGAGTGTTTGCATTCATGTAAGTCGTGTGTGTGTGTGTGTCCTCGTATTTATACAGTGTGCCGCTTTTGTGAGAGTGTGTGCCTTCTTCTAGAGCACATTTGCACATCTGTATTTATCAGCGTGCTGTAAGCCGGTGTAGTCTCTTTACTGTCTATGTGACGGTGCTCCTCTGTCATCCTACATTACCCATAATTACCCACAAGAAAGAGACAGCACATATCCCCTGGGACAGACACATACAGCACACAAACAAAAATAACAAAGAGAGGAGTCCATGAACATGCAGACAGTGTATCCTCTTAATTACCTCCTCTTCAGATGCATCGTATGTACTGCTGGAAAATATGAATTGATATAGCTGGCGGCCATCCCACTGCAGGCATTACCACTTGGTTTACTGGTTGGTATGCTTATCTCAAATTTGTCGTCAAAGAAACGATATGTGATGTTGCGTTTTAAGTATGCTAACGTGCTCAGCAGACGCCACGTGGGGCAGAATTTTCGATCACAATTTGCATAAATTGAATCTCAAACCACTTCGGAGGCTGTCTTCACGGTAACACACTGTATGCGATTAATGTGATGTAGTCCATGGACAGAGAGACAAAAAGAAACACAACTCTGTTAAAGTGATGGCTGGTTGGCTTTCACACATAGGAAAGGTCTCCGTTACGGAAAGCTCCTGTGCTGGCTCTGGCAGGCTAATTACGGACAGAGCCACAGTACCGGACTAAAGGCACTGCAGGATCTTCATACTGTATCAGTCTAAATTACTAAAAGACTTACGATAAACAGACAAACTAACAGATTAACAAGACCAAGGCTACAAACAGCAGCTTCATTCTCATGTCAAAACAAAACTTAATCCATGGTCAAGGTGCAGCATTTAGCTTTATCTTTTGTACTATGTATAAACACTGTATTGTTGCCTTCAACGGTAACATGACATGAAAACATGCTTTTTTCACACCTAAAACATTTAAAAATATTATGGAAATCTTACTACTACTACTACTTACTACTAAAACAAAACTCCAACTATGCCAGCATGAAAAATAACATTGGGCTCTTTTCAACATGACGGTTACGTGTAAGGCAATGATTATTTTCATCTTTATTATTTAAATTAATTTGAACATATTATTATATTATATGCAATACAAATATATATATACATTTATACTGATAGTGAAAGAAACCCTCATAAGCTGAAAGTGACAATTGCTTGTTCTGTCCGTGGCTGTAAGCTGAAGTGTCAAAAACTGCAGTTCTTCAAACAGCCACTTGAGGCTGGCTACAGAACGAGTCAATCTCCATAAGTCCCCATGTTAAAATGTCCAACTTCACAGCAGAAATAAACATGTTCACAGCCTGGTACAAAAAAAACAGTTTTGGTCTCTATAGCTAATTTCGGTGTCCACTCTTTATACTGACAGGGATCCAAGCAAAAGTCTAAAGCCTATATATATTCATTTTACAATGATACAAAACAGAGCAAAGAAGCTTATTAATTAATTAACTGTGGGCAGTTAATATTCTGTTGATGGATCTAATTGTTTCGGCAATACTGTCATGTAGAATTGGGAATGTTTTTACTGATTACAGCTCATGTCCAAAAAGGGCCATACTGTCTTGCAATACATGCTACAATATTTTTCCATCGTGATTTCATCTTAAGTCTTTCCTTCTGTGTTGAAGCAAATAATTGCTTAGCCGCAGCTTGAGTGCACCTCTACTATGCTCTGTAAATGTTTGCGATAGATTGCTGTGCTACTGACAAATGCCAGAAAGACATATCTCTGGCACCTGTTTATTTACCCTGCAGTGTTTAGGCACACAATTTCATCGTGGGAACCAAAAGGATTTTATCGCGTATGTGTGTCAGGTTTAAACCCATTCGAGTTAAGATCCAGCAGTTTGTGCAGCGGCTGATAAGTGCGACAGCTTAGCGTCATGCAAATGCGGTATAGAGTTTGTGCCAGTTAAAACTTCAAATCAGGACAGGTCACTGTCCATTGGATGGGAATATTTCGTTTTTGTCTGAGACTGATGAGTAAACAGGCTTTCAGCTAACTTTTTTGAATTGCAGATCAGCGATAGTCCATGTCTGATGGCAGCAGCTCATTTCAGCCCATCAAATTGCCACACAGAGCCCCAGCATTTTGTCATCCTTTGATATGCGGTTCAAAGGGCTGCAAAGCTGTCAGCGGTTGTCTTCAGATACATCACCCGCAATAAACTGTGAGCCGAAAGCGAGCCAGACCTCTTGACGCTTTTCGCTCGCTCCGTTTCTCTTTTACACAAGACCAAACAGACATTTTGGAGCAAGAGATCTCAGCCGCCGCAGACAGCTAGCAGAGGGGTTTTCAGGGCCCGCTGGAGGAGGAGGGGGTGGGGAGAAGCGTGGAAAGGTTTCGGGCTGGAAAATACGCCGCGCTCAGGCTGCTCAAGGTCCAACACACACACACACACACACACACACACACAAACAAACGCACATGCGGTGATGGGGGGAGATGGCGGAAGATGGATGGTCGGGTCAGGGTGATATGACTGCAGAGTGGTTAGGGAAGATAAGCGAGAGACAGACAAGCTTCCCCACTACCAGCCGACTGATGAGCGGGGGTCTTGGGGAGGGGAGAGGGTAAAAGGAAGGGAGCAAGGAAAAAACGAGGCTGTGGTGAAATATCGTTCGTTAATGGCTGCCTGGAAAGGTGGGAGAGCAGGTAGGGGAGCCTTGAAAGGAAATTCATAGCAGAAAACAGCTAACAGCTAATTTGCTTATTAGCCTGAGCGTAGCTTTCTCTGCTCCTACGAATGAGAAACATTTGCGAGACTAATTACGCTTATTCCGAATCATCATCAATTTACACCATCAAAACCTGTCCAACCCGGTGCCGTCACCTGCAATATCTGCCGTGACTGCGCTGCATGTTTCGTTACGCTGATTTCATGTCAATGGCTCACAGGAAAACAAAACGGCGCCCAATAAAACTCTCTTCATCCATGACTCGCCATCTTGTCACTCAGTAATAGTGTTCTCGTCAAAACTGATGAAGGGAGAAAAAAGGCGCCAATCTTTAATTTAGTATATAATGGATGCATACAAGCTGTTCTGCGAAGACTGCCAAACTGCGGGGCTTTGAATTATTCTGCTTTTTTTTTTCCCCTCCAGACTCTCCGAGTTCACCGTTCAGTGAAACGATTGTACACCCAGAACACACACGCTCTCTCCCTCTCTCTCTCCCTCACAACTTTGACTGACTGAAACTTCTTTTTCACAGGCAGGTGGCACATCTGTTTTTAACCCAAATCCACTCCTGCAGAATACTGAAAACATATGCAGAGGCAGCAGCTATTTCCTGAATGTGTTCCTTAATGCACCACAGCAGTCAGTGCATCCACCTGCGAGGCTCTATACACTGTATATTTTGCAAGCACTCATCATTGCCGGCGACATGTGCAGCGCTTTCTTTATCTGATTGTCAAATCATCAGAATTTCATTTCTAATATTTTTCTTGTTGGTAAAGACGGGCTCTGAGCTAACACGGGAGCTGACATCAGTTAGGGTGTTGTCATTGTGCTGGGAAGCTAAGCAAGCTTTTTTCTCTCTCTCTCTCTGCAAGTAAGTTGCTAATAGAAGTTAAATTCCAAAGTCAGCAGAACAGTAAAAAATGCGTGGAATATAGTCTGTTTACTGTACAGCTTTAAGACCTGTTAAAAAAGAAACTGCAATGGGAATGTAAAAGTTCAACTTTGGTAAACACATACACATACAAACTGCAGGTCAACAATCAAGTGCCACATCATCAAATCAATAAATGCAAACCAAACATGTACATTTCTAAAACCTCTGTCCCCGGTCCATGTAAGACTCCAACTCCAATATAACCACTTATGCTTTGGCTGTTCCAAAAGGGCGTCCTTACTATTGTTTGACTTGCTGTTGAATGAGCACTGAGCTGAGAATCTAGCAGCTAAAGGGCCAGACATTTCCCGCAGGACCAAAGCAGAGCTAAGGAGAGAGTGAATATTCGACTTAAAGGTGGAGTCAGTCAAACTGGAGAGAGATAATTGATTGTAGAGTTTCATTCCCAGGTTGTCAAATACCAGCTTAATTTGGGAAATAAACCAAATGACTTGGGGTTCTGAGAATGCGACTCAATAATCAACTATCTACAAGCCACCTGCACAAAGTGTTGGTATTTGACGACCTGGGAGCATGAACGCCTCCTCTTGTGTTGCGTAGCTCGCTTTGAGGCACTTCGTTCAACTAAGTCCCCATTTCCCATTTACATCAGTATTTGACTACCCGGGAATGTGAATTCACTGTAGACTGTATGAGATATGAACATCGTATCTGTGACGTCACCCACAAGTTTGATGAAGAACTGTTTTGACACTCAGAATCTTGAGGCTCTTGCCGTTGCCATCATGGCAGTCCTGCCTCTGCATTAGCTATACAGACCAAAACTGTTATTTTGTACCAGGCTGTAAACATGTTTATTTCTGCTGTGAACTTGGACATTTTAACATGGGGACTTATGGAGACTGACTCGTTTTGTAGTCAGCCTCAAGTGGACGTTTGAGTAACTGCAGTTTTTACCACTAACGCATTGACTCAACAATCTCCTATCTTCCTCCAGCATGACTGACCCTTTAATTTGCCACTGGGCAATAGTGGTGGTGGTAATACGTCAATGACCCATGTTTAGCATTATATTTGTAGGTACTACTCTTCTATGAGAAGAAATATTTTATACTTAACACATATTCAAATACTTTTTTACAACTACTTATACCTTTTATAAATAGAAAACAAATCTTTTCATCTTCATGCATGTAAGAAGCTAAAACGCTTACGTAAAATATTCTCATATTTAAGGTAAATCTATTTCGGACACCTAGTAGAAAAGCCTCAATATTGCATGCCAAACAAATGTAAACGCAGAGCTTTGAGTGTTCAGGATTCATTGTGGTTACATACCACTGTGAAGGTTATTACATTATTGATCACCTGAGTATTTAACCACTACCAGTCTCCTAGAGCCCAAACTACATTGATTTTCCAGGCCGCTTTTAGACAAAGGTGATGAATTCTATTGAACTCGTTCACATGGCGGAACTTCAAAATTTCCAGCATTGAAAGTAAATGATAGTTTTAATCTTTTCCTTCTCTCTCCAGCCCCCTCCCCACATCCCCTGTTTTTTTTTTTTTTTTGTTTCCGTTTGACCACTGCCATCATACTGAGCCTCGAGGACAATCTGTCTCTGCTTTGAAAATGTCCTTTATGAGGAGATACTGCAACATCCTGCTACTCGGAGAGTTTCCACTGGCGATTCCTGCACTGTTTGCTCCCTTTATCGCTGTTAACTTTTTCTTCTATCTTACAGTAAAGTTAATTTCAAGCTGCTCTGGTTTCTGAAATCTTTTTTACACCATGGAGAAAAGAAAACAATGTTTTCTTCTGACTTCAGGGTGGGCCCCTCCCTGATTTTCCTCTCCATAGGGCCTCAGATGGCACACTAAGCAGAGCCTCAAAGAGTGGACGCCAACACAAGATAGGAAATAATAATAGCAAAACAACAAACCACAATGCTTTAAGCATGGCTGGTGAATCAAACTAATTAGCAGCAGAGCGCCTGGGAGCTTTAGTTAGTCATCTGAGAAGCCCATTAAAGCCCTCCTCTCTTACCTCCTCTCCCACTACTGTCTTACTTTCGTGGTCCCACAGTATTTCAGAAGAAACCACTTTGAACGTTATATTCTCCAATCTTTAAACATTTAGCTGATTTTCTGGCCTCCCCATTTTTACAGATCCTCTATTTGGGTTGTTGGGATGTTGAATCACAGTCTTACAGTATGTCTCAGCGTTTAATGATAATGTCCTCTTTAGCACCATCGCTGACCGTGAAAACTAACAGCATAATCACAGAACAGCGAAGTAGCAGTGTAATGGGCTGTATTGACTCTTAATTTGCACTGAAATGTTTCTTGGTTGTCTCATGGGGCTCTTTCATTTTCCTTAAATTCTCATAATGGCTTGTGTATCTCGTTGCATTTAGGCAGTGTTTGGTGTGTAAGATGGATAGATAGACCAGTTGATGGAGAGATGAGTAGATGGGTAGACAGAGAGATAAATGGATGAATGGAAGGAATTCCATTTGGATTGATAATTAATGGATGGATGGATTGATGGAAATCCTTCTATCCATTTGGATTGATATTGGATGGATGGATGGATGGATGGATGGATGGATGGATGGATGGATTCATACTTGAGTGTTGCTAGATATTTGGATGGATGGATGGATGGATGGATGGATGGATTGATAGTTAGATACTTGGGTGTATGTACAGATTGGATGGGTGGATGAATAAATTCATATTTGAGTAGATTCTTGGATGTATTTTCTAATGGATGGGTTGCATGCATGGTTGGTTGGATAGATCATAGATGGACATTTGGATAGATGGATTAAAGGAAGGATACTTGGAGGTCTGTTGGATAAATAAATGGATTCTTTGATAAATTGATATTGGATGGTTGCATTGATGCATGGATGGATGGATGGATGATTGTTGGAAGAAAAAATGGATTCTTTGATAGACATTGTATGGGTTGCATGGGCGGTTAGATGGATATTTGGAGGATTGATACATACTTGGTACATACCGGATGGATGGATGGATGGATGGATGGATGGATAGATACTTAGAAGATTAAATGCAATGGAATGATTTTTGAATAAACAGACATTGGATGGGTTGCATGGGTGGTTATAAAGATATTGGATGGAGAGTTGATACGTACATAGATGGATGGATGGATGGGTGGAGGATCCTTGGAGGATTGTTGGAAGAATGGGTGGATTCATTGATAAGCAGACTTTGGATGGGTTGCATGGGTGGTTGGATCGATATTTGGAGGGTTGATAGATAGTTGGGTGTATGTACGGATTGGATAGGTGACTAGATGATTGATGGATGGATGATTGAAGTAAGGAAGGATGGATAGATTCTTGAAGGGCTGGCTGGATACTTGGATGGATAGATGAAGGAAAAGGAGCTACTCTGCAGCTACAAGTATGTAGTAACAAGTATGTATAACGTGCTTCAAGAGGAATGGGTATTTTCTGCGCTGTAATGTGTCGCACAACATATACTGTACACTATATACACGGTTACAATGTGTCTCCTCCCATCAGTGTTCTGTACAGTTGGAGGGAATATGGGAGAAAGCTTTCTCCTGAACAGCTCTTGTTGTCTGCTAGTGCACACCCTAATTGGGACATTATGGCTATTTCTGTTGAAGGAATGTTTGTATTTCAAGAAAAGGCCAAGCCACAAATTTAGGTGCCACACGGAGACACATACAAGAATACACACCAAGCCTGTGCCTGAGCCTGTCCTAGAGCAACCCCAGCCAAAATCAATACAGCAAAGGTCATTGCTATTCCAATCATAGCCAGGCCTATTCTCTCTGTTTACTGTACTGTGTCTGGAGAAAACGCACAAATGATAAACACTCCCTCTGTGGCATTATATCAATGAAATGAGGGCACTGTTCTGTTGCGGCTAATGCCATGCACATATTTGTTTATCTTATTTTATGTATTAAATGATAGAGCAAGTATGAGAGCTGTATAATGATGTGCCGTTTATTAGCTTTGTTTCTGTCACTCTAGAAGATCTGTACTTACCCACAATTCAAAGGAGCTCCATCTAGATCAAGGCTTCATCGGATTCACGCAATCCTAGACCAGCTGTAGTCACTGTAGACCAGCTGTTAGTCAAGTCCAAACTTTAAACTAACTTTTCTCTGCAGCCAGTTTTTGGTGATCATGTGTTCGACTGTGGGTGATGGAGGAGGTGAGAACATCTGTTCCGTTAATCTGTAGGCCAGAGTTGTTGGGTTTTTTTTTCCCCTCTCTCTCCTTTTCCCTCTGAACTTGCGATTCCCGAGGACGCAGCACGAATGTCAGGCTTCGGCTCCAAATCTAACACGCTGCAGCGAGCCAGTGAAATCGCTAGGTGTCCACCATCTGTGTGCGTGACCTGCCAAATGCCATGTCATCATCATCACCATCAGTCAAAGCCGCATCAGTCTCTGTTTGAATCTGTGTGTGTTTGTGCCCATAATTAGGGCACAACTTTTTTGTGTGTGTACTATGTTTACGTGCATGATTGCACTTCAGGTCCTTTGTCAAGTTATTCTTTATTAATCCTCACGAGGAAATCCGTCCTCCGCTTATTTGACCCATCCTAATTATATAGGAGCAGTGGCAGTGCCTGGGGATCAGCTCTTTTTTGGGAGGCCAGCGCCTTGGTCAAGGGCAATGGCAGGAGTGTTACCGTATACTTAATACACTGGGGACTGGAGTTTGTCCGGTGTCCCAGGGGTGGATAAGGTTTGGCTGCTTTGACACTTGATTAAAGTTAAGGTAAGGTTATGATTTTAATATTTTGACCATTATCTATCCTTTACCTTATCCAGGTGCTTGCAATATAGAGAACATAGATGAAATCTGACATTGACTTAAACTTTTGCAGACACAGTCAGTTTGAACTTTTTGCTTTGGCAGCAAACATTTTGGTTGCCAGGCAGCTTTTTCCTAAAAAATCCCATCTTTCCATAGATGGGGTTGGTGTGAATGTCTGCGTCCAACACATTAGTGATTGATACAGTACAGTGTGATACAATAGTAAAGTATTGAACATTTTGTACAATTTTGAGGTCAAATATTATAGTTTTGATTCACTATATTCATGCTTAGCAATAGTAACTAGTTCTCTTGCTGAATAATGTTACACACAAAGCCAGACTTATAAAATACAATACTTTTTTTATAGAATAAATTACCCAACAATGGTGAAAAAGCTAGATTTATCTCCACCTGGACCAAGTACAACATTAACAGCAGTAATAATTATTATTTCTGCACAATAAGCACTTTAGTTTTTTCATATTTTCATACTTATTACTGTTAAGGTTCACTGAAAGTTCGGTGAATTTGTGAATGCGGAACTTTTACTTGTGATATTTTAACACTGCTTTAATTTAAGCAAATGGTCTGAATACTTCCTAAAAACTTCTGATCTGCTGTGTGTCTGTGTGTGAGAAAGTCTGCGCTCGTGTGTGTGTGTGTGTGACACCTGACCACCATTCATCTGTCCATCTGTTGTGGAGGCTCTACAACAGGCTCGGGCATGCGTCTTCTGTCAGATGGCGGATTTGATGCCGAGCTCATATCCTGCAGTCTCACAGCTCTGGCATGTTCTATTCTCTGACTTCAGAGTGAAAAACAGCCGACACTTTGGTTCTTCTTCACTACCCACTTTGTGAATGCATAATCGTGTTACATTATGGGGGGGAATCAAATAGTACATAATTCTGAAGGGCATGTCTGCTCCGTGAAGACTTATTTGGAATAAAATCAAAGTGTATTATTTTCTAAGAAATGCCTGAAGTTCATTATGTCTCATGAAAATCTAATAAAATGTATTTTTACATTGTTTATTCTGGGCCAGAGGCACACCGTCCACACTCTGCATGTTCACGACAGCAAATGTCAAAGCTTTAATGAACTGTTAGTGGGTTGAATCAATACTGCGTTATATCAGTGACCAAATTAGTACTACTAACTGTTGGCTGCCACACAGGGTACCAACTGCTCCTCAGAGCTAACCATTCATACACGTTCAAACACCGATGGCCGTCAAGAGCGATTTGGGGTTCGCAGACTGGAGGAGTACTGGAGAACTTTACAGATGGCACTTATATATTTTTACAGGAGACAGCAACCACTCTTTGAGCCTCAAGAAGTCCAAAAATCAATGGATACTGACTGTTCAGAACTGACAACTACATACTATATACACAGGATGTGTAGCATCCACTTGTAGGGAAACATTCTTACCCACCATCCAGGAAATGGCCTGTGTTATACTTTCCTACTTTATACTTGATTGTGCTTTTGAGCACTCCCAAACACAGTGGAACAGCGTTCCCTTTTCCTTTAAACAAAGAACAAGGACGTCTTTGCATTAGTCATTTGTATTGCTACAATTTCATTCTTGTATTAACTGTATTTTTCTGCAGCTTTAAGCATGCTATTTCCCAGTCTGCTTCATGTATATCTACTCTCCATCTGTTTTTGGATTATTCCTTTTCATGAGACGCCAAAGTGCCATTAAATAGGGATACTAGGGATACAAGATTTGCCAAAGGTAAATCAGTATCATTCATAACACCTGCGTTGACCCTGCTATTTCATGTCAAGTAGCCATTTCTGTGAAAAAGGTTACTCACGCTGAAAAGACAATATCGCTGAATGTGTTTTTATGCAAATCAGCCCGGCTTTAAAGATTTATTAACCAGCTTTTACTCCGATTTCCATTTTTAATTGACATTTTTACACATCGTTACTAAATTTCAAGTGAGCTACAGTACAGCACAGCCTGCCAGCCGGGCTAGGCAGTATTCAAAACTCATCTTCAAACAACTCGATCACCTCAATCTATGGAGTCCCCGGTGATGAGGGACCTGGCCTTCTGGCTGTGTTATTCTATTATAGAGCAGCTCATGAAAAAAACAACTTCCTCTCTGCTCATCCCCAAAATAAGATTTCGATTGATTAAATGCCACTGTTGGAAGGGAGCATCATCAGATTTGACCAAAGTCTCTCACCGTGTTGCCACTGCTCCAAATGGGTGGAGTTCTGAAAAAGTCTGGGGGTGGGAAGATAAATGTATATAGCGAGGGAGAGAGGGAGGATGGATGTATAGCGGGGTGGGGAAAAGATGGAAAGGAGGAGGCAGATGAGAATGGAGGGGAAAGGAGAGGAGCAGCGGGGTGATGGATGGTTGGGGGGGGCGAGGGGGTGTGGTTGCGATGGAGGGGTGTGGAAAGTTAAAGTGAGACTGAGAGATTCCTGCCCAATCTGCAGCATAATCATCCAGTGCGTCTCCGGCTGGCTTGGCAGAGGCATCATTAAGGAAACCTGAGGTCGTCTTGGTTCACGGAGCCGCCGAGGCTCAGCCGCACTCCCTTCCCTCCTGCCACTCAATTTGTATAATTTACCTCTGTTCTGAGTCCCTTTTGAAAACAGCCCGTTTGACCCCTAATGTGGAGGAGTCAAAAAGTTGCGTCTAAATGAAATGGATGGCTGAGAGACTCCCTGCGAGTGTGTGGCCGGTCAATAGTCTGGCAGGGAGATGCTGATGATGATTCTAGGAGATGGCTGCACTGGGGAGGAGTTGTTTGGGTATGCAGGAAGAGCAAGAAAGGGGGGGGGGGTAGGAGACGAGGGAAGGAGAGAGAACGAGGGAGACCAGAGAGGTGGTGATGGGAAGAAAATGAAAAGTTGAAGTGTGCCCTTCCCTGAGGTGATTTATACAAGTGACCCCAGATTGAAGGCACGCTCGGTGGCAAACGCACTCCTCTGACAAAAGGCGTACGCTCTGTTTATGTTTCTTACTCCGTCATGATGAGGCTGCGCTCTGAGGGATGGAGGGATGGAGGAACAGAAGGGTTGGGGGGGGGAGTGTATGGCGCAGTGGAGGAGTGATTACCCGGCGTGGAGCTGAGGGATGAGAGCCGAACGGGTATTTTATTTTGTCAATTGGAGTGTGCAAATGGAAATGTCAGAGCGGCCGGAAAACTAATGAATGTGATAGGAGAGATGCCACCTCTCTCGCCGAATGCCTGATCAATTGCCATTGTCTTTTCTGGGCGCTGATGTTTTTCGTTGTTATTTTTTGATTGTTTTCTCCGCCTGGCCTGGCTGTTTGGCGGTTAAGAGTTTGATGGTGAACTTTGAGTCGAAAGGATCGAAGACGGGAATCAATGCTTTCATCCGTTACTTACAAGCGCGGGCCCGTGAAAAGTGATTTTGGATTAGACTTCTGTAACTGAGTTAGCAAAGTAAACATAAACAAAAGAGGAGAGGGGTGGGCGCCTGCCTCGCCCCACCCACCCACCCACCCCGAAACAATTTAGTAGCTTCTGCTTCAGATTGCGGCTTAAAAATGTCAATTTAGTCTCGTTCATTTCCATTTTCGTGACAGATACACGCTGATACCGAGATTCCCTAATGGCAATAACGGAAAAAAAGTTGTCTCACTTCAATTAAGAAAGTAACTTCCATAACCTTGGAGCGTTTTTTTGTGCATCGGTGACACAATGTGACAGATGTGCTTAGTTTTAAATTTAGACTGACAATGATCCAGTGTGTTAGGGCTTTGTGCTTGTTCAGTCGCAATTTCTGGTTACTTGATGAGCGTTGCAAAGACTGCGAGTGCTGCGCGGCATGAAAAGAAAAAAAGAAAAAAAAAAGCCTGCATTCGCACTATTCTATTTTGACAAGCGGGCTAATTTCTGCCCAGGGTCATCAATATTTCTGACACTTCAGTGGTGGCATAAATATAGAATGAATGTCCCTTTGTTGTGCTCGGGGAGCTGCACGTCTCCGAGCATCAACAAAAATCACTTGGATCTGTTTGTTAGCTTGTTCAGCTGGTTGACGAAACTGACGCCGGTCCCTCAGGAGTCTGTCTGCTTTCAATATCATGCATCATAAACAATATCCAATTTGGACTGCTGAACTATGAAAATACACTGCGCGACCGTGGGAGGGAGATGACAAGAAATCAACCAGCTGTATGAGTAATGGTTTGGGGTAAAACTATACAAATTTATGTTGCAATATGATTATTTTTTTTTTATAGTTGAAGAGGAAGGGGGAAAAAAAAGGTCTATCAGTGGAATCAGTGTATTGTTGCATTATATATATATATAAAAGCTATCCGATCATTTGGCTGCCTACCTGAAACACTCTCTAATGCGCCTTTGGTTGAGTTACATCTCTATCTGTCTCCTGACTGCTGTGGGCTTAAGACCTCTTTGTTCTAAGAGCGGCCTCATTCCTTTGATTGAATCCCCCTCATTACCTCAGTTCCCTTTTGATTTTGATCAGGCTCAACAACCCTTCTCGCATTCCTCTCACCTTGCTAGTCCTTCGCCAACCAGTTGCGAACGCCGACTGGCATTTGCTTAATCTTCACGGCCGCCGTTTTTGAGGCCAGCGGGGGAGGGCTGTACGACCGGTGTCTCCGTCGCTCCAAAGGGAAAAAAAGCCAGTCGACAAATAATAGTCATTTCTTAGAATCAAGTCTTTCCCTGCTAATGGCTCGTAGGACTAAGAGAGAGGAGCCAGGCCCTCGTTATCACCCATGTTCTTTTGGACGCACTTCAGAAGACCGAGGAAAGCTTTTTTTTCTTTTGACTGAACTGAGAGAGTGCTTACAAATGACACAAATGTCTCCAGCCCGTCGCGCAGACAGCACATAAACAGAGCGCCTTCAGTCATATTCATTTAGCTTTCTTGACATATTCCTCTTTTCTGATCTCAACATGTTCAGCCTTCGTAAAACTGGTCGCCTTTGATTCCCCAGTGAGAGAAAAATGCTTTAAAGTGGCCTCGAGAGAGAGAGAATAATATGTTATCGGGACAATAATGAATGTGATGGTATTCCACAGTCTGCCTCTAATTCCAGCATTAACATAATACAATATAATAGGTCGCTTAGTTTCTTTTATTTCATAGATGAACAGCTTTCAGTCAGTGGAAACATCATTCTGCGCGCGTACATTACGAAGGAGGAGCAGATTGCCAGACTGTTAACTACCCCGCTCCCCTTCATTTCAATTGCAAATAATCTGGATAGATAATTTATGTAAAACACAATTATCATCAATATGAAACGGTCATTCAGTTTCGCAGTGATCTAATCTAAACCGGTGGATTTGTCTTATCTGGGGATGAGAGGAAACAGGAGAGCACAAACACTAATAAAACCAGAATTCTATCAAAAAAAATAGATAATGAAGATCAAACGCAGGGCTTTGGTTATTGTTATTCTAGTTTCCAGGGAAGCGTGTAATGAACTGAAGGAATATGGCTGTTTTGTATAACCTTACCACGAGCCACACACATGCTCGACTGCGTACGGAACCACACAGAGCTGCTGTCCACGCGTACCGGGGAGGAGGAGGAGGAGGAGGAGGGCGGATGATTGATGGTGGGCTGCAGCCATTTGTGTGTTCATATTAGGAGCAGGTTGAAAATATTGTTGTAAACAACCCCTGACGGACAGCAGGGAAGACACGCGCAAAGACATCTTTTCCTCACTTTGGCTTGACAGAGAGACAAAACTGATGAGCGCCATGTGTATTAATACGCTCGTTACGAACATTAATATGAAACATACGACGGAGTCGAGCACTGATGTGTGTTCCTCCAATGAATCGCCCTCATGAGCCTCGATGCCCCCCCCCCCCCCACCATCTAATAAAATCCACTCTCTCTCCACCCAATGCTGCCATCATTACATCAAAGAATAAGGCCGCCCGGTGTGATGAAAGACACACACACACACACACACCTAGACACACACACACAGTCGTTTTATTTAGGGCACGGGCCTCCGTGCTGCTGCATTCCTATAGTGCACAAATTTGTTGGAGCTCAGCAGAAGACAGAGACGTTTAAAACACAGTTTAGATGACTGACAGCGTTTTGCATTTTCTAGATTAAGAAGAGGAGGGAAAAGATGATCGTTAGCTGTGAAAAAAACTCGTTAAAACTTCAATTTATAACCAGGCTGCGTGATTTTCTCGTCGTATCTGACGTGTAAATGTGACAACATATACAACAAATTAAAAGAAGATCCATAAGCCAAAGAATAAAAGAGCAAAAGGATAAATTTCACAAAAAAAAAAAAACACGACGCTTAAATATGCCACTGTACATGAAACAATCGGCCATTGAGGGCAAATTTATAGATTACAGGCGAATTATTTAAATCAAATTGACGACAGAACTCACTTTGTCGCTGGAAACCGGTCATATAATTTAATCTCTGGTTTTAGAGAGCCTTAAATCTGCTTTACGGGAGGTTTTGTCAGGTTTCATTTCATAGTTAAAATATGTTCGAGGTGGTTCCTCGGTTTTAAATCCGCTAGCGTTCAGCGGCAATGAAAATGTGCTGTTTGTTACCCACGCTGCCATCCCAGCCAATCATTTCTGATGAGCAATTGATTTGATTATGTTTTTGCTCTCATATTGCAGCCGTTTCAAAATAAGAGCGCACCGTCGGTGTAGATGAATTCATGCAGGATTAACAAATGAAATCAAGGTAGGTGGATGAAAATTACCAGGATTGTTTTGGCTGAGTAACATCATGTTTGCAGACTGGAAGGTTTTTACCAGAGACGAACATTAAAAGGCACACAATCACTAGTCCATTTTTACTTAATTTCCCCATTCATGTTTTCATTGTTGGCACCTCAACACAAACTCATTTAGATGTGCCGGCAATTGAAAAACAAAATTGTATTTTTCTGTTTTTGTTTTTTTTTTTACTTCTTCTGAGCTTCATTGATGTTTGTTTTGTTTTTTTTTCCCCCTGTCATGCTGTTGCGTGCTCTCTGTTATTGCTGCTTAATGTTATCACGGCCAAATTGCTTAATTTTGTTTTCTGTTCTCTTTGAAAAGCTGCAATTTATGACAGAGTAATTACAGCGAAGAGTAAAGTTCTGGTGAGAAGAAAATGGCGAGTCGATGGGAGAATGGTACTGAAGTGAGACAACGCTTTTTTTTGTTGTTGTTGTTGTTGTTGTTCCTGCATGTGTCTGTATTCACAAAACACACAGAGCCTTAACTAATTGAGGTTAAAGTTTTCTAATTCCCCATCATCTTCCATCCTCTCAAACACTCCCCTGGTTATATGAAAAATTGTGACAGTTGGTGCAGATGCTCTATCAATTTGGCCAGTGCATAATTACCAGCGAGGAAATTATGTTTGCATAAATATAGGCATTCATTATCTCCATCAAAAAAAAAAAAAACTTTACCTCAAAGCTCAGCTGCAACCAGCAGTACGACCTACGTCATCTTCGAACCCTCCATCTGCCTAATGGACTCTGCAGCAGGTCTTTGTGCAGATGCAGTAAAAAAAAGGTGGTACTTTCATGGGGACTAGAATTGTAGGTGGCTCCTCCACCATTTCCCAACAAGACTTTAATGTTCACTGATGATTAATGTGGGCTGCCGTGAATATCGATGGCCTCTGTGGTGCTAATGATTCTGATGGTGCATCAGTGCCACGAGGTTGACGGGGCTTTATAAAACCTACTTAGAGAAGGGTGTTCCTCCATGTCCTTTCATGTTTGCTTGTTAGACCACCTCGCCAACATAGACACACACACACACACGCATTTTTTTTTTCTTCTCCCAATCCCAATCCATCATTAATGTGAGCACATGCATGCGAATAACTCATTAGTCCCCGCATCGATCTGACCCAGGAACAGGCCGCACTTCATAGAGGAAATAGCGGTGAGACAAAGGGAGGCAGCGATCAATCAGTGTAGCACTGGAAACCAATCAACTATTTGAGAACGGGTCGTCCAATTAGAGGAAAAGCCCTCCGTGGCGTGGTTTTCACTGTGGCAAGACTTATGGATCCCGCGTTTATCAATACGTTGGGTTACTTACGACGAGAAGCCTCTAATTTGCTCTGACTTCCCGTTTCATATGTGAAATTTCAGTGATGTCATGCAGTGAATCAGGGGAAGTACGTAAATGTGGAAGCAGGTCACTCCCTGACAGTCTATCGGCTGCGTATGGAGTTAGTTTGAAATGGAAGTGACTAATAGCAGCTGTGTTTTGGCACTCTCGCTGTATGATAATGAATTTGCATGCATGCGCTTATGACTGTGCACTCTGCAAAGTCTGGAGGGAACACACACACACACACACACACACACAAAAAAGCATTTTTTTAGCAGCATATTGGAGGAGACGCCTTGGGAGTGTGATGGTTATGGAAATGGAGACAGGAAGAGGCCAGACAGAGCAGAAATGCGCACACACACACACAAACACACACACAAATGACTTTTGACTGGCTGCTCTTTGACGAGCCGTATCAAATCTGCTGTGACATTCCGTCTCTACTTTTCAGGAAATACACAGCGATGCGTGCTCAGAATAACGATCGCTCCGGCGCAAATTCTCTCGCTCGCTCGATGACACGTGTTGTGTATGAAAAATTCACCTGTCACCCGGAGTATAACATCAGCTCCGGTGTAAACAGATCAAAACTTGATGAGACGCAAAACAAGCTACACCGCTGCAGCAAAAGTCTTTAATTACTAAAGGTTCTCCATACGACCCGAGGAGGCAAATCCATTTTTATTCTGTCATAAAAGCAATCAGCTCTTTGTTATTGCAATCCATAGGTCGTGCGGCCGATCTTGCAATAGCTTGGCTACGAAGACCTCTTAAAAGCAAAGCAATGGCATTGAACATAGTGCTAGTAGCAGGGCTGTAAATGCATGTTGACATTTTACTTTTCATTGGAACGTGGCAGCCTGTAGCCACGCTGGCCGATACGTGGAAGTTTGTAACTTTAATAAGCTGATAATTCAGACGTATAAAAGTGCCCGTGGTAGCTCGAGTGCTGTTTGTTTTGCAGACCTTATAGTGCAAGGTAGGACATTTTTATCTTATCTCAGATAGAGGGGGGGATTAAATATTTAATTGCAGCTTTAGAAAAGGGAAAATCGGCACAGGAAGGGTATTGTACGCTTTGAAGACCTGTTCATAGGCAACGGCTTGGCGTCCTTTGAGCAAAAATGCTGTTCTTTCTCAGATGTCCAGCTCTTTAATATCAACAGACTTGACCACTGTCGATACAGTCCTCTCCTTAAATCCACTTTAAAAAAAACCCTCAACCATATACCGCATGGTGTTGGATCTTAGGCTTACTAGACTTACTGGATAAATGTTCTCCACACACTCTCAAGTTAGAACCAAACCCCCTGATTGCTCTGTTTGGGGTCATGGAAGCAGAGAAAGAGTTAACTATAGAAAGAATTATCCTTTGCCCCCCCTTGTAGCTCTGCGAGTAATCCTGCTCTGGTGGAAGGATGCTTCCCCTCCCACCCATGCACAATAAAGCTAGCTAGAAGACATCGTGTCCTGCTTAAAACTGGAGAAGGTTAGATACTCACTTCAGCAATCAAGTGGAAAATTCCAGATAGTGTGGGGGGCCCTTTCTAAATGCATTTCAGACCCTGTGAAGGCTCGATCATTAAGTGCATCCTAACTACGCTGCAAACTCTTCTTAGCATAGGCTACAGATGTGGCAATGTGCTCATACTGTGTCTAGTGTATGGGCAGTGAGTGGGGAGGAATTATATTATATATGAAGATTTTATTTATTCCTTTATTTTTCTTTTTTTTGTCCCTTTTTTTAGTTATATCTTCTCAGTTCATGTCTGTCTGGACACATCGGTGCTAATTGCTGTTGATGTGTACCCATGTCGATCTCGTGCTTTTGTAAAGACCATTCAGTCTTGCATTTTTCATATATTGGAAAAACGTTTTCAATAAAACGATCTTGATTTAAAAAGAAAGAAAGAGTCAGGCTGTTGTAATAAAATCCAAAGTGTTAAAGTACCAGCTTCCGACATCAGCTCAAGGAAAGAGTTTGCCCGTATGCACACTGTTATAATAGCAAGCTTAAATCGACTGAGTAATACTATAAAATTTAAACAAAATGTACATTTCCTGCAATACTTTTTCCCCCATCTAATAATGTCAATGGAAAATGACCTGCCAGCCAGCGACGTAATGTTCACTTTTTGTTAAAAATTAAATAAATAAATACACTCTTGAACTTGCACCTCCCGCCAGTGAATGGCACCATCGAATCTCCGGGCTGGTTTGACAATGATCCTCCCGAAATTAAAATGAATATGTAACCAGCAGGAACACCCATCTATAAGCCCTCACAGAGCACGCTTTAATATCTGCCTCAGAGCAGATGGCTTTTTTTCTGAATAGAACAAGGTGGGTTTTAATATTTGAAATATTTGAAGATTCAGCAAGAAACGCCTTTTTTTTTTCTTCTTCTTCTTCTTCTTCCTCACTGCGGATTAAATGATGACAGCTCACTGGTTCTTTTCATGTAGGATTTAAGTTAAATCCAGATTTTTTTTTCCTAATATAGGTTGTCCTGAATGTACAAATTCAGACAAAAAAAAAGCCTCCCCGTGTAAGGAGTGTCAACGGTGAGGAGGAGGGTGGTGGTGGTGGTGGTGGGCGAGAAAAGAAAGAGATCGGTGGAAATGCGTGAGATCCGGACAGACAGCAGGAGAGATGAGTTTCCAGATAACATTCAGATTATTCACTCAAGTATGTAATCAAATCATGAGTTGTGAAAAAAAAAAGAACGACAATATGGCAAATATCTATGAGCTGCTTTAATCTCAAAGAACATGTTTTGGTCTATGAAGTTATTTAGTGTCTTCTTCGCTGTCATGTTGTGTTCCTCCAAGCTGCGACACCTCTGGGTATGAAAGATTGGCTGATTTACTGCTGCGTGTTTTGTCTATATTCACATTTCTGTCTATAAATGAGCCTTGGTGTCAGTGAGTGACCTTGAGTTTATGATTGCATGCATTTGTTTTTCTATATAAGCATATGGATATGCGCGTTTTCAGCTCTGCCAGGTTTGTTGAGACAGACTCAGTCTGACCTGAGTATTACCTGAGGAGCACATTGCATCATATTTTAACTCCGTTTGTCTTTGACAGATAGCTCGGCTCTAAAAGCCTCTGTCCGTGGTGCTGAAGGCTGGCCCTGATGTATGAGCGTTAGGCTCCGTTTGATAAATCCACCATGTCACTCTGCCTCTGACAACCATTCATCATGCTTGGCTTTCTCATGTGAAATGTTCTGCATGCTGGATAATTCAGTAAGACAAATAAAATGTGAGTCCTAAAGCTCAGACTGTGCTCGGTCCCACCCTGCGTCGACTTTCCAGTACTGTACTTTATCTCTCTGTCGTAGGGACGCTGTGTCCCTGTCTAAGTACGAGCAGCAGCAGCTGTAGCTATAGCACAGCGACTATATTCAGACCAGCTGAAGGACGAACATGTTCTTAATGAGGCGGCTAATGAGTTCTGTTCTTTTGTTGCTGTTTTTTTTCCTCCCCCTTTCTTCCCAGGGTCAGGACGACCATTCAACCATTCAGCTCAAGTCTCCATGACTTTTTCCCCTGTGGTCAGGCTCAGGAGACAGTTTTTTTTTCTTTTGTTCTGTACCATTTGGTCATTATCGGTATTTTGTTTTACATGCTTGCAGTTGAAATGTCACAGATAAAAGGTCGTTACGCATTTCGCACGAGCCAGCAGCTGGATGGCGACACAATAAAAGCATGACTTTTAGTTTGAAATAAACCAAGTGTGTTATGGTAAATATGAGAAGAAAGCAAAGGAGAAAAGTCGGTTTGTAAAAGAAACAATGACATTTATTTTTCTTCTTAGCACTTCCTTAATTAGTCTGTTGTGCCCATTGATCACATATAGTACAGTTAATATAAAAATGGCTTTTTAACTTTACACCCAAAGCAACAACGAAATGTTTTCTTAAAATATGTATGCTAAAAATACTGAGAAAGTATTTCCACTAAAAGTACTGGAGAAGAGCTTTGTGATTCTGCAATGATGACATGGCCGTGTGTTTTGCTGTGGCTGACGTGTTTCTCTTCAGTTTTCTTCTCTGTTTACCTCATGTAGTTCTTGTTGTAGGCACTTACCAGGGCATAACAGACCGCTTCGTGAGGAGATACCACATCAGTCGGCAACCTGTTATATATTTGTTCGAGTCCGACGCGTTTTGCTTCCTAGTCACCGTTGCAATGAGAACTACACAGCATAAACAGCCATTTGGCAAATGTCCTCTCGAGATACTCATTTTTGTTGCGGAATTTCATTAAGCTTAATGTGACGTTGTAATCAAAAGTAGTCTGCTCCTTGCCTTAATTTAAAACCCATTTAAACTGTTCAGATACAGAGGATTTGTCATTACATCAACATAATAGAATATATAACAATATTTCCATGAAAAATCAAGAATCCATTTTTAAATAGAAAAAGGGGGGTATATTTCATCAAAAGGCTTACACCATAGTCACTGTTATTTGTCTAACTCTACTAAATCTCCCTTCCCAATATAGACAGGTGTTATTACTGTAGCTCTAAACTCGTCTATGGATGTTTTACAAAGCACAGACGGTATTGCTTGGGACCACACGGACAGTTCCACAACTCTGAACACATTTAACAGTCAATTACAAGAGAGTTGACCACCATCATCATCTTCACTTTCATTCCTCTGCCTGCCTTTCTGTATGAATGGTACTGAAATATATCTTTTTGCAGTAAATACCCCTTCCTGATGATGTTAGCTTGGTTTTGATGTAACTGTTACAAAGCCACCGCTTCAGCTAGGGTTGAAACTGGGAGAGCATTGTCTTATTATAAACTGTTCCATCCCATTCCAATAATAGTTTTGCCAGTGTGTCTGAGCCGGGGGACCAGCAATGGGTTTGCCTTTGAAACAGTACTACAGAGTCGTCCACCCCTGCCCATGGCCTTGTCCATTCAGTGTAGTTGGTGTGTGGTGCTCTACAAAGCTGCGCTTCTTAAAAGGCATTGTCAGATACATTTATGACTGTGGCTTTCACTTCCACTCCACTTGGCAGTCCCTTACCCGAAACCCACAGCTTTGTAAAGAAAGGAGAGTGCATACCGGTAGCTTCCACTGGTGTCAGCGACGCTTTGGAGTCGCATTTCCTTATATCCCCATAAAGGTGGTGGTTCCTCAGAGACACATAAATAAACAGGCATGCCACTGAAATCACAGCCAAGAGCACACCAAAGACGGTGATTACTGCTGCGTCCCATTTTTCTGTGTCCTTGGCTGCCAGCTCTAATCCCTTAGTGGTGACATTGACACATTTGGTGTCATGATTGTAGTGGATGCCGCGCACATCCACACATACTTTGTAGTGAGTGGCGGGGCTGAGATGGGTGAGGTTGTAGACCTGGACGTCAGAGGGAACCCTGGTGGAGAACGCTGTGGTGGGGTGGTTAACACCTGTCGCTGTGTACCATTTAATGTTTGGAACCAAGGTGCCAGGGCCGGCCTTCCACGACACCAGGATGGAGTTTGTCTCCACCGATTCGATTCTGACATTCAGAGACCCGTTTGCAGGTTGGGGAAAATATCCATTCACCTCCACAGAAACAGATTTAAGATCAGCTCCGACCAGATTATGGGCAACACAAGTGTAAAGACCGGCTTCATTTTCGGTTATGTCATAGATGTCAAAAGTTCCCTCTGGGTGCATGTAGAACTTGTCAGAAACAGTGTTAGGCAGGACTCTGGTACCAGACGGGGTGATCCAGTAGATGTCCGGCTCTGGTTCAGCAAAGGCCCGACAATGGAGTGACACCGAGCTCCCATTCTGAGCTTTAATATGCCCGGGCATGCTTTCGGGAGAGATGAGTGGCAGACAAATCTCCATCATCTCCCTGAAGTGAACCTGTCGGACATGCTGGCCCTCGTATTCGGGAGGCTCCACGCAGTACAATGAATCAGGCTCCATGAAGCGGATGTTGGTCTTGTTCATGTTCATCCAGCGGACTACGCAATCACAGCGGATGGGGTTGCTGTGCATGCTAACCTCTCTGAGATTTGGGAGGGACTCGACAGTAATCCTGTGGAGGGCACTGAGCGCATTGCCATTTAGCATTAGGGTTTCCAGATGTGGTAGCTTGTAGAAAGCATTAGGATGGATATAGGAGAGTTTAGGATTGTTGGTGGCTTCTATTTTGGTAAGCTCGGGGAGGTTATTGAGGGCAAAGCTGTCAATGGAAACTAGCTCTGGCATGCTATTAATCCCCAGTTCTTTCAGATGGAGCATATCCACAAAGTCTCCTCTCTGTATCCTTGAGATTGGGTTTTTATTTAGATCCAAAAACTTGAGATTTCTTGCGTTTCTCAGGGCAGAATGAGGCACCTCGGGGAAAATATTATCATAGAAAGAGATGCTCTCTAAGTTATCAAGACCGGCCAGTGCATCATCAGGAAGCTGGGACAGATTCATTCTGGTGAGAACGAGACTGCGGAGATTACTGAGAGGTTTGAAGTTCATGTCATCGATAGAAAGAACGGGATTCTCACCGATCATCAGGATCTCCAGATTTGGCATGGGATCGAACCACTCTTTTTTAATGACCTTCAGCTTGTTCGAATTGAGGTGGAGTCGCACAAGGTTGCTGAGACCCTGGAAAGCCAGCGGGGAAATGAAGGAGATGAGGTTGTGATTCATGTACAGCTCCTGAAGGTTAGCCACCTCAGCAAGACATCGTTCAGGCAACTCTCGTATCCAATTTTCCTCCATATGAAGAGACAGCAGCTGGGGAAGATTCCCCAGATGGACGTCGCTGATGGAGGATAAGTTGTTTTGCGATAAATCAATCTCTGTGATGTTAGCCAGGTAATCCAAGGGTTGGTCAATCTTGGCAACATTGTTTGTTTGCAGTAATAGTACTTGTGTGCCCACTGGTAATTTTTCCGGCAGGCTAAAGAGTCCCAAGTCATTACAGTCAACTGTCTGCGCCTCCATGTACACCGAACTGGGAGAAAACCAGGGTCTAATTTCACATACACAGAGCTTCGGGCAATCAGGCCTCTCCTCTGTGGCCACAACAAAAGAGGCCATGGCCAAGCCAACAAAAAGATCCACGAATGACACGTCCTTCATATTGGACCGATTCCCTCCGGTAAGAAATTGGTCCTTGTAGATTAAGCGGTCTGAGCTGTTAACTTCACAAATAATGAATCATTTGCTGCAGCTGCTGAGGCGATTGACTCACCGCTGCTGCCGCCACCACCACCACCAACTGCAGCAGGGGCTCCCTAGGGGTTTTTTGTCTTGCTGTGTAGACGCCCTTGGATATAATGACCAATCACTCAATGTTGCCGGCTGGTGTCAGGGTTCGGGGCCAAGACTGCAGTCAGGCAAATCCGAGAAGGTTGGGAGGGAGGTGGGGGGGATGAAGGGGAGGATGAACTGATATTATACCTCAAGGGATTTATGTTGAGCACATTTACAGATCATCCATGAAAAATCTGCTCTTTAAAGATGGACGTCCTCATTGATTGTCGTTACTAGCTCCTGGAGTCCACAGCCCAGTCCATTCCTACCTGTGTGAGACAGAGAGAGACGCAGTATGAGTATGACATGTTAATGGAGGTGGCCAGGGAATGTCATAAGAGAAGGATTTGGTCATATTGACATTTGGTATAGGCACTCTGATGCATGTTGACATTTATACACGCTCCCTTCAAGACATAGAAGCATGGATTTACATCTGCTTGACCTTCTAGACTTAATTCTGGGGACTTAACAACGTACCCCCACAATATGACATTCAATCCTGATGTTAGCAGTGTGAGTCTATTATTGGTTAAAGAGAAGGCTTTATTAAAATTCTTAAATGGCAGACATCCTAGGGCTTAAGCATTAGCCTGTGGGGCAGGCTCCTTAAAGACACTGGAATATGTCAGTCACTATAGCAACAAGTAAACAGGCAGCCAATAAAACGCACCGCAGCGAGACAGTTAGGACGAGCGTGCAAAGCAAGCATTTGACACAGATGCAGTTCGCACCTGTTTGTTCGAATACGCAACAACCGACAGCCACAGAAACGACAATGCATCAACGCGTTGACATAATTAATCTTTGTGCGATCAACAAATGTGGACGCTAACACATTGCAAATGTTGAGGTGTACAGTACAAACACACACACACACACACACAGACCTGGAGGGGGAAAAAAACACATTATAATTATGATTTTATGCCCTCAGACACGCATGTTTACAAATAACAATAACGGAAGATTAAAAATAAATTACCGCAAGCTCTGTTTATGGTTTTGTTCCACTTCTATATAAAAAAACACTCAGTAGTTCCTCAATGAAAACAGACACTTATGAATCATCATAATTTTGCGTCATCCCTCACAGGTGTCACAGTGACTTTCACATCCATAATTGCAGAAAATAATTTGATTGTTAGCAGAAAACACTTGCCTTGACACTTGGGGGGATTTCTATACTATTACTATACTAAATATAGTGCACTATATAGTAGATAGAGAGTGATTTTGTGCACAATCCTTATCTAAATGGAGTAAAAGCCCAAGGCTAGAAGAACTACTGCATGTATTTTAGGTATAAACTTTGATATTCAGAACAAAGCTTTACATTCAAGGTGCAGGAAATGTTTGTCCATGCGTGAGTTTTAATCATTTTTTGGGGATTTTTCAATCAATGAAAATCAGAAACTGAAAAAGAGGCAGAAGCTGTTTTAGTGCCCAGGGTGATTTTCTGTGCAATTTAAAGCACAGTTTATAGTTCATTTATTAGTCTTGTTATGAAACGGGGCACATTTAACAGCAAAAGCTTAAACAAACATTACAAGGCAAAGAAAATAAGCGGATTTTAACTGCCGTTTATGGTGCCGCAGAGGTCCTTCAGTCACAAATATTGATTGACTCGTCCGTAAATATCTTCATACAAGCATGAAATTATTCGAGGAAATAATCACACAGCAGATTACAAATAGATCTGCGATGCATCCTCTTCCCTGCAAGTCTTTTTTTTTTTTTTTTACATAGTGTCTCTTTTACCATCGTGCTATTTGTGTCTCCATCGTCTGCCGCCATGCAGAAACTCCAACAGTCGTAGTGCACCATGTAATTTGTCCTATGTGACTGCCTCTTACTGAACAGATGGGTTTGATGGTGCTTGTGATATTTTTTTTTTTTTTTTTTTTTTTGGACCCACACTAAGAGCACATAGCACATTATGGAGAGAAAAGTCAAAGAGAGACCGGCGGATGAAATGGAAAGAATCAAGGAAAGAAGTGTGACGGCAGCTGGAAAGTGAGAACAAGGAAAGAGAGAAATGGTTTCATTTCATCACCCTTGCGGTTTCCACCTCAGCGGCCACAGGGGAGTTGTGTGTCTGTGTGTGTGTGTGTGTGTGTGAGAGAGAGAGAGAGAGAGAGGGAGGAGGGGGTAGGAAAAAAAAAAAAAATAAATAAATAAAAACTTCTGAAGGCAGCAGAAACGTTGTAGTTTGCCCCGCTGGCAAAGCCGAGCCAAGGGTTCATTCCTCAACCTCTGCTCCGACATTGGCTGGGGTCTGGTTTGGAGGGGAGGATGGAGGAGAGAGGAGGGGAGGCAGACGTGGAGCTAGTGGGAACAGAGAGAGGAGGAGGAGGATGAGGAGGAGGATGAGGAGGAGGAGAGGGGGTATTATTTTTCAAAAGCACCTGGCACTTTAATAAGCTACAACACCCGGAGCATTCTGATAAACAGGGTTTAGCTTCTCTCCCTCAGCCCTGGCTGTTCATTGTGGGCTGTGCAGTTGATCCGTTCCCTGGAAACACAGGCCAGAGTCTGTGATTCAGCCGACAGCGTTCAGGTCTCACCTCTGCTCGCCCTGGCTTTTCTCTTTAGTAATCACAATTGCCAGCAGTGTAATGCGGTCAGGTTACTGTTACTACATCGCTTTATTGTTATCATTTGTTTTACCGGTGGTGTTAATTGCGTCAGCGGGGACGCTTTTGTGTGATCAATATTTATATTAATAAGGTGTATGAGTGGGAAGTGTTGTTGTAGATCGACGCCTATTTTCACAACACGTTAAATCAGGTATTATTTTTTACTGGTGAGGACAAGTGAAAAGAAAGCGATTGAGAAAGAGAATTCATTGTTATCTTGTCTTGTCTTTAGCTTAATGTTAATGTTTGTCGGTGCACGTTGGCGAAAAATCTTCGGAGGGGATTAGGGAGGCTTTACCGGACAATTTGCAAGATGGCGTGGCCAGCAAACACAACATATTTCCTGCTAATTAATGAGGATAATATTATGTTAATGATAATCCACTGATTTCAGGCCTGGTTGTGGCCACTAGTGTGTGTGTGTGTGTGTATTGTTTTCAAAACGCCTCCACTTCACTGTGGCAGCTAAACTTACAGTTGCTGCCAATGTTTGGTAAGTTCATATCGGGGCAGATTATTTTCTCGATTATCAATTAATTAAATACATGAAAATCACATCAATTTCCTAAAACCTCAACCTGACATTCATATTGTGATTTCATTACTTTATCTTTACCTGAAAATGAGAATCATAATGGTTTTTGTACCTTTAAAATGTCCGTCTACCGACACCGTGGGTACTCTTTCATGGAGTCTGCCATGTTGAGCTGCCATGTTTCCACAGTATACAAAACAGACAAACTAAACACTGACTCTATAAAGGACCTTTCGTATTTCTTGTTTACGCTAGGAAGAGAAGGAGAAATGACAGGGTTTCAGTCAGCAACTACAGTACTAGATTCAACTAAATCCTACACACTGGTCCTTTAAGAAAGTGCTTGAACGATTATCACCAGCTGACCAGTGACTAATCTTCAGTTTTAGTTAGTATTGAAATATTACTTTAACCATTCAGTTTGAAGTTAAAATCCGTTTACGTGTGACAAAAATTATATAAAACCTTTTGTGGCTCCATGAAGTCTGATCAATTATCTCATGTGAGTCGGTTTGAAGTTTGAAAATGAAGCCAGTGACCAAACCTCAACATCCCAAAGCTAAATAAGCTGCTCTTAGCAAATAAACTTGTATTGTGGGTAATGTAGGCGCCAGTTTAAGACTGAAAGCTGGCTGCGATGATTTTGATCCATTTTTTAAACTGCCAATTATTGGTCTGCTCATATTACAGGAGCTTGATGCCTAATCGGTGAACTCTTTAAATATGACTGGAATATTGAATGAATATCATAACTCACTTCTCATTATGCATTTTTCTTCCATTATATCTATTGATGTGAGTCCTTAATGGACATTAACTCCAGTTTAAAGTTTAAATGGCAGATTTACACCTGACCATTAAGCTCTAGCTTTGACTGAGAGTTAAGCAAACTCACTAAGCTAATACATTTGAAATTGTGATTTGCTCTCTAATTATTATTCTTATTATTGCTGCTGCTTCATAACGTATGCCTCTTGTCACTGTATATATATATATATATATTTGACTTTGGCAGCAACACTAAATTAAATACCATGCAGGTTTAATGTACAGCCTCCTGGATGTCAGCTGAGGTCCCGGTGAAGGGCTGCTGAAAGGAGAAATTGGGAGTCATTCGTCAGAAGAAGCTGCCTGAATAGAAGGTGACATTTTGTGTGGCAACGTGTCTGATGTGGCAAACGCGCTGAGTCTTCAGGCATGCTCGCCACCTGAGCAGCACAGCGTCGAGTCAGTGACTTACTGAGTTACAAAATAAAACAGTTTGGAATAAAGACAATCGAGTCGAGATGGTCGTGTAATGAAACTAAAAAAATCTGTTTCCAGATTAGCTGAACGTATATGACAAGTGGAACGTCCTCAGAGCTTTTTATACTTAATCAAAAATGTGTTAGCACATCAGCAATATTGAAAAGCTTTCAATGACACGGCCTCCATTATGAATGCTTGTTTGGCTGGAGAAATTGGGCTTGTTAAGGGTACACATAGTGCATTTCATTACTCACTTTGTTACAACGCTGAAATATTGTACTAAAGTGCATCATCCACAGGCAGTTGAACAGGTAAATTGGTACGGTACGACTGCATTACGTGACGCCCGGTGAGGAGTCAGTCTATATTCTTGGGGCCTTGCACCGTGACTGCTGCGACTACAGAGTCCACACACCGCTTGTACCAACCTATTAGTAAGAGCTACCCGGCCGCACCCCTCCTCCTCAACAGACACACTCGGTGCTACGATGTAGAGCTAATTTCCCACAATCCGCTGCTCAGTTGCCGGTAATTGAGGTGGAGTGAGAGGGGAGGGGGGAAAAAGGAGAGAGAACAGATCTGGAGGACAAAATGACTTGCCAGGGGAGGAACTTGTCGTAGTATCCGTAGCGGTGTATTAACCTCTGGTGGTGACCCTGAGAATGCTGCCGTTGCAGGAAATATTAACCTCAGCGACACCATGCAGTGGAAGAATTTGCCCAAATCTAGTTAAAGATCGGGAGAAAACGACGACTTCCAAAGTGGAGTAATGTTGTAATGTAATGTGGTGTATTTGGCATTAAGTGGCAACAACTTGCGGCTGGCCACGCAACTGTTCAACAGAGAGAAATGTGGTTAATATGGCCGCTGCAAATAGAATTCAAAGACGGATGCTTGTAATCTGCGCCTGGAAAAGCCTTGAGAAGAAAGATACATAATCAACTGCCTGTAATTTAACCTAGAGGGCTTGAAATGGGATCTCCTGTACCCTAATGTCGAACTACACCAACGCATTAAGCCTAAGCTTTGACATTTGCTCGGGGAGCCAATAGAAGCCTTTTATAGGTCAGGCTAAGGTGTTCACTCATGGAGCTAACACGGGTTCCCAAGTGTCAGAGAAAGTAGAGGGTGAGGGTGGGTGGGGGGGGGCAATCATTCAAGCCATGGTCTCCAAAGTACCTCCATTACAGGAGCAGGCTGACAGTCTAGCCCATGGGCTTTTCACATTCACCAGTGTTAATCCTGACTGTGAACATTACTACAAACAAGCTCCTGGTATCCTGTTTCAGGACTGCCTTAACTGTGTGAACTAGGTTTGTTTACCTCCGGTTACTCCAAAAATAAAAGGTTACACCTGCAATGACTGTTTCCTTGTCTGCTTAGGGGGCTGAGGAAACAGACTGCGAGCACATCGCTGAAATATTATAACCTTTTAGGGTGATATGAAGAACAGCATACACTTTTTTTTTTTTTTTTTTAACACAACCAGCAGTTACAGAGAAACATTTGCATTTATTTGGACCGAGTCCAATATTCACATATTCACAATATTCTTTTGGTCTCCACTTACTCCTGAGGGAAATATCTGTGTCCTTAGCTGCTAAATGCTCCACTATGTCTACCAGCTAGCCTGTACCAAGTTCAGTTTTTAGACTTTTTTTTTTCCAGTAAAATCAGCTGCCTACTATTATATGAGCTCAAAGATACTGAAAAAGCCCAACTGATACTGGATTTGTTATGCCAACGCTGACAGCAATATTTAAGAGGTTAAAAATCTGATACGATGCATCTGCCACACAAACAAAAACAATCTTGATAAAAAATTGCTTCAATTTGTTCTTTTCTTGACCAGAATGCCATTTTCTACTTTATTGCATAGCGATAGTGACAGGAAATTCAGGGTAGAGAGACACGGGATGACGCGCAGCAAAGGACCCAGGCTAGCATCAAACCTGGGTCAAAGCTAAAGGTCTTTTAGCCTCGTTACATGGGGCGTACGCTCTACAAGGCGAGCTACTGGGGCACCCCAAGAGAGAGGGACCTTTTTTTACAGTTAAAAAACATCGACTTGTCTTTGCTCTTTGGTGGACAGATTACGTGAGGGACTAAATTCCCTCAAACTTAATTTGTCTTTTCACTACAGAAGTTCCTTTTGATTTATCTGCCAACATTTACACAGATAATGATGTTAGCGCATCTGTAGATGTGAACTGATTGGCTTACGGGACCGTTTTATTGATTTTAGCACTAATTATTTGCTGTTTTTTTTTACTACAAGAAATTCAAATTATACACAGTTATTTCATTAATTGCCATTATAAAAAATGTCAACTGTAGCCAGATAAAATATCCTTGGCAGATTTTCATGTGTACTTTTTTAATCAGTTTTATGGAAGTGTTGTTGCATCACCATTAAAAGTTTGGAGCGCCTATATCTGTATATTTATTGACATACTCCAGCTGAGAAGCTGTTGAGAGATGACAGCGTCGTTGCATCACCGTTATAAACTGGTGTGTCCTCGTTAGTCGTAGATTTCACTCTTAATTAGCGTGACATTTGACATGACTGAAAAACTCCTCTCCTCATTAAAATGCTGCACATTTAGGATTGAGCTGTTGTCAGGTAAGAACTCGCTCAACTTTTCTTTACTGTTCGGTTAATATTAATTTAACGCAGGCGCATACTTTATACGTTGAGTGGATTTCGTGCCCAAAATGTATCTGGAGATGATTTGCTCTCATGTGGAATCGGCGCCGGGCTAATCGTGATAGACCTGATCTGGGACGAAGCTACATTTTAAGAGGTTCAGCCACTGTCAAGGTGAAAAGCTTTTCCATTCAGATCTTGGCAACACCTCACACTTACTTTCCCACTGGGCCACCTCCATTATACTAACACTGTGGCTGGTCCGGACAGTAATAGCACAAATACAGTTTGATTAGAGACCAGTGAGATATGACCACTTTAAATTAATGAGTGTGCACAGTAGGGGCAGAAAGGATTGGTCCTAGTGGCTCCGCGGTGCTAATTCAGGCAAGCCTGACTCAAGTCGGGCCGGGCAGCCAAACAGCCGGGCAGAACTGTTTGTTTTATGCTGTTTATTGAAATGAGTTATAAATCCTCCCCCTCGCTTCGCAGGGCTCGGATGGGGTTTAGCGGAGCGGGGACGAAAAAGATGATTGCTTTGCCGCAGGTTGGGTACTCGCCGATGCCCTGCGTGGCGACAGGTCGACCTACGGTTCATGTGAGAATAAAATCATTTATTATACAAAACACAAGTTCTGCGAAGGGTTATGACAGGAATAAAAGAGAACATTTGCAAGATCTGAGCTATGGAGGAAGTCTAGGTGTAGGTTTTTTTTGTGGGGAGCATATTGGCCCTCGGGGAGATGATTATGAGGCCTGCACGGTTTAAGTAGTAACAAGGCAGTATTGCATCTGCTGAGAGGTAGACATTACACTCACTGTGGTAAAACTGGGTGGAAGACATAAAGGTCAGACGTAAGTGGAAAGTAGGGCGCAGTCGAATTGCCTCCTCTTTCAAGAGAATAGCCTGTGTATTGTAGAAATGGTTCACTGGGAATTTTGATCCACTGGTAATAAGCCTCGCAAGGCTTTCTTCTTCAAGTCACCTCCTCCTTCTCTCTCTCTCTCTCTCTCTGGCTCTTTTTCCCCCCCTTCCTCACTCTAACCCTCGCCTTTCCTCGTGATACCACAACCCCCACATCTCTTTTTATAAACCTTGTCCTTTTCATCTCGCGTGTCTCTGCTCCTCAAACCTTTATAGCCACCATTTCTCCTTATGTTCCCCCCATTTGCATCACCATCCACCCAAGCAATGGACCACAGAGAAAGCGTTAAATTTAGTCTCCCTGCATGTTCAGGTTCCCGTCTTTCTTTCTGGGCATCCTACTGTCTCATTGCTCGTTTGCTGTCAGCTTAATTGCCTTCTCAATACTCGTCACCCCTGCTGTGCCAAATCTAGTCTCCCGGCGTACCGTCTGACTGGCTGCTATTTCCCTAATTACCAGCGTCCATGCATGTGCGGGTTTCTTTTTGACCAATGTAGTTTGGTTTTTTTTTGGTAACACCTTAAGGATGTGGTCTGGCCTCGTTATGGTTGCAGTGCCGCCGCCGCCGCCGCCGGAGAGGATTGCATTCCACCAAGTGCGCCGTCGTCCGCCTGACACATGAGCTGACTCCTCTGCACTCCGCCATCTTTACCTGCCCGGTCATTTTTATGTGTCTGCAGCATCACTTGTAAATGCTATACATCCATTTTAATTCACAGCTAAAGTAAAAAATGATATCCATGCGGGAAGGAGGGATCACTGAAGGATTCCTTTATGAGGGGAGAAACAAATAAACCATTTAAAACCAATTGGATTATCTGAAAAATGAAATGTCACTAAGCTAGAAACAAAACATTTTTAGCTCATTAGATGTTGACATTTTGGAGATACATTGCTTTCATAGGACTGTGACGCTATATAAAATGAAAATACAACGTCAGTGTTTCTCTATTCAAGGTTAATCATTGCTTATAATGTGAAAGCAAGACAAGAAAGATGCCTGGCAATCTTCCGGTGGACGCTGGACCCGCGCTGGATGTGCTGCGCCACCATGACGCAACCAAACTACTTCCGATGGACATTCTGGGTAAACCCCTCAGTGGGTGGGCGCCTCTGGAAGGCTTTACTGTCCCTCCCTCTGCCCTTCACCTCATTGATTTACTATTATACTTTCTCTAAGGTAAAAGAGAGTCCATTAAAGGGAGCCGTCTATGCGGTGCGTATGCATAATGGAGCTTCCTGTTTGTATGTGGGAGCGAGCGGAAGCCATGAATGGTCGAGAATCAGCGGTAAGTCGACTGTTAATGTAAAATCAATACTCCAAATTAACCACAGGACCCCCCGCCTCTGGTTTCTCAGCCCTTTTTCTGGACAAGACATGCCCTTGGGCCGAGTGAGGGAGAACACACATGCTGCAATATTGAACGCTATAGCACGCCCACCTGCACGCACGCACACATACACACACACACACACACACACACACACGACAGGCAAGCAAACAGGAACACACAGAAAGATGCATGCATTTTGCAAACATGAGCTTGCACATGTAGGTATTGCCGACTGTGTCCTTACAGAGAACATAGAAAAAAAAACAAAAAAAAAAAACAAAACAAAAGTGCCCGAGCTCATTCGCATAATGCATGCATAACACACCACACAGTGAAAGAGCACTGCTAGGTCTCCTTGTCTAATTCGCATCGTGCTGCATCTATTAAAATTAAGCCAAGGTATCCAGCTTAAGGCTGCCGCTGATAAGGTCAAAGGCGTAGCGAACATTCCAACACTCATTTCTCCCCCAACATAATCGCACTCACTCTTGACCAAAATCTGCATAATGTTCCATGTATAGCTGCTAGCCAGAATGAAAGAAGCAAGGGAGGGTGTGTGTGTGTGTGTGTGTGTGTGGATGGAACCAGCGGCATATCCCTCAAAGTCAGAGCCAAATTGAATCTGCAGGTGCAAATGTGGCATGTGTGCTGCCTCTGAGATGTGCAGCTATCTATATTTATATGAATAATATATGGCTGGTCAAGGGGCCACAAGCCTGCAGGGAATAAGTTCCTACGGCAGACGGAATCAATCATTATATGCCACTGAAATGCATTTATCGCTGGCTTGGACCTCTTTATTATGATTTCATGGGGTTTGATATGGGCTTTCTCTTTCTGTTTTCATTCCCTGCTACTCTTCCTCAGCTGAAACAGATGAAAGATATGGCGCTTTCAGAAAGGCACGGTGGCTTTGTATCTATTCAGAGGTTCTAGCAGCGCAACGACTGGCTGATTCGGAGACAGTAATTGCTTTGTGCATGCATATTTCCATGCATATTTCTGCATGTGTGTGTGTGTATTATATATATATTCATCAGTTTCTGTGTGTAACATTAATACATGAGCATTTGGTTTTGGTCTCATGGTACAAACGTCCACCATGCTTTTCATTAGTGAACCGAGGGCCTATATGTATCAGTCTGAATGCAGAACAGATGGACGGCACAGCAGCAGCCCTTAGATGTCCTCCTTCTTCTCTGCTCATGTTTGAAACTGCAATATGGGCATATGTCCCTATCATGTCCAGCTCTGATATGAATATGCAGAGTAGTAGACGTATTGGTGATTACCTTTTGATTTTATTTTTGTTTTGTTTCGTGAACACCGGCATCCGTCTTTTTTTGTTTTTCTGGCATTTACCTGTCTCATTATACCTGGTATCATTTTTTAAAGCAGCGTGGGCGCCCCAGCGATGCTAAAACACGACCCACACACTCAGAAACGTGTGCTAGCTAAACACCCAAAATGCTAATGCGAAAAAGTAAATGTCATTGGCTACAAAGGGGAGTGCCGCCTCCCATTCTGACCTTTGATTCGGGACTGAAAACGCCAAAATGTCATGGCTGCTGCCATCAAACCGTGTTTTGTTTCCTTTCCTTTGTGTCTTTTCATGTAATCTGGGCCTGCTACAGTCCGTCCACCAGATCCAAGACAAACATCCCCATCATCACCCCTCTCTCTCTCTCTCTCTCTCTCTCTCTCTCTCTCTCCACTGTTCCCTTTGCCCTCTGTCTGTGCTTATTCCATTTTAATGGGTGCCTGTGTTTGTTTGGGAACACGATGCTATCAGAGAGCCTATGCTTGGCTGCGCAGGCTGATCCCCTGCAGCCGTCTTGTGAATATGTTTACATGAATTTCACTCAGGAGCCTCGATAGAACCTGAGGCATCTTGTTACCACCATTATGCAAAAAAATTAAATAAAAAAAACCTTGAGATAAATAAATTTTAATGGTGCTATAATGCAAGCTTCTTGAACTCCCCTTTGACTCTGAACCAGAGGTAACATTTGGCACCCACTCATCCTCTCACCTTGCAGGAACCCTGCTGCCCTCTGCCTATAAAGAAATTAATATGGAACACCCACACTGTGCTGCCTATCATGCTCTTCAAGCCTCCACAAGGCCACTGCAGGCACATACCTTCTCCCCCCCCCCCCGACCGGCCACGTCCAACCCCCATGCTGCTTCTCACCGTTTCACACGCAGATCAATAGGCAATTCACAAAGCCACTCACTTTAAGGGTATGACTTAGTGTGGACATGTGATATTGATTTGTTTTGAACAAATGGGCCCAAATTAATAAAGCAAACCATCACTGCTTTGCTTTACTGTTTCTTTCGGCATGCGGGGAAGAGCTGCAATGTGGCTACGATGTACTTAAGGTTACAGTTTGGCACTGTATTTTGACATAAACGCACGCTCGTTGTGGAAAGCTGGCGGCCGAATAATTAGAACGTAAGCCACAAAAGGCCCGAGCTCCATCGGCGGGTAGTCAAGATGATTCGAAGTGGGAACAATAGTGTGTGCTGTGGCTTCCTCTGCGTGGCGTGGCGTCTGATGTGAGGGCCTGATGGCTCTTATGTGGCATTTGACTGTGTGTTTCACAGCGAGCAGCTGCTTTGGGTGAGTCATTCGCACCGTGGAGGCCAAAAAAAAAAATCTACTGTATCCATCACCGGGAAACAAGCACACGGACACACAGAGGCACACACACACACGCGTGCATGCAACTACAGAAGATTACAGCAATCACATTCTGCGGCCCCTTCGGTGAAAATCACATTTGTCATTATCGGCCATTATCTGTTTATCTGCCTTTGAAATATTCATGAGTAATACATCTGCTGGATGACACACATTTTGGACAGAGAGGATGTGAGAGATAAAATGGGGGGGGGGGGGTTAGAGATAGGGAGAGAGAGGGAGAGAGAGGGAGGAGGGGGGTACAGTGACGCCCCAATGCAGTTAAGGGATTAGTGAATACCTTCCCTTCCTCTCTCTCTCTCTCTCTCTCTCTCTCTGTGGATGTGTGGGTGTGCGGGCACAAGCAGGTGAAGTGATGATGGTGAATGCGCTCCAGGATGTCTCTCAGTGGCTGTGTGTTCATTCCGCAAAAGCCCCTTGGATACAACGTGCAGAGGTGGCGGGTTGAAAGCAAAGAATCCTTTTTTTTTCCCCACTTGGAGAGTGTGTGATGGTGTTTTTAAAAAAAAATAAAACAGACTCCGACCTCTGCATACTTTAACTAACATGTGTCTGTAACGACTTCTCTGTTTGCAACAGGAAGGTTTGAAGGAGAGTGATGATGATGATGAGGAAAAGGAGGAGGAGGAGGAGGAGGAGGGAGGGGGGGCACCATTCTGTGGATTTCTTCGAGACGTGTCTGGTGTGCGCTCACTAAGCAAGACCCGGGGACATGAAACTGCCAGTCCGTCAGTCCACTAACACACACACACACACACACACGCACAAGCACACACACACACAAAAGTCAGCCTTTCGTTTATTAATGGTGTTTTTTTTTTTTTCTCTCTCAGCTCAAGTCCATCATAAATCCCGTCTGGTTAAGGCGCATCCTGCATAGTTGCGCAAAAGCGCGTCTCCACGTCAAGTGAGGGTTCGAGGCCAGTCATCAGCATAATTATCCTGCAATGTTACATTTGTGCAATCACGCTGAGTGATCTCCTATCTGCTAAGCGGTGCGATTCATTATTTTAATTGCAATCCGTTATAAAAAAAAAAAAAAAACATCCCCGAATCACTCAAATTCAGGCGTTTTTTTTCATGAACTTGGCATAAAAATGCGTCGCACAGACGCAGCCGTGCGGACATGTATGAAACGATTGGAATACATTTCAAGAGTAAACTTACCCGATTTAAGCATTCTAGCCCTCGGACCAGTCTGTGGTTTCTATATTCCCATCAAGTGCGCCGCTTCCAATGACGAGAGAGCCCCAGCGCGCAACATAAAGCCAGTCAACAATGTGTGGTCTTCTTATTTTTTTTACGCAGTTAATGAGAAATCAGTTCGAGCCCAGAGCAAAAAAACGCACAGCTTCTGCGTGATGGAGGAACGCAAGAACAAGTCCCAAAAAAACCCAACAAAAAAAACACACACACACACAGGTTGGAGAGAGAATGTGGAGAGAGATTCATGTGTTCCCTGTGCCCTTCCCTTCCCGTCTTCACAGCGACTGTTGAGGGCGCATCTCTCCCCTCGATCAAGTGTCAGGCGGACCACATAGATGCGCCGCCGTCTCCTCAGCAGTCATTAATATGAGAACAAACCCCGACTCTCGAGAGAACCAGCCAATAGCGTGAGAGATGTGGTCGAGGTGCTCACAGCATCCCGGCTCTGGTTGGCTGAGAGGGGCCGTCATTCATATCCCAGAAGCCTGTTCTCATCTGTGTCTTCTTCTGTTGGAGGTGAAGCACGCTGCAAAAAATATCCATATTTAACGAGTTAAGCGTTGTAGAGAGTGCTACATTTGTGAAAATCTAATTCGTGTAAATTTCCATCAACATGAAGATGATTCGGTTTAATAGTTGGACGAAGTTTATCTGCACGGTGAAGATGTGTCCCTTTCCAAAGGCCAGGTGACTTCTCTGACTGCTCAGACTGCTGCAGGCCTACAGGCTCAAGTCTCACGCATGTTCGATATGGAACAGTGTGCTCTGAGGTCAGGTATGTGGGAGGCACACAGCATGATTGCTTTCACCAAACAAATCAAAAATGACCAGGAAACAAAAAAGTATGGTAAAAAAAAAGTCAGGCACTGTGAATTGTATTTAGCCTGTTATATATTTGATTATCCTTTTTATTGATGCGTTACCGTGGACTGTATAAAACATGCATGCCATATCCGTGACGTCGCCCACAGGTTTCTAAAGAGCTTCCTGTCTAATCCATAAATGGGTAAAGACGTGGATTGTGGGTGGAGCTCAGGTGGGCCGAATGAAGGCCATGAATGAAACAGCCATGCTGTTAATTATGCACAACTTTAAGCCTTACTAAAATCTGAACAGGTGAGTTAAATAGAAATTCAGCCTCAGTACAGTTGTCATGAACGGGGAAATTAGCTATACAGACCAAAACTGTTTTTTGTACCAGGCTGTAAACATGTTTATTTCTGCTGTGAAGTTGGACATTTTAACATGGAGACTTATGGAGATTGACTCGTTCAGTAGCCAGCCTCAAGTGGCCGTTTGAGGAACTGCAGTTTTTGACACTGCATTGGCTTCACTTCACAGCCACAGAGGATGCTGCTTGTGTGTTAATACTGTATGTAAGTAGTATTTTACCGTAGTTGGTCAAGGTGGAGCTAGTTAAAAAAAAAAAAAAAAAAAAACATTATACAATTTGTTCAAAGTACAACATTTCCCTCAGAACTAAAATGGGAATAATAACTAATGCAAAGTCCCTCAAAGCCCCCAAAATTTGGATTTAAGTCCAATATTTGAGTAAAAGTTCAGAACAATTTATTTTTTCATTGTACTGAACAGTCATTATTGGGTCTTTCATGTGTATTATGAAACATTTGAACATTTTTTGCAGCCAGAGGAGCCAAATCTGTCACGCTGTGAGCAGCAACAGCATCTTCTCAATTGTATAATAATAAAAGGAAGACTTAACCATGGCAACATGTTGCTATTGAGAAATGAGACGCTGTCCAGACACGTTTTAAGAAAAATACTTGAAATAAGTCAAATAATAATGGTGTACAAATGTCTCATAAAAATTACATCTACTCGTTCTCCCTCTTTGAAAAATTCCTATTCCTATTCCTACTATGAATATGCAAATCATTTTTAATAATAACTTCTTGACACACGATAGGTCAAGATGAGTCTGTTCTTACAATTGGTTTCTGAGGTTGTTGTGATGTCACAAAGTCCTGCTCGTATGAACACGTAATTTAAGCTGAGGAACTTTCCTCCTTCGGCAGATGATAGCGCACATACTGTACATCATTAGGCAGAGTGAAGCTCAAACATCTAAATTAAAGAACAAGAAGCAAAAACTTTTGAGCGGAGGGCAACTTTAATAATGTGTAAACAAGCAGCTGTGCCAGCGGCACCGCAGTCTTATTAGCTTAAATATCAAGTAAAGGTATTTATTTCTGTGATACTGTGCAGTTTGACTTCATCATATTTTACCAGTTACATGTCAAATAAAGCAATTGAAAATTATAGTTTGATTTGCCACCACTTCCTGGCACAGTTACTAACAGCATCAGCACAAGTGCACTTGCTGCTGCAGTAGTTAGAGTTGAATTCATGGCAAACTGTGGCAGCGCGGCCAGAAGCTGACACTTTCTGTGTGCGAGTGCGTTTGAGATGGACATTTTTTGCAGCGCACGGCAATGAGGAAGAAGGCGCAGGCAGGGAAGAAAATGGATATCTGTACCTATTAGCTCCAGAGCTCCAGACTGTGATCCCAGGAGGATTTCTAACACAATGTTCTACAAACTGATGTTCCTGGAGGTCGGGCAGGGTTATCCGCAGCCATGGAGAAAGAGACGTACCTCATCTGTCAGCCAAAAAGGTTTGGATCTAGAGACTGTACGTCTGGAGGCTGTTTTAATTCCACCTGTGTCTGATTTCACTGGTTGTAGTCTCAATATACACAACCTTACTGTACGTGATGGTGGTCTCTTTTTTTTATTCGGTGTTATTCCATTTTAGTTTTTTTTTTAGTTTTGCTTCGTCTCCGTTTTGAATCTCCAATAAAGAAAATTATTAAAATTTCATGTAAATTCCACGAAATCATTTATTTTGGAAAGTTTACTCATAAAAGGGTGACCTTTATGAATAAATAGAAAGCCATGAGACTGTTTAGACTCTTTTCTTTAATTGGATGCACAGGAGTTTGCCGTGCCTCGGGTGCTTCTCACTCAAACTTTAGTAATTATGCAATTTTTCCAAATACTTTCCGTATTTTCTCCTTCCTTTGCTTATTCTGCATTTTTCATAATGCTGCTTAAGACTTGCGTGTCTGTGAATTTGCAAACCATCCTCTGCCTGTGATAATGGGAGAAATGCCCTTTCAAAAGACCCCAGCTTTGTATAATGATAGTAGAAAAACCAGCGGGCTGTTTTAATGCAGTGCAGGTGCATTAACAATGGTGAGCCTGGAGAGAAGCTGTATGTATGTTCTCAGTTTGATCATATTATGTTGGTACGTTCCACGTTGGACAACATGCTCGTTGGATGGTCAACCAGCATCTCACATCCCCCCCTTCCACGTCTTTCCAATGTCGGCGGCTGTGTCTGATGGTTTCGTAGACTTTACAAACCCAAAGATTGTATGCTCCCAAACTGTACACGGTTGTACTCATGTTTAACTGTCATTGCACCTTGCATCTCACTACAATGGACACTTTTCATCCCGCCTTCGAGTGCCGCCTTTCATAACACCTATAAATACTTTCAAAGTGGTCCTTCTTGCAGCCGAAATGCCAACAATTACTCCGATACGAGAGGAGACCGAGGAGTGACGCACATGCAGGTCTTGTATAATTCATTACCATTTAGTTATTAACACATCCGTGTGTTCGTGTGCGGTTTGTTGTGTGTTTGTCACAGTAACTGAACATTTCAGTAGGCACGATATACTGTAACGCTGTCAGCCAGTCAGAGTACAATTTGACATGGTAATGAAGCTCCACAGCGGGTGGGGTGGGGATGCTTTCACCAAGTGGCACACTACTGAGACTGAAGCACCTCTTGTTTGTGAATTACCTCTTAGAATGAACACAGCGATGATTTGTATTTATAGCTTTTAGATTCATTAAAGAAAATTCAAGGTGAGAGGTGCGACTCTGCTAACCCAAGATGTTTTTTTTTTTTTTTTTTATCTTCGCCTTGTAATGATGTAATTCATCATTGGAGAATAAACAGAAAATCCATAACAATACAATATCCAGCTAATGTATTACTACAACTGATGATTTCACACTACAAGTGCTTTACATTCAGCAGACTTCTGTCCCATTATGTTATTCCTTGTACTTTAAGTTAAATGAGAACTTCTAAAGTGAAAAATATAAAGCATGTGACAAAATACATTAAATACATCTTAGAAATCAACTTATAAACCTCATTCTATTCATATTCAATGTTTAGTTTTTGTTATTTGTCATTACATAATCACATAAAATCAGTATTTGTTGTGAAAACATTCACTATAGCATGTATCTCAGGAACAAAAAAAGTTATTTCTACCCACTCTCCACCAACACGTTTTTGGGATTTTTTTTAAACTTCTGTAACTCATCATTACTGTACCTACAGGCTGTTATTTTTGACCATTTGGAACTTAAGTAGCTTTTCTCTTTTGCTGCTGTTACGTGTTGGAAAAGAGGTTCTGGCCTTGACACGGACTAATCTCCAACAAACCTGCTTGCTCTAAAGTCCTTTCTTGTGTGTTTTTTTTTGTTGTTGTTCTGCCTAACAAGAGTCCAAGTCATGCACACCTGGACACTGCTATTTATTCAAGTGTGGAATAGTTGCTGACAGAGACACGGAAAAACACTTTCGCACATGTGCCGTCTGTGTGTTTAACCTTCTACACCGCAACTTACAGTTAATTCTGCAATGCTTGAAAAATGGGCTCTGAATATTTGAAGTCTTGCTTATTGTTCCTGAAAAACAGATTTTAGCCGTGCCTGATATCATCTTCCAACACTAGAACAAACCCTCTAAGGCAGCCTCCTTTTCATTGGATGAATGAGGCAGTGATGGCACTGAGCTGATTTTTGACTTCTAGACCTCTATACCATTGAACCTTTGCTGTGTAAGTTGACCACGGTGACTTCACACCTCATGAAGCCAGCAAAAAAAAAAAAACCCTCCAGCACAGCTTGGCAGTGTCAAGGAGGAGTCAGGATTTTTCATAGACCAAAAAAAAAACAGAAACAAAAACACGGATATCACCCCTCCGTGAAAAATATGCATCAAATTTAATGCAATGAAACGTTATTTTGGGGGAGGGGGGAAGCTTCCTGTGGGGGGGAAGAAAAAAAAAGCCTGAGGTGTTTACAGTGTGAGTTATGCTCTCGCTCATTCTTGTTTATTGCAGAGTTTGGGGAATATTCTGAAGGCGTTTCATGGTGACATTTTGTGATGTGTTCCGCAGAGGGAGAAAAGGCCGCAGAGGGCAGTAGAATTTATTGACTGAATTTCACAGTTATAAATGGGTCTTTTACAAGTGACATAAAGAAAATGATCTGTTCTGCGCTGAGGCGGTGGAGATCTGTAAACCTGTGCTGTGTACTGCCAGCAGTCATGGTGCTTGTATTGAATAAAGTTTCATTCAATAGACAATAACTTTGCTTTTGATAAATATTGTGCATAAAATCGAAGATAAAGGCAAAGTATTTAAAGCACCTGGACTGTCACTTGCACGGGAAACCATATATTCTCCGAGCAATATGTTCATTCTCTCGAGGCACTGTAGGCAGCCTGCATTTGCATCTTTGCATGTAGTTCCAGCTTTATTCACTATCATGTTTCGTAGAGACCTTCTTTTCTGCAGACTGTGGGGAGATCTCCAGAGGAATAGTCACCTCTAGAGAAAAGCCATACACAAAGAGACCACTGTCTGTGCTGCACGGTGTTATTCAAACAATCCATATCAGCTGCAAAACCACCGCAAGGCTTTAATGTCTTTCCTCAGACTTCTGCGATATAATAAAGTACAGCTGTATTGCATGCTGCAAACCCTAACCCTATTCAAAAAAAAAAAAAAACAACAACAAGGAATTTCATCCAAAATGAAAACTTATTTCTGAGCAGGTGAGACGGTCTAAAGCGACTGTTTCTTTAAGAGAAATGCATCCTTTTTTTTTCTTTAAAGTCAAATTATTAATGGCAATACAAGGAGCAGGTTGCTTCTCAGAGGGAGCTGAGACATTGGTGGAAGAAGTACTTACTCATGTAAAGATACATGTGAACAAAGCAAAGCAGCAAAATGGCCCGTGACTGATATTTTATGATGACAGTGATGCTTTGATAAGTGAGTAACATATTTCTGTTGTAGGTGGTTGAAGTGGAGCTGATTTTACCTAGTTTACATCCCCGATTCCTAAAAAGTCGGGAAACTGTAAAACGCACATTTAGCCCAGAGGACAAATGGTGAGGTCAAGGTGAAAAATGTTACCAAACACATAGACAAGGGTCATCAAGTAGAAAGTCCTTTACTGTGTCAGGTTGAGAACTTTAGTGGTAAGCTCAGTGTATTGGTCTGTCAGTCTACTACTTTGGTTTAGACTATTTGATGATATCCCATGAAATTTATTACAGATAAGCCCAGAGGATGAATTGCGATGACTTTGGTGATCCCATAACTTTTATTCTAGCATCACCATTAAGTCAAACTTTTAATGGGTCCAGCACTTTGCTTTGTTACCTAACTAATTACATTCCCATCAGCCTCGGCTGTACTTTGTGTGAACTGCTAATGGACAGGTTGCAATAGACGTGTTGACATTTGTCATATCAGGAAGCAAACTAATAATAGCGGTCCCCCATTTAGTTGAGGTCCTGCTATATACGTGCTGGTTCACCATCGCTGTTACTGGGACACTTAATGGAACAAGTCAAAATGACAGTGGACATTGTCCTGCTCCACAAATAGAATGGACGTCTTCCTGACCATCAGACTGTACAGCAGCTCTGTCATGGCAGGAAGGACAACAGACAATAAACAACTCATTCTCTGTTTGCGCTATTTCCTGAATATGCTGCGACTGTCATTCATTTAGCTACAGCCTAATTTAATTGTACATAGTTATTTGTCCTTATTTGTAGTTTTATTTCTTATTTCTATTAAAAAATGTGTTTCTATTTTTATATACCTTTCTATTTGTACAGATCTTTGCACATTAATTTTGCACGTTTCATTTCTTAGCACAGGTTTTAATTTAAATTTGGATTTATTTCATAAACTTGTTGATATTTTTCATCACTCAAATTTGACTGGGTGGTCAGTAACACTTTCTTTGCTCTGACAAACTCAGTTGATGATATCCCATCATATCATCAACCTCTTACTTTACACAGACTTTCAGTAGCTTTCGCAATTATTATACTTGAGTATTTTATTTGTTTGACTGTGCTTTCCACCACTGTGACGAACATTTTTGTAACCAGCGAATACTCATGTGAAACTGTGTACAGTAAACTCTAATTCCTTTATGACTTGTCTTTTCAAATATTTGATGCTATAGCAGTCAGCGTTTTCACATATTTGCACTGAACCTGACAGAGATCATCTGTGTGGGCAGCACTGTGACAGCTTTATATTTCCCGTTAATGAGGTTTGAGTTCTCGTCTGAGGCACTATTTCCCTTTGTCTGCTTAATAACAGTGACTGTTGCTGCGATGCTCTCTACCTCAGTTTTCTTTTTTTATTTTAAGCCATCCATTTCCTGATGAACCTGACCGACACTTGTTTAGACGAGACGAGCTATTTAAATGAGTAGCAAAAGTAGATTTTGCACCACGCGGTTGTAAAGTATTAATATTCTCCAGTGCCGGAGGCCTGGATCTCCAGTCATGTACCCTTGAAGATGCCATTCTTAGCTCTGATTACAAAACTATTTCTAGATAATCACACCCACAACAATAGCAGTGACGTCAAACATTAGCCCTCATGGGTCCCTCTTTAAATAATAGTTAAGACTTGCAGTGCAGGTTTGGACTCACAGCATCTGTCTAAGACAGAACAGGCAAGCCGGTGCTTTGGTTAAAGCCCTGAAGAAATGACAAACCTGGTCGTCAGCAGACTCCAAAAACTCAGTTCTCAATATTCTAATTAATCTTTTTATTCTCTTGATATTTGCTTCACATGTGCCAAGAATAAAAAAGAAATATACTGTATCTTTGGCCTGTTTTGTTGTTCTTTCTGCATCATGCTGTGTCTGATTGAATTAAACCTAGCGCCCTTTATAAACAGCTAACAGGGAATTGTATTTGTGATAACTGATATAGGAATATCCACACATATTATGACCCTATAGGTTTAAAAACAGCATGCTATGTATGATATTATCCATAATCAGTTGTAAATTATAAAAATGTCTTACCCTATGTAAATTAATACGTTTCATATCCTGATGTATAGGATAGAAAATAAGCCTATTTTCTAGACCTCCTGGAGCGACGAAACAGGAAAACGTGGCTTTTTCTTTATTAGTTTGTATCATGTTGGAAGTGCACGCAAATAGACATCTCTAATGAAAAAATGGACAAATGCTTGGAGTCAGCATGGAGGATCCTGAGTGAGTCATAATGCCACAGTTTGTGATGACCTACTTCACATTAACAGACTATCTTGTTGTGCGGCAGGCCAATTTATTTCATAATGATGACAGAAGAAGAGAGAGTGACAGGAGGGGAAAACATGAGGGAGAAAGTGAGAGACGTGTCATGTTAGCGCTGCAGACCTTGTTCTTCCAAAGCAGTCAAAATGCCTCAGTTGCGCCCACACACCTCTCTAAACCTCCTACACACACATGCGCACGCACACACACTTCATAGCCTAAAGCGTGATCTCCAAGTGTGGTTTTAAAAACAAGACTACTTCAAGTGGTAATCAATATGCAAGATTTTAAAACTGAAGTGAAACGGCTTCTTCAAAAACACAGTAATGCGGTCAATTTTTTTGGCTAATCGCCCCCCTTAGTTATTGTTACGTTGCATTTCAAGCTTTTTGTTCTCGCACGCCACATATTGTGCTTTTTTCCTGGCCTTTTTGAGCTTTATTTGACAGAGACAGCTTGAAGAGTGACAGGAAATGGGGGGAGGATGACATGAGGGAAAGAGCCACATGGCGGATTCGAACCCTGGTTTGCCACGGCAAGGACTGAGCCTCTGTACATGGGGCGGATGCTCTACCAACTGATCTAAACAACATCCCACATATTGTGCACTTTAAAATAAAAAACAATGGCAGATTCACCGCTCATAATTCTGTGTAATTTTTCAAACACTGAGTACAAAAAAGGTTTCACATTTCTAGTCGACACCATCGTTTTTTCCGAAAATGACAATGTTATCAGATGTAGCTACGTAACTAGCTAAATAAGCTAACTTTAGCTCCATGAGTTGGTTAAAAGCAGCGTCTCTGGTTGACTTTACAGTTGAGGCAACAAAGTTAGCTGGGATTAGTAGTTAGGATTAGTTACTTGATAATATGCTAACACCTAGCCTCTGAAGTAAGCTAGTGGAGGCGAAGAGAAGCTAAGATAGTTAGCCAGAAAAGCTAATGATTACAGCTTCTGTTAGAGCAGATAATCAATTTTGAATTGACACTTTTGGTCTTTTGGTTTTAGTATTATGGCTGCTAAGCTATCAGGGGAGAGGTTTAGTGAACAGTTTCACCTATTAAAAAACAGTCCTCCATTGTTTAATGTTCAGAAGCAAAGAAAAGAGAAAAAACAGGGAATTTATTCAATGATGGAGTCTCCGTGAGCAGGTTGGCTCGACCACAAGTTCATTGCGCTCAGCCTCTGGTAGCCCACGGTGGTTGCTCTGATGCCCTTGTCAAAAAGATCACATCTCACAAGTAACAACTTAATACCCGTGTCTAGTCCCCGTGTTTTGCAGTCAAAGGGAGTTAACATTTGTATTCCTCATCACCCTCACCGCGCTGCACTTACCGCTAAGCCCCTTCTACAACGCAGCAAAGTTTACGGCATAAAAGCCAAGTTTTTGTCTTTTCACCGTGAGAGAGCTGCAGCTGAGAAATATTGCCCGAGGATGTTTCATATCCCCACAGCCTAGACTGCACACTCCCTGCTCCCTTCTTTTATCTCTCTTTCTTAATCACTCGTCTGTTCTCTCCATCTTTCTATAGCTCTGCCTTTTTTTTCCCCCTGCTTTGCCTCTCTGAGACTAACCTGTCTGCCTTCTCCCTCCACAGTTTTCTTCCATCTCCACCTGTAATTCTTTGAACTCCCTACTTTCTGTCTCCGTGCATGCCTTTCCTTCTCCTTCACTATGCGTATCTGTTTTTCTGTTGTTTTTTTTTCCCTCTTCCTTACCGTCGTGGCAAGAGTGCAAGCATCTCTCTCTCTCTCTCTCTCTCTCTCTCTCTCTCTCTCTCTCGATGCTTTCCGGGCCTCCCCTCTCCCTGTCAACCCGGCAGCATCCAGGGGAAGAGGCAGCACTGTCACTATGGACTGGCTCTGGGGAAGACGAGGCAGTGCAAGTGAAAGTTACCGGAAAGAGGGAGGCGAGGGAGTCGAGGAGGGGATGGAAAAACATGACACGGAGGAGGTGTATAGATGACAAGTCCCTTCATTGGGGAGTTTTGTGAAGTGAGGGAGCTTGCAGAAAGAGGAGAGACGGGAAGGAAGGAAGGGAGGGAGGGAGCAAGGGAGGGAGGGAGGGAGGGGGACACTGGCAGGATGTTTTTTGAGGAGAAACAGTTCAGGGATGGCACTCGTGAACTCCTCCTCACAGGTTGGCTGCTCCTCGGATAAGCTAGCCGACTGCACAGCGCAGTGGGTTGATCGCTTTCAGCTCGATGGCTGAATGCATAATTCACTTGTTGTTTACATAAACCAAATCGTGCCAGTCAGCTGAAGGGCATGCAGCTTTATGCAACATGATTTCATCAAGTCGGGGAGAAAACTGCGGCTTCCACAGAGCTCTGTGCATTTGCTTTACAACTCACGGTTTAACCTACGTTGTTCGTGGGTGACTTTGTGTGTGGTATAGCCATGTTAGGATAATGTTTAGATACATGAAACTCAGCAAGCATACATGATCATCTTTCCCTAAATTATTGATTCACAGTCGTTAGTTTAACATCAATGTTTAAGCCAGCACAGTATGGAGCTTTAATAAGTCATTCACTGGGCTGAATGATAGATCAGTTTGCCCCCCCTCTTGATCTTTCCTACCCAGTTCTGCCTGCGTTTCTGTTCCCTGTCCCAACACCCAATAAATAAAGCTCTTTTAGTTCAAAGTGATGACACATTTATTTTGAACAGTTCCACATGGGACGATGTAAGGCCTGTTGATGAATGCTCATGCCATTCTCTTTGATGTGCACACATACGTTGTCTAGTTAAGTAATCCCCGACTGAAAAAAAAAAAAAAAGCCGTAAGACATCGCACAAAAAGATCAATGGCTGTTTCCCCATTGAGACTAACAACAGTAGCTCTTTAAAGTGCTCTTTTGACGAGACAGTTTGACATTGAGATTTGAGGAGTTGTGACAATATTTCAAAGTGACGCTACATGGACCGACAAAGTAAAAAACAGGTCGATGTAAAAGGGGTCGCGTTGTCATGTGTCCAGCTACCAATGCGCAAAACCAACTGTACATGTACCTCGAGAACAGGGTCAAATAAAAACAGGTAATGTGGGTCACAATGTTCAGACTATGTAATGTCAGCCCGGTAGTGGTCCGAATTGACAGACGTTGGGTGTCAGAAACAAAAATGAGCAGTAAAAGTTAATATTTTTGCCCGTGTGTGTGCCATAGAGGAAAGTGTAACATTGTAAGCACAACATCCTTCAACAACAACAACAAAAAGACTAGACTGTCTGAATTTTTAGTCTACTCTTGCCTAACTTCAACAATGTATTCCTTGACGTTTACCCATGGGAGCATAAAAGGGATCTTCCACACACATCTTTGAACATGGTGTAGGAATTATGTCATTGGTCAGCCAAGACTCCCTGTGAATTATGTCTGTATCTGACAATTCTGCACCTCGTGATTTATGCCCAATACCAATGTTCAGTGCCAGGAACTTACTGTGCCCTATATCTAGTGAAGTGTAAAGAAAGGATGGAGAAAATGAGGGTGTGTAGCATGTTTGACTTTGACGCACCTTTCATGTTCACCTCCTATTAAAGATGTAAGGGTCTAAAGACTTAAAGCACTTAACAGGTCCAGTGTGTAACATTTAGTATGATCTATTGGCAGAAATGAAATTAAAAAAATCATATTTCATTGGGGAAATTCATATTAATCTCCTGAATCGTTGTTTCCATTACCTTAGAATATGCTGTTGCACTGCCATCTTTCTACTGTAAATAAGCCCAAAACAGACAAACCAAACACTGGATCTACACTGTAAAAAAAAAGGGGGGGGGGGATCTGTTGTTTTTACTATTTTACCATAATAAATACGGTATAACTTGTTCTAATATTACAGTAATGTGATATTAGTATTGTTGATTTTATATTTAAGGTTGGTGTTGTATTCCATGATTTACATGCAGTACAAATAAAAGGTCCTGAAATAAAACAGTGATACTGTATATCAATGGCATATATTACGGTCTTTTACTGTCATGGTTTGACAGTAAAAGTTTTATTTTAAGTTCTTGAAATCTCCAGACATTTTTTACAGTGTAGATAGAGCCTTTTACATTTTTCGTGTGAGTTTCGTGGCCACCGTAGTTTCTCCTTCATGCTTGGAAAGGTGAGGCACAGGGTAGCCATTCAGTTGGTTGCAATCTGCAGCCTCACCACTAGATGGTACTAAATTTTACATACTGGTACCTCAGCATTTCAGTTGTATTAACTGTAACCACAAACAGTGTTTTAGTTGCATAACCTCAACCATATGTCATTCGCTATATCTACATAAATATACACAGATATTGTAGAGAGCAGTCACTGAATACCATCCAGGATTTTGGTGATGAGGTTAATCAGACTGCACCATATCAGCCCAATAATAGTCTGAAGGGACAGACATGGTGTGACGGGAACAAAAATACATGGTGGTGCAGCAATTGGCTGTTTCATCCTTTGCAGTGGAAGGAAATCAATGCAGCATCTGACATGTGACAAAAAGACTAGCGATAATTTTTTGCCCTCTGTCGCCTAGTTTGACAACTTCTTTGACGTGTTCCACGATGTTCTTGCACAGCCTTCCAAATACAACAGTAAACAAGTGGCAAAGTGAAGGAGAAATTATGTTTGTGCTGCCAGGTGACACCAGCCACAGTCACAGCAAGAATTTATGACTTTATGATTGCCTTATCTAACACAGTGCCCCTCTCAAAATACAAAAAAGTATCACATATCCTGATCTCGGCATTAGAAGGGTTGATACAGGATGATCAGTTTCTGGCTGACGTGTACTGTACAGATTGTACTGTGCTCGCTCCATCAGTGAAATCGTCCAAAAGTGATCAGAAAGCCCAGTCTGAAAATCATGTTCTGAACAGAAACTGAATTTTTTAACGTTGTTAATGTTGCTCCAGCACATTTTGCAGTAACTACCACCTTCCTTATTATTGAACTGACTGGGATATAAAGCTGTCGTGTTGAACCTTCAGTGTAACTATAGACTATATGATATCCGGTAGCCTTGAGAGCTTTTGCACACAGCTGTTGAAGGTGGAAGAATTCATCTTTTATAAAAGATCCTCACATCTCTTCTATAACCTGGAATAGATTGTTACTGAAGTGGTTTATTTCATGAAAGACCTGCCACAACATAGAAACCGCAGGCATTTAGATCGGTCTATAAAGGTAGCAAACGTCTGTGGTAAGATACGTGCTTAAACGTCGTCTTATGGAGGGTTTGCGTTGATCTGCACTGTGCGGTAAAACAAAATTTACCTGCTGCTTTGCACAAGAACTCATGCTTTCTCAAGTAGAACAAAGTTTTGAAAAATAACTGTGGATTTAAAGGCAGGTGTATCTGACAGCACCTGCTGCTTCCACCTACTGTGATTGTTGCAACAGCAAGTTTGTTTAGGATGAGAGGATTTTCTTTATTTTTTCTCCCTTGCCGTATACTCTGGCTCACCTCTCCACCAGTTCTCCACAAATGCAGCATCTACCCAACCTAAGTAGGCTACATCAGGTTATGCAACATGAATACTCAGGGACACATTGGCTGAAGCGTTTTTTTTTTTTTTTTTGGATCCTTTTTCCGCCACTAAACAGACGATCACTACATCTCTCTTCCTGTTCTGTCCACAATATCAGGCGACAATGACTGCCCTCTCACTGCAAGTCTTCAATGGCTCCCTGAAATGCTTCTTGTTTCTCTGTTGCCTCATTATAATCCTTTGTGTGTCCTCTGTGAATGGCTGATGATGATTATGCAAATGCTCCATCGGAGAGCAGCATGGGTAATTATCACAGCAGAGAATGAGGCTTTTTGAAATTCTCTAACTGCTGAAGAGAAAACCATGGGTCTTTAGTGAGTGTGAGAGTGTACATTTATCAGTTTGGGCAAGTTAGGCGGTTTTAGAGATTGTGGCCATGGTGATGCATGCAGACAAACCTGTGGAGGATTTTGTGAGGTTTATGCATTGTGGGTTTTTTATCCTCTGTGGAATTACTGTACTCCATCTGCACAGAAGTGAAACTGCAGATCTGGTCAATTTTAAATCTTTTACCATTGTCGTCCTCCTCCGTAGAATTACTCCATCTGCACAGGTGGACAGGTTGAAAGTTTTCGCTACAGTGTTGCAATAAGTGGTGTATTCTATCCCGCAAAACCCATTTTTCATCAAGCTGTTTCATCTCCTGGACACATTAGAGGTTGTTGCAGGGTCAGCCCATCATTTATCTACAGGTTGAGTCCATAGTTGACACCTGATGTACTGTGGTTACGATCAACACGGAGGCAGACACGTGCAGAGCATCAGTATTCACTCAGGCACTAATGAGGGCAGCTAGGAGGTGCAGGGGGCCCCGTGGTGAACAGGTGGGGTCCTGGCAGCAGACCTCAGCACGTCGCTCAGAGGTGTGAAATGTCTCTTTATGGGTGGAGAGGATAGATTGAGGCGGACAAATAGAGTCAAAAGAGAAAAACAGTTAAAAGCCTGTGGTTCAGGAGGAAATGGGAAAGGCACAGACTCCCACAGAGAGTGCAGCTTTGAGAGCTTCAGTACCCAGGCTGAGTGGCCCCCTGACTGGGGTGAAGGGAGGAAGACTGCCTGGGGTCAATTAACCTCCAGAGCAGCCCGAGCTGGGCTCTAAGGAACACTGGTTTTTATAGATACTGACGAGGCACAATTTGTCCCCTCGAACTGCGAGGGTGCTTGCATAAAGCAGGTCATGGGGCAACGAAGCGTAGAAGGCATACCAACTAAAAACGATCCTCACTTTGGCCTGGCGTGTCACTTCCTCTCTGGAACGCTTCCTTTAGCGAGGTCAGGTGCCGAGGGAACTTTTGAGGGAACTTCAACAGCGGTAGCAGCAGCGGCAAAAAAAAAAAAAAAAAAGTTGGAGTGTACAGCAGAAATTGCATTTTGAATTGATCTATTTTCATTGTTTTAGAGAACAAAGGCATGTCATCGCCGAGCGATCCGAACAATAGGTTGAATCTAAAAATCCAGGGGACTCCGTTAGGTTAGATCGCCACAGTCATTGAGGACAGAAACACAACATAAATCATCACCCCAGAAAAGTTGCCTTCCCCTTTCAAGAAATAAAAGTCCATTTGTCAGTGAAGTCAGCAAAACTTCCCACAGTTCTTGTAGCTGCCTGGCGCGCCGCCAAATAAACCAACCGAGCAGAAAGGCAGAGGCTATGATGTGTGTATCTGCAAGGATATGACATACTCCATTCTCTTCTCTCGCATTCCTAATGTGATTAAGTCAGACCAGTTAATGTAATAATCTTGCAACAATGCACACTGTAATGCTCCAATCAATGGCAATAAAACTGCACCCCCTTCCTCCCATTGGCCATGCCAAAAAACACACAAGTCATCAAGTCTGTGTTTGCTCCTCGTCGCCCTCCCTCCGTTTCATCCCCGAGTACGCAGCAGCAGCGGCAGCGGCAAATAAACAACAAAGACATGAAGAGGAAGAAAGAAAAGGAAAGTGACACCACGATTCACATGAAATATAAAACAAGAGCTTTTCTCTATTGTCTCTGCTTTCATGTAAAGACAGGCATCTCCTCTCTCTGTCTTTTTTTTCCTCCCCATGTCTTTCTTCCTCTCCTCCCATCGCGCTGTGGGGAGCTGTCAGAGAGGCGGCGAGCGCGCATCAGAGGGAAATGGTTGCACTGCGTGTAGAGGCCTATGTGCATCGCAGCAGGTCCGAGGGCCATTAAAACTCATCATAGGACTGTCTCAGCTGCGGTTCTTACGAGAGGAAATGGAGAAGAAGAAGAGGAGTCGATTGGAAGGAGGTGAAGATCCAGCATTTGGTGTTCATCCTTCCTTGACCGGGCTTCCCACTGCAGGGAACCCTTTACCCACCGACAAGGAAATGAGATGATTTTCCTGCTGTTTCTTGGTCCGCACTACACAATCTATTTGCCTCATTTTTCCCCTCTCTTCATCATTTCACTGTGAAAACAAATCATTGCTATATCAATAACATTTCCTGGTAAATTTTTTCTTAGTTTGAGGTAGAGATATGGAACATTTTTTGCCAGTTTGGAAGAAAAAATGTTTTGTTTTAAACTCACAGAATTTGAAAAAAATAACTTTTTTTTATTTGCATTAAATAGGTTTGGGATAAGATTTTAGTCTCTGGTGATATAGCGGCTAGATGCTGACAGTCTACATCTGAACTTTGGGACTCATCTAACCCATTGGAGAACATTGTGTTCGTGTCTCTGATCTTCTGGAGTGGAGAGCAAACTACGATGGGTCTGCCCTTGTGCCAGCGACGCCTTTTGAAGAGGTTGCTGATGCACAATAGCACTCCAGCTTCTGGGAGGAACACTCTGCCACTCTGTAGCACAATGGACTCGCTCAAGAGGGGGGCAGCGGCACAAGTACAACAGTTTTTTGTCGAACAGAAAAGTGGAGTGAAAAATCGGGCTACCTGCAGTTGTTCAGGGGCTCATAAAGGACTCCTTAGTACACGCATATGCAAAGACCCGTGTAGCTCCAGAGGGTGAAGCCTGCAAGATGCTTATTATGGATGATGTCACTTCTCAATCAAAGAGATTGTTTGCAGGCAGCTCATTGACTGGTCCGTTCCATTTGCTGCACCGCTGGAGGAATCAATGGGACATACAGTTAATGAGGAATAACTGGAACTAATGGATGTCTGCTTCACTGAACACTCATGGGCCAATGCCTGAATGTAACATCCCATTCACGCTTATTATCTTGCATTAAACTGCTCGTGTTATCAATTAGCAACTTTGTACACTTATTGTATTTATAGTACAGCCAGATACTGCAGCTCTGAACAGTTCTTTGTGTTTTTAGCATTTTTATGGTGTTTTTTTTTTCCCATCAAAATCTGCATCCGTTTTGTGTGCAAACACGGACGTGGAACTACAGAGATTAGTGATTTGCCTTTTCTTTTCATGACACATCGTGTGACCCGTTGAAAAAAATGGGTTCACCCTCGAGAACAGCTGTTAGCCCTAGGCAGAGATAGCATGCTATTTGTGGAACGGCTAATGATACGTGCTAAAGTGAGGAGAAGAAGATGGGGATGCAGAGGTGGATCTAAGTGCCAGGGCTGGAAAAGACATCACAAACCATGAGCACTCTGATTTGTTGTCTCTTATCACGGGAACATAAGATCTCTCCCCAATAAAGATAAAGGAGCTAATGGCACTAACCAGGCTACAGAGGGAGTATCAAGAATGTAGCGTCACAGACGTGTGGCTGAACTCGCTTCAGATGATCTGGTAACTCTTGGTGGTTTTCAACTTGTGAGAGTGGACAGCTGAAGACAGACAGACAGACAGACAGACAGCTGAAAACAGACAGGAAAGCAGAGAGAGGGACGGGGAGTGACACAGAAAAGGACCACAGGCCGGAGTCAGAACCGGGTCACTGCGGGAAGAGCCTTTGTAGACACATTTTTCATCATCCACCGCTGCTCTAACAAGTGAGTCAATAAAATATCTTTGCATTTTAGAGATGATGCATTACTGCAACACATTTTCTAACATTACAGTTTTTCATTTTAAAAGCTGAATTGTCGCTGCTATAAATAAGTTGATTGGCACCAATGTAGAACAAAATATTCCCGCATCATTAATGTGAAAAGAATCCATCATTTCTCATTAATTTGTGAATGTGGTCCATTCACCCTCACAAAACAGTAATCCTGATTTCATCCCCTGCATGATATATAATTAGTTTTGTCATTTTCTGTCGATAAACTGTGGAGAAAAAGCACTAAACGTACATGTCAATCATCCATAGAATAAAATGCATAAATGTGAAAATGTAGCATGTAGAATAAAACGTCCAGCTGGCGTCTGTGCTGATTATTGGGGCCAAAACACTTTTTTTCAAAACTTTTCTTTCTCTTAAATAAGCTTTTTATTTTTCTCTGGCCAACAATGGGAAACAGGGAGATGGTGACTGAAACACTGGCTGGCTAAATATGGGCCTTTCATCCGGCTTAACTCTACAAATGGACCTCATTGTCTTGAGGAATTCGATTTTCTGGCAGTCGGCGTGCACGCTGTGTCCCTCTCTGGGGCCCGACTGCAGCGAGCGAGGCCCTTATCAACAGCACTCAGGGTGTGGAATTGAGGAATTGAGTTCTGCCTCAAATCAAACCATGAGAAAGAGCGACGGAGGGCGAACAGGAGCGAGAAGAAGAAGAAGAAGAAGAAGAAGAAGAAGAAGTAGAGCGAGAGAGACGCCAGAGAGGATGAAGGAGGGAGGTTCTGGATAAAAATCTCTTGATGCTTCCACTCTCCCACTTAGTCACAAACTGCACACATTACCTGTGTACCTGTTGAAGCACACACAAGTGCATATGGTGTGTAGTATAATCACACATTGACACACACATACACACTGTAAACAGTGTAAAATTTGCCAGTAAACACATTGATGCTGCTCCCAGTGGGGAAGCTTTTATATGCTCTAATTTCCAGTGTTATCTTCTAGTGCTCGGAGCCAATGCCCAAATAGAGTTGTTTTAGTCTAGATAAAGCCTGTTCCTTTGTATGCATGTGTATAGGTGTGTGTGTGTGTGTGTGTGTGTGTGTGTGTGTGTGTGTGTGTGTGTGTGTGCTCGCGTTTACAGTGCTGCTATTTGCGAGGTCCTCTGTTATTTATTGTTTACTGCTCGCAGTCCTTGAAAGAGAAATGTGTTAGAATATTTTTTTGCCTGTTCCAATTAAAATCTGATTTAATTTGATCGAGGCTTCAGGATGAAAAATTTCAACAGATTTAGCACAAACAGAATCCATGCAATAATAATTATGAATAATTATGAAACCCATTAGACTTCATCATAATAAAATAAAAGTCGGGACACGTGAAAAGAGAAGCAACAGTTGTCATGAAAGTGTGATAAAAGGCGAAAATATAGGCAATCTCACCTCACCAACAATAAAAGAGCTCCATTCTTGGGGGAAAAAAACAGCATGAAAATTTACTGTGAAAATTTACTTCTGAGTTATTTCAGTTCAATTTGCACCACAAATGAAGCAAGGTCAGACTGTATGATCTACACACTACCGTGTCTTCTGTCTACTGTGGCAACTTGTTCGAGTAGACAAGGAAGAGACTAGTCCAGACTACTGACAGTACTGTATAAAGAATGGATAGCGTATGTGTGACGTCACCCACAGGTTTCTGAAGAGCTGTTGTGAAGCTCAGAGTGTGATGGAGTTGGCCGCCGCCATGTTGGTAGTCCTGTCTCTGCCGCCTCCGGGCTCATCTAAAAATGGACAAAGACGCGGATCGTCGGCGGACCTGAGGCGGGCTGAATGACGCCTCAGGGTTCTCAAACAAGCTACCTGTAATAGTGCGTACCTGTCAATCAAAGCGGCCGTGCTGTTTATTATGCGTAACTTTGCATGGTGAGAGATTAGCTCATTCATAAAATGCACATTAAAAAAAAACGACTGTGTTATTTCCAGTGTAACCACACCATAAACATTTAGCACAGAGAGCCCACAGGTGGATGCTGGGGCTCCAGTGATAGCTGTAGCAGCAAGCAACAGCAGAGGTAACTGGTGTCACCTCTTACGTGGTTTTTAAATGACATGCAAATGAAATGTGACGCGCTAATTCAATGAACCGCTGTTTACGCTAAACACAAATAAAGACTGCGCCTTTTTTGAACTCAAGAATGCAGTGTTTACTTTCATTTTCCCGTGAGACTGACTTCACCACAGCTCACTTTGCTTCACCATGAATGCGGTTATTTCGGTCTTTGCTTTCTTCCTCGGGCGGATGTCATGCATCCCTCGGACCAATTAACCACAGAGGGGATGTGAGAGCGGGAGCCTGTTGCATGTGAGGACAGGAGCCGACGCACATACAGAAACACACGCACCTCCGCTATCAATCTGATGTGAAGTGGCGCCATTTACAGTGGGGCAAGCACTGAGTCACCTTGCTAGCGAGTGTCATTCACCAGGACACGGTAACTAGGCCCAGCGGTGTTGTTGAACCGCCGCAGGGCATCAAACCAGTGTGCGAGGTGTCAAGGTTAAGTTACACATCAAGGTGTGACATTACCGCCGGTTGTTGGGACAATAAACCAGGGTTGCCGGGCTCTCTACGGGAGCTTTCACCCACTGAGCTCAAGTTATCTAAAATGTCTTTTCTGGGCTGCAGCTGCTAAGTGGTGCTCGGCGCAGCCAAGCTTCGCATCCCATGCAGCAACGGCGGCGGCGGTGGCGGCAGCAGCCAAGAGGCAGAGTCGTAATTTAAAAAAAGGTAATAAAAAAACAGGGGCAGAGAATTATTCAGTTTGAGTTGTGAGTCAATATTTAGCAACTTTACAGTCAAAATGATGAATTTTTCAATATGTTTTTTGTTTAGCGTGGAACTTATTTAATCCAATAATGTGTAGGTGAGTTATTATTCTGGAGCTCAAGGAAGTAATGTCTTTTTTTTAAAAAAAAAAAGCACCGTTATGTAGCAGAAGACCAGATGAAGAAACAAATCAAGACTTATGTACATGCAAGTGTTTATATCATTTGCAAAAATAAGTCAATTTGCAGAGATTTTAATATGTGAACGTCTTCTCTGCTTGACTTCTAAGGAGCTTTGCATACATGCGATACACGTTTCCCTCTTTGATGTGTTCATGTAATACAAAAAGCCACTTGTCTTATAAATGCTCGGGGCAAACATGCATCCTTGTCCCTCCCACCGGGCAGTAACACACACACACACGTATAGACTCGTAATGATTTTTAGCGATGGGGAGCCGAGCTTCACACGCGCCACTCGCGGTTGTACCACAACAAATGATCGTTTAGTGAGCGCCACATACAGCACGTGCACCGCTCTATTGAATTATGTCAGTACAGCGTGTGTGTGAGTTCTTCAGGTTTGTGAACGCACATGTACGGTGTGATATCGCAGCTATTGAACGAAGCAGCGTGACGTTTCCTTTCACGTGTGTGTGGGAGAGAAGTTGCTCGAGTGACCTTGACCAGTTTTTCACCTCTATTACGGCTCTTGCCTTTTCTATATATGTGAACATGAGCGAATAGAGTATGAAGTAAATGTTCATACTCGTGTGACCCGAAGTGGATGTAGTGCATGTAAGATGGAATGACTGCCAGTGTTGCATACAAATTTCGTCCATCTGGCCCCCACCACACACACTGGTTCCTTTACAGCAATTTTTGTACCATTTTTTATTCAAATCACTCAGGCAAGTCCGTTAAATGAGTAGTCAAGTTACTTAATATTGCATTTGGATAAAGATATTGCATTTTGATAAAGATGCGGAGGGAGAATGATTAAAATTGAAGCTGCAGAGGTCAAAATATCTTGACTTTTTGTCCTTCATGTGGGCCACACTGCAGAAAATGCCAGATCTCCTACACTTCCCATGATGCAACTTTTTGACCCACCCTGCCTGATCTCACATCTCTCAAACTGACAGACTTCTGTTGTCCAACAAAAAAACAGAACTTAAGTCTAAAAGTCTTATAAAATTTGCTGTAAACATGTTTATTTCTGCTTGTGAAGTTGGACATTTCAACATGGGGGCTTACGGAGATTGACTTGCTCTGTAGCCAGGCTCAAGTGGACGTTTGAGGAACTGCAATTTTTTGCACTAGAACATAGGCTTTACTTCACAGCCACAGAGGTTGCTGCTTGGTTTTTAATGTGTGCACCACACACACGAGCAGGCATGTAAACAATGCACAGTTTTAAAATATTACAAAAATTGCTTCACAAAAATGTTTTATGAGGAAAAGAAATGTACTCGACGTGTTTGTCAGACCTCAGGTATACACAGTATATTTAGATGAATAATGAGTAACTTTGAACAGAACAAGAAAACTCGTTAAATCATAATGATGAGCCAGAAAACATGACAAGAACTAACATTATCAGAACACATAAGCCTGCCTGTTTCTATAACACTAATGTATTTCTATAGATAAAGCTAATGCATCTGAATGTAACATAAATATTGACTTTTGGTTAAATTGTGCTTCACATAAGGCTCTATATTGAAGTTGTTTATCACAGGACAAAACATTTGGAACAACATGCACTGAATACAATGAATATTACACTACATAAATAATACATTTCACTCTGTTAAATCCCTTTTATATATATTATATTTTTGATTGACTTGATTAGGAAATAAATCAGCTAACTTTAGCAGACACAGAGCTGATATTCCTCAAGGTAATAATATTCATTTTGCAAGTGCCTGACAAGTGGATGTGCATATGCATGTATTCATGGGGTGAGGACCTGTGCATGTGCGGATAAGGGTCTATGCAAATGCATATCTGCAGGTGCGGCACAAAACCCGAGCAAAGCCAGTCTTCGAGGGGGCGCACATGTAATTGAGGTCAGACCACTTGCTTCTCAGCCTTGTGTTCTCCAGTCAAGTCTCACCTTTTTTTTTTTTTTTTCTCTCCGGTCATTTCTCCAGCAAAATGTCTGTCATTAAAACCGCCCGACAACGCCGGCCGTAATCCAGACCCATTAAGATTTCGATTCCCCTTGTCCTCTGAGGACAAGATGTAATAGCTCAAAAACATCTATTTAGGCAGATGGGATTGGATTTATTAACGGGGCGTATTTCATGAATATAACCTCATCTTATCGTCAGCCAAAGCGCTTTTGATTACAGGCCTTAATAAGTGAGAGTCTTTGAGGAGGGTGAGCGCCCTGCAGCTGACCCGGACCTATTGATAAACTAGAGGGAACATGTTCATTTCATCTGCCATTAGCGAACTTTAATTAAAAACCAGTAACACACACCTGCACTTCCACACCCACATCCACACCCAGGGAGTGAAGGGGACCTCTGGGGATATGAAATGTAATGAAAGCACAAACTTCTGCTGTGATCAATGCAGCCTTTGTGCGAGCTGCTTACAATACTCATAGGAGGGAGATAGTGCGAGCGTGTGCAGTGTGCTCCTGGGGGTTATGAATGAGTGCAGGCCGGTCCGAAAATGCGTTTTGATTTATTCGTGTAGGCGCGCAATATTTTTCCTCTACATTAAATGCTGGCTCGGAGGCTAACCTTTACCTCGGAGTGGAAGCCTGGTTTTGTGGAAAGAGGGAATTATTTCAGGGTCAGATGCTGTGCACATAAAAGCTGTGGTAATGCCCAAAGTTGTTGTTTACTGCACTGGGAAGAAGCAGTTGAGTTTTCTTGGTGGGAGGTGGGAGTGGGGGGGGGGGGGGGGGGAAAGCAAGACAAATGAAGAAGGCCCTCTGCATGCAAATTCATTTTCATCACTTTTCCAATGAAATAATGGCCTGCAAAGAAAAAAATACATCGCAGCTTACTGCGATAACAAAGTCTCCCACTAAATCTGCGAGCCACCCCTGTCGTTCGGTCACACAAGGTTCATTTCTTGATGGCGGGGCTTTAATTCATTTGTCTTGTACGGGGCGATTCCTTGACCTTGCGGATGGAGATTAATGAAGAGCTTTAGTGGTGATGAAGGCTATCAGGCACCGTGCTCCCCTCGTCTAATAGAGCAAGAGTTTTACATAGCCAATTATGTCGTTTGCATTCCGCTTGTGAGCGGAGTTCTGTCAGGGGGAGCCCAGTCGGCTGTGGTATATTTGCGGTAGTAAAATATCAGGGTCATTTGGACAGAGCAGGCTGGAGTGAATAATGATTTCTTCGTTGCTCTCGCTTTGCTTTCATTCCTAATTTTTGCCATCACAAAAAAAAAAAAAAAAAAAATTTGTGAGAATAAAGCTATCCCGTCGAGAGTATGATTGGAATAGCCACCAGCTTGTAAAACCTTTGCAAAGCCACAAAACGGCCAGTTTGTGTGTGTGTGCGCGCTATTCTGCGGTTACACGCCGCTGTAAAACCTTCCACAGCCTTTTTGATCACACAGTACAAAGTGTACAAGCGCAATTGTGAGCCATTACCGCTCTTTGCTGCAGTTATTGTCAGCCAGGCTCTTTGGATGCTCCTCTCTGCTTTGCTTTTTCTGGCCCTCTGCTGTTTTTCTTCCTCCCTAAAAAAAAAAAAAAAAAGGACTTGAAGTTTTGATCAGCGGGTTCAGTTTAGCCTCACTATCTTGTCATCTGAAGAAAGGTAAAGAAAGATACGCATGATAGGTATGGTCGAGGCAAGGAGGTGATGGGGGAAATCTACTGTAATCAATAGTTGTGTAATTGGGCGCTGTCAGTTAAAATGTTTTAGTATCCATGTTGGTAATAGTGGCGCTATCGTTTTCTACACAAGATAAGGCAATTTGGTTAAGAGAGGCTAAAAATTGTGCTCAGCAGGGCCTGTGTGTGTGATGTGAGGGGAGCCGTTCTTCTCTTTAACCATTCAGAGCGGATGCATCTTTGATAATGTTCAAATGACAGCGCAGTGTTCGCTCATCAGGAAGTGTCAGGCTCGCTTTTATTGATGGGAGATCTTTTCAACCCGAGGATCGCAGGCAGCATTGAGAATGATGAAGATTTGCCCCGTGTAAAAAAAAAAAAAAAAAAAAGGACTCTTTGTTATGCATGGTTCACTCATTCTTGCATGTCAGAGTTCAATCTAAATGAGTAAATTTCAGAGCTTGGCATCATTGTCCTTGGTTGTAACTGTGAGGTTATGTACTTAGCACCCTTAATGGATAGTAAAGTGTTTTGGGTTGCACACAAGACAGTCAAGAAAGGACAACATTTCTCAGACGATGGGAGCTTTTCGTGGCAAAGACCCACGACCATTAACTATTCTGTGGCATTTTTTGAAATTTGCTGTTTTACAATTAGCCTAATGGAAGATGTCCTCGGATTAGGAAGCAGGAAAAACATTTTTCATTAAACGCTCCTTTTTGTATCAGCCGGTTGTGGCATGCAACCAATTAAATCTGTTCACCTTAATGTAGTACTGAATGCTACTGAACAGCTATATTTTGGTTGGTATTGATAGATTTCTGTCTCATTAATACTACTTAAGACAAGTGAAATGCCTCAAAGATGCCTTCTCAAGATACATGAGAAAATTGCTAGAGATATCATAGTTTAAAAAAATAAAAAACAGGATCGATAACACTCACACACGTCTGTGTGTAAAGTATTGAGCTGGAGCCAAGGGACAATTAGTGTAGCTTAGCATAAAGTCTGGAAACAGCTGGTCTGGCTCTGTTCCAAGTACAAAAGTACACCTACACTGCACCATCACATCTAAGCTCACTCTTTAACATTATAAATATCATTTGTTTAAGCCAGTCAAAAATAGAAACGTGAAAATGATCAGTTGTGAGTTTTATAGGGAGTTACCTGCTGTCTGCATTTTTGAAATTTAAGAGTCAGGCTGTGCTCAGTCTTTATGCTACGCTAGGCTAATTGCCTTTGGACTCAAGCTTTGTATTTGATGGATAGACACAAGCTGTCATGATTTAAGGAGAAGGACCCAAAAGCAGACTCTGAGGCTGAGCTTCAGTGTTTTCATACAGAACTCAAATGACTTACAGGATAGCGAGGCAGGTAGAGGTCAAAAACAGAGAAGGCAGTCCAAACAAGCAAACAAATCCAACTGGGAGGAGGCAGAAAATCAAAAGTCCAAATGGCAGCCAAGGTTCGAGAAAACATGGCAAAAATCCAAAAACACCAGGATAACAGAACACAAAGAATAGCTGAAAGGCCTGAACATGTTATGAAGACGAACTGACACTAAGACAAGGGAACAAACTAACGAGGCAAAGGTGTAAACTAATCAGGAACAGGTGGAACAGGCAATCCAAACTGGCAGGAAACAGAAGAAAGGCAGGAGGTAAAGTTAGAAACACGAGGAGAGGGGAGCATCAGAAAATAAAACAGGAAACACTCAGCAAGGAAGTGGTTAAGCATATTTCAAAAAGTAAGTCAAACCCTTCTTTTAAAAGTTTCCCGAAAAAAATAAATAATTCAATTATGTGCGACTTGATGTCTCGCAACTGTAGGATGGACATTTTTCCGTAGACTGAGTGGTACGGCCTTGCAACTTCAGAGGGTGACAGATGTCAGCGAGATCATTGGAAACCTGGTCATTTCCTGCCAGTGCCAGCCACACTGCAGCGCCGGCTGCCCAACTCGGTCCCCAGGGATCGGCCGACGCTCCTGAGCAGGCTCTTAAGTGGGATCTGTGATGTTGCCATCAACCTCTCTGCACTGACAACACACTCTGTGGTTGTGACGGCTATGGGCCCGGGTCCGTCCCCGAGCATCTGTTCTGTCCGCTCACTTTCTGGCTGGTTTCTGACTCTCACGCCAGATCTATCTACATGCACCTGCGTTTCTGTCTTTGTACCTGTCTACATATGTCTTTTGTGCTCTCCGTTGGTGTCTCTCTTGCTATCTGTATCTGTGAATCCCTCACCTCACATGAAAGGATTCTTGTTATGCCATCAGCTAGCCACCTTGTCTCAAGTGGTCACTCGAACTTAAAGGTTATTGGTTTCAAAACTTTGTCACCCTTTGTCTGCACTCTCAGTGCTCATTTGCACTACACTGCGCTATACTGCTGATACCTTTAACATCCACTTTCTTTCTATTAATGCTACAGTATGTGTGCATTGTACAAGGCTTATCTCTAAATCCTTCACCTGATGATGCAAGCATGAAATCAGTAATAGCAAGAAAGACCCAATTTCATCTCAAAGAGCTCTAATAATCCTTTACACCAGATACAAGTCTTCAAAAAACTTGAAAAACTGCATTTTTTCTTGCTCGGCCTGCAACCGTGCCAAATTTTAGGGGTGATGAACAGAGTCTGCCTATGCTCTACAAAGAGTATTGATAGGTGTAATGGTGTATATAAACAAGAACATTAAGATAAGATTGAAAATCGGTAAAGTAGTCATTCAAGAAAATAGCCAAAAAATCTCCCTAATTGTAGGTTTGCGGTGGATAATAAATCACCGGGTTTGTAAAGTAATCTGTCATTCCAAACGAGCTTAGGCAAACCCCGACGTGAAGCGAAGGGTCTCGATCACCATAAAAAGGCCCATTTTTGGAGCAATTACTTGCTTCTTGTTCATTATCCTGCTTATTACATGGCTACTCACCGTGATATGTCAACAAATCTCAGCAGTGTTAATTACAAGGTCAAGTAATTTATCAAAGATTCTGTGGAATTATTATTTACTCAACTTAAACCACAGATGTACCTGTGGTAAGGGACAGTTTGTCTAATTAAATGTAATGTCATATCCTGTAATGTCATATCCGTCAAAAACTGGTGATCTCGTGATCTCTTTCTTGATCGGGAGCAGTGATTCCTGAAGTCTACCTTGTTGTGTGGTAGGAGGCCAGGAAATGGGCAAACAGCTGGTTCCGTCCAAAGGTAAGTAAAATCCGCCTACACCACCTCTTGAGGTGAATGTGCACAAACCGAAGTGTAAAGATGGTTCTTTATGGCTCATTTGTGTCCAAAGGACTCCACAAAGTCAGTGCTCCCAATCAAGAAGAGGTTGTGCTCAGTCTTTATGCTAAGCTAGGCTAATTGCATCCAGACTCTGGATAGACACAAGATGTCACGATTTAAGCATAGAAAATGAGGAGAGGCTTAGCTAGATCCAGTTAAATGTTAAACATATGACATTATCTGACAAAATTCTGTGTTACAGTTATCATGGTTTATAACATAATCTGCACAATACATGCATAACGATTATTCTTACAGTTATCATACCAGTCTTATGATGAGTAATGGCCTACATAGACGCACAGCACCTTCACAGCAGCACAAATGCAAATACCAAGGCCAACCTCCAATTCAGAGTTAGCAGAGGACGGCCAACTATTGGATCAAACCTGAAAATCAAGAAGGTTGACGGTGACAGGACCGGCCCTCTTCAGACGCCTCACAATGCATGGTATTTTAAATAATCTGCATCAACCAAGAAACGAGGCGAGATGGTAGGGGGGCACGGGCCTCGTCTATACAGCCTCTAAATAATGAGGAAAAAACAAATTCAGTTGGGATTTCTAATTCTGCCAGACTGTGATTAATCCCATCAGTAAACAAAGCAGAGGTCATCGTGTTTTGGAGAACTCCAATTAGAGAGTAATCAGTGCTAATCAGACAAGCTGCTCACCGGCATCTTGGTGATTTCGGCAGTAAAGGGCTCTCTAGTGAATAGTCTGCCCTCCATACTGAGAACGACCGACCCACACTCTGTGATCCCGTGTTAAGGGAGTGGGAGGCAGAAGAAAGAAAGGAGGCTAATTAGCGGTGCCATTCATTAGCGACTGTGTGTGATGTGTGCTTGGGTGGGCCGGCGAAATGTGAGTGTTGCCCTGATGTGGCGAGCTTTTAAGTCAGCGTGTGTGTACATAAGGTCTTGTGTGTGTGTGTGTAAGCTCAGAAACAATTATATCTGTGTACGGCCTCTCAGTTGACTTGAGAAGCTAAGAGTCGAGAATTAGGGACAGTCATTTGCTTAGATATTACCAGAGGGCACGCTGCTACAGATGTAAATGAACAGTGACTCACTGTTTTCTTCCCGTGTCCAGTCTTGAATCATAAAACTTGCCTTTGCATTTGATGCCAGCATTCAAGGTTAAAGGCCTGGCTAGATGAGATTGTTCGCCAATTGATGGGACACTTTACATTTGCAGCTACAAAGGGGGGAAAGAAATTAACTTTTTATCCCCTTTATCATAATAACTACAAAGAAATATGGGCTTTGTTGTGATATTACATTTGACGTGATTGAATCGTAACAATGAGTAATTTGACATTTGGAGAAAATACTGCTTGCTTGCTGACATTCATATGAGTAGTTGTATGCCACTGTCATGTCTGTGCATTCAATTCCAAGCTGGATCCAGCAGCTATTAACTTAGCTTAGCATAAAAATAGGGGAAAATAGGGAAGACAGCTAGCCTATGGAACCCGAAAAGCTCCATAATTAACACAGGTATTTCTTGTTTGTTTTTAAAACTGAAGAATAGCAGTGACAATTTGTCTGTGTTTTATGATGGTCTCTTTCTTGACCGGGAGCAGTGACTTCCTGAAGTCGTGTCGTCTACATTGTTGTGAGGTAGGAAGTTAGGAATTGTGGAAACAGTCAGTCTAATCTTAAGATGAATGTGCACAAACTGAAGTGTAAAGACAGTTATTTATGGTTCATATGTGTCCAACGGACTCAACAAAGTCAGTGCTCCCATTCAAGAAGAGGTTGCGCTCAGTCTTTATGCTAAGCTAGGCTAATTGCCTCCAGGCTCTGGCTTCTTATTTGAGAAGACACAAGACAGACAGACACAAGATGTCACGATTTAAGCAAAGAAAACAAGGGAAAGGACCCAAATGCAGATTCTGAGGATTAGATATATCCAATTAAATGTCATATCCATCATCATGTTACAGTTATCATACTAATATAATATGCACTATCTCACTCAATACATGCATAACAATGATTCTTACAGTTATTATACTGTAACAGTCTTATGATGAGCCATGATCCATCCTAACTATTTCCCCTTATTTACAGTCTTTATGCTAAGCTACGCTAATCATCCCCTGGCTCCAGCTTCATACTGAATGCACAGAAATGAGAGTACTATCGATCTGCTCATCTAGCTCTCAACAAGAAGAGAATAAGTGCATTTTCCAAAATGTCGAACAATTCGTCTAACAAATATGATTTGTTATTGATGGTTCATGCACATCAACAGCACATTCCTCTCTCTCTCTCTTCCCCTCTCTCTCTCTCTCTCTGTAGCAGCATGATTGGTCTACAGGGAGCCCTAATCAAATAACTCGCAGGCCATTGCAGCTGCCATTTCAGCCATTTCGGTGGAATACACACAGATGCCGGGCAGGTTCCCTTCTGGCCTATCAGACCAAACAGTGATGTAAAGCTTTACTCATCACTATTACCTGTCTCAGCTTTGGAGACATTTATAGGCCAAGGAGTGCAGTGCAATAATGAGTTTGTGTTTATTGCTAACGTGTTGCCAGAAGAAATGGCAGCTCCTAAGTGATTTGCGAGTTTAATTCCTCCACCTGGCCCTCTGATGGCCTATTGTCCCCCCCACGCCCCAATATACATAAATGACATGTTAATGACTCGTACGCTGATAATGGCTTCTGTAGGCGGTGATTTGTTGGGCCCATTCATACCTCAAGGTTATCTGTGAATCATACTTCTGACCGTGAAGCTGTGATTGCTCAACAAAAATCAATAAGTACTTTTAAGTCGTTTTAGGTTCTCCCTCCGTCAGAAAAAAAAAAAAATAGGAGGATTTTGTTTTGTTTTGAGACTTTGGGAAGGTTCCTGATCAATGTTCATTATGTCATCGACATGTCAAGATTGCTTTTTCTCTTTGTCTCTGTGCTTTTAGAGTGTAGTTAGGTGACCCAGCACGCTGCAATGTTACCTGCTTTTCACGGTCACGGAGTCTCATTTCATTCACATTCCACGGCAGATTCGATTCATTTTTATTGTGGTTACTTAAATAAAAACTTCTTAGAGAAGAATCAAAGGGCAAAGCTACAAACAATTTGCTGACACTGTCCTCTACACCTTTTCTTGTTCTGTCACATTTGCAAAAAAAAAAAAAAAAACCTCAAAAAATAAGTGCTTTGTTTTGGGGCAGTCGACTTGGCTCCTTTTTTAGAACAATAAAAAAGCACCTCCGTAGCCTCTTTTTTTCCCTCTAAAAGACTGATTAAAAAGGAGTGTAGCCTCATCTTGGCTAGCACAGCCTCCAATTAGCATCTAGTTAAGCTATTTGGAGAAACGTTACTGTGGAATTTGAAGGCAGTCCGTTGGGAAAGTCTTTCTCGCTGAGGGAAGAAAGGAATCCTTATATCCTCCTTAATTAAAACATGATTTACACTTAGTCCCAGCTACCAAGTTGCCTTTGATGGTTCTTTTGTCAATTAAAAGTAAGTCCTACAGCAGATTACACAGCGCTCATTACAAGCAGGTTATTCTCAAGGACATGCAAGTTACGGTTTTCAAGTAAGGCGCTGCTGGGTGGGTTAGAACAAGGACACAAAAGGGGAACTCGCAAGATTTCATACTTTGAGTTTTGTGCAGCTCTTGTATCGAGGGCTGGTCCCTCAAGAGTCTTTCACACCTCCTTATTTTCCCTCTCATATGCCTCTTCGCCTCTGTCCTCCACACAAGCAAAAGTCTCATTGCCGCCGTCAGATGCGATGGTGTTCTTCCTTCATGTAACAGACACGGCTGTTATCAGGCGAATCCCGGGGTCGCACATCTGCCAGAGTCCTCATGCTCCATTTATGCCCCGCCATCGAAACACCAATACAGCACTTATGCACTTCAAAAAAAATTTTTTTAGCCTGCCTGAAAGAGAAGGGCAGCATGAATATTTAACAAGGAAACTGCTTTTAGATACTCACAGGCCAAAAACGGGGCACGGCTGGTTTAAATGTCTTTAACTGATGAGACTGAGACAAAGAACAAGCATCCAGCTGCCCTCCAGTCACCTCAAAGCTGTGTTCAGGATATTCATTGGCCTTGACGGAATAAATAGTATGTCAAGACATTGAGTGCAGTGCTGGAGGTACTTCTACTCTTTGAAATTCAACAACAGAAGCCCACGAAATAGTGTTATGTCACCACGGCTTATCTGGCGTTGGAGAACTTCATACACTTACCTGCAATAAATCTTCCACACGCTCCTCATACTCCTAATGGAGAAGCTGAAACCTATTTTTCCCTTTTCCGTGCTTTTTTTGTGTGTGTGTGTGCTGGGTTTAATTGCCGTTCCAAAGTTGCCGTTAGGTCAGACAAGAGAAACTCTACGAGCTGCTCAATATTCGACTGCGGATTCAATATTGCTAATTCCCCTTCTGGCCCAGAGAAAACAGTGCGCCATGATTTAGGCTGACAGCCCAACAGCAGAGCGTATATTTGAATGAGACAGTAAGATATAAGACCCCCTTCTCCTGACATTAGTCACCTTGCACCCCTCACAATCTATCGTAAAACAGCATCATTGCTTCCTGCGATTTCCCAGTCACAACCGCCTCCCCTCTTTCCCCGCTTCCATCCGCGGGTTGTAGGTGTAGATTTGAATGGAAATCGACGGGATCAAATGGGATCAATTTTTAAATCCGCTGTTTGACAGAGGACGGAGAAGAGGTGGGTGAGCAGAGGACGTGAGAAAAGGCTTTCCCGGTGACGAGTAATATCTTTCATGGCTGGGGAAAAAATTGAAGATTTGTGCACTCGGGTGGGTAAGAAAAACAAGCCAGGCGGTGGCACAATTGACAGTTTATTTAAGAGGCCATTAACTTTACATACGATGCTTTGAAAAGGCGTACACTTGAGTTGCAGCATAAGGCCCCAGGGCTCTGAGTTTCCTAGCATTTACGGTGCTGAGAACACACCAGATTAAGGCAACACTTCTCTAAAAAAAACATGTATTGGCATCTCAGAACTGGAGCTCAGTGTTGCTACTTAGATCTCGTGTTTCTCTGCTAATAGAACCAAGAGAAATGCGGAGCACATGACAGCATGACCTTTTGAATTTCATGTTAGTCTTACAGAAGCACTTCTCGCTGTAAATCACTAAGAAATGTACATTAATCACATTTGACGGTTAGAACAAATGACGAAGATGCCGTTTGGTTGTCTGGATGTGTTTCTTGTGTGTGTTGAGACAAATTATGCAAAGATCTGTCATGAAAAATACATGACAGAGATAGTTGCACTTTGAAATTTTATGCATTTTACATTGCCATGTCACGCTTCAGAGAGAAATGATTTGAACTGTTCAAAACATTACTCTTCTTTTCTCTTTGAAACAGGAAGCAGTGACATTCATGGTAAATTGGGGCCTTTGAGGATAAGATGTTATTCTCTCAAGACCATTGTCCTTCCCTCGGTACTTTACATCTTACTTCCCCTGTGGCATGCAGCCCCAAGTCTGTTTGTACATTTTATTCAGATTTAAGTCTTTAAAAATGGGTCACAAACGTATAGAGTCATCTTCAAAGTAGTTTCCTAAAACAGCAGGGTACTGTGGTTCTTGGCGAGCATTACTCAAACAGAAGTACATTTGTCTGCGACTATTTAAATAACAAAATAGACTACAGCGCTCATGTTTATTGTAATGAGGATTTTTTTTTTTTTAATGTTTAAAGCCTTTATTTGGCAGGACAGCTGAACATAGACAAGAAAGCAGGGAGACATACACTACCGAGGGCGACACACACAGCAAAGAACCACAGGTTGGAGTCAAATCAGGGTCACTGCAGCAAGGACCAAGGCTGTATTCAGACAGAATACGCAGGTTTTTCCATTCATTTCAGCTGGGGGTGGTGTGCTTTGGCGGTGGTGGTGCAGGCCGCAGGGATGTCTGCCAAAAAATGCCGCCAGTCAGGCGATCAGGTGACCCTTTCATACATGGGGTGCATGCTCTACCAGTTGAGCCATCAGGGCGCCCCATGATGAAACATTTCAATGGTAGCAATTGAGCTCTGTGGCACATAGGGATAATATATAAAGATTTATCAGTTGTTGACAAGAAGAAAATATAGTTTAACACTAAACCTTTAATGTATTCCAAACTGGAGATACTGAACACATGAAAATTTGATTTGACAAAGTCAGACAACATATTTCGCCTGGCACATCAGGTACTTTTTGGGCAGCAGGGTAGTACAAGAACTGTCCGTCATCTGGAAGGCCTAACTTACTTGCCATGCTGAAGAGTCCTTCATCTGTACCAGCTCCACCAGTGCTGTCCTGGATTTGATCCTGACCCTCTGACCTCCCTGTTAGTCTGAGGTGGGTACAGACCTCCTCCAGGACTATAGAAATATCACAAACTACCCGATCCCTTTTTCTGTTCCTGTTTGAAACAGTCTGGGACTGTGTCAGGGGTCTCCTGCTCTTTTGTTCTATGGCACCCAGCTGGGTTAGATAGAGGACAGGGTACTGAGTCAGCACAGCGAGGCGGCCTCAGCAAGAAGCTGATTTAAACCACCGCCGAACCAGGGCTCAACTTTCAATAGCCGTTGTCATTATTCCCCAGCCGCTGTCTGACAGATGGCATTGTGGGATATCGGATTTTATGGCAGGTCATCTTTCATATCCAATTTCTTTTCCCATTTGATGAGAAGTTCTCGCTCCAGTCAAATTCATTTTGCAGTTTGAATATTGATCGGACTCTGCACTCTCTCTTTCTCTCACCCCGTCTCCTTCTCTATCTCTCTTTCTTTACCGACATCTACTGCAAGTCTCTTAAGGCTTAATGGTCTCTTGCTCTTGGCGCTCGGTCTGGGATGCTGGTGCTTGTCTCTCTGATGTACAGCAAACCAGCATTAAAAAAAAAAAAAAAACATGAATAAATATGAGGTGAATATGGGAGTCAGTTAATAAGCCGGCATTTGTCAATTCTCAATTTTCAAGTTTGCATTAATACAATCATTCCCTATAATTACTGTGGGGCCTAATTACCAGAGTACATTTAAATATGATTGACTCAGTAATGCAGTACAAACAAGTCTAATGGCATATAGGAGCACAGTGAGGTTATAATGCCGCTCTGCTTTATCTATTATATCAGCAAATCCTTTGAGGGCTGTTGAAATTAGCTTTGGCCTCACCCTGAAATAAATTGATGGCTTTTGAAAGGCACCGTCCGTCTCGCAGCCACTGCACAAGGACGTTAGGGGTCAAGATCTGGCTCTGATATGGCAGCAGCGAGCTTTTATTCCCTTTTTTTTCCATTTGGCAGACAGGATATAGATGGAGGGGTGGGTGTGGGGATCAGTGGAGATATTTTGCCTGTACAGACGGTGACCTGACAGAACCCTATTCCACCTGTTTGCACTGACAAAAACGCTGCCGGAAAATGGCAGACTGTAATGACCCATTAAAAATTCAGTATTTGGCGTAATGAGATGATCGTGTCCTGCCAGTGGTGTCTTGGATCGGAGGAACATTGCATAGAGGAGCATGGTATTACATTCTAACTGATAAAAGGCTCGGAGGGGAGTGTAGATATAAGTAGATCTGGTAGATGAAGAAGTCTTTATCATGTAAATATGACTTGCTTCAGTGAGGCTGGGAAATATGGGGCCTTTGGTCAGAATGAGCTTTGTGTCATATTAGTGTAAGTAATGGCTCATTTCTGAATAACACGATTTACTAAAACAACCCATAAAATGACTTTTTCGGTTAGGCGCAGGATGAAACAATCCAACCTAAAGCTCGCAAAGCATGAAGGAACAGATTTGTCTTGGCGAAATATTGCAATTTGAGAGGTGATCAAGCATGAGATAATGGAAATTTCAATCTGGACCTGTTCATTTCCAAAAAAAAAAAAAAAAAAAAAAAACACAAAACCCTTTTGCTCTCTCGGTCTACAAGGCAAGCTGTCATCAGCACAGTGACACACAAGTGTTCAGAATACAAAAAAAAAACAAAAAACGCCACCGCTTGTTTGTTTTTCTGCTCCATCAACTCGGCTCCCACAGAGGTATGTCAAATACAAAGAGTGCTGCAGAGAATTAACACCACTGCCTCTTTTCTTCTCTCCCAAACCTCGCTCACATGCAATCATATTAAATCTGTATGGAGACTGATAGGTCCGCTCTCTTCTGTGATAACGCATCAGTAAGCATGGACATTGTTTTCCATCACCTTCCCATGGGAATCTATAGGATCTCCATGGACCACGGGGTTATCCACTCTTAGACTGGCAGGAGTCAGCTATAAGGAGCTCCTGGCTAACTTAACAGTGCATGAAACACAGAAGTCTCCTTGGTCCACTGGTCCTCCCCAGGGTTAAACTGGATACTGAACATCACAAATAGCAGGATCTGTGTGCATGGTGGGAAAAGAAATGTCTCCTGCACAGCATCTGTCCAGTTGCCAGGGAGACCTTTATCCCTTCCCTGCGCTGTGAAGCAAGACTTCACAAAGTATGGAACAATGTGAAACTGGGCTACGCCTGACTGGCAAACGACCCCATGGCGTTGTATCACACGTGTGACGCCGCAGCTTGCTGCCAAATTCTGTCGTCACGGGAAGTCCTCTTAGCAGCAGAGGATCGACAAAAGAGGCATGTGTTAGCCTGTGTTCCTGTCTGCATGCAACTTTGGGTGCTCGACATCAGATTTTTTTGTCATGTTTTTTTTTTTAATTACTGCCAGTGTCGTCACTCCAATCAGCATTGAAGGGCTTTGTGTGTGTATGTGTGTGAAGGGGGTTAGAGTTAGGCTCCCTTTTGTTCTTGTTAAGCCACTTTGATTTACAGCAACATAAAAATGAAGAGACAAAAGAGTCTAGAGCCACGCTAAAGCTATGTGAGGCTGTACTTAGGCAAGCTAAATGCTAACATGCTCATAATGACAATGCTAACATGCTGACATTTAACAGGTATACTGTTTTCCATGTGCATCAACCTAATTTAGTGTCAGAACATTTGCCAGTTAAGTACTAAACACAACCAAGGTCTGGACAACATTTTTCAGTTCATCAAGTGTGAAATATTTAGCCTGTTGAATTTTGACCTGGTATTGCTATAGAAAAAACATCATGGTATCCACAATAGAATCTCCCAAATGTTGTGTCAATCTGTCCAGTAGTGGTGAATTGAACAAACGACCATTACCATCCAAAGAGCAATGGTGCTGGCATGACTGAAACCTAGACAGATGTCTCAACTGTGGCCACATATTGTAAAATCTGTCGCGAGAAGTAAAGAACTGAGTTTAAGATTTGTATGAGTTTAGAAATATAAATATGAAAATATAAATATATAAATATGTTTTTGTTAATAATCTTAATTTGTGGGATTACTATTATTACTTTGTTATGGTTACATGAAAATATGCGCTATAATAAGGAAAAGATGTTTGTTTTTTTTGTTTTTTTAGAAATATAACATAACTGCAGGGAGTTGGAGTTTGATTAGAGAGGAGGTAACAGTTATTGAGTATAAAGTATATTGGTTTTCTTCTTTTTTCACATAATTTGTTTCATTCACTTAATTTTTTTTATTTATTTATTTATTTTTTTTGTTTGATTTGTAATTTTGTCATGTTTGCACCTGGTGAAGTGGGACAATGAATCACAAAACATCACAACTACTGTAAGCCTGGATTTTTTGGAAGTATCGAGGAACAGGTTGAAACAGAACCCACCAACAACCCCATATACAAAGTCAAAGTCTTACCTTACATAATGTAATGGTTGGTGTGTAGTTTGGGGGCACATATTGGAAGGTTTTGAAGGTTTACCGCAAAGTTCAATCACTGATATCCTTTTGTCTTTGTAATCGTTTCCTTTAGTCTTGTATTAAACCCTTCTGTTCGTCTTTCTGGTTATAAGGGTCACTTGAATGTAAAAAGGGTTGAGCAGATAAGATGTTGCTTATTGTCTGACATATTAAATGGTAAGTGTAGGGTTTTGGCATTGGAAAATATACACTGAAACAGGAATGAAATGGCAGAATTCAGTAAGACAGATATGAACATTCAAACACATGAACACATGGACAAGACAAGCTCAAAAATATGGGTAAGCATGAGGGTTTTTTTAATGGCACATTGCCTGTGCTTTCCATCTGCTTCTCTGATGCCTGTAGCAGCCTTGTGAATGCTAGTTTCTTCAGCCTCAGGCTAGATGCTGTCTCAAGGTAGACAGCTCATTGAACTGCTTGAACCTACCCCTCTGGGTGGGCGGAGGGGGGGCAGGACTTGTGTGCTGCCTTTCCTACATCAAAAAGAAATGTTAACTATTGAAACTAATTCATCAGTTCTACTACAAGTATATTTTTGACAAGACACAAATCAGTGATCAAATGGTTTTCAGCCAGAGAGACACCTACGTCAAGGAACTGACGATTGACAGCAAATGGTTTGAAAAGGTTCTGCAACAATGTCAGCAAACAGCAACGAGAAGTTTCAGGTGACAATGGCTACATCGTACACCTTCATGAATATGGTTGGGTACAACTAGATTAACCAGGAACGGTTGCCTTACAGTGTGTGATTTGGGGCTGTGCAAGTTGACCAACATGAGAAGCAGGTGGTCATCAATCCAAAATGGTCATCTTATATCATCGCAAACAGTCAGTGTATTTAGAACATTGGTGACCAAAGACATGCTGTGTTGCTACGACCAACACACTCTACCTCCACTGTGTAGAATTACCAACATTTGAACCAAAGCATATTCATCTCTTTGTTAGCAACCCACACTAGCGTACCATGGCGATGTCGGCCTGTTGGTTGGTCCACCAATTTGGCCCAGAATGAAATATATCAGTAACTATTGGATGGACTGCCATTAAACTACCTTTGTGACCCCACTTTTCATCTAGCGCCATCATCAGGTCCAAAACTAAAGACATCCCCATCACCCTCCTTTGTGTTTTGTTTTTGACTTATTAACAAATGTTAGCATGCTAAATTAAGTTAAGTTAAGATGGTGACCATGGCAAACATTACTTAACATCAGCGTGTTAACATACATGTTAGCATGTAGCATGTGCTACACAGTATGAGATTGTTAAATATCAAACATATCGATGTTTGAAGTCAGTCTCTAAGCAATAATGGATGTACAAGAAAGAGTCAACAGTTTTAGCAATCATCATTTCCCCAGCTTAACTTCCCAGAGATTCCCAGAAAGATTCTGGAAATTTAGGGAGAATTTTCCACCCTTTAGAAACCCCACTTGTAGCCATGTAGCTCTAAGTGAACCAGTTATTGCAGCTGATGCCAATCATCCTTCATCAGCATATAGTTTGCTCACCCATTGTCAGGTCTCCTAAGAAGGCTTCTCAGTCGGTCAGCTGCTTGAAACTAAAATCAAATGTTAAACGTTTGAAGCTGATCAAATGTCTCTAAAGAGGAAAGTCGATGCTTGCTCTCATTTTGATCTCAAGTGCTCTTTGATTACAGTTTTATGATTTTTTTTTTTTTTTCAATTCAAAGATACTCATTTGTTGAGTGCCCAGAGGCTAAGTAAATACTTCAAAGTTTGATTTTGAAAAGTGTTTAATGGTTCGCTTGAAAACCAGCAATTTGAGTCAAACTCAACAATCGTTGTCACTTAACTACCACAGGTTTTCTGCTTTTTGGTCATTGGATTTATTTTTGATGTCTCGGAACAGCAACTCGACTATCTAGCTGTCACTCACACGTCAGAAACAACAAAAAGCAAAAGAGAACATTAGGAGGGGAGAAACGGCACTTTTTCTTACTGCGGTTAATGCAGTGCACTCTATCAAAGGAACATGCTGCTTCAAGAGAAATCATTCTTTCCAGTTATATCACATTTAATATTCAGCTATACAGCATTCAACTATTGTTCATGTGTTCCTGCCATATTATTCGATGCCTCAGCTCTCTTCTTTCATGCCGCAAAGGATTCAGAGGAAGTTCTTGAACCCTGCCGTCAATAAAGACACTTCGTACTGAGGCTGTAAAGTCAGTCGGTGAATTGCAGAAAGGCCAGGCCGTTAAATGTGTGGGAAGATCGCCTGGCATTTGCATAGAGGAATATTAATAGGGGCCATGGCTAACTTCACAGGAATTTTTTCATTTGGAATTTGGCTCGTCCACTGAGGTGCTTTTGAAAATGGCTGCCAAGCCTCAAATAATTAGGCAGTGGTAAATATTTCATGATGGCGTAATTTTAACGGTCTTAAAATCTTTGTCAGCTTTATAACTAATGCCAAAATAATGAAGTGACTGCTTTGTGGGCAGTAAATAATTATATCATACACTAAATAAGTGGCACAAGATACTAGTGTGTTATTGTCAAAATACAGTAGTGTGTTTGAACATGAAGTCAGACTGAGACAGGAAGTATTTTGGTATCAAGGACAATATTGTAGCATCCTGTAAGTGGAATTTGGTGGGCATGCCAAGCGATGTCTCAGTCCAGCGCTGGCTCTCATATGAAGCATAAACAACAGATGTGTGAAACAAATGGAACATTTGATGCATGCGAGCGTGGGCATGAATCTACTCACGTGGCTCCGTTCGACTCAACCGCGTCCGCGTCCACTGAGTTCTCTTGGACCTGAACACCACCTGACAGCTTGAGAGGAGGCTCTGGGCCAATAACCAAAGACGATTAGATTCGCTTTCTGTGTAATTTTCAAATTTAATGTGAGCTCTTGGATTGAGTTCCCCCTTATTACTTCTTCTGATGTTGTTTCTTGGTTCTGAAGGCCGCAGGCCGCGAGGTAAACAAGTGTTCTTCTCTTCTTCTTCTTCTTCCCTTTCCATGACTCATCGCCCTGCACAGACAGGTGTTCCTTATTAAGACTGATCTATACGAACATTTCCTTTAAAAAATTCCACCTATAGCTGTAGATATGTTAATGCAGACATATAACCATATCACACAACACCCGTCCTTTTAGATATTCACAGCATAATGTAAATGAAGGACTGCCTGTGTGCAGCACCCATCCAATTACTGTCTGGGATGCTAAAGGCTGCCACATGATGGACAGCTGAGCAGACTGGCAGCAAAGGATCTAAACCTTGGAGGGGGATCTACAGTGGAGAGTGAGGAGGGAAATTGATTTTGATGCTGAGGCAGAGCAAGTCAGGTGTAGAGGAAGCATGTTAAATTATCTTCAAACAGGAATAGTCACTGCTGATGAAAAAAATCAAAGACACGCACAAACACACACAGCTCTGGGTGCACTCGCCATGTGTGGTATGAGTCACTGAGGAGGTTTGATATGTTCGGGCTGGGAAATAACATTAAAGAGTATTCCCAATTTGCTCCTGTTTTTCTTTAGGAGAAAAAGGCAAAAAAAAAAAGAACTGCGACACTACGGGAATTCTTTTCCAGGACATTTTCAAAGAGGAGACAGTTGGTGGCTGCTGGCATTGCCATGCAGTGCTGCCCCTTTCCAAAGTACGCCGGAAATATTCATTCAGAGCCTGTTGCAAATTTCCAACAAAACCCACTCTCAACATCAAACAGTTTTCTTGGACAAAGATCACAGAAACTCAAGCAATCGCAGTGGATAATTTTAGATGCTAAAAATACAAATTAGGTGGAGGATGGCTGCCTAGAATGTTCTGATCATAAAATAACAAGAACCCACAGTGTCAGTGATGCAAAGCTCCCAAAACCAGGTCTGGCTAGAAACCATATCAGACCTGTATTCGCAGTCAAGCGGCAACCTCCATGGCTGTGAAGTTAAGCCTATGTGGAAGTGTCTAAAACTGCAGTTCCTCAGACAGCCAGCTGGCTACAGAATAAGTCAATCTCCATATGCCCCTATGTTAAAATGTTAAACCTCACAGCAGAAATAAGCATGTTTACAGCCTGGTACAAAAAACAGTTTTGGTCTCTGTAGCTAATTTCACCACTCATGACAACTGTACTGAGCGAGAACTTTTATATAACTCAACTTTTCAAATTATATTAAGGCTTTAAGTGATACATAATGAACAGTGTGGGTGCCCTTAGAGATGTTTTGTTCAAGCACTCAGGAATCATTCAGCGTGCCTCGGGCCTGCGACAGTCCACGTCCTTGCCCATTTTTAGATTAGAAAGAGCGTTTAGTAGCATCTTGGAGAGGATTTATTCATCTTTTCAACATGTGGCAAGATGCGTCTCAGACAATCATATTAGCATATCAAAAAATATCTAGGAATTTATCTCACCAAAATCACCCAAAACATATAAAAACATTTTTCTAACTTGGTATCTAGCCATGCAGATAGTCTCAGCTTTTGAGATATCCACCTCTGCTGCCAGTACAATACAATGAGGGCGATTGCAATGTTTTTTATGGAGTTTGAAGCATTGAAAAATGACATTTGAAAGACTCAGCAGTGTGCCTTTCCAGAGAAATGGTCCCTGTTAATCCCCAGACCTCCAGCTTTCACCGGAGCTTCTTCTTAACTGGAGAAATAGCCCCTATATGAAAACTATTGATGCTGAGGTCTGTGGATTATCCTGAGTAACCAGGCATTGTTTCTGGTAATTGCTGTCTTTTTTCTTTTTTTTCCCCTCTTTCTTTCTTTTTTTTCAATTACTTTGAGGGACTGCATAATCAGCAGCTCATTTGCATTTACTCTGAATTTTTCTCTTCACTTTCTGTTACCGGAAGCATTTTCTAAGTTGTGCTACTTGCAAAAAGACTGTAAACTGCATCGAGCGGTGTCATGTTGGAGCAGAAAGTACAAAGAGGAACATTAAATCCGTGTGACAATGAGGTTTAAACAATCTGCTACTCTTTTTTTTTTTTTCAGTTTTGTAAATTGAATCCCGAGACATGTTGTCATATGAGCATGGAGTGCGTATTCATGCAACTTAATATGTCTGTCTTTTGTTTTGTTGGAGGTTTGTTTGTGTGCGTGCATATATTTTCACAGAAGGAAAAAAAAAAAAAAGACATTAAGATGCAGGAGATGATACCCCTTCTGGGATGAACTGCTTATTAATCTTGCGCTTTCACTGGTGCATCATTTACCCCAACAATTCTGCCAAATGCACCCACAAACTGGCGTTGTAAATACATAAACAGTTCACAAAAAATAGTTTTCCTTGGTCCTGTTGTGTCAGAGTAATCATACATTTCCTCCTGCTATTGTTTTCAATAATTCAAGCTGTTTATATCAGCCTTGGTTAGAATGCAAAATATGTGTGTGGATAGTCTATTATATATGTGTCACATTTGCTTCAGACAGATATATCTTCTTTTATTGAAAATCCGTCAGTATGCATGTATTTTTAAATCAAATTAAAGTAGCACTGGCTGCCAATTGCAGTGCTCGTTGCTGCTGTGTGACATGAATATAAAATGACACTCAAGTACATACTCTGCAGGCCTGGGAAGCATCCAATACTGTGTGTCCATCTTACCGTGTTACTTACTCTTCCCCGCGAGACATGTTTATCATGGTAATCTTTCCACGAGCAGACCGAGCGCGTGTATTTGAAGGCGTTCAGTGTTCGCCTGCAGGGATTCCCAAGGCCAAGACGTAGACGGATTCATGCAAACTGCGCGGCTGCACCTTGTTCCGTGCCTTGTTTATTTCACTACAGTGAGTAATGGTTTTAGTGTAAAGAGTAGTGCACTCTCCTACCATCCACCTCCGCCCCAACTATTTTTCTCTAAATGTATAATTCAGGCTAACCAGTAAAATGCTTTGTTCCATTTCCCTCATGCCATCTTTTGAACGAGCATTTAGGATTGTGGGCCGTTTCAGCGCTTGGACAGATTTATTCAGCCCAGGTAAATTATAAATAACAATTTTCAAAGCGGTAATTAAAAAATTATCTTTCTAACGGCTCTTAAAAAAAAAAAGAAAGAAAGAAATTAATGGGGCAAACCATAAAAGTTTAAAATAAAATGACCGTAGCTCTTTTGCAAGCATGTCTATGCATGCAGGCCTTGTGCAAAGCAGCCTGCTGGGTGAAGATAGCTTTTATCCCGCTCCTTTATATATTCTTATATAACAGAAAACGTGGAAGTAGAAAGGAAGCTAGTTCGTGAGTTCACTCGTGTTTCGCAGGTGTATTGGATACAAACAATCCGCTGACACGCCTCCGGGGCGATATGTGAAATTAAAAGCCACGGGTGACAAGTTTGATGCTGTATTTCGACATGAGTTTTGAGGGGTTACGCAACAGAGTCATTCATTTGAGGTGCCAGATTCATTATATGCATGAATCATCTTCATCGTGCAATTCCATCACATTCTCTTCTCGCACTGAAATATGCATTATGTTTTCCATTATTTCTTTTTGCCTCCTCTCCCTCGTGTGGAAATGCTCGAAGTTAGCAAAAGTGAGTACACAGTGAAGTGAAGAATCAAGGATGTAATATAGATATTCATCCATGTAGGAGTCATTTCCAAATAGGGATCCTATACTGGGAGATAAAGCACTGACAATATTTTAAGGTTGTTAAGGCTTTGTTTACACCACAGCAACACAATTTTTACTTTAATATGTTTTTTAATCTAGTTTCTCCTTTGTGCCGTACTCACAGTCTGTCACGTTATCTTGAACAATGTGGAGCGCCGCAGAAAATATGAGGCAATTCATCCAGAGTTCAATGGCGCTGGTATGCCACTTAAACATTTTATTGTGCATTACATGAAAGGTCGGGGTCATTGAGTGGACGTTTTCTGTGCACTGGACAGAAATGAGCAAGAGCCTTTATAGCAGCAGGAAGAAAAACATCAAGATATAGCACCACATTTCACTCTCTCTCTCCCTGCACACACACACACACACACACACACACTCTTGAGATCCTTCCCTGTGGGTGGACAGAACCACTTCCTTATCCAAGCTACCTTGCATAATGCCTCTCCGCACTGCGTAGGGTACAGGCAGTACACCAGCAAGTCGCAACAAACCCACAGCTCGCTCTCCCAATCGCCAAAGTCTGCTTTCAGAGTGTGTGTGTGTGTGTGTGTGTGTGTGTGTCGACTTGTTTGGCCCCGAGAGCTAATACCACCAGACGAGGACCCCTGCAGCTACTGCTATAGATCTGCATCGAGAGCTGGGAAAAAAAAAAAAAAAAAAAAAAAAGCTTCTATTCAGACGAGGAGGCCAGAATGAGCGATAGATTTCTCTCGAGGTCAGAACTCAACATGTTTGGCACAAGCTCGCCTGCGTTGCCAACTGGGAGTTGACCTACAGGGCTTTAGACTTTGTGAACTCTTTCAGCCTCTGGCATCCGCGCCAACAACCCAAAGGAAGCAATATGTACAGCACTTATGAATAGGAAAAGAAATAGATATTCACAAAAGTCAAACTTTCTGAGATAAATATCTCCGGGAAGAAATAAATTGGTATGCAGATGTTGTTTTCAGCACAATTTATGCAGCTGATTTAAATTACATTTCGAAAGATAAAGGTTTTGAAATTCACTGTAGACAGTCTGAAAATTTGAGCTAAATTGGATAGCTGCAGGTCTGGTTGGGCGTGAATCGTTTCGGCACTTCATGCATCTTTTTGCTCGTACGGTTCAGATCCGATTCACCAAGTTCTCTTTGCTGCACAAGCTTCTTGCAAATTTGCTCAATTCAGCTTGATGAATGCCACCTGTTCGCGAGGAGATTTAATCATTTGCATAATCCCATTATATGGCTACCTGTTTCAATCTTGTTGTCGGGAATCAGCAGATGAAGACAGAACACATTTGGCAGTGTCATAATGGGACCCACGAAACAAACAGGGAACATAAATAAGCTGGTAACGTCGTGTCACCAGACCAGTGCCTTAAAAAGAGGCTCGGAGAAGATCCGGATGGACAATAGACGGTAGGGTCAACACAGGTGTTTCCAATGGGTACCATTCCATTTATTGTAGCAGACTTTCCAGTGAAACAAACACACACCACAGCAGCATCCTGACTCTGTTTAACCTGAATGGAATGGAGCCTTAATTAGTATCATTGGAAACGCCTGTGTTGACTCATGTCAGAGCCGGAAAAAGCACAGGTGAATCAAATTTCCATTAACAATGGCCCAATGGCATCAATTACGCCTGTGCTTCTCCTGCTATGACATGCCAAAAATTGTCTGCTTGAAAACTGTCTATACAATATTATACAGCCGGGGATGTTGCATTGTCAGGTGTAGCAGAGGATGATGCTGCATACAGACCCCGAGGCAGCTGACAGGTTGAACATAATATTAATTTTGCATGGAGTTTATTTTGGTTATTTCTTTTTTTTTTTATATATGACACCTCCACCTCCGAAGTGCCTTTTTTCAGCCCGGATTTGTTTACATCGTGGCAAATTGACACCTTTTAGGTGAATCATCAGTTCCTGTTTTGAACCCATGGACGCACAGACGACTCTCTGTCCTTAGACTCCACAGTGGTGGAGGAGTGGAGGATGTTAGCAAAGGTGATATCCATCATGAACAACTCCAACTGTGGGGACTTTAAACAGCTCCTTCAGCAACAGACTGCTACTCCCATCATGTAAGAAGGAGCGCTACCACAGGTCCTTCATTCCAGCAGCTGTCAGACTCTTTAACACCCACATGATTTAATAACTCTTCTATAAATTTCTTATTTATGAGTAAAATCTTATCAACCTTGTGTACACGAGCCGCTGTGACACGTGAATTTCCCCGCTGCACGATGATTAAAGTCTCTCATCTTATTAAAAATTCTCAGAGAAGCTCTTGAGTTATAAGCAGCATCTTTTTTTTCTCTGATTTCGAAGTGGCGTCATGGATGTATTCATGACGGACCCACTGGATCTAAAAATATGTGCATCTGTGTCTGTCGGAGTACGATTTTTCAAGCAAATTGCAGCAATCAGGTGCTAAGCACTTTAATTACCTCTGTGAGTTGTGTGTCACAGCCACTGCTGCGGCTCCGGCTGCCAACCGTTGTGTTGAGAACGTGGCCGTATCAGCACACAAAACTACAATAACCAACTCGCTGTGCCCAAGAAGAAGGTCTAAACGTGAGAAATTGACAAACCCATCACTCATACGCGTTCATGCGTTGTTGCATAGTGTCCCCGCCTGTCACTTCACCTCAACTTTGGAAACTTTTCGACATAAAGTAAAGGAGGTAAACTTTAATATTATAAGTAATATAAGTTTATATAACTCAACTTTTAATAAGTACATATTTTTTAAGGAAAAAGAAGACCAGGTATCGTAGAGTACATTAGTGTGGTGAGTTTTTGAAGGCAGAGAGAAAAAGCCTTGAGACAATGAGCTTGAGATATGGATTATGCCAGCTCACTCACTTATGAACTTGGTGCTAATATTTTATATATTTGATGTACTATATATTTTGAAAACCAAAGCGTTTCTGTCTCCGAAAGATCTCCTTTAGCCAACAGGCATCGTAAAAAAGATTCACAATAATGGCGTTCCATCAAGATAGCAGTGAATTCTTGTTGTCATATCCACAACTGTCCATTAAACACCTGCTCATAGCAGCATTCTTAACCCCTGCGTGTTTCTACAAGACGAGAACGCCCCCCCACCACCCGTAAACATTTAGCACAACAATTCTCCTCTGTCAACAGTGATAGATTCACAGGTAAAAAAAAAAAAAAAACTGCAATATTGGCATCCAAACAATAGGCAAGGCACTATAGTTAAGTATTTCTCCAGAGAAATCTAAAATTATGTTGTCTCAAGGACATTGCCGACCGAGCATAAAAAAAAAAAAAAAGGTGGGAAAAAAATGGAAAGGGGAGGAGGAAATTGCAGAGCACCCTGTTTTGCTCCCCAGCTGTTTACACAGTGCTGCAGAGGCTGTAAATTCTAAAGAGCTGAAGCATATTGGGCATCATCTCCAGCACCCATCATTCCAGAAATTGCCTCTCTTTCCCCTCTCTCTTTCTCTCTCTCTCTCTCTCCGGAGAAGTGCACAGTTCATTGCCATGCCCGCGGATCCTTTTGCATTGTCACTTTGGTGGTGACACTCAGGACGGTGGGGGTGCCCATAAACAACCAGCCTCGACAATATCTCAAAGGTAGGAGCCCGGATTGGACGGCTGTCTCCTCAAAGATATAAAGGGGGGAAATAATATTTTCCCTACCGAGACCTTTCTCCGCTCGTCATGGCTCGGGATGTTGGGTTTTAAGCAACGACATGAAAGGTGGATGCTACTCCAACTGGAAACATTGAACCTATATGTAACAAACCATTTTGCTTTCTGCAGTCAGGCAATAACTTTAACAACTTTCAGCCAAAGCTATCCGGCTAATCATGAGCAACTGCACTGTAAAAAATGATTAATAAAGAGCAAGAATATAAAGACGTGTTTGTTAATTTAACTGTCTAATAATTTAACTAATTTAACTCTATTTTTTTCATGCGAGCAGAACAACTAAAACACCCGTCTGACTGGCTTCTGTCTGACAAACAGTCCAGAACACACAATATAAAATGTATTATAATTGTATCTAATTCTTGTTCATTACATGTGACTTTTTTGCTTAAACATTATTCAAATAATTGTAATTATCAAGTCATCGTTTATTGGTTAAAAAATGGTAAGATACCGTTTTTTTGATGGTTCTTTAGGGAACCTTTGGGGTTTCTTTAAAGAACCTTTTTTTTTCTGGTTTTGTTTTGATAAATCTGAGTCCTGGAGAATGAAAATTACCCAGCAGTCTACAAGAAATAGGCGAGTTTGGTTGAAGTAAAAAAAAATAAAAAAATAGCACAATTAGGTCGGGAGCCACTGATCTATCCTTAGTCACAGGGAAAATGGTCCGTTTGCTTCTCAGCGATTATTGCGATATTGATTTTGGCTATGTTCAGTCAGTTGCTGATGATTCTTTTTTACTTATTTATTTATTTCGAGGCTTTTTTTATTCCTTTTGTTGATAGGAAGAGGGAAGAGAGAAATGGCAACATGCATTAAAAACAATACAATGTGTAATGAAAGAATAAAATGTTGAATTTGTAAGACGCCTCTGTTCAAATCAACAGAGTCATGGGTTTTGCTGCTAGAGCCTTACTTTTAATAGCATTAGACTGGCGGCTAATGTTAGTTGACATGGCAAAACCTAAGAATAAATATTGCTATACAACAGACAGTAGTGAGTCACTTTACTGATTATATAACTCTAATATGCTGCACTGTGTAGACTGTCACAGATGATCATTTGAACCCTTTTATCACAAAGGAAGTAGAAGTAGAAGTAAATATGTCCTAGTCTCACCGCAAGACCCGTTTCTGGTTTATTGCTTGTTGTGCTCTCCGTCAGGTTTCCTAATGATGATGTCTCTAAGGCAACTGACTCAAGAATCTTGTGAAGAAAATCAATGTCTCAAATTGGCCAAACAGATTTTCTATATAAATATTCAACATACGAACCCAGATTGATTGAACGTCAGGCAAAAACACAATCGCACTTTGAAAAACTGTGCACCACACGCAGCTCATTTGAAGTATTTTAATGAGAAATTGTGTCTCGCCATGATTCCTATCGCTCTGTTAGTATATATCTTTTTGAATGTTAATTCCTCGCAAGGTCACGTAGGAGATCTGTGGCTTCTTCACACTGGCTAATTATCCCAGCGCCATCTTTTATTGAATCTGACACTTTGAAGGGCTTTCTGTTGGCCCATCCCTCATTTTTTAATAGTATTGATTTTTCACCGATCATATCAGGCCCTTGCATTCTCAAAAAAAAAAAAAAAAAAAAAAAAAAAAACGATTCTGCCAGCTTTTTATTCTCCCTCGCTCCCATCCACTTCACAGCCTTTCGCTTTTATTCCTGTCCAAAGTGTTTCAGAGCTGGCAGAACTGTAACTGCAAACACGCATCTTCTGCTCAGCAATTATCAAAGGGGGCAGAGTGGGAGAGGAATTGATCTGCCGGCTCGCGGTACAGTAAACAAAGCCTCCCTGTCCCATGTGTGCTGAGCAATTATGAAGTGCAAGAAGTAGCAGGTTTTGCATGAGCTATAAAAAGACTAAAAAACAGTCGGAGCCAAAAAGGTTCAGGCAGAGACACTTACAATTAGCTTTAATAATGCGTTGCAGTTACATCTAATAAGCACTTTCCACTTTCTGTTTGATCTTTTTCAATACTTGTCCTTGATATTTATATATTGTTGCAAAGGTGAATTAGCTACGTCGGGTGTCGGGGGCGATGTTCTCTCTAGGCGCAGCACAAATAGCTTTCTAAAGAAAGCAAACATTTCCCCCCCATTTCCCACATCACTTTCCATGCAGCTATTCAATTCGTCCCTTTGTTTTCCATGAGCCTGTTTGTCACCTCTCTCCGTCTGTCTCTCTCTCTCTCTCTCTCATGTCCGCATTCTTCGTCGCTATATTGTCTTTTGCCCCTCCGTAGAATCCATTCATGCAACATTAGATTTAAACTCTGATATGCAATGTCCCTGGGCGCCCGGCACAGATGGATATATGAATAGCATTTAGGAAAATAAATTGATCTTTGATGCTTGTCCTTCAGGGAGAGATTATGTGACATTGGTTACTGTCAACAGTCTGTTCTATTTCTATTTTAGCTGAGCGCCATGGGTGAAAATACACTCATGAGGTCCATTGGAATCGAAACGAAATGGGCTATTACCCTTCAATGTGATATTTCTGAGGCGATGGAAATGAAAAGAGGTCTCTCATTTGTGCTGCAGTGATCTGGTTATGGCTCTGATGTACATAGTCTGAGGGAACCTGTGAGGTTCACATTTATCAATTCTTAAGTATGTTTGGAATATTAAATGCTTCACCAAAGGATAAAACGTACCGTATTCATAAACATAATGTGCTGTCAGATTTGCTGGTACAATTTAGGCCCTGATGTATGTCTGTATGTCTTGTAGAATCTCGACACATGGCCGTATAAGAAAATCAGATTTTTACACAAGCCCTATCTGATTCCCCCCCTCCTCCTCCTCCTCCTCCCCTCTTCCTCTCTCTTCTCCAATTGCACATGAGTAATAGAGACCATCTGCCTAAAACATCACAGTCAGCAGAAAGGCGTCGCAGGGGCTACGAAGATTTCAATTATCAATATACCATTTAATACATCGCCGCCAGGCCAAACAGCCTGGCATCTCGAGAGGGTGAGATGGAGAATGTTATTTCTCAAACACATCAGCAGATAGCTGCAATTTGGCATTGCGGTGCGGCGGGGTTCAAACCGGCCTCCATCCATCAAACTGTACTTGGAACACAGAGAAGCAGGAAACCCTTTGCTTACGCATGGGCAATCGTGTTAGAGCACACACGGGGTGATTACAAAAGCACTGTACCCCTCTGAGAGCTGTGTTTTATTCTCGTGATCAAGAGATAGGAAAACACTGTTAGACTACTCGTGGATCTATCAGCCGCTGCCTGAATGCTTTTGATTCCTATAAGAGGATGGCCATCATTGCATTGGATTTACAAGAAACACTAATCCACTCTTAGATGCATATTGTACTGTAGTGAAGACAAATGACTTTTTCTTTTTTTTTTATCAAAGAATCTGATTAGTTAAAGTATTTCTTCACTGGAAGAAGAGTAAAGATTTGCACTGAAGGCTTTTCTCTATGCAAAAGATGTTACCGCTCTTCTCCCATCTGACTTCCGTAAGGATTTGATGACATTATATGATTTGTTGATCTGCCTGCGATATACGTGATTGTCAGATGGTTCATCAAATAAGCCAAATATTATTCCCTTTACCAAACAGTTTCCATCGAAGACTTCCCATCTGGTGCGGTCAGACTTAAGTAATCTTGGAAATCCAGCATCAAAACTACAATAGGAAAACAGTACAGCAGGTCAAAGTTTTCCCAAGTTCATCCTCACAGTGTGTGATTTGGGGCTGCCCAAGATGGAAGTTGACAAGGATCAACCTTCAAGACCATTATCTTGGGCAGCCCTAAATCAAGGGGTGAAATCTTCAATACTTCTCATGATTGATGATTGATTAATCAAAAATTGTGTATTTAGAGCACTCGTGACCAAAGATGTGCTGAAAATTGTTGGCTGATAAAGCAAAGTAGCATTGGATGGCAATGTTGTTCTGTGTTGGTCGGCCTACCAATTTGGTCTAGACTGAAATATCTCAACAACTATTGGATGGCCTGCCATGAAAACACAGGATGAATTGCAATCATTTGTGTGACCCCACTCTGACTTTTAATTTCACGCTAAAGCATTACCTCTGCAGCGCGCATGCTTGCATGCTAAACTAAGATGGTGACCATGGTAAACATTACTTAACATCATCATGGTCAACACGTGTTGTAGCATGCAGTTGGCATTTTGCTAACCAGTACCTTTTTAATTAGGCAAAATAAGCTATGATGGATGTTTACAAGAGAGAGTTCAGGCAACAGTTTTAGCCATCGTTTCCAAAGAATGTTGGTTAGCTTGTTGTTTTGTCTAACGATTTGCATTCCACACACCATCTAAAAGCTTTTTAGCAATTTTGTCTTGTTGCCGATCTCAGCAATTAACCGGGCGAGCATAATGTTCTTATTACCAGGAGGAGTTATGGCTACGTCTATGAATATATAACCCATGTTGTAATAAAACATGTCCTTTATTGCCAATTACATGTACAAATATTCATTGCAGTGAGGCAGCATCAGACAGACATAGCACTGTAGATAATGAATTGTTCATATAACATGCAGCATAAGCACATTCAGCTAGCATGTTGTAGTCTGGTTTGCAGCTGTAGAGCAGGTATAGTGACAAGTGAAGCATAAAGTAGTTACAGTCCATAATGTATAGTTCCTGGGGCTGAAACATGTCATGCTATGAAAGATTTGTGCAAAGAAATGGTGGCTCCGCGTGGAATTGCTGCATCAGGAGAATCTAGGGAAGCTCTTATAACGTCTTCATTAGCTGAAGGTGTTCTGGAAGAATATTATGTTGGGATGGTGAAGGTTTTTCTGTACATGTCTGAGTGTGTCTACGTGTTGTGACAGACAGATGGACAGGTGTCTGCACCTGCCAGTCAACTGTCTGTTATCAATGTACGGTATGTTTGTATAGCTTCTTTGTGTGTCTGTCTCTGTTGCTTTGGACTGTCACTGTATTCAGATCATGGTTTCATATCTCGACTCTTAAGCTTTCACCATTTGGCAGCGAGAGAATTCAAATAACGTGCTTGGCACCGGGACTTGGATTTAAATCCACTTCAATTTGGCTTGGGTGTTTACCAAGACTACACCGTGTAAACCTGTGAGATTTACCAGTCTATCACTGAAACTCTGCAACACTTTTAAAATAGAACGTGGTAATAATGCTTGCTCTACTAAAAATCCCCTCGATTTCCATATCTTGGTCTTTTTGTCTCATTTTAACTGTCTCTCCTGTGAGTACGATGACACATTATTACGTGTCTCTGAAAGAGTTCTCATGGAGATTGTCAGCAGAACCACCATGGCTAAGCAAACAGTGTGAATTAAGTTGCATTAACATACTGAGCACATTGATTAATATTCTATACTCTCAACAGCCTTTGTAAATATTTAAATCCAGGCTAGAGTCTACAGCCACAGGAGCATCTCATTGAGGCTCTCCTTAGGCGCAGCAGTACTTTCATGCAATTCAAGCATGTTAACATACTGTCAAAGACAATGCTAACATGATGATGTTGTAATCTATATCTTAGCTTAGCATGTTGGCATGGTAACCTTTCCTTGACAGCTGAGGCTATGGGAATGCTGTCAGTTTTGCAGGTGTGAATGAACGCAAGTTATTACAATTCATCCTGAGGGGGATTAAAAAGTTTGTACCCAGTTTCACGGCCATCCATCTGATAATGCTGAGACATTTCATTAAAATTTAAAAATGTCAACCTGCTAGTGGCACTTGAGGAAAAGTCAGAGGGTCACCAAAGTCACTGAGATATATCATCTGGGAACCATGAATGTCGGTACAAATGTCTGCCAATCCATCGAATAGTTGAGATATTATGAATCAGTCTGGACTAAAGCAATCTCAGAACCCATCGCCTGTCATCTGATCTACCTTCTCAGGGTTAACCCCAGGGAACTCTTACACTGCGGTCATTAGTCTGTATAGCAACTTACAATGAGTAGAACTGGTCATCCTGCAATTATTCCTCCCAAAACAGACATGAAAGGATGCCAGTGTCATTTCAGATAAACACAAACGATGAACAGCTCTGACGTATGTACTGTATGTACAGTAGGCCTTCAGTTCTAGCTGGACGCTACACTGACCTGGGGACCGCAACCATGTCACCAATTTTACTAACAAGACCGATGTCAGGTCCAGCCTATTCAGACAATTCCCATGGCACTCAACAATTTATCTTTGGTAAAATATTCATGATACATTTCTAAATTGCATATAATTGATTGTATGATTACAGAGAATAAAAGACTTGTGACACTTAAATAAAAAACTGATTCCAAAGAGTCAAGAACCAGTTGAAAACCCGGTGCACCGTGTGTTCTTAAATTAACTTACTCATGAAAATTGAATGAGATGCGATTACCATTTTATAACCTCTTTTGGCATTGATTTCACACCGTAGAGTACAAGGACAGCTCACATGCATTTATAATGAAGTGTTCTGATTTGACTGCTCACTGAGCACCTGTAGATGAAAATCTGTTATGCGGGCATATCGGTCAAAGTTATGTTCGTCACTAACACTCACTATCACTTTAATAAAATAAAAATAGACATAAATATTGTTTTGAGTTTATCCTTTCTCTTTGTGTGTATGGGTAAACAAAGAATTAATTTTCTAGAGCAGAATAGTTCCAACATTTAATTTATTTAAGATGTAATTCATAAGAATTATTTATTATTTGGACTTTATTTCGTTATTTATTGTTTGGATCACGCAATACCTGCACCAACACATACAAAATACTAAAAGACACAATGTGTTTTATTTTCATCATCCCTTCTGGCAAAATGGCACTGGGGAGAGCAATGTTGGTCTGTCAGTCACATTCATGGTTCCCAGAGGATGAATACTGCTACAGGTATCCCTCTGACTTCCACCATGAGGATGACATTTAGACATATTAGATGACATTTGGTAAAGACAAATTAATAACTTAATTCAGCTGTTTATGGGGCGAGGAACCATGGGCTAAAATGGTGCCCCACGTCTCTCAGTGAAGGAGCAGAATCACATGACTTTCTCCAGCCAATGAGCAAATGTCAGGCTACGTCAAAGGTAGCTTTGCTGTGGCTTCTTTGACTTTGATTTGCAGCCTAAAACTTGAACTTGAAAAAAAAAGAGTCTAAAGAAAAAATGTCTTTTTATATCCACCAAAAAATTGTTGTATAGCTTTCTATTCAACTCCCCATTCTAATTATATTATGGCTTAAAGTTTTGCGTAATCGACAGTGTGGTCTCTTTGATTCACACATGGGTGCCCTTACATTCAGTCCACTGATGATCCACGTCTTTGCCGACATTTAAATTAGACAGGAGGCATCAGGGGCAGGACTGCCAAGGTCGTGGTCGCCAGAGCCTCCACACTGTGTGCTTCACAGCAGCTCTTAAGAAACCTGTGGGTGACATCACACATACAACCTCTATATTTATACTGTTTATGGTTTAATCACACCAACAGTAGACCTGAGGTGACAAACAGGTAGAAGTTTTATTGCACGACATAAAAAATTGAGATGTGTAATCTTAACTGCATGGAGGGACGGATCTGCAAAGGCATAGACAATATTGCCCAGTTTTTTTGGCAAAGCTTTCTACGGCCATGTTGCTAACACACAGCCATTTTATTGGTTAAACCCTTCTGGAATTACAAGGGTTTATAGCCTAATTAAGCATGCACTTGCACTTTAAGCCCCCCCGATGAAGATGTGACCCCAGAACAGGGCTGCAGCCCAGACTACATCATATCCAAGTCGATTAGGACTATGCCCAGTTGAGTTTGAGACAAAAACAGGGTCTAAAGGGAGTTGAGAGGAGCCAAGTCTGAAGCAGAGCAAACCAAGCCCTATTCCCAACTAACAGAAAAATACTCTACACAATCCATGTCTTTCCAAATTTAAAAAATAATGCTCCACAAGTCTTGATGTTTAATAAATGAGGCTCTCAAGCCCTTCAACATTTAGCTCCCTGCCTTTTGTTGCACTGCAAAGCACAAATTACTCTCTAACAAACAAAAATAACAAAGATGATGGTCTAAATATTTTTCTTCGGCAGTGACTAATATTCCTTGTTATTATTCATGTTTAACAGTGTGAGGCAGTCAATAAATAAAGTATCTGATTTTCCCAACAACAGTCTCGTGCCATGAATGTGAGAGTTGCCATGTCTGCTCCAGCATCCTCCAAACAGGCCCGGAGCATCCACTGCCTACACTAAGACTGCCAAAACCTGCGCATTTGCATCTTTCAAATTTAAAGTGTGGGTGGACAATAGCAAAACCAAGTGTGTAATGTTCTTTTATATGGTGCACGTGCTTTTTAAAGTTGCACAGCACTAGACACTGGTGACCAATATACAATAAGAGCTCATCGCTGCCAATGAATCATGCGTCCAAAGCTGCTACAATCTCTCTTATTTTTGCCAACATCTGCTATGAAGACTCAAGGTTAGATTTGCCTCCAGGGTAACCATAATTGTTGCGAGCATATGTTGTTTATGAGCTGTGCTGGAGCTTTAAAAAAACGAAGACAGGCTTCTCCGGGAAATAAAGATTGTCCAGCGTTCACGGCGGTACATGTGAAGAAATGGTTAATCAGTGAGACTAATTGCCTTTTTGTATTCATGATGTGCTTTGCTGTTTAACAAACGATAGAAAATGACGAACAGAGCTAAATCGCTCCGCTTTTGGCAAAATTATGATTTCAATTATCTTAACCTGTGTAGTTTAAATGTTCCTTTGCTTAATGGGTGACATGTGATTCATCTGCTCTGCATTGTGAGGTGTGCTAGCAGCTGTTTTGACTGCCAAGATTACATTTAGTCTCCTCTGAGGCAAAAATCAAATCCTATCAGAGGGCTCTTAGACAGGCTCTGACTTCCGACTAGTGACAGATAACTAAAAACAGTCTGTCCTCGGGGACGGCTACCATCATTCTAATGTATGCCAATTTGACTTTTCATTCCTCTGCCAAGGACAGAATACCACCTGCTGAGAGATCTGATTTTATGTGCATGTTTATGGACATCTCGGCTCCAGGGACCCCGTTTGAGCGATAGCTCACCGTTCCACAAGGAGAAACCTGCCCTACCCACTGCCACACCTCTCTAGTCATTTATCATATAATGTCACGGAAAGGGGAGAATATCTCCGCATCACCATCCTCTCTGCTAACGCGGAGGGGACATCACGTCGGCAGACCGCCGACAGGTGGGAAGACTTAAAAGACAGCAGGTTGGTTGAGGAGAGTGAAAGGAAGACGAGCTGACAAGAAAATAACTGAACACCCCAACAAGTTAGGTCCAAATTAGGCAACAGAATATGTCACTTTTGCCAGCCCTTAGAGGCGTTTTCAGATGTGACACCCCATCAGTAGGACATGATTTATCTGTGGCTTTTAAAGCCGCTAAATCACTGCCGTCACCTGTGTTAAAGTTTAACGTTTTGTTGACCAATGCATCCATCCAAACTTCATCCCTGTGTGAACTTCGCTTTTTAATACCGTCACAGAATACCCCCCCATAATTACTCACAGCTACAGGGCTTGGTCCCTTAAAAATAAATGGCCGTTTGCTTGTGACGACAGTCTCAAAATATGAGATATGAGAGATGTATATGCACAATACATAATGCATACAGTATAAATCAGTGTATATTTAGAGGAACCTTGGTACGAATGTGATGCCAGTGCCTCATAATAACTTGAAGTACATTTTGAGATTACGGACTGATTTATACAGAATACCTACATGACCCTTTGACCCTCTCTCATGTCCTCACTTAATGCACTTTATTTAGTCTGACACATCAACCCTCCAGTCAACCACATCGGCACTCTCCATGATGATATTACCGAAGTGTGCCGACTGTGAACCATTTACACACTTTCAATGGCTTCCCTTTTTCCTCAATACTCCCCTGATCGTTTGAAATTCAATTATGCTAATCACGGCTAAGGTCGGGGACATACAGGCACTTTCTTTTTTGCTCTGCTTCATCTGTGTGCCTTTGAGAATAATTATTCTTAAAAGCATATCATTTAGACCCCTTTAGGAAGAGGGAGTAATTTGTGCATTTTAGAGTACGTTGGATCCTGATGCACTTTGTTGACTGGTTAGAGGTTGTAGTGGATGCTTAATAGGCAGTGTGGTGATAGTGTTTCTGAGGCACCCCAGACCACTTTCATGAATACTTAAGTCTGTATAGTCTACGTGGGTGTTTAGAAAACACTTAGCACATAGCACAAAATGAATACAATGTTCAAATTATTGAGATATTTGTTCATCAAAGGCAGGCTCCTCATTTTAGCCACATAGCTTCGATTCTGCTAGCTAAATGACAACTGGTAGCAGATTATACTAGCTAGCTAACTACTTATCTCATATCCTATACTAGTACTTATCTCATCTAGAGGTAAATATTGCCTATTGACTCTGACTGCACCGTGATTGCTACATACTACATATGTAGTATCATTATATTTGCTGCCACAAAATTTCAACATCATACTGTAATCATAATCCTGTATCCCCTTGTCCCTAGGCACTGTGTGCCGCAGCCAATTGGCACTTCTTTTTTTTATTTCCGGGTAATATATATGATATATTTATTTAGGTTTTTGAATTACATTCAGATATTATGAGAGTTAAACCTGCCACTCTGAAATACGCTTCACTTAGAATGATTTGTAAGCATATTGAAGAATAAAAAGAAAAATAAAAAAAAAACTCCAGTCTTGACATTATTCCTGAGCTCAAGTACAGTACACTGCAGCACAATTCAGCAAGCTTCTTATAATGCAAGAGCTGTTTCAGTAATGCTCAGAGCCAGCAAACTAATAATACCATCTGGCCACATCGACACAAGTGTAGTTGAATCACTCAAAAACCAGACACAAACCGTGATTCCAACATGTTGCTTCAAGAGGTCAAACACATTCTGAGCTCGCCACCTCTCACGTTTTTACTCTTCTTTTTTTTTATATGGGAAGTGAGCCCAGTTCGACTTCACATTATAATTCTCTTGTGTGTAAGAAAAAATACAAATAAAATCAGGGGAGCACTGCTGCAAACATCTGTTGCTATGAATGTAATATCAGACTTTTGGCCCTTTTATATCCTTCCAGTAAACAGTATGCCATTTTAATTTGAAATGCAACATGGATTTCAGGAAGGACGAAGAAAATGATAATAACATTACATTGCTTGCCTCATACCAGCATAAATCAGTTGGGAAGCAAATAAATATTTAGACTTTAAGATCATAAACCTTTTGCACAACCACAGAGAGCACAACTGTATTTCCCTGCAGGGAATAGAAAATCTACTCCGATAACATATCCGGCTACAGCCCACAATTACAGCTCAGCTTCTTCTCTAAACACAGTGGTCACTTAATCTGATTTGCATTAATGTGCATGCATTTGCTCTTGCTCCAGTTGGTCACTGTGACTGATATTGTTTTGGGTTATTCACATAGCGGGGTAAGGAAAACCGAATCGTCTAATGTACTGTAAAGAACAAAATGTTTTCGTAAATGTATTATTTAGCTTGATAAGACTACCTCGGACGGTTGTGTACCACTGCTGTTTGCCCGAGCCGCCACTATATTACAGCACACTGACTCTGTTATCACTGCAGATAATAAGGGGTTATATTACAGAGGGAAAAAAAGATCAATGGTAATGTTGACAATTTTCTTATTATCACATACCACATATACATTTCACTTAGATCACTGGTTCTCAAACTGTGGGACAAGCACCACTGGTGGTATGCAGACTCTCTTGAGTGGTGTGCAAAGGAAACATTTAAAGGTCCAGTGTGCAGGATTTAGTGGCACCTATCGGTGATTGGTATAACGTCTCACCCTCTCCTTCCAAGCATGTAGGAAAAACTGCTGCTGCCAAATTCATATTAAAAGCAAAAGTCCATATATGGATCAGTGTTTCGTTTGTCTGTTCTGGGCTACTGTAGAAAAATGGTGGTTCAACATAGAAGAAGACCCACTGTCACTGTAGATATAAAGGGCTCATTTTAAGACATCGAAAACACACAATTTTTATTTTCAGGTGATTAGATACTAATGAAAACTACTTGTGTTTTACACAGAAGTATTACACAGAAAGTATTAAAACACATAGCAGTCTAGAGAGATAATAAAAGTACAGTACAAGCCATTAATTCAGCAACATCAGTTAAAACAACGACACCCCAGTGATTCAGTCTACAGGTCTTTCAATATGGATGTAAATGACCTCACTGTACGTTTTTGAAACTACAAGGAAGAGAAGTGTCGATCAGGGGTGATGCTTTTCCACCAAAGTAACCCAGGTTCTCAAACTGTTTCCATTCAGGATTCAACAGCAGTCAATAGTAAAATGTCTTCCTATTAGAAATAAACCTGCCTCTGCATGAAGTGTCTGTAGCTGAGTCTGCCTACTGTATTTTAACATCTGTGGTATTTGGAGAGCCGAATACCTTGTGAGGTGGTACACGGTGAGAAACACTGACTTAGATTTCTGTATAAATTTGACATATTTTGTAAAGTCATATCTCTTCCTCAACAGGCTGATGTTTCATAAAACCAATTATACAAAAACCTGAGGCAGAGAGAGGGAGGAAAAAAAAATAAGCCACAATCTGAGAGCATGAGCAGTGGGGCTGAGATATGATAGCCATTACAGAGATGGCCGGGTCGAGGACGTGGAGGTCATTCACAGCCGGACTTGGCCACACACACTCTCTCACCTGCCAAGCAGCAAAGGCAACTTCAATATCTGGGCAACACATGGCTACAAAAGGCAAGAGGAAGGCCGTCCTTGGCTGCTGTGCTGCTGCTGTGTGTTCAACAATGTCATCTTCACAGCAGACAGATACATGTAACTCTGACTACAGTGATGAAATGCTATTCACGTTGGCAACACCTCGCATACAACACTTCCAAAACAGGCTTACAATGTAAGATCAAGCAGATGTGTTTCACATTGTCACTAAACTATGCCAGCTGACCAGATGATCTGTTGTATTTAACTAGCTCTCTCCAAGATGGTGTCCCAGTTGGTATCCAGTGCTGGACAAATTACTTAAAATATGATAAATTACTCATTAAATTAGCAATTGTGAATTGATATTGTGGATTTATATTACTTAATGGCAAATGTACATGTCAAAGGTGCCTTTAAACAACTCCAAATCCTGATTACTCACAGTCACTTCTTCTTAATTTAAGTGGAAACTTTGATATTTTTCCACCTGGACCCTGTTTTCTTATGTTTTTGTGACTAAGTGGCTAATAGACACAATAATTCAACAATCGCTGCAGTCGGTAGCTCCACAGATTACAATGTAATCCTTTGATTACCACTGCGCACCATCACTGTACATCCGCAACAAGTGCTTGTTTTTGCCACTGAGAGCTCAGATTGTTATTATAAGTGTCTGACAACATTATGGAAATAACCCTACAGAGATAGACGTTTATATTAAAGATCCTTTCTGTCACTTTGATTATAGCTACCAGACAACGTTCAGCATTTCAGTTTAGATCTATATAGCTGGACTGAGCTAACGTGTCCGGGAACAGTGAGTCAAGATGGGGGCTGACCATGAGGAAGTTCAGACTACCGAACGGCCGATCCATTCCAGACCAAACAAGCCAGTGGTCATACAGTTTTTCATTTTTCAATTTCTGATGTCAGTAATTTATGTATGGTCCTTAGTCGAGGCATGGGCCAGCCTGGTGCTTACAGACACCACAGAGCTGAACACTGAGTGTTAGACTGGGACAATCTAATCTATTTTCCTCCCAATTTGGACTTATTTTTGTCGAGATCTGATTGGCTGATTGGCTTTGATCTGTCTGAAGTTTTTGTGGTAAACAAGTGGCAACCTCAGCGGCTTTGAAGTAAACCCAGTGCAGAAATGACAAAAACTGCAGTTCCTTATACAGCCACTTGAGGCTGGCTATAGAACAAGTCACTCTCCATAAGTCCCCATGTTAAAATGTCCAGCTTCACAGCAGAAATAAACATGTTTACGGCCTGGTACAAAAACAGCTTTGATCTCTATAGTTAATTTCCCTGTTCATGCCAACTGTACTGAGTCTGAATTATTATTTAACTCACCTGTTCAAATTATATTAAGGCTTGAAGTTATGCAGAATTAACAGTGTGACAGCTTTGATTAACAGGTAAGTGCAGTTACAGGTGACTTGTTTGAACTTCGAGGCCAATGATTCATGTCTTTGACAATTTTTTGCCAGATTAGCAGCGTAGGCTTCACTTCACAGCCATGGAGGTTGCCTATTGGTAGCAATCAAGTGTCCAGTGTGGGGGATTTAGTGACATCTAGTGGTGGGGCTGCAGATTGCAACCAAATGAACATCCCATTGGCTCACCCTCTTTATTCAAGCATGAAGTGTTCAGTTTGTCTATCCAGGGCTCTTGTCTCCATGTAAGAGGACCCACTCCCTCTGTAGATATGAAAGACTCATTTTAAGGTAAGACAACACAGTGATTTGTATTTTCAGGTGATTAAACACTAATGAAAACATATTGTACTTGTGAATATTATATCCCATTTCTGTCAATAGATCTCAATAAATGTTACAGCTGTAAATGTTAGCTTAAGTAGCTTAAGAAGCTTCAGCTGATGAAATCTGCCAGCAACAGTAATAATTTCAGCTAGAAAAATTGCTGTTTGGTAAATTAGAAATGAGGCTGCTTTTGTGTGAATCATGAGTGGCAATTCTGCCACCGTTATCACCGAGCGAGAATGGAGAATGCGAGAGATAATAATAAGACACTGACAGTTATTAGGATGGGAGGTCAGAGCATTTCTTTAGTATTATAGTGGCACTGTAAATACTGTGTGTGACAGAATTTTATTGCTTGCCAGGTTGCAATTTGTGATCTGTTTTTATTAATTTTTATTGCGCCGCAGTTGTGAGAGAAAGTGCGCCTCTCCATTCTCGCGGCGTCCCTCATGTTTTCATTTGTTCCTTCTGTGTTTTTAAGGTCATCACATAAATCAAATCAAAGACACGTCTGAAAGCCAGAAGTATCTTACACACAGCTTTAACTCCACCGGGGGCTATCTTTCACTTCCCGGACTCCACATTTTATTTCTTTTTTTTTTCCCCTCACCTCGTTCCTTTCCCATATGGGTTCTCCTTCATGTTTGTACTCTGCTTCAACTGTGCCTTAGGCTCAACTTTGGAATGAGTCTGTCTCTGCAAGATGATTGGCGGTTGGGTTGCAGCCAGGGACAGTCATGCTCTAAGAAAACTGTCTTGGTGTTTGGAATACATTAATGGCCACAGCACTCAAGGTGCCTTGATGTAGTTGAAGGAGTCAGGCTGCCTTTGACACGACATCTTCTTTTAAAATCTTGTTTGACATTTGAGATGTAGATTTATTTCTTTCAGCATTTCCTGAAATAAATTTATTCCATCTCGTTATAATTTTTTTTTTCATGCCTCTTCGGTGCATTAGAATCATATTAACACATGGCTCTGTCACTCATAGGCCTTGGCATTTCTCTTGTTGAAATTGCCTGCTTATGCTTTCGTTGAGAGCGCAGTCGCTAAGCATCCCCCACAGTCAATCTAAACATTTTATTTATCAGGGACTGACAGAATATGCCCCAGAGTTTTAATGCTGCATTTGTTATCGTTGCTTAATTGCAGACTACATGTTTAACACTCCACTGGGCCATGGATGATTCAAAATTGCTTCATTTAAAATGACTGCAGTGGCAGTCAATAAGGGAAGCCGCATTCTCATCTGAAGCTGCATTGTCAGAATTCAAAATGACAAGAGAGAGTGAAGAGAGGAGATCATTGGCAATGACTTTCCTCCTGAATATCACGGCATTAAAGGTAGTTAACATACATGAAATAATCTAAATTCTGTCTGGATGCTTTTTGTGTTTGCAATTAATCTGATGTCAGCATTGTTTGGCAGTAACACGGTAATGTGATGACTTTTTTCAGTGACAAACCGTGTAAGGGATTCAAATTTGCATGTTTACTGTCTTACCAGATGTTTGCTATTGCGATGAGGTCAGTCTCTCTGTGTTCAATGGACACACTCAGAGATGTCCTGGGACTGAAACTCAGCCTGGGACTTTGAGATGAAGAGGTCTTTAATGTAAGTGCCTAAAGAGCGTGAACAGAAAATTTTCTGGCAGTAATTGTAGCAGTGATGTACATGATTTTTGTGGTGAAAAGAGATTCTGATGGTGAAGACTGTCAAGACGCTTCAGGATGTCTGTCTCACATGTGCCTCTTCAGTTTGTATAAACATGTCACAACTGCACTAAATCAAAACCGGTGAGCTGGAACACAGTATACTGCCAGCTAAGATAACTCACACATACATTCACAGTCAGACACTGAATATATAAGCAAAAACAACAGTGCAGTCCCATAAAAACAGAGCAAATAACATGTATGTGTATGCAAAAAAAAAAAAAAAAAAGACAAAAACACCAACCTCCAAGGTATACAGGCTGGCATGTGCCAAAAACTGCAGTTCCTCAAACGTCCACTTGAGGCTGGCTACAGAAGAAGTCAATCTTCATAAGCCCCCATGTTAAAATGTCCAACTTCACAGCAGAAATAAACATGTTTACAGCCTGGTACAAATGATTGTGACAACTGTACTGGGGTTGATTTTTTTTTAACTTTTTTTTGCTGTCAGTGATTGCTACGTATGATATGAAAGGCTGATGCTAATGCTAAAATGCTAATGTCTTATTCTAACACAATCCTGTTTTGATGATTACCTTACATACTTGGACAAGTATTTTTTTTTTTCCCCCTGTGGCCTGACTTTAAAGTGTTTAAATACTAAATAGGTGTCTTACTTCAGCGTTGCTGCACACGGAGAAAGGCAAACCTTGACAGGCATGTTTGCGTGATGGGTTTAATGAACAGTCAATTCATAATTAACAGTAACAAACACACAGCATCTTGTAGATGGTACTGGCAGAACAGCTGCTGAGGGTCCCTCCTTTCTACTGACTTTTTGAGGCAATATTCACAGAAAAGAGAGGTGTCAGTATGTTTTGTACAAAGTGCTCCTTCTCCCATGGGCTCCACTCAGCAACAGTGGAATAGAGAAAAGGAGTCGAGGTGGGGAAATTGTCCTTGAAACAATGGCTTCAAGTGGAATGTGACACGTGTCTCCAGGGTCTGACAATATTAATCTATCTGCCAATCACCACAGGCATCCAGTCCACTCCAGCACCCCCAGCGTGTGCATTAATTAAGATGCTGTCACACTAAACGAAGAAGTATTTGGTGCATAACAAGATGGTATCTCTAAAGTCATTATCCTGGTTACTATGTGGGTAGCAGAATGCTTTTATGTTATTACTCGTGTGACACTTTTTACAACATTCTTCGGTGGCATTTATACGCAGGGTATACTGCACTATGAATGCACCTGTCAACACTCGTCTGTATATGTGACGGCCTGAAATAAAAAAAAGGCTGAATTTTTTCATAGTTCATTCATCACTTTAACGTGGTCTCTGTCCGCGGTGTCAAACACTAGTTGTGTGACACGTGTAAAATCCAACATTTCTGTCACATCAAGCCTCTAATCTAGAAGAGAGGGATGGGAGTGAAGGACATCGTGTGCACCAGCTGACCGTGTTTCCACAGCTCAGCTATATAAAGAACGTGGTAATGTGACTCAATGACAGGCACTTGGCAAAAAATGAGGCTACCTTCCTCAAGGGTCCCTGTCCGTTTCAGACGATAATTGAAAATAATGTAAAAATAGTCGTGTGCTGCGGACATGGGTTAACTCTCTGAGGACAAGGTCAAACCCTCTCCCTTTACTTTAATTTCCACATGATTAATTACACACACGAAGTTGGTTGGGAAGTGTGTTTTACAAGTTCTGTAGGGTGTTCTACACTGATTTCTAAAGCTAATTTGATTTAACCATGCTGGGAGGCTACTTCTGAGGGTGGAGGAGATGAGACGCACGCGTAATAAAAGACAAACGTCTTCTCTCTTCGTCCCACCTCCCTCTCGACAAATTAGCACAGTAGCTTTAAATCTGATCATCTCGAAGCCGATTGTTCTCCAGAGAAGGATAATAGACAGACGTACTCAGACTGTGAAATCAAAATGTTCACACAAAATCAACCGTCAGATTTCAAGTACATCACATGCAGGGTTTTTGTTGCTATGGACACTGCTGCTATGAGCAGCGCCAGTGACATAAATCAACTCTCAAGACAGACACACAGTTTGATCTCGTATAATTGCTTTGACTCTTGACTCCCAGATATTTTTCATCTTTATCAACAATCAATCAGGAAGTAAACGATATTCTTAGATTATAATGAGTGTTTCAGCCCTTAATCTTCTTAGAAATCCGTGATACGGCCGGACTAATCCCACTTTGATTTTCTGACTGATCAGAGGAACATGATTCTAATCTAGAGGTCCAATAGGATTACTTAAATAATGAGCGTGATTACACAACAACACAAGGCTGAACTCGTACAGTTAATTCAATCACCACATGTAAGACCTGACACATGTATCATTATAATGGCTTTAAATCAAGAGTAGAAACTCTGCTACAACGTATTGATGTGTATTTGTTCCTGTGTTGTTTCAAACGACTTATTTAAAGTCTCTTAAGATTTTAAATCATTTTGTTGTTACACTAACTTGTGCACCTGTTCTTGCACTAGGTAACTTTGTGCACAGAACACCGGCTCTGAGTTTGAACCACAGGTTTTCAAGCCCAGGGCATAGAGGAATGCTGACAGGGAGCCGAGCCCGTGTCGTGCCAGAACAGGAGCTGCGCAGCCTATATGGACATAATGACAGAGAGTGACCAAGCTAGAGGTCACCGGACAAGAGTAAATCTGGGACTAACTTTTAGTCTTTTGGAGAGCTTAATGAAAGACAGACACTGAGCTTCTTGCTGTTGGACTAGTAAGTAATATTAGCTGGCTGCTATGTTTTGTGTTGTTGCACTTGCTTGATGTTTGGCTGTTAGCAAAGTTGTTGACTCGCTAGTTTTTGATCATAAGTAATATAATCATAAGAAATACAAGTGTCCTGTGGTATTACACTCTGAAACTGGGTGTGCAAAACAACATTCAGATGTATGCAATATAAGGAAGACAAATCGGGCACATGCTGCACCAAATCCTGAATGAATTTCCATCTATGAATGGAAAAAGGGCATTCATCAAAAATCAGAAAACAGAAAAATAATAAAAGCCTGAACATTTGCACACATCATTGCAGTACAAAACACTTAATACTGAATCAAATACGTATGGATGGATTGAGTCTGTGATTGACGTGAATTGTTATTCATGACTTTTCCAGGTCTTCAAAGCATTTACTCAGTGACACTTCAAAAGCTTCCACAACACACTGAGTGGGTGCATGATTAATGTAATTTACTGCTAAACCACCCTTACTTACTAATGTACGCACTGTAATGCACCCTAACTCGCGACTCTCTGGGGCTTTAAAAGGCTTTCAAGTTGTTGTATTTGATTTCAGCAGGATTTTTAATGTGTCTGCTTTCCAGTGGCAACTTGCAAATGCCTTAGCCCTTGTTGCCTCGCATTAATGCTCGCTCCAAAGCTGTTGTGAGCCTGATTGAGCAGTCCATCTTGCTGCAGTTTCTTCATCATCTTTGCAGGCTTAGTTCACGCTGGCAAGGGAAAATCGGATGAGTGTAGCTTATGGTATGGTGTGGAGTCATATGTCAAACAACAGTGCAGGGAACTCGCAGTATATACATTGTGTGTATGTGTGTGTGTGGACAGAGGTGAGGAGGAGAAGTAATAATGAAAGTTTTAAGTGGTTCGGTCCCTTATACTGCGAGCGAGATCAGTCAAACTTTGAAGTGGGGAAAAAGAAACATCCCAAAATCAACAGCTCCTGTAATCTACAAACACAACAGAGGCAGAGAGTTGCGAGCAGGAGTCAATGCAAGAGGGAGATCCAAGGCAACTTAAGATTTGTCAGTCCACGCGCACACAAACAGGCACTGGCACACACTCATATTCTCTGAGCTCTCCTAAGAAACACACTCTCTAACAGGCAGAGACACACACATACCCCCCAAAGACACATTCACTTTCAGGCACAAATGCCTTCACACTCAAACATACACACAGGCAAACTACAGAGGACAAACTAGTGGGGTTTGTTGTCAAGATATCATAAAGACAAAGAGCCAGCCTCCTCTTGGGATGACTGAATTTGATCAAAGCAAAGCTTTGTTCCAAGTCAGGATCACTTTTCAACTTCTTAAGCTAATGAACAGTTTATACCGGCTAATGAAGTCATCAGAGCCTAATGAAGTTGACAGTGTTTTTGTGTTGTTCACAGCACATTCTAAGAATAACATTGTGGCGCCATACAAAGCCAAAAGGCAGTCAGAAGAAGTGAAAAAGAAGGAGGATGATTTCACAGTCTATCTGCCGTTCCGACACTAGAACAGGCGTGTCAAGGATAATCAATGTTCAGGTATTTTTGGATCATTTAATTCCTACAGTTCTCCTTCAGTAATGAGAAATGTCACATGTAGAGGTGTACAGAAAATCTCTCTCCCCCATGCTCTCAACTGCCTGCAAGCTGCCAACCTGCCACCCCCAGCAGTCCACTTGGCCATATTGTTGATGTGCAATAAAATACAGCTGTAATTGTCCATTAATCTAAGGTTGATCAGCATTCATTACGGTGCATGCAGGGAGGCCATTGAAACACTGCATGCCTTGTATTACATAATTTTACACATTGGCTTGATGGCTTAGTTTACAGGAAGGCTACATTTATAATGTTGGTGTAATTCTTGTGCAGAGAGAGAGAGAGAGAGTGAATAATTTTCCAGCCTTTACATAAATTAAAATTAGCTTTAAGATATGGATAAAATATGCAATGTGTGATTAAGTTGTTACATGGTGCAATTATGATATGGAATCCACTTCAATATTTAACTGTTTCATTTTGTGCCTATGATTAGATCAGATATGCTGTAAATGAAGACCCTGAAAGTGAATAGCCTATAAAGCCTGAACACTCTATAATGTAAATGAAGTCAGACTATTTTCCCCTTTGTAAGGGTATTAAATATGGCTCTGAGGTACATGCTACCATTAGCATGCTAACACACTCACGTTTACCAGGTGTAGCATCATTTTTAGTTTAGCATTAGCATGCTAACATTTGTTAATTAGCACTAAACATAAACTACAGATGAAAGGGACTGTCAGTTTTGCAGGTCATAAACATAAAGTACTGGACAGATTTAAATGATGGTGCTGCTGGATGAAAAGTAATGAGGGTCACTGAAGTGAAGTAAATGGACTGTACTTTCTAGTCTTCCGACCACTCAAAGCGCTTTTACACTACATATCTCATTCACCCACTCACACACATTCATTCACTGATGGCATTGGCTGCCATGCAAGGTGCCAGCTGCTCATCACTTTCAGGAGCTAACCATTCATACACATTCACACATGGGAGCAATTTGAGGTTCAGTATTTTGCCCAAGGACACTTTGACAAGCAGACTGGAGGAGCCGGGGATCGAACCGCCGATCATCTGATTAGTGGACGGCCCGCTCTAGTGGGGGGCATGAACGCCTGCACCAAATTTCATGTCAAGCCGTCCAATTATTGTTGAGATATTTCCCAAAAATAACCCAATATGTCAACCTCATGATTGTGATATAGGAAAACATTTGGTTTGTCTGTTCTGGGCTACTGGACAAAAATTCAACATGGCGGACTCCGTGGATGAGCACCCGCTCTCACTCTAGATATGACTATTTTAAGATGACAAAAACACAACAATTCTAATTGTCAGGTGATTCTACACTAATGAAAACATACTAATGAATATATTATTCATTAGCATTCATCCACTGAGGACCATGAATGCATGGATATCTATGATGTTAAATGGACTGTACTTATAATATAGCACCTTTCCACTCAAGGTGCTTTTACTCTACATTCATACACTCTACACAAGGTGCCAACTCCTCATCAGTTTGGGAGCTAACCATTCACACGCATTCATGGGAACAATGTGGGGTTCAGTGTCTTACCCAAGTACACTTGACATGCAGACTAGAGGAGCCAGGGATTGAACCACCATTCATCTGTTTAATGGACGACCCGCTCTAACTCTTAAGCCACAGCTGTCCAGTTCTGTGGCAAAACTTTCAAAGGTTGAGATATTTCACAAACACACATAGAGCATGAATACTTGTACACAGTTTCATGGCAAGCCTGTCAAAAGTTTAAATATTTCTCATAACTCATAAAGCTCATCTGGCTTCTGCAGATGATTCCACATTAGATTTCAACTTACCACAGCTGAGCTTGAAAATGTATTCATGAAAACCAATGACTGATGAAGAACCATAATTTGGATCTTAGATAAAAGAATAATAATGGTGATTGAACCTGAATATCTGCACATCTGTTGTTGTGTTTGCCACCTGGAAATTTGGTTTGCTGGCATTCTGATCCGACCTATTGTGAAACTGCACCCCTGCAATGTGTTAACCACATATGTTCACTTTGGCAAAGAATTAAAGAATACACTATATTGTGTGAACCTACTTGAAATGCATCAAACTTCTTTATGCTGCACCATCCTTTGGATAAAGCACAGTTGCACTGTAAGTGAGATCCTGCACCACCTGCCAATCTCTTCCTTGTAATAAAAGTGTGCTTGCTCAAACAAAAGACGTACGTGCCTTCCACTACGTTGGCACTGCAAAGAGAGGGAAGTCACAAATCACTTATGGCCGAGAGACAGTTTTACTGCAGCAGTAACTCTCCCTCTTCACAGAAACACACACACACACCAACACTGCGGGCCGACCACGGCGGCATGGTTGCTAGGAAACACCTTGAGGCCAGCTCCCTTAGTATCTGACCTGATTAGTTAATTGCAAAAAGTGAGCAAGTGGCAAAATTGCTCTAGCTGTCATCAACTCACTCAGGTTGCAACCCCTCAGTATTTAGCAGGTGATGGCTGTCAAAAAAACGCCATCTTAGTCGGCATGTTTTTAACCCATTAAGACACAGGAGGAGAAAGTATGTATTGTAGTTCGGTTGACTCTAATTTATCTGCATGAATGCACAAAAGTGGCACCAACTGTTTGAATTCATTAAAGGTTCAACATTTCTTTGCAAAGACTCAGATGACAAGATCTGTCTGTTCAATATGAATCTGGAGCCAGCAGCTGGTTAGCTTACAGTAGCTTAGCAAAAAACAACAATTAGCATTTCAAGCATGCTTTATGCTCCTAGACAGTATAAAGAATGGACAGGACCTCATCTACAGGTTTCTGAGCTGTTTTGAAGCTGGTGGTGGCTCTGGCCTGTGGCGGGGTGAATGAAGCCTGGTTGCTCAGACAAGCCATCTGTAACTGCAGCTACCTGTCAATCAAAGCGACCATACCTTAATATAATTTGAATGGGTGTCTTGTATAAAACTTCACCCTCAGTACAGTTGTCATGAACAGTGAAATTACTAATATAAATATAGAAAACAAAACTGTAGGCTGTAAATATGTTTATTTCTGCTGTGAAGTTAGACATTTTAATATGGGGACTTATGGAGACTCCTTTTTGGAACTTCCTCATTGGCTTCATTTCATAGCCACATAGGCTGCCGCAAAAACAATAATCTTTTCATTGCCCTGTGTGTGCGTGTCTAAAAAAAAAACTCCCTACATAGGAAAATATGATTGAATCAACAGTGAAATATCATCAAACAGAAGTGTTGAATCTACACCGTTGCCTGGCACTGAAACCAAATTAAAACTCTTGTTACTTTGAATAAACTTCACATGAATCAGCAATGATTCTACCCATTAACTGAAATGATGCCTGGGACTGAATTAGTTGATTATGTTGTATTAAAACAATATTACACTAATTAACAACAAGAAACCAGCCATTTCATTTTCATGACATGTACTTTATCAACATTTGTACAACACAAGACTATAATACTAAAACTATACTGTACAGCTGAAAATGATTATTTAATATTTTAAGCCTGTAAAGCCATGACTGTTTCATCAGTATTCCATTTTTATTTTTTTGATGGTCAGCACACAGGTCATCACATATATTGATAAAATTTCAAACAGTATAAATTATGCTAATTTTTCTTGAGACCGGATTAAATAAAACCAAGTATAATTATCTCATAATTTATCTTAGTAGGGACATCAAATCCATTTTATTCATAATTTATTGTGATACAAACTCACAGAACACGCAGTCTTTTATTACTGTCTCCTTGAAGGACCTCTCGCCTGCCCAGCACCTGACGCTGATGGAGGACAGTTTGAATTGTCGTTCAACCTTGATGGATTGGAGGAAGAGGGTGGTTGGTTAGAGTGACCGAAGGGATGCAAAGAAAGTAACATCAGTCATCCAAATCATCTTTCTTTCAATTTGGAGCAGCTGGAGTTAGTTTCATGGTCTCACTTCATCCAAGAGGCTTCTTCAGTTCTGGCTGACTGGTGGGGAGATCTTTGGTGGGATCATTGACCAAGCCACTGTTTCTCCTTGGTTCATTGGTGCTTGTTGTTGTGTTCAAATCTGTTGAGGGATGGTTTCTCTAGTTTTACATAGCCTCCTTCAGTCCTCCCTATCCAGAATGCGACCATTATCACTAAAAGAGTGTCCATTGTCTCTAAAGTGTAAGAAGACTTCAGACTCCAGTCCTGCTTTTGGTTTCACCTATATATAGGTCCATGCACTCCTCACTACACTGGCTAGGTTATGCTAATCAGTAATACATATTGCTAACTAGCAGAAATGGGAAGAAGAAGGGAAAAAAATGACCATTCTGTTGTAGATTGAGAGGAACATGGTTGACCCATGGGTCGTTCAGTGTCTTCTGACTCCGGGTCGGAATCTGGCTCTGGTGGTTCAAACATGTCGGGCTGGATAACTCCAATAATGCTGTTAGCCGTAGCATCCATGTTGAGGTTGTCGTGGCTACAGCATTTGATTGTCGGGGGAGGCAGAGCAAGATAATAGCATTGGCAGCGTTGCCAACTTAGCAACTTTGTTGCTATATATGGCGAGTATCCAGACCCTAGCAACTTTTTCTGGCATTACTGGAGACTTTTGGAGACTGTCTTCTCAACGAGCAGCGGATGCCAATTATGCAAATTAGGCGATGGCGTCATTTAGTGATTTCTAGTGACTTTCAGGACAGCCAATAGTCACTTTACTTACTGAGGATTTGGCAACACTGAGCACTGGTTCAAATGTTTGCTATAAAAATCCCACGTTCCCACATACAAAGACTGACTAAACTTGCTTATTGTTTGTTAGTTCACCACCAGATCACAGTCAAATATTACATCTAATACAAACAACGGACCAATTTGCAGAGACAATAATGCAGCTATGAATTAACTTTCCATTGTCCTTAGTTAAAAGATAAAAACGTCTTTCTCCAGAGCAAGATGAAAAGAGCACTGAGGAGTTGGAGCAGGTGCATTGTTTCTAGTGAAGTGCCTGTCTTACTTTCCCTCCTTTTTTCTATTCCCTCCAAAACTGACTTTTAAGTTTCCTCATCACATATAAATTAATTAGTTTTCTGTGTCATCTGAAATCAGAATACGCTGCATGCATCACAGTGAGGAAGTACTTTATTAAATGTGTCCTACACCTCCATAAAACAGTTGTTCCCCAGTCCTCATTTAATTTACAATATACTTTTGGTTGGAAGGTTGGCAGTAGGGACACTGGGACAATACTCATTAACCGTTGGTATTTGTTGAAAATATGACCCAAAAACAGCCCTGATTCAAGGGCATTATTCCAACATTTAAACTGTCACTGAACGTTATAGAAATGTTGATTTAAAGTAGTTTTTTCAACCTCAACCTGTCTGACTATAGCTCAGTGTTGAATTAACAACCTTTGCTATCTGGATAACTATAAAACTCATTGAAGTGACAGGACAATTACTTCCACCAGACATGAAAGCACAGATCTGGTAAGGACGAAAGGCAGTACAGTAATAGTGCAGAACACAATAGCGATTGAGAGGCATGTTTTAATGTAATCTTTACACTGCTACCAAGCTGTAAAGCATCTGTTCGTAAGATGGATGCCAAAGGATGTTTGACATTCAGTTTGTTAGATCTGTTTGCCTTCACATATGCACATGACAGTAAGTTATTTCCATGGGGACTGATATATGATATACCTCATGGCCTTGGTAATTCCACTTACCAAAGGGCTTGTAAATTATATGTAAATATCACTTTGTGATTTTACCATTTACTACACCCATCCTTCATCAGTCTGCCATTGAAAATATAGGCGGGTGAAGGCTCTGACTTGTGCCAGAAAATGACCTTTGCCTCAGAAAGGAGTCATTGGTAACCCAATTAAAAGAAAATGTCACGCTGGTAATTGCATCTCACAATGTGAATCATCAGCGTGGGGTGGCTCGCACTGAATCCAGGGACGGCTTGATATGTGGCATTGAAGTCTCACTGCCTTCCTGTCGTTCCCTGTCCTTCTCATACACTTTTCTCCAGCTACAGTACCCAGTTAATAAAGAAGAATATCTATCTATCTATCTACCTATCTATCTATCTATCTATCTATCTATCTATCTATCTATCTATCTATCTATCTATCTATCTATCTGTCTGTCTGTCTGTCTGTCTGTCTGTCTGTCTGTCTATCTGTCTATCTATCTATCTATCTACCTAACCACCTAGCTGCGTAGCGATTTAGCATCTATCTACCTTTTTGTCTATCTGTATCTGTTTAAGCTAGCTGGCTATTTACAGTATCTATACTTTCTGCTGTATCAGGCTATAGCTACCTCTCTAACCACATACGTAGATAGCTATAACTACGTAGCTATTTATTTGTAGTGGTTTATCGGTACATCTAGCTATCTAGCTACAGTATATATTCAGCTCTACATAGTTAGCTTGCTAGCCTAACTGATATGTATCTATGTAGCTAGGTATTTAGCCATCTTTCTATAAAATTATATTTATTATATTTATACATTTTATGTTCTAAAGCGTTTTATGATTAGGTTTTTATTATTAGGTATTAGCATTTTTATTAGGGGTTTATATGTAGGTCTACAAAGGCAAAAAAATATATATATATCTAAAAGATCTGAAGTGACAAAATTCAAAATCACTCAAAGTTCTATCTATCTGTCCGATATAATCTATCTATCTGCCTCAATTCCTCATTGGTTAAAGACCCAAGGTCCAATGAAGGAGGCAGAAACAATGTGATTTGATTTGTAAATTATAACCATGACATCTGATTCCTACACTGAAATGATTATTTTAAATGTAAATCAGGAACTGGACTAGATCAGGAACTAGACTGAAAGGTCTAGATTTGCTAATAATGCTAATATTTGAATGATCATGATCATGACCAGGATCATGAAATACTCTGCACTACATTTATTGAACGAAGAGAGTTATTAGAACAAGTTGAGCGTTGCAAATGAAAACTCAAATTACCTCTTCTCACTGGCAGATTTTCCCACACACAGATGTGGTGTGGTGTACGTAATGTGCGTTATATTAAGATATAGCATACATGTGATAGCAGATTGTACAATCTTGGGCCTGCTATCTAGATTGCCTGTTTTTCACTGCTAAATGTAAATGTTAAAACAGATTCAGGCACAGATGGCTGCTCTGCCTCTGTTCTACAGCACAGCAGATGGGAGGTCTCAGCCTCGCAGCCTCACATTCATTTTGCTCTCCATTCCAGTTGTAAATCAAAGTTAGGGGATTTTTTGTGTCTTCATATCTTCCTCTCTCCCTCTCGTTTGTTAAACCTTGCTTCTCTTATCGTCAGCCGGGGGCAGCATATCCTGCAGCTTCATAAATTATGTGAAAAACACACAGCGCTCGCGTATTGCACGCTTAGTTGATATTTTATTGTTTCAGTATTACAGTGTTGATACAATATTGGAAATGAATGGCGAGTTTAAAGGTTCGGGATGGGCGTCAATCTGAGATATGTTGCTGGTTCAAGCAACCTGGGAAGCACAGAGAGAGACAAGAAAAACTCAACAAACTGGTCAAGAGGTCCAGCTCTGTGCTCTGTCCTGTGCTCTGTACTGCCCCCTAGACTCCATAGAGGAAGTGGGGGAGAAGAGGATGTTAGCAAAGATGACATCCGTCATGAATAACACCAACTTTGGGGTCCTTAAACAGCTCTTTCAGCAACAGACTGCTACTCCCACCATGTAAGAAGGAGCGCTACTACAGGTCCTGACTCTCCACAGCTGTCAGACTCTTTAACACCAGCATGACTTCATGGCTTTTTTTCTTAATATTTCTTATTCATGAGTCATTTCTTCATCTTATTTTATCTTAAAAGAACAAACCTATGAAGCCCTAAGCGGTCATGCAGTCATACTATCTAACAATAGTAAGCTACCTATCTAGCCACGTATGTAGCTATAGCTACCAAGCTATTCATTTATAATGGCCTATAGCTATCTACAGTAGCTATATATTCAGCTCTGTTCAGTTAGTCTTGTTATCCCAAGATCGTGAGAGAATTATCACTAAGAGTTTCCGTACGAACCCCAAAATGGATTTAAATCTCAACAACCTCCAAAAACTCAACAGCTGACGCAAAAGCAACAGCCGGTACTGTCTCAACACGTCCTGTCTGTGTCTCGTGAATGCAGCAGAGAAAAGGCCTTTTGCTTGTTGCCACCAGTCCGAGGGCTTGACCTCAGAAATGTTAGTGCATTTCACTTTTGATAGGATTATCTCCTCCATTATTGAGAAAGAAGGCGAGTCTCGCAGGGTGGTGATGGCTCTTTTTCATGCATTGTTCCAATCCATAATTGCTTCTTTTCATGAATTTTGTGGGGAAAGGTTAGGCTGGTAAATCTTACAGTTGCTTGGGCTCTATACTAGATTATCAGCTGAACCAAGAAAGCACTGGATTTACTGTAGGACATTCCAACATGTTTGTATTTGTGGAGGACTGTAGAAGGATTCAATGCTCTTTTATTGTTCTTCGTATGATTGAACTTTTAGAACTTTTTCCATGATGTGGTATGGGAAACACTTGGTTAGTACAAAATGATTTGATGCCCTGGGCAAAGACTCTTCAGTAGATTTTCTTTAAAGCACAAGCACATGTTTATTATAATGAATTCAATAATTCAAAGGGCTTCACTGTTTTGGTTGGGAGGAGATTATAAAGTGCCATACTTTTACAGCTAAATTTAATGACATGTTCTCATATGCAATGCTGGCAGATGTTCGTTAAAATGAATTAGAGTGCAAGATATCTGCAGCTTCTCTCTGTTTTAATTAACCGATACCTCTGATAAATATTTAAAACCTTGGCAATGACATTGCCACAGAGAGAGACACCCAAGGGTAGATTAAGCCGAGTTTATATTTTTAAACTACCAACCTTCTCAGTAAAATATTTGAGGATTCTTAGAGAGACTTTTAGTTGCAACTCGCTTGAGCTGGAGTGTTTTCATGTTGATGAACTTGCACCCACATCATCGCATACAATACAGCAAGATAGTGGCCATTATCTATGGGCTTGGTGTGCAGATGTTACGTACATTATGTATGGACAGAGTTGTGAGTGTTCAGTGGATGTTGTCCGTGCCAAATTGCTACGCAACATGGTGGAGGAGGACAGGAAACTCACTTGCAAGTCTAAGGTCGACCTGGCTCGCGTTCCTCCATGCCACTCTGCTCTGAAGCCGCACGTCCAATGTGTGAACCACTGTGTCGCCTTGTAGTGAGCTGATGAACATCTGGAAAAACCAAAACCCTATGATAAGGGACAGGGATGGATGAAGACTGATGAAGGAGTGCTGAAACTGGTGCGGTCCTGCGGTCCTATCCTACCAACTTCACTGGTTGATCTCCTTGAAGAGCATGAACAGGAAGAGGAGGAGAAAGAGGAAGGAGAGGATGATTAATCCTTGTACTATTATGATGATTGATCCTTGTACTACAAAAGAAGTAAACCTTGGTTAAACACACAACAACCTTTGTCTAGACACCTTCTTTGGTATCTCCAATATTGGCGTCTCGTAATTGGTAAGAGTTAGGGTTGCTTACTGGCATGCCACCAACTTGTGATCACTTTATGAATAGTTTTATTATAATCTCTGACCCTCAAAACATGGGTCTAGGCACCTTCTAGTTACAACCTGCTTGAGCTGGAGTGTTTTCATGTTAAAGAACTTCGAGTGAGGAGTAATTTGTACGAACAGATGAAGGGTTAGAAACCACATCATCATATACAATACGGCAAGATAGTGGCCTTTATCTATTGGCTTATGACAGTAACATAGAAATGGTGTTATCTAACAGATACGTCTTATTATCGTCATCATCAGAGCACAGTCACAGAGGGACTCAGAGGGACCATTCATGCAGCTCTTTCTTAAAAAGATGGTACAAAGCCGATCGTCATAACATCCCGTGGTTGTGCTAACGTCTATATTGGAAGCTAATTTACTGATCAGCTGAAGTTCGTGGTGAGAAATGAGCCTCGCCGCGTTGCGCTTCACCAGATTTCCACTGTCATCTCTTCACTGTGCAAGCAATGGAGGGAAACAGGGACTCTGCATTTCATTTAGAGAGTTAACTAACCACTTCTGTCCCTGCAGGCTTTTGACACCAGCCAACAGACCAATTATTCCACCAATAAATCAGTCTATTTCTTTACAAACCAGATGGAGAGGTGAAAAGTTTTCTTCCAAACTGAGCGGACTAAATAAATAAACCAGTCGCCATCGCTTTCCAAAGCCACCTAGGCGCATTTTCGGATGTGGCACACCGGTACAACCTCTAACTGTGCAAATATGTGTGTGCGAAAAAACAGTGTGGTATAGGATATGTAGCACGCTGTAAACATTGTCAGCGGATATGGTTTCATGTATAAGTTGATATGTAGCGGAAGCCAGCACTTGTGAGTGTTGAGGATGACGAGAAAGAGAGCCAATTTACAGCTATTTATGGCTTTTTGTGGAGCAATGGCTGCCACTTCCTTACGGAGGCGTGTGTGTGGATGTGGAGTCAGAGCCGAGGGTGGTGGGATTGTGACGTGAATGGCTTCAAATAAAAAATCTCAGGACGTCAAGGGCTACTTTTAACCACATCTGTCAGCTGCTCTTGTAACAGAACAGTCAGGCGTTCGTGACTGTTGAGATTGTTGAGGTAACGCTGCAAAAAAACAGACCTGTATCAGATTTAGGAAAAAGTGACGCCAATCTGAATTTAGTTTGTAAAATGATATTTAATCATGAAAGCACAGCACGTACGCTCTGCAGAAATAACGGTGTCGGAGGAACTGAGGAACCCTCAAAAAGACCCGCTGAGCCAAAATGGCGGCAGCGGGCTTTAAAGCAGAAATCTGTGTGTACTCAGGACTATGAAGTGTTGCAGGATTATAAGAAGTTCTGAATCAGGTCCCATGGCGCTGATAATAGGACCGAGGTTGTGGGAAAGGACTGAGACTGTAAATTATGGCACCGGAACTGGCCGACTGATATGGCGTCCAAATGTGCAAATATGGCGATTAGAAAATCCAAATATGGAGGAACTCAAGTAAAAAGTGCCGACACAGCTCAGATTTCTCCACCTCTGTCAATCTCCATAAGGCCCCATGTTAAAATGTACAACTTTAAGCAGAAATAAACATGATTACAGCCTGGTACAAAAAAACTGTTTTAATTAGCTATAGCTAATTGAGGGTGATTTTTATAGAACTCATCCATTCAAATTATATTAAGGCTTAAAGTTATGCATAATTAACAGCGTGGCCACTTTGATTGACAGGTAGGTGCCATTACAGATGGCTTGTTTGAGCACCCAGGCGTCATTCAGCCCACCTTAGGTCCATCACTGACCCCAACATGACCCTATTCTTTAGTTCCACAGTCCACATGTCATTTATCCAGGCGAGATGGAGCAGCAGACGCGCACACTCTTAATTTATCCGAGAAATTAAACACAGTTTATTTTGGCTTGGACTCTAACTGAATAACTCTCCTCTGTCTCTCATTAGCATTGGCAATTTCCTCTGTACAGATGAGAAAAGAAAGCCGGTTGAAATCCAGATTAAAAATTAAAAGACCATAAGTACGAAAACAAATAAACATCCCACTTTACCTCCATTGATAAAGTGTGAAGTTAAGAGCGGCCGGAGGACGGAGGCATTGTGGGGAAACAAACAAACATCTCTTTACACTGTGAAACATCACAGTCAACAGCAGGAGGAGGGCGGAAACTGAAGTTTTATTTGCCTGCCACTGTTATCGAGATTTACTGTTGATTCACCTCCTTACATTAAAGCAATGCTAATCTGTCTGACAACTCCTGCATTAGTCAGAGCGTCAGGCGAGGAGACGCTGCAAACTGTAGCGGTAGAGAAGCTACTATCTTCAGAGTGCTTATGAACAGTGTGAATCCATCAAACGGACCACATGCCATTCTCCGAGCTCATCCCTTATCGTGCTGATGAATGAAAGACGCCCACGAATCAGTTTTGGGAGACGATTTATCAGTTTAAGTGCGGATGATTCTGATTAGTTCCTTTGGACGAAGCAGAATTTGACATTATCTCGGAGCGGCATGGCCATTTTTACCATTTAGTGATGTGGAGAGATTCATTCATGCTTATATCTCCTCAGTGTTTAAGCTACTGTGCAGCATCTTGTCTTATGCAGCAGCAGCAGCAGCAGGAGCAGCAGCACTGATGATTTCCAAAGAAAAATACCATAAATATATATCTTCAGTGGCGCAATGGCAATTTAGAATAGCTTTGAGACTTTACTGATGAGCTTTAAGGCAAGATTGGGTCTGGCCCAATACTGTATTGCACACTTTTTAACCTCCTTTGAGTCGGTGCCAGCTTCAGATCTGCAGCCAGAACTCCAACCAAAATCTGGATTTAAGACTTTTGCCATCAGGGACCCAGAGCTTTAAAACGACCAGGCTCATCATTATACTATCACTTTTTACAACAATTCATATTTTATGTTAAGTATAGTTTACGGTTACGTTACATTATGTATCACTTTTGGAATATTTGCCTTTAGATGATTGGTAAAGCTGCATGAGAGAAGATTTCTTTAGCTAGATTAGAGCCTACACACTAAGATGAAATAACTCACACTGGATCTTGTTATGACAGGAAAGTTTTTCTGTTGTAACAGAAAGTCAAACATTTTCAAAATATCTTGGTGGTTATAATGGAAACCCACAAAATGCAGCTGAATGTACTGCAACAATAACTGACAGGACAAGAGATGCTGTAAGAAATCGTGCAAAATGATATAAAAAAAAAGGGGGGGGGGTTAATCAGATACAAGCAGAGCCTCTGAGTCATTGTGTGCTATGAAGACAAATCTTCAAATGTAGTTGGTTCATTCAAATGCTTCTCATCCTTTTTGATAGAACCTGCTTTTAATTAATTCTCATTGTAACGTTACATTTAAAAGTACAGGTGTAAATAATGGCTGAATTCTATTTAGCCGCTTCAGTTTCAGGGTTTCACAGCTTTTGTTAACGTGACTGCGAACACTTGTACTCTTAAGTCGACGTGTCTGCAGTGAAAAAGACCTTTTGTGTTTTACAACTGGATGATTTGAATTTGACCGTTTCCCCATCACAAAAAGAATCTTTAACGTTCACTTTAAGCTGAGACTATGTCACTTTTTAAAGATGAAATAAAGAGTTAGGGTTTCAGTAGAAAGATCTGTGCGGGCACCCACCTGTCAAACAAAGCAGTCACGCTGTTAAATATACTGTGAAGTCGGACATCTTAACATGGGGGCTTATTACTACTCATTCTGTAGCCAGCCTCAAGTGGACGTTCAGGGAACTGCTGTTTTTGGCACTTCCACATTGGCTTCACTTCACAGACACGAAGGTCGCCACTTGACACTGACCGAGAGTATCCACTGACTACACACAAACACTTCTTTTATTCCTTTATCTGGCAATGCCACAGACAGATTACACTGCCACCTACTGGCAAGTGCAATAATACTATACAATAAATACAAATATTTTTACAGGTGCCACAAAAACAAAAAATACATATAACAGGTAGAACTCACCAGAAGTTCTTTCCCATTTCACACCATGTTGTAAAATGATTTATAGAAAAAAAAACATTTCCAGAAGATTATGGATTTTACTTTACTTTTAATCTGTAAAGTTACATAGTGAAACTTTAATGTAACATTTGTGATTTGCTACATACATATGATAACAGTAATTTGAAATAAATTAGGCCCCGTTTTAAGACGTTAATTGGAAAAAGAAAAAAGTTTAATCTTTTAAAACAGAACAGAACTATCTGAATAAAGTGTTACTGTTTTAGGGGGAAAAAATCATTACATAATGAAATCCCTTCACAGCTCTCCAGGTGTGCCTGCAAATGGTTCAGTCTCAATCTCCTGTGATGTCGGCGACTCGCTGAGCTGAGGTCAGTCTAATTAACGATCTGAGAGCAGCAGGTTTATTATCTGCCCGTAAATTCACATCTGAGGAGCGAAAAGGAAAATACAGTGAGACCCCGTCGCACGTGTGACACCTCTCTAGACTCCGCATTCATAATTTAGAAAATGGGTGTGTGGGTATGCAGGATTGCTGATGTGAGTCATGCCCGTCCATACTGTGCGAGTCATGTGTTTGCACAATGCTAATCAGGAAAAGGTCAAACACTGTGTTCAACTGTTCATTTTGCCTCTGCAGCACGGCTTGATGAATATATTGAATGAAGTAGTGGAAGCGTTTTTAGCATGGCTAGCTTTCCCCGTGAATTCAATCAGAATACATCCGAAAGATAACATACAAATCCAGGCAGATCTGGAGGATCAGGTACCGCAGAGGGGGAATTTAGAGAGGGGGGATGTTTTATTTCTAAATTCAAAGTGGCAGCACCCCGCACTCCGCCGCCTAGTGCACCTATCATCAGGAAATTGTATAATAGGCATCCATTTGTCAAATTAGATTGCAGGCTGATATTGAGGTAAGGCTGTTCATATCTCCTATGGGATTCCATCAGGCAGCGAGGATATTTTCAATAGGCATTAATGCGTTTTGCAGCCTCATACCACTCAGATTTGGATAGCAGGATGAAGCATCCACTGTGCCGGAACTAGCAGACTGTCTCTTCCTCTATCTTTCTCTTTCCTCTCCTTCTGCCATGTATGATTTGTTCTTCCATATTTTTGAAACGGCCCTTTCCACATAGTCCTCATACGAATAACTGCCCATCAGGAATAAACTCACTTGGAGCTTCTCGGTCACTTTTAAAGTTGGCTAAAGAAAGGTTGCAGAAAATGTCTCTCATTACAGTAAATAACGATTATTTTTCAGCCTTTTTCTGTAGCCGACCAATCCCGAGAGATACGATTCATGTTCACATTCATACCTACAGGCAATTTAGCTACTAATTTACCTATTAAGTGCATGTCTTTGGACTGTGGGAGGAAGTCGGAGTACCCACGGAGAGAACACACAGACACATGGAGAACATGCAAACTTCATACAGAAAGGCCCCAGCCACAGCACCACCGAGCCGGCCCATGATTATTTACAGTATCGATTAATCCGTCAATCACTTATTCAATGAATCGTAAGTTGTTTGGTCCATAAAAACGCCAGAAAATCAATGTTTCCTAAAGCCCAAGGTGACGTCTTCGAATGTGTTATTTTATCTAGAAGAGACACCAGAAATATATTTTCACATTTGTCAGTTTGTTTTCTCAAAGGCTGACTCAAAAACAATCACAGCTTTAGTTACCTGCTATTTACAGTCCTTTGGTATCTGGTTGAGTCATTCATACCAAGCATCACATCACCCTGAATATAAATTTTGAAATGCAACCCTCACGCTCCACATTTCATTGTGGATGTATAGCCAGATGCTGCATTTACAGGGCTAATTACATAACAGACTTAAAAGCAGTCATTTGGTAAATGTATGTTATCTAGGAGCACACAGGATGTGCGCACGTATTTTTAGCACACACTGCCACATCAGAGATGCATTATTGAATCCCTTTGAAACAGTGCAGGGTTGCTTTCTGCGTGTTGACCCCTATAGGGAATCGAATTGCTACTGGTGTGCGCTATATTCGTACCATGATCTGCCTACTAAGCTATATGTCGTATCAAACGTCTACTCTCAGCCGCAGATCAACTTCGCAGATTCTTTTTCTGAGGCCGTGTTTCAGAGTAGTTTGTTCCTTCGGGTTGATTCGTTTGGACAGGTGTGAATAATGCTGTTTGAACTTGGGTGGCACCAAATAACCAGCGAGACGTCTGAAAGTGTTAGCGTTGTTGGGTCCGGTTCCAAGTGAACAAGTCCATCATAGTTACCTGAACCTACTGGGTCTAGAATCAAGCTGAAGCCACGGTAATATATTCAAAGTTGTACAGACTAAACACGTGATTACAGGTGACCTTTGTTTGCAGCCTGCTTCTCTTGTAATTAGACGTTTAACAGAATCAACCTCTCCACAAAGAATTGCCCCTTTGCCTCGGTGGCAAAATGTCAACGTGTATGTTGCACTGGGCGCGTTATGGACTTGCTGTACAAGCAACTTGTGTTGAATTGTTTCATTTAGCTTAAATGGCCTTAATTAGCTTTCATTTAATTGGCATAGGGAGCCGATGCCCGGGGCAAGGCTCTTGTATCCCAGAGTCGAGCAACTTTTCTATCAGTTAACAAATTAGACTAAAGGAAAGCTCTGACGAAGCCCATTTTACATGGCAGTTTGAATCCAGCTGCGATGGCGGACCCCGCCAATAACAACGAAAAACTGCTACATAAGGAGGTATTTACTGACTGTAAAAATGTTAAATGGCTATTGTGCGAAAAAATACATGCATAGAATAAAATGTTCATATCACCTCGCTCATTTTAAACATGTTCAACAACTACTTATCACCACATAGATGCCTTAGCACCCTCGCTACTGGATAAGACGTTCATAACCCGTGGCAAGCAAACCGCATTGAATTGTTTCATTTTGCTTAAATGGCTTTAATTAGCTTTCATTTAATTGATAGAGGGAGTAGATGCCCAGGGCAAGGCGCTTGCATCCTAGACTTGAGTACCTTTCTGCCAGTTAACAAATTAGACCGAGGCACGGCTCTGATGAAGGACTTTTTACAGTCTGCACATCGGGAGCTGAAAGAAACAGGCCTCCAGTGGTGTAAAGAGACGAGCGCACACGCTGCTCCGTTTTTTATAAAACATAACCGAATGGCTAATGCACCCAGACCATGTCTAACACTGGAGAGAGAGAGAGAGAGAGAGAGAGAGAGAGAGAGAGAGTGCAGGAAGGAGTCGAAGGTATATATTTTCACTCTTGACAGTTTCATGAAGAAAAGTCATTTGTGAGCGTTTTATCAGCGGCTGTCACATCTGACGCGCGGTACAGTTTATCTGCATGCAGTCACATATCACAAAGAGAGAGTGTGACAGGGGAGGGCCTCTCAAAGGCCAAAGCGGGACCTACATGTCAAAACCAGGAGCACAGAGACGCACAGCCCTGCATGTAAAATACTAAAGGGTGCACACACACGCACACACACACACACACACACACACACACACACACACACACACAGAACAATCCTGTTTAATCTCAGCCCTCGTTCTTTTCAAGATTATGTGAGATGAGATAAAATCGATCATATTCGAAGGATCTTGATGAACAATTCGAGGGTTGGTATTCTCACTCGGTCCCTCAGTCCCTGCATTTAGTTGAGTGCAGCTTAGATTGTTTAATGGAGAGTCATCACCAACTGCCTGAGGGCTCTGCACCAGAGCTGCTGTTTTTACAGGCAATTATGGGGCGAGAGCATGCCATTTTGTCCCACGTGTGTCATCTATATCACATTATTCATTTAAACCATGCCGGTCAATTGTCATAAAGACGTATTTTAAACATCTAGGCCATGTATTTTGGATTTCTTGATGACTAGACAAGGTAGAGCGTGGATTACAGTGAGTAGCTGAAGGTCTCTTCAAGGACAGATTGAACAGATTTAAACAGAACATGACACCATGCTGGCGCTGCGGTCTCAGATTGTCTGGACAAATTTGCAGTAATTACCAGTGAACATATATAATGTACATGAATGAAACCAAGTTAAAAGAAGATTAAAAAAAAAAAAAAAAAGAAGTATTACGTGACTGTGCAGACACAGAGGGCATCCTCACCAGAGGAGCCACCGTGAATGTTTACCCACGCACGTCATTCAAACGGCGGAGGGGTTGAATTCCACTCAGGCTGACCTCTCCCCAGCGCCACCGGTCCTCTGTGCACCCATTACCGAGCAGACTTAGTAAATTGAACTAATCATCTTTGATTAAGTACAGACTTCGGGCTTGTGATACAGCAAAGACAAAGGTCATTCCTCATAATGCGATATGACATCGCGGCTCGGATTGCAGAGGCGGCGTGCCGTGGCGAGCACACGCGGCGCGGGGGGGAGGGGGACAGTAATTGCACATCATTCATTTAGACGGCTGTGAATCCATCCTGACTGTATAATGTGAATGCTTACTGGAAAGTTAGCACCGTATTATGAGTGTAAATGTGCTCAGACTTTGCGAGGGCCGAAACTCAGTGGGCATGCAGTTTGAGCTTGAGTGAGCCATCATCCGGCTGAATTGGATTTATTCTATAAGCATTTGTCAGGATGTAATAAACAGTCTGAGTTGTCTGTAACGGCGCAGGTGACTTGGAAAATCAGCATGTGTGGACAATCTTATCTCGGGAGTAATAATTCATGCATAAATCTCTGTGATTTCTCTGTAGTATCAATAATCCATGGCTTTGTTCCGAAGACAAAGACAGGGAATAATTCCACTTCATTAAAACAATTCCTGTCTCTTCAATGCGCCGAGGTGTGATGTGCTGTTTCATTTTCATCACCTAGCCATCGCCGAGGCATGACGAGGCGCAGACTTTCCTGTCGCCTAAACGTTTCTCGACTCGAGGAAACACTGCAGCGAGGCGTCGACACCTCGCTGACAGTAAACACATCTGCACTCCGCTATACGGAGGGCCGGCGTCTTAGTAACATCAACTGTGTTCGCAACAAGGTGTCAGGGCTTTGCAGTTTCATCGTCAGGCATAGTTTCACATGAATATGCAACGTGTTGGAGCTGCCAAGTTGCCAAAAGCTGGAGTAGAGCAGCACTGGTACAGCACAGCCCATCACTATTGTGGAGATCTGTAAGCTTCTGCCACTGAACGTACACGTGATTTATTTTTCATACCGAGGCGAGTGCTCAGTAGCCTACAAATGGGGCTATCAGAGGAATTCTGCTATTTACTGCATTCTCACTCGGATACTGCTGTGATTTTGCTCTGTCCGACGTTTTTTTTTTTTTTTAACTTAATGACAAACCCATTTGCTAATAGGGCTCCGTGGGGGCTTGACTGTGCCTGAGAAATGTCATTTTGAAAGATCAAATTTTGTTTACAGCGAAAATGGTTTAACGCATTGATTTTTTTTTTTTTTTTTTTTTTTTTTTTTTTAAACCAAGTTTAGAAATGCTCGGGGCCAGATTTGTTTACAAAATTCCTTTCATGTCGCAGTACAGATACAGGGGGAGCTTTCTCTTCTCCCTAACAATGATGAAACAATTTACTTAAGTTGATATCAGATTACAAAAACAATTACCACATTTGTTTTTTCTACAATATTGTTAATTGACTCATAATCCATTTACGTCTTTGGGCATTCGTTTCACAAACAAGAAGTAGCTCATTCAAGCTTCAATTTGGGCGCTTCTAGACCCAAATGTTTGCAAAGCTACTTACCAACACTCCTCTGCAGGGAATGTAAAGCTCGCCTTGTTAATAAGAGAGGGAGAAATATAATTTGAATAAGCTTTTAATCTGTAGAGAGATGATCCAAAGGACTCAGCTGCTGCTGTCTGCTTCCCATTTCAGTACACAATCTCCTTACAATGATGGGACTCTATTATCATTCTGAGGCATGTACACCAGTGGACAAGTAGGAAGTCGTCTAACGAGGAGAAGGAAGATAGTAGGAGAGACGGTGAACCTGCAGTACTGCTTACTGAACTTACTGCTACGACGGTAAATAACTCAGCTTTACACACACATCTCATACCCTCGGGTGGAAGTGGCAAATTTAATTTACTTAATTGTGACAGAAAATAATTTGTGTATTCTAAAAAACAGATGAATCGACACAGCTGAAAATATGCGCGATCTCCTTATGTAATACTGAAAGAGGATGAATCCAAGTTTGACTGAAAGCTGTTCCAAATGTCATGTTGAGGTGGGAAGCTATAGGCACTATATGTGGAGGTGTATACATATTTTTCAATTTTTAATTACATAGCCAAAAATGATAACAAACGTTATCTCATGACACTTCCCATATAGAGCAGGTCTAGGCCGTAGTCTTTCTATATTTACAGACACCAAACAATTCCACCATGAGCTGCACTTTAGCGACGGTAGCGAGGAAAAACTTCCTTTTAGTCAATCTTTTATCCAAGCTCATTATTGGACAGCAACAAAACAGCAACTCTAACTATAAACTTTAATGGAGCTATGAGTAAAGGTAGCCATAATGATAATGACAGTGGATGTAGTGGATGTCACTGATGCCACAGCAGCAGGCTCTATCAATACTCGAATTCTGCGATCTGCGAGAACCTGAAGAAAGCACCAAAACTCTGGGAAAGAAGTTGTAAGGAAACTTCACTATGTGAGGGTACAGTGATCTCTCTATAATAGTGTTGTGCACTATCTATGTCACATAACAAGTATCTAAGTTGGAGATTTTTACTTTACATTTTACTTTTACTTTAGTATTTTTTATTTTATTTCAGGTATTGTACTTTAAGTTGCATCCACTGTAGCTTTTAGTACGGGCGTGACCGATTCTGGTTTTCCCAGTGAAAAAGCAATAATTGCCACAGCGTTTTGAACAAATGGATGATGGTTGACATTTTTAGAATCCATAAATGTTTGAAATAGTTAGTTATAAGTAAAGGATAGGTCATAGGATGGATATTAGGATAGATCAAGTGTAGCAGGGATGCAAATTTGACAAAACTTCCCTGAACACTGACCGTCAAACTGTAAGAAGAAATGGTTAAAACAATATCCAGCAGGCACCTGTCTGACACGGACTACAGTTCGCCTGTGTATTCACTTTTCTCATTTCTCTATTTTGTGCCTCTTCTGTCTTGTCTCCTCCGCCTTCCTGCTCGTGACCTTGAAATTGATCTCACCACGCCATCTTGAAGGATGTTTCAGTTCCTGAAATGCATCTGGAGGAGAGCGGATGCTTGCCGGAGGAGCTTTGAGCAAAAAGGCACAGGTGTATCTGAAATTTTTTCAACATCCGTGAGGTACGAAAGAGACGCGACAATGGACACATGATGCAGCTGTGCTTAATATCATATTTAATCATTCATATTTTACTTCTTTTTTTTTTGTTAAATGCTTGCTGTCTCGACTCCTCTCTCCATGTGTCACTTCCTTGTCCACCTTGTATTTCAGGTGGGAGGGACTAAGATCAAGCAGCAGCCTCTGTGGCTGTGAAGTGAGGTCAAGTCACCTGTTCAAATTATATTAAGGCTTAACGTTATGCAGAATTAACAGCGTGGCCAGTTTGATTGACAGCTGGGTGCTGTTACAGGTGACTTGTTCAAGTACCCAGGCTTCATTCAGCTCACCTCGGGTCCACCAATGATCCACGTTCTTGCCCATTTTTAGATTAGCTGGAAGGCGGAAGAGGCAGGACTGCCAACATGGTGGTGGCCAGAGACTCTCTGAGCTTCACAACAGCTCTTCAGAAAAACTGTGGACGACATCGCGGATACGGCGTCCATTTTTCATACTGTCAGTGACTAAGATGCAAAGGCACGGAAAGGAATTAAGGCTGTGCTGAGGAATGAGCGGGGATCTGTCTCTCGCTTACGTCCACTCTGCATTATTGTGTCTCGGTTTGCACTTTCAGCACCTCCACAGCGAATTAACCACGCATCCGTGCACTGCTTTCATTGCTGATCTAAACCCTGCATTGTTCACTTTTAATAAATTAGCCCCGCTTTAATAGAACTCTCGCGTGGACTCTTGTGGACGTGCATCAGACAAAGAAAACATTGGGAACCTCTTAAAGAGAGGACTTAATATTTAAACGAACACATTACACATAAACAAGTGGAGTTATAGTGAAGCTGTCATAAAGACCGGCTCATGCTGCTGTGACAAAGGGTGCAGCATTGTGAGTTTTTGAAAGGAGACTGTTTGAGATGCCCATTTTCTTCATTAGCTTCAGCCATTGTGGCAGTCTGGTGATAAATTGGCTAAAATAGCTGAGTCATGTAGCTATGGTGTTTGAGGACAGACTGCACTTGGCTAATTACTGCTCCGAAAGACAACAAAACAACTCTTAGCGCTTGACAAATTTAGACAATAGACCATTAAGTGCACTTGAAATCACTGAGTTATCATCAAGGCTTTTTATCCGGCTGTAATTATTTTTTATTGCAAATGTTTGTAGGGGGAGGGGGGGAAGGGAGGGGGGGAAAAAATGCTATTCATAAGCAGCCAGTCTGCAGCTGAGATTTCAGAGGGCAGAATTAAACTTGCAAATTTCTATCATCTGTGATTAATGCCAATACATATTCACCACCAAAAACAAAATTAATGTTGAACCCACTCAGGGAGAAAAAGATGGAAATCAGGGCAGTTCTAAAGATACTGATTGCAGAGGGGGGGGGGGGGGGGGGAAGAGAGAAAGGAGGTTGAAGCTGAAGCTTTTCAAACACCCGTCGACCGATGTAATTCTTCAGTTGTGTTACAAGTCGGACGCTGGCAACAATTACACGTGCAAAGAGGCACGAGCAGGACGAGATAACGCTTTATTGGTATGCCTGATCAGCGGCGTTATGCTTCAATGTAACTTTCAGATTAAGTTCCAATTGGGATGATAAGAAATGCAACGGATGAGAATGTGTCCTAAATTCATCTCTCCGTGGGGATTAGAAGCTGTTTCTGCCACAGAAAGAAAAAAAAAAGGTTCCTCATGGAAGCAAAAAAAAAAAAAAAAAAAAAAAATCCACAGAGGAAAATAATTTTTCTGCAAGCACGATATTCACCCCGAGAGAAGCTTCATTTTTGAAACCCCTGAAGGATCTAATACTGAATCTGCAGGAGCCAGAATCAGTCTGTGTGAGCAGGTATGTCAGTGGAGTTTAGTCGCTGCATTAGGTCAGGATTATTGACCATCGTGATTTACTTCAACCCGTTTAGTTTCTGGCAACGCTGAAATCCTCTTCATTTGCAGAATTTCACAGAGAGATAGTTAATGCTGAGAGGCATCCGGCCTCTCGCTCTGCTGCTGCTTCACTGCTCCTATTCGGCTAAGAAGCTGAGTGGAAGTTTAATTATTGTTCAGGCAATATTCCCAATCTCAGAAAAATACCAAAACAGCTAAGACTGGCCATGGATGATGTGTTACCGCTGCCAGTTCTCTGCATTATCATTATCAGTGCTTCTTGAGCTTTTTACACCATGTACCACCTCAGAAAATGTTCGGCTACTCGACCTTATTCAGCTACGGAACAGTTTATTCTTCATAAGAAGTTTAGTTATTATTGACTGTTGTTGAATCCGGTTCAAGACCTTGTTAATTTGGTGTAAAGGGGTACAACTGATCCACACATCTCTTCCTAATATTTCCTGTTTGGAGCCACGGTTGCAGAGCTGTCGAACCGTTCATTGTACCTATACTTACTGTCTTGACGTCACAATTTTTACAGAAGCCCTAAGCATGCAGGCATTCATAAATTTTACTTCTACTAATTTTACTAATAACAAATTAATGTAATTTGTTTTCTTGAGATATCAAGATAACCTTTAATTTCCCGAGATAACAACATAATAATCCAAGATCTCGAGATAATGAATCAAATATGATAGGCCTGAGAGTTGGATTTGAAGCACTGATATGCTCCTGCTCCTCTGACATACATTAATACACCGAATGATGTTTCATACAATGATATAATATAATATACTAAACTTTTGATTCCTCGAGATCTCTAGCAATTGTGATGTTATCTCAGTGTTATCCCTCAAGTCTGTTCAAACTCTCTCATCTTACTGTCCGACCACGGTAGTGGAAGTCTTGTTATCCCAAGAAAATTATAACGTTATCTCAAGAAAGCAAATGAAATAAACTGAAGAAAACAGAGGACTTAAAATGTTTGAATGCATGACCGCTTGGGGCTTCCGTACATTTGACCTTGTAACTAATGATTGGTGTATGCACGCTATGCGCTATGCTGCATCAGGTTGATATTGAAACAAAATATTGCAGGAAATTAAAAACTTATTTAAAACACATTCTGGTGTAATATTTTCATAGTATTTGATAGTATTTGTTATTATTATTATTATTTTTAAAATATATTTATTATATCTTTATAATTATTTCCAAAATTCCTTCAAGTACCACTACCAGGAGGTCGTGTACCACCAGTGGTACTTGTACCACAGTTTGAGAAACATTGCATGTAAAATGTAAACAGCACACAGTATATGAAAAACACTCAAACTCTAATATGTGTCCAGATTATGTGGTATTCTCATGTGTTTATTCTGGAAATATAATGTCCTCAGTTATGAATGCAATAGCTTGTAGTTGATGATACCGCTCCTTGGATAGCTTCCTCAACCGAAGATGTTATTTTCTCCATTATGAGCCAATTTCCTGTATATGAGCAAGCCTATTTGTGCTGTCGCTTTAGGAGCGGTGACTAATGCTAATAAACTCCCTTCTGCAAACTACACCTCAGCTCGTGCATCAACATTATCTGCTGTATGCTGATAATTGCCTTTACAGTGTGTCCCAAGTCCCCGCGATGAATCATCGCGTTCACAGGCGCGTCTCAGTTTCGTGTTTACCTCGGAGATTGCATCAAAACACAGGAGCCCCTCCTCAAAGTTAGAACGCTGCTCCTCTCTGTGAAGAGGCTTCGGGGTGTCAGGTTTTGAGCCAATCACATTCACATTTTGTGCCACATTTGGCATCCAAACGTTACATTCAGGGAGGACTCACATGTCCAAAATACGGATCATGAACTCGGAAGATGAATCACAGAGAGAATCATGTGGAATTGTTTGTGCATTTCCATGTGCGCGCATGTTTGCAGATGTGTGATGTTCAGATAACGACGTTTGAATGGTAACAGTTTACAAGATACAGCTCTCAAGATGTCGCGCAGCACGGGCTGCACATAATAAATGTGGAAATAAAACCAACAGCATCTGTGATAGTCTTTGCAGACTTTATTTCAGGGTGTATCGGGACCCTGTATAATAAAGGCAAGTTTAATAGGCTGCTCTGTCAGAGCGCAGCTGAGGGATGAAAAGGGTTCCTGACACCAGCTAAGCCCCTGAGAACTCCCAGCAGCAAAGGATCGTGGGCTGGGGAGCAGGAGCCTGTGCATAGTCCTGATGATTATCCTGTTCCCGGCGAGCTGCATGGCATGAGGGGCATGGAGTTTCTACCTCTCAATTAACATCATCACAGCCACACACAAGGGGGTTTACCAGTGCACAGCACTGGTGTGTGTGTGCGTGTGTGTGTAGCAGATAACAATGGCCACGGGTTGTCAAACAGATTTTCCCCCCAATAAAACCATCACGCTGTGCCTGTGGCCACCTCGTCGCCTAAGCCAATTAAAAATCAATTAATCAGCTCAAAGTCTGTGCTCCTGCTAATGGACTATGTGTGCTTGGATTGATAAGACTCATCGTCGGTGTTGTGCTCATATACCTCCATCACCATTATGTTTTAACAAAAGCTGTATTTTCTTTTTTAATCTGGCAGATCTGGAGCAGACAGAAAGCAATTTGTTCAGGGTTACAAGTTAATTAGCTCACACCTCATGCTTTGTTCCCAGATGAAACATTTTGGCAATTTCAAATGTGTATTTTTTTGCTTTATGTTTGTAGGAGATTATGAGACCCTTCTTCCAAAAAAACACAATTGTAAACGACAATTTGCGATTTTATGGGGATTATGTGCTGGACTGTTTGTTGACCAGTATCTTCCAAGAGTCTCCGCTGGTTGTCTGGCAGCATTTTTACAATTCGATACAGGATGTAATATGTTCGTTTGTGAGCTTTAGAGGTGCCGGTACCTGGATTTTGTTCTTAGAGCAAAGCCAACGAGCCGTTTTCTCCGTTTATAGTCTTTATGCTAAGTTAAGATAACCAGCAGCTGGTGCTAACTTTATATTTAGCCACAAACATGAAGGTGCTATCAGTGTTTTCATCTAACTCTCAAAAAAGCAAGTAAGCCTTTTTTTTTCCAAAAGGTGAACTCTTTCTTTAAAGCAGCTGTAATTGATATATATATATACAAAGTGAAACTGCAGCTCCTGTCAGCTTTAAAGAGCTTTTTACACAGTTAGTTTCAGCTCATTGTTTAGCTGTCTGGTCTGCGACTTTCCTTTTTTGGATCACTCTCATAGTGTCATTTTCAGCCACAGAAAACATCTGTTTTTTCTGGGAAAAATCATTAAGACATATTTACTATTCGTTGGTGCTGCTTAGCATCAACCAGAAGATAAACATAGTTAGCAACTAGCGAACACAGTGCAGCATTTAGCAGCCTGATATGTCCCGCATGAGTTGGTGGAGACCATAAAATATGGATGTTGATGTCACCCATAGATTTTTGAAGAGCCATTGCCACCATCTTGGCGTCCTGCCTCTGTCACCACCCGGCTATTCTAAAAATTGGCAAAGAACATGGGTGCTCAAACAAGCTGCCTGTAACGACACCCACCTGCCAATCACACTTTTAATTTTTCATAACTGTAAGCCTTAATACAATTTTAACAGGTGAGTTCTATAAAAATTCACTCTCAGTACAGTTGTCATGAACAGGGAAATTAGCTATAGAGACCAAAACTGTTTTTTGTACCAGGCTGTAAACATGTTTATTTCTGCTGTGAAGTTGCACATTTTAACATGGGGACTTATGGAGACTGGCTCATTTTGTAGCCAGCCTCCAGTGGCCGTTTGAGGAACTGCAGTTTTTGGCACTACTACATTGGTTTCACTTCACAGCCAGTTCAACATATAAACTTGCATTGTTACTGCTGCATCCAAGTTGCCAAAAAGAAGGTAGATTTATGTGGTATTCTTCTGTTTACTGTGTCAATTTCACCATTACTGTGTGTGTGTTAGCGTGTTTCATCTTCCACAGTGGGGATGACTCCTTATACATGCGTTCTCCTGCCTCTAGTCCAGTCCATCATCCTCTGTCCGTCGGAGCTTTCTCCTCCTTATCATGTCATATAGAATTATCTTCCTTGATATAATCCATCCTCTTTCTCTGGCTGCCTATCTTTGCCCCATCTCTGTCCATTAACTTCCTCTATTTATTCCTGCAGCACTATGTTCGTCTCCCTAGCCTCCAGCCTAAACCTCCCTTCCTGAGGTCAGACCTGTGATGGACATGCTGGCCGATACTGACAGTGATCCACAGCGCTTGGAGGCAGCCAACGGTGGCCTCTAGCCCGGATCGCCTCGCATCAGTTCCTGTGACAGTGCACAGGATCTTATCAGTGTGGGAGAGAAGAAAAGCGAAGACTCATTTTTGAACTGTCCCTCAGTAGATGACGTGGACTTTTGCGGCTTGACAACACTGTCACCTGTAGAAAGGTAAATCAGCCTCTATCACCACGCCGTTGTCACCTCGGAGACACCGTCACCCACGCACACGGGTTGATCAGATGTGTCGCTGCCACTCAGTCACACACACACACATACGTACACAGAGGCGGGAAAACAAACACACACCACGGCAAACGAACACCTGGCAGGTGTGAGTGACAGCGGCAGACACTGAACGAACGCAGCAGACACAACTGAGTGACAGAGACGTCGCCTTGCACAACGGCGCAATTAAAAGCTACAATAATTGGCTACAAGAAGTGAGTGAGACTATTATGCTGTCAGGGACATTGAAGGATTTAAGAGGGCGGCTTTGTAAAGGCTGCTACTTGACAACGTAAAATCAAATTTTTCACCTCTGCGGCGGTTACTAGAACTGCCTCTCCCCTCCTCTTTATGCATATTGGAAAATGGATTCATTGTGCTGTGCACTCTGGCACCCTCCGTTTTCATTATCATCTTTAACAACTGTCTGTGGCATGTTTACAAGGCCGCTCATTTGAAATCATGGCATCAGTTTTTACCTTCCCCTCTCTCTCTTACTCTCTCTCTCTCTCTCCGCCTCACAGCAGAGGACCTCTACCCCCTAGTGTCCAGGATGAGTAACGCAACTTTGATCTTACTGTAACAGTTGTGTTGCCTCAATGGCGGGAAAAAAAAGGCTTGGTTGCGCACCGCCGAATGCTTTGACTCACATTCATACGAATGATACGGTTTTCCGGAGTTCCCTTTTCAGCTTTTATCAAACACGTGCTGAGTAATGGTAATCCGAAATAGCAAAACAACCTCCTCCTAAAATAAAAAAAAAAGCACCTTAATTGCAAAGAGTATGTGAAAATGGGTTTGAGGGCTTAAGTCACTGGTGTGTAGTGAATCCATGCATGTGCTGGGAAGATTACTTATTGTGCAGCCCCGATCATACATATGCAAATGTTCTCTCATGATCCCACAGCATTGAAAGAATTACAGCGAGCATCCGTCACACTGAAAGACTCTATACTGGCCCATATAATCACTCCGTTGAATTGAGGGCAAGTGGGAAAGAAAGGAAGTGTTTTTCTTTCTCTCCCCATCGCCATTCAGAGAGCAGAGGGAGAGAGAAAGCGCCCATGTACTGCTGCACACATGCTCTTGAATCCTTTTCAAAGACCTTTTCTTAACAAACACGCCCCCCCCCCCCTTCCTCTCTCTCTCTCTCTCTGCGCGGTGATCGGGTACAGCTTTTTCTGTAAATATTTGATAGCATGGCCTTGTGTCTTTGAGACATGGAGAACGTCCGCGAGGAGTTGTTTTTAGGTCAGCTCCAAGACCGCTCTTCTTCTCCTTCTTCTTCTTCTACTTCTACTTCTTCTTCTTCTTCTTCTTCTTCTTCTTCTCCTCCTTGCTCGCTCCCGGAGTAAACTGCGAAGGACAGGATGTGATAGGCGGAGGAGATTTGTTTGAAATTTGCCCCAGTTCAGAGAAAAAAGGCACACACAAAGGCATGAATGTGTGTGTGTGTGTGTGTGTGTACGTGTAAGTGTGTCAAGAGATAGCGGAGGAGGACCCCTGCCTCTTGCTTTTCCTCCCACAGGGTACACAACCGATACGGGGCTTTCATCCGTGTTAAACAATGTGCCACCTTCTGTGAGGGAGCAGACGAGTGGAGATAACCTGGAGATGACTCCAGAAATGGTGTTTGTTGGTTTGGCTTTGGGAGTAAACATATATATAAAAATGCTGAAAGTGTGGCAGCCTGTATTGAACCACTGTTCGGTTAGCTTGTAGAGAGTTTTAACTGCATCTGAGGTTACTCCACATGAGTATTACTTCCACATACCGATTAGTACACCCTTATGAATAAAGCTTTAAAGATTAGTTCTTCTTGCTGATGCCACAGGGGAACTTTTTCCGTCCTGCGAGGAACATTTGAGCTATTGGTTCTTCAATCTTTCAAAATCACCTTCACACTCAAGGTGCAACATATAATAAATTGAATTCAAATTTCCACCCAGTTCCCTTCTTGAATCTGTTTTGAAGCCGACTTTAAAGAGATACAAAATGTAAGGTTTACTCAACCTTCACAATCTAAAACCTCTGACAAATTTAAAAAGACAACAGGAAGAGGAATTAAATGTAGAATTTTGTGAGGACACATCTGTATTAGATTAGAGACTCATCCTCGGTTTCCTTTAAAACATAAAGTCATATTATTTAAGATTGTACATACTGCGCTGATCTAATGTGAGATTAGCTAAATTCACACTAAATATTGACCCCAACTGTGATCAGCGACTGTATCACATATGTTTTGGCTCTGCCCTAAATTCACAGATTTTTTTTTTTTTTTTTGGCCATCTAGATTCAAGTTTTTTCTGACATATTAAAAATATCCATAGAACCTCTTGCCAATATTTGGCACAGTACTTCTAGATCTCTCTCTTAGCTAGTGCGGCAAAATATGAATATATATAAATCACCCTTTACCCTTTACAATCAGAAATGGGAACACAACAATAATTTCTACACACAGCCACAAGTAAGTCAGTAGATTTGTCATATAGCAGCTGTTAGTTAAAGCCAAAGTTGTTCAAAGGTTCAAACTGTCCCTTTATTTGTTTTTATCAAAACCAGGTCACGACTCAAAGAACCAGTAATCATGAAAAAAAAAAGAACCTTTAATGGGAAGAAAAAAATAATTAAACATAAAAAGGTTCTTTGAAGCACCAAAAGTGCTGCAAATGTGGAAGAAATCTTCAGTTCCCCTAAGAACCTTAAACAGCCAAAGATAGGTAGGAAGGTTTTTAAGGATAGAGATGTTCTTCAGAGAATTCAAAGTGCTCAAGAGAACTTATCAAGTTTTTTTCTGAGACAGTCTATGCAGCACCATTTTAAACATATAGTAATATAATTTAAATAATATAGAAAATAAGTGAAATTCATCCATGCTGAGTTTTCTGGAAACAGTCGTCGCCACTTGTTGACAACATTTTCGTCCAGCGATATTATCAGACTTGTTCTGCGCGTTGACGGCTTACTTTTGGCGTCGCTAAGTAGTCACACCTCCCACAGACTTCAAAGTAATGGCTAGAGTGTGTAAGTGTGTGTGTGTGTGTGTGTGTGTGTGTGTGTGTGTGTGTGTGATTGGGAAACCAGTTGGCGCCATCAGTGAGAGGTCACTGGGGACCCGGTTAATGGGAAATCGTTATGTAAATCAAATCTAATTAAAATTAGAGCCGTGCTAGTCAAGTCTAAGGTATGGATGGGGAGACGGGACGTTGAATTAGGTTATGCAAATGGCGCACAGTAATAATATGATTTGCCATCGTGCAGCGTTTCTCTTCACACTCAGATCTGGTTGTATCTCTGAATAAATCCAAACAAATAACCAAGCAGTGTCATTGTGCTCGGATATTTATTACACGGAGGCCGGTCTCCGCTCGGAGTTTAGAGTTTCCAAAGTGAACTTAGAGCTTCAGCCGTGATGTCGAGAATCTCCTGATAACGTGCGACACAAGAGCGAGGCCTTAGTCCTTTTCCGTCGAACCCGACGACGCAACAAATCTCCCCTCAAACTTACCTCATAGTCGGGATTATGCTAATGGATCGTACGCACGAGAGCCGAGCTGCAGGTCTTTAGTTTTAACGCCGTGATTGCTGAGTCTCCGTCATCTGATTAGGAGGCTTAACTCCATCACTCTGATACATGGCAGCGCTGAGCCTGTGTGGGTGTAAGGTACAGCATGTGTGGAGATGACAGACAGGGGGAATTTTTCAATTTAATCTATTTCAATGTCATGCATTTGTGCTTCTCCAGCCCACATGGGATTATTGGATATATGCATATATTATCCTGCAGGTTGTAATGTAACTATAAGTGTATGTCTAATTTTAATAGTTCCTTATTTCTAATTAAAACATTTGGTGTTTCACCTTTATTGGACTGAGAGTACGACCGTGGGGAGGAGGGTGCTATGATGCCATGGTTAGCAAGGATTTATTCAGAAAACACAAGGACAAGCGAAGTACAAGATGGTCAAATTTTTGCACGGCAAGAAAAGAAAAACACGGAGCAGACCTGCCACTCAAACATGAAGGAACCATGCTTACTTTTGAATTCAGTGTCAGTGCAGCAGAAAAGCTGGTTTTTGTTTGTGTCGAAAACCTCTGGCAAAGTTTCATCTCCATCTTCCTTGATGTGAAGAAAGTCACATTGGTATCTGATTGCTCGCGCAGATTTGATGTCTGTACATCAAAATCCAATAAAGTGGCTTTCACGGGCATCTGAATGTTTAGACCAAACACCTTCAGCATGTGATCTGAAATGATGGTTCCAGGCTTTTTGTACGCCGTTATAGTGAGGATCTGTAGATCACATGCGAGCCAAAGACTCTTGGTCACCAGTGCGAACCTGAAAATCCTCTTCGGGATCAGCCAATAAATTTATATGAGCATTTTTTAGGTTACCAGCAAGAACAAAATATTAAAGTCTCCTGTGGCTGGGAACCATCATGTCCCAGGACTTCAAGTGGGGGCTTCAGCATCAAGACGTACCTCCTGCAGCAGCTGAAGAAGTTCAACCCGTCAAAGGAAATGATTCTACACCACCATCCTCACCTCCTCCATCACCATCTGGTAAGCTGCTGCCACCACCGAGGACATTCAGTCATACGGTCTGCTGAGAAAGTGATCGGCTGCACGCTCACGGTCCTGAACTCCTCCGGGATCCTGAGTGTGCAGGAAAGATTGTGGCTGATCCCTCCAACCTCAGACACAATCAATGGACTGTGGTCCATCACCACAGGGCCAGAATCACAACACACAAAAACACCACTGGCCTCATCAACAACACTGACACTCTACCCCAAACCCTACATGTTACATTAACATAGGATCTACAGTACTGACTCTATGTATGCACGCCTTTTACCTTTTATTTAACAACCTTTGGACTACTACATTTTGATAACTGTCTTGCACATTTAAAATATTCTGCATACCTTTGCACATTTCTGCACAAACTGCACCGCTCTTTTCATGTTGTACATATATATATATATATATATATATATATATATATATATATATATATATATCTTTTAAGACTTGTATTTTATCTTCTTTATATTTTTTACTTAATGTTTGTAGCGTTCCTTGTATGTGAAAACCTGCTTGGCCATAAACCTGATTTTGATTTAACAGAGTTGTTTGGGTGCAGTGTGTGTCTGTTGGTGTGATGTGAGTTTTGTGTGTGTGTGTTTCTTCGGTGTGTGATTGCGTGTTTGTGGACTGTGTACAGTGGCCCTTTCAGCTCATGCAGAACAGCGCTGTGGGACAGTATCAGGTTACCTTGCATCACAGCGCACAGACAGCTGTGGAACAGTTATTTTTGATCGCGGAACAAAGCGTCGTGTAGATTCCCACCTCAGCGAATGCTTTGTGCGAGGGCGCACAATGCGCATGTGAGAATCTGTACACGTGCACATAGGCGTAGAATGTCTTCCTCAAGCTTGTTTGTAATTGTGTTTCGTGTTTGCAGGGGCACGCCGTGTCCCCACCCCCTCTCCCATGTGCTCGGACAGCAAGGACAGCCTGACTCAGACAGACGGGCCAAAAGCTCTGGAAGCATCTTTTACCTCCACCCAAGGCTGCACACACACTTTCAGCAGCTGCCTGTAACCCACAGTGAACTAATACCCACCTGTGATTAACCTCGCATTACCGAACCCAACGTGTTATCGTCTGGAATTCAGAGCCTTTAGGCTGCACTGACTCACAGTGTAGCCTCATAAAATGCACCATTAAACAATTATGAGGCTTTACGACTGCACCACCTGACCATAAGCACATCCACAGCCAGTGTTGTCTTTGGATGTGGGAAGAAGAAGAAGAAGAAGAAGAGGGGGGTAGATTTCATTGGGGATGTGGCATGGCCTTATTACCCTGCCAAAATTATTGACCCCTGGTTCCCAGAAATGTTTTTATGAGACGCTGAAGGAGCTGGATATTGTCCAAATAAGAACAGCGTGCATAGTTAGTAGTACATGTAATAATGACTCATACACAAAGAAACGTGCTTTAAAAATCTGTGCGGCATTGAAAGATCTTCAATAAAGAACAGGGTGCTATAGTAGCCTGACCTACATTAAGGGCGAGCGGTTGTTAAGGTAACATATGAGTGGAATTTACATTATTGCACATGTTTCTGTGCTGCTTTATAAATAGCATATTTTTCTTTCTCTGGCAACGATTCACTGCTGATGCATGCGGTTGATACATCTGACAACCGCATGCAAATTTAAATTACCCTTTACAAAAATACCTCAGATTACAAAAATGTTCTGTGTGCAACATTGTCTTAATAATATATTTTATTGCATGAAAACAGGTGGTTAAATCTTTAAGCATATCTCAGCTAATTCCTTGCCACGTGGCAAAGACACATATCATCGGCTGACCTGAGGCGGGGTGATCGAAGTCTGGGTGCTCAAACAAGCCCTCTGTAACAGCATCCACCTGTCAATCAAAGCGGCCACATTGTTAATTATGAATCACTTTAAGCCTTAAAGACCCAGTGTGTAAGATTAAGCAGTGGTTCTTTGAAGAAATGGAATACATTATTCATTTGTATGTTTTCATTAGTGTATAATCACCTGTGTAAAAGAATTGTTGTGTTTTTGTTGTCCTAAAATGAGCCCTTTATGTACAGTGAGAGTGGGTCCACTTTCATGGAGTCAGCCATGTTGAACCACCATTTTTGTACAGTAGCCCAGAACAGACAAACTAAACACTGATCTACATATGGCCTTTTGCTTTTTATGTGAAATTCACAGCTAGCTTTTTATACATGCTTGGAGGGGAGGGCAAGACGAGGGAGAGAAAATCCTACACACTGGACCTTTAATATAATTCGAACAGGTGAGTTAAAAAAAAAAAAAATCAGACTCACTACAGTTGTCATGAATGGGGAAATTAGCTATAGAGACTCGTTCTTTAGCCAGCCAATTATTCTCTGAGAGTTTTGTTTTCATGTTTTGAGTGTTTTTTTATAATCAAAGATGAATATAATTTGTTTTTTATTGTGCCGAGTTAATTGTCTAGTGGGTATCACTCTCAAACGAGAACGTACGAGTGATGATGAATACAAATAGGTCAAGTCGTCTTTGTACTTGCCTGATTGCTTTTGTGTGTGTGTGTGTTCGTGTGTGGCTTGCGTTAGCGGCACCTCTCTTAGTCTTCCTGGAGGTCACAGCTCATATCCTCCCTCATATTTTAAGCGAGAGATTCTCCCAATAAAGCTGCATTTTATTGGTGTCAGATCGTTTGCCTGTAAAATGGTGCATTGACTTCATTCCCCTCCTGTCCTTCTGATTCTTATTCATTTTCAACCTGAGATGCTCCTCCGTATATATGTGTGTGTGTGTGTGTGAGAGAGTGTGTGTGTTTGTGTGAAAAAGAGAAAAATGAGCTCCTGTCAAGAGACTCTGTGTAATGTATTGTAACCTTCTAACAAGATGGCCACATCCTGGTCCATGACATTGTGACATACAGTACACAGCTTATGTGTATGTGTGTGTGTGTGTGTGTGGTTGTGACTATGTGTTTCAGCTCAGGGGAGCTAATAAGGCCACTAGAAGCAGCAGAACGATGTGTCACAACGAAGGTCACAAGTTCAGTCCCTGCATGTAATGTCACACTGGTGACATTAAGGCAGACGGCCTCTTTACTCAGCTGCCTCGTGCCGGTCTTTTGGTATAGCAGACACCGTAGCTGAGACGCTATTATGTTCCCTAAGCCTCAATTACAGCATGAAATCTTATCTCGTACAAGTTAATGTTCTCCTTCAAAACATCTGAAGGGCAATCGGCCACACAAGTAGGAAAGACGGAGAGGAAATCAAAGGATCTGTTTTTTAAAAACTTTTTCCCCTGCCCACTTTCTTTTTTGGGGGGGTTGTATCGCACACATGATTTCATCCAAGCACCCTATTAACCCGCAGGATGAACTTTCGTCCCCCCTCTCAGGTACCATCATCTCTGCGTGTGATGAGTAGGATGGGATCAGCTGTTTTTTGTTTTTTTTTATCTCTGAGTCGAGACCACGAGGACCTTGTCAATCTGGTCCCCGGAGAGGTGGCTGTAATAGCATTTTCTGTAGAAATCATAGGACAAGATACAGCCAGGGCCGGGGTCAGCATGTAGGAGAGGAGGACCAGTATAGCCATGGGACTCTAACACAATTACATCCAGATAATCAGTGCTGCCTCAGCCTGCGCCTCCTTCAATCAATGTGATGTATGTTAAATCAGAGCTGCTTGTAACCATTTATGGGTCCAACATGGCTGCATGTGTAAAAATCGATGCTGCTATATAGGTACAAATGAAACATTATCACAAACACAATGTAGATGCTAATATGTTCCCACAATTTTTACCATTAATCACAATGCAGATCTTACATCACACTATGTAAATGCACATAATTAAGTCTAAGATCTTATAATACCTGCCATACAGTATGACACAGCTGTGAATGTAGGCCAGCCAATAGTTTGTTGGTTGTTAGCGACCTGTCTGAGGGGTGATTGTCTCGCTGTCACACTGTCGTGCATCTCAATCAGTCATCCCTTAATAATGTGCTTGTTATTGATCGTAGTTGGGGAAATGATTCGCTTGCTCTCGATGTGTTTGTTTGCTATCCTCCTCCCTGACACGGGGCATGTAAGAACAATTATTGGACTTAATTTGTTATTTTTGCTCCCGTCAATGCTTCTTTTGTCAGCCCGGGTCGACCAGGCTATTTAATCCCCAAGCACCTTGAATTAAGAGAGTTGTATTTAATGATTTTGTGTGTATGTCCATGTATGTTTTTCTTTTTTTTTTTTTTTGTTTGTCCTCAGTTTTTAATTGGTGTTTTTACAGTCGATTCCTAATAATGACCTTAAGTTATTTTTGAGTTTTTAAAGTATATGATGAAACTTCGGTCCTCAAGTGGGGAAAGCAAAAGTGAATTCAGTAGGAAATAAAGTAAAAGTGAAGTATGTGCACACAAATTAGTAAGAGTCTGTAACCATGCTAGCTTTGTAAGGCTGTACTAAGCCATAGCGTTTCTTTGAGCTAAATGCTAATATGCTATTCGGGTTAGTTTTTCTTCATATACGCAGTTTCTACGTCTGTGTCTGGCTTCAGCAAACTAAGAACAAACTAAGAGACATAAGAACAAGGTTTCCTTTGGTTCGTGTCCAGTGGTTTCAGACAGAGAGAGCAGTGGTTAACCGACATAGACAGTGTATGAGAATGAGGGAGCGCCAGTACAGACAAAGCTGGTGAATCAGCAAAATAAAAAGTTATTTTCTGATTATTTCTGCCACCAACACACCGCCGCACAACCCTGCAGCGATTCCACACAAAGCTTGATTTGGTCTGAACAGAACTAAATGTTGGCCACTTTAGTTTAGCATGTTAGCATGTTGCTAATTAGCACTAAAGCTAAGGATTAGAGTGTCAGTTCGTTTTGTAGCTGTTATTTACAAAGTACTAGGCCAATTAAAGTTTTGAGGTGATGATCGTGCCAATTTAAAGAACTTAAGTGATCACCAAAGTTCACACAATTCATCCTGAAGGGAGCATGAATGCCGGAACCAAGTTTGATGACCATCCATCCGATAGCTGTGTCAGTTGGGACGAAGCAGCGATCTCTATCTAGTCTGTGAAGTGAAGCCTATGCGGAAGTTTTGCAATTGCAGCTTCTCAAACGTCCACTTGAGGCTGGCTACTCCCCATTCATGACACCTGCTCAAATTATATTAAGACTTAAAGTTATACATACTTAACATTCTTTATACCGTCAGTGGTTGGGACCAAACATTCCCATCCTTAGAGCCGTGCTGCTAACATACAGTAGCTGAACTATTGTTGTTTTATTATTGAATTTGTCCTGAGTTACATGTTCTGAGTTCTGTCAAAGTGAAGTAACAAAAACCACAACTAACTAAGCTATTGTTTTATTTCACTTGACCCTTTTGAACCATTTGTTTGGCGTACAGGAGCATTCAGTGTAAAAGAGCTGACGTGAAAAATCAGTAAGATTGGAAGTGTGTGTGTGTATGCGTGTGTGTGGTTGTGTGTGTGTCTGCACTTGCAGGTCTGGCAATAGGCTCTGACACACTGCCTGCTGTTTAGAGGTTTAGGGGATAAAAAGGTCCTTATAGCAACTTAAGTCCGGGGGGATTTTTGCCAGCAATTATTTGCAATGTTGTGACAGTTTTGTGCTGCGAGAATAAATAAATAAATAAAAAGTTTACTGCTCCATTTCAGATCTGTTCATATCCAAATAACCTATCTGTACTGGGTTACATCCCTACAGGCTTTCACTGAAGGGTAATCTACTCTGCAGCCTCTGGTGTCATCAGTCTAATGGATGCTTGTGTGTTGGAATCAAAGTGCCAAACACTGTGCGCTGAATAGCGTTCACTGTCTCAGCTACGCACTACAAACCTAATACATGGTTAATCGACGTGGCAAGCTGCTAAAAAGGGCCGAGGCCTCGCTGGAAGTCGAGATTGGAGAGGCAATGATAAAGCAAGAGAGTGTTCTCATACTTCCTGCTAAGGGACTGCAGGTAACACAACAGCTGGGCTATAAGTACAGAGATTTTTGTTTACATTTTCCTGCATTTGATAAAAGTGCGTGGCTTTAGAACACAGCTCATGTAGGGGAAAGGAAGTAAAATAAACCAAGTTGTACTTAAAGTTATTTATTATCAGAAATTTGGATTAATTATTACACGACAAAAAGAGGTGAGGCAAACTACAAGGGAAACAAAGGCCAAGCAGATGCTGTACTACCTAAACCTAAACTACCTAAACTAGATCAAAAAGGAAAGAAAAACCTCACTATCTTTTATCTAATAACCAAAAACCAGAGAAAAACAGCAGCCCTAAACCCAAAACCTTGTTCTTCTAAACAAAATATCTCTTTGTGTGTGCAAATCAGCGAATCAACTAGACCTGGCACAGTTCCCAGGTAGAAAACAAAATACCTCAGCCAGAGTTAGAGTAATAACCAAGTCACGCCATGACTGTGTTCAGCTTAAGTGAAATGTTCTTAAGATTGGGTCCTGTGGATTGGAGTGTTGGTATCGTCCACGTCTCCAGGAGGGGATGATGCAGGTGGCCCCGCCTCATCAGCTGAAACCAATCAGGAGCACCGCAGGAGGACCACACACCGAACTCTGCATACACAATAAACACTAAGTGCGAAGGAGGAGCGTCAACAGCAGCTGTTACAACACAAATAAAAACTGCACACATAACTGCAAGAAACTAGACTTTTTTAAAGGTTCTTTTCATTAGTCTGGTATTTTTATTCAAACAGTACCAGTAAATGTGTTTGGCAAAAGATTTCCAACTTGTTAGCCACATCTCATGGCCTTCCACAGTGGACAGAGACTTTGCTCAGTTGTCATGGGTATGGTTATTATCATTATGTAAGTTGATCTATGAACACCGAGAAGAGACGTGGCTCAAATACAAGTATACTGTATGTTTCAAACGCAGTATTGCTTGTCTGATTTGTTCGTTAGCCATGTAATATCATTTGCACATTTCAGGAATTTCTTGGAAACCAAAACAGAGCTAAAAGGAGCTAAAATATTAGACTCAGAATGAATGCTAATGTTGCTCTGCCAATTTTTGGATATGATGAACATGTTAACTACCATGTGCTTATATACACATCCAACAAATGTTGAGGTTATTTTTCAAGTTGCAGCAGCACCGGTGGTGCATACAGTATGTATGTCTGTGTCCTGCTCGTGCTGCAGACTCACAGAGAATTGGACTCAGATTCTCTTGGCAATCTATCTTCTGCCATTGTTGGCCTGTTGTGGTGTCTGTTCTGTTCACTGTAGAGTAGCGTATTTGTTTTTGTGATTTGTCATCACTGTCACTCAACTGTCAAATTATTTTTTCACACTACCAAGAGCCGGTGACACACTGAATAGCCACATCGCAGGTCTCTGGATGTACTGTGTGCCTCAATTCTCGTGTACTGGCGCTGAAAACTGTTTAAAATACGCTCATATGTGAATAAATTCTGTCTATAATATCAAACAGACGCTTTTTGCTGCAACTGCTCCCACGTGTTTCTCAGATAAACAGCATCTCGGGCTCTCTCTTTCTAAAAAAAAAAAAAATCCACTTTAAAAGACATCCTGTCACCTGTCTAGTTGACGGGTGAGTGAAATTTTAAAGGTGTTGCTTTTACATGCCTTTTGATGATGAATCATTCCTTTTCTTTCCATTTTTTTTCAACTTTTTTTTTTCCTTCAGCACTCCGTAGTGGTTTAAAAGAAGCCCGAGTCTGTTCTCTTCACAGGAACTCTGTAAGGATTTACACTGAAAGATTGACACAGCAGATGATGAGTGCTACGATACCGAGGTGAAGGTGGCCGAGAATGAGAACGAGCTACTTGTCTTTGTAATGGAAATGAACACAAGTTTAACTCAGTGTCAGAAATCTTTATGGAAGCTAACTGCACTTGTACTTTACCTGAGATAACCTCCAGCCCTTTGAAGATCAAATGCTACACTCTCATCTTAATCCTCCTTCTAAGATTATATCTATTTACATCTGTAACCACACCAAAGTGAAATTACAATCTTGTATGCGTTGCCTGAACTCCCAAGGAAATTGGATGGTATGAAAAATGATGTGTCATGTCAGATTGTATTCTGCAGACTTTGTGATCTGCTCTAATCCACAAAGGATACAGAATAAAAGGAATTCTGTATTCATGCCGTATTTGCCTGGATCATATCCAAATCAGACTTGAAGATTGCAGAGAGAAACACGAAAATAAACTTGACTCAGCTTTGTTTCTGTTGCCGACCCTCAGATCCAGTTCGTGACTTTAGTAGGTGTTTGAACAGAGGGGTTCACGAGAGGCCAAACCTGAAGCAAGTGAAGCAGTCTGGAGACCAAATGGAAACACCGTGAAGATGGAGGAAGTAAGGCCGGAGGCAGTGGCTTACTTCTACTTTTTTGTTTTCCTCACGGAAGTATATTTTTTAGATTTGAGAGAGTCTTCGTTGCTTGGTATTTTACAGATTATCTTGTGTTTTCTCTGTAGAAACAGGTCGCCTTCACAATCTGAAGGTGGTCACGATGTGCGAAACAGATGTCCTTGTGAACTCCTACCTCCTCACTGTCATAACAATGTCATCTAAAATGTGAACAATAGTGCACCTCGACATGAAATCAACATTTTTACATCTCATACAAGTATTTCTTGCCTCCACCTTACCTACCTACCACCTTTAAAGGACTAATGTGTAGGATTTAGTGGCATTTAGTGGTGAGATTGCAGATTTCAACCAACTGAAGCTCCTTGACTCAACCAAGCATGGCCAAATCACTACGGTGGACGTGAAACCTCCTATCTGCAGCCTGTTCTGAGCTACTGTAGAAACATAGGAGACTCAGGGTGCGGCTGAATGGTCTTTTTTGCTTAGGAAGGTCACTTCCATCAAATGACCGCGATAAAAGCTGTTTGAATTCTATAAATGTTGAGGAAAGGTGCTTCAGCGCTTCTTTTCATATCTTCTTTAGCATAGAATACAGTAGACCTCCCTTTACAAAAGGAAAGGAGATAACACACGACACAATCCCACAACTGCGGCAGCAGCTGATTGCCAAGTAGATGACTCGTTTGAGCATCCAGGCATCATTCAGCCCGCCTCAGGGGTACCAATGATGCACATCTTTGCTGATTTTTAGATTAACCCGGAGGCAGAAGAAGCAGACAGCTCTTCAGAAACCTGTGTGTGACGTCGCGAATACACGTCGATTCTTTATACTGTCAGTGCTTATAGTGACAGGTCTTTAAAAAACACCTATCAACTCAGTCTTTGCTGTTTTGTGTAATGACCCCTGACCTTGGAAATTGCATTTAAAAATATGTGCATTAGAAGAGCCTTCATGAGAGTCCAAGACTGTCCCAATGCTGCTGAATGACAATGTGAAGTAAGGCACTACAATAATTGAATATATGTGGGACAAGGTCGGAACAACGTCATACAATCAGAACATCTTCTTCCTCTCTCCTTGATAATATATACAATACCTACCTTGCCTACCTTACAACAAAAACATTACAGGCAGTAAAAGTGGTTTGTAACTGTAACATGTCATCAAGGTAAACAACTTTACCTTGCTGTGCTATGTAGTGAGAAAACATTTATTGTGGCTCCACTGCTCACGGCCAATCATGGCATTCACTTTGGGAAAAGCCCTTGAAGTCTCACATGGTATAACTCGAATCTTTTTGCATCTGAGTAGATGATTCAACTTTGATGACCACATGGTGTTAACCTTTGAGCTGTCAAATGGCTTGATAACATCCTGTTACCTACCCAAACCACAGAGGTGCAAAGTTTGGAAAAAAAGAAGAGAGAGAAGGTCCATGTTAAGGCCCAACATTATTATTATTGTAAACACTGTAATATTTAATGGCAAAACCTTTATTTTGTACAGTGTTCATATGGTATTTTTATGTCAATTATATGGCAAAACAGTGTTTCTTCTGATGAAACTAAACTTACTAAATATTGAATAAAACGTTGACTGTACAGATGAAATCAACACTAATGTCCTAACCCTAACCTGTAATATTGTTATAATGTTATACCGTATTTATTTATATTTTTACAGTGTAATAATTTCTGCAATAGAGGGTTAAAGAGCAGAAACCTACACACAGTATGAGGGCTGTTGACACACAGTCAAGGACCTCTTTAGGTGGAGGAATGTAATTGAGTCAGGTAGCAGCTCATGTGTGCTGCAGAGTAAGTACAGTGAGCGTCTCTGCTGTTATTTTCTCATATTGTTTGCTTCTGTCTGTTGTTTTACCTCCTATTGCTTATTATTATCACACATACTTGTCTTTTACATGGGATTACATCTACTGTACATTCTGAACTGCTGGTGGCAGTATAGGTCAGGATGCCGAGGCACCGTAACAAATTAGGGATCTGACTCATTCTTACAATCTTCACTTTATCATAATCTCCACCAGGGGCTGTCCAAGCATCACCCTCCATTCATCCGTTCATTCCTTACTGATGCATGAAAAAGGGGGCTGTGGGAATGACAGCACATTGGCAAGAAAATCACACTTTTAGTCTGCTGGGTAATTAAAGTGAACTGGCCCAAAGACGCTGTGCAGCATACACTATGGGTATAATAATTAATCCAAGTTTGGAAGGATCAGCACTCAGTCTTATTATTCAGAGCAGTGAGAGAGCAGCTAGAGTTTCAGAGTGGATTGCTGAAAAACACATGTTGTGATTGTAGGTGACAGAGCTACATGTCCATATGTACAGTACATATAAAATACACATATAAAAAAAAAAATACAGTTTCCTGATCTCTCCCAAACTCTTCCTCGTGTCATTTTGCTTTTTTTATGCTGAACAGATGGCCTTGTTGTGATTGGACACAGATGGGGTTTCCGTGGTAATATCAAACATCCCACACAATGTTAGATTTGCCCCAGCTTTGACTCCAAAGCAGAAATTATTTCAAAGCTTTATTGTCTGCTGCTGTCTTATGTGTGTGTCAGTGCAGCTTAGGCTGAAATAGGCAAGAAAAAAGCCATAAACTGCTAATATTACCGTACAGTCAAATGGCCTGACATGAAATGTCTTTGATAGGTTTTGAATTACCTCTCATGTATCACCCAAAGTCTTGGCGGTGAGATCCATCTAGATACAGATATTTATCTTTTTATGTTTGTTGATGTGGCGGCTCCGGGATTCAGAGGAGCCTCGCGGAGGTGTCATGGGAGTGATTCAGTTAAACATCTGTGATGGGAGGTGCCCACTTAATAACCTCAGTGACATGCACTCTCTCTTACTCACCCCTCTTTCTTAACTGTGTATAAAAGCCAGGTTCCTGCATAGCATACACACTTCTGCTTCTTCACATCCTGTTCTTTAATAAATAAGAAAACTCAGCTGCCTTCACTGTTTTTATGAGCAAGTCTTGTTTATTCAGTGCCAAACCTGAATATTCCTCAAATGATGATAAAAAAAAGGCACTTAAGTGATGACTAAAAGGTCCAGTGTGCAGGATTTAGTGGCATTCAGCGATGTAGGTGCTGATTGCAGCCCTCTCACTCACTCCTAGCATAAAGGAGAAACTACTGTGGCAACAAAATGTGCAAAAAAAAAGCAAAAGGCCCAGTCAGATATACTGTCTTAGCGCAAAACATGAAGCAACCCTGAGCATGAACATGAAAATGAGTGACACTTTAGTCATTGGGTGGGGTACCCAACAGATGGTTGGGGGTTTCCATGGTAATATCATTTTCTGTATTTCCTCAAACATTGTTTTTCTAAATTTACATAACTAACTGATGGTCGTGAGGAGCTCTCCTAGTGTGCTACCATCTTCCTTGGCGGTCCAACGTGACTCCAAAAAGCAAAAAGCCTTTTTTGGAGCCAGTGTTTAGTTTGTCCTTTCTTGGCTGCTGTAGAAACACGGTGGTTCAAAATGTCGGACTCCGTCAAACAGGACTTGCAACGATTCTTCCTTTCAGGTGGTCATACACTCATGACAACATTGTTATGCGTATTATATTCCACTTGTGTCATGTTCTGTAAAGCTTGCCCCCTTTTAAAATGATAAATAGCAACTGATAATGTGGCAAAGATAAATTTGTGGACATGAGGTCTATGCAAGTAGTGGATTTCTGATTATGACAGCACTTGGCAAAGGTTTGAGAGTTACCAGATGGACTGGAACAGGCAACAAGTGTTTCCATTGTGCTCTTGGTCTGTTTAAAAAGCTCTCGCACCTGCGTTTAGGTTCTGGGTGTTTAAAAAAGTCAGAGGCTTGATGTATCTTTAAAAAAAAAAGGTGTATTGTATCTTTTCTGGAGTAATGACGGATGAATGTAAAAACATGTCTCTTCATAAAGTTTAATGTGTGCAGCTTTATGCTTTACACCAACTCATGGGAATTCGGGCTCAGAGCTACTTTGATGTCATGAAATGCGAAATGAAAGAGTCTTTTTTTTTTTTACCTTTTAAGCTACATTCTTCACATAAAAGTACCAAGTCATATTTTTGACAATCTCTCACATTCTCCTGACCACATTCAACATTTTGTAAAAGTCAACAAACGAGGGATTCTGTGTTTGCTTTGGTTAGACTTATAGCTGGTGTGACGGAGTTCCCCAGGGACCCGTCCAGGGGCCCCTGAACATGTGAAAGAGTCAGAACTTGAGCCAGGTGGGTCACAGCAAGGCTTTTAATCCCTGCCTGAGCCTCTTGCACGCTACGTGTAATTGATCATTATAAATCATTTTATATAATGGAAATTAGCCGTGGAGAGAGGTCAGAGGGCTTAGTGCAGGGAAAGGATTCAAACATTAACAGCAGAGGCTCAAATTTCAGATGTAACAGTTACTCTTGCAGTGATCCACGTATGTAATCCACCTTGATCTAATGTTGTCATATATTAAAAGTATGAAGATTACACAATTATTCAAGCATTTTCGCTAAGCTAGCATCATAGCTGGATAACAAAGTCTGTCTTCTTTCTACAGGATGCCCTGATGTTTCCTTTAGCACCACCATGAGGTCACATTTGTTTCGGGTTTGTTGTTGTTGTTTTTGCCTGTTAATGCTGTCATTAACATTAGCATTTAGCATTGCTCAGAAAACTACCGTGTCCAAGTACGTCCTCACAGAGCTATTAGCATAGCTGAGGACTCCTTGTCTCATTGATATGTGTACATAAACTGGTTTTTATTTCATTTTTAAGTTAAATCCTGTTCCATATAAAGGCGTTATTATCACTTATGTACTGTAAGAATACCAATTCAAAAACTGAAGACAAACAATACTATCAATATCATCATAATGTCACCACTAAATCCTACACACTGTACCTTTAACTTTTAGTATCATCATGTTTTTATCATGCATGCCTTATTACACCCGCATGCTTGTAGTCTCCTACTTGTGTTTAGGTTTATTTATTTAATTTAATTTGATTTTCTTTCTTTTTTTAGTAATCAAACATACCTATAATGAATATTGACATTAAGGCAGTCTACACACACACACTACAGTGTAACACAGTTTCATATCTTTTACTTACTCACTCCAGGATCTCTGTTAAAGGTGGTCCCACAGATGGACACATAAATCTGTTATTCTCGTGATAACCTTATTGTTTGTCTATGAAATGTGGCAGACCAGTGGTCAGTATTAGGTCAAACACGAGCCACGCACGAGGGAAATAATCCAGATGTTTTTCCACTGCAGGTGTCCTATCCTTTGTTAGCATTTTTGTCTTTGACAGTACACAGTAGACCGATACAGGAAGGAACAGGAGACAGATCAGAATGATAAAAATGCTGGACTTTACCCAGGTCGCTGCAGGTATTTGGTATGCACATCGACCAGCTGAGACACCAAGGGATAGATAGCAATCATCCATCACACAAACATGCCAATACCTTATCCCTGAACACAGAGATCCTGATTATATATAAAAGTACAAGTTTTTTCTATTGTTGTCAACTTGAAAAAAAGAAACTTTTGTTTTTATTAAACTTTGCTTATGCTGTTGCAGAATGACATATGGTACTTTCATCATTAACTAACACTTTTCTACAACTGAACTTTGAAGGAAAATCCCATCCCCTCACCTCTAATGTCAGTTTCACATGAGATGGCAACACAGTCTTTCATCTGATTTAAAGCCATATGACGAAATGGGAAAATGTCAAAGGTTTGTTGAAAGCAATGTGGTGTTAAAACCTTTATAATTGGTTCTGAGGTGTTTCATCTGATGTAACAGTTTGAAGGTATATATGTCAGGAAGATTTGACAACTCACAGAGAGCAGAAGAGCCGAGAGCCATAATGTTCTCTTCTTGTTTTGTTGTCAGATAAATATAGACTAATGTAGTGATATGTCCATTCTGTTGTAATAAAGCTTTCGATATAAACAGTCATGTAAGGCCTCAGTCTTTACATGGATCTCTGAATGTCTTTCAGACATATCTACATAGCTACCTGTAGCTGTTCACATTACCCTCACAACCTTCAAAAACCTCCTGAAGACCCATCCTCCTCCCATCCACCCTCCTCTCCTACACTACCAACAACTGGACATGCTAAATCTATCCTCTCTAGTGCTGTCACAGTACTTGATGCGCTATGTCCCTGTCGCACTGTACCTCAATTGTTTCCCTTTTTGCAAGTTGCTTTGGATAAAAGCGCCAGCTAAATGACTAAATGTAATGTAAGGTGTAAAGGTGATGGCTCTGATGAGGTAAACACCTGAGCTCATGAAGTAAATATAGCAAGGGAGCATCAGCCCTGAGTATAATGGCATTACACCAACTATAAACATGCCCCAACCAGAGAATCATTTTTGGCAATCAAATTATACCGTGAAGTGATTTTGCAACAGAGTAATGCAACTTTGGGGCCAAGATGTTGTCCTCAAGCTTTCCTGAAAGAAACCTGCATGAAGGATGACAGGTTTATCTTAAAGGCCGTCATTTTTCAAAGGAATGAAGCTAAATGCATTTTCAGATTTGTTTAAGAGTGACGGCCCATCTAACGCCCCCCTCCCACTCCCTCTTTGTCTTCCCTTATGCACGTACAGCAGGCACATGCACGCCACACAACAGACCGCATTTATTTCCATTTTATCTTAAAGAAACAAATGCAAGAGAGCAGCAGCGCATATGATGCTCATTTCCGCACCAGTGGCCTAATGCTCTTAAGTTCATGCTTTGTTCTGAGCATCATTGTTTTAAAGGGGAGGACAAAGCGGGGCAGTGTCTCCACGCTGCTGTTTCGTAGTAGAAAGTAGAACACTGCGGCTATTGTGTTTCTCACCTCCTAACTTCCTGCATCCTTACTGAAATTGCTGACAGACAAAAGGTCACAAATAGCAGGGTTGCACTCGGAGGTGAGAGCCAAACATGACAACGCATGATTTTCAAAATCTTTATATGAAAGAAAGTAAAGTCAGGGCTGAGGAAAATGAAGGAAACAGAGGGGAATTTGTGGTTTTTAGCAACCGTTGCACAGTTTACAAACTTACAATGTTCAGTATTACTTGAGTGAATCTGTGAAGTGAAGCCAATGCAGAAGTGCCAAAAACTGCAGTTCCTCAAACGTCCACTTGAGGCTGGCTGCAGAACGAGTCAGTTTCCATAAGTCCCCATGTTAAAATGTCCAACTTCACAGCAGAAATAAACATGTTTACAGCCTGGTACAAAAATTAGATTTGGTCTCTATAGCTGATTTCACTGTTCATGATTCTGTAGCCAGCCTCAAGTGGCCGTTTGAGGAATTACAGTTTTTGGCACTTCCGCATTGGCTTCACTTCACAGACAAGGAGGTTGCTGTTTGATGGCAACTCATTCACATCAACCCTCTTCCAAGGGTGTAGAAGAAACTAAAAAATACATGGAAAATACAAAAGGCAGTACCTTGAGTCAGTATTTATAAACACATGGTGGTTCAACATGGCGGAGTCCACCAGAAATGTCGTGGATGAGAAGGAAAGCTTCTGTAAACATTAAAGAGTCGTTCTATGGTAACAAAAACATAATGATTCTTATTTTCAAGCTATACACTAATGAAAACATAGTTATGAATATGTAGATGGAGCCTTATAAATCTGACACACTGCTCCTTTAAACTTTAATATTTTCTTAATAACCTCTAGTGGTATCCATCCATGTAATTTTGAGGTTTTGTAGATTTGTTGCCTTTTAAACAGCAATGAAAATTCAACAAAATTACTATATCTGATATAGTGGAGATAATCCACAGTATTAACTGTAACACTTTTTGATGAGTACAGAAACAGCCTGTATTAGTGAAGTCTGTTGTAATTTGCATCTGTAGAACACTGGGAGAAATCTCAGAGTGTCATTTGCAGTTATAGAACAGATATCCGTGGTTATTTGCACTATGATGATCACTTCTAACCTCTTTTATGAAGTCACCACCGCATAAACATGGAAGCTTTCAGGCCTGCGGGCAAACAGCCCTGCTTTTGGTGCAAGATTAACATTTCATCTGATCGCTCCTGACAGATGATTTTCTTTCAGAGGCCCCCCAAAGGACAACCAAAGAAAAAAAAAAAACACACTTTCCTCCTGCAGTCACTTTCGTTATTTGGTGAGTTTTGCAGGAGTTCTTCGCGGAGTTGGCATTTTTCATTTGGCTTTGTGAAACGCTGAAGTCTGAGCTGAAGTCTGTGCGGTGCTTTTAAGAGCTAGACTGGAGCGGAGCAGACAACTCAAGCCAGGAGTAGATGTGCGATTATGTCTTAAAGGGAGGGGCTTGAACGGGGTATACAGTTTGGTTTTTTTTATCATTGAGTGTAAGTGGAGGACCGACTGCAGACTGGCTCCCTCTCCTCTCCTCATACTCGACTCGACAGTTCTACTTTGTCCCGCTAAGATCCACAGGTAAGAGCTTCCTCCGGTCTCTTTAGGAAGAAACTTCTTGATGGGAAAACGCTCTGCGTTATTCGAGATGATCACATTATGCTGTGCGCATGAGCTGCTGCTGCTGCTGCTGGCACTTTTCAGGATATCTTGGCTGCGCGCTCCTCGCTCTTTGTGCGCTTTTACGCAAAGTTGAAGTCGCGATCGCGAGTTGTTGTAAGCTTTTCTATTGGTCAAGGAGTGAGGCTGTCACGTACATGTTTTGTTAACCGCGGGAGAACACAAAAGAAAAAGAGTTTGTCCACTCCTGTAATGCGCGTTCAGTCCTCCAGGGCGGGCGAGAGTGAGAGAGGGAGGGAGGGAGGGAGGGATGCAGGGAGGCGGGGGTGGGTGTCTCCAAACCCCCGGCCGGCCAAGTTTCTCATGGCACTAACTACAGCCTGAAACAACTTATTAAGGCTGGGAAGAAAATGCAGCAGATATGCTTGTTGACACCACGCATTTAGAAATCCCATAGCATCCACCAAAGCTGTGTTCTTGAGCTGCACAATATTGCTTAACCTGTTGAAATTTGACATGTGGTCGGTGTGCAAAGTTGGCTATGAGCAAGAAAACGGGGGCCTCCATATGGCTACCAGCACACCACATGGCCCTCAAAGATCAGATATGACCGTAAGATCATGCTGAGTTACAAAAGGCAAATGTCCTTTGGTGTATGAACTTTAAACACATCCAGCATCTCCTGTAGACAAAGCCACAGGGCACACACGCAGATGAATCCACTTCATCGTATCAAGGTATCACATTCTTTGCAATCCCACCACCCCTGAGGCCAAAAACTTCTCTCTTCAACTCTCATTGTACTTGAGTTGGCCAGCAAGTCTTTTGATCTCAGCTTTATTACATAGTAGTATCTGTGAAATGGAAGCATGGAAAATGGGAGAGGGTGGAGGGGTGGAGGGAAGGGAGCTGCAGAGAGGGTAGGTCTGTAGGTCCTTTTTCTTTTCTGAATGCTTGCAGGGCCAGAGACAGCGTTGTAATTGCCCATGAAACTGTATCTGATAAGTTGTGCAGTGTTTGGAAAACACGTGGAGAATGCCCTGCGCTCCTTATAAGGCGCAGGCCCAACCTGGTGACAGGTGATTGGAATAGTCTCTGGAATGCAGTGCTAATAACAGCCCTCTAATGCAGTGTCTGATGTACCCCCACGGCCCTGTCAGATGGACTAAACCTGGACTCATGGACTCAACCTGACATGTTCAGAATGTGGCATTGTTTAACACTAAAAGAGGGTATTGCTACAGTTTTTTCATACAACTGAAATTCATCAAGATGAAAAGTTTAGGTCGGTTCAGTCAATTTTGGGTTCAGACTGCTAAACAGCTGTTGATCCAACACCTTTCCAAAAACTTTTACACCATTCTACCATTACTTTATGCTAACTGGGCCTATTTCAACCACTTATCCAGTACTTTTAGCTAACGATTTCATCTTTCATCTAGTACTTTTCACAATTTCAATCATGTTCCACTACTTTTAGCTTTTTCACCATTTTACTAATACTTCTAGCTAACTATTTAGAAGGTCTGATCTTAGTTTACTAATCTAAGTAGATTACTAATCTAATCTACTTTTAGCTAGTTATTCCAACTGTTCATCCATTACTTTTAGCTATTGGAACAACTGATTATGCAGTACTTTTAGGTGCTTCAATCATTTTCCACTAGCTAACAGTTTCAGTCATATATTCATTACTTTTAGCAAACTAGACTAGACTTTAGACTTCTTTTCACACACTCTTAAGTCCCAGGTGTTATAGCAGACTCATTATGTGCATATAGTTATTTTTCAATCAGATAAGAATTTCTATTTCAAACTAATCGCCTACATCTTTCCAAGTATCCCGTATTATCTCTAGAAGTGTTTCCCTGGAGGGAATCACTGTACTAGGAGTTGTTTTGTGTCTTTGCATGCATGTCCGCACACATATACACGCTCACATAGCTATTTTGAGGCCGGAATACACAGAGAAAACTGCAGGCTTTACACTAAAAATGCATGTAGCGCTTTGTAGTGTACTTAGAAGGGGATTTTATAATTGGCACGATATGATATGGGCGCAGAAGAAACTGGAGGTAATTGCACAGAGTGATAACAGGGGTTTGGCAGTGTGGGGCGCGAGCCAGGTCCAGGGTTAGGGCTGGGCGGGCAGGATGTAGGGAACATTGCCATGCATTTCCGGAGTCTGGCTCTGGACTGCACAGTGCGGTGAAGGCTTCTAGTTACTGTACGCTGGCTCCCTCTCCTTTCTCTCATACACTCGATCAAAGTTAAAAGTTGGACCAGTTAATTATTGTGCCTCACTCTCATCATAATCATCATGTGCTTAAGTACGGGGGGGCGGGGGGCTCATGTGTCTTTCTGTGTACAGTTATGAGTTAACATGCATGCAGTATATGTGGGTGTTTTGTTATAGTTTGATCCTAGATACTCAATCCACCACAGTATCAAGTTCCAAAGCAAGAATCCAGAGTTTCCTTGCAAGGCAATAGTTTCTTACCACCACTGAGCTAAGGCAGCCAACCAAGTGGCAAACTGAATTTGAATAGAATGGAAAACTGGCAGAGGCGATTTTCTAACACAAATGATCAGATCTTTCTGTTCTCTTTTTTTTTTAATAGATGTTTACCTATCCTGTGTTGAGCGTTAAGGTTTTCCAAATGTGGTTGATCGCATGCTGACACGTCCATCCAAACATACATTGCTTCCTCACAGCAGGTGCCAGAACCATTTTCTGGTTTCTTCTTCATAACGGGCCGGTGAAACTATGTCAAACATGTTTCCTCTGTTCTAACGTTGGTTTAATTTTATGCAGATTTGTTTATATGAGGTGCTGCCTCCACCAACATCGCTGGTGTCCTCGTCATTGGGTCCGCCAGTTGCCTCAAATGAAGTTAGTTTAGGTTTTAGGTTTGTGTCTTCTGGACAGCAGCAGGAGTAAGACAGGGTTCAGCTCATTTCAAGTGATTGTGATTGACGTGTAGCTAGCGCTCATGGGACTCTCCCTGGACCGGAGCCCCACAGCGTACTCGTTCTGTCCACCCCCCCCCAAACCCCCCTTCGCCTTTGAATTTGATAGCATGTAATTTGAATGCGCTGCGTCCAGAACCGCACACTAAGTTGTATAATATGGTGAGCTTGGACGGACAGACGGGCAGATCTCGAGTTTGGAAAAAGGATTGTTAACTCTTTCACCAGGCGGTCAACAAGTAAGGTAGGCAAAAAACTGGTAGCGCCGCTTTGCTTTGCTTGATTGCTCGTGAAGTCACACGAGGGCACCGAAACTTTAGACGGTTGCTTGTTTAGGTCCTGGAAAGTATGCAGCTTTGAGCTTTGCAGATGTTTGTGATATAAATTCAGAATGTTATTTGCCATTTTATAAAAGAAAAACCCAGTTGTTGCTCCTCATTATGCAGCCAAGCTGACTTGGAAAAGTTCTGCGGGGGAATATCCACGGTGCTCTTAGATGTTCTGGCACCGGTTCACTGCACAATTAGACTCCAGTTGTCTCTTGGGTGATGGAGAATGCTCACTCTCATTTCCCCCCTCCTCCTCCTCCTCCTCCTCTTCTAGTCGACCCCTTCCTCCAGCCTATAATAGATTCACCCCCTAAATTAAGTCTTAATAATCAAACCACATTTACATAGCTCACATTCCACTATGATCCTCTCTCTCAGGAGCTTCCCTTCTTCTCAAATTATTTCCCCCAAACTTTGATTCTCCTGACTGAGGCAGTCATGTGGGCATAAAGGACCTGTGTTTGAATTCCTCTGGGCTTTAGTCACACTCCGATGAAGAGGGTTTGTTAGATCAGCCTCTCACTCGTGTCGTTCTCTGACTTTAAAGTGCTATCACTCAAGGCCAGATTGCCTAATAGGCAGCGTGGCATGTCGGTGTTGGTAATTGGCATATTGGCCCACCATCTGCTAGTTGCCAGATGCCAAGCTCTGCCAGAGGTTTCGTTATTATTTCCCCCTCTAACTAAAATCTTTTGTTTTTTCAGCGGGTTGATGATTTAATTCACGAGGCAGCCTCGCTTTATATCTTAAAAGGTAAAACCTCCTATCTTGCTCACATGATCCGCATTTCATGGAGGGGTTTTTTCGTGGATGATTGATGGTGCGAGAGTGAGGTCAGTGCTCCTAAGCAGCGCTTCTGATGTCATCCTACAAAGATGCATGTTCTCCCCTTCTTCGTTCCCCCCAAAGCGGGTTATTCTGAGAAGTGTACAACATTGTTAAGAGGGACATTTAGCCCTTGGGCTTCTTCTCATCTGATAAAACAAGCACAGGAAATGTGTCTGTTAGCTGATTGGCCTTGTGTTTTCCTTCGCCGCCCGCCCACTGGGACCTCAGACGTGCACACAAGTGTGTCCCGTGGCAAGAGAAACCACCTTACTCGTCTCTCTCCGCTAACAGCCGCATTAACTTTCTCTTCGCCTCTGTCCTTCCTTTTAACACCAATCTATTCTACTTCAGCCCCGAAAAAAGAAATGATTACTCTAACGTTCATTCTCACTTCACCCTGCTCCTCGTCCTCGCCAGCTTTCCATTCCTGTCCTCTCTTCACCTCCCCCTCCTCCTCCTCCTCCTCCCCCTCCTCCTCTCAGCCTCTCGTCTTCCTCCCATCGCGTCCCAAAGCTAAACAAACATGGCTAATCAAGAGCCTGTCAAATCACCTTTTAAAAGTCCCATATTTTAGAGTAATGGGGAATTAAGGGAACGTAGAGGTAATAAGGTGATGTAAATCCCAGCGGCGTGTGTGAAAAATACCATTGAGTGTAAACACATGACTGGTGAGGTCATGTGTTTACACAGTTAGCGAGGTTAACCACTCTATGAATTGCACGGGGGAAAACAGACAGGGCAGTGTGTAGGTCAGTTATACGCCTGCTGGATTTATGCTTGTCGCTATAGAGGTGCTGTGCGTGTGTGTGTGTGTCGAAGTGTGTATGGCGAAATGTGAAGGACAGCTCGGAGAGAGTCCACATTTGGACGCCCGCCACCATGGGAGTGAGAACTGGCGAGAGCGAGATCAGGGTTGTATGTGGTAATGATGGAAGTGAGGACTTACCTCATACACATAAAACAATCACTGTGTCCTTACATGGATATTCACATGAATCAAACTTCCACTTTAGTTTTGTTACATTCTTTGGAAGAGCTTCAAAGTTCAGAGTATTTTAAGTATTTCAACATTTCGTTCAAGCCTTGGTGTGAAATCTAAGCAGAATACAATGCTGTCAGACGGCCTCACAACGTTTTAATTTAAGGCAGACTAATGATTATTTTTACCATAAAATGTGCCAAATATTTTCTTGATAAATCACTTTCCATATCACAATTCTTTGTACAATGGCATGATTTCAAAGCAAGAAAGAAATTCAATTTGCAAAAGTGACAAACAGAGAAAGAGTCCTCACATTTGAGGAGGTGGAACCAATAAATTCTCTTTATTTGTTTTTTTGTTGTTGTTTTTTTTTGGCCACTTGGGGGCAGCAGGAACCAAGCTGCAAACACAACACGTACATTATCACCATTTAGTTTAGTTTAGTTTTAGGCCGCATTCAGCCAGCGCTGTGGCTAATAAACAGGTTTATCCGTTAATTTGAGGGGGTAGTCCATTTTGGCTATAGTAGTGCAGGCGTGCCCGCCAAAAAACGCAGCGACCTGCAGCGGATACAACATTTTGTATCCGATGGTTTAAGAGACACCAAGCACCGGTTGAGTGATGTAGACAATGAATGAGATAAAGCTGGTTAATAAGCGAAATAAAAAGTTATTTCCTGATTGTTTCACTGCGGTTATGTTCCACACAAACAGACACAGCCCCTCAGTCCCACACACATTGCCAACAACTGTGTCTGGATGTACTGTTATACATTCTGCAGACAGAGCAACATTAGCATTCATTTAGAGTTGTGTTTCTGGCCACCTGAACGTAAGTCCAATATTCACCGTCCTTTCAGCTCTGTTTTGGTCTCCTCCAACTCCTGAAGAAAATATCAGGTTCTTTAGCAGCTAAATACTTCACTATGTTCATTAGCTAGTCACTAGCTCTGCCTGTCTACTGTTTGGTGCTGGGAAAGTAGTCTAGAGTGGGATGATCAGTACTTCTTTGGTTGGTGGAAGGGGCATTTGAAAATGATAATGCGATAAGAGAGAACTAAAGTTGTGTTAAAACAAAAACAGAGCTGAAAGAAGCTAAAATGCTCCATAGAGCTGCGGGGAAACTGCAAGGCAGGTTACAGTAATCTTTAAACTTTGTCACTCTGAGCAACACCTTTCACCAAACATGTTATTTGATCTATCGTTGATATAAAAATATTAATATTAAGTAACTGATCATCAACAATAAAAAATCCAGGTGACTAATTTTTCTTCTGGTTCGGCTTAGTTGACTCGTTTCAGCACTAAATCAGATTTAATCCATTCATACTGTTTCTCAAACTTTTGGCCATCTTAAGTCAGACTTTGCACATGTGTCTCATAGCAAGGCACATTGTTTGAAATGGTCCGCATCCATCTTTCCCACCCGAGTAAGCCAGTCAGGCAGCAGCACAGTCTGAGGTCTGTGTCGGGGCTGCAGTCGGGAGCAGCGGTAATTGTTTAAGAGTGCATTTATAGAGTGTACTCTTTGTGCCTCCTAATAAGAAGCATACTCAGGCATTTACATATGAGCCTCCGAGGATTGCTCAGGAATGCATTACAAGCAAGGCAAGAGGACGGGAGAGTTAGCCGGCTCTTGTGGGCCACTCTGCTGTTGCCATTTCTTTCCACTTCACATGTCACTACCCTGTTGGGAGGAAGGAGGGTGAAAGTGATTAAGGCTGCAGATCAAAAGTGCATAATGGCCGATGCGAAGCCATTCCTCCCTCAACACTAGGAACAAACGCGGGGTATGTGTCTACAACTTGTGTTTTTTAGACACAGACACCAATGATTTCTCAAAAAAGTGGAAATCCAATGCTCCCATCTGTCTACCTATCGCCGACCTTTCTAGATTAGATCGTTTTTTGTGGATTCATTTCAGTACACATTAGGTAATTTGTCAATTTTTCTCTCTGTTCTCTAACTCGGGTCTGGCAAGGGGACCAGGAGAACAAAAATATGGCTTCAGAAAACCATTTTAATCAGACAGTGCTCCGCAGGGACAGAGGCTGGCATAGGAGAGCTCTTTACCTCATCAGAGCTCTGCCAGTGGTGATTGGGAGAAACACTCAGTCAGGATTTTATTGAATAACCCCAGCTCTGTACCGGAGGGGCTTTACTGTAATAGAGCAGCACTACAGCCGCAGAGGTGACAGCCAAATGGTACTTATTAAACTAAGGGATGATTCATGCTATATGCCCTACTGCAGTTTAACCTTGTTGGAGGCTTACGGTTTGGCTTTAATTCCGAAGTCCAGTCACATTTTTTTATGACTGAGATACATATGCGTACGATTATCCTCTTATCAGGCATCAGTGTTCACAAATCTACGTTAAAAAAAAAAAACCCACATGAATGCAATTATGTAGCACAGACAGTAATTTCATTCTTCTTTCAATTCAAGTTGTAATATCCACTTCAACTCGTGTGTGCCGAGCACTTTAGATCAAAGCTTTCTTGGAGAGCCATGTTAGCACCTCGGCAGGAATAATAGCCGTGGGTCCCGTCGTCTCTGCTTATTTACCCAGTACACAGCTCTCTGCACAAATTGAGCATGACGTCTAATGGAGTGTGAGCGTGGATTAATTACCCCCGTATTTAGACTAATGGCTGCTTCTCTTCTGATTAATGATGACACATGTCGCACAGAGGAGGGCAGAGCTAAAAACATATGAAGAGTTTTATGGTGACATTACATACATACCGCAGCATTTACTCGTGAGAAAATCTTCTCATGTGTAAATATTATAAAAGTTGTGAGCGAGTCTGTGATTCTGTGATTCGGTGTATTCTATCGCTTTTTAGGAGCCATTGCCAAAAACTGCAGTTCCTCAAACGGCCACTTGAGGCTGGCTTCAGAACAAGTCAACCTTAGTTAAAAAAATTAAAACTTCACAGCAGAAATAAACATGTTTACAGCCTGGTTCAAAAAACAGTTTTGGTCTCTATAGCTAATTTCCCCGTTCATGACAACTGTACTGAGGGTGAATTTTTTTTATATTGGCAGAAGGTCATAAATTTTCTCCGGTTGAGTTGATTTGATTTCAGTTTAAGTTGACTTTTTTTTAGAATAGTTTATTGAGCTAAACCAAAGGTACAATATTGAAATGGCCAGTGCTCTCTGTTGGACAATCTATGTAATGGCAACACTAAATTACCTAAAACATGGCATTCCTGTTTGGTAATTCACCAGCCAACATATAAGCTACACTAGCTAATATCAACCTGTACCTCAAGCTCTATTTACTGCTCAGTTGGTTATATATATTGGTGTGTTAGCATGTTTATTAAGGGGTATGATAATGCTCAAGCAGAAACTATAAAGAGGTAGGATGTTGGTGATTTTGGATGTGGTTTAAGCTAATGGTTTTAGGCGGACTGTTGATGGTTCATGGGATGTGATGCTGAAGAAATGTATTAGAGTGCATAGGAGGGATGGTTTGGGGTGCCCATTCAGGCTGGCCTCATTAAACTTCCTTAATGAGAAACAAAACACCCAGACGCCCCCCTGGAACAATGGGTTCTTGTTATCAACGTGTATGATGGAGTCTGGCTTGCGTCCCAGCAGATTTTTCATGAGACTCGCTGTGCCTGAGTCAAGCCCTGAGCCCCGCAGTGCCACTCACGTCTGTGACAGCCACCTGGGAGACCACCTTGGAAAATGGGCCCTTATTAGTTCAGGTTAGACTTAATGACCAGTAATGGTACACCGGCCAAGCCAAACTGTGCTAAAGGGCTCCGGGCCGGCCGAAATGAAATACCAGTCACTCAAGCTCTGAACATAAACACAAGGTGGGTGGTGGGTGAATAGGTATGTCTATAGGTGCGTGTCTGTGTGTACGACAGGGTTCAGACATGCATCGATGTGTTTGAGCAGAGTTGACCCAGATGGAGAAGACAATTTTGGAGAGCGCGAGGAGATGGGTGAACCCCCATGGACAGATTAGTGCCTGGGGGGACGGCTGTGGTTTTGGATTTATTCCCATTTAGCTCTGCTGCTTTGTGAACCAAATCTCATTTCCAGTTTTACCATCAGCTAAAAAAAAAAAAAAAAAAAAAGCTTGCAGCAACTTCAACGCCGCAACCAGAGAAGCCTCCTAAGAGCACCGCTCAATTATTTACAATTTCATGGCTGTCTGAGATATGTGTTATTCTAATAAATTTAGGAATTAGGAGGCTTAAGTACCGCACATATATTAACCTCTAAAGCTGAATTTTATCCTCAATTTAGTGGTAAACGCCACATCATGCTAATGGTGTTCAATGATGATTGCGTCTTCCATGGTCTAAATAGTCTGTGGTCTAGAATTAGCACAGGCATTAAAAGTAAGAAACTCCCGCGTTTAAAATGCTATGATATGAGTCAATCAGCCACTGAATAAAATTACTTTCAACTCCCAGGGAGAATGAGCTGCAGAGCTCCCAGGCCTGCAAAAGTCAGACAGAGAAACATAGTGTAATCTTCAATGAAAGAGACAAAGACGGAGGAAGAGAGCGAGCTTTGTTATGTCTCATGAAGCTCTAGGGTTTCCTGGAATTTCTGGCAATGGATCCCGAAGTCACATAACCACAGAAAGAGAGAAGAAATAGAGACAGACGGGGGGTAACTCTCCTGAAGGACACAGTTTAAGACGTTCTACTGACAATAGCTGCTTTGCCACTGTATACTGAAGATATGAAGATGCGTAGTGTTTGCACTGGTGGTCACTGTTGCCTCTGGACAGACAGAAACAATGAACACTGTACAAACACGCCGGCAGATGGTACACACATATGTCTTTAAGTGACATAAGCCTACTGTATACCTACAAATTAAAGACCCCAGGCTTGGGTATTTCACCTCGCGAAGGAGTGGACAGTCCAAGCTGGCTGGCCGCCACACCAGTAATAACAGCCGGCACAGCCATGCATGAAAATTAGATCTGGTAAAAGCTAGTGAACTTTAGCCCCGTAGAGCCCTGAAAAAGATTTGAGGTATGAGAAGAGTGGAATGTATTCTTTGGAAGGAGAGGTGAGCTCGCTGTCACTTGGAGAATGTGCATCCACTGATTCAAAAGCAGCGCTAATGCTTTAATATCTGCCACGTTTTCCACAGGGGTGTGATATTTGTCGGGACTTCATATTTGTCTGAATGAAAAAGCTCCACATTTCCAGTTCCTGGCATCATATCTGTCAACTGGTGTAGGTGGACTGGGATTAGGTCTCGTTTACTCCAGTTTTGTGCTGACTTCTGCAGTCCTTTGTCAAGAGCTATACAATACTTCTTCCTTTAACTACAGTATTTTCTTCCCTGTGCTCGGTTGCACACTCGATATGCTCCATCTTACACTTCGAGAGAGGTATTACTGTAAAATTCATGAAGTGAAGTGTTGAATTTAATCTCTTGGAAAACCTACAAGTAGTATTGAACTTTTTTGTTATTAAGGCAATGAAAAACCAATTCCTGCTGACTGCAGAGAGCAATAGATTGAAAATGTGTGGCAAATGCAAGGCATAAAACGCGAAGGAGAAGATAAACGATCAAAGCAGGATCCAAAGGTTTAATGCTGTACAACAGATCAACAGTTGGTGATAGTAATGTGCCAAAAAAAAGTAGCAATGGACAAAAGGCCGGGAATAGGAAGACTGCTAGCCAATGTTAAGAATGCAGATTTAGATTAGGCCTTAAAGCTGCACTTTTTGTGGATCAGATTAGTATTTGTAATGTCAAAGTTGCTGCTCAGTCACAAACCCACAGAAAGAAATTATCTCTAGACACTCGATGGACTTTAGTAGCGTCTTTTAGCTATTTGTTTTGGTTTTTACGACAAGAAAGTTTACTGCTTGTTTCCATTTTCAGTGAAAAAGCCCTGCAAAACACACTGCACCCTACCAAAGCAGAAGCACAGTTAGCATTTTGCAGCTAAGCTATTTCCCCACTAACAGTATGAAGAATGGCCACTGTATGCGTGACCCCATAGGTCATAGGACCGGCTTCTTCCGCCTCCTGGCTAATCTAAAAATCAGCAAGGACGTGGATCATCGGCGGACCTGAGGCAGGCCAAATGACATCTGGGTGCTCAAACAAGCCACCTGTAATGTTATTACAGTATTATTATAATTATACATACCTCACTACAATTTGAACAGATGAGTTAAACATAAATTCAGACTCAGTACAGTTGTCATGGACGGGATAATTAGCTGTAGAGACCAAAACTGTTTTTTGCACCAGGCTGTAAACATGTTTATTTCATCTGTGAAGTTGGACTTTTTAACATTGAGGCTTATGGAGATTGACTCGTTTTGTAACCAGCCCCAAGTGGACGTTTGGGGAACCGCAGTTTTTGGCACTTCTGCATGGGGTTCATTTCACATACACGGAGGTTGCTGCTTGTATTTACCTCAGGATATGGTGGAGACCAATACAGAGCTAAATGGAGCGAGAGTGACATGAACCCAAAGATAAAAAAAAAAAAAAAGCTAATGGCTTGCTTCATATCTGCTGTCTTTGCTCTTTGCTAACAGGTTCAAGGTGCTTTTAGGTACTTTATTAGTGCTGCTGTCAAGAGGCCAAAAATCAACAAATGCTTACAAAGGTTTAAGGATACTTGTGACACATTTTGGAGACAAACATTGAACATGACAGGGTGAAATGTAATTTGAACCTGCTGAATGCGTCCTACCTTAAAAACTACCAGTTATCTTGTCTAGGTGACTGTCATGGTCACTTGGAGCCCATTTATCAAGTGTCTGCTGAGTATACTGACTGGAGACATCTTCTCCACACCTGGCTGAGGAGTCCCAGAACGTCCACCATTAAATGGCTTGGCCCTGCGTCAACTCACAGAGAGCATGTCAGAGCTGCATGAACACTCATGAGAAAGAGAGAAAGAGAGTCATAGGATTAAAACAAAACATCCCTGGCTCCCTATTATCATTCCTTTTGTGTGCATGCAGCAAGTGTCTTGTCTGTCTGTTTCCTGAAGAAACCCCCAAACAGTAAGACTGAACTGAAAGCACCATCAGGGGATCGCTCCACCTCTCCACATCCACTGTGAGTAATAGACCCTCTCGGTCAGGTCATCTTGCTCGCACCGCCACCCCACCCAACAAGCTACCCGCTCCTTAATCTCCTCCTATCTCTCTCCAGGAATGCAGCCCCTTATTTTGAAAAATACCTTGTCATGTAATACCCTTGAAAAGCCTCGCAGCACACTTCAAAAAATTGGCATTCCGCTCGGTGATTTACCGACCTGTGTGTAAAAACAGGGCAAGAAAGATAAAGATTTATGACATTTGTGAGAGATTTAAATAAATATGTCCTCTGTGAAAGTGATTTTCTTTGTTTTTTCCCCCGATGCATGCGCAAAAAAGGCAAAGTTGTGTCAGCGTTTGCACTCAGCTGTCATGCTTTCAACAGGCATTGCATCATGCTTTTTAGCCTCACTCTAACCTCATGTATGTTTCCATGTAAGGTATGATGGGAAGACGTTCTCTCTTAGTGTGGTTTGAGCCAGCCACATAAATCACTCCACCGTTTATGCTCATTTTTTTCTTCTGATTTTTTCTCCTTTCTTTCACCAAAGTGCAATTTCTCTCCGGCCACGGAGAGCCACACGTCCGAGCCACGACCGAAAACGTGGCTTTTATAGGAAGCATGTCACAAATGTTCAGCAGATCCATTTTCTTTCTGTTTTTTTTGCCTTAGAGAAACACATCAGGAACCTCTCAGGCTTTATGAGAAATACATTTTTATGTTCCACTTAATGTTTCCAGCATGTCATGTTATTGCCCGTATACCAGAGGCTGTGGGGCTGCTGTGGATCATGCTAATCACGTATACTTTTACATTTTGGTCATTGAGCTTTGGTGCGTATCCCGAGTGACTTACACTTATTTAAAAAAAAAAAAAGTTCAGGATTTTGCCAGAGGGTCTTTTAGGCCAGACGCATTGGCTTTTTCCAGTGATTGAAACTGTGATTTTTAAGTTCCCGGTTAGAAAAGCTGAACTTTTCCTTGCAGATTTGAAAAAAAAGTGAGGTTTTTAAGCAGCGTGGAGGTCATTTTTGTTCTGTTTTTATCCTCTCTGCTTTATTGCCATCAGCTGGATAAAGTGTTCTCTAGCTGCAGTGTCGGCAGTAGCAGTGCTTAGACTAAAACCCACCATATATCAGCACTCTGGTTCCACTAGTCTCCCTGGTCAGCTCACTAGTAGCAGATTAATGTACTGTTGAGGAGACACAGACTCCTGCCCGGGCCTCATTTACTCTGACAGAAGGCAGGTGTCAAGACGGGCTTGTCCTGAAGGAACAAGAGGAGGCGGCTATTCCCTTGGAAATGGACACAAAAGGATGAGGGAGGGTTTTCATGATAAATCACGTGTTCTTGTGTTTTGTTTAGAAATGCTATTTGTTGCCTAAAATGAGCAAAAATTCAATTACCAATGTGTGCGAGAGGTTTGCGAGACCATTCCCGTGGATTGAGATTACCATCACATCCTTTGTCTTTGGCTTCATTCAGCACCTGTCTGTCATTATTTATTCACAATCCCATTTAATCAACGTAAAAGTCGTCGCAGTGCACCTTAAGGCGCTGGAGAGACTCCATGATGTTGTCCTTGTGTATTCATCATAACTCCGCTTTGTTATGACAGGAGAATGATGTGGAAAAATTGCATTTATTTATTCATTAGTCTCGCTTTGTTTGATACTATTACAGTGTAGTTTGCTGTCTTGGCCCTTAGCTTTTATGTCCTGACATCGTGTTTGGCCCTGAGTGACAAAAAGATGAAGGCTTGGTTGTAAAGTCCTTGTGGAATTACACAACAGTCTTTTAATATCACATGTCAAGTGCAGGGGTGTATATTCATTGAGATTATTTGACATTCTGGATATTTGCACCATGATGATTTCTTTGTTTTTCATAGAAGGTTCTTATGTAAGAGGACTGCAGCTCTGAAAACTAAAAAGAATGGCTGATTTATCACTTTGTTCTGCTTATTGCTGGGCAGCAAAACAAAAGATGTTAAAGTAAAACATAATATTGTGCTACAGGGAGATATTTCACTAACTGATTAAATTCAGCTCATTTAGTAGAATCATGATGTTAGAGGAACTTTTGTACCATCATTAGAAAACCTATAAACTCAGGATGAGTTAGTACATCGTTATCTGTATCTATATCTGTACTCAGCATGGGCGGTGTTTAAAACGGACATGGGCAGACTAACAAGAAGCAAACTGAAGTCAATGCTGAAGTGCCAAAAACTGCAGTTCCTCAAATGGCCACTTGAGTCGATGTCCAACATCACAGCAGAAATAAACATGTTTACAGCCTGGTACAAAAAACTGTTTTGGTCTCTATAGCTAATCTCCCTGTTCATGACAACTATACTGAGGGTGAATTTCTATTTAACTCACCTGTTCAAGTTATATTAAGTAATTAAGTTATGCGTAATTAACAGTGTGACAGCTCTGATTGTAGGTGCCCTTACAGGTGGCTTGTTTGAGCAACCAGGCGTCATTCAGCCACGTCATTAGAAGCCTACAGGTGACATCACAGATACAACATCTATTCTATATATTGTCAATGTTTGGACACAGTTTGTAGCTGGTAGTAGGCTACCCTGAGTTTTTTCCTTCATCATGACTGCACATATTGACATAGTATAATAAATAATTCACAAATATTGGTAAAAAAAAAAAAAGAAAAAAGAAAAGTACAAGGGAGATGCTGTTACAGTGAACACACATTATGCTAAGCTAAGGTAATTAGCCTAGCTTAGCACAAAGAATGGAAGCAGTGAGAAACAGTATTAATATGTTTAAAACTAAAACTTTCTCTTTTTAATGTTTTGTACAAACTAAATTACTGAACTGAATGAAGCTAGGTAGGTTTCTTTTACCTTTGGACAGCTAAGCTAGCTGCTTCCTCCTGCTTTCAGTCTTTAAGCTAAGCTAAGCTAAGATAAACTAATAATCCTCTGGTTTTAGCTTCATATCCATGTAACTCTCCCTAAAATGAAGTCCAAAAGATTGTAGAAATATATGCAAGCTAATCGCAAGCTAGCTGTAGCTTTTCATCAAACTTTTGTCAAGAATGGGAATATTTCTCAAAGTGTCAAACTATTCCTTTAAGAAGGAAAACAAAGGCGGTCAGTTTTGTAAAAACAGAAGCACAGAAGTCTCTTTATTTATTGCTTTGTTCTTTTTTCTTTCATCTCCCATCATTTTTTCCTCAATTGTCGCCATTTAACAGGCTCCAAAAGAAACGTCCCAGATAATTTGATAAGTTTCTTGCGAAGTGACACACCCACAGACATTTTTGCAGTGGCAGGAGAATGTCAAAGTCGCTCCATATAGCGAGGGGAAAACGAGGGGGTGGGCGCAGATAAACAAACCGTTTCTAACTTAAGCAGAGGACTGTGGCGTTTGAGACGGCTGCTTTTTCACCAAGAGGAATGTTCCCTTCCAGGGGGCTCCGATTCAGAGTTCACTGCTGACACTCCGGTATAGAGCTCACATGTGAAAGTGAAGAAAGCTTTTGTGTGTATTTAAAAATGAAACGTCAGCGCGGTGAAAGGAATGGGACGCGCCTCTCTTTCATGGAGTCGTTCAGGTGCGCATGTTGTGTGTTCGCCGAGATGTCACGGCAAGTCCAACATCACCATCAGTCATGCTGTTTTGAGATGGAGCCAGCTCTGTGGCCACTGTGTAGTGAGTGTGAGAGCTCTATCTCGCTGTGCACACAGCATGCAAGAAAACCTTCCCCTTCTTTTTTTCTTTTTCCCAGTTTGGTTACGGGAAAAGGCAGCATTTTTTCCTTCCATATTTGGTCATATGGAGCACCGCCAGTGAGCAGTAGCCTTTTGATGCCGTACAAACATCCCTATTTTGTGTGGGATATGTACTTTTTGGAATGCCTTTTCTCTCTCGATTCAGCCTGATTGTGGGTGTAGCATCTGAAAGTGCACTTTTAAGAAGGGACACAAGCCTTTTAAAAGTCAAACTGCAGAGAGAAATTGTGTTGGCGCTTGCTGCTGTTTCACTTCTTCAAGTTTTTTTCTACAGTATTATTTATGATTTGGCCAACTTCTAATGCAAATGTGCCTCTTAAAAACCAGCATTTAAAAGTAAGACTGTTTTATAACATCTTTTTCAGCCAACTGCTACATCAACTCCTCTTGGACAGTTGGTAAATTGGATCAGCAGCTGACAAGAATTTATCATTTGATTTGACTGGTTAACTTTGAAGAGCTTCAGTCCTGTCGAAGCTGGATTTAGTTAGAACTAGATGTTTGCAGTTAAAATGGAGCATCTGTGCCCTCAAACCTGCTGCCGAGAAAGCTGTGAGATTCACATGATGGATATGGGCATGTTGGGGTACTGTTTTTATTGCAATTTAAGCATGACTTAGCTTCAGGCGTGAAGTTTAAGGACACATAAACACACCCTCAGCCTGAAGGAGAACGCTGGCTCGGGAAGCACAGGTGTTTTCAGGGAAAAGGTCATAATGCCTTCAGATGTAACGCAGCCTGAAGTGTGATGTGCAGTACGGAGCTCCCATCCATTTGTGGAACCAGGAAAGGAGAAAATATTAAAAGAACAGTGAGTCATCGTCTAAATATACAACATATGACAATGTGCTCAAAGTATAGAGAGGTTATCTCGCTGACAGCGAAAAGAATGCAACATAGAGAGTAATTTGTTTTTATCAGGGCAACACAAGTTTAGAAAGTATCAAACTACAGCTTCGCTTCCAAAAGAGATTTGTCACTTTGAAAGATAATTCAAACAAATGACATTTCAGAGTATAACTTAATATGAAGTCATGAGGATTATAAAAGAGTTACACAGTATTTCAAGGGATCATTCCAATTTTACATTTTGTAGTTTGGGCTATCATTTTTATTGGCCCGGTTGAAATAATTGTTATTCTTATTACCAATTCATTACAATCTGATAAGAAAAATGAGAAAATACTGATCTATAACATGATATAATGATAACAAACATTGAATAAACATTTCAGTGACGGTACACAAATATTTGGCATTTCTGTACCGCAATTTCTGTTAACAAGAACTAACATAATAACAATTTGATCAAATTAAATTCATGGAAATACAACCCATGTATAAACCCAATAAACCTGAATTACATTAGAAACGAGTAACACTTTAATGAATCATTCCAGTTTTTACGGTCTTATACTTTAAAGTTTTTGCTATGATGATTTATTAGCTGGTTTAAGTAATCCCTGTCTTATGGGCAATTAATTAGTATCTGGAAAGTCTGATAAGGCAACAAACACAAGCTGTGTGGCAGACTGCAAGCAAGACAAGAATCAAGTCAGATTATCTGAACCACTTTATTTGGAGGACTGAAGGCACACCCAATATGTTACTAAAATCCCTCACTGCCCAGGGAAATAGTATGGCAAGTACAGTCAGTCCAAGTTATCAGGAAGTTGGTCTTAAAAGTAAGTCTGTGTACCCTTTGAAAGAAGAAACAATACAGCCTCAGTCTTAAGAGAAAAGGTTGAATTCACAAGCACATTCATATAAGTTTAGCTAACCTGAAGGTTTGCCCTGTTGAAACTGGAGTTATCCTTGAGACCCTGAACTCACCTGTTCTCAACTTGCCTCTTACATACTTAATTTTACAATGCAAGTTGGAAGTTCCTTAATGCTACACACACAGAATAGGTATAAATATTTTTATTTTGAATAGAATAAAATAGAATTATCTATACCTAAACACATCATAGAGTAATAATAATTTTGTTGTTTGAATATGGTCGATATCTGAACATTAAAAACATCTGGGGGTGTCATTTAGCTCTAGCCCTTGTACAAAGGCTCATAAACCTGAACTGCATTATTGACATGCTCCCATTCGTTCATTTCACTGCCTCATTTAGGTGACAAGTTAACGTGACACGCTAACGCAATAAGCTAACGTAACCCTAAGGTAGCTGCCTTTTAGCTCTATTTTATCCACATTTTTTCAAATCCAAAATTCTCCCTCACATTACTTCTCGATTTATTGGTGTCATTATTTATTCAGTTTAGATTTTCTCATTAGCAGGAAGAGCAAAAATTGCCTAGAGTACTGCATTGGGTGAGCTGGGTTACTGTTAAAAATATTAACTATAAGAAATGAACTGTGCTTTTTTTCTCTACTTTTACTTTGAGTGTTGCTTATTCAGTCATGAATATTTAATGTTTCAGGTCACATTTTCTGTGATAGACTCAGCGGTTGGTTAATTCCAGCGGTGCTTAGCGTAGCTTGCTAGCACCCTGTGAAATATAATGCATCTAAGGTATTCCATTGAGATTTCCTTGGCTGTGTGTGAGAGAACAGATAACCTCAGTCAGTCTGTCTCGATGTGTATGATTCACAGGGCACGGAGAGGTGTTATGGAATGTGAACCATTGTCTGGGAATGCAAGAGTCTCCTTTTTCTTTGCCAAATGGAAACTCACCATCTTTAACCTTCAGGTCTTTTCCTCACACCGATGTGAGATTTTCCCCTTTGCCGGTTTGTCTTCTATCCGAAAGCTAAAGTCAGCACAAAGAAGGATTGTAGGGCGATTTGAGGGATTGTATCTGAACACCAGAACGCCCGATCTGAAGTCATTAATGACAATGCATCTGAGGCATTCAAGGACTCTTGCTCTTTTTTTTTTTTTTTTTTTTTTTTTTTGCTCTAACCCTCAAAACCATCAGCACGTTATCCCGCCGCATTTCACTTGCCACAGTGGCATTAGCTTCTCAGGTTTGCCTATGAATACCGTCTGCTCATGCTCAGTGAAATTTTTCCTCATTCGAGCAGAAGCCACACTTGCAAAAATTTGTTTTGGAGGAGATAGAGTGTGAGTGGAAAGCAGATGGTATTGAGATTGAGCTGAGGTCTGATGCAGTTAGCCACCTCGTATGTTGCCTCGAATATATAGTCGTAGCTGAAGTCCTCGGCTCTGACAACAGGAGCTACTGTGGTTGATATTCACACTGCGGCATGCAGATGCAGACGCAGACAGATACAGAGAGAAAGTTTGGCTGCTTGGACATGGGTAAATGCTATAAAAATTAAACCAAGTAGTAAACTTAATACATAGCCAACTAACACTGAGTCTCCTCAGTCTGCAGCTGCTGTGTCGTGGTCCAAGAGGAGATAGAAACTGTGAGAAAAGAGTGATGGTAAAAGAAAACTGCATGTAAATATTAATATTTGACTTTTTAAAACATGTTAAAAATTTAAATGCACATCAGAAAAAAGATTGTTGTTCAGGGTTGTTTTGTTTTTTTAATTTTAAAAAGTTATAGATTTTAAAGTTGCAAAAAACTTCACATTAACCACTAGCTATAGCTGTAGATTTTATACAGTGAAGTGGAAATTAAATTAGTATTAAATATTATCAACCTTAAATATACAATGAATTTGTAATTAGAAAATGTTGATCTCTAACAAACTATAAAATAATAAACATTTAAAAATATTTTGCATTTTATACTGCCATCTTTGTTACTGAGGCCACTTTTTCACAAATAAGAACTAACAGAGCAATTTGCTCAAATTAAATTCATTTAAATACAGCCCAGAAATAAATCCAATAAACCCAAATTACACTTGGGTGACAAGCTAACGTGACACGCTAACACGATAAGCTTAAAAAGAATTTTCACATAATTTGGTATAGAGATATGAACCGAGTGGGACCTTGTAAAGTTACAAAAAACATCAAAAACATGACATTAACAACTAGTATAACTGTCGATTTGAAATAGTAGACTGGAAATTTAAGTAGTATCGAATATGATCGACAACAACCTCAAAAACAATGAATTTGTAATAGGAAATTTGTTATGTAATAAAGACTTTGTGATAAGAAAATATAGAAAATGCTGATCTGCTACAAATGATAATAATGATAATAAACATTAAATGAACAAAATACAGTATTTGGCATTACGTCTAGATTGATGAATGTCATTCATTCATTACAGGGCACACGCCTGTTGTACATAATTGCACTTACACTGACTAAAGTTTGTATTGGAAAAGATAATTACAGACTGAATATATGAGTATTATTTTCGATTTTACAAATTCAAACATAAGTCGTAATTCGTGACAGCCCTATTAAACAGTTTCATCGATAATGCCCGTCCCCAAAATGTATTGGCCGGGAAGAAAAATACTTTAGATGACAGATGATGTTGAGAGAGGGACAAGCGGAGATGGAAAGAAAGAGAGAATTCTTTTGGCCTCGGTGTGCCAGAAAACCTCCAGTGAATTTATGAATGCTCATCCACAGCCGCTCTGTATCCTGGGACTGTAAACGTGTTAATGCTGCCGAAGGTCTGGACGTGTGAGAAGAGACACATAACACAGAGAACCACAACCACAAGGCCAGCTTTCCAAACACAGCACCGTCGGTGGTGATGGATATCACATATGTACACACGTTTTACTGAACCATAAACACACATGTACTGTACTTGTAGTGGCCTTGCGTATTTTCGGCATTACGGTAGTAAAAAAAGCACTCTTGCTCGTTTAAAGTAAAGCACACATAAAAAGGCGTGCAATCATTCATACGTCCTACACGTTTACGTCATAATAGAACACGTTTGCAAATATAAATCTTGTTTGTTAAATAGTGTTTATCGTGATGCATTCACCCTCACACACACACACAGGCTGAGCATATTTTAACCGCCCTGTCAGACGTGTCTCAGGAGACTCCTTACCCCTGCAGAAAACGTTAGGTTTACCCAACTCAAGCTGTCCCCAGAGCCTCAGCCAAAACAGCTGTTAGTGCGCACTACCTACAGGCATGCAGTATCTCTCTAACTCGCTCTCTCTTTCTCTTTATTTCTCTCTTCTCCTCTGTTTTTACTGCAGAAGCTTTATCTGTGTGATAAAATAATCATAAAATGATCATTCTTACTTTGCCAAAATGCCTGCAATATATCATCGCTTAGACTGACCCGACAGACCTCGGTGTCGCTTTGTTTTCTCCTCTCGGTTGACCTATGTACAAATAAATGTATTCTCCTGTCAAGTTAGCGTCCAGCGTTTCCATAAATGGAATTTACAGCTACGTGCAAATGTTGCATGTCAACGTTAGCGGTTCCCACAGTGTCAATTAACTCCTACATACTAACACTGAAAAGTCTCTCCCAACATGGATTCATTTACTAAACCTTTCAAAGGAAGGAGAAACAAACTATCCCAACTCAAGTTTTTGACCACAAATAGTGCCATGAAGCAATATTTCTGATTTTATTCCACTGAAAGATTGCATTTAGCATTAGCATCTCTCTCCTTCGCACCTAGTTTCATAGACTTCACATTAAAAGGACATAAAATTCAATGTTCAGAGAAAGTTTTAGACATATTAAATCTTTGTGGATTAAAAAAATCATATTACAATGAGTAAAAATTGACCTTTGATGTGTTAGCTTGATTAGCCACTGGAGCTAATTGGCAACAAGGCTGACTAGCTAGCTGTTCTATCCAGCTTTTGTCAATCATGTATGCACACAAGCACATGGGTGAAGCAATAAACACTCCACTGCCTACAGTTTCACGCCACGCCACTCATTAAGAGTTGGTGGAGGCAACATGCCAGGAATCGGAGCAATACAGGAGCTAATGGTAGGGTGGAAGAAGACAGCTAGCTCGCAAACATGGATGCTAACAATGCAAAACAAAAGAAGCTTTTATGAGGCAGGAAATGGATCTCACCCATTTGTAAGTTTTCAAGGACATGCGCATGCTAGAAACACTGTATGTAAACGTAATGGTTGTTTATAAGAAAACTCCAGAGTATACCTTTTCAGCTAAGGTGACTATTAGCAGAGACAGAGAAGAGCGGTTGTGTCACTTTTGTTGTGAAAGAGAGGTGATTCACACGTGTCAGGTTAGTCTAGCAGACCTATGACAGTATTTGAGGAGAACAAATCCTGCTGTCACAGTAAAAGCCTCACATTTGTCAGGATGTGGAGACTTCTTCAACTAGACGTCGTACATTTTTAGTCTGGCTGACTAAGTATTGATAAGTGTAGACAGCTGATGTCAAAACACTAAAACCATGTCCTCCATGATATCCTGTGCAACAGAGCATGCCCTATGTCTGTTATCTTGTCAGAATGGCAGTTCATACTCGTACTACTTCTGAAAAATAGACTTGAACGTGGCTGGTTAAAAAGTGGAAGTGCTTCATGAGTTCCCCAACATGCCAACCACTGTAACAGGTGGACAAAATATTTTCTTCCACTGATGCAAAGACTAGAAAGGCCAGGCTTTGTGCTGGTCTTTTTTTTTCACATTCCAGATTACTGGAATTCTTCATTTCACCTGGACACCTGCACAGCTGTGACTCCATAGCTGCTAGACATGTAACTCCTCCTGCCTCTCCAGAGAGCAGTGTGGAGGCCAAGAGGGAGACAGCGGTACATGTTACATGACAGTGTTTGCTTCTTTGTCCTTGCTTTGTAAACTCAGGCCTCATTTGTTGTTAACGTTAGGTGTTAGCTACTTTAAAGAGACGGCTTGTTTCAGACAAACTGAACTGCTAGCATATCAATAACTGATGATAATTTACCATCAACAGTATAAAACATGGATGGAAAACAGGTTTCTGAAGAGCTGTTGTGAAGCAACTAAACTAAAACTGAGCAAATACATGGGTGATCGGTAGAGCTGAGGCAGGCCGAATGAAGCCTGGATGCTCAAACAAGCCACCTGTCAATCAAAGTGTTCATGTTGTTAATTATTCATAACTTTAAGCCTTAATATAATTTAAATGGGTGAGTTATGTAGAAATTCAGACTCAGTACAGTTGTCATGAACGGGGAAATATATAGAGACCAGAACTGTTTTTTGTACCAAGCTTTAGACATGTTTATTTCTGCTGTGAAGTTGGACATTTTAACATAGGGGCTTATGGAGACTGACACATTCTGTAGCCAGCCTCAAGTGGATGTTTGAGGAACTGCAGTTTTTGACACTTCAGCATTGGCTTGTCCTCAACTCTTCTAATGTTACTCGAGGACATATGGGATTATTATTTGTTAATGTTAGCAGTTAGCTACTTTAAAGAGACAGCATGTTACAGACGGTGGATAAAGGGCCGTCTGAAGACTAATAAGGATGTTTGTGAAGAGTGAATCATTCAAAGCTACTCTAGTCCCGGAATAAAAATATAGAGCTGCAAATGAGCATAATGGATCCCCTTTAAAGCACCGCTATGGCTGATCTCACAGAATTGCTATCTGTTGCAAGCCAATAAAAGATTAATGTAAGACTGTTCATCTTTATTATAAAAGTACGTCATGTTCCAACATGTTTGATTCAAGTATGTTGCAGGTTATGACATCATCTAAGACACGATTCTGGGTCATAAAGGTCATTTTTTCTTAAGCTTGAAGCTGCGTATGACTCTTTCAGCCTTGTAACCACCAGCTGTAACAAGTCACCATTGTTTCTTTATTTGCCAACCTCACAGATGGCAAGCACATAACTTGCGCCGAGCTAGTTTTTACTTGTTTATCTTCACATTAATTCCCTTTATTCAACAACCAAAACAGTCACTGCACACATAAAAGATCCAAAGGGTTTTTTTTTTTTTGACTGGCATGTGAATGAGTAATTTGAAGGCTCTTTCAAGTCCCCTCTGTTAAAATCAGAGGTTAAATAGGAGCATTCCTCGCATAGCACCATAACCATAATGTGGAGATTAATGTGTTTGTCTAAAGGTTGCGAGGGGATAGCTGCTCTGAGTATCACAGTAACAAATCTGACCAAAGAGCTGCAGTCTTCTTGTCTCACAGAACGCTAAGCCAGCGTTAGGAACATTTCACCAAATCCAAAAATAGATGTTCTGCTGGCCCGTACTTACTTTTCAGCCTTTTTACTCCCAGACTTATCTACTTTGTGCTGCATATTGTGTGCATATGTCCGATAGGGGCATATTGTTTTGGTGCTTTTAACTCGAGACTCCGTGAGAAGATAGAGGCGTTATAAGGTGGTGTAATCCCAGTGGCTGTCAGGATAATATCAACTTGGCTTTTAAGGCTTTTTAAAAGGCTGGCACTTAGACACGGGGTTCTGTGCCAGGGTCTGGCAGTCTCGACAGGTAGTAATTTGACTGGTAAATGTGTCATTATAGCCATTGTAGAAGGTTGGGGCAGACAGGAAAAGAGAAAGAGGGGGGGAGGAAAAACGAGACAGAATAAAAAGGGTGGGCGGGATGGATGGACGCGGAGATAAACGGTGGAATAAATGGTCAGTTGCAGCAAAGGAAGAGGGGTCTTTTTAAAAAGTTGACAGGCTAAGACTTGTTAAAAAAAAAAAAAAATGTCACAGACTTGTGACTCAAGGTTGCTCAACTTTATGGAATGCTGTATTTCTCTCGTCTCAGCGTCTGTTAGCTTTTGCAAAGTGTGGGTGGTCCCTCCAGTGATATACACAACAGTTACATTTCTACGTCGTACTGAGGGCCTTTTTCTGCAAGCCACAGGCTTCCTCTTCTGTCCTGGTATTCTTCCATGTGGAGACAAGACAATGTGAGTGTGCTACATTCACTCTTGCATTCATCGAACAGCCCTATTCATGCGTCACACAGTATATAAACCTGAAAAATATCATTCTCTCAGGTTCATTCATGTAGAATCTTGTATATACGATCAACCCTGTGGTCATTTTCTTTTAACGACCTGTTTTTTTTTAAATGATCTATAACTCATTTTTATACAAGACTGTACACTGAATGAAAACACAGCTCCTCTCAGCTGCATAAATCACACATTATTTGCAACAATAGCTCCAAATTTATATGCTGCCGTGCTTGCGTTACTAATAACTTTGTCTCCCTTGGCGTCGCTGTTTCGAGGAAGTGTGTGATTAGACTGGTGATGTTTGGAGGCCTTGTCGGTTTTAGTTATTGCGCTCGTTTCGTCTTAATTACGGTTGTATGAGTAGCCCTATATCGGAGCTGCAATGGCCAACATTTTCACAAATGACACCCAAAAAATGTGCATCTAAACATAGAGAGTGGTACTTAAAGTATCTCTCCCTCCTCCGGGGTCACTGCGGCTTTTACCGTGTAATCGCAAGGAGACGGGTGTTTACTGTACAGGCTCGCGCTGGAGAGTGGGTGAGAAGATGCAGTCAGGAGGTGAAGGTTGTGTCTTTGTGTTTCTCGCCTATGTGAACATCTGTGCGTGCTCATTAGTATGCTCACTAATGCTGTAATGTTCCACCTTACATGCTTGTGTGCTTGCATACTTGTATACAGATGTCCACGTACAATATAAGCCCCCCCCCCCTGTCTTTCCTCTATATAATGGGACTGTGAATGAAAGGCAGAAAACCCACAGGAAGCAGAGCTCAAGTGCAGAGTCATGTCCTAGAACAGAGTTTGGCCAAGCTCTGACATGTAGGTAAACAACACAGGAAAAGCTAGCAGTGAAGATAGGGAGAAAAGGAGGAGGAGGGAGGGAGGGAGAGAGGGGAAAGGAGGAAGGAGGTCACTGAAGTATGGAGGGAGGGACGAAGAGCAGGGAGGGGAAGGAGCAGGCATTTGCCTTTTCTGTCAGTTGAGGCCGGACTGTGGGAGACTATTGCTACCAGACGTTATTGCATTGTGAAAAGCTGGTATGGTGTGAAGGGAAACACATTGTTTAAAGGCTAATTCAAGGTATGACAGTCAGCGTTCTTCCTTTGTCCTACTGGACTTTAAAGCATCTTCTTTTTGTAGTCATGTTGTATCGCTGCAAAGGATAAAGTTTGGGAATGTGACTGTCTTTGAGCTGCTGCCGTGCACCTTCTGTGTTTTTCCCTGTGTTTACTCTGCTCCGGCGCACAGTAGACGTTGGCGGTGGTTTAAGCTGGGATGCGTACATGTATGATGGGAGGCTCAGCAGCAGCTCCTGGGTGGTCTCAGGTCCTCACTGCACAGCCACAGCACGTCACGTACCCTAGCGGGGTATTTTTAGTGCGCGTTGCTCTTAACTCACTGAGTTAACATCCTGTGTTGGCTTCTCCTTCCCTTCCTCTCTCTTCCAGTCTCTGCTCTTCTTCTTTCTTTTCAAAGCTTGTGGGCACACAGATAATGTGCAGATAACGCTGTGTGTAGAAGGATGGGATGTGCTTGAAGTTTAAATCTTTGTGGTGGATTTGGCGAACGCCGCGCATACAGGTGGTTGTTTACACGCTGGTGTCCGCACCTGTTTTGTGGACACGGTTTAGATAAACTATGACTGTTAGAGCTAGCAGCAGTGAGTGGTACATTGTGTTTCCTCTGTTGTGTCACATGATGTGTTTGCCAAAACAGTGAGGCTGATAGTGTCAAAAACGGGATTTGATTTGTAGTATTTCAATAACCAGCTATCGACTTGTGGAACCCGTTTCTTCACTCTCAGGACATTTAAACGAGCGTCTTTTTTTCCTCTCTTCCTTCCTCAAATTGACTAAATTAACATGCCTGTGTCTGATGATGTCATCCCTATAGGGCACAATCATGGAGGAAATGGACTTTGAGCGACGCCGGGAGCTGAGGAGGCAGAAGCGGGAGGAGATGCGCCTGGAGGCCGAACGGTAAAAGACTTGTATTTGGTTGTCTTTCATTCACGTCTGCAAATTAGTGCTTGAGGATTTTTCACAATTAATTCCCTCGCAAAGCAGAAAGCCTAAAAAAAAAAAGTAGTAGTTGCAGAAGTCCGGAGGCGGGCTACGTTGCTGTCCACTGAAGATCTTCCTACCTCGGCTGTGTGAAGCTGAGGGAACAGGCTGTGTTGTGTACTGAAGCTCTGGTTGTCGATGCACAGTGCACCTCCTCTGATGTTCATGCCAAGTTGGAACAGGAGGGAGCCAGCTTTAATAGCTTAGACCCTCCTCTAGCTCTTTAAAAACATCGCTCAGCAAATATTGGCTTCCTCCGACCGAGGCAACAAGAAAGAAGAAAGGTTGATAAGAAATCTGATAAGCAATGTGATGACCTTTAAGTGGGAATGTTCAATCATTCCCTCCCTCCTTCTCTCCAATTTTCTCTCCCAGATACTGTGGCCTTGCGAACCCCCTTAGATTCAATGGAAGAAATTGATTAAACTAAAGTTCATTTCAACAAATTGATTGAGTGGTTACATGCCAAGCGCAGTAATCAAAAATAGTAAAAGGGGACTTTCATTGTGAGAACTTGATACATAGTCTACCAAGGAGGTTTTTTATAGGACCTCTTCACAAAAGTCTCTTCATCTGTTCTGCAGCTCTTCCAATTAAGGACGAGGGTGATGTGGATGCAGATACTGGCCAAGGTCACTTGCCTCTTTGATGTATCTGTGAGAAGAGTTTTATTGGAGCCAGTTACTCCATCACTGATGAAAAACAAGCTGACATAGGTCTGACCACTGCTGAATACATAGATGTTTCTCTCTGATAATTTGTTTTTATGACACAACGAATACGTGAGTAGCATTTGGCTCGCGCTATGAACAAGGGCCCTTTTTGCTCAAGGTAAAACAGCATTTCTTGTAGAAAGGAAATTGCAGTCTGCAAAACAGTGCACGTCATCCACAATAGTGAAGGACATATACTAGGTAATAAAATTCAGGGTTAAGTCGTTCATCCATTGAAAATAAAGTGCCCGCTAGCTTGTGTGTTGTAGGTATGGTGTTAAGTTTACTTATCTTGGGTCGTGAATTACATCTACAGGGCCAATCCTATGGCCCAGTAGTTTATCAGAGATATACAGTATCAGCCTATAAGTATGAAGAAACTGCAAGTCAGAAATATAGTGAATATTTGCGGTATTAGTAGTATTACATATCTACTGTAAGTTACAATTCTTTAAAGCTGCATTCATTGACGTTTCGGCCAGTGAGGGGCACTGCAACAAGCTAAAAACACAACATAGGGATTCAGTGTTAACACCATATAAAGTTGACATGGCAACATGTTTGCAATCGGTTACATATTCAGTTGATATAGAACATTATCACTCATTTGGAGTCACATTTTTTTGGCGGCTTCCTGAGGGAAATAAAGCTCTTTAGCCCATTTTGCTCGAGGTTTCTGCCTGTTAAAAGGAAGTTTTTCCTCGCCACTGTCACCAAGTGCTTGTTCCTGGTGGAACTGTTGCATAGTATAGTACAGTACAGTACAGTCTAGACCTGACCCAAGGAAACATGGCGTCTGTATATATAAAACTCATATTTTAAGTTAACAAAAACATAACATTTCTTACTTGAAGGTGATTATACACAGATAAAGTTACATTTCTGCCATATTCTAAAAAATAGATCTTAAACACCTAAATCTTAAACACTGGACCTTTAAGGGGTCCTTTAAAAACCTTCTTCTTTGGGGTGGGTGTGTTCTTGTTTAACAAACTAATGTCCGCTGATAAGTCATTATTAAAGAGATTTCTTTAACTCTCATATCATTACTGCGTTTAGCTGACAAATATCCAGTAATTCCAGAAAGTGTGATAAGAAATAAAATATGGCCAACTTACTCATACCGAGCTACTACTTCCATAATGTTGCTATTTTATCTACAGCCTTCATAACTTAACATTATTAATATTTGAGTGTAAAGATCTTTTTTAAGTGTCCCATTCTTGGCATCTTTCCATTGTTACCTCTTTTAGACATTTATGCCTCATTTCCCTAAATGCACTCCAAATAGCTGATTGAAGTGAAGGTTAATGCTGTGTTGTTATGTTTCATGGCTTAAAACTTCCATAAACCCCCCGCCGCTAGAATTATTTATGCAGTTTTGGAGTGTTTATGTTACACGGAGAAGATGGAATTTGGCAGAAAAATGTAGACTAAGAAGAGCCGACAGAGGGGGAAGAAACGAGGAGTGACTGACTGAGAGAGAAATGGACCGAGAGCGAAAAAGAGTAAGAGTTGTAACCGCCTTCGACATTTACATTTTCAACTCGGCGGGAGTTTGTTCATGACTGTTTATTTGGTCCGAGCAGCAATAATTTCAGCTGGCAGGCGACACGCCGCTCCTGTTATTGATAAAAGATTACATCTCTACATTGTTTCCATTTCTGCCAATATATTGAAACAATCAATATTTACATGCCCCTCTTGGTTGGACTAGTCAAAACCACATGTTGTCTCGTTGGCCGGCTTCCATTCAACCATCACTGAGCACGCTGTGAGAAGACGGAGAGCACAGGGAGAGCGTGGGGCCATATAATAACGGCTGTAGGAATGCCAAATTCCTGGCTATTATAAGTGTTTACTGGCCAGGTCTCCATGAGCTGTTTCCTACATGCTGGGACAGTGAGATTGTCTGTGTGTGTTTGTGAGATGTCTGGTGTGTGTGTGTGTGTGTGTGTAGCTGCTCATAGCATGCATGTGTGTGTGTATGTGCATGGGGGTTAGGATGAGCGCATGCAGTAAGTTAACCATGCAGGTGTTCGCCTTAGTGTGCATGTGTGTTTGGATCGGCGTCGGGCGATGAAGGGTTGACAAGCTCCATTCACTTTTCCGAGTGCATGTGTGCAAAGCAAGCGCGTGCGTGTGTGTGTGTGTGTGTGTGTGTGTGTGTGTGTGTGTGTGTGTGGCGGGAGAACAGCCAAGTCTTCCCTGTTCTGTCTTACATCAGTCTCAGTTATAGTTGTAAGAAAATGATTGTTGACATAGAGGTGCGCCTTGGGCTTCGATTCAACATCTACTTCTGCTGAAGTTTCTCACACTATCCATGCATGCTCATCAATGTTTCTGTACGTTTCTGTTCAATGAAACACACAGGAATGTCTCCACCCCCCCACCCCCCAAACAGTGCTCATGGATGTGGAATTTTCCCAGTCAATTCAGTGACCAGAGGGTATCTGCTCCAGCTAAAAATAGTCGTCTTTTTCTAACAGTGATCGGACGCATTAAAAAAGCTCCCTGTGAATTGCAGCTGGAGGAATTCATTGTCTCGGGCTTAGTCTGAATAGAATATTTACACATTGCACACAGATAGATGTTCTGCACGACCACAATGAGTGAGTCATCGCTGTTGTATGTCGAAGGCCGTTAATGGAATACTTTAAAGACATTTAAAGAGTCAGACAAGATGATCCAACAAAGCAACAACACCTCTTGTTACTGTTTAAATCTTGTTCTTTGTCTGAGAACAGACAAAGAACAGGAACAGACAAACAGTCTGTATGCTGTTTGTCTGTAGATTTTCTGGTGAAAAACTGCCACACCAAGACAGTAAAAGACATCAAATATGCCATCCTGTATACAGTAGAACAGTCATATTTCAAAACCTTTGTCTATACTCAATTTTAAGGGAATTTATCCAATGGAAAACTAGTATTTTTCTTAGAGGCTGCTAATTATACAGTAAAATACTGTAATATTTGACTGTCATGTTTTTGGCAGTTTTTGTAAAATTTACAGAAACGTGGAATAAAATGCCAACCTTACCTACTGTAATATTAGAAAAAGTTATACCATATTTATTACAGTACAGTTATAGCAACCACAGCTGCCAGTTTTTTAGCATAAAAACAACAGTTTTTCTTTTTTATAGTGAAACACAGTCATATTTTATTTTTATTTATACAGCATTTTATTAAGGCAATTTTTACAGAATAAAGTACAGTTTTATATTGGAGACTGTTAATTGTACAGTAAAACGCTGTAATATTTAATGGCATATTTTAAAGTCTACCCATTTACTTTGATATTAAAAAAGGTTATATCCTATTTATTACGGTAAAATTCTGGCAACCACAGCTGCCAGCTTTTTACCATAAAAACAATAATTAACGGTCTCAGTGGTATCAATCTCATCTAACTCTTGGCACTTTCCAAAATGTTCCTTTATGCTGAATGTAACTTCTTTAAGGCTTGGCTACATGTACGATGTTGACTTTGGAAATGTCTTCTTTGATGTCCTTTTAGGGATCTGTTTATTTTTGCCATTTCCCTCCTTCTCCTCCTCCAACTTTCTTGTCATACTCCATCTCTTCCTTCTTCTTCTCCCCCTGGGTGTCACTGTCTTTTTCCTCCTCCTTCCCACCTTCCTCAGCTTCCTCTCCCTGCCTCATACTTCCCATCTTCTTCCACTTTCGTTTGTTCTCCTTCTTCACACCTTCCCCCTCTTTTAAACGTGTCCTTCCGCTATATGTTCAATCCCACGTCGTTCTCCTCCTCCGTTGCCTCTCTCTTTCTCTCTCTCTTCATTTTCAACATCTGTCCTGGCCCCTCCCCCCTCCCCTTGAGAGACCAGGAAGGGTCGAGGAAATAACACCCATCCTCCGTGAACGAGCCATGCCAAACATTCCCCCGCCCTGGTTGAGTGGACCGCTCCAAACATGACCCGGTCCTACATCGTAAACCTTTTGGTTCTGACAGGAAGAGAGAGGGAGATACTGATGAAGCGATAGTGATGGGGAGGGAGAGGTTGAGCCACGCATGTCAACTTCTAACTCACCACACCAGCTTGGAAAGGAGTTACGCTATTGTTGCAGAAGTTTTTCTGAAAAGTCTCGTCTCTCCACTAAAAGTGTGTTTTATATGGACGCTGTTCTGCAGTCTATAGAGAAATTTTGACATTGTGTGCAGTTGGAGCCAGAGCAGCAGAGAGCAGGGTGGGGAAAGGAGACAGACTGGGTACGCTGTGGTTCTTTGGGCCAGCAGTAGGAAGGGAAATAGTCCAGAGAGGCCAGCGTGGGAATGGGTCAGCATTTCTGACAGCGTAAGCAGAGCCCCCACCCTCTTTTCCCTCTCCCTCTCCCTCGCCATCGCCATCCCTTCCTCCTCCCCCCTCCCCACCGTTCACAGCAGCTTTTCTTTTCTTTCTATCTTCCTCTTTACTCGTCTCCCTCCCTTCCCTCTCTCTCCGTCCCCTCTCTCTCGTCTCGAGGAGGGGTGAAGAAGTCTTTTCTCATGGGCTTTTCCCCAAATTGTTTTCACTGACATTTCTGAGATATTTCGCTGTAAAGAAAATATTTGGACATATTTCTCCCTAATAGGCTCGCTGATGGCGATGCTTTGTGTGCCTGTGCTCTCCACGCCGACGGTTGCTTAAATCAGCTTTGCTGTACTCTGCTGCTGCGTGCGGAACGAGACTTTTAATTTGCCTTTCAGCTGAATCATAGCTGCCGCGTGTAGAAGTGCGCAGCTGTTTCATGCTATACTCTCACAGGCGCTCACACCTGACGTTTATGACTGTGGCTACACATCATTCAATACAGGAAAAGGTGTCGTCTGTGATAAAATCTGCAGATTACTCCTTTTTCCATTATCGTGCACGCCCTTTCCTTCCCCGTTTTTCATTTTCCACTTATCCTCACTCTGCATTTCACTTCTTTTTTTTCTCCTCTCCCCATATTTCTGTGTCAGTATGCTGATAGAGTTTTGGGGCCTAGCTAAGGAAAGTGATATTAAATCAGGCCTTTGGTTGTGTGCATGAGTCTCTAGCCAGGGCTGTGATTGACAGGAATGCTAATTCAGCTTTTAGGAGTTTGTTCTTCTCTCCTCCTGAAGGAATCTTTAACCCTGAGATTGTCGTCAACGTCGTCACCGCCACCAAGGACTCCTTTGTTCCATTTTTAGATGTTGTCGTTTTCTCTTTCTCATGACATTTTGGTGCTGTTACTGGGATGGTGCAATCCTCTGGGAGTTGAGGCAGTCGTTTCGCTATTTTCTGTTTTTTTTTGTTTTTTTTTCACATAAACGTATCACTCTGGCATTTTTAAGAGTTAATGTACGTTCTGCTACAGGGGAACTCAACTGAAGTTGACAGAATATGAATGGAGAAAGCAATTTATTTAAAGCAAGACTATTTAACTTTTGAAAGACCTAATGACACAATCTTTTTTTAACAAATAAAAAGTTAAATTCTTTTGTAATACATGACACCCTCGCTTAGGTTTTTCATGCTACAGCTTCAGTTGGTCTGGTATGACCACTAGCTCATTGTGGCTAACAATGTTGCTGACTGTGTGACTTTTCTCTGCTTGTGTGTTGTTATGCTACATTTCAGCATTCAACATCATACCATGTATTGTCACTGATACTTGTTATGATGGCTGTTAATTTGCAAAAGGCTAAGATGAAAAGTGTCTAATGTGGGTGCTTAAAGCTTAGAGGTGCCGTTAGCTAAGCTCTCAGTTACGTTAGCATTTTGTTCGTGCGCAGCACATATGCATTTTCCAAAGAAAACAGGGGTTTACTATACAAAGTTAATGTATTTTTTGAAACAGTTGGTCCTGATTTCAGACATAAGAAGCTTTGTAGTTGTAGCTGTCAGATATCATTTTTAGTGGCTGATTTCAGAACTGTTTCTGGCTAATTTTATTAGCTGTAGCATGCTAGCTAACTAATTTCAGCTCCATTGTTGAATTCTTTAGTAAAACTACACACCCTTGCTTACTGGAGTACTCACAAGGTTTTTCATGCTACAGTTTGACTTGGTCTTGTATGGCCACTAGCTCATTGTGGCTAATGTTAACTGATGTTTGCAAAGTTACAATTTGCTGACTTTATGAGTCTTCTCTGCTTGTGTGTTAACACTCTAAAAGTAAAGTAAGTAAAACTAATCTGGATGCTTAAAGATGCTAAATGATGTGAACTAAGCAAACACACATGTGTAAAGCATTGCCTGACGTCACCGATGTCACCCTCCCATTGGTCCAGCTTGGGCGTTAACAGATTCTTGTGTTCTGTTATGACAACATTCCTCATCTGAGAGAAAAGAAACGGGAGGCGTGGGGGAAGAGCGGAGGAGAAGGGGAAGGAAAGGAAGAAGGAAACTGTTGTTCGCAAGCTGTAAAACCTAAAACATAAACCCAAAGCAGCTTTAGCTCGGCTCACCACACATGTTGCAATTAACATGCAATAGCACGCTTCGCTGGCTGGCCTCAAAGGCTGCGCTGTGATGTTAGGTAGCTGGGCATGCGGTAAGCAGTGGGAGTGTAAAGGTCAGTCGGGGCAACGCAGATCAAGCATGGAGCTGGGTTCATGGATGTCAGGTGGCCAGAAACACAACAGATTGGTCAGATTCTGTCTCTGGTAGTATAGCACTGTTAACTATCAGTTCATGCTTTCATTAATAATACAGTATTGAATATACTTCTTTGGGTGTAGCCTCATTCCCTTAACCAGTCTTCTATTTCAGTTAGATTTCCTGAAATTCCCAGAACGACTTTGGACCGGCTCCAGAGAAAGGCCTCAACTTGTTGCTTTCAATCAAATTTAAGCACATAAATATACAGTAGCTCACTAGCCAACTAGATTGTGAACAATGGAGTTGTGTTGATTGCGTGTAGCCGCACCCTTTACTTAAACCACTGCATTTAATAAAGACATGCATAATCCGCTGAAAGTCTGCTTTGGATTTTACTGTATTAAGAATATGGGCGATTTGTAGATCTTGGCATTGTTTTTTACATTGGATTTATATCTATGGAGAGACAAGAAAGAAGGTCTTGTCGAATTCTTAGTGTGTGATGCCAAAAATATATATATATTTTTAACTATGATATTTTAGACATGACCTGACTTGACCTCTCTTCATCTCTAATACGGTTGACCAATTATGCATAGTAGCCTAATACAAAAATACACCAATAAAGGGGAACTGTGTTTCACACTGTTATTATACACCTGCATGCATTCTTGTGAAAAAAAGTAAACAAGGAAAGTAATATTTGCTCTGTCAGCGGTATATCAGTAAAACTGAGCTTGTATTTTAACAATGTTATTAAAACAAGAAGTAGTATACAAGAAGCAATATCTTTAAACATATTTTTGCATAAAGAGATTTGTTTTACCACTTTCATATCTGTCCATTAAATATACAGCTACATCCAGCATCCAGCTTTCTTAACTTAGCATATCACTGTCTTAGCATTGTCAAAAAGTAAACACATGAGATTAAATGTGTTAATAATTGAGTTTATGAAGTACTGGTATGCTGATTTGTTTTTATCTTTGGGCACAGCCATAGCTGGTTCTTTCCCCCCTGCTTCAAATCTCAGTGCTAAGCCAAGCTAAGCTAACTCTTTGTGGTGCTATATTTAGCATACAAATGAACTGTAACAATCTTCTAAAACACACAAGATACAATACAATAATTATTCAGTTTTAGAAGGGCTCGTATGCAGATTTGTTTCATCTTTGGGCACAGCCATAGCTAGCGGGTTCTCCCTGTTTCCAGTCTTAATGCTACATTAGGCTAACCCTTTGTAGCACCTTATTTGGCATACAGATAAGTGGTAAAAAACTAAAACATACAAGATATAACATGTTAATTATTGAGCTTTTGAAGCGCTGCTATGCAGATTTGTTTTATCTTTGGGCACAGCCATAGCTAGCCGTTCCCCATGCTTCCAGTCTTAGGGCTAAGCAAAGCTAACACTTTGTAGCATAAAATTAACATACAGATGAGTGGTAAGAATCAGAAATGTCAAACTATTCCTTTTATCTCTGTCAGTGATGTTTTTGTTGAAATGGGTGTATCGGAAAAACTAAGCTGGTGTCTAAAATTACAAAAGTATCTTTAAAACAAAGCCCACTCCACCTATGTCAGAACAAAGATCTGCTAAACAGTTTTGACACTAAAGATTTTTTAACTTCAGTTTGTTAACTCAACAAATATGTAATTTCTAGATTTAATGTGGTATTAAATTCCTTGTAGAAACATAAACTTTTAAAGCTAGCGGCTGTTTTGCTCACTCAACACACTTCTCTAGTTTGTTTTGTTCCAACACTGACCAGACCAGTACAAGCACAGTTTCTCTGGCTCTCTCTTATCCTCAGCCAAGCCATGTCTCCAGACTGAGTTTTTATCAGCTCGTGAAAACTGCAGCCACGATAAGAAGTATTGGTTGTTGCACAGCTGACAGGTCAGCTTGATAGGAGAGACGGCGGGGAAAAAAAAAAAAAGCCTGACAAATCCTCCAGGTTTGGTCACTGTGATGATTACAGTCCAATTTAAAGAATCGTTTGCTCTGAAGTTTTTAACCGTGACACTAAATTGAGGAAGGAGAGGAGGAGATGAAGGACTGAACTTGGAAAAAAAAGAAAGAAAGAAAATATCTCAATTTGTTTCCTCTCTTTTGTCTCCCTCAGGTTGGCGAGGAATGACGATGATGAGGAGGAGGCGGCCCGCGAGAGGAGGCGCAGGGCACGCCAGGAGAGGCTGATGAGCAAGGAGACTGAGGAGCCCAGCGGACAGCCAGACAGTCTGGTCATGACCAACAGCCACAGGTGACACATACATACTGTGTATATAGATATATATAGATATGTATAGCTGAGCAGGTTGTCTGTGACAAATATATCATCTGCTTAGCCCCCAATTTTTAGTCCAGCTGCAAAGGAAAAAAGAGCAACAGGAAAAACTGTCACCATCATATCATCCTGCCCAGTTAAAGGGGTTGTACTTCATCAATAAATAATAAATGTGAGTCCCTCTTCTGTGTGAAAAAATGTCAAGACAGCTCAGAAGAATGCAACCAAAAATTCTTTCACAACCTCTGCTATAAAAAGAATACAGTATATTGTAGGGTTGGAGATTGCGTTGAAGGCCTCTGGGAAATGGAAACAGACAGTTTTTGTTGTTCTTTCATAAAACAGTTGACCGTCAGCTGTGCTCTCAGTTATGTTTGCACAGCACATATGCAGTTTCCAATGATAACAGGGGTTTACCACTCACTATTAATGTTAATATTCAAAACAGTGGGTCGTTGATTTCAGACATAAGAAGACAAAAGCAGCTTTAGGCGTTCTAGCTGGCAACGGTTGATTTTAGTCGATTTCATAACCATGTCTGGCTTTTGTTATCTGGCTTAGCTGGCTAGCTAACGTTAGCTCCATAAGTTGGAAAGCTAAAGGGGTTTTAAATATGCACTTGATGGCTACACATAAGATATCATGCTAAAAGACAATCCTGCAAAAGAGTGCCAATGCAATGGCAAATGTAATATCATAGGTATCTAACATTGGCTGGGTTTGCAGGAGTGTAAACTTCTGTAATTCTAAAAGATGCTAGCAGATGCTAATATTAGCTTATGTTGGCTTTTTAGCTTACATTCATGTACAGACTTTCAATGGCAAATATAACATCACAGGTACAGGCTGGGTTTGCTAAACTTCTAGAAATCTAATAGATCCTAGTAGATGCTAACATTAATGCCCTAAAACCTGATTTCAACACTGGAAAGCATCCAGGACCAGCTTCCACATAGTAGTAAAATCCTATACGGTACTTACTCTAATAATCCCAAACTGGGGACTTTTTTTGGGAAACTTTTTTTTTTTAACGTTATGAGTTAATGATGTGTACGTTAGCTAGTTAGCTGGACAAGCTAACATTTGGAATATTTAATTAATTCCTTACACTTTTGCTTTTGTATTTTTGGTTTTGTGAATTTTTGATGAAATTCAGTGAAGTGGCTTTTTCATGCCGTTAAACTTCTTCTACCCACTGCCAGCTACCAAAATGACCAACCAACTCATGACCTCATACCTATCCATCAGAAAGACTGCCATAGGAACAAAGAGGGCTAAATCCATTTCTATGCAGTTTAAGGCTATGAGATCAATCGTTTTGGCCACAGTGGAAGTGGTGGGTTGCTCTGACATCTAGCAACACAGACACTGCTTTGTGGTCCTGAATGTTTCCCCTCTATGAGATCAGAGATACATCCTGGGCCGGCCAAACAACAAGAGGATTGTGCAGGAGGATGCTGAGACAGGACCTAGTGTTGACTAGCCATTGTTGATTGTGTAGATGCAAGGATAATGTTTGCCAGACTTTTAGGTCAGAATATTATGAGTCATGCTATTTGGAGCGAGATGGACAGATGTACAGTTGGTATTTGGTGGACTGAAAGAAATAAATCTAGTTAGCTTTTAGCCATACAGTCAGTCGGTTAGTTCACTAACTATTGTATGATTTTGCCATTGCCGTCTGGCGTCCACCATGAAGTTTGCATTTGTGTTAGATTGCCACAAACTTTTCTACAGATATTCACATTCCCCAGAAGATTAATCCTACTGACTTAAGTAATGCCCCGACTTTTCATTTGGTGCCACCATGGGATTTTCATTTGTGGTTTGTGTAGAAATATCAACATCTGTTGGATAGATTGCCATGAAGGTTTGTACAGACATTCATGTTCCCCAGAAGACGAACCCTATTGACCTTGGTAATTCCCTGACCTTGCTGCAATTGTGGTTTGTGTTGAAATATTTCAACAAATGTTGGATAGATCACCATGAAATTTGGCATATACACATACATGTTCCCCTCAGGGTGCGCTGTAATAACTTTTAGCGATCCTCTGATTTTTCACCTAGCCCCATCATCAGGTCAAAACGTCCAATATTCTCATCAGACTCAGCTGTACTGAGGTGCTAGCTTGCTAAGTCAGTAAAGATATTTGATATCTGAGTGAGTGTGTACAAAAGAGCTTTTGAGTCAAGGATAGACGTTCTCCAGAGCTGGAATCCAAGATAAATTTTCTGATTTTCTGTTTATTTTAAGGTCTGACCAAAAGTTTATTTTAGAAGAAACCGCGGTGAAGACCTGTCAGTAGAGCCAATAGTCTGCATTCTCCACATATTGGCTTAAGCACTGACAATTGTCAGTAGTCAATGAGGCAGACACTGTCTGTAAACTTTCCTTTCACAGAATTTCATTTTGTTCTTTTCGCAACACAGATAGAGTTTTTGCCTGAGCATGTATGCTCTCTTAGCACATTTCTTTGGTATCAGTGGTCAGCGTCACAGTCGTAGTCAGTCAGATAATGATGTCCCAAAAATTTCAAGAATCTTTTATTTGGCTATGCTTTTGTTGAGTTTTGTCATTTTCCATTGTGTTTCATGTCAGAGATATATGTCATCTGTTGCTCATTTTGTCTTGTACATTCAGCTAAAGCTACTTCAGCATCACAGTTAAAAAACTATGAAAGGCGTTGATGAAGCAAGATAATATTATGCATTCCCTGCCCACATTTCCTTATCCGCTGACGTCTATCGCTCTGACCTCAATGCTTCTTCCTCATTACCAAAGACCACACAGTGAGATGTTTGTCTCCTCTCTCTCCTCCTAGTGTCACAGAGACTGTGAGCAGCTCTTACGGAGGAGGCGGCGGTGACGACGATGACCAAGCCCTGCAGGAGCGCATGGCCAAACGCGAGGAGAGACGGCAGAGGCGCATGAAGGAGGCGCTGGAGAGACAGAGGCAGCTGGACCCGACCGTGACCGAGGGCAACGACAGCGTGGCCACGGAGAAAAACAACGCAGAAGAGGAGAGGCCATCCTCCTGGCGCAGGGGTCGTTACCGTGACAATGAGGACGAAGAGGAGAAGACAGAGATGTACGGCTCAAGCAGAGGGGAGAAGGAGCGAGAGGCGCCGAGGGAGGAAGAAGAGGCTGCTCCTGAGGGTGGAGTGGAAGAAGAGGAGGGGGTAGATGGCGAGGAGGAGCAGAAAGTGGAAGTGGTGGAGGACAAACCGAGAAGGTCTTACTTGAGAGAACAGGTGAGTCACTTGCTCATTCTTGTTATTTTGGCCATTTATTCTACTTTCTCGTAGCTGACAGTCCTTTCGAATGTGATGCTTGTTCTTGTAGGAATCAACTGAAGAACCCAGCGAGGTATTTTTATTGATTCATTGACTTCTTGATGCACATCCTTGATCTTTCTTTCAAAGAACTGCTATAAACTTTTTGTCATAGGAACTCACTGAAGAAGAAGAAACACATTCAGTAGTCAGTGAGAGTTCAAACAAGGCCAAGTCACCAAACTCAGAGGATGCTGAGGAGGCTGTAGTAGCACCTGAGGAGGTACCTGAGGATGATTATGTAGATTACAAGTCTATGACACTCAGAAATGACACTGAAGAGGACAATGAGGTAGCTGAGATACTGCACTCAGAGGATAATGAGGTATCATACATGTGGTAAGATTTTCAGTAGAGGTGTGATGCACAGCACAGAAAATATCTCTGGGTAACTTCAGCGTCTTCCGCTAGATGTGTAAACAGAAACCTTTGGAGAATAAACCACAAAAAAAAAAAATCTCTCATCTTGTTGTGATTTATGTCGGAGCCAGACGCTGAAATTACCCGGACACCTCTCGTCGTCACAGTGTGGTTTGTGAGCTGCTGGTAACCGAGGCACGGTTTACAACCACGCAGTGAGATTTTCGATAAGGTTAATGCTAACCATCACAGAGTGGTCACTGTGTTTTTTTTTGTTTTTTTTTCTGCATGTCTTCCACCTCAGCTATGAGAGCAGCAACATTTATTACACAGACTCCACTCCAAGAAGAAGTCACTGCAGCAGAGGAACATCATGTAATTTAAAATAATAAGTGTGTTCGCTGCAAAGGGGGATTATGAGGAGATCGCTGAGCCTTCATATCGTGTGTACACTTCCAGTCAAATGTTTTGCGCTAAAGTCCAAGTAAAATGTCTATGACCTGATGAACTACAAATCCCAAATTCAGTATTTTTTTTTTAAGATCAAAGCGAGCCTGCGAGCTCTGGCATTCAATTTAGCCCATTAGCCGTGCCTCCCAAACTTTTGTCTACACTGCTGAAGTGAACACTTTCCACCTTGATTTCTTACTCAGCCTTTTTCTTGCACAAACAGATCACCCTTTCTAGTCAGTCGAGGTCTGTCTGGCCTCAGAGCTCATCTCAGTTTCAACATGCCGTAGTGGAAACAACAGCACTCAAAGACACTTTGTGTTTCTCCGTACTTTCCCCTCTAACATAAAGAACAACATTTAACTGTGATCTGTTTCTCTATTCTCTCTGAGATCTAATTCAAGTAATTACATATTAATAAGCAATCTATATAATGTTAAAAGTGATGGGCAAATATGCTTAGTAATATATAGGGTTTTGACTGGCTGTGTACATATTGGGCTTAGACACATAATGATTATAATCTACAAAAGTTGAATCATGTTTTTGGTGATGGTTAACAGGCAGAGACTGAGAATATACAGCTGGAGACACTCCCATGGTGATCACATGTTAGTTAATCCCGTCTCAGTACTAATTCAGGAGTGGACGCTGTGTTATGTGATGTTCTGTGTTATTTTGTTCGGGGTGTGCTCTCGTTTGACATCCCGTCATGTCACATGTCAAGACAACGCCCACTCGGCCTGCCCAGCCAATCGAAATCTTTGTTCACCATTCACCCCCCCCCCCCCCCCCCCAGGTGGACGAGAGAGGCATGGCCAGAGAGGAGAGGGAGGAGCAGGGGAAGCAGAACGGAGGGCTGTACGAAGAGGAGGCGGCTCCCAAACAGCACAGGAAACCTGAGAGGACCCTCAGGTACACAGACACAACAACACACATCACTGGTTTCCACTGAGGCCAAACCTGGGAGAGTCAGGCCTGATGAATAATTTAAGAAACCAGTTTCAGCAACACTCATGAAAGTACACGTCCCAATATGTCAACAGTTTTTCTAGATTCATCAAAACGAATGTTACAGCCAGAATACAATATTTTTCCACTTGGCTGGTACTCATTACATAGAGTGGGGGTAGTGCATTGGATCCAACTTTTTGAAAAACGCAGCCTGACATCATGCTATGGCCACCAATCAGACCGGTCAAACCTCCACAGTCACCCCACAACCCCATTGGCGGGCATGACACTGTTTTGGTCCACGCGGCATCTCGGCAACTCCACCTGGAGTGTGTTGCTCGGCAGACTTGCTCAGCGTTGGTCATTTTCCTCGGTTTAGGTTCTTCTAAATGTGTAAATATGCTACGTAGTTAATGTGTTTCGCTGTTTTGCACAGGGTGTTTTATTTTGAAAACTGACTGGATTCTCTCACTTCACAGTTTTTAAATCTGTGTCTGACTCGCAATTTCCGTTGTAAAATAATGACATGAAGAAGTTTCCTTTGGTTTGTGTCCAGAGGGAGAGTGAGAAAACGAGTGTTGGTCGACAGACACAGACAGTGAATGAGGGTGAGCGAGCGCCGGCATCGACATCGATCCCGTCTACATGCACCATGAGAGAAATATGTTTAAACTTGCAGACATGCTTCAAAAGTAGCTTTACGTAGTTTGTTCCTCCTTTTTTAAAAAAATGATGAGGCTTTTATTGCAAAGCTAATTTGACAGTGATGGATGACATGCAGAAATCCCATATGCCAAAATATTGGCAGTTAAAATATTACGATGGAGAAATAGCAATGCTGCTTTATGAAACTGATATTGGGCAACATCAGTGCCTGTCTACACTTGACCAGTTTGTGGAAAAGCACTGCAGTAACTTAATATTCTTGTTCTCAACAGTCAGTTGAGAAGATCAAACTACTTAACAACCAAAGCTCACTGTCACTAAGCTTGCTTTAGAAAGTAAGATATCCAGAAGGAAGAGGAAAAGACACATATTCCCCATGATAACAAATGACTGACAGCATAACAGTTAAACACAGGATGCTAAATAAGTCCTGCAGTTCCTGCAGTGTACTAATACAGACTGTAGAGGAGAAATCTTCATATTTGTTCTAACACTTGTTTGTGTATGCTGAACAGGGCCAGTTTAAGCAGACAGGAATTTATTAATGTTGCAGTTTGACATTTATTGTTTGTCGCTGCAGCTCCGGTATAAAAGCATGGAGGTATTGCCCGAGGCCTCCAAAATACTTGAAAAGAATATCTGGATCAGAATTTCAAACAAACAAGCTGTTTTTGTTCAGCATTGAGTAGCAGACTGTCTCGAACCTGTATGGCTCATGTACAGTTAATCCCGTGGATGAAACTTGAGATGTGCTCTAATTTTAACTCTGCAGAGGTGATTGTTTTTGTCCGCGTATGTTTGCTTGTCCATGAAAGAGACAAATCCTTGAAGTGAATGTTTAAATATTCAGTTTGTATCAAATGTCAAGCGTTCACCTGTATGTCAACCGGCTGCGTGTCCTACTTACACTGCCTTTGTTTGTGTCGTGATCTGCGTTTGTGCCCTGACCCGCGTCTGCGTGTCCGTCCCAGTCGCGGCAGCGTACGCTCCCCCGAGGTGTCCGCGGGTGACGACCAGGACGACGCTGCCCGCCTGGAGGCAGAGCGCAAGCTGGAGGAGCTGAAGCGCCGCCGCGACGACGCGGAGAGCGAGGAGTTCGAGAGGATGAGGCAGAAGCAGCAGGAGGCCGAAGCCGAGCTGGAGGAGCTGAAGAGGAAGAGGGAGGAGAGGAGGAAGGTGCTGGAGGAGGAGGAGAGGCAGAAGAAGCAGGAGGAGGCGGAGAGGAAAGCCAGAGAGGAGGTAGGAGAGGGGGTTTATGAATGCAGTTTGAAGTTTCTGTTCTCCTTATTCACTATTCTCCCTTTTTCTTTTTGTAAATAGAAATCTAAACTATAATGATACTGCAGGTGTTATGCACAGCTTTACATTTGTGTGGGTACAGCTGTTGACTGACAGCTCCCATGGTGCACTGCTAACCAGAGCACAAACGTTATGATACATAACATGTTTGCATGTGTAGCACTGGTTACGTACCATTAGCAATTCAAGACATCTGTCCCTTTCCAACCACTCAACACATCATTGTACTGTTTGGATGTGAAGAAAAGTGTGTATCAGCAAAGTAAGTGACCTAGTTTGCTGGATGTTACTTTTTGTTCATGTTATTTCAGCAACTGCTGAGACATTTACAAGCTCCTTCTCCCGCACACTCAGTGCTGGATTCGCTCTACATGATAGAAAACAGGGATTCTATCTGGCATTAGCTGTCTCTCGCATGGATCCAATTGTGGTGATAGGAAATAGCAGTAATAGTACTACTCCTACCAAGAGTAGCGTACATAACATAGTAACATATGACTGAAACTGAAGTGACTTAAGGTGTAGTTCCCACCGACACAGATATTGCACAAATTAAATTACCAGCACTCACATCAGCTAAAACTAGTTAAACAAAACATGTATTTTTGTAGACTTTAAGCCAGTTGTCTCATTTATTCCGCTCATTTCTTCTTGTTCTTTAAAGTTCACAGCCCACGTCCTCTTTCCTTGTTTTTCACACCCCCACTTTCATGTTGATTTCGCCTTTACATGTGTGCGAGCCGAAACGCATTCATCACACTCATGCTAGCGCCGCGGTGACGTTATCTCTCCGTACTTCACTGTTATCGTGACCGAACCTATGTGGGTCCCCATTCGTAACTCATGCGTGTCATTCCTTCTTCCTCCACTTATGATGACCTCATCCTCGCGTATCTCAAACGTGATAACCTCCACCTTCCTACGTGTTGTTCACATCTGTATTCAACCACGCCATCCCTTTTTTTATTCTTTCACGCGCTCGCTCCGAAGGACCTGCATCCTCGCTGTTACCATGATCGGTCTTCTTTGTTGATCTTGGCTCCGAATGTGGCGGCCCATCTCTTGCTATCTGCCCCTGTTCTTCTCCTCTTGTGTGATGTTAATGAGGCCTTTTGGTTTGTAATTAAAAGATGGCCCAGAGATACAGAGAGACTAATTAACCAAGACAAGGCTGCTGGAGAGGGCTGATATACTGCCAAGCACCGGTCCTCTTCTGAATACAGTACAAATGATTCATACATTAATTGCAAAAAAAAAAAAAACTGTTGATAGTCAGTGCATGTCCCGTGCTTTTCTTTTTTCCCGAGGCTGGCAATCACTGTAAATAAGAATTTTCTCTGAGTAATGTAATTAGTTCCTGACCTGCTTCATTAGTTGAAGTAGGTAAACCAATTAGAATAGTACATATCTATTGTGTCTAGGTCGGATGCATTCCTGGTTGTTGCTTCTCTGTAATGTTGCTGACTTAATCTATAATACAAATACATTTCTCTCTTAGCCCCCGTTCTTGAAAGATGATGCCGGTCCAAACCCTCTGGCCCTGTTAGTTTGTTCCCAGGCAAAATCCGCTGGTGCACAGGAAACGTGTTTTAGGTTTCCAGCAGCAACGGTGGTTTGTTTAGAGTAAATACAAGATGACTGGGCAGTCGGCATGAGCAGCAATATCAAGCGTGGTTGGGCTGGCAAAGGACAGAGCGCCACCTACGTACGCTTCAAGTGAATTAACAGAAAGCAGCCCTCCGCTGTCAACCCGAGAGATGCCACACAATAAAAGATGACAAGGATGACAAGGATTGCTACTTAATTTCTTTCTAATTTTTGTCTGCTGAAGTGCCCTTGACTCTTAACACATCTGTCTTTGTCAGGAGGAGAAGAGGAAGATGAAGGAGGAAATTGAAAGGAGGAGAGCAGAGGCAGCTGAGAAGAGACAGAAGGTGGAAGACACTATGGACGGGGAGGACAGACCCTTCAAGTGTGTCAGCCCTCGAGGCTCCTCTCTGAAGGTCAGTCTGACATTTTTTTTAACCTCCTGCTTCTGCCCTGCATCCAACAGGAGCGTGTCTCCTCGTCCTTGGTTTCAAGTGATTCACTTTCTTCTGAAATGACAATCGTTACAGGCAGATTCAGATGGTGCTAGCTCTGTTAGAAAGTGGCAGGTGAAGAGCGGGAAGAGAGAGAGATAGGATGACATGCGGCAAAAAGCCACAGGTTAAAATCGAACCCTGGTAATGACAGCCTTTGCCTGTAGCGTTAAACTGGACTGCATTAACATGAGAGGGGTTTCTAATATTATGGCCCTCTTGTGTATGTAAACAGGGTGGCCATAATATTAGAAACACCTCTCAATATAATAAAATAATGTTTAACACCACTACAAACTACAACCTCAACAGTAAACATAATAAGCCTAAGTGTGAGCTTGATTGGGAATCATGTAAGATCAGACTTTTTATGTCTTAAAGTAAATGTTTGGCTGCCAAATCCAATAAAGATCAGGGCAGGGCTGCTAGCATTAATAATTCAAAAATACTAGGCCTGTGCAGTAAATGTCTGATAACTTTCTAGCCCCCATAAACTAGTTAGCTAATTAAATGTTCAGTTACTATTATAGGCTATATGCCTGTTAGCCTGAAATGCTAATGATTTTAGCTTATGTTAAAGCTGCACGCTGTTAAAAAAAATCATTTCTGCTCTGGTGTTTTTGTTTTTAGAAAGCTTTTGAAAAATTAAAAAGATGCTGAATATTGCTCTTACTACCCACTCATGCTGTCGCGCCTAGTTACAGTTGCTAAGCAGCTCAAGGGAGGGGTTTCGTGAACAGCCAGTTAATTCAGTTCAATACTTTAAACAACTGTAACTATGAAGCACTCGTCGCCTGCGTCGTGTCTTTCTCTCTGTAGTTGTACCCTCTCCAGCACAGTTGTCAGCATAATGGAGTCAATATAACAGTTCTACAAAAAGCTGCAAATCCCACTCATCCGGCAGTGCAGCAAAGCTCGGGCTAAATATTCAAAATATTTGGAGAGATTAAGTGCCAGATGACCCGCATCTGCCCCTCTCACCTCTTTTAGCTCTCTGCATGAAGTGTTATCTGACTGAGATGAAAGTGTTCATGAATACAAAAAAAGCCTCGCTGAACTCGTAGAGGGAATCTGCTCCTGGCAGATTTTTCTGTATTTTATATCACTGTTCGCTTTGAGATTCTGCTGACTTGTTAACCTGTTTGTCACAAGAAACATTGCCCTGTGAAACGCAACCAGAATCAACCCGTTGCGTGCCCCTCCCCGCCTCGTCCAAAGATAAATGGTTGTCACGGTGAAGGAACGTTTAATCAACTCAAATGTGAATAAATGTTTGCAGTGTTGCCAAAAGCCAACTCCCACATACTGAAAATCGAGGGGGATTTTCAGCCAGTGGAGAAAATCTAATTAGTGACAGTTAGCAGTAATATCCATCTGGCATGTCCCGGTGAGACTCCAGACTCGAGGTTCGATTGTAATGGTGTGTGAGCTTTGATTGTGCTAGAATCAAGTACTTTATTTCTTTGTGGTCAGTTCTGTAAATAATGTTGTTCAACTGTAATCTAATCTCTAATTCTCCATCCCGCTGCACTCAAGCCACGGCTTTACTTTGTGATCATGTTCACTGTAGGTACATGTGTGTTCACCTGTGTGCGGGCTGTTCCATACACTACACATTGTGTTGTGTACTATATTATGACAGGTCGTAATATAGTTGCATTGTGTTTGTGTTGTGTAATCTTCCAGCTTTTTCATCATGCTCTACACTGAACAGGAGAACCATTTTGCATCTGAGATAACTGCTTTTAGGTGTACAGACAGCCAAAAATACAAGATAAAACTCAGTTTTAATACATTTAAAACCTTTAAAGCCTTTTCTTCTCTAAGATATATCATAACACCTGATAAAGTTGATACAATAACAACAAAAGACTCATTTACCAAGCAGTAACGTGGCTGTGAAGTGAAGCCAATGCAGAAGTGTCAAAATTTGCAGTTCCTCAAACGTCCACTTGAGGCTGGCTGCAGAACGAGTCTCCATAAGTCCCCATGTTAAAATGTCCAACTTCACAGCAGAAATAAACATGTTTACAGCCTGGTACAAAAAACAGTTTTGGTCTCTATAGCTATCCAATAAAAATCCAATTGCATTTACCAGCTAGTTAATCGCTAACTTTATCTGTCTGGTGTTTGGTGCTGGGCAGGTTGGTTATCGGCGGTTTATCAGAGCTTTTTTTGTTGCAAAAAGCAGCTGGAATGACCCGAAACAGTAAAGTAAAGCCAAAACAATGAGCTGAAAGATGCTAAAAACAAATGAGCTCTGAGCCAAGAGGGAGTAATTGAGTAATATCTGTCACATCGCTCTAGTTATTTGACCAGTTGTTGATATAAAAATATTCATTAGTGCAGCTTTAAAAAGTGTTTTGGTTATCACAGCAGATGATACAGAGACTGTATAGTTACATAAGTGGAAATAACACATGAAAATGGATTCATAAGTGTTTAAAGTGTTGCCACAGGTACAGGAAACCCATTTTAACATTTTCCTGTCAAACTGTGTACGTGCCATTGACAATATATTTCATGTGTTTTGCTGCTGTAACAGCTGCCATACTGTGGCTCCCGTTACACTAAAACATAGAGAAATATATACCTCACTATCAGCAATAACCTCCCAGTGGGACACAAAGTCCCAGGAGCTCGCCTACATGCTATCAGCAGTAAAGCAGCGTAACCCTGCTCTGTACTGTAGATAAAAGTACAGTGTTCTCTGAAAGAGAAGGACAGAGGGACAGAATGGGGGTGCAGGGAAGCGATTAGGGTTAACAGGATTACTGTAACTGCGTTCGAATGGCTACAGCTCTTTAAAACGCATCTGAGAATGGGGAATTTCCTGTCGGGGAGTATTTTGGGAACTCCCACATTCAGTAGCAGGCGAGCGCAAGGTCCTTTTTCACAGGGAGGGAGCTGCACTTTCTTCTTTTGTCTGTTTAAAGAGTTTTTTTGTGAGCGTCTATACGTTTTTTTAACGTATATGATAAACAATCCTCTGAGATTCCCACAGTCCAGCGGCAGAGATACGGGAGGGAGAAAAAAAAAACTTGCTGTGTTTTTTCTGTGTGTGTTTTTGTGCATGTGTGTGCATGTTTTTCAGAGCAATTTGCACACAGAGGGAACAATCAGTTATATTGTGTGTTGCTGGTCAGGAGAATCCAGCTTATTAAACATATGAGGACAAAAAAAGATACTACTGTAGTTCAGTGATTATTGGCAAGAAAGTTAAGTACATAATGCTATTTAAGTTATGAATCATACAAGGAGCGGTAATTACTTAATACAGGATCATACTGACATACTGAACTCCCGTCGGGAGCGGCTTTTACAATGACACTACTCATACAAACAATAAAGAAGCAATAGAAGCGTGGAAATCAAGAGGAGGGTTGGGTTGAACATCTGTTTTGAGGTTAGTGAAGGGTGAAAGGAAAATGTTGCATGTGATGTTTGCATGTGCGGAACATTACTGCAATATTAATTAACCTAGAGCTCTAATAACCTTTCTCAACAGATCGGAGAGAGGGCAGAGTTCCTGAACAAGTCGGCACAGAAAAGGTAAAAACAAAACCTTGAAGCTGAGCATGGACGCCTCGCAGTCCTGATTTGTCCAACTAGAAAAATGTTGAAGTTTTAATCCCCACTTGGGGGGGAAGTGTCTTCTCTCAGGGCGCTAAACATGACATGCTTAACCGCACTGTGTATAATATTCAAAGTGGCCCCATGCTGCATAAGCTAACTGTTTGTTTCTGCCCAGCAGCGCAGTGAAGATGTCTCATTCTCCTGTGGTGTCCAAGATAGACAACAGGCTGGAGCAGTACACCTCGGCTGCTCAGGTTAGCATTTATCCGACTGTAAAAAAGCAAGAAGACAGGCAGCGTTGCATCCACATTAGTGGTGAGGTTGACTCTGTAGTTTTTATTTGTGTGTCAAGCAAAACATTCGGCCTGTCCCACTTAGGATTACAAGAGGAAGCAATATATCAAACTCCAGAAGCACCTCTCACAGGAACACGTACACAAACACATCAGTTATAATCAGTGTCGTACTCAAGATTTGCTTGATCAGTCTCAAGACAACTTTTTAATGTCTTGGTCTTGTCTTGGAATCCTCTGCATTTTACTTAGTCTTGTCTCAGTCTCAGACAAAGAGGATTTTATTTCAAGACCGGTCAAGACAAAAACTGATTATTTGTTAGAATCATCACTGTGAGTGGAGTCAAAACTTCTAATAACTTGACTCATTTTTTTATTTGATAACCATAACCAACACTGGTTATGATATGTACTTCTTTAAACTTTAAAATGACATATATTTATGCAAATTTCGAATGTTGTATACCAAATAGAAGATAATTAAGGTTTATCCTCATAAAAAAGGTGTTTTTCCTCCTCTCCCTTACTTTATCCAAGTACCAACCTTAACGTACTCATCTTTCATCTTACAGTTACATATAAAACTACCAAAAATCAATTTGCTGATCTTGGTACCCAAAAGTTGGTACCTAAAAGATGCTGAAAAGTATGTATGCTGTGTCCTGAACAGCAAACATAAAGTCAGAATGAGTGTGGCTTCATACCGAGCATGATTTCTGTTGATTTATGCTCAAAGCAACACTAATGTTTCTCAATGCACTGTGAAGACTCTGCTATTGTTAGCCTGTGAGGGTTTAAAAAACAGACAGGTATCTAAGGTTTTGATCAGAACAGCCAGCCCTGCTGTTTACCAGCTTAAACCCACCACTTTGTCTCAGCAGAGAGAGAACAAAGAGTCTCGATCCCCTCGCTCTGGAGCGGTTGATCTGCCCATGGTCACCGACAGCATACGAAGCATCAAGAGCATGTGGGAGAAAGGCAACGTGTTCAGCTCACCTGGAAGCGGTGGGAGCACGTTCAAGGTAAAAGACGAGGATGTGAGAAAGTGAATGAAACGTTGTGTGTCTGAGTGATGAGAGCAGAGAGAGAGAGAGGAAAGAGCCCAATTCACTGGCACTTCCTGCTTGGCCCCTTTGACGATGACGACAAGGCTTAGCTGACCTTTGACCCTATCCAAACAGGAAGCAGCTGTGATGAAGACAGGCGTGGCGGGCCGCATCAACGACTGGCTGAATAAAACCCCGGAGAGCGGCAAAACGTCAGGAGGAAGGCCAGCGGTAGGTCGTCACCGTAGCAACCCCTGTCACTACTGCCAGGAAGTACAGTACATGTACTGTACGGCTCAAGGCCCTGTAGAGAAATGCTTAAAAAAACTGCTACAGAGCAGACGCAGCTGGGTTTATTGACCTCTATGTGTACATGTACTGTCTATCAATCTGTTTTAACTTATTAAGTTTATCTCTCTACATGTTGACTTTAAATATTTTCCTCATCATCTTGCTACGATAAGCGATGGGGTCCAACATAAACACACAAGTTAATCTCCAAGTTAAATAGCTTTGGTCATTTCACATGAGAGATTTCTGTTCTTCTGTGTTTTACTAACTGGTTTGAAGTGGGCGGGACTTACAGTAGTACAGTTTGATGTCACATACTTCATGCACGAATCAGGGTTGAGCAACATTTGAATCAGACTATGATGTCAGTCGGTGGGTCATTTTGACAAATCTGGTCAAACCACACCCAGACAGTCCTGAAGAAGCAGATTAGCTGAGTTAAACTCTTCAGAAATACTTTAAAATGTTTTTTAAATTATTATTAGCGCATTTCGTCATGAATGTAAAACGTTACAGACGAATACTTCTAAAGGGGCTTTAAAGGTCCAGTGTGTCAAATTTAGGAGTCTCTATTTACAGAACATGGCAGAAAGTGAATATAATATACAGAACTATGTTTTCAAGATGCACAATCACCTGGAAATAAGAATTATGTTTTTGTTACCTTAGACACTGCAGGTCCTCTTCCATGGAGTCCGCCATGTTGAATGTTTGTACAGTAGCCCAGAATGGACAAACTAAACACTTGGCCATCATAGTTTTTTCCTTCAGGCATGGGAGAAGAGGGTGTGGCAAAGGGTTTGCAATTAGGAACTACACCAATAGATGTCACTAAATCTTACACACTGGTCCTTTAAGATATTTTTTATTCATGTTACATTGAAGGGCCTTCAAAAAAAAAAAAAAAAAGAAGAGAGACACAGCTTGACACATTAATGCAGCATCTGCTTTGTTTAAAACCTTCAAGAACGTCTATGTATATTTGTCTGAAGAATTCAGTAGTCGCATCCAAGCCTGTAACAGCTGACTCACTCACTCACTCCAACAAACAACTGCTCCGTCTCATAATACACTGCAGTACTCAGCCCCGGAGTATTATTATGACAATGTCACAATCACTGCTGGTCATGTTCTGTACAGTAGATGTTTTATAATCATTTTCAAATGATGCAATGGAGCATGTCATGTTGTGTCTGGCACCACCTGGTGGCCTCAAGAAAAACAGCCTAAGCTCGCTTCTGTCCAGTCTTACATCCATCATAATGTACAGACACAGTACATGTGGATATTCTAGACTTGGCATCAGTTTGTTATACAGTGTCACTTAAGTATTTTATCTTAAGCTTATCATAAGCTTTGCTAGCAGACTCAAAGCACCCTTGAGTGACTTTTATTTTCAGTCCTGCTCATGTGTATCATGCCTTTTCTTTACTCCTACCTATATTTCACCCAAATATTTATGTAAGAGCTTTCCATGTCACGGCTTATGGCTCAAAAATGTAACACACGGCAGACCGAGGATATGAAAGGATGCGAGTGTTTCCAAACGAGAGCCAAAAAGGTTGAAAAACTGGAGCGCCTTTGCCATTTAATGCTTCTATCCAGCGTTACAATATTAATAGGTCTTTCCTGAGTTTAGTGATGAGCGTCTTTAAGAGGATTGCCTCAGACTCGCAGCAAGAGCGCCGTTTTCCACCTCCTCTAGACAAGCACCTCTCTGCTTGATAGTGTCTGTCAACCTTTGCTCTCATTACTTAAGCTCTCCTCCACATCTCAGGTACTCTGTCATTTGCCACCATATGATGACTATTTTCAAACTGACCCGCACTCTGAGCGCCGCTGATAGGACGCTTTGTCTTTCATGCTGTCTCTCCGACAGGACCTGAAGCCTGTTGACGTCACCAACAAGAGGAGTCTATGGGAAAACAAAGGCGCCTCTCCAACCAAGGTAGCTATTATTCATTTGAAGCTATTCACTGTCTGGTATCATGAAGAAAGAGTGCCAGTCTCACCCTCCGGGGAAAATCCAAGTGAGCATTACACATCCTGGAGTATGTCCAGATGAAGTTTTAATGATGCCAAATTGGTTTGTGGTCTTGGAAGGATTTCCCGTGGTTTTTCATGGTTTTCCAGTTGTTGACGATCAAGAAAAACGTTCCTGTTTAAAGCGACGGAGAAGGAATATTAAAATAATCTCACGATATTTTGACCCTGGTGTCTCTCAGCAATGGGAGTTAATCAACTTCTGTTTGTTTTTGTTTCAAAGAACTCTCATAGCTAGTTGACCTCACCGTTAAATCTGGAATAAGCCTGGAGAGGTAAAGGAGTAATTGTTCCACGTTTCTTCAAAGCACTTATCACAGAATGACCTCACGCTCTGCTGTCACGCTGTCGACTCTTTTTGCTCTTGTGTCGTTGGCAATGCTGCGCTTTGTTCTGCTGTGTTTGAGCGCTAATGCTTATTTTAATCATCAGTCATATCTAGGAGTCCAAAATTAGACCTACGGTTTGACAAATCTGTCAAACGTTCACATGATTTGAGTGATTTCTGGCAAGTGTTGCTCCAGTCTCTTCACACACAGACATTTTAAAGGACGCAATTATTTGCATTTTAAACACTGAGCAATAAACATGAGTTGCTTTCCAAAATGCACATAGGGCATTAAGGAATGAAACTTGTAAAGCATGTCTGCCAGATGTTCTAAGTGCTGTAAAATAAAAAGGAACAAAGCGAACAAAGTAAAGCCAATTTTAAAGGATTACGCCGTTGACTCCATTAACACCCATAACTTGTTAAAGCCGACTCAACAAAATCCAGAAGATTACAGTTTAGTGTAAATTCTGTGTCGTAAAAAAACAAAAAACAAAAAAAAAACACCTTTATCCGTGCGCCTGTTGTCCGACTGCGGGCTGAATGCTTTTCACAAATGGCTGTATCACATCGCCGCTCTTTCTCCTGACAACCACAAATCACTACTTCACTTGACTTTATATCGCCCTAATGGAGAAACTGTTTACAGCATTTTTTACAAGTAAAACGCTGCGCTGAGCTGAGCTGAACTGAGCTGAGCTGAGCTGAGCTGAGTGGACATGACATGGACATGAATACATCTTCTTACCTTTATTTCTGCACATATATAAAGCTGTGTTTCAAGAGCTGCTTAGTAGAAGTGAAACCACACAAGAGTACGACAAGGTTGTCCTACCTATCCTTCCTTCCTTCCTTCCTTCCTTCCTTCTTTCTTACTCTGGTACTGGTGTGTTCCTGCAGCCAACAGCTGCAGTGCAGGCCGGAAGCTGTGGTCCGCCACAGCAAGTAGTGGAGCTGGAGGGCACCAGGCGGTGGTCTGCACTGACGTAAAAAGGGCCCTGGACAGGAAAGGTAGCGGTTAGCGACCTTGTCATTAGCTAACCGTGCTATGCTGTGATGTCAGTGAAGGCAAGATGAGCAGGATAACGGCTGATGATGAGGAGAGATCTGGATAGGTTCAAGAGTCTGCATAGGTGGAAGATCAGAAGTGGTTGTAAGCACTCGCTGCTTTGACTTTGTAAGCTTTGGCAGGTTTGCTAACTTTCTGCATCTGTCCGCGTCTCTGCTGCCTTATTACCTTTCCGTCTTTGTGTCTTGCAGGTGGCAGGCAGAGGGGAGACCAAATCAGTCGCCAACGGTGAGTTTTTACAAGCCACCAGAAGTGTCAAGCTCTCGTGGGTGCAAGAAAACACACAAATGGGCGGGCAGGCATGCGGGCGTGCACACTGCAGTTGTCGGGTGAACTTGTGGCTCCAAAATGTCAACGTTCGAAAACCAAAGAAACACCGCATTGTTTTTAACTCGGCCGCAGGCTACATTTTTCTAATTGCTCTCAGAAACCAAAAGACGTGATTTTCTCGACCTATGAAGGAGTTTTTAATCCTTTAGTTAAAGTAAAAACATTGAAATGGGTTGAGGTTTTTGACCGTATTTACCATATAGTATATTGTTGTTTTTGAGATATATTTATTGATTTCAAAGGGTCAGATAATGAGCTACAAAAATAGAAGCATGACCAACATTTATACCATAACAGACAAAAGTTTATATAGTAAGGTGCACCAAGGGAAATCAAACATGGCAGTAAGGTGGAAATTTGTAATGATAAGATCATAAATGTTCAATTAAAATGATGCAATAGCTTATTTAGCATCTAACTTATCAGCTACTGTATGAATATTTTCATGTACTGTTTGCAAGTTAAACATTAAAACCATACATCAAATATATTTACCCCGTAATGTCATCAAAACTTGCTTCACTTTACATAGTCCACAGGCTCAAATGTGTCACTTCAATAGTCTTGTGATTGTGAAGATTATGCTAAAATATATTTCCCCAAATACATTTAAGTTCCTGTTAAGGGCCAACCTTCAATTTTGTAAATTTCCAGTTTGTTTCCTATTTGTTCCCATTAATTCCCATAAATTTCCATCAAATCCCCTGGAAAGTTTGCAGTGAAAAACATGTAATCCCTCACTGGCTTCCCACCAGTTAGCGTTTCCAATGGTGTTAGCTCAGACTGTAATTTTTGCATATATAGGAGGCGGGGCTTCCTGTTAAGTAAGTCGTCTTGTCACCAGCTCTTTGATTTACACAACACCATGTGTCTCAAAACTAATAACTGACCCTATCTTTGCCGACCGTGCAGCCTTTTTCGGTTTGCCGTCTGGCCTTTTGCTCTACAGCGTTTTAGGATGCCATTTAAACATTGCTTGCTATTTTAAAATTAGACCTGAGTGCAGCCTCCTCCTCCTTTTGTTCCCACAGCGGGGCAGAAGAGGGGGCTTTGGCCTTGAGAGATTCTGTACACGTCTGTATGATGCGTTGCGTATTCACATACACATAGACGCACACTGATTTCACCTCTATAAACCCACTCAACAGCCATCTCAACGGCACTCCAACCTTTCAACCTTTCCACTCATGAACACGTCCACTTGTGCTGTGCTCATGCACTCGACCACAGTCCTGCCTCTCGGAGGCCCGCCAGCCCGGTTTGTCAGATTAAGAGCTGGTATGTTGGAGCTTAGCACACCATCACAGTCTGACTCAGAGGATGACAGAGGCTTTGTATAGATTTTGTGTTTTCTTGCTAGTATTAGCACGCTGCGGGACGTTACAGACATTCGACACCACACTGGACAAGTTAGCAGCTTCATGCCCTCCACATGCTTGGGTCTAATACAGAACATCTAAAATAATGTTCACCATTTTGGAAATAGTGTCGCTGGAAATTTAAATCTGTCTGCCTGTGCTCAATTTAGAACAATACGTTTGAATCCAAGGCCTCTTAATTCAAAATGAACTATTAATTAGCCAGCTAACATCACTGTTTCCAAATACAACTTAAATCTAACTCTCACTCTCTAAAGATCTTTTTAAACCTTAAAATGCGACTCACACTTCCCCTCAGTGTCTACGCAAGACTAGAAGCCATGTGAGCCTGTGCTTACCATGATCAATGTTTCAGTTTAGCTGTAAACACTGATAGGATTGAGTCGACTTCTTCAGGTCCATCTTATGTCTGAGTTCAGGTGATATCTGAAGGCGATGCAGTAACTTGAAATGTGTTTCCTTTACTCTACTACATATAGATGTTGTTAGCATACTACCATGCATCTACATGTGTAGCTTCATCTATCACCGCCACATATTTCAAACTTATTTGTCAAATGTCATCATTCTGTCCCCTTCAAATAAGTCTTGCCAATTTTGCTCTGATGGCAGCATATTTTTAAATCATCATCATCCTCAGGGGGATGTAAATGTAAGAACTAAACTTCATGACCAAAAATATAAAGTTCATGGTGGCACTAGAGGAAAAGGAATCACCAAAGTCAGGAGGATTCAGCCTCTGGGGACAACAAATGTCTGTACAAATTTCATGGAAATCCATCTGACGGTTGCTTCATAGATATTTCAGTCTGCATCAAAGACAGACGGACATTGGTTAAACAAAGTTGCTAAGGGATATTTACAAATCAGATTTTTGAAGCCAAGAAATCTTAATTTGAGCTTGTTTTGAGTGGGTGAAGCTAAAGTGGGCCAAGCAAGCAGCAACCACCACAGTGTAGTAAATCTGTCAATCAAGCAAAACATGCCTTAAAATATCTCTCTGAAAGGCATTCTTGTTAACGGAGTAAGAGATCTGACCTAGAAACGTCATCATCTCATAGTATCAAGTGTCCTTTAAACTGCGTGTTAACAGCATGACTTCAACACTTCACCGTGGTGTTTGATGCTTAGTTTGACCTCCCGTGTCACAAGGTCGTAGTCATGAACCCGCGCCTGTCTGCGGACTTATAAATCCACTGACGCTTTGTGTCTTTTCACCAGGTATGGGACACTAATGTCTTGAAGGAGCCACTTAAACAGCTGGGGACCACGACAATCCAAGACTCTTCCTTTGACTTTGTCTTAAGAACCAAATAATGATCACATTCCCAAGAGGGACCCCACGAAAAAAAAACGGAGGGACAGGAGAGACGCTGTCCAAAGCACTGTACCGAAAACAGCATCATATTTTTGTACGGTTGCCACGTATAGTGCCTTTGCACATTGATTTTTTTTTTCTTTTTTTTTTTTTGCTTTCTAAAAGAAACAAAATGCTGTGAAATTTGGACATTTGTATTTGCTATTACTAATTACTTAATCCTGCTAGGAAGACGAAGAAAAACACAAATTAAATTTATCTGTTGTCCTCCGTGTCGACAGTATTGATAGAGACAGAGTAGACGAGTTCAAAGTTTCCACATTCCAAAGAGATGGGTGAAATCAGTTCTCTCCCTCGTTACAGTACATTTTCCATCTCTTCTTCTTTTTTTATTTATATTTAAAGCAAAAGCTTCACACATTGCTATTTTATTCAACGTTCACCAGTTCAGGATAGAAAATATAAGCACTTCTAGAATTTAGCTGATTTCACTTTTATTATGTCTTTACCAATAGTGCAGCAACGGTCTGAGTAATATATGTTAGCACATGTGATGTTTCGAATATCATACTGTATCTTATATAACATCTTTATACTCATAACAAAAGGTATTTTTTGCTTTTTTTTTGTTTTGTATCCAGAAACTATTCACCAACAGGCAGTTAATTTGGGTGGTGATATGAGTGTTGAATATTCAGAAGGCCATTATGACTTTTATTATCCTTTTTATGTCATTTTATTTATGTTCTAATGTGTTTTGTCCTTTTTCTATTTCTAGCTGGGTTTGTTTTTTTTTTGTAGCTTTTTGTACCTTTTTTTTTGATCACTTTAAAATCTTCAGACATTCCTCTTCAAAAGCAGGTGCACGACATGCCTTCGCTGCTTCAAAGCTGTAGGTTTTATAACGTAGGAAATCGGCAAACCGACTCTTCTTTTAACGTCTCTTGTTTCCTCTATGCACATTCTTGCGCTCAAGCGATAATTTTCTAATTGAGGGCATGCAAAGTAAAACCAGGGTGCCTAAGCATATAGCAAGATACTCGTACAATACAAGGATATTTACCACTATGTAATTCTTCTGGCCTTATGATTGCAATGAAAACATTTATGACAGCTGAGGTACAGTACATGATAGCCTCAAAGCAACAGTATGATGATATTAAGACTTGTGATGTTTTCACTTTTTTCACTGATGTAGTCTTAAGTAGCACATTCCCTTTCATAGTTTTTGCACGACGCAAGCTTTGATTATATTGTAACGGTTTGCTGGGGCATTAAATTGATCAACGTTACTGCTCAAAAGTCTGACAATCACATTCCATCGCTCCTGAAAAGAGCAGGGGAGCTCGACCAAAATACTTTTAAGCGTGATTTAATGTGACATTTATGTTTTTTTTTTTTTAATACAGTGGATTCATAATGTCTTTTTTTTTTTTTACAACCTTGTGTCCAATTTGTTTTTTTTATTTCCATGTTTAACCAGACACTTGTTGTTTGTGTAGCGCTACGCCTATGCAAAACACACTCTCTGTAGTCTCTCTAAACACTCCCAATGTCATACAAGTGGGCAGTTTTCCAACTGGATGAATGTTTTAAACATTGTACGCTTGATTCAACAACAGCAATAAAGACATTGAGGTATTCCACATTGTTAAGTTTTCTTGCATAACTCCACCACCCTACTATGGACTACGTTATATAAATCGTATAAACCTGTTTTAGCATATAGTGTCGATGATGGAGCCATGAAACTGACAAAACATAGTAAAAAGGTTTTCACTCTTCCTATTTTGGAGAGTTGTGGCAGAGTGAATTTAATTATCTGTTTTCCCCATCCAACATTTCCTTATACTCACCATATTTCCAATTTTCCTCATGCTAGCTTAGCTGGGAGCACTAAGCATCAGCCTTTTTAGCTAGCTACTTAGCCGAAGTTAACTGTAGCCATAAAAACAACACCAGCCAGTGCACATAACTGTAACTGAATTGTATTTGCTGTAGCACCACTGTATAAACTGATAGCTAATATATATTTGAGGTGAAACAAAGAGGTTCAATATTCTCTAGTGGCTAGCTAGCTAGCTTAGCTAGCTAATGCTAATTTAAAGTTTTTAGTGTGTTTGTGAGAAAACGATATCAAAGGAAATTATCTTTAATCTCAAGAATTACTTTGTTAGTGCTTGCTATCTGGTTGGTTTGGTTGGTAATTGGTGGTAAAGGGAAAAACAATGAAAAGATTTGAATTACTTAACAATTAATAGTATTATTTATGTATTCAGTTAACCTTTTTGACCATTATGATAACCTTTTATTACAATTGTCAGTTTCATTGCACCATATAGTCAACTGACAGCTGGTAACTTAGTTATTTCTAAGATATTTCATCATATCATTCAAGTAATTTTCTCTGGTATAGTTATAATTTGAGCATCTTTGGGTTTGTTGGACAAAACATTCTATTTTCTGACATTTTAGAAATTAAAATCAGAAAATCAGAAAATAATGATTGAGTCATTAACCAGTTGCAGCACTAACATGTCATGTAATATCAGGCATAGGTTGGTTTGTATTACAGACTAATGACCCACTCATTGTCAAGTCTTCTGCTGCCTTCAAAAAAACAAACTTTACAAGATCTGTTTTTATCTCCAGCCAAATAATACTTTGAGGTGGAACAAGCTGTATTTCCAATTTCTGGCCTCGAATGTAGCAGATTGCGAGGAGCACTTGAAGGCAGCATTCCTCTCCAGGTATAACTCATCTCTTGCCTCCAACAATAGAACTGACGATCCTAACCAGTCACAGAGAAGATATGTGGTCACATGATGGACAGGGCCGTATTAAGTGTGCTTTTTGGTTGGGAGGCTGATTGAACTTGTCTCTGTCTGGATGTGAAAGAATAAGACCTGAACTTGCTGCTAATCCTCAGGGATATACAAGAGGTAAGAGCTGAGCATGACCATGACCTCTGAAAGCAAAAAGATCAATAACATCTAACAACACATTGTGTTTGAATCTGCGTTGAAATAGAATTCATATTTGCGTTTTTTTGTTTTTTTTTTAAAGAAATACGCTTGATAAAATTTAACAAAAACTCACTGACAAAGTCATGAATGCTGAATTAAACCGGCTCAGACGTTGGCTTTTCTTTGATGTATTCTGATCTGAGCAGTTCATATGCTGGTGATGAAGGTGCTAAGCTCGCCCCTGAGACTGCCGTGTTGGTAGCATGCTTTGGGCTTTGACTTAATGCTGCCTAATGCCGAAACCAGCACCCGCAACATTCCTGCCACTGCCAGACTGTGTGTTATTTCCCAGTTTCAGCCAAACGGGGACTGACCGCACGCTTTAAAGCAAATACACGTTAATACCCGAGCCATGGCAGCCTGCATACACTGTGAATTCTTTCTTGGTTTCCAGTTAGTGCTTTTCATCAACCAGATGGTCTTCTTCTATTTCTCCCTTTTTCTATCTTTCTTTTCACTTTCTCCTCTCCACATTTCCCTTTTCCTCGTCCTTTGACGTCAGCTGCTCAGTCTGATGACACATGTAACAACCACACAGGGACTCCAGGCACCGCAATGTTTGAATCCGAGCAGATATGTAACCGGGTTTAAACAGAAGCATGACTTTGGGCTGTAACCATATACAGGGAAAGTGTAAATATGGTATGCAGCGATCGAATGTGCAGCTGGCCCTTTGAAACGACTTGGAAAGAAAGAACAGGAGCCGGGCCAAAGGAGGAGGAGGAGGAGGAGGAGGAGGGAGGCTGCAACTGGGGATGTGGAGCTAATTTTCTTTATCCTAACATCACCTATCGAACGTGTATATCAAATCTTTATGATCACCAAAAAGCTGATATAAACTTGTTTTATGTTGAGCAATAGAGGCGAGAAAAACTCCTGAGAGGCATTGTTATAAAAATGTTCCCCCAAACCAGCAGCTGACCAAACCACAACGACAAGAATAGCCTGTCCGCATGTGAGTCCCAGCTCATTGATTTACTATGAGTTCGGTGAGGTGAGCCAAACCCATTGTCTGGAGGAGTCGCTCCACACCTGTTCAAAAGCACGCTCTATTATTCTTAAAAATAGACCCGCGCTTTCCCCCACTGTTCAGCCGACTGACACCAGTTTTTATGATCTGGTGATTTATAAGCGTGTGGAAACAAACATGGTCCAAGGGACTGTTCTACACAATCATATTCTTGACATGTAACTGATATATTTATATATATATATGAGACCGTAGCCTTATTGAATTCATCCCTGTAACCTTGACCTCGACCATAAATACCCCATTGTTGTTTCTTTAGAGCAAAATGTGTATTTACTAGATTTATGTGTAGGTTTCTGATATTAAAGAGGTCCTCCAGTCATTTAGCACTGAACTTGTAAGAAACAGATTAAAGGAATAGTCTGCTTATTTGCTTTCTTGCCAAGAGCTATCAGCATTTAGCTTAGCTTAGCATAAATACAAGAAGCAGGGGGAAACTGTTAGCCTGGTTCTGTCCAAAGGTACAAAAGAAATCCACCTTCCGCCACCTCTAAACTCACTTTTTAATGTGTTACATCTTGTTTGTATATATACACACAATACTGAAGTGTAAAAATGACAGGTTTAAGTGCCGGACTATTTCTTGGCCTGGGTGTAGTGACTTCCTGGAGCATCCACCAACCTCAAATAGGCGAAAGTAGCATCGATCTTCTCGTCGCGAAGAGTCAAAAACGAAGCAGCACAGGCCGAGATATTCTGCTAAAAATGTGAAAAGCCCAACACAGGACAACAACATCACGACATCAGACGTTATGAAGCTCACCCAGAGCCAGTTTCCACAGCAGGAGCAGCGCTCCTCGTGACAAGTAAGCTGATCTCTAACGAATCAAGTGTGCGATTCCAAGAGGATTTTTGAAACTGCATTGAAATCAGATTAAATCGCTCTCGCATTCGAACAGCAAACAAGCTGTTACGCGTGAACGCCCGAATAAATCACGCCTCTCATGATGGACGTTTCTTGAAGCATACCACTTCAAAGCCTTTTGAGCACCTGGAAAATTGTTTTTTTCCGAGTGTACATATCTGAGCCAGTATGATATGCGTAGCTTGAGATGCGTCGGGGGTTCGTCCCTGAAGGACTCATGCAGTCCTGTTTCACAGCGCTGTTCAGACTCCAGTCGGCCGCCTGCAGCCTTGATCAGTGCCAAGAGGAAATGGCTGAGGATTAGGCCTGGAGCTGTTTAAAGCCCTGGGCCTCTGCATGCAGTGCCCATGGTGGAATCATTTCAAATTCTACAATTGCTCCAATCTCGCAGCGTGTAGCCAAGTATTTGTGTATACGTGTGTATGAATGTGTGCGTTTTCGGTTTAGCTGTTTGCACAAATGATAAAAAAGCTCCTGAAAGGAGAAGAAAAGAGGAGAGATACAAACCATCTGTCCGAAGGAAAAGAAAGAAATCTCAAGGGCTTGTAAAAACATTACAGTAGATAAGATAAAGAGGAAAATATCAAGAAGACAAACAACAAATCACAGAGAGGAAAAAAAAAACATTAAAAAAAAAGAATATATTTATAACGAGCCCAAGAGAGATGAGTAAATGTGTGTGAGAGACAGCTGCATTAAAACTTTTATCTCAAAACAAGTTTATTAATTAAAAATGCATCCTCAGCGTGGTGAATTGAATTCTTGATGTTTCCATGCAGGCGGTCCAACATGTCTGAAGTAGGAGAAGTGATCGAGGAGATGCTGTGAGTACCTTCGTTACATCTTAGTTGACGTTCCTCGTGTCTTAACTTAAAATCAGCAGACAAACTGAGCTGATTTACACTCTTCTTTTCATTCCAGGGAGGAGGGTAAGTAAGAGAGCAGCGTCTTTCGAATGCAAAATGTCACTTTCAAGCTTTTGTTGTCGGACGTGGCTGACCTGATTATGTCTCCTCAGAGGAAGAAATCCAGCAAGAGGAAGGTAAAAGCCTCTGCGTGGGTTCACGTGCGTCATCTTGTTTTTCCCGGTGTGTCTGCTGCTGTTACTGTGTCTGCTGTCACTGATAAAGGCCGTAACGAGCTTGCAGAGTGTGTTTTGTGTTTGTCTCTTTTTAAAATGTTCTCATTAGTGCAGTGTAACAAAACCAAAAGACATAAGTCAGAGTAAAACAACAGCGGAAGTGTCAGAATGTACAGACAAGAACACGCTAACAGTATGTACAATGTAGGTACAGGGAAGGTGTGTAAATCTGTACTTATACTTATTTTATATTATACTATACTCATACTGTACTTTATTATATGGTATACTACACTATATTATACATTATAATGTAACATATTATAATATAATATAATAATATAATGTAATATATACTACTATAATGTAGTTACAGTGAAGGTGTGTAAATCTGTACTTTATTGTATTTTATATTATACTATACTCATACTATACTATATATTATACTATACTTATACCATACTATCATATACTATACTGTACTTTGCTATGCTATGCTATACTATACTTTATTATATATTGTGCTAAGCTAACTAGCTGCTGGCTGTAACGTCATACTTATCGTAAATATGAGAGCGGTATCGATCCTATCCTCTAATTCTCTGCAGGAAAACCAAATAAATATATTTCCCAAAATGTCAAATTCTTCTTTTAAAGGTTGCAGGGTCACACTGGCAGGTGGTTTCATCTGCAGTTAATAACTGTTAAAGGTCCAAAGTGGTAAAAGATTAGAGAAAAGCCCAGAAATGAAATACAACATCATCTCATGACCTGTCTGATGTATTTTGTGACCTCGAGCACTAGGTTGGAAACCACTGGGCTAAACTACTGAACTGTAAATAGAGTAGATCATTTTTCTGCAGAAGGAGTACTGTAACTTTTGATACTCCGAGTACACCCAGCTATTACTTCTGGACTTTTACTTAAGCAGGATTAAGTCAAAAGATGTTGACATGTTTCCGTGTTGTTCTGTCGTGTGTTGAGATTTCACTTTGATTTGCGCCTCGTTGCAAACACCTCAGGGGCATCGGTTTGTGATCCCAGATCATTCTCTGTTTTTAGCTTTGCTCAGATTGTCAGATAGCAGCAACTGCTTTCAGCACATCCCAAGAGACAATATCACAGCGCTCAGAGTTTGACCAAATCCCAGCCTCAAGCTGTTTGCCAGAGTCACATTGATCCACTAATCCTTATTTTGTTCACTCAGACATGAAGACACAGAAAGGAGAAACTTTGTATGACTTGTTTTTGTCCATAAATAATTTATATTTATCTTTACTTACAAACTTCTGGTATATTGTAGTGCTGCGTGTCTTCTTTTGTCATGTGGCTTCATTCATTCTTGTCATGTTTTTGTAGAAGGGCCTGCACCTCAAGTTGAAGGTAATTCTCCTCTTTAAATATTTTCTATTCACTCATTCCATCTGTGGAAAAAGGGCTCGATCTTATAATAGTGTGATGTGTCGTACTGCTCACCGCATTGCTTGTGCCATCATAAATATTACACGCAGTAAATACCCATTTCGTATTAATAGCATGGAGACAGAAATTATCTCCAGCACCATTCATTTACCTACGTCAACATGAGCTTTTTTTATATTCAGCGTTCGCTAATTGCTCGATGTTTGGCTGCCTGCTGAGTTAGTGTTTGATTAATTCATCCTAAAACGAGATGTCAACTTGGTGAAAATTGACTGACTCATGTTGAGACTGCAGCTCTTTTCATCAATTGAATGACTGAAGATGAATATTTACATTTTAGAGGTTTAAACATCGGAAATATTTAATTTGATATGACAATGTTCTCAAATGTTAAAACGTCTCATTTGTCCGAGTGTATACATACACTAGTTTTCATGCTTATTTTATGATCACAAAAACAAATGATCTCATTCTCAGTGTGACACAACTAATCATATTTTCATTATTTCACACCACAGAGCCTCCTGTTACCGAAGAAGGTAATTCCTTTTCTCTACTGTTTTACTCCAATTTAATATTTAATATCAATGGTCCAACTTCAGCAAACATGCTGTTATTTGAACAAAACATAATTTACTGACTATTCTCCATTTCTTGCAACGATTATTATCGCTCTCACTGTCTGTTTACCTGCCTCCCTACGTTACCTTCACAAAGAGCCTGCAGAAGAGGGTAATGATTTTTTTTTTACTGTTGTATTATTATTGTAGTGCAGCTTTGACAAATATTTTGTAAACATATATGTGAATAAAGATACATTTTACTCTAAAATATTACATGTTTTCTATTGGAAATTGTAATTTGACTGAATCATAGTCTCATGAACATTTAATGATGATCTTTTCTCCATGTCTTGCATTGGTTATGATCACTGTCTCCGATCAACTGTGTTGACACTACCTTCACAAAGAGCCTGCAGCAGAAGGTAATGACGTTTCTCTACAGTGTTATAATATAATATACACAGTATAACAGTGTTTGGTGGTCCGATTTTAACAAATATATTGTATAATAAAGCATAATTTTACTTTGAAATATTACATACTTCATGAGATGTAATATCAAAATGCTTATTTTCTTTAACTGTAATATTTGTAATCGGCTGAATCATGCTACTCTTATGTAACATTCATATCGTAGTTAAGTCATGTTCTGAAAATCTATTCTCCATTTCTTGCATTGATTATGTTCGCTGTCCCTGATCAACTACCTGTTTACCTACCTGCATGACCTTCACAAAGGGCCTGCAGAAGAAGGTAATGAGTGTTTTCTGTCGCATGCTGTTGCGATATAATATATGCAATATAACAGTGTTTGTGGTCCAACAAATCCATTGTAAACATATGTGAATAAACACCATTTTACTTAGAAATATGACAGCTCTTACAGGCCAAATGCTTATTTTCTTTCACTTTAATATATTATTTAATATTTATGTACTCCTAGGTAACATTAACATGCTAGCACGTCATGCTATGAACGTTTACTGACAATCTTTTCTCCGTTTCTTGCATTGATTATGATCAATGTCACTGATCAACACATTACCTTCACAAAGAGCCTGCAGAAGAAGGTAATGAAGTGCAGTCCAACAAATACATACATACATGCTTATTTTTTAGTATATTTTGGTTGAATCATGCCATGGTATTTACTGATGAGCTCTTTCTTGCATTGATTATCATGCTTATGACTGTTCCCATTACCTTCACAAAGAGCCTGCAGAAGAAGGTAAGTCATCGTCTCTCTGTTCAAACTTGCATGCACGGTGTGACTAAATGACACTATATCACTCTGTTTGTGCCTCTCGCCTGTTTTACAGTCAGTTCAGGGAAGAAGATCTTTGTGCTGAGATATTTGTGGGAAATAGTAATATTGGTTTTCCCTTTCACGGATAAATCCATATGTGGTGTTAATATCTTCCTCATGCCTTAACATGTATTCTGGAAATACGATTTTATACAAGAACTGCCTCCACCGTCTGAAAGTAAACTCATAAAGCTTTCATGGCTTGAAAATCCCCAGAGTACAACCTAGTATGACAAGGCATACTGAATCTGTTTAGACTTTTTATTTCTCTCTCTGACAGGCAAGAGTTTCATATCAAAATATGTAAAGCAGGTTTCTGACCCGAGTGAAATAGTATTTTCAAATACTTTTAATATATTTTCAATATTTTCAAAGCCTTTTGTATTCTGCCAGCTGATGCACTAACATATCCATATGTCCTTTACCGCAGAGTCTCCAACTGCAGATGAAGGTACGGTAACTTACTGAAGATCAGTGCTGTAGCTCAACATGGCAGTCTTCATTTGTCCACTGGAGAACTGCACTGTACAGCATATGCTCACAGACACACTGCCCGCCAAAATAAAGCATATGTTGTTTTTTTAAATACAGTTTTTGGCAGACTTTGACTTAAATCGACTGAAAAAAACTTATAATGAGCCTACTCAGTTTCAGAATGGTGATACACATTCTGTTACACATGCTGCTCATATTATGGCAAACGAATGTATTCAGTGTCATGCATAAAATAACTACAGACAGTCCATAGTATTCTCAGTTTTTGCATGTCAGAATAATGACTTAGTGGAATGAACAGAATCCAGCAACATTGGTGGACTTGGGGAGGGGCAAAAAAAGGTAGTAAAAGTTAATAAAGTACTTTCTGTGGTGGCCTAATGTTCAAGAAAATGCAATAGAGAGCCCTTCCAATGGAGAAAACGTGATAAAGTTGCATTCTTGGTTGCCTTTTTTATGGAGAAAACTTGATGAAAACTTGATGACGCTGCTGTTCCAGTAGAGAAAACATAGCTGAGTGCCCTCTAGGGTGCCCTTCCAGTGAAGAAAATGTGATAGAGTGCTCTCTAGTGTGCCTTTCCAGTGGAGCAAACATGGAGTCCCTTTTAGGGTACCCTTCCATTGGAGAAAATGGGATAAAGTTCTTTCTAGGGTGCCTTTTTTGTGGAGAAAACTTGATGACAAGCCCTCCAGATTTCCCTCCCAGTAGAGAAAATGTGATGCAGGTTCCTCTAGTGTGCCCTTCCAGTGGAGAAAACATGATGACATGACATGAAAGCATGATGCCCTGTATGGTGATGGTTGTTCATTGGTGTCAGACAGTCCACCACTGTCCAGAATGATCTAGACTTCCAATACTTGCACAGTACATTTGTCAGAGTGTGCTGAGTCTGTTCGTCCCTTTATTGTTCCATTATTGTTGAATTAGTGAGGGTCAATAATAAATGAATCTTTCACAGCTTATAGAGAGAGTTAGGATGAGTGAATTTTGTTTCAGACAAACAGATCTGTTGCAAATTTCATAGTACAAATGTAGTTTACTGATTTTACTCTTGATGTAAGGCTAAGTTGATAAAATAAAGACAATGACTTGGTGCTTGAGTAACTGTGATTATCCCTTGTTTTTATAGATGACACCAAACCCAAACCAAAGTAAGTCTTTAGTTTTGTTAATTTTGATCCAAATATATCAACTAGTGATTAACTGGTTCTCTAAACTTCTTGTTCTAACCCAGAAATGTTATTTTAGGGCATTTGCTGCACCTATAGCTGTACCGAAGATCCCAGAGGGAGAAAAAGTCGATTTTGATGTAAGTGACTGATTTCCTTTTTAAGCGCCAGACGCATTTGTAAACTTTGTTCAAGACTTGATTAGAGTTTTGCTGACTGGAAATGCAGTCACTGAAGCATGCCAGTTCAAACACGTGTGTCTGCGACTGCAGGACATCCACAGGAAGCGTCAGGAGAAGGATCTGACTGAGCTGCAGTCACTGATCGAGGCCCACTTCATTCAGAGGAAGAAGGACGAGGAGGAGCTCATCGCTCTTGTTAACAGGATCGTAAGTCTTCCGGGAAAACCACATCACTGGAGCGACGCACTGGCCAGCAGACAATTACACTGTGTGTGTGTTTTTGTGGGCATGGATGTGCAGGAGAAGCGTCGTGCGGAGAGGGCTGAACAGCAGAGGATCCGTGCTGAGCAGGAGAAGGAGAGGCAGGCCCGTGTTGTTGTGAGTTCCCTGTATTCACCACCTCATCTTTTAAAGGATGTAACACGACACACAACAAATGAAGAGTGTCCTCACACTGCATCCTTGATCTTCACTCTATCTTTCCCATTTCTGCTTTGATACAGTGTAAAGCACCACAGGCCAGTCTTTTAAATATGAGTGTGTTTGGTGCACTTACATTACAAAATTGCCTTTTATTTCAGATTTGGATCAACCTGAAGTCTTTGGGACTCCTTTCTCTTTGTTGTGCAAATAATTTAGTATTATATTTCACTTTAAAGCGACTATAATAAGGATCAAATCATGTGTAACATGAACCTACAGAATCTAATTATCACCCCGCTCTGCAGTTCCCATCATCAGTTCCTTCATCTTTTTTGGATCACTCTCACGGCTCCGTTTTTGGAAGCAGCAGGCATCTTTTTCCCATGAAGAAGCTCTAAAAATTGTACACTACCTACTCTGTACCAAAGCGCACCAAAAATAGCATCTAGCTGGTGAAAATAGTGGAGCATTTAGCAGCAAAACAACCAGATATTTCCCCTAGGAGTTGGCGGAGACCAAAAACAGAGCTAAAAGGGAGTTTGTATTAGAACTACATTTGCCAGGTGGCGAGAAACACGGCTCCAAATGAATGATGATGTTGCTCCGTATAAGCTAATTAAGCAACAGATTTTGTCATCAGTCTTGGTTCAGCAGTTGGAGAGACAAGGTGGACAGGTGGTGTGTTTCTTTCTCCTGTGACCACCTTGTGTAATCTGTATCGCAGGAGGAAAAGGAGAGGAAGGAGCAGGAGGAGGCGCGGAAGAAGCAGGATGAGGACGCCAAGAAGAAGAAGGCTCTGACAAACATGACTCAGCAATATGCTGGCGTCCAACAGCGGGTCTGTCATCACACGCTGATACGCATGACAACCGTTGACTGACTTCTCACTGATTTACTAATCTGTGGTCGTATAAATGTGAAGGGTCGGCAGTGTAGGTACCCACAATAACAAAAAGGCTGAATATCCACCTGTGAGTTGTGGATTTAAGCATTTCAGTGTCATGAAATCATTCCCACATTAAATCCTGAGAAACCATCGCTGAGATGAGTGACAGAAGATGAAGACATGATCATAAATAGGTCTACAGCCTGCCGGTTTACACTTGAATTAATATGAAACAGAACCAAGAGTTTCAGACTTTGTGGCCTGTTTGAAATGTTCTTTCTTTTATTATTTCTTTCTTTCAACACGTCCTCTCGGATTTATTCTCCCGTCCAGCAAGACGGAAAGAGGGGAGCGAAGAAGCAGACAGAGAGAGAGAAGAAAAAGAAGATCCTGGCGGAGAGGAGGAAGCCTCTTAACATCGACCATCTCAGTGAGGACAAAGTGAAGTAAGGATGCTTCTACTAGCATCATTTTTCACAGACTAATACCTGCATTTACGGTCAGAAGCAGGTGATTTGTTTGCACATAAAGTCACATCAACTTTCCAGTTGTTGCATCGCAGAGTTTTACACTACAGACATGCTCTTTTAGCTTTCTGTCCTTGAAATACTCCTTGTTCTTGCTCAAAAAAGGGAGAAGGCCAATGAGCTGTGGCAGTGGCTGATGACACTGGAGGCTGAGAAGTTCGACCTCACCGAGACACTGAAGAGACAGAAATATGATGTAAGTACTTTGCCCTGGGGTGTTGTGCCGGTTGCGCCGTGAAATAATGATACAGATGAAACGCACTTCTACAGAACTAATGTACTTTTATGACAACAGTGTAAAAGTTAGGAAGAGTTTTTAAAGTTGTTCGATTGATACCACTTATGTCTGTATGGTAAATATGAAGCTACAGTTAGCAGCCAGTTAGCATAGCTCAGCTAAGACTGAAAACAACCAGCCAGGCCCCATCAAACGTTTCTTGTTTCTGTTTTCAGTCTTTATGCTAAGCTAAGCTAAGCTAAGCTAACCAACTGCTGCTTCTAGCCTTTACTGTACCGACATGAGAGTGGCATCAATCTGCTTTTCAAACTCTTGGCAAAAAGAGTCAAATTGTTGCTTTAAGGTCTCAGTTTACCTAAGGAAAAAACATTTTTGTCTAAACTTTTACATGCACGTCTAGAGAACCTAACTACTTTCATAACAACAGTGTAAAAGTTAAATCAGAAGATTTTTTAAAGGAATACTTTGATAATAATAAAATAGGATAATATTAGGTGTTTGTTTTTTAAATAAAATTAGATGAATCCTATGACGTACCTAAAAAGTCTCAACTTAGCTACCATATATGTAGCACTTAACCTAAGGACTAAATTATTTTGGACCATGGGATAAAGTGATAATAAATGATATTGTAAATTGATGGCATACAGCCCTGAAAAAGCCACAGAATATGAAAGCTGATATGGTATATGCACAGCAGTCCTGAGGGCACCAATCTAAAATGAATGTGGCTTGACTTCCAGATCAATGTACTGCAGACCCGAATCAATGAGCAGCAGAAGTTGTGAGTAACTGTTAATGAGGAGTGTGCGCCTCGTGGATGTTGTGTAGTTTTGCAGTCCGTGTGTTGAAAGGTCACAAACCGAGTCTTGGACAGTGGAGCGGCAACAAAGTTGGGCGACACTCACAAAAAGAAGGTAGTGTGTGTTGATGAAGAAGCCTGCAGAAACTGGTTGTGTTTAATCCGATGAAAGGAGTCCCAGCAGGCAGGTATTCAGTTACTAGTTTTGGAGAAACTAGAAACATATGGAAAAGTTTGGTATTATTTGCTTTCTTGCTGAGTTAGATGAGAATTACCACTCTCACATTTGTAAATGTATAAATGAAAGCAGCTTTGGTTAGCTTAAGTTAGTATAAAGGCTGGAAAAAACAGGAAACAGCTAACCTGACTCTGTTCAACCACTAACAGTATAAAGAATGGACGTTAAATAACTAAATCTGTTTTTTGTACCAGGCTGTAAACATGTTTATTTCTGCTGTGAAGTTGGACATTTTAACATGGGGACTTATGGAGGCTGACTCATTCTGCAGCCAGCCTCAAGTGGCTGGTTTGTTGTAACGCCAACAAACAAGATATAACGTCTGTATTTTGGAAGGGCCGTAATCATGTCATTAAAATTTTAGTACAAATTTGGATTTTATTTGGATGCAACTTCCTGCTACCTTTGCAGCCACTTTGCTGAAGGTCTGCTAACACTTCCTGTTGTAATATCTCCAACTTAACGTCAGAGGCTGATGTGAATGTTTTTTCCAGCTCATTTCCTCATAATTACGGCATCAATTATATGACGTGAACGCTGCATTAGAGGTAACGGTAGCCAGATTTTGGTACTTCAGCCATTTCCCGCTGTTTCCGGCCTTTATGCTTAGCTGAGCTACCCGGCTGTATACCCGGCTTAATATTTGCCAATAACATGAGAGTGGTATCACTCTTCTCAGCTTAGCAAAAAAAGCATCTGTCGTACAGTTGCTTTAAAGTGTTTACCGTCCACAATAGTTCACAGAAATACCCATGACACATAATCTGCAAAATACTTTTTTTTTTTTTGCACAATATAAAATCTGATCCAGAAAGAGATCCCTGTGTCTCCAGACCATAATTTCAGCTGTCATACTTTTTCAGATTTTGACAGCTATAATTTGATCTCAAGTTGCTGTCAGAGCAGCTGCTGTCTCATCACTCATCTCTCGCTGTAAGGGACAGTTTGACTTGTAATGATGCAAGCGCGACTGAAACATCGAGATAAATATTTCACTTCTGAGATTCTCTAGCCTCTCCTTTAGGACTGAGTTAAACAATCAGCTCAGTCAGGAAAACTCCAGGTGAGTCCACGAAACGTATCATGCCCGAGCCGAGTACACGGCCCGCTCTTTTGCTCAGCTGGTGTCCACCTATGTCTGGTGTTGTCCCTGTGCTTTAGCCACTCCTCCATGTTTGTTCCCACAGATCAATCTGCTCTTGGCTCGCGTTCAAGACCACCAGAGGTAAGTATCAGCCACCTTTGAACCAGGTGTGGCTCATATTGGTGTCGATGGGTGGCGCCCTGGTAGCTGGTAGCTTCCTTAAAACTGCATAGATGCATAGCTTTTACTAGTCCATGCTGAAACACTATCTTTACTTGCCCAGCTCCTTTACATATAAACACAATCGTAGATGCAAACCCCGTACACAGATCTCCAGTGTGTTACATTATCTCTTCTACCCTAAGGCCTTTTAAACTCACATCCTCCTGCTTCATATAACGTGGGAAGATGTGACAGTCTTTACTGAGAGTTGTTTTTGCACAGATCTCACCTTCCAATCGCTGTACACAAGTAAAAATATAGATTTTTTTACCTGACAGCCATGGAAAAAGATCAACCCAGTTGTAGAAAATCTGCTGTTTTGAGGCACGCATGCAGTATTTTCATACCTGATATTCTTTATTCTCCTAACTGATCGAGCAAGTCTGCTCCATTCATGTATTACCCAACATCCCCCTCTTTACATCTTCATCCAGGCAGTCTGAAAACGTTGTGTTCCTGATCCACGGCTATATTTGAGCTTTGAAGTTGGCAAAATCGAGAAGCAGTGTGGTGGTTAGGTTCGAACATCCCCAAACAAGCCCCACATATTCACGTCTTTTTTAAAAAAAAAAAAAAAAAAAACCTTCTTTTGTGTAACACTATCAGTTACAAATTTTGAAATGCACACAACGATTTGAAGCAAACGTCTCGGGGAAAAACACAAAGTCTCTTAAGAAGTTGCGTAAGTCAGCGCAGCACAACGAGACGTCTGTGTTGGATCAGCCGGTAAGTGTCTACACTCTGCTTTTCAAGTCAGGTATATCTGGTAAAAAAGTAAACTGTGGGCAAAGGTGCAAAAAAAAAAAAAAGAACAAAGGCAGTGTATCAAAGGTAAGGCTGCTGCTCAGGGGACACAATCATCATTTGCCAGCTGTGTGAAATTGTGTGATTTTACACTTTTTTTTTCTAATAGCATGATGCTTTGGTGTGTCTGCCTACTTCAATCCATCTGATCAGTCCGCTCTAGTTCACCCTCTTCTTTACATTATTTCACTGTTTTAATGAACGCCAGAATAAGAATAAGCGCTCACGTTATTATTAGTGCCAGTTGAAGCTTCTTAAAATAGTTACGTGCCACGCCAAGTGTTTGCTCTAACTACAGACTGTAGAACAACTTTTTAAAGTATTGTCAGTTAATTATGAAACTGGGACAAACTTGACATTATTAAGTGAATAATATGGAAACACTGGTGATATCCCCGCAGTTGTAGTCTTGACCAGTTTTATTGGACCACCAATAAAATGCTGAGTCCTCTTTGTCCAAGGCCGAGTTAAAATGCAGTCGATTCCAAGACGAGAGTCTGGAAACGTCTCAAGACCAATCTGAAGTACTACAACACTGCTCAGGAATGGACACTGGTCATTTAAACTACAGACAAAATGAATTCAATTGTGAGATACTCTAGTATTTTTTGTGTCGCAGGTCATTCGTATTTAATTCTGGTACTTTTTTTAAATCACAAACTGAGCCAATCTGTGATTGGCCGTTGCTTTTGTCTGAATGATCGACAGCCAATAACATTAAGACTGAAAGGATGATATCATGTTTTCATATTAATATTTATTGTTATTAATTCAGTTCAAATGTATTGAATCCATTTGGAACAAAACAGATCGCCAATACTGTCAAAAAGGTGAAGTGAAACTGAAATATCTATTTATATTTTGTTGGGATCACTGAGTAAGGAAAGGAAGTTAATAATTATTCATTTCTGCCTGCACACAGTAAGCAGTTCAATTATTTTTGTTTCCACAGCGCCAAAGGGAGAGGCAAGGCCAAGGGCAGGCTGAGATAGACGCAAACATCAGCCGGAGACCTTCAAGGAAGCGTCTGAAACGGAGCGGCAGTATTTGACTTCGATGACATTAACGTACACGTAAAGACTAAAAAAAAAAAAGCACTGCAACAGCTGGTTCGAGACATAAACAATAAAAAGATTTGTGATTTTGAGCCGTGTTTGTGTGGTTTAAGTCTGAAACGAGCGCATATTTCCTCATTACTCTCTACCGATCCCCGTCGTGTTTAAACAGCTTAAAAGCAAAATGAATCCAAATCATTCAACCGGCAATAAAATAGCTCTATTTATTCTTTTGGGAACCATACACAGAGAACCACAGTGCACCATAAATTTCACAATGTAGGCAGCGATATGTAAACATAATTAAATGACTCACCGCAGCAAGCTGCAATAGTGCTCCTTACATTATCAACACACTTAAATAATACATTAATAAATAATGATTTGATGGCAATACAGTGTCAGGATGGACTCTACAGTACAGTGTGATGACAATAGTGCAAAAAAAAAAAAAATTGGAGTATGTACACAGGTAAGAGGACTAACATTCGCTGCGAGTCAGGAGCAACATATGTATTTGAATTCAACGAACCAATCCCTGCTTTGACTTGTGAGGTTCCGGTTTCTGACACATGACAGCTAAAATGAAAAGCCTGCAGACGAGGAGGTGATCATTTCCATTTCACACAAAAGTCCGTTTCCACTCTGGTTAACCACCGTCTGTCAAAAATGGAAATGACTTCGCTTTTGGCGCTTGAACTCTCGGTTACTCCAGGAGCCGTTGGGAGTGAAGACGAGGGGGGAAACTACGGTTTCTAAAATCTTACCTTGAACTTTAGCTAACAGAGGCAGCGCATGTTCATATACTCAACAACACCAAGCATTTTAAATAAACAACTTAACATTTTTCTTTCAGGTAGCTTTGTGAGCTTATGTGATACCTACTGTACATTAGAGCAGGGATCAGATCAGTGCATTTTCATGGTTGCAAATCCAAAACTTCATGTTCAAACATGATGAGTGCATGGAGCGTCTGTCCTTTAGGCATGATGAGGAGATAGGAGATCAGATTTTTCACCACATGTGTGTCTCCCTGATCTCAGCGATGACCTGGCTGGCTTTTTGCAACGCCTGTGGGACGAGATTAAATAAACAAAATGACAAGGAAGCGACGGGCGAGGGAACCTGAATTTATCAGAGAAAACTCGACACTACAACGTGGGGAGCCTGTTACCTGTAGCATGTCGGCCGCCTCCTTGCGCCGCTGGGCCATGTCCTCCGATTCAGTCAGCAGATCGTTGAGGAGGCCAGATTTATACAGCTGGCCAACAAGCTCGCTCTGGAGGCTGTCCTTCACATGGTTGACCAGGAAGTGCATCACTGCCTTCGGCACACTGCCGTGGAAGGAGGGAGGAAGAGAGAGAGAGAGAGACCGAACAGATGGTTTAGAACAAGGACTCAAGATGGCCTGGTGATTGTGATCCCCCCCAGATGGAGGGGCTCGGGTTTGACCGTTCAGGTGGCCATGCCTGTCGAAGAGTTAAATGTCTTTATCCCTGTTGAGCTCTAGGGGGGCATACACTCCAATAACATGGCAAAGAAATCCACTTTGCTAGGACTGAAAAGAGGTTAAACGAAGTTGAATCACATAAAAAGTAATGAAATACGACTGATGATCACAGCAGGTAGAAACCTTTTAATCAGAGCGACCACGCTGTTAATTATGCATAACTTTATGCCTTAATATAATTTGAACATGTGAGTTAAATAAAATTTCAGACTCAGTACAGTTGTCATGAATGGGGAAATTAGCTATAGAGGCCAAAACAGTTTTTTGTACCAGGCTGTAAACATGTTTATTTCTGCTGCGAAGCTGGACATTTTAACATGGGGACTTATGGAGACTGACTCGTTCTGCAGCCGGCCTCGAGTGGACGTTTGAGGAACTGCAGGTTTTGGCACTTCTGCAGTGGCTTCACTTCACAGCCACGGAGGTTCCTGCTTGGTTCCTACTGACAAATCTCTACAAACTGTTCCCATATATATAGGTTCATCTTTTTAATACTTATCTCTTTAATCTGGCTTTTACTTGAACTATATTTATATATTTTTTATGTATTTTAATCTGTTACACCATTTTCACTTTTATTTTATTTATTATTTATTATGTATCTTTATTAATTTATTTATTATAACCTTTATTTTTAGCTATCTGTGTATTTTATTATGCTTTATTTTTTACTTTAACCTGCCTCTGGTGTTTCCTCACTGCAAGATGATGAGATGGCGCTTCCTCTGTGTGTGGGTGGAGGGTTGGGGGTAGGTGGTGGGTGTTAGGGTGTCATTGTGTGAAGCAGTTTGTGTTACATGTTTTGTATAAAAAGGATTATACAAATAAAGTCTGATTGATTTATTGATCTTTCAAAAAGTGTGAGAACAGCTGGGCACTGGAGTTTTCAGCAAACTCAAACAAGAGCAAATACTGCATTTGTTAGGGATATTTTCAGTGAGTGTTTACGGCAGCAGGATGGTGTGTGTTCATGGTTACGAGGAAAATTGCCAGCCAGTGCAACAATGTGGCTCACTGGTGTGTTTTTAATAGTTTTTGAGAACAGTGGAGCTCTGGGAGGAGTTTGTTGATCATCCAAAATACTGAAAAACACCAGACACAGGAGAGGAGCTCGCTGGCCTACCTGTCCTGGATATTCTTGCGAACGATGAGGAAGTAAGACTTGATGAGGCGTTCAATGACCTCACAGTCCCGCTGCTCACGTGATGACAGCTTCCTGGCAACCGGCACAGGCTTGAGGGAAAAGGGAGACAATGTTTTAATCAATTCGCTGAAAACTACTGGAGTCTTCATAATGAGGCATGCTGATGCGCTTATATTTAGTTACCACATCCAGCAGGTTGACAGCTCCTTTAAGGGGGCTTCCAGGTCCGGAGCCGGGGGCTTCCTCCCCTTTCTTCAGCATCCCCCTCCAGTTCCCTGTGCCGTCCTGCTCACCCGGGGGTACTGCTGCCGGGGCCTGAGGACCCGGGAACACAAGAAAAATGAAGATTAAATGTCATCACACAACCCAGGCTATCAAATTATTAGAGCAGCACCGCTCTCATATTCGCAGGGAAAAGATGGTTAGAGTAAGTAGCATAAAATCCTCGACCAGTTCATTGTATGCAACACTGCAAAGACGAGTCAACCAGGCATGTACACAAAAAGAGATCACAGAAATCTGAAGCTAAATATTAAAAACTGAGCACAGTACATACAGCCACTGACAATAAATATCTCTGTTATGGAGATGAAGTTGGGAAGACACCTCCACTGCTCAGAGAAAGGAAGTGAGCTGAACTATTAGTGCAGCAGTCAAAGAGAAAACACGAGAGGCAATGCAGTAAATTAACAGAACAAAAAAAAAAAAACAGCCATGCTAGAGGCTCTTCGAGATCGCACTTCACAACGGTGCTTTAAGCTAAATGCTAACATCAACATGCTAACATGCTCACCACTGACTATATAAAAGAATGGACGGTGTACTTGATGTCACCAACAGGTTTCCGGAGATACATTTTGAAGCTCAAAATATGTGGCGCAGTCCAAAAGAGACCAAAACTGTTGTTTGTACCAGGCTGTGTTTATTTCTGCTGTGAAGTTGGACATTTTAACATGGGTACTTATGGAAATTAACATGTTTTGTAGCCAGCCTCAAGTGGACGTTTGAGGAACTGCAGTTTTCGGCACTGGCTTTACTTTACTTTCAGTGACAATGCTAACATACCGATGTAGAGCATGCACAACGTTTACCCTGTTCACCATCTGAGTTTAGCGAGTTCCCAAGCTAACATTTGCTATTTTGGCGCTAAACACAGAGTACAGCTGAGGCATTCGCAAGTGTCTGGTCATAAACATTGGACCAATTAAAACCTTCACCTGAGGAAGACGTTAGATGAAAGGTTAAATGATTACATGAATATCTGTACCACGTTCTATGGCGATCCATCCAATTGCTCTTGAGACAACACCTACAAAAAAACCCCAAAATGTGCGCTAGAGGAAAAGTCAAGGAGGTCATCAAAGTAAGTAGGCTTCATCCTCTGGGGCCCATGAATGACTGTACAACATTTCATGGCAATCTATTCGGTCGCTGGTAAGATATTTCAGTCTGGACTAAAGTGATGGACCGACCAACTGACCGACCCACATTGCCATCCCCAGAGTCGTGCCTCTAGCATGGCTAAAAAAAATATTGTCATTCTCCCAAAATAGTACTGAACAGGCTTGAGTAGGTGGTGCACAGTGGTAGGATTTACAGAATTCCTATAAACTAAAGTAGAAAAAGAAAACAGGGCAACCAAAGTGTTAAAGAGGTTGGAAAAAGGAAATAGAGGGCAAGGAAGGCATTTTCTGTGAGACAGGTGGACCAACTTTGGGGGAAGCAGACTCTGCAGAAAACACAACGCTTGTTAGTGCAAGTCCACACAGGCTGAGGGAGAGCGAAACAAGAGCAATGGCATCAGCAGACAAAGATCAGAGTGCATGCCAGCAGCCCATGCCCATCCAACCATCCATCCATACATCCACACATCCATGCTCCACCACAGCCAGCCCCGCACTGAGCCAGCGAGCTGCATACGTGCCCACCTTGGCACCGTCCATGTCTGCTCCAGACGTAGGGGGCTCGCCAGAAACCACAGCCAGGCCAGCCGGGCCTTTGCCAACAGACTAGCAGGAATATGAGAGCAGGAACGAAGAGAGAAGAAAAAAATAAATAAAAAAAACACAGAGAAGAAATGTGGAAAGACAGAGGAAAGGAGCTTTGGCAGTCGAAAGTCATTTGAGGGGAGGAGAGGAGGCTTCCTGAGAAGGAGAGAGGACATGTGGGATAAAATTCCTCGATGGAAACTATCTGAGGCATTTGGTTCACAGATCCTCATCCTGTAGTGCTATGAGTGATTAACACTGCACAAGTCCCCTTTATACTCGGGACGCTGCAGACTGCAACCAAACATTAGAACAGACGAGCTACTGTTATTATATTTTAAAATATAAGGTTGTTTCTTTTTACCTTATCCCTCGGCACTGCAGCGGGCAGCTCTCTCATCCGGTTTCTCCTTTGCTCCTACGAACACAAGAACGAAATTACAAAAACTTCAACACATCCTGTGAAAGTACGGAAGACAATTTAGTGAAAAAACACGTCATGAACAAAGTTATCTTACATCTTAGTTTCTCCTTTCTAGTATAAAGGAGAAACTACAGTGGACCCCTGGCATCTGTAGATATAAAAGGCGTTTTGTAAGGCAACAATATGATAATAATTCTTATTCTCATTTGATTATACACTAATTAAAATAGTCATTTACATTATTTTCAATTTCTGCCACATTCTGTAAACATAGCCCCTTTAAATCTTACACACTGGACCTTTAAATACAAAAGGATATATTAAAATTAATTTAAGTTGTAAAGTTTGAATTTTGGTGTCTAAATTTCACAAATCTGGATTATCCAAATTGATTTTTAGATCAGAAAATGGTTGTTTTAAAAAAATATTGGACACAAAAAAACACTTAAAACTTAAAATCAGGGTTTCAAAATGGTAAAACTTTTAAATTTCAATATTAGTTTTCGTAGTTAATTCCTCAAAATGACACATTCAGTTGCTTGTTAGCTTCAAAATATTGTAGCTTCTATTAGCTTCCATACATTTGAATGGCATTTAGTACTTTTTATTTATCTAAACATATTCATATATAATCCCGGCAACATCAGGTTTCCAGAACAATGTTCTGTATTTCAGAGTACAGACCTCTATATTGTTATTCAAGACTCCACAGGCATCTGCAAAGTCCGGATGTTTGGTGTTGATGTATGCCAGCTCTATTGCAACCAAGTTATGCACCTAAGACAAGAAAAGAGGATGACTCCAGTTATCTGAACGCTCTGATTCTCATCTTGCCTAAAAGATAAAGACTGCGGGTGATGACAGCTCCAAAAAGAGATGACGGTACCATCTCATTGGTGATAGGCAGCCTCTTCCTCAGGAGGGAGGTGACGACTTCCACGATGGCCTCGTGCAGCTTAGGGAATCTCTGCAGCTCCTGCAGGACGAAGCAAGCCGAATATGAACGCCTGTGTGTGAGGGGGAAAGATAAATAAGTGTGACAGAGACGATTACCTGTGTGCTGTAGTTGCTGCAGTGCTGGATGATCCTCTGCATCTCCTCGTGGACCAGCTCCACGCAGCGCAAACTGGGCTCCTCCAGGCGCTTCACCTGCTTCTTCACCAACAGCTCGAAGGAAACCTCGGGCACAAACAGGGACGGACGTGGGCCCTGGTGTGGGAGGGGAGCTGAAGGTTAGCGATCATGGCCCACAGCAAACAAAAGCAAAGCAGAAAGGATCCTACAATAACAAAAAAGTCAGAACGCCGGCGCCTCTAATGATGTCATATCTAAAAGATGATGCAGCAGCACTCACGGTTGCGTTCCTAATGGCTGTTAGGATGTCGATGGTGCTGAGTCCTCCCAGAGGATCCACAGACTCCAATGTTCTGCCAAAAGTCTCGTGGAATATGTAACAAATTCTGGCTCCACCGCACCTGAAAAATAGCAGCGGGGGGATATTAGCTGTGATGTGAACCCTGTGGCCCCTGCTCTCCTGTCAGCTCTTCCTTCACAGAGGCCGTGCGTGCCTCAACTTACAAGTTGTATCATATTAAATGATGAAACCAATGCAGTTGTTTGGCTCATTTTGGCTGCGCTGGATCAACAGCATCACCATGTGGCGGAGAGGAGGAGGAGCGGCAGGTACTCACAGCTCTGCCGTCTCGATGTATTTGGCCGTGCCCTCTATGGTGTTGCAGTACTCGGTGGCGAACTTAGTGATGAGCTGGAGCAAGGTGGCGCTTTGGTCTTCGACGGGCTCGCCGTAGCTGCTGAGCAGGGACTGGTACTGGGCTGCCAGGACGTTGATCCGTGTCTTCAGCTCAGGGAGACAGTCTCGGATGTGATGCATCAGTAACCTGACATTACGGCAGGAAAGGGCACAGATATGTGAAATTATAGTCTGAGCTGTGATTGGTCAAGCTAAACATATGTTTTTAATTAACAGGCCTGCATCTGACATTCAAAATACTGATGCTGTCACAACTCTTGATATCATGTTATGTCCATACCTATAAATTAAGAACTATATATACTGTATATTTTTTCATAAAGAAAGGTCGGGGGTATCTGGTGCACACAGTCTGGAGGGACTTGGCTTGGCAGGTTCAGGTCCTGCACATGGAGCTGGAGAGGTGCCAGTTCACGTCCTGGGCACTTGAGCGAGTTACTGAGGTTGCCTCGGTTGCCCAGTCGTGCCGCTTCGCACTTTCCAACATAAGAAAAATCAGATCATACCTGACTCGACATGCTGCCCAACTCCTGACACAGGCTGTGGTCATTTCACGACTCGATTACTGTAACGCCCTCCAGCCTGCACAGGCCCCCTTTCAGGTGCACATGTTACCCTGCTGCTCATCGAGCTCCACTGGCTACCTGTACTGTAGCTAATGTTTCCCTATAAAGCAATCATTCTAACCTACTTGAAGACCATTATACACACATATGTTACCTTCTCCAATGAACGACGCCTGGCTCTGCCACCTGTACGCTCAGGACAATCCAGACTCTTCTCATCTGCTGTTCCCTGTTGGTGGAACATCCTACCAGTTCCTACCAAATCAGTGCTGTGCCTCTCTACCTTTTAAAACCTCTTGAAGATCCAGCTCTTCAGAGAGTACTTCCTCTACTAACGCTGGACAACAACTGGACAACAACTTCTACAACTGTCACTTGATTGTTTCCCTTTGTAAGTCATTTTGGATAAAAAAAGTCAACTAAATGACTTAAAAGTAATGTTGACAGACGAGTGAGGCTTTGTGCTTTTAAAAAAGTGAAATATGCTAATATTTATAATCGCATTTACCTGTTGAGGGTTCTGGCCAGGTATTTGGTTCCATTTCTGTTGGCGAGCGACGGATATTTCTTCTGCAGGAAAGCGTACTCGTCTCGAATCGCGTCAGCCACAGACTTTTTATTGTTGATGTCCAGCTGGCTCCTGAGAAGTTAAAACACAATAACACAGCAACACTTTGATCACGATGTGGTCCTTGTTATGCTGCCTAATGTATTGTATGTTATGATACCGTACGTGTTCATTAAACTGAATCGAATCAAGCCTTTATAAGTCGATATTGATATACCCGCATTAAAAATGCATCACTTGTCTCTGTTCTCTGCATCTCTGTTATGATGATGGATGCTATCAGTGCAGTAAATATAGTTTTTTCTGACCTGTTGACAACTCCAATGAGCCCCAGTTTGACAGGAATGACTCTGCCCATCAGTACGTCCATCGCATCAGTGCCAGCGTCCATCAGGTCCAGCTTGGTCACCACAGCCAGCGTCCTCCTGCCTAATGAGACGACCAGCACGCTCCTTCTTTTAGTCTTCTCGCCACTCACTGCTCTGATTATCACGTTGCTTTTTGGATAATAACTTCCTCTAAGTCTTTCTTACCGTCAGGATCGACCTCCCGGGCCACTTTGAGGGCCTCCGAGGTGGCCATGTCCGTGTTCGCCGCGGTGACAGCCAGGATGATGCAGTTGGGATTGGAGATGTGCTTCAAGATTAGATCTCTTATCTGCACCTCGATGTCCTTAGGCTGATCACCCACGGGCACCTAAAGGGAACATATCCAATTAAAAGCAAAGACATGTCTCAATTTGATTAGTTAAGAAACTACAGCGGGAGATTTCTCAGATTAACGCATGTTCGACCAGAGGGGAGGAACTAATGAGGCTGGAATCAAAGCCTGCAGACTGGTGAGCTTTGACAGCGGGTTCAGAAGCATCAAGAACGAGTTATTAATCCCCCGAAGTCTGCAAATATCAAAAACACAAACGCACCGAACAGACAGACAAATTAACACCAGTGACCAGGCATCTGGTAAATCTTGGTTTTTTGGGCGTTGTATAACAAATTTCCCTCATGGTACGGAATGATCAAAGCCTTGTCTTGTCTTAGGGAGGAGGAAGCATTAAGTAAAGCATGTGTTACCTTAGTGATTCCCGGCAGATCCACCAGCGTGAGGTTGACAACGTGTGGAGAAAATATCTTCAGATGGATGGGTTCATCGCTGATCCCCTGCAGGAGGACAAGAAAAGAACAGACGTGTACTGTGTGCTAACAGTTAAGCACATTTAAAATAAGCTTTTGGGTGTAATGTAGTGGTTTGATAATGATTATAATGTTATCATGTCATAGAGCTGCTTTGGGTGTGAATTATAGCCCGTTTGTGCCTCTTGAATATTAGCATAACATTTTATCCACAGAGCTCAACATTCGGTTCTCTGAAAAGTAAATATCCTGCGACGTTTCACACTTATGGTTGTTATTAAGGTATTTCAAGAATCCTCTGAGACTTTTCTAAACATCTGAATGAAAAAATGTTTTGTATGCTGCACAATAAAAGACCATTTCCCAAGCTGTGACTCTGTCTCTTAGCCTCATATCTGTGTCTGGATTAGGATTAGAAAGAAACAGGTTAAAATCATGTTAAATCATCATTTTTATCCTTCCAGGGACAGAATATTTTTCCATCCAGATGATTAAAAAAGTCTTTGAGGATTATGCAAATATCATGAAAACAAATAAATTATCTTCTGCGTTTTTCCAAGATGGATTTATTTTATTTTTATATTTTTTTTTTAGCTCTGTGACTTAAATAAATAACACTTCAGACTTTAGAGACAGGCTAGGTGTCTGCTATGGCTAACTTGGTGTGGCTAGGTGTGGGCACAGGCGTTCTGGGCAGCTTCAGGTAGGAAGCTAATGTTACCTTGCTAGTTTAGGAGGTATTGCTAGCAGTCTGGCTAACTGCAATGGGTAACCATAGTCGCCACAATTAGCAGTTTAAGCTACTGTTTGATGTCTCCTGACGCCCCTTTGTGCGGGAGTAGGTGGACAGTTAAGCCGACCCCAGAGAGACAGTTGAGCTGGTACCAGTTTGCCTTCTTAAAGAGGGGAGGGAAGTTTCTGATGAGGTCACAAAGAGGCCGGCTCCAGCGTGAGACACTCAGAGAAGTGCAGTTATGTAAATAACCCAAAGTTTTACAAAGCTAAATGAGAGCAAGTCTGTCCTCATTTGCCTCCCTTTCAGCTTCCTAGAAGCCTCTCCAAACCCTTTGGGCCCCAGTAGCCCTGAGCTACATGCCAAAAAAATGTCGGTGTGATTTTCCACTGTGGTCTCAGATTTGATAAACATACTATATAAGCTCTGCTCTGAAATCCAGTTTCCTCAGCTCAGGGCTATATCCAGAGTCAAGCCTTTTACTCACACATGCTCAGATTTGGTAAAAAAAAAAAAAAAAAGAAGAAGTTATATTTGCTTTCATCTCGTGCGTCTGGATTATTTTAATTCTCTGTACACATTATGTGTTAGTCACTAATCTTTGGTTCGCCTGCAGCTAGCCCAGAACGTGCACCTAGTTTTCTAACTGGCAAAGACGGAAGGAAACTCACATTATTCACTGCTACAGCAGTTGGTAATGACTCGCATCAGAGCTTTATTGTTTACTTATATATGTATCTTAATATTTATCCTCCTGTCTTTCCTACACTGTCATCTGAAGACCAAAGTAAACAGCAACTTTGTTGACAATCAGGACAGCATCGTTTGTGCTCTGTAGATTTTCCTCCTCGCTTAACAGTACAGATTAAAGCGGCAGTAAATCTGATATGTCCGTATGAGAAAACATACAGAACAGACCCTCCATCCTCCATCATATCTCACCTTATTATTGCCTGATATTCGCTCGGTTTCATTTTCAATTTCTTGCCTGATTTCATCGAAATCTGTGTAGATCTGCAAAAAGAAACATGAGAAAACATAAAGACGAGCAAGAGTCAAGAGTATAAATTGAATTATTTTGTATCGTAAAAGTCATACCTTATTTTTCGTGTGCAGAAACTTGCCCCACTCTTCGCCTTCTCTGCCTGCGTAATGTAACAAAACAGTGCGGGTTACTCAAAGCAGACAAACACAAGTGTTAATTTGAAAGATGACCGTGCAGGAGGAGGCTAAACAAACACGGCTAACATCAGGATCGACGGCTGAAGTTACAGGTGCGACTTCGAGGAAGAGGAGGGAGCACGGCTAAGAAGCTAATTTAGGTTAATGAACGTGGAGACACATGGACAATGCACCTTTGTGGAGCAATGTGCTTTCTCACACTCTGGCATCTGCAAGTGATTAAGAGAGACAGCGACAGACACAGACCAGCATATTATATGACTCGTGTCACACTGGACACAAACAGTGATGTCCCCAATCGAAACACCTAAAATATGGGAATAATTCCAACACAGCATACAAAGGAGTGAAGCTAAATCCAAACACCGCGGTGGATTGGTCGGTGGAGCGCATGCTTACCACTTTCATCATTCTTCCTTGCATCTGTAGCATCTACGTGGACCAGCTGGAGGATGAGAGGTCGCCTGGTTACGATGCCGGTACCGCGGGGCAGCAGGTCCCTGCCGACCAGGCTCTCCAGCACTGAGCTCTTGCCACTGCTCTGGAGACACAGATAGAGACGTGACGGTGTTAGATAAAGATCCAGCATAATTGCACCTGTCTTTTCCTAAAGCGGTGACCTGGTTTTTGGCAAACAGAGGTTGGTGTGTGTGTGTGTGTGTGGATGTTAAAATAGCACTGATTGAAGATGAAAATAGATTTCACTGTCACTGCCAGTGCAGGGGAGATTTACAGCAGGTCCAGCTCGACATGCAGCATGTCTACAAAGGCCTCAATTCATTTGGTTATCTGAATATTTATCATCACTCTAAATCTTTTCATATTTCCTCTTATAATCTTACATTTATCTGTGCATACATTACAATAATGCAAGGTTACCTAGCTAGCATGACAGCCGCTGTATGACAAAACACACACAGTCAGTGCATTTTACCTGAGTCCCCACCACTGCTATCTGCGGCAGCTGAATGATATCCGCCCCCACTGTGTTGAACACATCCTGGAGTTTGTTTATTACGGGGATAAGAGCCTCCATGCTCGCGGTTTATGAATAAAAATGAATAAACCAGCTGCTTTCGTGATGGAGCCAAAGTCATTCAATGTCCCACCGACACCACCATTGCAACAACACCCACCGAACAGGCGACGGTTAGCGGGGTTGGGAGTTGTAGTCCTCAAATGGGTGAAAACTACTGCGCAGGATGGGACAAAAGACTACAGTACGCGCGCTCCGAAAATAACGTCTCATTTTCTGGCGCATGCGCGTACGTGTTGTTGCTGACTAGCTCCCACTAGCTTCGTTAGCAGGCTGGTTCTTTCCCCTCCTCTAACCTTTAACTTACTGTCTGATTTTTAAGTCAGTAAGTTAGTCTGCTGTCGGCAACCCGTCGTCATTCCACCATGCTACAGTTCCTGGTGAGTTTAACAAACGTTTTCAGGCTTGACATCGACGTTTTCTCGGTGGGATGCTGGGAGTAGCGAAAGTAGCTTACGTGTTAGCATGATGATAACTAGCCGTGAAAGTCATTTTTTTTCTATGAAAGTCTGCGTTAGCGTTCGTAAACACACCTGAGAAGTTGCTGTCACCAACCAAACAGCTCACAGTCTATTGAGTTAAACATGTCACCTGATAAAAGCCTCTTAAATTAACGTTAACATGAACGTTTATGAGTAATTATCAGATATTTGGGCCTTGAATGACATCTTGTCGTTTGTGTTTCAGGCCGGCTTCACCTTGGGAAATGTTGTGGGGATGTACCTGGCTCAAAACTATGATGTAAGTCTGTTGTTTATTTTATGTTTATTTATAAACGAGTTGTCACACGGACTCATCTCTACCACGCCCTCCCACAGACAAACAAGTATGTGGGGTGTGTGGGGCCCCCAGTCCCCCCTCAGTGATGTACATCCAGCCTTATAGTCAGTAGTAAGTTCATGGAGTAATGACTTGCCTCAGACTTTTATTGTTATATGTATCATTGTATTTATTCTACATATTTCTTATTCATGAGTCATTTCTTATCCACCTTGTCTACATGAGCTGCTGCGATAAGTCAATTTCACCAGTGTGGGATCATTAAAGTCTATCTCATCTCTCTAACTGTTACAACATTAGAGCCTTAATAAATGTAGATTTATTGCAGGACTGTTGGAATAGACTGCATTACTTTTATTGTATTGTATCTAATAAACTAGCAACTGTGTATATATGCGTATCCGATTGTATTGACTGTCATGCTTTTTCCCGTCTAGGTTCCCAACATAGCAAAGAAAATCGATGCCTTTAAAAAAGACGTGGAGGCCAAGAAGAAGCCCCCAGAGTGAGCCGAGCGGGACCATGTTGCAAACAAGAACAGACGGACTCTGGAGAGAAACTATTTATTTTACAGGGTTACGATAAAGCATACACTTGATTCAAAAGATTTGTGTAAAATATGTTTGAGAATATAAACAGTGCCTGGAGCCACATTTGTTTCTTCCTTTAGTTTTATAGGCATATTTTAAATTGTAGCCTATTTTTTTATAAATAAGATAAATTGTGTAAAAACTGGATTTAAAGAATATTACAGCCAAACTGGTGGGATCACTTTAAATCCCGTATGATGGCACTGCTGGCTGACCTTTTCTTGGACGCACTGTGGTGTTTTAAAACAAGATGTTCATTACTTTCACGTCAGGAGATAACGTGAATGTTTTAATGGGACATGCGATTGCTCTTCTGTGTTGTATTCAAACATTTCGCTTGACAAGCTTCCAGTTTATCCGCAACTGCCAAAGTTTTTATGACATTAGTGCATACACAATTCTGAATCATTCAGCTTACAATAAAGTTCTTGATAATGATGTTTGAGTCTTTGCCTCATGAATGGAGTCTAGTTTTACTGGCTTGTGTCCACCAGATGGTGCTGCTATAAAGAGTTTAACGTGGAGCAACCGCTTTAACCAAAAAGGGTGAAAATTCACTGACGTTTGGCAGAAATAATTTACTTTTTCTTTTTCTGTTTTGTTCCTTTCTTCTTCTTTTTCTTCTTCTTTTTCTTTGATTGTGGCCCAAAGCCTGTCAACTCCAGACAGTGCACTGCATTGTGAGCAATGTAGTAGATTTTCTCCATGGCTGCCGGGCTGAGGATGTCCACCTCGGTCTTGGGGGATTTGGCACTGGATGACCTCTTTTTGGTTGTTTTTGGACTCCTGGTCTTCTTAGCCGGGCTTGTACTGTGGGACCTTGATTTCCTGGATTTTGTGGGCTTTGAAGAAAATGTGATAAAGACATTTTATATCACATAGGTTGCTCTACTTTGACTATATTGAATAGTTCTGATAGTATAATGTTATGTGTACTTTACCATGGTGAAAGATGTCACAGTTGCTTGCAATATGAGATCATTTGCCCGACTGTAAAATGAGATGTACACCAAAGGCTGTAATTAACAGTAGATCAGTTTTTAATGATTTAGCAGCACATAAAACATTTTCACAAAAGTTTCATCACTTGGAATCGTCATAAATTAAAAACATTTCCGTTTATCTTACCAGTTCTGGACTTGGCACTGTTGTAAGTGGCAACTGAATGGCTTCAGCGGGGACAGTGATACCCCATTTGTTTATGTCCTTGTTGTCATAGAGACAGGACAGAATGAAGGGGTTGGCCTCAGCAACGACGAGCCAGTAAATTCCTGTGTTGCATCCTGGACGCAGCTTTAGCTACAACACAATGCTCAGCGAGAACTGAATGGAAATAATTGAATCCATTAGAACTGAAATAAAACCCCACAGTCAGCCTTGTTTGCTTCTTTTTTATTTTAGTGCAGTGCAGTTCATCACTTAAGACAATAAGCTTTTAAATTCTTTGGCAATCCTCACCAAATTCTCCTGATTTAAAAAGCCCTTGCATTGACATTGTGAAAATGTAGGGTGTGACATCACTGTAATATTCAAATACATTCAGTAAATGTAAAACAACCCAAATATCATGCAGAAGCTCTTGGATCTCTCATCAATCATGCAACACAAATAAATATTCATAACAAAGTATGCAGCCGCTGTGAGCATATTAGAAATCCAATATGGACCCAAGAAACTTCTCAGTTGTGAGCGAGACGCGCACAACCTAAAATAAAATGTACAAATCATATCTGACATCAAATTTCAACAATCAGCTGTGTGTCATATTACTCTACAGTATTCGTATGGCATCCAAAAATCTATTGTAGCATTTCAAATTGTCAAAGTCAGACTTTATTCCAGCAGAATCATTGATGGATGTTTGTGGATCACCTGCATAGAGCCTTTTTTTTCTTTAAAAAGGCAAAATTTTGCCTCTAGTGCAGCAACAATAACAGCTTTGTTTGTTGTGTAAACTGATTCCGAAGCGTCAGGTGGCAGCAGGATGGCGCGGTTCACGTACAGTACCCGCCCTGCTGATCTGTCTGCGATACATACAACACAAATTCAAAACCAGGTTCAAGACTCTTGACCCGGACTTCACCGATTAACGTGTTATTAAAATCACTTCGTGGCAGTGATGCAGGAGCAGAGAGACATTTTTTTAACCGCAGAGCTCCATCCGTTAAGCCCTTGAGGTGAACAAGAGTGGGGCGTTAAAGTAGCAGAGCTACTGTGTGGTGATGAGGTGAACTATCATGTGGATGATGCGGGAGCCGCGGGGGCAGCTGCACAGGTCCATGCTCGGGTTCCTGATTTTGTCCTCCAGCAGCTGATCCAACTCCCAGCGCAGCTCCTTCACCAGCTCAGCCACCTGGGTAGCACACAAAAAAAAAAAAAACGTTGTCATGTGCAAAAACTTTCCAAACGGCTTCGTTCTAAACTAATAACTCTGTCGTCTCTTATCTCTGACCTGATGCGAAGAGGCAGCAAACCGGATCCATCCGTCGTCGAGGGAGATGACAAACTCTCCCTTGTGCAGCTCCATGTTGACCTGCCCGCCTCCGAACAACACCAGCGGGTAGACGGACACCATGCTGCAGTCCCTGATGAAGACCCGGCTTGTTTTCACCTTCTCGTGGTAAACCAGGTAGGGACTGTTGTAGTGGCGAACCTGGAGCGCAAAAAAAATAGTCACGAGGCCTGTCGCTCGACCACGTAACGACATGTTTTTCTCTCTCTTTTATCTCACCGTGTAGTTGACAGACGAGGGGTGCACGTGGACGCAGCCGTCGTTCTTGGTCATGAAGCGGAGCTCGTTGGCTTTGGGCTGCATCTTCATCGCTCCTTTGCTGGTCATCTTGTAATTCCCCTGAGGGGCCCGCACCTGAAAACAGTGTGAACCAAACATCAGACAGTTTCATACTGATCACTGGCTTCAATTTCGTGTTCAAGAGAGAGAGAATGAACACGCACCTGGACCACGTTGGGATAGAGTGCAGCGCAAAGCATGGCGGACATCAGCCGGATGTTGTCGGCGTTCAAGTTAGCCTGGAACGGACAAAGCAGATATATCAACGTGCAGTGGGACAACAAATAAAACTCTTCCAGCACTATGATGTATGTGTGTGTTACCTCGCGGCCAGTAGCCTCCAGAATACCATCAGTGCCTTTAGAGCACATGCGCTCTATAGTCCTGGCCCTCAGTCCTTCTTTGATGAAGCCAATGTCAGACAGCAGCTCGGCAAACTGCCTCTTTAGACTGGCGATCTCCTGCACACGTCACAAGAGACAGTATTTTTTTTTTGCTGGGACAAGCTGAACAATTTAAAGCAAAAACACAAAAGGACACGATTACAGAAGAATGCAGCCTCTGCAGAGAGCACCGCCTCACCTGTAATCCTCGCCAAGACAGAAAGTTCTCCCTGCAGTAAAGGAAACCGGCCTGGTTGCCGTTCTTTGCAGCACAGCACCATCCCTGCAAGAGAGGGAAGATCCAACACATCCATCATTTGAAAAGCTGGGTCAACACCGATAAAAACTTTATTTGTTTTTAGCAGAGTTTAGCCAGTACCTTGTACGCTTGTAACAAAGCTAGATGGTCACTGTTTGCCACAGCGAAGGCCAGTTTCTTCTCATTAGCTTCTTCCCTTTTATCCCACGGAGACACCTGGAGACAAATATACGAAGTATTTCAACAGATGAGACACTTTTTGATGTCTAATAATCATTACGTGGAGTCAGTCACTACTAAAGGATCCTAAAAATCAGGGTTACAATTTCTTACAAATGGCGATTTGAAGGCCAGACTGGCAGCGATGGTGAGCGCCGGGTCGAGGCAGCGAAAGATGGCACCGAACAGCATGAGCTTCCCAATGCGCACGTCGACTGGCAGGCAGGCCAGGTGGTAGCCCAGCGGGGTCAGCTTCTCGTCTGCAGTCAGAGCTCCCAGGTCCCGCAGGCGCTGCTTGGCCGCGTCCAAGCTTCCCATAGCCGGAGGCTCGATGAGCCGAGAGAAGACGGACTCCAGCGCCCGCTCGGCAAACACGTCCAGGATTTTTATTCTGGGGGGATGGTAAAATTTGATATGGTGCTTTTCTAATATCACTTCTAATATTTGCATTACTAGAAAAAAAAAAACAACAAAGCAGGTCGGCGTTGTGCAAAGAGCAAACAGATGGATTTACCGGAGGCAGAGCTGCTCTAGAGGCACTCTCTGGATCTCAGGCAGCTGTTGCTCAGCCAGCTGGTGTTGGAAGCAGTGGCTGGTGAAGAGGTGGAAGCAGACGCCTGAAGCCACACGACCCGCTCGACCTCTCCTCTGCAGCGCGTTGGCCCGAGAAACCCACGAGTCCTCCAGGCTCTCCATGCTTTTAGATGCATCATACCTGAAAAGATAACCAAGAAAAAAAAAAGAGATGTAGATTTTAAAACAATTGTCATACTGTATATGATCAGATTATCAGATTACTGTTTGTTTGGTTGTGTGCAGCAACAAACATCTAAATGCAACGTTACCTTTTCTCCTTCATCTTGCCGGAGTCGATGACGTACACCACGTCGTCGATGGTTACCGAGGTCTCTGCAATGTTTGTGGAGATGATAATCTTCGTGACACCCTCTGGTGGTCGGCTGAAAACTGCCTGCTGCTCATCGTTGGACAGGGTTGAGTGGAGAGGGTACACCTCACACCTTACGAGGGGAAACCAGATAGACATTAGTTAGCAGTGTGTACTAGTAGCTGGCCTTCCTGTTTGGGTTTTTTTGAAGTGGGATTGTATGTGGTACCCATGGGGAAGCACAGATGACTTCACACAGACCTGGTCGCGCCCCTGTTGTTGAACATTCTGTTGGACTTGAGCTGCTCGTAGAGCATCTTGATCTCAGCCAGGCCGGGCAGAAACACGAGCACTGCACCTGGATACAGAAAACAAAAACCAACAAATCAAAGTCCACGCTGAAACTTCCCAAGAGATTTGAGTCGCGCCTGGAGTCTCTGAGTGCACATGGGTGATTCTTACCTGGAGGGTAGTCATGTTTTCCATCCACAATCCACTCCAGCAAGCTCTCCACCAGGTCCATGTTGATCTTGTCCAGGTCCATTGCAGAAATAGTCTTCAGCACAGACTTCTTAGTATCTGCATCAACAGCAAAACACAATGCAACAGTTTGATCAAGGAGGTATAGTTTATAGTTCAGTTCAGTTCATGATACTTGTTCTAAACGCACCTTTGTATCGGACCATGAGCTCCTGCAGGCTGAGCTGCTGGTCTGGAATGGAGTCTTTGACAAAGTCCTTCTTGCAGAAAGACATGAAGTTCCACACGTCGTCCCCCAAGTCGTCCACCACGTCCCTCGGCCCTCCTCTGCTTCCTTGTCCACTTGTGGAAGACAAGTTCTGTTTCCCTGAGCGCATGTAAGGGCTGCCATCCTCGATGACGTAGCTGGGAAAAATAAAGAAAAGTGTGTTTTCTTGGATCTGGAACGCTTTCACTCCCCCTTGTGTTTTCCAGTTTGAGTTTGCTGAAACATCGTTGTGATTGAAGGCAGATGTATTTACCGGGATTTGGCGATGGCGTCTTCAAGAAAAAACTGGTCAACAGGAAAAGTACGTCCTGAAATGAAAGAAACAGTCTATGGAAGGAGGTGTCTGAGTACAATATGTAATGTGCATATTATGTCTGAAACAGATATGATGAATTACCTGGTATGTGGACAGTGGGACAGTTGTAAAAATACTCAGAGAAGAGGTTGGCGTTAAGTGTGGCACTCATTAGGATGATCTTCAGGTCTGGCCTCTGTACGAGCAGGTCTTTTAATACCAACAGCAGGAAGTCACTGACAGAAAAGAGAGAAGATGAAACAGAGAGACAGACAGTGACCAAAGAAGAAGTCTATAAATATTATTCAGGATCCAACGTCTGAGATTTAGCAACAAAACGGACAAAGAGCTTGATATGGATTTATGCAGTGATCGGGATAATCTCACCTCTCCTCTGTTCGCTCGTGCACCTCGTCCACGATGACGTGTGTGACGCCTTTGAGGTCCACGTCGCCCTCCAGTCTCCTCAGTAACACGCCTGTGGTGCAGTACAGCAGTCTGGTGGCAGACGACTGACAGGAAAGAGCAGTCAGGGTTAAAAACAGGTAAAAGTTATGATTTTATAATAGAAATCTTAGTTACATATACTAAGGATAGGACTTGATGTAAATGTCAAACGCGCTGTACCCTGACACTCTCCAGGCGGATCTGGTAGCCCACTGAGTTGCCCAGACGCTCGGCGCGCTCCTGTGCCACCCTCTGGGCCACGGAGATGGCAGAGATGCGGCGTGGCTGAGTGCAGATGATGTTGGCCACCTGCCTCGCTCGCCCACTTAATGAGGCGTCCAGAATGAACTGAGGGATCTGAGTGGTCTTACCACACCTGCAAAGTAACAGAAAATAAAACATCAAACAGAATCTCCATGTTAGAGTCTTCTAGGATCTTTATTTGGTATTTTTATGTAATCTTTATCTTTATTTTTAAAGCATACAACATGGAATGACATGGAATGACCCACCCAGTCATCCCGCTGACCACCAGCACCTGGCACTCAGCTAACAGGTTGAGGATTTTTTCTTTTTCTTGCCAAGCCGGTAGTCTCCTCCTCTGCTCCAACATGGACTCAAAGCGCCTGGATGACTGAAAAACAGCGACAGATCAAAAATACAGTCATGTTGGAGAGGATGTTCAGTAAGATCAAGTGTCACTTGAACTCTTTTTTTTTTTTTTTACCTGTTTCCTCTGAAACTCTCGGCGCAGCTTGTCGTTTTCTTGTAGCAGGTTGTCGATCTTCAGGTTGTGCTTATTCACCATCTTCTTCCTCAGGCTGACGTAACTCTCGCTCTCGACTGGGACGACCTCGTCCTCGTCTTCCTCGTCGCGCTCGTCCAGCTCCTCCGCCTCCGCTGTCTCTTTCACTTTAAAAAGACAGACGTGATGGGATTTCAACTTACATACACAAAGCAGGGACAGTAAATAAAGTAAGTTAAAAGTAAAGTTTACTCACAGTCTGTGGGTCTCTGGTTGTTAGGTGGAGCTGTCCTTCTGCTGCTGGTGGTACTGCTCCTGCTTTCCTCAGAAGCATTGCTCCTCACACTCTTACTCTTAGCTATGGCAAGAGAAGGGGGAGGAATGACCACAACAGGCGGCGGCGTGCTGTATTTGTGATGACTGACAGCCAGCAGTTCGTTCATGGTAGTTTCATCCTCGCATACGGTGATCAGAGTGTAAACAACAGGCTCGCTGCTCTTTGCTGCGGCCAACGCTTCTCCAAACAACCTTTCAGTCACGCTGAGCCTCCCTGCAGCCCCGACAGACTCGTCGGTGGTGCTGAAGGCAACTATCGGTGCCTGAAACGGGTACCGGTTTCCTTTGGGGAAACGGATCTCTAGTTCATACTCGGGAGGAGAATAGCTGCTGAAGCCAGGCTGGCTCGGGCCTGTCAGGTCTGGGGAACCAGCCCCCGATCTCCCTTTAGTGGGGAGCTGGTGCTTAAACTTGCATTTGTCCCCGAACCGGCAGCCTTGCCCTTTCATGTAGAATCGGCAGACGTCACGGATGTTAACATCTCCTCCACCACCGCCTCGACTCCCGCCTTGCCTGTTATTCCTGGCAGCATTGTTTGTGATGAACGCGAGGTCCAGGGTTATTGTCCAGACTGCATTGGCAATGCGCTCACTGAAACGTTCTCCGTAAATGGCAGCTAGAGCCAGAGCTTCTTCCTGCCTTTGGCTCAAACACTCATCCATAGGAACCCCTTCGAGCCCATCAGGGGACACTGCTTTCTGGCCGTATCGCTCGCTGAAAACCTGATGGAGGAGCTGCTCCAAAGTGGCTCCAAATTCTCCTCCACCAGACTCCAGCGCCTGCTTGCTGCGCTCCCTGTCAAACCCGTACCTACAGAAAGGAAAGATGAGAAAACAAAGGGTCAGAAGATGAGCTGAATATTTAAACTTATTTATTTTTTTCTAGTGTCATCACCTGCAGAGTTTTCCAATAGCGAATAAGGAGATGACAGGTTCAGGGCTGGGCTGTTCATCACCAGACTCATATGGCTTATATCCTGGGCTCTCTGCCCTCTCCACAGGATCGTCATTAGTGGCCCAAAACTGGCCATCCTCCCGGTGGTCCAGCTCATCAAATTCCTCCTCATCGTCTTCTCCCCCCGAATAATCTGAACCAGATTCACTGAGGCAGAGAGGATGCCATGAGTTCACGTAGACTTGCACCAGTTGGTTTCTTAGGAGAATGTACTTACTCATATGCCGCATCAAAGTCCTGGGCCTGCAGATCCCGCAGCAGCTCCTTGAGTTGCTCTTGATTCTCATTAGTCATGAATATCCTCTGCAAGGGCATGGTGCTCACCTCCGGCCTGATGCCGTCTCCTGGCTTTGGGGACGTTCTGGTCCTCGCAAGCGACCTCGGGAGAGCCTTGCCCCCGCTTTTCCCTTGGCCTCTGCCGTCCCTGTCTCGATCTCTACCTCCTCCCCTTCCTCGACCTCCATCCCTGCCACCTGCACGGCCACGGCCACTGCCATCACTGCCGCCACTGCCTCGTGCTTTGCCAGATCTGGTGGCAAAACCAAGTAAACAGAGGGGGGTAAGAGAGATGAGGGTAGAAAAGGAAATCAGAGGGAAATGAGCACACTGTGATGATATAAATGTATACCTGCTGGAACGAGATGGTCCAAAATCAAGGCTGAAATCATCGTCGTCATCCCAGACCAGACCAGCTCCTCCTTTCCTACCTCCACCACCACCACCACCTCCACCTCCACCACCGCGTCCTCCTCCTCCTCTTGGCTTGTTAAATCTGCCCCCTCCTCTGTTTGGCTTCCCACCTCTTCTCCTTGCATTCATGTCTCTGTTAAAACAGTTTCATCGCAGATATCAGCACCAACACATGACGAATTGCTTTAAAAACACACCAAAGTACACTCACCTCCAATCAGCGGCCGTTCATAGCAGCAAACGATCTGTGAAGAGAGACATAAAAAGCAGAGCTTGAATGAATCTTCTGCGCCCTGAGAGGATGCAATAATCCCGGATACACCAGAGACACAGAGAGAGAGAGAGAGAGAGAGAGAGCTGCTCGTTGCGGAGCCTGGCAGATACTGTACATCCACTGCAGTGCACAGAGTCGCACATTGCCATGGGGTGGCTCGTTGTGGCGCTTCAGTTCAAGTGCGAGCAATGAGATGGTGGCTGACACACAGCGAGCGCTGGTGGCTACAATTATGCAATCAAAACTGGGCATGCAGACTTAACAAACTCAACCAGGGGCGACGAGCGATGAGGATTTAACCACACGCATGGCTGACCGATAATGTGTTTGCATAGCAAGTTCTAAAAGAACAGGACACAACTGGTTACCGGAAAAATAACGTGGTATTGTGTCTGCGCGCAGTCAGCCGGAAAAGTATACCAGGCTGCAGCTAGCCAGCAAGCTAACAGCTAACGAGCTCACTCCTGATTTAACAGGCTAACTTAGCTGAGAGAAAGCTTTCTCGCAGGTCAAGTCGAGAGGTTTAAAAGCTTAAGAGTGCCACATCAACACGGAAATATATCACAAGAGATAAACCGTGAGAACACTTTAAAAACTTAACTTTCATAACAAGTATGAACAAACCTGATACAGCTGTTCCGACCACCGGTAGCTTGCATCATTTTCATTGGTCTAAACTCAGAGTTCAAAGTTTCCTTTCCGGTGTTTGAGGCAATAAACGAATAATAGTTGGTTTGTTTATTATGTAAGCGACATATGTAGGTTGTTTGAGCACACTGTTGATATAAACTATATTTAAATGGGACGAGTAACGATATTTTTAATTAGCACTTTTTTATTTTAAGCTAGCTCTGCACTAAAGCTGTAACCATGGCAACGCATAGAAGTTGGCGTCGTCGAGCTCCTACTAGTTACTACGCAGTTTGCTTATTTTAGAGCAGTCATGATGTTTTTAGGGTGTTTTAGCAGACAAACATAGCGTGTGTGTTTATATAAGTTTGCTTGTGTCATTTTCACGACTTTTTAATCAGCAGTTTGACTTTTCACATCCCAGAAATTGGTGTTTTTTGTCGGTTCTGACAGCCATCTGCCAGCTGGGGGAAGCTGTCACGGATGTCTGGTGGGGTGTGATTATGAAGATTTTCTAACACCAAGCACACACATAAACAACATGCTCTGCCTTATGGCTAATTTTATATGATTTCCACTTCCAGGCAAGAAGAAAAGTGACATAAAAACTCCAGGTAAACATCCAGGTTTTCACACCTGTACATGCTGTGGTGCTTCAGGTAAATATGTCTTATTCGTTTGCAGGGGAAGGACCCATAAAGGTGTCCTACATCTTCCCAAATGGAGACAGATACGGTGAGTGATAACTGGTGATATGACTTCGCATATTTACATTACACAGGTTACACAGGTGTGTGTCTCTTCTTCCACAGAGGGGGAGTACAGCAGGTCTGAATCAGGCGTGATGATGAGGAGCGGTGCTGGTAAACACACCTCAGCAGGTGGTGTTATATACACTGGAGAGTGGCTCGAAGATAAAGTATGTATTTACTGTGTGTGTGTGTGTGTGTGTGTGCGCCTTACATCCTCTGGTGTGGTTACTCATACATGCTCTCTCTCCTCACAGATGCACGGCAGAGGGACCCTGCAGCATCCCTCTGGAGCACTGTATGAAGGAGAATTCAAAGACAACATGTACCACGGCACGGGAACATACACCTTCCCAGACGGCTGTACTTATAAGGGTCACTTTCAGGAGAACAGGTAAAAAGGAGTCTATTTTTGGCACTTAATGTATCATGAAAAGTGTTTCCAAATAATTATGCTGTAGTCTAACTGATGTGTAATAGTTCAGATTCACCTTCTTTTATTACCAGAATAAAGCTGCAAGGCTCCAGTTATACTTTAATATGACATTTCCCACTTAAAGGTTCTATTTTTTAGATTTAAAGAGCTCTATGTACAGAACATAAATTGAATATAATATATATGTTTCCTTTAGTGTATAATCACCTGAAAAAAGAATTGTCTTTTCCAAAGACAGCCGCAGGAACCCCTCCTTCACATCTTCCCTTGACCTTGTGATGTTTTCCCTCAGGTTCGAGGAAAATCACTTACTGACTATTCGACTGTACCCACAGACTAACCCCTCATCCACAGTGTCCACCGTGTTTAATCTCCATGTTTGTACAGTAGACCAGAATGGACAGACTAAACCCTTGCTCTCGATTGGGCCTTTCTCATTTTTCACAGGTTTTGAGAGCACTGTAGTTTCTGCTTCATGTTAGGAAGTGTGAGAAGAAGGACTAATTGCCACCAAATCCTACACACTGCGCCTTTAAATTTATTGCAGCGTTAGTGAGAGACAAGACTAAACTGCAGTTGTGTAAATTCACAAGTTACATTTCTAATAACAGATGTGTGAGAGGCTTTTCATGATATAAAATGTAAGATTTGTTATGTCTCTTATGTTTCTTATGTCTGAACTGGTGTGGTGTTCTAGGTTGGAGGGAGAAGGGACACTCACTAATCCACAGGGACTGGTTTGGACGGGGGAGTTTCACGGCAAAGCAGCACTGGGCCTGAAAATGCAGCACAACGTTTGGACAACATAACCGTGTCTGTCCAGCACTCAACATCTACAAATATAGACATGTTCTCTTTATACATAGTCTGTCTTTGTACATGTAATTAATATATTGACTGTACTAAATGCTGACAGACTTGTGTTTCTGCCCTCATCCGTGTATTTCTATGTATTGGTGGTTAAAAGTCCATGCAGTAAGTGAGTCATGTGTGTTGCCTGGAGTCACTGTCTCAGCTGTATCTCTAGCTATACTGGTGATCTCTTTGTGTAAGCTTCATTTCACTCAGGAAACATCACACTAGGCTTATTTCTTCAGACCCTTTGTCACTCTGTTTCTAAGCAGCTGTGAGAGAAGAAGTGTATGTACACGCTACGCCAAAATAAACAGAGAAAACCTGAAGAATATTTTCATGTTTCCCCGATTAGCAGGGTGAAGGACTTGCACGGGCATTACACCAGCAGCCAATCACAGAGGGGCATATGCTCACAGCTTCTTCCACAACAGCTGTACCCGAACTGCTGGAACATTGGCCGGAGGAGCTGTGTGCTGTGTTGTGATGTGATGCGAGTGTGTGTGTGGTCAGTCTGACCTTCAGCGTTGGTGTATGTTTGTGTGTAACCCTGCACGACTCCCTCAGCTAATGGATAATTAATGCAACAAACAAACTGTTCAACATTGTTTAATAAGCAACTCTGATATTGTAATCTGTCATTCTATTGAATAATGCCTCTATGGATCTGTAATTGCACATACCCCTGAACAAATCAGTATTGAGTATTGACCTAGACTATACAGATATGGAAATGTGTGTAACAAAAACACATATATACTGTAGTAACATCCATACAATGCTAAACACTTTCTGGTAAAATACTGTACCAGATACAAGAAACAGCTATTTTCATTGATTGTACAGTTTTCAGGTAGAAAATAACATTTTTTTGTATTGCAATCCTTCAACTTTGACTTGAATGGAAAAAAAAACCTTAAACATGGTCATGAAGGCAACAACAATGAAATAAAAATAGAAAAATGGCACTCACATTTGGCACAAGATACAAAAAAAAAAAGAAGAAAAAACTTGAAATGTAAGTGACATAAATACAAACTCACCATGAGTTATTAGTGAACATGTACAGCCGATGCAGTGAGTGTTTAGTGCTTCAGGTGTTATTGTAGTACAAGAACGTGACAATAACGGTGTATTCGTCAGTACAGTGAGCTAGATGACGGCAGGAAGCTTTGAAAACCGTTGCAATATATTATCTCCGTAAACCTGAGAATCTATAAAGTATACAATTTTTTCTTTTTTTTTTAAAGATTTCATCTTCCCGAAGAAGAAAAATAAACCCCTTGTAATGCAGAGCACTGAGTGACTTCCACTTGTATTGGACACATTAGACAAAAAGACTAGCCATTCCAAATACAAGGTTTAAATGTTAACACATACTCCAAACAAAACAGTGGCCATGCACGTTTGCACAGAGAAGACCGAGTGTCCAAATTATTGTTCTGTACAAAGATAATACACGACTGCTCTTGAGCCATCAAGGCATGTAGGTAACAATCTGAGCAATGATATGGAGGAGAAAAAAAAAAGGTGACCATGCTCTTTGTAATCTGTGCTTCAGTTTCAGACATTCACAGGAAACGCTCCAGAGCCCTCAACTCTGTAGTCCCCCGCTTAGGTAGTTGGACGTGAGGGAGCGAATAAGGTACAGTGAAGACGAACTACAAAAGCAGCACCATATTTTTTTTTTGTGACGACTGTGTTCTTCCAAGCAAGGGTGGCAATGTGCTCACCAAGGCCACCACCAAGGAGCTCAGTGGTTTTTACATATTGTGCTGTTTGTTGGACTGATAGAGAGGAAGTCAATGGGTTGAAACGGGGGGGGGGGGGGGGGGGGGGGGGGGTCAACAGAATTCCTGCTATGCTGATCATTGCTGAGGTTCGATTAGACCCATATGGTTCTATAGAAAAGAAGCTGGTGGGGAGAGGTCAGAGATGTACACACTTGCCAAAACAACCAGTGAGTTTCGATTCTTAAAGCATAAATCTCACATTCTCACAAGGTCCAGTGTGTAAGATTTAGAGGGATCTATGGCAGAAATGTATTAGAATATTCAGAAATATGCTGTCATTGATGTATGATCACCTGAAATAAGAATATTTGTGTTGAATTTGTTTATTTTTGTGTTACCTTTTGAATGAACATACACAAAGAGATTTCAGGTTATTCCTGACTTTCACAGCTACTGTGGGTTCCCACCATGTTAGGAAGGGTAGGTGAGGTAGGGAGATATTCAGTTGTTGCAATCTGCATGTAAATCCTACACACTGGAGTTTTAAGTCCAAATAAGTTTTCTTCTTCGCCACAAATGCAACAGAAAAAGAAGGGACAGTGTATCCGTACGTATCCACAGGTTTCTAAAGAGCCATTTTCAAAATCTCTGGCAACACGGCACTTTCCACATTGGCTTCCTTCACAGCCATGGAGGTGCTGCTCGGTTTTACACGAGAATTGCAGGTCTTAGCAGTAAAATTTAAATGGTCGTTTTGTCAACTGTGCATCTGGTTAACTGCCGCTGTTACAGAGCCACTCCATGGACTCACAACAGGATTTATGTTGATATGTGAACATGACCAAATCCTGAGCGATTTTCTTGATTTACTGAATTAGATTCTGGATTTGAAATTCAAAGATACCAAGAGTTTCTAAGATACCTTGAATAGTAAGGATTCAATGCGGTAAATGTCAGATAGCTAACAGGATATGATTTCTTCCAGAAGATTCGTATTGTTTCTTTCGTGTACTATTTTCATTTTACTGTTTTTTCTTTCTTTCTGCACATGCACACTGTTTACGCTCACAAACAAACCCATAGACTTATAGCTGGTATGTTCCTTAATTTTTTTTTTTTTTTTTGGTGACATATTTTTGTGAGATCACTATGCCTTTGTGGAAATATCTCCCACTTCTACATTTTGACTAAAAAATGACCTGTGGCTTTTTTTCTTCTAGAAAATGCATAAGAAAAACTTTCAAATACCCTCAACAACAAACTACAACCGATACCCACTGCTTGAAGCCGTGTTAAAAAAAAAACATAAACTGATTAGAAATCATTTAAATTTACATCTTCTTTCAAAAACAAACATATTGTAAAATGTTTAACCACACCCACTGATAAAAATAAATAGGAAAATGTGCTAAGAGGTCAAAAAGCGCAACATTTTAAAAGAGACATATAAATTGAAGTGGTGAAGATATTTTGTGGGGGTAACACCACAGGGGAGGCGGGCGGGGGCAGTATAAGCATTTGACACAGTCTCCTGATACAGCAGGTTATGATGAACTGCTTCCTCTGTTCTTGCCTTTCACGTCCGTGTGTGTGTGGTGTTCACAGTAGTCGTAGGCACGTGTTAGCGCCAAGTGTGAGTGTGCGTGTGGCATCTATTTGTGTCGGCCTCACAGTTCGCAGTAGGAAGCATTCATTTGTTCGTACCCTTCATCTTCAATCTTCTCCCATCGGCTTCTTCTTCTTCACCCTCCCCCATCTCTCCATCACTGACGTGCCGTGCAATCCCCCCATTCCTACCTCCTCACTCTCATCTGCTTTCGGAGGCTTCCATATTCGCGCTAGAACACACCCTAAAACTACTCTGACAGGCGTGCTTCTTGACCTCTCCACCGCCCCAAATCGCCCCTCCTCCCATGGACCCTCTCCCTCCACCCTCCATCACGGATTCTGCAGCAGCCCTTCCCACTGGATGGGCTGGGAGACGACCTCTCTCTCCAGCCACATCTCGTAGCTGTGGTGGAGTCCTCGGGGAAGCTCACGCGCGCTGGCCCAGCCACGCTCTGCAGGCAGTTGTCCACGGTGAAGTCCCGTTCTTGTTCTTGTCGTAGCGCCCGGCTGTTGAACCGATGCTCTCACGCCCAGAGGCTGCTCCTCCGCCACAAGTCAGGGACGTGCATCAATATCTGGGATGAGATGAAGAGAGAGAAGGGGGCTTTGTCGATCTAAGGACCCTTATTTTATGTTTAAGATTCACACTTACACAGTGAACAACACACACCTCTACCTGTCGATTATTGATCTTTTCTACATTTGCTCCTGTATTCTCCCCCTCTTTCAGCCTCTCTTCATCTTCCTCCCTAACATTCATGGTGACAGATCCCTTGTTCTCCAGCGAGGAACTGTGACCTGAAAAAGTCCCCATGCTCAGCTGTTGCTATGGCAACACCATCGAACTTGTTATGAGTGGCTGTTGGAGCATTGTATTTCATACGCATACGAGATGCACACACACACACACACACACACACACACACACACACACACACACACACACAAGTACATCTACCATTAATTACACAACTTGTGTTTATTAGCCTGAAAGCGTCATGTTGGGTAAATGTGTTTCTGCGATACTGCAACCTCGGTTCTATTAATCAATAATGCGTGTGTGTGTGTGTGTGTGTGTTAGGGTGAAGCCGAGGACTATTGAGATTAATTATCTCCATGCACTTCATTTATATGAGGCCACAGAGAGCCAAAAGAGCAAGTCATGGGTCCAGGAGAACAGGGAATAAGTGTCTGCCAGTGTGTGTTCTGAATCCTTTTTTTATTATAAAGCTGCACTTGATAATTTTCTGAACATATAATGCACTTGTTTATCACCATAAATAATAAAATTTTGTACCATTAGTTTTGTACCATTATTGTTCGTGAGTCATTGTTTTAGATTGATCTCTCTACTGTGAGTTACTGGCTGTATGAACTGCTACAGATATTTAATCTGTTTGCATGTGTCTGAGTGTACGAAGAATGCCATCGAAACCTTAAAGCAAAAACAAGCTCAAGCATGTAAGTTGTAGAAAAACATTTTCATGATTTTACCGTTCCACATTAGGCCCAGTGGGTCATTGAGCCTGTGGCGAGACTTTCTGGTAGATGGCAGAACTGCTGGTCTTCATGTTGCTCTTCCTCCACTGGCGGCCCAGTTGCTGTCTGGATGTGGCAGCTTGAGGGCCTAGAGCTGCATCATGGCCTGCTTCACCTTCAGTGCTCTTCAGGATGGGGCAGACTTGAACACCACCAGCATCTGAAAAGGGGATGAGAAATTGACCAGAGGAGCATGTTTGGTATGCTGTGGTTGACCAAGAGGCATACTGCACTGAGACCTTAATGAGAGCCAACAGTTGGTGGTGTAAAAAAGCCCCATTAGACATTTGCTTCTATATTTATTGTTAAATAAACTGTAATAAACCAGTGAAATTGCATAAAATGGCTTCTGCTGAGCGTGCACTCTCAGAAATGACTGGGACACACAGATGGTAGACTCAGTCATGCACATCTGATTTATCAAGACATTAAGTATTATACAGTAAAGCTTGATTTTTAGCTAAATGCAAAAATATGCGAATTTTCTCTTGAAACAAATTTGGGAAAGATAAAGACACTGAATACAATTGAGTTTTGCTGATTTGCAATGAACACACACAGAATAATTAATAAAACATCAAGACTTGATAATAAGATTCATGAGATACATTAGGATGGGTTTACAATGGATCGGTGGAAGCCTTAAGGCTACATTATGAGGGTTTGGGTGGTGCAGATCGCTCACCATTGTCACTGGAGTGTTTTCCACTTGGTCAGCTTATTTAATATTCTCAGCAGATTGATACAGAAAACAGGTTTTCTCCAAGCAGAACTGGTTGCTGTCTCCTGCTTCTAAAGAAAAAAAACAAACATACCGAACACAGCAAAGGTCATAATGACACCTGAAGCGCTGACTGACTACCTGAACTTCATCCAGCGTGGAGTGTGCTGACAGGGTTTTCACTCACAGGCTCAGCTGTGAGCTCGGGCATTTCATGGACCGCACACAGTGGGGGAAGTCCAGCACACATATACTGCAATGAAAACACATAATATAACACAAGAAAAGAGAGTTTATACAGTCCGGTCTACTTTTCCGCAGTGTTGCAGCCTGCACCTGAGCTCATTTGTGTTTTCCGTTCACACCTGAATGTCCTCTGTCAATGCTGACACCATCTATTACCACCTGGCTGTAATACTTGGTTACCTTTCTTACCAGCAGGTCCTCAAAAACAAACCCTGTGTGTCCACAGGCACCCAGAAATATTCAATACGAGTCACTGTAAATATAACATTCCTGCATCTAGTGCACCCAAAACACAGACGGTGCAAAGCAGGAGAAATATATCATGCATCGTACCTGTTTTTGGCACTGATGTAGGACGTATATTCTGATTGAAGGAACTTGAGGATGAGTGGGATACAGTTGGCAAACACGAGGTGCGCTGCAGGAGACAATCTCGAACTGCAGGGAAAGAGAAAGTGACAGGGTGGAATAGTTAGAAAGAGTCTGACAGTCTGGAAACTAAAATGTAACTCTTAACGAATAAAGAAATAACAGCACAGAAAGAAGCGGTCTTATTTACGTGGTCAGGCGAATAAAGAGGCGTTCCTGATAGCCTTGTGAAGCCCTGAGAACAAACAAGGGAAGAAATCCATATCTCAGAAAGAATATCTGAGAGGAAAAACATAATCCTGTATGGCTATTAATCCTGTATCATTGATGAGTTTGCTGCATGTGGGAAGGTCAAGAACCAGAGGATTTTGTTACAATGCAGCCCGCTGCATAATCCATCACCTCATCTAAGAAGGTTACCAGATTAAAGCAAACAATTCTGCTGCTAAATCTGACGTGAGCTCATATTTCAGTATTTTATTGACTGTGGTTGTATAATATGCTAAATGTTGCCCTGTTTTCTGAATGCATTGATTCCATGGTGAAGGATTTATCATACCGCTGCTTTTGAAATGCAACATTTGTGCAAGACTAATCAATTTGACTTCCCTGCAGCTAACGCGCCTGCGTGTAGTCTGGTTTTGGCGTGGCAGCAGGGGCGCTTCTACTTTAACTCACAATAAAGAGTGAAGGAATGTCCCTTCCTAGCAACGAAAATATCCCCCATCCCAGCAGACAAGAAGCCCAACTAAATGTGGAAATAAAACAAAATATAAGCACCTGAAATCAGGACAAAGTGCTAATTTTAGTCCACATGCTCTTTTTCAATCTTTTTTCTGTCTTTGTAGATGAATGATCAAGCGGTGGGCACAACACACACTGGTGCAGGAGGTTGTGAGGTGTGAGGATGGAGGTCCGAAGGATATGTTGATTTGTAAAATTAGGTCGAGTGGAGATGCTGTCCGCGTGTGTGTGAGTTTGTCTGTAGCTCATTTGGATACTCAGGCGCTCTTCACTGAAGTGCACAGTGGCATTTTCCGACAATGCTGTGCATGCTGTGGAATGTGTTTGAAGTGGCCCACCATGTAGGTGCCTGTGTGTGTGTGTGTGTGTGTGTGTGTGTGTGTGTGTGTGTGTGACCTGATAAATATGGTTGAGCTTGAAGTGTTTGAGGAGCAGCAGGAGCAGAGCGGAGATGGCCTTGACGATGATTTCCTTGTGTCGGTTCACGTCGATTCCTAGCTTCATGCTCTGAAGGACTGTGATGCTGCAGGACACACACACACGCACAATAAATACACAGCTTAGTCTCAATAAAAGAAAAACATTGAGAGGCAGACTGTGACACACTCTTTTGAAATATTCTGATTAATGTGCTGATGATGCATCAGGAGGTTTATCCAGCAAGAAGTCGCTAACAAACTAAGAACAATTCAGCCATGAAAATGTCAGACAGGGTTGTGAATTTTGTGAGTTGGGTGGTTTATATTCTGTTCTCAACAGTGAAACTGACTTTCAGCTCTGGTTGACTGTCAGCTAGTCTAAAATAAGACTGTACTGCAGAACAAAAACAACCCAGAATAAGTGTATTTTCAACATACCTACCCAAAAAATGACAGAAAAAGTTAAACAGCATGCAGCTGAAGGCTGAAGTTGGTGCTCGTCAAAGAGCGTTTTCTGCATTTCATCCGTAGATGTAGATGATGATGACGTTCGTTCATTTTTTATTTTTAAATTTTATTATTCACATCCCCTCATCTAAATGTGGTTCTAGATGTCTGCAGATGCATAAAAAATAACTATTAGGAATGAGAAAAATAAGATTCAGACAGTCAAACTGCAGCAGTCTTTCTACTTACGGCATCTCCTCAGGCAACACGTCAGCCAAGATGTTAATGGAGTCGGTTTTGGCTTTGGACGTCGGAGCTGCAGCCAGCAGCAGCTTCAGGAGAGCAATCTGACACAGGCAACAACAAAATATTAGAATATTATCCCTGTTTCAGATCTGCTTTAGGTGGTCTAAGAATGCTTGGTAATGGTTGTGTGTTTACATAATTATCTAGCTACAGTTTGGCAGCATAATAGGGTGAATCCAGGGTCAATAACGCCATTCAGAAGTGCATTATGAGCCACTCACCACATACTGGGAAAGGTTAGGAAGCATGCCCAGGTACAGCATCTCTGTCGGTGTCTCCTCCACCTCCTCCTCGCCCTGTGCATTGAAAAAACACTTCAGACACAAAGGACACAGCCTTGTTTCTAGCTTGGTGTTTAATGAGTGCTGGTATAGAGTATAACAGCACTTTACAGGTGCTCTAACGACTGTTACATTAACGTCACACAAACAGTCGTCATCTATCTTAAATCGTAACTAATCTGTTGTCAATTATTAATGTTTACTAATAAATGGTGCTTGTACTGCTGTATAAAAGTGATGTCACACTCGAGGTTGTGCCGTTATACTGAATATCAGCACTGCTGAATGAAACTGGATCTACACGGCTGTCACGTTAAAGTGTCATGATTAGGAGACTTATGTGAGCATTAAACGTGATGGTGAAATTACTGACCAGAGTCAGAGGACACTGTTGCAGCTCATCCTCCCTTTTGATCTGGACTTCAGCGATGGACACATACTTGTGCTGCAGAACAGAAGAAAACAACATATGTACTATAAATGTATGTGAAAGGTGTGTTAATTAGAGATCCTGAGGGGTATTCCTCTGTGAAAGCACACTTCTTAGTTTATTATAACAGGAGGCTGTAAGGATCTTTAAGTGGGGTGTCGATGTCAGGGGATTTAGCTGCGAGGGAGTATTGATTAGGGATACACTTTGGCCATAATGAGACAAAGCAAAGGAGAAAATGAAGAAGGACATTTGGAAATCTGCGTCTTAGTGTCTGAATGATCCCTTCTCACCTGTTTAAGAGTCTTGACGCTCTCGTGGATCGGCCTGGGCAAGCCCACCAGGGTCTCTATATCACTACAAAACAATAGACATCATTACACCACACACACACACACACACACATTTCCAGGATGTTTTACCATCTCTGATGAAATACCTACTTTCCCAGCGTAAAACCGATGAACTTGTTTCTGCTGGTCTCAAGGAAGTGCTCGATGTCTTTCTCCCTGTGAATACACAGAGAGGCTGCAGTCATGATTTTGGATTCATTTGGGAGCACCTGCTGCCACAATCCTGCATATGAACGAGCAACTAAACAGCCGCATTAGCTTTCTCAAATCTCATCAGTCACACTTCTGGTTCTCTCTGTGCATGAAGGGCTCAGAGCCTCCTACTGATCGACACGTAATCAGCAAGACTGAGAAGTAAAAACACTGGACAGGATATACGGTAGGTTCTGATCATGAATGCATGATAAATGCAGTGCCATGACGGGTTTGTGCTCTCTCTTGGATGCATTATTTGTGTCCCCAAAGCAGAGGCAGCACTCTGCAAAGACAAACATGCTACTATAATAAACATAGAGAGAGAGAGAGCGGATTGCTAAATATTAATACAAAACTACAAGGACTCTTAGCTTTGAACCCCATATTCGAAGCATGACTAAGAATGCTTTTTATCGTCTTCAGAACATTGGCAGAGCGCGACTAGTTCAAGCCAACACAGATACTGCTCTACTTTCTGCTCTCCCCGAGAAATATTTAGCTCAATTACACAGTTATTACAAAATTTAGCAGCTCGTCTGTTGACGAGGACTAGAAAGATTTTAAAATCCCTGCATTGGTTACCTGTCTGCTTCAGCATCGTGTTTAAGATTCTCTTACTGGTTTATAAATCTCTTAATGGTCTTAGTCCCATTTATTTATCGGATTTGCTTTTAAACTATAAATCCTTGAGGACCCAAAGTCTTCTGGGAGCTTTTTAATCACCCCTAAAGTCAGAACGAAAACCCACGTCGAGGCAGCATTTTTCTCACTGTGGTCCACGTCTGTCAACCAGCCTCCCTGAAGACCTGAGATAATGTTCATATTTTTAAGAGCAAACTCGAGACTTTTCTGTTTAATCTGGCTTTTACCGTTAACTCACTGCAAGATGGTGAGATAGCGCTTCCTCGGTTCCTTTTGTATGAAAAGTGCTATACAAGACTGATTCAATGATAGCAAGGAGAGAAAACTGAGAGAGACTTTGCTAATTTTAGTTTTTTATTTGCTCAAAAAGGTGGCACAGAATCGTGGTGGGGAAACTGACACCAGCTGCCAGCCGAACAGTGTTAAGTCCAGGCTGTGGGTGGGAAGTCAAAATGGCAGGTAGCCAACCATCATTTGGAGGTTTTATTCTGCGGAATGAGAGCTAAGTGCTTTTAAACTAATAAAGAATCTGACAGGGATCATTTTTTTTAGCAGGTAAAGTAATGAGCAGCAGTACTATTTCTCATAGAAAGGTCTCACTGAAGCTGTTTTTAATGCTATGATCCGTATTAACACCTGTCTGTGGATACAATCAGTGTAATTTAGCCTGAAATAAGGCAGAATCAAACCTGCAAGGAGGCATTATAAAGCACTTTTTATAAACTTTGAGATCAGCCACATAACTGCAGCTTTTATTTTTTTAACACTGTAAAAAGTCTAAATACTTTTTAACAGTATTTTACAGCTAAAATATTTTTAAATGTGCAATTAACCTGACTTTGGGGGCCCATGGGAGGCCCTTGGGGAAGTTGACCCTTTCTGTGGGGGGTCTGAGGGGAGGAGGTGGAGGCGGCGGCTGGATGATCACGTCGCGGTCCAAGGGGTCCACCTCGCCCTCGATGCCGCTGTCCGTGTCCTCGGGGTCTTCCTCCTCGTCCCGGGCGTCGTCGTTCTTGAAGGGGTCCCGCTCGTTGTACGTGTCCAGGCTGTCCTGTTTGACCAGAGGCTGGGCGGGAGAGAGGGAGGACAGGTGGTCAGCCGCACTGGGAGGACTGGGAGGACGTCAAGAGTCCCACGATCTACAAACTCACTCCGAGAAACTGAGAAATGACCCAAATCTGCCACATAAACGCTACCTGAGACACCTTTAACCGCTTAACAAGCAAACTCATAGTGCTCAATGTTCAAACCCACTTCAGCTTAAATTTCAATGCCCCACTCATCAGTTAAGAGTTGGGATAAGCTGATACAAGAAATACTGATAAATAAATACTGTATGATACCGTCCAATAGTGCAGAATAAAATTGTTTTGCTGCCTGAGTTGAAAAAAAAGAGGAAAACATAGGCTCTTATGGCCATACATACATCTAGTTTGCATTATTTTCATTTGTTCTGCTATACATTATATACTGTATGAGGACTTTATAAAACCCGATTTCACAGTACACAGATACAATAGGCTACTTCCACGCTGCAGCTTTAGTCTATGGGGAAAAGATAAGGTGAGTTTCTTGCAGACAAAGCATTACAGAAAGCTGCTGACAACAGTTATTTCTGATAAATCACACATTGGCCACATTGAAAACTGTGAGCAGCACAACAAACAGTAACATGAAAATCCCATTTAGGGAATAGATCAAAATGAGGACTTAAGGTTTGCATTGTGAATGTAACCTTAAAGGGACACTGAGAAATACTTGCTCTCTTTCTTGGTGAGAGTGCGATGAGAAAATCGATACCACTCCCAGATTTGTCTGTTAAATATGAAGCTACAGCCAGGAGGCAGCTTAGCTTAGCTTAGCATAGAAACTGGAAACTAATAAAAGCTAGCACGGCTCCATCTAAAGCTACAAAAAGTGGGGAGTGTGGAGTGGTATTGGGCTTATCATCTAACTTTTGGCAAGGAAGTGAATAAGAGCGTTTCGTAAAAAGGTGACTGCTTCTTTGAAGTTTTTTTTTTTTTGTCTGGAAACAGGAGAAAACGTTAGAATAGCCAAAAACCTGACAGGACAACAAAAATCATCTTGACATTTTCCTAAAGTGTCGGGGAAAAGATCAACTGTGCACAGCAACCGCAGGCAACATTTCTGAACTTACCACACATCTGCACTTCAAAAAGATACATAAAAAATGCAAGCAAAGGCCCGATAAGGCTTTATAAGAGTCCCAATTTCAGTTCGGGTGCGAAACACACATTCACGCACATACACATATCTCAGTTCAAACAGTTCCTCTGATGAATGGCCGTGGCAATAGTGCAAGCATCAGGCATGAGTCAGCGTTCTGGACATTAGTTGAGCTAGTGCAGTCGATGGTGTATGGTGCGCCAGTGCTAGTACTAACGCTGGACTAAGTGAGGAGTATAGTGAGTGTATGGAGGGAGCGAGGGAGGAAGGAGGAGGAGGAGGAGGAGGAGGAGGAGGAGGTGAAACCGTGTTGTGAGCCATTCTCTATGGAGAAGCCATTCACTGCTATGTGGGAGGTAAAGCTAGTGTTTCTCTATCAGGGTTAGGGGACAACTTCTTTCAATGACATCCATTTAAGAGAGAGATCAGCTGAAAACCAAATGCAAACACCTACAGAGGAGGTAATATGTTCGTGACGATCTCAGTTCGCCTCCTCAATGAATGCATTTTAATGACATTGACCCCTAGTCCAGAGTCTACGGTGCAATGTGATTTTGGAGGCCAAACCTGTGAGCGATGTGATGGAAACTACAAAGGGGAGATGCTACTACAGTAAGATGTCTGAAGTGACTGTCTTTATGGGACGGTGGATAGTGACCGCTCCAGCGCCAATGACAACAGCCAGCAAGTCAGCCCTGTCTCTCAAACCCCCCACAGAAACTGAGCAGACGACAGTGAAGGAGGGAGAGGAGGAGGGAGAGGAAGAGAGAAGAAAAGGAGAGAGGAAAGTATGAGGTCTTAGTGGATGGCTAGGGAGGAGATGAAAATGGTGGATTAAGGATGGGAACGAGAGTGGGAGGACAGGGAGGAAGAGGATTAAATCAGAAAATAAAAAAAAAGGAAAAGAAATGATTGGAAAACAGTGGACAGTGGAGTAAACACGCGTGTGTGGCATGAAAAGAGGATGAGCAGAAATGAAGGGAAGAGAGGAAAATAAGAGACAAAAAGAAAAGAAAGGAAAAACATGCAGGAGGCAATTGTTCAATCAAAGGAACAGTTCAACATTTTGGGAAATACAAAGGTTTGCTTTCCTCTTGAGAGAGAGTTAGATGAAAAGATCGATACCAATCTCATCTCCGTACACTAATGTAGATGTACGTCAGGTTGGCGTTGCTAGGCAACCGGCAGAGACGCCAGGACGACTAGTTCTAGCTAACCAGTTGTTTGCCTCATATTTAATATAACAGACCAAGCGACAACCTCCGTGGCTGTGAAGTGACGTCAAAGTGGAAGTGCCAAAAACTGCAGTTCCTCAAATGGCCACACGAGACTGTTGCTAGGTCGTTACTGAGGCTCAGACTACTTGCTGGAGTAGTAAACTGGGTACCATTACATATAACTACTGTCATGACTGGTGGAAAAAAATATATATATATATGTATATTATTTTAAATTTTAAAATGTATTTATTGTTTATTTTGAGAGTAAACTGCACCAAAATATGAATACTTTTTAATTAAATATTTTATTTAAGTTCCCTGCAACCTGGATGGATAGGAGGATTGCCAATAGTTGTATGGACGCAATATTACATGAGAGTGTGTGCTTTACCATCATTATTGGCACGACAGGTCCATAGGCGTCACTGAAGTGCCAATAATGACGGTAAAGCACACCCTCTCATGTAATACTGCTTAATTTAAGTCAGAGTGATGTTGCCAGGCAACTGGCATAGACTTCAGGAAGTTACAAGACCAACAAGTTCAAGCTAACCAGCTGTCGCCCCATGTTTAGCATACAGACATGAAGAGTGGTGTCTATCTTCTCTGCTAACTCTCAGCAAAAGCAAAAAAAAAAAAAAATGTGAGTTGTATTGTGCGTACAAGTGTATCTCCCAAATGTCAAATGATTCCTTTAAATATTGGAAACATAGCAGAGAGGAGGACTGCACCAAAATTTCATCACACACTCATCTCTCCAATAGTTTGGAGTGTCTAGACAACATGTTTTATATACAGTGTGACAGTTTTCTCAGTTTTGGTGCATTCCAGTGTGACTGGTTAAATGATAGCAGGAGGAAAGAGGAAAGAGTAAAAGAAGGTGGCAGGGGTGTGGGAGAGGAGTGCTTAAAAGTCCAGCTCAATGCAGAGAGAAAATGCAGAAGTTAAAAAAAGAGGGAATTTGTGGGTAAAGACCTGCTTCTTGGGAAAGGGACTGTCTCCTTCCAAGCTATCAACAAAGGCACTCTGTGGGAACACAAGGAAGAGGGGCAATGAGAAAAGCTAAAGACTAAAAAAAACAACGGGCTTGGAGTTCTCAAAGACGTCCCAGCGCCAATATCATCTCTGACTTACAACAGAGAACCAGTGATGTTGGCACTGAAAAACTTTTGGGAAAACCTGACCCAGCAAAGAGTTAGAGGGTAGGATCACTTTACTACAAATAAGAAGGCAAATAATGATAAAAATTAGTCTGAGGTAGCATTTATACTTTAGAGTTAAAGGTACCAAACACACTTTTTCCTTGTGAGATCGCACAACACTGGGACTATGTGTCAAAGAGCATCAGTAGATGTGTGTTTTACCTAACAGATGATGCCTTCTGGATCCAAAAATACTACATTTATGTCCCCTTGTCTGAATATGCTGAAGTTAAATGAGTGTTTGTATTAGAAGAAAGCACTTGTCTGTGAGCGATCAAACAGGGAGTCAAATATACAGTAATGTGTGACGTGTTTTATCCGTGCCACACTACTCGTGAGCTCTGAAAGTGTGATGTTTGGAGGTCTGTACCCTGCGGCTGCGACGGCCTCTCTTCTGCTGCTGCTGTTGTTCAATGAGCTCCATGGCAGAGGCCGGTGGCGAGGCTGCCCTCATGGCCCTGACCACCTTGATGCTGTCCTCGGGCAGCGGGGGCAGGTTCAGACGCTCCCGGCCCCGTACCTTCATCTCCTGGAGCTCCTCGAAACCCCCCAAGGTGAACTGGAAAATAAAGGTTGGAGACAGAAACAGTGATTCACAGTGAGGCTGTGGGCAAAAACATACAAAAGTCTCGTTATGACCCTAATGTGAAGTTATAGTGAATATAAGCACGTCTGTGATTCGGTCATTAGTTAAGTTAATCACAGCTGTGCTGATATTCTGTATAACAGAACAACCTTGAGTGTGATATTGCATTTATAAAACAGACACAATAACAACAAGGATTATTTATTAGTTTACAGTAATAAGTGATAACAAATTATGATTTGTTTGTTTATTTAATATTTTTTTTGGCTCCACCAACACAAATAGTTCCCCAACTACTCTGGCACTGCACAAGTAGTACTAGGAGGAAAACTGTTGTCAATATCTGAGTTGTTATAGTGTACTAACTAGTATTGTCTTCCAGAGCAGCAGTAGGACTTTCTTCATGGGGAAGTGTGGGGCATTCATGCTGCAGAACTTGGTCACCATGGTGAAGAGGAGCAGGGCGAAGGGCTCTCCGTTGTACAGAGGCGAACCTGAGAGGTGAAAGAGGTTTTCAGATTGGATGTGAATATACGAAAGCGGCGACATGTGCTTTCAGAATACTGAATGAAGTCCATGAAGCAGTGCTATTGTTTTTGCCTGTATTATACAAAAAATATGGTGTGCAAAGTACAGACCTAGCTCGTTCTTGAAGGCCTCTCGGGCTGCTCTCCACTCAGGTCTGTCATCCTCTGTTTGAACTCTAATGGTCTCCACCATCAGGTACATGATGCTCAGTAGTACCCTGCCAAGGAAAACAAAGACACTGCTTGACCCTTTGCGTGCATTTATCTGGTGCCTAAAACAGTAATAATGGACTTAAAAAGGTCTGCGAGTACAAGAGACAATAATATGATGAGTAACAGTGAAAGGTAAGTGCGAGAGGCAGAGGAGGATGTTATACAATCTTCTTGTGAGCAGAAGTACGAGAGGAAATGATTTCTGTGCTCTGCCAGAGATAATGCACCATCCATTCATAATTACCTGATGTACGTCAGGCGATGCTTTTTGTATTAAATGCTTTGTTCGCTCAACAAAGCCTCGCGCTTTGTTTAAATTTACTGCAATGGTCTTCAGTTTTGGAGCCGCAATTAGGTGTAAATCTACTCCTGTAGCCTGTAATTATTTGTAAGTGTTCAACTGGGGAATGCACAGAAGGAGTGTGTATGTGTGTGTGTGTGTGTGTGTGTGTGTGTGTGTGTGTGTGTATGTGTGTGTGTATGTATGTGCAGAGGGGTGCTTGGTTTAAAAAAATCAATTCCATTAAGCAGAGGCAGAGATTGAAAATGAATGTGAGGGAAGATGACAAAGAGTCTAATTAACTCTTGCAGATTGAAGACAGAAGATTTGGAAAATGTGTAAGTACATTACTTATTCTTTCTCATGTGGAGTAGGCTGAGTGATGTGGTTATACACTCACGGTCAGTTTATTAGGTATCCCTGGTCAACTGTGTGTTAACAGAAATATCTAATCAGCCAATCAGATGGCAGCAACTCAATACATTTAGGGATGTAGACACGGTCAAGACGACCAGCTGAAGTTCAAACCGAGCTTCAGAATAAGTGACTTTGGTCTGATCTACTGCGATTTTCACACACAATCATCACTAAGGTTTACAGAGAATGGTCTGCAAAAATTCCCTTGTTGATGCCAGAGGTCAGAGGAGAATGGCCAGTCTGGTTCGAGATGATAGAAAGCCACTTGTTACAACCACCAGGTATGCAGAAGACCATCTCTGACCGCACAACGCGTCGAACCTTGAGGCAGACGGGCTACAGCAGCGGAAGACCACACCGGTTGCCACTCCTGTCAGCTAAAAACTGGAAACTGAGGCTACAGTTTGCAGCAGCTCTCCAAAACTGAACAATATAGGACGGTCTGGTCGATTTCTGCTGCAACATTCAGATGGTAAGGTCAGAGTTTGGTGTAAACAACATAAAAGTATGGATCCATCCTGCACTGTATCAACAGTTCAGGCTGGTGCTGGTGGTGTAATGGTGTCGGGGATATTTTCCTGGGCCCCTTAGCACCAACTGAGCATCATTTTAAACACCACAGCGTACCTGAGTATCATTGCGGACCATGTTCATCCCTTTATGACCACAGTGTACTGCTCTTCTGATGGCTAATTGCAGCAGGATAACGCGGCGTGTCGCAACGCTCAAATCATCTCAATGAGTTCTCTGTACTCAAAGTAGCACATTTGGGATGTAGTGGAACGGGAGATTCGCATCATGGTTGTGCAGCTGACAAATCTGCAGCAACTGTATGATGCTTTTAAGTCAACATGGACCAAAATCTCGGAGGAATGTTTCCAGCACCTGTTCTTGCAGAAGACTCGGTACAAACAAGGTGCACATAATAAAGTGGCCGGTGAGTGTGGCTTACCTGAGCTCTGTGCTGTCTGCGAGGGAGATGGCAGGCTTCCTCACCGCACTGCTGCACGCCTGGTTGTTACTGCAAACACAAAAACAGTAAGTAAATGATATGAGGTTAGGTCTGCCTGAAAAACAAGAGACGGTCTGTGCATACGTACAATCATAACACAGCTGTCAAAATATACACCGTGATAGGGACATATGGATCCAACCAGACCCATCGCGCTCTTTGTTTAACCAGCCGTGCTCCAAAAACACCATGTGTGTGTTTGCATGATTGGCTTGCTTACACTGCTTTGCCGGGCAGCATGGTGATAAGCCAGACTGTGCCATGATTCCTCAGAGCAGCTTATGTAACAACAAAGAAGAGCCGGATCCCAATTGAGGTCGACACTAGCAGAAACAAAGACGACATGAAGGAGCCTCTGCAGCACCGTGTCCTCATCAGAGGGTTTGTGGTGCAGTGTTTCCTTTATTCCTGCATTTCAGTCTCTCGTTACTCTCTCTCAAACCTCCTCTCACTTAGCGAGCGAACGCCTCTAATCGCACACAGGAGAAGGAGGATTTGGGAGGGAACAAGCGGACGCTCTGAGGGACCAGAGCTTCAAACATGGGAGGATTCGGAGAGAATTTGATTTTGTACGAGAGAAAGAAACACTCCAGAAGTTCTCTGATGATACAGCCCACGTGGGATATGTATCAGCAGGAGTATAGGAGGGGTCATCACAGACTTTGTCGACTGCTGCGATCTCAACCACCCTCAAATCAACGCCAGCGAGAAGAAGGAGATGGTGATTTATGCCTCAGACCACACCAGTGAACATCCAGGGACTGGATGTCGGGATTGTGGGAGCACACAAATACCTGAATGTTCACCTCAACGACAAACTGGACCGGTCAAAAAAAATGACTGTAGGAAAATAGTTGCTGAAAACATGTGAAAAGACTTTGAATGATATATTACTGAAATGTGGAGTTAGAGGTTAAAACAGTTTTTCACCAGTTTTCAGTCCAGGATTTTGTGGGCGGTCCTAAAGGGTGGCTCGATGACACGCTGAGGCCACCCTGAGCATATAGCAGATTCATTTTTAATCACTTACATTTGGCTGGGTGGTTAATAACACTTTCTTCTTTGGTCAAACCAAACACATATTTATTCTTACTTTACACAGAGGGTTAAAGGGTTAAACAGCCTCTTAGCAATAGACTGATACTCACACCGTGTAAGAAGGAGGACTACCACAGGTCCTTAATTCCAACAGCTGTCAGACTCTTTAACAAGAGCATGACTTCATGACTTTCTTCGATCTATTTCTTATTTAGGAGTCAGTTCTTGTCAACCTTTTCTACACGAGCTGCTGCGACAGGTGAATTTCCACAGTGTGCGATCATTAAACTTTGGCTTTTCAGTAACATGACCGTTCTGCCTCTGAGAGATCTGCAGGTTTTAAAAATATTCCTTTATCTGAGAAACATAGCCCCCTCGCTCCCTGTATGGTCACAGGCTGTTGACCTGCCTGTTTCAATGGCTTTGCTTGCCCTTCATGTCCCTTTTTTTTTAACTCTCTCTTGTCAACACGAGTGGCAGCAAGTCTGTAATCTTATCACGTACATCCAAGGTCAAAGTGATATTGTTGTTTTTGAAATTCTCAGTAGCTGATTTCGTCAGGCAGTTTTTCATCAACTGAAGTAGTAAAGCAAAGCTTTGAATGACTCCTACATCCCCAGCATGTTCTATATGTTGTATGTCACATGTTATACTTACTCGATCTCCATGCTAAGCAGCTCCAGCAGTGCCGTGAAGATTCCCATGTCATAGAGCAGGAAGACATTGTGTCTGGACCAGTGGAGGACGTCCACCTCGGTGTCACACTCATCAAACACTCCTGGGGAAAAAGGATGTGGGGAAAAGCAGGACACAAGATAGTTTTGCGTGCTGTCATAAAGTGTACAAAACGTCTGCCGTGAAAAGTGATTTTAATGAATGCCTACACACCCTGTGCCAGGTACAGGATGGCCCTGGCCACCTTCAGCCTCTTGTCTCTATCAGTCACCTCCAGCGCATCCAGCAGCCTCATCACATACGCCCTCTGCTCCTCCACCGTCAGCTCAATCCACCTCCTGCCTCGAGCTGCAGGAAGGACACAACAGCACAGAGCACAAGGTTATTTTCAGAAGCACTTCTTCAGTATCTTTTTCCTCTGCCTTAGACACAGCTACTGCAATGTGTGGCTACACTGTCACAGTTAATACACAGACAGGAAACATGAGAAGAGAGGAAATCTAATGGTTACACGGTTTGTGTCTTAAAGAGACTGAACAGCAGCAGTTATGGGGATACATTTTTCTCAGTCTGTTACTCAGCAATATTTACCATAAGCTGGTCATATTGTGGCTGTGGCAAAACGCCTGAATGTATTGAATTAAAAAATGATGCATTCATTACTTGTGAATTCAACTTGAAGCTACATGATTCTGCTCTGACCACTTGCCCACCAGCACAAGCCTGGACATTGGCATTTTGGGATTTAATGTAAGTGGGCTGTTTACCTGTAGATTTTCACTTTTCTATCAGTCACTTCACACTCGTTATCTTACTCAATATCCTATCTGTTAGCTTAGTTATGATACTTGTTAGCATTACTGTAGTTCTCATACTCATTAGCTGAGGACCTACTTGTGTTAGCTTAGTTATCATACTCATTAGCCGACTATATTAGCATACTCATAACCTTACTGTACGGTTGTCATACTCCGTCATACTTAAGTTATGGTATAAACATACTAATTATACCACTGTAGTTATACTGATTAGCTTAATGTCGTTATTAGCTTCCTGTAATTATCATACTCATTAGCCTACTGCAGTTATCATATTCATTAGCTACACATTAGCTTACTATAGTTAGCACACTCATTGTCATCTGGACAATGAGTTTTTTTTGCAAGCTAACTGCAGCCTCATTTTTGAGACGCCATGCTTTTATGAGAACAGACATGATTCTCATGTATTATTTATTTTCATCTTTATTTTTGTGTCTTCATTAGACAGTGAAGCTGAAGACACTCCAGAAATTGGGGAAAGAAATGGGGGATCACATGCAAAGGGCCGCCGTATGTGGTAAGGACTCTAGGTGAACTACCAACACGGCCCTTACTGTCTGCAGGTCATGTTATACCTCTCATCTCTCCTGCCTTACCAGACCTGTCTCACATGTGAATTATTCAAACTCAGGTTGTACAGAGGCTGCAAATAACTTGTGTCTGGATATTCACAGTAACCATGTTATACCGTGTGCATAAATATAGAGACTGACTGCTGTTTTGATATGTGTCATTAGCTTTTAACATCATGCATCAGCTCTAGAAATAGCTGAAAGCCAGAGTGTGTTGAAGCACACAGAGCATTAATTAACAGCGGCGTTATAAGGAGGAATGAGAAAAACGTTATATGCACACAAAAAAGTACGATTATTGACACTAGCACAAACCAAGTGTGACATAAAGCAGATCTCAAATTACTACAGAAAAATGCAGCTTTAAAGAAACACAGGCCTTCTTTGGCAATAGAGGACTTACAGAGTAAGAGTAAGTCCTCTATTCTTAGACTGTTCACTTGCTGACAGTAATAGGTATTAAGAAGCGTAGCATCGTCATGATCAGCAGAGCTTAGCTCTTCTTCTGCTTAAAGATACCCTGACTTGCGCTGCCTACTCTAGACAGCCCTGTCCTTTTCTACAGTGAGGAACTTAAATTAGACATGTCGTGATAATCACAGTGATACATCGTGATTTATGGGCAATGGTGGCAAACACTGATGAGCACACACACACACACTCAAAGAGCACAGATATACATTGCTCAGTGAGCACACACACTAATGAAAAGGCTGTGATGCATAGAGGCAGCTTTGTGCTCTATCTCTGTAAAACAGCAGCCGGGGAGGCTGTCATCTAATCCTGCTATTCATTACCGCTCAGCTTGAAGAGGAGGTGACAGATAAACAGGACCTCACCTCACTCTCTTGTTTACAGTGTGTGCATGAGACCTGATCAAGACAAGACTGTATGATTTAAAATGTCAAGTATGGATACATTTATTGCTTTGCGTTTGCGCAGGATCTCTCGTCAGACAGGCTGATAACTCATGTAGGAAAAGCTGCTTTGTTCTTGGTAACCAAACATTAATCACACGGTCAGAACGGGCCCTCCCATCTGTATCTGTAGGGATATTCATTCTTTGAACAGCTTAAAAGAGCAGAGCTTTGATGTGCCTGGAAAGCCTCGCCTCACGCAGGTCAGCTTAAAACAAACCAAAAAAAAAAAAGCGAACTCCAACCGCAGTACGCTGAAGAGCAGCGCTGGCTCATGATGCGCTTCAGAGGTGAGACAAGCGGAGGTGAACCGAGTTTTAACACATCGCTTTTACAGAGAAGTTGAGAAATGCAGGCTGGAAGGGTGAAAACCAACAATTATGTAGTCACAATTTGACTTTAGTGCACATGCTTTTGTGCACATCTCGCCATTAATGCGTGTGTACATGTTGACCCGAGCTGAATTTGTGGGCACCGTCAATCACTGGACACAAAACTAATGAACTGGTTGCACAGCAAATGTTTTGACATTTTATAGCAGGAAACTTACAGGTGTATTAATGACAGCAGCATTCACTTAGGGGAGGTTAGTGCGACATTTGATGGAGATGTGTCATCGGTACAGTTACCATGTCCACCTGTGTTTTTCAAAATGTCCGCTGTGCAACCAGTCCAAAAACACAGAGGCTCTGAAACATACGCTGTGTCTCAGTCCGCGTACTTCCATACTTACACTTGCTAGTTTGAGTACATACAGTAAGTGTGTTCACACTGTCAGTTATGGCAAAAGGCAGTGTACTGTGAGTACCCGGATGATGCACTCATAAAGGTCAAAAAGTTGTGGAATGCTGGACGCCTCTCGCCCTCAACGGTCGCCATTTTGGGAAAGTAGTGGAAGGAAGGGACCGCTGACATTGTGAAAGTGGTGGCTGAGGAAGCTGTTGGAGCTGAAGTGGATGCACTGAATACCCCTATTAAACAAATGGAAGTTGTACATATGTTTTATATTTATGTTTTTGCAGTCAAAGGTTGAGGCTCAAGAGCTAGAGCAGTGATTCAAACAGTGGTTCAATCTCTGGCTCTTCTAGTCTGCATGTCGGTGTACTGAAGCCCAATTTGCTTTGCCAGGAAGTACACAGAGTACTACATAGAAGTGTACTAATGCAAGTATCTGAATTAAGACACAGCTATAGTGATCTACTGCTAGTGACATTAGCATTGTAGCTAAAGTGCTGCCGTTTAGAGTTCTAATGAGAGCCCGGGTGTTTTTATCTCTTTATTCATTTCACTTGAAATTTCCTTTAAACGCACATTTTATTGTGTCTGCACAGTCGGAACATTTTGTTCAGTTAACCTTCAGCATCTTACTCATGGATACTTTATCAAGCACTGAACTGGAGCCAGCAGGGACGTTCAGAGCTGCACAAAAGGACTCCGTCCTGTTGTGTCAGTCAACAGTGAGTACTCTCACTGTTCAAAGAGCCGTCAAGGTCTTTGTGGTAAACAGCAGCAACAAAAGGCAGCAGCTTCACTCTGCTGGCTGTAGACTTCTTTCGTGTTTGACACGGCAAAGCAGTGTGAGTATTTGTGTCCCCATTTTGTGTCTCAAACAAACTGCAGACAGCTCAGCTTTGACTCTCTCCTGCCGTGGGGAGCAACACACCTGCTATCCTACAGGTAATCTAAACACATTAAGGGATGTGCAGAAAGCTTTTCCACAGCCATTTAACGGACCTTATAATCTCATATACACACACGCACACACACACACACACATGTACATGCAAACACAGTACCATGGCTCCTGAAGTCCTCCTCAAAGTAGTCTCTGTTCAGGGCAAATTCGGGCTCCTCTGTGTAACTGTAGAGCTCTATGGACAGAACAGAGCACAAGTGAATCAGAGCTGAAACGATTAGTCAATTAATGGATGAAAAGACAAACAATCATAACAGAAGAGAACAGCTGTAGTAGAATACAATACTGAGCTATCCTACAAAAACAAAACACACTTACACTGTAAAAAGTTTGTTTTTAATAGTAAAAACTCGCAGCTGTGGTTGCCAGAATTTTACTGTAATAAATACAGTACAACATATTCTAATATTACAGTAAAAGGATATTAGTACTGTTGATTTCACATATAAGGTTGACGTTTTAGTCCATATTTTAAAATGTCTGTAGATTTTGTGGTAATAAAAACTGACAAACCATTACAGTAAAAAAATGTAAAATACGCCATTAAATATTACAGTGTTTTACTGTATAATTAAAAGTCTCTGATATAAAGTACTTTTAATGGCATCTAAATAAAGGTTCTGAAATACTGGTTTTACTTTATGCTGGAAAATATCATCATACTTTATGGCATATTTTACGATGTTTTACTGCCGTGGATTGGCAGTTTTTCACTGTAAAATCTACAGATATTTTTTTACAGTGCAGAGCTCCTGTGTCCTCAGCGGTGATCTCATTTGTTTCGAACAATCTGTCAGGTTGCTGTTCTGAGAGCAGTCGACATCCCTTGACCCCAAGGAGCTGTCGCTAGAAAGTCGCTGTCTGTTTGTGCATGTTTGCCAATGTGACTAACACTCTTGGCAAATCAGCGGCCGCTTTCCATCTTTGCTTTCAACGTTTCTCCCTGCACATCGCCTGGCTCTAGGGACAAAAAAAAGTTGTACCAAGGAGGAGAGGAATTTAAATTTGACCCTTGAAATAAACTTTTGGAAATCGTTCAACATTGTTGATCTGTTCTTCTGTAATTTATGCGTCTTTTGGCATTCATCGACAAGCTCAGAGTCACACATGAGCTGTTACCAGATACACAGACGCTGGAACAATTCAGCAGTTTTTACATGTATAATCATAGTGTTTGTGATTACTCATAACATCAGTCATACAATCTGTCCTGTGTCTGGAAAACATGTCAGAACCAAAATCTTTGTTCTATGCTTTCAGCACTGTGTCAGCTTATTGTCTTGTTTTATGAATAGCACTGTAACATAAAACAGCTGAAGGAAACCTGAGGAATGTAGACGCAGTATTATTTTTCCAATCAATAGCACATTGTAGTCTATATGCTGAGCAGAAACAGAAGTATTACTGTGAGTGAACTTGTGTGGCACATAAGAACTATTCAGAAATTTTTGGTCTAAGTCTGACTCAGTTTGACATGTAAAGAGAACTGGATAAAAACTACTGATAGCGCAAAAAGGAACAAATTCAGGGAAGCAGTCAACCAGGCCAGACATGTGCACAATGGTATATAACCAACCAGATTGTGCTAAAACAACCATGTGAACATAGCTGTCCTTTGAGCTACATGCTAACGTCAGCATCAAGGGGCAACCTGTGAAGTCAAACCAATGCGGAAGCACACGTTTTATGCTGCACTTTAGTTTAGTGTGTTAGCATTTGCTAGGCTTATAGGAATGCCATTAGTTTGAGTAGTTCAAATAAATTTGAATTTGTCCAGAATTAAAATTAAAATTTGACCTGATGGTGTTTCTGGAGGAAAGATCAGGGGATTATCAAAGTGTTCATCCTCTGGGTATCATGAATATTAACATTTCATGGCAATCCAATCCAAGAGTTATTAAGATATTACACTAAAAGTTAAAACATGTCAGTGTCATGGTGGCGCTAGAGGAGAAGTCAAGGGATCACTGACATAAGTAGGATTCATCCTCTGGGGAGCAGGAATGTCTGCACAAAATGTCAATGGGAATCTATCCAAATGTCAATATATTCAAGTTTGGACCACAGCAATGCCATGTCGCTAGTAAGACGACATCCATCCATCGTGGGAAAACCAGATTTTACATGGTCACACATCACAAACAATAATGTCCAATCATTTCAAGGAAAGGTCCGGTGAGTTTAGTCGCTGGTCAGTCTTACCTGAAAGCTCTGCAGTCAGTGTGTCAGTGTCTCCATACTCAAACTCCAGGTTGGGAGACTCCATGGAGCTCTGTGAACGAACAAAACACAAATGAGCATCGCATACATTAAATATGTCACCGAACACAGCGAGTCACAGATATCCTGACACCCACATGCGAACAGATTCTCAAACATACTGTAGGCTAATCACATTCTGCAACACCTACCACTACACACTTCAGCTCCACACATCACCCACACACGCACACTCCTCAGACTCGTTCACAGTTTTGCTTCATCATGTGTATTTTAGAGTTTTGATTGGCTGCTGAATCTCCAGGCAGCGTTGATTAGCCATTTACATTTGTTTCTCTTAGATCCTCTTATCCAGAGAGACACTCACAATAACAGATGCTCTCTACGGGCACACTGCTTTAATCAATCAGACTGAACAGTTAAAGGATGCTCTCCTTAACAAGGCAGCTCGTCCAGATGCTCGGGTGGAGCAATAAAGTGCAGCGAGAAAGGAGTGAGGAAAGAAGGGTGGGGAGTCAGCGTAGTCCCTGTTTCACAGCAGATTAGCTGCTGTATCAAGCTGAGGGTCTCCGACTTTAGCCTAACCCCATGATTAGCACATGGCCACAACACTGCACACATTAGGTTTGTATGAACGCACTCACTGGCTGCATGCAATCTCACAAACTTTTGCTGTTCATGAAAAATAAAACTAAAATCAAGCCTTGTTTTTGACAAAGTGGTATCTGATTTATTGGGTTTCAAAACTTTCAATGAACGTGCACCCACACATTTAGTTGAGTTGAGCAGGACAGGCAGGCATGCTCACACAGAGGTTATCAGTACTGTGGTAGCAGAGTGAGAATTAGACAAATGACGAAACTTCTTGGTTCTTAGGGATGAATTTCAGTCCGGTACTGGACAGATTACCACAAACTGCCATAACTTGGGTGATCCCTTAACTTTTAATCTAGCATCATCATCAGTTCAATTGTTGGACAGTTCAATATTTTGCTTTACAACCAAAACAAAAACCAAATCATCTGCCACAGTTGTACTTTGTGTTCAGAACTAATTAGCTAATAGCATGCTAACATGTCAAAGTCAGATGGAGAACATGGTAAACAATATACACAGTGTGCAAACTCTACAAGTGGCAACTTCGTGGCTGTAAAGCCAATGTGGTTGTGTTAAAATGTCCAGCTTCACAGCAGAAATAAACATGTTTACAGCCTGGTACAATAAACTGTTTTGGTCTTTATAGCTAATTTCAACGTTCATGACAACTGTACTGAGTCTGAATTTTAACTCATTGTTCAAATTCTATTAAGGCTTATGCAGAATTAATAGCATGGCCACTTTGATTGACAGATAGGTGCTGTTACAGATGGCTTGTTTGAACACTTAGGCGTCATGGTCTCCCGATGATCCACACCCTTTGCCGATTTTTAGATCAGCCAATAAAGAGGCAGGACTGCCAACGTGGCGGCGGTCAGAGCCACCACACCCTGAGCTTCTCTTCAAAAACTTATGGGTGACATCATGGATACACTGTCCATTCTTTTATACACTCAGTGGAATCATACATAGTCGTATGATGACACGTAGAAACATGTATGATCATTACATGAAAATGTGAGTGGTTTATAATATTGCGCTACCACACTTGGTGGTGATGCCAAGAATAGCATGTGGTATCTTTATTAAAGGGAATTAATGATGAACGCCCTCATGCATGAATCATACATCAATAATAGCCTAATTTGACTCATGAGCCAAGAACATGAAGATAGAGAAAAACAGATAAAATAGCATATTTAGAGATCATGTTTTCGGGGCGAGCTTATGTCCAAGCTCGCCTCAACTCTTTAGTTTCACCCCCTGATTATACCTGCTCAACATCAGCTTTGTTAGCATTGTCATTGTCGGCATGCTGACGTTAGCATTTGGCTTCAAGAACTGCAAAGAACCTCAATATTGCAAAACAGACAATCTAACATGTCGAATATGTAAGAGCTGAACAGGCTGGAAAGTTTAACCTGACAAACAGGAGCTTACCAGTGACGAGAGACTCAGATCTTTCAGTTGGGGGATGTGAACTGACGACATCCCCCTACAGGGCTGATTAAGGATTAATTTAATGTTAATGAGAAACAAAAAGAAAAACCCTCCCGGCTGCACTGGAAGTCTCTAAGCTGCGAGTGTTAGATGTGTTTAACCCTGTGAAAACTGCCCTAGGTCCAGGACTGTAAATAAGGATGTGCTCTGAGTCAGCTATCCTGGTTAAACAACACTGTGTGGCGTCATGTAACTGTCTCCTATAAATACCTGCAGCGACCAAGTCAGCATGCAACTGGAATATACAAGTCAGACGTCAGCAGGATGTTTGTTTATGACACCGAGCCAAAGCAATGAGATTTGATGTCATTACTGCACATGTAAACCAGGAAATGAAAACCACTTGGGAGTGTGGATGATTCAATGTGAAGAAAGCCGGGGGGGTGCTGCCTTATTTTTACAGTCTGCAGCAAGCCCTGACAATCATCATGACGTGTAAAATCTTTCCATGCAGCGCAATCAACGCTAGTTAAGAGTCATTAATGTAAAGTTTTAAATATAAGCTCTACTAAAGGCTCATTTTATCAGCTGTTGTGTGACAGCACCCTCCCGTTCATCTTGCTGTCTGTCACTTCAAAAAGAAGTCTTTATTTTTTATTATTGGCTAATGTATGTGCTGATTATTTTTGACTCACTTATCATTTGATAATTATAGATATTATTTGCGTCTTCAAATGTCTTGTTTGGTCCGACCAGCAGACCAGACTACTAAACCAATAATACCAAGCGGCAGTCTCTGTGGCTGAAGTGTCAAAAACTGCAGCAAACTCACCTGTTCAAATTATATTAAGGCTTAAAGCATGGCGGCTAGCTGAAGAGGCAGGACTACCAACGTGGCAGCAACCAGAGCCACATATTCTGAGATTCATTCATAGCGCTTCAGAAAAACCATCCAATCTTTTTACTGTCAGTGCTCAACACAAACATAACCCTAAATAATTTCTACATAAATCTGAAGTTGACCTTAACGCATTTCCCTTTTGACAAAATTTACACATAAATGACAGAAAATGTTCTCTGCATTGACTTTGGAAAGTCTACATTACAAACTGTGTGGAGTTTGAAAGATGTGGGCGTTTACCTGGCAGGGAGGGGCTAATGAAAAGAACGTTTGCATTATGGTGAATGGAGGAGCTACATTTTAGCATTTCTGGAACTTGACCCAAACTACAAATTAAAAATTTAGCCTTAATTCTTGAAATATTGTTTGTGGTAAAAGAAATTGCAGACCAACAGAATAATCATATATGCAATTTCTTTAAAATTTAAAGGCCCCTTCAGAGGTGATGTGTTCAGATTGCTTTTTTTTTTGTCCAACTAATAGATCATGACTCAAAACTATTCAATTTAGAGCAATATAAAACAGAAAAAAAGCAGCAAATCTTCACTTTTGAAGCTGGAACAGGAGAATGTTTGACATTTTGCTTGATAAATAACTTGATAAATGAAAATCAGTTCATTTTAACTGATGAATCGAACAGGCAGCCTCGTGCACCATCCATCTGGTGAAGATCTCACTGTCACCTCGGGACCAAACCCAACTGAGATCTTCGATTCCTGCGAGCATCAACACAGAGCGTCTCTCTCTCTCTCAGCTCTTCCACTGCACCATCTCTCTCCCTCTCCTTCATTTTCTCACCCAGTCTCCCCTCTCTGCCGCCAGCTGATAACGAAAGCCGTCCTCGCTCCAAACTGGCAGCGCTTCTGTGCTCGCTCCCACACTCTGCACCACATCGGCGTGCAAACACTGGGCACAATGTCAAGGCAGGCCACCCCCGCTCCTACCAACATATGCCACATAGACAAGAGATGGCTGCTCAACACGGCCGCAAACGACGGACAGTTTACAGACAGAAGTGAATCAGATTTGAGCTTTGTTGATCAGACAGGCCAGTTTCAGAGCATCAATGTCAACACATGGCTCTAACGTTAAGTGCTTTCAACGTCCATTCATGTTGTCATTCAACCCCCTTTACCCCTCGCCCCAGAATCCAACGGCTGTGAGATGAACATGCTCCAATTCCCTCAAAACCATTCAGTGTGCTCATACACAAACACACACACACACACGACAGGAGTATTATTGAGTCGATTTTGGCCTGGAGGACAGATTTGACAGCTTAACTTCTCGAGTGTATCTGAGGCTGAACAACCCACTGAAAACCCATCTTCTTCTAATTTTTTCAAGAGGGGATGAATTATAGCTGGAAGAAGGATCGTCGTCAGGCTGAACACGAGCATTTGGACTGGATGTGTCTCTTTGATTGGATAAAAGAAAAAAAATCGATCAATCAAGCAATTTTTTTTTCAATAAACTGCCTGAAAGTAGTGAAATGAGCCCAAAAGTGATGTGTCCATAACAGTCCAAACCCCAGAAATGTTCAGTTTACAATGATTTAAGCAGAGGAACCAGCAAGTGTTTGGTGTGTAACCTTAAAAAACAAACAATAACATTATTAACAGGGTCCGATATTGGGTCATATCAGTATCAGCGGATATGTTTGATGTGAAAACAGATGCTTGGAGTAATTTTGATCTATTAATTTACGAGCTATTTGTGCTTTAAATGTATAGTTATTTTTAACTATTACATTCACACTGAAGTTTAAAAGTGTAATATCCTGGCTCCATTTCATATCTTTATATCTTTATGACTAGTGTTTGACAACCACGTCTGAGGTATCATTGCAAAAAAAATGTGTTTATTTATATACTGTACATACATCAAAGAATACTTGCTGATGTATTCATATCATGAACTGGCAACTTGTCCAGGATCTACCCCGCTTCTCACCCAATGCCAGCTGGGATAGGCTCCAGTACCCTGTGACCCTGATGAGGACAGGCGGTGATAGATAGAAAATGGATGGATGGATATCAATATCATAATTTTTTACTGCATACTAATGGTATCAGCCTGAGATATCCAGTATTGATTGGGCTCTAATTAATAATCTGAATCGTTGCCCATTCATTTTCCTTTGATCGACTAAATCCAAGAATCATTTTAACTCCAAAATATCGTCAATTGAACATTTCACAAAGGCCATAAATCAAGATCTAAAAGCTGTCATTAAGGGAAATACCACTGACAGTATAAAGAATGGACAGCATAAGCGTAACGTCACTTGTAGGTTTCTGAAGAGCTGTTTTGAAGCTCAAAATCTGTGGAGCCTGTGGAAATCTGTGGCCACCGCCATGTTGGCAGTCCTGCCTCTTCTAAGCCTTAATATAATTGTCACAGGGGAGTGTACCAGACTGTAAACATGTTTATTACTGCTGTTAAGGTGGACATTTTAACATGGGGACTTATGGAGATTGAGTCATTCTGTAGCCAGCCTCAAGTGGACGTTTGGGGAACTGCAGTTTTTGACACTTCTGCATTTGCTTCACTTCACAGACACGGAGGATGCTGCTTAAGAAATACCCAAAACGTGATTTCAAGTAAAAATGCAGGATCGGTGTGACACTTTGCTGCATTTCTTTGTGAAATGAGCAAGTGTGAATAAATCCTGCTGGGCTGTAAACACTATTTTCTGTCACGTTATAGCGATTCATGAATCAAGAAAACTGCTGGCAGAGAGTTTCTGCTTTTCGAGGAAGTAAATCACGTCAGCAGAGCTACAGCTCCTCATTACCACTTAATGTTACATTTGTGACAAGTGGCAATAAACGGAGTAAAATAATTAGAAATGTTACCAGAGGCCAAAGTAAAGTCTTAAATGAGTTGGTTTTAATGATGTGAGATGATGACTTTTGCATTTGTATAGCTTTAACCTTCTGGTGAAACTCAGCCGGACACAAAGTATAAAAACTGATTTTAGTCAACACAAGTGAAGGACACAAACCAATGTCAACCATGAGGCATGAGGATAAATAATGTATTACCAAAAGAGAATAAAAATGCATGAATATTAATACACAGATCTGGTGGTGCTGGTGGTGGTGTTGGTGGTGGTGGTGGTCCTGACAGCAGCAGTCGCATTTCACCACCTGCATTCTCCACGCTGAGCACCACTGTAGGATTACTGCTGGGTTATTTATAGGAGCCGGTTGCCAAAATAACACCTCGGTGTCTGCCTGCCTGCCTGTCTGCATGCATGCATGCTTTCGGAGCCAAGACAGCGACTGACTGCATGGGAAGGACATCCAGCAGGACTAAAAGCTCCCCAGCAACAACAACACACACACACATACACGGGCGGGCACACACACACACACACACACACACACACACACACACCTCCAGTGCGCTCCTATACCATAAGCTGTAGTAGCCGACTGGACACAAACACCTCTCCGATTTACCTCCGACTCCTTCTGCTGATCCTTGAACACATCTTTCCCTTTCGGCCTCTGTCTGTCGCCGTTATCGTTAAGGTTATTAATGATAGGTACCTCCATGTCCTCCGCCTGCATCTTTCTGTCTCGGTCGGTTCACTTCCTTCTCCGCGTGTAGTGCATACCGGTCCTGTGGAAGAGCTCAGACTGCACCGCACCAAGAGGAGCACCGGCTCCGGAGCCCAAGTTGCCCAAGATCTCCTCCTCCTCCTCCTTCTGCTGCTGCTGCTGCTGCTGATACTCCCCCCACCACACACACACGCGCACACACACACACACACACGCGCGCAGACACACACACGCCGCTAGTATGTTTGGTTCGCTGTCCCTGTGCGCCCCGAGAAGGCGGGGTTTAGAGAGAGGCAACATGACAGCAAAGAGGAGCATCAGCTGACCACATGAGAGTAAAACGAGGTGTTACGTGGGGTCAGTCAGTATGTAGAGGGTTGAACATGCTAAAGGGATAACACACCTCATTAAACATAAGCACAAACATTTGACATTGTAAACATTTTGGAACATTTTAGAACATTTTTAAACATTTTAAAACATTTTTAAACATTATGGAACATTTTAAACATTTAAACATTTTTAAACATTATGGAACATTTTTAAACATTTTGGAACAAATTGCTGATTTTTACTTGAGGAGCAGTCAAGCTCTGTAAATGCTAATGCTGAATGCTAATATTGTTGGTATTGTGAGATTACAAACCTGCAACATTCCCTGTGAATCCGTTCTATGTGTGAGGACGGTTTGAATGACCACTATCAGTGGAACTTATTTTTCCCCTGTTTCCCCTCTATCATTTTTAAAGGATTCTGGTCTTAACCAAATATCCTTGACAAAACATGTTAGTGCCTGTTGGTTTTGTAGGTCAGTCTAGTTGGTTACCTGCTGCAGATGATGGTAGAAAATAGAATGTGTCCGGCGTTGGCTGACGGATGATGTTTCTCTCTGGTTTTGTCAAACTAAATGAACATAAAACAATATAATAAAATGTCTTGAAACACAATCTGCTGTCGGGGGAGCAGATCAGTTCATGTGTCTGGGTCTTAGTTTGTGTGACTTCCACAGTTTTAGATGTCAGAGAAGCAAGTGAATTATTGATATGTGGAGGTGGGGGTTAGGGTTGCCAAACACTCCTACCTACCCACACACACACACACACACACACACTAACCCCTGACTGTGAAAACCACTTAAGATGACATGATTGAATTGTACAGCTGAATGTAAGCACGAGCTTCTGGTGGAACGTGACCACATGGCAGGACAGCGGGGGGGTTGTGAGGGGAGAAGTTCATGATTAAATAAATAATAATTCACTGGCGGTGGTTGAATCAATTTAGACTGAAGTCTGACAAACATATAAATCCAATAAAACAAAGACGAGAGAAGTCACAGTTAAAAGTAACATTCCAGTTGTTGGTTGTGATGTTAATTATAAAAGATGAGAGACTTTGTTGTCACCCATCTGGCACACCAAAGAATGCAACTATATTGTGGGTCCCCGGTGCAAAACAGAAAGAATATATAGAGAAACACTAACTAACATTCGGACTATATAAGAACAAGGACAACAGCAAGGTACAAGACGATGTATACATGTTGTGCAAAACTCTACACGAGTTATGAAAACATAAAAAATATATATTCATGTAGTGTAAATAAATCTAAAATGCAGCAGCAGGAGTAACAAACAAAAAAGTCACGGATGGAGGGGAGAGAGGTCCCATCAACATTTTACACCACGTGCCACCTCAGAAAATATTAGACATATCCAATTATCATTAATAATTCATTAATAACTAATTAATTGACTGTTTTCTGGAGCAGAACTGGTTCAAGAAGCAGAGGTAATTCGGTAGAAAAGCTGTTCCCCTGATCTGCACTTTTCCTCCTAATATTTCCCATTTGGAGCCACGACTGCAGTGATTTGGAACCACTCATTTTACCTCTGCTTTCTGTCTTGTATTAAAATTTTTAGCTCGCAACTAATCATGGATGTTTTGTGTACTAGGTGCATGAACGGGACTAGGGAGCAGGCTGATATTTATATCTTGAGATTTTGAAGTACACTTTGAGGTTATCTTTCACAATACAATTAATTTAGAAAGAAAAAAAAGACAACAACTTTCAACTACTACATGAAAAAGTTGGCAAATTAATATAGTTCTCTTTTGCACTTTGCAGTTTAGTGGTGTACAGTACATATCTCATTCTCCACCCAAATTTAGAGACAACAGCGTTCACACACTAAGGGCATTGGCTGCCATGCAAGGTTGCTCAACGGTTTTTGGGAGCTACCCATTCCCACACCAATGGTGCAGCATCTAGAGTAATTTGGGGTTCAGTAACCTGCTCAAGGACACTTCGACATATTGAACCACCGATCATCTGATTAGCGGATGGGTGACAGTGGATTATTGGTAGGGTCCTTTAAATTTGTTATTTTATTATATTATCTAAAATTGATCCTGTTTATAAACTGACATTACATTTTATTTATCCCTGAAAATGTTTCTGTCAAGCTATTTCTTGTGTTTTAAAAGAAAGTTTTTAAAAGATGAGAAACAAACATGTCGAGAGAAAATAATGCTGACATCTGTAAATGACTTACTGCGTCTTATTCTGCATGTGCCAAACTTCCCTGTTTAACCTCGTCGTGCCTGTTTGTGTCAAGAATAAATAAAGGCTCACAGCCAGCTGTTGATGTCAGAGACGTCCCCGGTCTGATCTCTGCTGGCCTGGATGAGATCACCGTGGCTCTGACAGACTTCAGCAGCTGAGGGGGTCTGACACATGGGCGCCCCTCCCCCCCCCAACACCCATAAACACTCAGAAATCTATGAAACAACACATCAAACAGCTACAACCTGAGTGATAAGGTGCCAGAATGGAGGTTTTTAAAAGGTTTTAAAAAGGTGCACACAAGCGGTTACAGTTTTTACATCTTTATTCATTAAGATTACAGATTTTTTTTAAATTATTGCTCATCATCTACTATTATCACTTGCAATATTTAAACATAGGGTGTTTTTTCTTTCTTAGACAACATGTTTGAGAATTTTGCCAGTTTGCACTTTGAGGATTTACAACAATAAATACAGGAGTTAAGAGTCTTCTTTTATCTTCCTATACTTTTTAAAAGGTTGTCATATCTGTATATAGTATGTATATACACATATGATGCTGGTGTCGTCCCCTGCCCGCCCATGTGTTGGTCAGCTTATGGCTGACAAAACATAAAGAGATGGTTTCTTCCCCCTAACGCGCAGGCTAGGATCCTGAGGCAGCTGTTAACGAAGCAACCGATGGCCTACCAAAGAAAGAAGGATGTGTACAAACACAGAAAGACGTTTAAAGACACACACACACCTCGTCGTCTATAATCAGTTTTCTTTCAAGGAGGTCACGTATGCTTTGACACGCTTTCAAATGTACAAAAAAAAAATAATAAGACTCGAGACAACAGGTTTAAGAAGTACATTGACAGCAGGTCACACTACTTTAAAAGGAGATTCTCAACAGCACAAAGAGACAAACGCGCACACATTGGCAGAGAACAATGCGACATTGAAGTTCACATGGGCTGTGACACAGTGTAGGATCTAGTCATGACACGGTGGCATATGCGCACCTTTAAAACTTTAGTTTTTATCAAATTTAACAAGAATAGTTTGACATTTTGTGAAATTACCTTATTCACTTTCTTGTCAAGAGCTAGATGAGAAGATCAATACCTCACATGCTACACGGAGCCGGCTGCCAGTTAGCTTAGCTTAGCATAAAGACTGGAAACAGGGGGAAAACAGCTAGCCTAGCTCTCTTCAAAAAGGTAATAAAATCAACCTAACAGCACCTTTAAAGTCACTAATTAACACACTGCATCTGTTTAATTTGTACAAAAGCTGAGCTTTAGAGGGGCTGCTGGTTAGCTCTATGCTTACTAAGCTAACTGGCTGCTGGCTCTCGCAGCATTTTTACTGTGTGGACATTAAAGAGGTATATTTTCTCTCAGCAAGAAAGCGAACAAGCTTATATCCCAAATTGTTTCTTTAAAGACTCACTGGTAGTTGATATTATGCACAATGAAATCACTTAAAGTATCACAAAAACATAATTGCATGAAATGTGTAGGCATATTTGTATTTTGAGCGAGCAAATGTATTTATTCAGCTGGTAAACAAAGCTTTTTGTGCCATTTCTTCCTGTTAAAAAGGCTGTAGAAGGATCATGTTTCCACGTAAAGATGAGTTAATTTTCAGCCCTGGATAATGAGCTACTGTATGTGTGTGTGTGTTTAAGTATTTGATCCCTCTCGGAGAGAGCGGAGCTGGCAGCATCCCCCAGCGGGTTAGGCCGTGAATCTGATTGGATCAGGTGCAGAGCCGGTACAGCGGCGGGGTACACTCGGGCTGTCAGGCGTAATGACTGTCAGGATTTTTAAATTTCCACCGTCAGGTCAGCTGGGGACGAGCTGCTGAGGATGAACACCGTGCAGCTCATTATACCGGTCGAATGTAAAGCCTTTCTGCTGGGGAAGAAGAAACTAAAATATATCATAAAAGTTAAAAAAAAATCCCCTGAATTTGCAGAAAATGTACATGGATGCAAAGAAAATACATCATGGTGGAATTGAGATCCCAGATTTTATTTTTGACACTGAACCCCTTGACTAGATCAGTGAGTACCAAAGAGTTGTGGTGTGTATGGTAAGTACAGTAAATCTTAACAGCACCATACTTCTCAATGAGGACCTGATTGAAGATATCTGCTTAAGTACCGGCCTGACGGCAGCTTGCTGCACATTTGGTATCTCTGTAAATATTTTCTGTCACAGTATTCAAAATGAGGGTTCAAGTACATTTATTACACTTATCATTAGAACATTTAATTGCTTATCTTTATGACATATGTTGATTTTTTTTTTCTTCCAAAAAACGTATTAGATGGCGCAGGAGAGAAAAGATAGAAAAATCTTAATTTCAATATAAATATCTAAATATACAGTATACCCATTGTAATGATCTGACAACCTGCCATGCGTCTAATACAGTATAGTCATTCTTGGTAAAGGGAAAGACAAAATGAAAAAAAAAAAAAAAAGTTAGCTTCTCACTAGCGTGAAATACTTCATTACTTCAACACTGGCGCCATGTGAGCAGCTGGAAGCCGAGAAAAGAAGCCAATGAGATGGTTTCACTGTGGCTTTGAGTGACAGGTGGGAAGAACCTATCACCATCCAGTCATACTTAAAAAAAAAAAAAGAAAAGAAAAGAAAAAGAAAGTTATGACAAAGTACAGGCTGATCAGAAAGAGACATAAAAAAAATGTTTAAAAACAGACACAACGGTGAATCTCCAAATAAAAGATGATATGATTGGACCCTGAGATCCCGCCTAACCCCCCTCCCACTAGGTCTAACCCGCCCTCGTAATATTACACAAGAGAAAAACAAAAAAATGATCACAAGTAGAAAAGAAAAAGACAACAACAACAAAAAAAAAAAAAAAGGACAGGAAAAAATGTCTGTCACTAAATCTTCAAAGGTCATCTTCATTCACACAGATTTTTTTTTTTAATCAAGTTTTGTTTTTATATAGTATATATCTTTTTAGCATCAATAATTTCATCTTTAATAGTTAAACAATAAAAGATCTGGCAACGGAAAGGGAGGATGGAGGATTTACATACAACTGGACACACAAATGAGCGTCTAAACTGGTAATGATGGTGGTGAAATGACGAGCGGAAGGGAAGTCGACGCCTCCTAGAGGAAGACGTCGGGGAGCTAGCTAATGGCGAATGGCAGAGTTAGAGTTAATGTTATTATTGTTGTCAAGCGTGAATAAATAAAACGACTGCCGTTAAGCGCAGGGAAAGCCACGCCCATCCGCCCCCCCCACAGGCTCCGTCAGAGCTCCTCCCCTTCCCCCCCCAGGATATAAAGCAGGTTTGTTGACTATCTGTCCGTCCGTCCTCCTCGCCGTCTTTGAGTCTGTGCCATTCATGGGAGTATTTGTGTTTCTTCAGTCCAACCTCAACACCGGTTTAATACCTTAGGAGTAAAAAGAGAGGGGACACAAGTTAGCATGACGGCTGATAAAAAGGCAAGGCAGCAACACAAAACTCATCTCTTCATGACTTCATGGAAAGTCACTTATTCACTTTCTTGTCCAGAGTTAGACGAGAAGATCAATACCTCTCGTGCCACATGGAGCCAGCAACCAGTTAGCGTAGCTTAGCATAGCATAAAGACTGGAAGCTGGGGGAAAACAGCTAGCCTAGCCCTCTGTGTCTGATTATCAGTTATGAATATACAACTGTCTTCTACAGTGTAGCAGAACTAGCACTGACCAGAAAGGATGCATCTGTATTGCAACATTGTTGGATTTTTCTTATACTGTTTACAAGCTGCTTAACCAACTTAATAATTCTGAATCACTTCAATTAGATGTGGGATTGTAAAGGATTCCCAAACCATGACATACAGGACTGAAAATAGCTGCCAAAATATGGATGTTGAATGGTGAAGTGTTGTCGTACCTATAGTAGTTTGGCTTAAAGGGCCCGTTCTTGTTCAAGCCCAGATACTTGGCCTGCTCGTCAGTCAGCTCTGTAAGATGTGCGTCAAACGTGGGGAGATGTAGGCTGGCCACGTACTCATCTGAAAGAGGAAGAACGTGTTAGCATTCAGCAGACGTCTGTGTTGGATTAATCATTCAAGCGACGAAAGGAAAGAGAAGTAGCAGGGACGCTCTGAGATTTACAGTCTCGCCATGTCTTTTTTTCCCCTCACTGTCTCCCATCTTCCTTTTTTCTCCTCATCCTTATTCATGTCTCCACTTCCTTTTTTCCCCTCATCTCAGTCCTTCCTTTCATTCCTCTCCATCATCTGTCTCGGTTAGCGTGTCCTGGCGTAGCAGCAGCTCTGTCTCTGACGGGATGACCTACATTTGGCTCCCTGTTTGTCTTTATACTACACATGTGCCCTCACAAATGTGACACGCTGCATACATACACGCATACAGCATGTGCATGAACACACAGGACTTATTCTACTGTGAATGATTTACCATCCAGGGAGACGACTCTGGACCAAACAGATGAGACAGACTGCATTGTCTACAGAGATAAATGCAATACGCCTGCAGGCTCTCTGCAAACTGTAATCACTTCCTGTTTGGTGGCTACTTAAGTACCCACAAGGCTCCCCTGGCCTGATATCTTATTGTGTTTGTGTTATCAAATATGCGCTATACCTCGATTTTGTGCGTTTTTAGTAGTTTTTGTTCAAGAACTGACAAAACCCATCTTACCCATCTTCTTGGGCAGCAGGTAGACATCCTGTTTGTAGCGTCCCTCCGGGGCGTTGTAGAGCTCTATCAGAGCCAAAGCCTGGGCAGAGACACACAGGGGTTACTCAAACGCACAACATCTTTAGACTACTCATGTACAACAATGTAAAGTGTTTTAACCTGGGTGGTGGCGGTGATGGAGAGCACGAAAGTGGGAACAGTGGAACAGCTGAGGTTCAGCAGGCGACCCTGTAGAAGAAGAACACACACTTTAACTTGTGCAGTCCAGAGTGTCAAGCTGTGCAGTCTGGTCTACATGATGGACTCAGGTTTTCTGTTTGTTTTTTACTCTGACAGTAAATTGTTGCTGCTGTCTGGGATGCTGCATTGCAGTGGAGATCCCAAGTGTTGCAGAAAATCAAGTAGTTAGTAGATAACTGAAACTCTGCGGCTAAAAGGAGGGGGAGCGGAGAAAGGTCATACTGTTGTTGCAAGAAATAAAAAGCTGATTTAAAACTATCCTCGTTAAAAGACAAAGCTTCATACTCCTTTAAGCTGATATGAGGTTTTAAGTGCAGAGGAAGCTTTAGTTTCTTTATTGTTTTATGGAGAACATCCACAGCTCAGATCGTGCCTCGTCTTCTAAAACTTGCCTTCGTGGCTCATCGCTCTCTCTTTTGATTAGCAATGTAGCTAAAGCACAGATCATGAGTTTGAATAAATAAATGCAGCAAAAAATCTCAATTTTTGGGACTATTTTGGATCAGAACAAAACTTGACAGGCGTGAGAGGTGAGGACGGTGGTTGATATCCGCTGAGGATCAAACACGCAGCAGAGACACAGGCATCGACGGGCTGGCGGGCTTTCTGTCTGGCCCTGTCAGACTGCTCTCATTCTGTCACGGCTTCATTTGTTGCTGAAAGTTGAGGCTTTTTCATGTTCATGACTCGAATAGCATTGGCTGAAAAATATGCTACATAAGTACATTTCTGCAGTGTCTCATCATGTCTGTGGAACTAAATCATCTCAATATCCATGTAGGAATTGAGAGTTCCTCCACTCGTGTGTTCTTTTCAAGTCCTCTGGGTGTGTTTGTGTACCTCAGCCAGCAGCACTATCCTCTTGCCGTCGGGCCAGATGACGTGGTCCACCTGAGAGCGCACTCTCTCCCAGGTCAGCTCCGGAGTCCGCAGGCTTGCCTGCAAAGATGAGAACATCATCATCCATCAACATTTGTTTTTGGTGGGACTTTTCCACAGCTCGTTTCTGTTGGGCTGAGCCGTCACCCATCTATCATCTTGAATATCACTGACTCAGTACGCCTGGTCTTTTCCAGGACTGAAGTGCTTTAAGAAGTGAGTCACAACTTCCTCTAGTGTCTGAACTGCTTGACTCCTCTAGTACTCATCCAGCTCCTATTCCTAGCACTTATGCCTCACTGTTTCATGATCCGGCAGTCGTAGCACTATGACCCTTATGACTGGCCGTTAATTTCTGTGACTGAGCTATATTGTAACGCTGCAGTCACTGTAAGACACTCTGCATGAGGACATGGGTTGGGGTTGGGGTGCATTCAGACAGAATTAAAACGCAGCTTTTTCCATTCACTTCAGTGGAGGTAGTGTGTTTTGGCTGTGGCGGCGCGGGCCGCAGTGGTATCCACCAAAAAATGCTGCGACCCTGCGGGAGAGAAGTTGAGCTGGATCTGACTGAAGTCTGCAGCCCCCCAGTCAGACGCTCGGAAAGGGCAAACCTCCATAGTTCATGGACTAAACTCTGATTACCTGTTGCGTTCTGGTTTGTTTATTTCATGAACCCAGCTTCTAAATCTGAGTCTACGCGGTTTACGCTGCAAAATAGCGACACAAAGAAGTTTAATTTGGTTTGGTCGACAGACAAAGACTGTGAATGAGAGTGAGTGAGCGTCAGCATCAATAAAGCCAACTAATCAGTGAAATAAAGTTATTTCTTGATTGCTCACACATCGCAAACCCTACAGTGATTCGCTGCAGCGCCTGCTGTCACATGTCATAGAGAACTGCCACATTTTTGTTTCAGTGTCGCCGCATGCTTTCCTCTTCCATTGTGTCTCGACCTCTCTTTGCTGTCAGACCTGTTGGATCGGAGCCTGTACCCCTGCACTCCTTTCAAATTATTCCTGTTACTTCACAAGTATGGCAAATCTGGTAACTGACCACATCGATCTCGGTGTTGGAGTGTCCCATGTTGCAGACAATGCAGCCATTCTTCATGCGGTCGAGGTACTCTCTCACCACCACGTTCTTATTGCCTGGATGGAGGGAGAGACACGAGGAAGAGAGATGAAGGACGAACGCACAAAGACAAAGTCTTTATCCATTTTTATAAAACTTTTTACTATGCTGCATTTAATTACTTTTTATCTCGCCACATAGAACAGTTAATTAAGCCTGAAGATGTTACTTAGTTCGAGTGTTCCACCTGCCAGCGCTGTGCGTTTGTAACAATCTGCATGTCTCTCATCGGACCTTTGATCAAAACTAGAAGAATTCTCTAACAGCTCTGTTTATATTTGGAGTTGAAGCTACATTTCTGATCAGTAACATGCTGAAGGATGATTTGAATTCAGCTGCAAACGATGCAAACCATTTCATGCACAGAGAGGATTTCCTGACTTCATAACAGCGACATCCCTAACAAGCTTTCTGAATTTTGCTGCAAGGGCTCAAATAATTCCACCTTAATGAATCCCGCAGTACATGTCCTGTGTGCTTGTTGTATTTTATTTATTTGACTTCATTTAGAAAACCTGTGTTCGACTTTATCTTTTCTTTTCAGTTGCCCTTAAGAGAGCCCTCTGCTCTCGGCATGCCAGCAACATTAGCTAATGAATCACAGAGACGAGTAATTCTCTGCTCTAATTAAGTGTTCAGGACAACTCTCTGGCTGCCGAGCTGAGGACTGATTAGTAACTGTCACACGCTGATGAGTATCTGTTCAGTCATCTCAAACGATGGCGACAGAATACAGGTCAAATCCCTGTGCAGCCGCTGGGACGTCATTAGTCAACAATCCAGAGCGAGGGCGGTGAATGGACCGACCTGTGCAGGTGATGACGATGTCCACTTGTCTGATGACTTCGTTCAGTTTCACCAGCCTGAAGCCGTCCATGCTGTGATCGGGAGAGAGACAGGCAGAGAGCGTGAGGCCAGTGCGATGTCACCACCAGCGGTGAGCCGTAACAAACCCAATAAGAGGAGACTTACCACGCCTGCAAGGCACAGATCGGGTCGATCTCTGTGACGTAGACGATGGAGCCCATTGCTTTGAGGGCAGCACAGCAGCCTTTCCCCACCTGAGGATGACAGACGTGAAAGATCAGCACGCAAGAGAGAAAGAGACAAAGATCCCTCTGAGCCACAGTTAAATAATGACCAGGTATCAAAACTCATGCAGATTTAAACAGGAACAGATCACATGGAGCAAAGCTATTCTTCAAACTTCAACATAAAAACAGATTAGCACTGGATCATGGAATATCAGCTGAACATACTATGACAACAACTTTAAACCCGTTCAATCTGACCGCCTCATCGACTGCAGAGGGCCCAAAGAAAAACTGTTCCCAAAATATTTAGAGCCCAGTCGTGAGCACTGTCGCGGTTCAGTAATGATCTTGGGTTACTCGCGTTTCTCTGGGCTGGAAAACAAATTCAAAAATCGAAGGTATCTGGGGGGGAAAATAGTTACAACCGTTTCTCTCCTGTCCTGCAACACTGTGAGACATCGACTAAATGGAAGTTTGGGGCCAAAAGATACGTTCAGTGTCATTTTCTCTCGGTTAAAATAGCAATTATTGATGAGGGAGGAAAAACATCAATATAACAGATGACTCCACTCCTGAGTAATACAGTATATACAGGTGGGCGTCATATATTTTTGATGCTAGGCTGAGCAAGCCTGTAATTGTTGATGTTTTAAGTTAAACACTGACACAGAGAGTGTGTTAAAACTAGTTTTAATTAAGCATTCCTATTGGTTATTATCTGTTTTTTAAACCCCCCTTAAATACCCCCGGGGTACAATCTCAGCTTTAGAGAACACTTGCCATAACAAATCAGCAACAAGTGAGTTTTGATTGTGTATTTAATGAAGCATTCATACACAGAGTAGTGACCTCTTCTATATTAATAAAGTTGTTTCAGGACAAGCTTTTGAATGTTTTGACAATGATCTTACTTTTCTTCTAACCTCTGTCCTGTGTGGATTTATTAGAGCTCGAAAATAGTTTCATCTGACCCGGTGATTTAAGGTGACCTAACATTTAATCGTCTCGGTAAACAAGCGTAGTTTATGAGGCTGTGCGAGAAAAATGTCCGCCTCACCTCTCCATATCCACACACCACCACCTGCTTGCCTCCAAACATGACGTCAGTGGTCCTCTTCAGGCTAAAGGACAGAAACAAATTATTTCACAAGCGGCCTCATATGTATTCAGACCGTGTGCGCGAGCAGAGGGGAGGTGTGTGTAATCATCCTGAAAACGCTCTAATGAGGTTAAACAGGAGAGTGTTTCATACCCGTCTAAGATGGACTCCCTGCAGCAGTAGAGGTTGTCGAACTTCTGCTTGGTCACCGAGTCGTTGACGTTCATGGCTGGGACGCAGAGCTTTCCTGCCTTGGACAGCTGGTACAACCTGAAAACACACAAATTAAAGTAAAGAATGGGAGCTATGCTCATGTTTTAATTAATACCGCAAGGCTGCAAATCACAGTAAATCACTAGTGGTGGTAACATTTTCACCACTAGATGGCGATGTTACCACACCAGAAGTCTGTGTCAGTGTGGGTAAACACTGACTTCTCATTTAAAATGCAGAGAACTGGTTTCATCCGAAGCCATGGAATATTTGACCTTTGTGAGCGAGTCCCCACCTGTGCACGCCAGTAACACTCTCCTCTACGATGCCTTTGATCTTCTTGAACATGTTGGGGTATTTTTTATAGATCCAGTGAGTAAGGTCTCCACCGTCATCCAAGATCTGACGGACAATCGAGGACGAAGACGAGCAAGGTTGAAGAGAAAGGGAGAAAGATTGTGAGAGGATGTTAGGAAATGAAAATTAAAGGTGAAGACGAGATAAAGAATCTGACTGATATGTGAAACTGAATCTTAAATAATCAAAATAACAGATCCCACTGCTTTAATAGCTTTATTCAGAATACATCGGTGCTACCATGTTGGGTTGCCAGCCTTCCACGTTGACACAGCGATCGATGCACCACCAGAAGTCGTCCTCTGATTCACCCTTCCATGCAAAGACACTGAAACCTAGAAAGACACAGGAAGCGTTTTATGCCCAGCAGACAAAGTGTGAAACTGAAAAATAAGAAATCTGCAGGATGATATGTGAACATGAGAGAGGCAGAGAGAGGAAGAGCTTCTGAATATTTTAAGACCGGAGAGAAGAAAAGGGCAGGTGTCACACACTGGAAACTCCCAGGACACACACAGTCTTACCTCCCTCTGCCAGGGCAGCTGCCACCTCATTCTGGGTGGAGTAGATGTTGCAGGCCGCCCATCTGCACTGAGCCCCCAAAGCTGACAGAGTCTCCATGAGTACCTGAGGAAACGAGCCGAGAGGGTCAAGTTTGACTGTGAAACTGTATAATATTTGAGCTGTTGGTGTGTTTTCCTACTCACAGCAGTCTGAGCAGTGATGTGGGTGCAGCCCACCACTTTGGCACCGGCGAGGGGCTTCTCCCCCTGGGCTCGCTTCCTCAGGGCCATCAGGGCTGGCATCTCTGAAGGGGAAGGAGCAGAGGAATCAGCTCGGTGGTTAAGGAATTCCCATCATTCATCCTTCTTCTAATACTTCATCACTAATCCAGCTGAAGGAGTTACAGATGCAAAGTCGTGTGTGTGTGTGTGTGTGTGTGTGTGTGTGTGTGTGTGTAGCCTGCAGGGTTCAGCTGAGGCTGAGGTAATTAGGGAATGATGTGAATAAAGTGTGTTTATGTGTTGGTTCTTAAGTGTTGTTCTCACTTTGCAGTGGCAGGGGACATATGGCCGCACAGCACCAAACACACAGACACAGACACACACACACACACACACAAAGACAGTCGTTGAATGTAGTTCGAAAATGTAAGGGTGGTAGGTGAGGTGGAGGTTGGTGTATTGATAAAGACTAATGTTGCTCCAATTAATACACAGACCAACCATAAACGTCATATTCCGTCAGGTTTTCCATCATTTCAGGTTCGACTAGCGCTCTTACTGCTGCATCCTCTTTTTCTGCAACTCTTCAACAGCACTTGACTGGAGAATTAACAGCAAGTTTCCACGTTTTTTACAGCGAGCGGTGACAGTCCTTTGGTTTACCTTGCTCTGCGATCTCGATCTCTCTGCGTCCGAAGTCGGCCTGTTTGATGTTTTTGATGCAGAAGTCTCCGTTGCCCTTGGAGTTCTTCTGCTGTTTGTCCCGAGGAGATGTCTCATCATCAGAGCTGTCCGTGTATGACGCCGCTAAAAATAAAAAAAAAAGAGAGATATGGTTACTGTCAGTATGTCACACACAAAAAGGTACAAAAGGCTGCTTTTGTGAGGAATTCATGACACCTATTGATTGCTGCACTCTAGACGAGGACGGAGACGTCTAAAGAATGTCTTCTGAACTCAACAACACTCTGCCAATCTCTTCACCCGGTGGAAGGACAGTTATTTTTACATGACACCATAACTTTCTGGAGACTCACTGGAAATAAACCAGCGAAGTCATGTGCTGTGAATGGGATTTCTATCTGCTGAGATAATCTGGGTGCTAAAACTAAAGATAAGTGCAAGACTGTACTCCCAACAGGGCCCAAAATTTATGGATTCAGCTAAGTCAACTTCAGCTGCTGGACAGCCAAGAGTGGCATGAACAGAAGACCACAGATTAAGAGCAAAAAGGAAAGGTGTGATTACTTGTGGCGGCCCAGATGTTTGCAGAAAGCAGTCTAGAGGTGTAAAGCAGGTTTTTATTGAAATGGTTAACTGCCTGGACAAACTGGACTAGACAGCCTCCAACCAGATCTAAAGTTGAAGTACCGTCAGTCCATTTTTGGTTCAGTCTGTGACACCGATCAGCTGGGCCTAAAATGATGCACCCTGACACACAGCGGCCTCGGCTTCACAAAGACAAAACATCACAGCCTCAATATCATTGTGTTGACAGCTAGCTCATGGATCAGTGTCCTCCCTTCACTCTCGCCTCTCGGGATTCACAGCCGTTGGTATTAAATTCAACCCCCTCCCACCGGTCACTGCCACGTTGTCCGTCGCCAGATTTATGTTTTCAGCTGAAACTTAGTAAGGCCAAGACAAAAGCACAGCAGTTGAGTCTTCCAAATTTAGTTTTACAAGTGAGGATAAAGTGTATTAAAGAAAGTAGGTGGAGCTGCTATTTTGCTTAAGCAATCCACCGACTGACTCCGCATGTGAGCACAAACTGGACTTCCAGTGGTCTTCAAAGTTGTGGTGTCTGACATTGCAGTTCAATTCCTGCATTTTCTTTGAGAGGATTATCTCTGCCCACACAAATGCTCAGTTGGAGTTAATAAGAAAACAGTATGCCACTGAAAAACACCAGTGAATTATTCATTCAGGATTTCTCTTCCACACCTGCTCCCACTTGGGTCTTAGAGATCAGATTAGACCATTTCAGTTCTTAAATTACGTATCTTATTGATACTGTTGCTCCCACTACTATAAGTTTTATCCAATTTGCTGTCTTGAATGGATTTCTGGCACTGGTCTGAATCTTTTTTGAAGGATTAATTGCATATTTTAGTGTACAAAAAGGAAGCAGGGAGTTCCCCAAGGCTCTATTCTCGGGCCTCTTCTGTTCAACATCTACATACTTCCACCAAACAACTGACTTTAAAATTCTTCTTTTGGTTTATGAAAGTACTGAATAGTTTTGGACCAGAATACATTTCTGATCTACAGCTCATGAACCGCACAGACCTCTCAGATGGTCTGGGACAGGTCTGCTTACTTCCCTCAGAGTCCAAATTAAACATGGGGAAGCAACATTCATTCCATAAAACACAAGACCTAGTCCAACTTAAGCAAAGACTTTTCACTGATTTTTTATTAAATGAAATTTAGGGCTATATATTCATATCTTGCACTGCACTGTGACTTTATTCTCCTTAATTAGTTTTGTTCTATTTAAGTTCACATTCTAGTTTACTGTGTTTTAATGATTTTAAAATCAAATAAATTTGCCTTGCCTTAGCCAGAACTTTAAGGTTTCAAAGTGCAGGAAAAAAACACAATGTGCCTTTGGTTTCTTTACTGTGAATAAAGCCTGTACTTTTCCCCAGCCCTACAATTTTGTCTTTGGAAGGCTGCAGATTCTGCACCGCACCGAGTTCAATTGATTATAAAGCCATCTGCGAAACCTCTTCCACCAACAGCGCTACTCCAACCTCTTTCCAATACAAGACAGCAGCAGAAACATAAACACAGCACAAATGTGTTTTATCACTTGCACAGAAAAGGGAAACATGACATTGAGAAGTATCAGTATCTGACGTATCACCTCCGTGAGGTATAAACAGTAGTGCCCACAGCATATGGATGATGCCTTCAGGCTGACACACTACACAGATGTGGTCCTTCTTATGTAGAGCAGGTAGGCCGTGCCAATATCCCTGGCACCACCTTTCCAGAATGACCATGAACCAACACCAGATAAGAGGGCTACGGCTACGCTGCCAGCACTGTAACAATAGTGAAGTCAAAGAACATGATGTACTGTACCAGGAGGGGGAAGGCAATAATCCATGAGTGTACCATTTTCTTTTTAAATCTCCCATCTGTACTGACAGGGGGAAAGGGTGGGGGAAGAGTGCGAGCTGAAGAGATCTTAGAGGTCATGAAGGGTGGATGAAGTGATACTTGCAAAGGATACTGGGACAAAGCCAAACACAGTGTGCTGGAAGAGGAAACATCTACATTCCTCTTGGAAATCGTCCAAAACAAAAGGTTAGACTCACTTCTTTCTGACTTTACACTCCCAGATTTTTCCCATTTTAAAACTTCAAACAAACAACTTACTTATTTCTCAGACTCGGTCTCCTTTTGGAGACTTTATACAACCTTTTCCCACATATATATAACAGTACTTCCCAAGTCCTGAGTTTGGTGTGTAAAACTGGTGGAGTTTCCTTTTAAATGTGATGTGATGATGATATTCTCACAACATCAACAACACTTTCTCCACCACCTTATGTGATACTCTTATGAAACAAACACCAAAGTGGTCTTGGCAGAAGTACTGCTGGTGTGTTCAGTGTGTCCTCGACACTGTGGGAACCATCAGAGAAATGAGAAGCACTCCGGTGAAGGAATTATGGGAGAAGACAGGGAATCGGGAGATCGGAGGGGGTTCAAAAAGGGGCTGCACACATTTCTGAAAGCAGCACTGACACATTTCACTTAATTTGCCATTGCTGTTGGTAACAGTAGACGTTAACAGGACAGACGAAAACAGGCCTGTCAAATCACTGTGTGAAATAAATGCAGGCTAAGTGCTCTCATCACTATCTCAATACCGAGAAAGAGAAAAAAAAATATCCAGGTCATTAGTTTAGTCGTGATCTGACAGCCTCGCACTGGAGAGGAAGGTTCTTGGGAGGTAGAGTGATTTAATGAGCCCTGATGTGTTTGCAGGAGGGAGGTGAATAAGACGAAGGTGAGAGGAGAGAAGAGAAAGGAAGGGAAGACCCTATATCAGGGGTGTCAATTTTAATCTCAGGGGGAGGTTGATTAGAATATTTTTCCAAACCAGCGTGAACACAGGGATTATTTGATGTGACATGTTCAGACAATGAACACTAGCAAATGCCTTCCTCTAAGGCTCTTTTTCTAAAGAAACAATATAGGAAGTTCCCCATTAGCCTCGTGGTGCCAAACCACGTTGATGTGTCTCAGCGACTACGTCACAGCAGTGTGTCTTGGTGCTGCTGTGATCTGGCTTGGTAGCCCGTGACGGGTCGGCCATGCCCTCCCTTCAGCGGGAGACGAGAGGCAAAGCTGTGGTCACCTCTCCCCGTGGTCACCTCGCATTATCTTGCTGTGCACTGGAAAAAAAAAACACTGCTGACCCCTTGTGGCTGTTCACGACACGGCTCGGTGCGATTATCTCTTCAACTAAGCCCTATATTTGAGCAGTTACAGGTCAAGTGAGTGAGAGTTATTATTTAAAAAGAACAAAGCATCGTGTTTTGGTGATGCTTTTTCTACAAAAACATGTGGCGGCCTGTAAATGTGCCGGTGGGAAGTCACGGGACTAAAATGTTTCATCTTTTTTCAGTAAGAGTGTTGAAATCTCGCTAGACTTTAGATGCCCTGACCCGAGGGTCACGTTACGGCCATCCACTAATACTGACTGAGAGTCCATTTGTCCATCTGCCATCCATCTGTTTGTCCTTCATATTTTGCCAATAGAAACAAAGCTGTCCAGGCAGTATGACACACAGATTAATTCATCACGTTAATGGTGTCATTGGAACATCCATGCCCCGCGAATGACCCTGACACGCCGCAGTAACAGGAAGAACAGTCATAGCCAAAGCAGCTTAAAACAGTACGTAAACAAGAACAGGTTTATTCATATCGGACTCATCCTGATGCTATGCTACTATTTCTCAATATTGAAAGCATGAACTTTTTTTTCCTGGTACTTTGTTTGTGTTTCCTTTTGGCTTTGTTTACAATCCGGTTATTATCGTTGTCCTGTACTCATCGGAAACTCTGCTGAAACTTCATGGTGGCAACAAGACTCCAGGAAGTCACTGCACCTTGCTTAGAAACAGTCCTAATCCTGAAGTTTCCAGTCGTCATGCTAAGCTAAGCTAAGATAACTACTCCGTGACTGTAGTTTCATATTAAAGCAGGCAGATATGACAATCTTATTGAACTCTCAATTCTCTCTCTCGTGGCACGTCAGAGGATACAGTGAGAATGGTTGTTTTAGTGTGAGAACGTTGGCTTTGTTGAAAATGCTTCTTCATCATCACAATTAGAGAGAGAGGAAAAAAACATTTATCAATTAGCCAATCATGCGTAAACGAAGTGGCAACTATATTGATCACTGTCTAAGCAAATCACGAATCACTGATGGACTTTAAATCTCATTTCGCCGTTGAAGCCTTAACTAACGACTACTGAGAGCGTGGAGACACTCGCCTAAATTTCATGAGAGAATTCTACTTCCTACTTTAAACACCACAAGCATGACAGGATGTGAAGTTGGTATTCCCATCTACTTTCTATTTGCTCACATGTTGTAGCATGTACACTGTTTTTTATGGACATTTGCTCGTCTCTCACTGCTACAATCATGGAGAGGGGACTGTGGATTCTGTTCAGTTACAACCACACCCAAGGCTTCCCAGCTCTCCCCCTCTTTCTTTCTCTCCCTCTCCGGTACACCACGGTCCAGCAGCTAATCCTCTAACACAGCTGAGAGTTTCACATGAACCGGAGTGTGAGAGTGTGAGAACGAGAGCCAAAGAGCCAAGGAGGTGAGCCTGAGAGAAAACGAGCCAATCGAGCCAACTGGTCTTCCAGGCGCAATATTTCTGTGCCTGTGGTGTTGTATTGGAAACACGTCTGATAAGTAGTGAGGTGTTGAGGTTGAGCAACATGCAAAGTGTGTGTTTACCTGAGCTGTAACTGTCTGTGGATGACTGGGAGATCGAGCGGGACAGAGAGCGTCGGCCGATCTTGGAGGGACGCTTGTTGAATTCCTGTTTCTGGTCCGCAAACTGGATCTGCTGGCAGACGGAGGGAAAGATCAGAACTGGACTGCGTTTAAGTCCACATGAACATTTTAACAACTTATCTTTGTCATAATGAATCTTTAAAGTGGGCACATACAGACAACAGAACACACACACACAGTTGTAATACATTAACTAGGGTTATGATGAAACTCAAAGCCAAGCATTAAGAGGAAACTTGAACTGTGTCTTTAATGACTCCATTTCTGTTTTTCCAGGTCATGTTGGGTTTATGTAAGGACATTTTTTCCAAATGAACAGAACAACAAAGTCTTTGTAGAGATGAGAAAGAACACAAAATACATAGGAAAAAAAAAAAAGGCCTGATAATAAAAATAGAAGAGACAGAACAAGTACACTGCCATCTTCAAGGAAGGAGCGCAGCTTCGAGTTCGTTCTGACTTTAAAAGAAGATAATGGAGACAATGAGGCCATTATCAACTGTCGACAAGGCCACACAGCTGGCATGAGGTACAACAGTTCATCCTGGTTCTCTGAAATGGTGCGACACTGTAGTCAGGCCACACACGGACTATCGCCTTGTTGATCTTTCCGCTATTACACCAATAGCTTGGTGCATCATAATTCATGTACTGATAATATTACAGGAGGATGAATAGCTGACTTATTGCTACCATAAAACCATGCAACATGGAGGGAGGGGGGCGGGATGCAGTGAAGCATAAACACATCTGAGAGAAGTTGTTCAATCTTTCTGTACAGATATGCATTCGAAAGATGAGATTTTTCCAATGCCACAGTCCTCTGACGGATGTGGATGATTTGATAAAAGCAGCGAGCAAGTGTCATTCATCGTTCATTTCCATTCTCCTGGATGAAAAAAAAGACTGTCCTTGAGTGTGACGCAAGCAAATATTTTCAGGTTTTTAATCAGAGAGAGAGAGAGAGAGCGAGCAGGGAGGGGGAGAAATCTGACATTCAGACACATCCTCTGGGTGCGACTGTGTGCGGGGGAGTCTTCATTCATTCTCACAATGTGTGAGAGTTTCAGTAAATGACACAAAGGCCATTTGTGTCATCGTAACCATCAATCAACATCAAATCATCATTTCATCATCAGGATGAACTTTTGTTCTCATGACTGTATCCTGCCCTTTCCTAGACACTTCAGTTTACATTTACATTTAGCAGACACTTTTATCCAAACTGACTCCCAACTGTTGCGTTCAAACTGACTTGGCAACAGTCGGGAGGTTTGAGGCCGCCCAAGTAGGTAAGTATGAGCACTGGACCTTTCCAAACTGGACTTCTCAGAGCACAAAAGAATCAACCAAATCCCATAGAGACAAGTAAGCAGTTTCCTGAGAATTAAGTTGTTCAATTCAATTCAAACTAATGTACAATCTGCTGAGTTTCACTTCACGAGCTTCATCCAGAACCTCCAGAAACCGATGCCACCCTCCATTCTGCCTTCTCTTCTTACCTTTTTCACACAGGGCTCACTGCTTTCCCCATTCTTTTTCTTCTTCAGCATTGCCGCATGTGTGACGAAGTTGCAAAGTAACGTCGGATTCGAGGCCTTTGTGTATTGAGGGGGGGGGCCTCCTCTTTCAAGGTCTGATCATTTTACAGGCTCTTCCTCCCTCTGCCTCTTTTTAGCCTCCGCTTTCCTGCAATCCAGCCAAAACTGGTCCAACCATGTGCCGGCAAACACAATGCAACGAATTGTTTCCCCCCTTCCCTTCGGTTTTTTCCTCCCTCTCTCCCTCTCTCCCACCTCTGTATTCTTATTTAATTGTTGATTGTTTAAGAGATTGGGTTACTGGAGTTTCTGGTATCAAAACCAAAGCCAAACTTTGCCCCTGCTGACTCAAGATGGTTGCGATGTGTAGTGTTAGACTACTGAAAAGGTGACGGAAAACTACTGCTACTGCAACTATTGCTCAACATCTGAAGTGGAACAAAAGAACAACTTGTATCCAAAATCGCTGCGAGTCCTTGCCTTGTGATAAAAACAAAACACCAATTAATCAGGGCATAAGATTCAAAAGGGAGCCAGAAAACTCTCAAGAGGAAGAGTGTATAGCAACGCTACCAGTTCTGTGATGTTGTACACAGTGCTGATTTGAGCTAAATGCTAACAACACCACGGTAACATGCACACAATGACAATGCCAACAGGCAGCAACATCTGTGGCTGTGAAGTGAAATCAATGCTGAAGTGCCAAAAACTGCAGTTCCTCAAACGTCCACTTGAGGCTGGCTATAAAATGAGTCAGTCTCCGTAAGCCCCCATGTTTAAATGTCCAACTTCACAATAAACATGTTTACAGTCTGGTACAAAAAACAGTTTTGGTCTCTGTAGCTAATTTCCCCGTTCATGACAACTGTACTGAGTTTAAATTTTATATAACTCACCCATTCAAATTATATTAAGGCTATGGTTAACCTATGGATGACGTCATGCATATGCAGTCCATTCTTTATACTGTCAGTGTATACACCACCTTAGCTTTGCATGTTATCGTACTTATTAGCACTTAACACAGTACAGGTTAGGCTGATTGGGATGTTATTAGCTTTGGGTAATAAATTGATATTACATAAATTGATGCACCTTGGAAAGACAGTTCTACCATAAGACTAAACAACTGCTGTGCATTGTTCAGAAGGTGACAATAACAGTGAACCCTATAACCAGCTATAACAGGGCCACTGGTCTCTTCAGGTTTATCGGATGAAGGTTAGATGAGGAGCTTTAGGAGCTCAGAGTTGCAGTGAAGGATTGAGGGTCATTTTGGGTGCTCAGGAGGAGGGGATACAGGGGCTTATGACATGTTTTTGGGACAAGATTACCACAGGTTAGCTCAGGCCTCAGAACAGCGCGTACAGCCAGAGAAAAATGTTGTTTATTGCTGCGTAAAATGAGAGCAAGTCAGCGAAGGACAGAAAGGTAACCCGTTCTGCTCTAATACATACAGTATGTATAATCAGGAGGTGCAGGTTTTCACAAATAACAGTGTGTATGATCTTTACTTTTACAGTATATTTGACAGAAACGGACAAAAACATCTTTAATTTGCTGCTGTGAAAATTCATGAGTGGATGCTCTTATCCACAGACGCTTACAATAACACACAGTCAGCTGTTCGGGCCAGCTTACTACCACCGAGTCTGCACTGAGTCTCTCTGTCTTTATGAATGAAGTGTCACATGCTGCCATGATAAAAAGATAATTACTTGACGAGCATTAATCAAATCTGGATGACCTGTGCTAACATTACAAACACGACTTTATAGTAACCTGACATGACAGAGCCGATGTCACAGAGAGACTTATTATGGCTTATGTAAGAGCGGCACTGAGGACAACTAATGGAGACAGCAACACTCTGCTGCTCCCGTACTGGCACATCAGAGAAGTGCCACCTAGGAATAAATCTATATACTCCACAGCATGTAAAATGCTATTTTCCAAAACACTGGATGATATTTTGGGAAAAAAAATAATGTGGAGTTCATTCAAGCTAAATTTAGAGAGCAGCTGGAGGCAGAAATGTCCTGTCATCAGCGGAAACCCTCCTAATATTTACAGCATAGCTGGGTCTGATTTTCATTTTATTAAATTGAGAACACCGTGGCAACTCAGACAAGAAATATGTTTTGCTGAACAAACAGTTCATTTTTTTCTATCAGATCAACCACAGGATTGTTCTGTGTCCGTCTATCCTTTTTAACTTCTTTGACATCAACGATCTTCCGTCTCTCTGAGCTTATGCTGCGCTCCTTTACATTATGGATGGTGACTGATTGGGAGGCTAATGACATGTGAATAATGAATGTTAACTTAATACTGGGACACACGGGAGCCCACCTAAAACTGGCACCTTTCAACTCAGCTGTGTGTGTGTTTTGGTAGAGCGGTTAAAACTTTTCTACTTGTGTAAAACACAGTAGCAGTGGCCACATTAGCAGAGCGGCTGTGGGATTCTGGGAGTGAAGCCAGGTGTAGGCAGTCCCTCTGAGGTGAACTGTGTTGGTTTGCAAGAAAGACTTAAAGACAGCAAGTCCACACCTGTTGACGCGAGTATGATGCGTGTGCTCACCGCCGACGATAGCTCCCAATGTTGCTAGGCAACTGACACTGTTTCAAGGGCACACACTAGCTCTAAAGTGCTAAAAACAAAAATAATAAACCACCCAGCCAGTGTTGCATTTCCCTTTCCTGTGTTTGCATTGGAAATAAAACCACAAAACACACATTTGGCACCGACTAGGACACCTCAAACAAATTTACACTGGGTGAACAAACTCCAACATGCTCAGCACCTGATCAGGAAAGGAGTCAAGTACGTCAGAATTTTAAACTTTGATACAATACTTGATATCACTTTCAATACCAAAGCAAAAAAAAAAGTTGCAAAATACCATAATTGTACAAGTGCTGGTACGGAATAAGTTACTCGTTCTGTTGATTTCCCCCCATTGTTTCATCTGTGCATAAATGTTGATTGTAGATTTGTTTTTTTTGCTACTTTAGATACTATTAAATGATAGTATTGTGTCGAAGTAACAACACTTCTGACAACCTTGCGGAAAACCAGAGTGTTTTGCCCGCCCCACTTTGTTAACGTCCTCAGATTCCGTCGTTTTCCTTGGTCTATGTGCTTCTATCTATCTAAATATGCTATGTAGACAAATTTTCCCATCGGGGAGTTTGCACATGTATGAGATTCTCCCACATACGCCTGTCTGCCGTCCGGTCAGCTCGAGCTGCTTTGTGCAAATTGATGCGGGCTACTCGTGGTGTCTGTCAAAAGATAGAAGAGCTGCATGTTCTCAGTGGAGACGAGCGGCGAGACGCTTCTGAAACGGGCCGCGTCGCTTCTGGTGAGGTTTGGAACACTGACTACAACGGCTACGGAGCTAGCAGCGGCGGCATCGCATCCTTGCCTGGTTTGAATTTGGCCTCGGTGGTAACCAAGCTAGAGGTGAAATATAAAAATGAATTTTCCAGGTGCGTGTTGGGGTGAGGTAGAGGTGATGGTCTAAGCTCAGCCACCAAATAACCTGTATCTATTTTGATGTCCAAAAGCTGTGCGCAGAACCCATGCCAGAGCAAATGCAATGTCCCATCTGCTTATTTAACTCACTGACACCCAGAAAATGTAAATCCAGGCTGCTGCCATAATCGGAGCTTCTGCCTTCCCCTAGCTGAAGGTCACGGTTTGTTCCAGCTCTGTGGTAAACAGTAATGTTTCAGGACAGGGCAGAGGATAGCTGAACAACAAGCTAGCCGAACACCATGGGATCTGCGGCTGAGGGCAGGGAGAGCGTCTGGGCCGGCCTGGTGAAACAACAGAAACCCCCTCTGGGCGAGAGAAAAGGAAAACAAACAGGCACAGATGTACTGTAGCAGCAAATGTGATGAGATGTGATACTGTACGGGCTCCCCCGCAGCCATTTAATGGAGAGGCAGCTTGTCCTCCTAAACTGCTAAAATCATCAGATATAAAGTCATTCATTATATGTTTATATACCACACTCTACTCATGAGTCCTCACAGGAGGCGTTACAATTGTTGACAAACATATGAATAAACACAGCTGAACTAGTGCGTTACGATTTAATATACCACTTGTAAATGCTAATATGTGTAAAAACTGAAAACCATACAATAACTGTAGCAGTAGCAAGTTTTTTGGTACCTTAACCACCACCATGAATACTCTGCATTACCTCGAAATGCTTAGATTGTCTGCTGCTCTCCATCGTCTTTGGAGCCACCAGGTTACACACTGCTCATTTCCTTTCCAGCCAAAAATTCAAATCACAACCTCTGATTCAAAATGCACAGGAACGCAAACTTATGATCAATCTGGAATACCAGAAAAATAAAAGCGTTTCTCTCCGCTTGAACCGACTGTACCTTTGTAAGAGGCGGAGAGGAGAACAAAATATTAACTACAGACGCTGTAGCGAAAACAATGCAAGGAGGGCAGATTCGGTTACAGGTACGGTTGTGTTTGTGTATGAAACTTGAATCTCGTGCGGCAAAGAGGTAGCACATAGCCCTTTTGTGAGAAGATTACTTCAGAGCTACCTGAAAAACAGCAAGGTGGTGAATGCTAAGGAGAGAAACAACAATAAATATACAGCTGCAAGGCAACGTCAGGTGAAACGCTTCGCTCTGATTGTCAAGCAGAAAACATGCCGAGCTCCTCTCTGCTCTTAAACCTTTGGCATTACTTCAAGAGGGGAAAAAAGGAGTTTGTCCCCAAAAAATTAATGTTTAGCTAAAAGATTTCAACGTCTTTGCAGGCAAGATGAAATCCAGATGAAGTCTAAAAACTTTGGAAGGTGAATCTGATGTTTGGCCGAACGTCAGCACTGAACGACTTTACGTGAACGGGGCTCTCGAACGCAGCAGCTTGACGTCCTCTGTGATGTCAGTGATTGATGAGCGAACAGGAAAGCTCGCTCAGGCGAAAACACATTGTAACCAAATGTCCACAGGCCTGACGTCACGCACACGCACACACATTTTTCATTTGGCTTGTGTTTAACCGGGTTGAGTCTGCTCCGTTTCCAGGCAAAATGAGCCGCAAACTGAGGAAGTCAAACAAACGGCGGCAGTAAAAAGACGAGTAATGAGTCAGTTAGTTTAATGCTGGCCGGTGAGTGACCTGTTGAGGTTGAAGGTTGAGCACAGGGGCAAATTGTTCCTATTGGCCAGTGTCACCTGGCAGGTACTGAGGATAGAAAGCTGTTGGTTGTTTCTGGACACAAGTGTTACCAATGATACTAATTAAAGTTCAGTTCCATTCAGGTCAAACAGAGTCAGGGTGCTTGCTGTGGTGCGTGTTGGCTCCCTGGAAAGTCTCTGCTGCACTAAATGGAACTGAATCTTGATTAGTATCATTGGAAACACCTGTGTTGACCCTGCTATTTCATGACAAGATGGCCGCTGTGAAAACGGTCTATCGCTTGTACTTTTTCCTGTGTTGACTGTATTTACTGCTTCTGTAACAAGTGAGTTTCCCCCAGTGTGGCGTCATAAAGTCTGTCTTATCTAATCTTATTATATCGCTGTCGGCGTGCTGCTATTCTCTGGCATCCTGTGTTGTTTTGAACATGTTGATTTTTCTTTCTTCCATGTTTTCTAATAAAACATATTAAACAAAAATAAAGACTTTATTCAAATATTATTGGCTAATCTAATGGAAGAAAGAAAAAAAAAACAATCAGGCTGTCATTTAAAGGTTGTTGAACATGTCTTATCTTTGACATACTTAACATTTACTTCATAGTATTAGAGCTGAAAGACTTAATAATTCAATGCCCATTTAAGTCATTTTTAAACCAAAATACCAAATATAGAAATAGGGAACTGAATATCTTTTGGTTTTGAATAAGCTGTTTGAAAATGTTACCCTGGACTCAGGGGCAATGGGAAGTTAGTTGCAGCCCTGTATAGGATCATTTGTAAAGTTAATAATTGAGGGAATTAGTTACTAATTAATGTGCATTAATCATTGTTCTACCATTCTTTGTTTTCCCTTCTCTTAGCATGTATAGCAGGAGAAGGAGCTGATTGTTTTCCAGCAAGACCATTAGATTCAGACAGATATTTTACAATAAAGAAGAAGAAGAAGAAGAAGAAGAAGAAGCTCGTCCATTCATGATGTCGAAATTTCTTCCACCTACACTGTGTGTATTCAGCTGTAACTACAGGGACACAAGCTTGTCTGATGTTAAGGACACACAGCAATGTCATCACAGCTGTGTTATCTGCAGGGTTTCCATGCATGTGCCATGTGAAAATTTCCTCCTTCAAAATTTCTGCAAACATTTTGGTTACTCAAAATAAAAAAGTTCCCGACTCCACAAATTAAAGAAAAAAACATTTATATCTCCGTATATGAGCTTTCCCTCTGCTTACACAGCTTGCTTTTTTTCTCTCTCCTCAAGTCCTTCCAAAGCAGAAGAGATTCATCTTCTGTGTGTTTCCACACCTGTGTCGGAAGGAACCCGATCCTAATCAAACACAATGGGGTCGTGGGATGAAGCGGAGACCCCTGCGGTAACCCAACGCTGGGCCTCTTGAGCCATCAGCTGGGTCTGTGGTCCTCTCTAAAGCCCTGCACAGGTAAACATGTCCCCGCTGACAACACTTGGTATGATTTATACTGAACTACAACAAGATAAACAAGGCTAAATACAATACATATATATGAAACTGTTGATTTCATCCACATGGTCCTTCATTTAGTGGCCAACAGACAGCAATGGTTACCTCATAAAGCTACTCATACATTCTGTAAACTTATATTACTTAATATTCTGCAGGCCGACAGCAAGAATGACTCAGAGGCTGCTGCTGACAAGCTCTTGTGAAGCAGTAATGTACCAGAAAGAAAATTGAAATGTGATGATGTTCATTACGTCAAAATGACCGGCTTGCTCTGGCTTCATTAGACTGAAATGATCCCCCCCCCACGCAGCCTCGCCTTGTTCAGCTCCCCAACAGTTCACCATCACCTTGAACCGGTCAACAAGGTCATGTGTGCTCGGTTAGGTTTTTCCTGCACGCTTCCTGCTGGTTTCATGTTTCTGATTTCTTTGTTTACGCCGCCCCGCTGCGCTCATTTCTTTGCATTTCCAAGCTTCAGGCTGAAGTTGTGCATGACTATACAGGATGAAAAAGTCGGTGATTCCTTCCCGTCTCATCTGTCAGCCTTTCCATCTGGTGCCAAATGTCATTATATAAGCAGACGTGCACTCATATACATATATTTCTATGCAGTGCTGTGTTCTACAGCAGCATGAGTGTTTATTCCATGAAGGGAGGGAGGACTGTCTCAGGTGAATTGAGGACAATAGAGAAGAGAGTCAATATAATGAGGCTAAAAGAAGACTCGACTGTCTCTCATCCTTAAATCATATTTAAAAACACTCAAACCTCTCAATTTACCGCCTCGAGGCCTTTAAGCCGAAGAACATCCACGATTGCTGCCCTAAAGATGCTGACCAAACAATCATCGTCAGCTGTGACAGTTTCTACATCAAAGAGCTGCCATTCAACTCCCCCTGCACTCCAAACCAAAGAGCCATTGTCCAGAGAGATGAAACCGAATGTGAGAATCGCTGTGTTTGTCTTTGTGTCAGGGACACTGAGACCCCGTGTGCTGTGAAACCTCGTCTGACTGACATCTGATTGTGAGTGTGCGTTTCCCCTAGCTGAACAACACACCGCTAACAGCTGCGTTCTCTGACGCAGTCCACTGTGGCGATAACGCATTTTTCTATTGAACTCAACATGAATGGACAAGAAACTATGGCACATTGAATAGAAAATATAGGAGCTACAATGCCTCCAACTTCCCTCCTAAAGATTTATGTTTCTTGGCTTTGTGGTTGCCACAATAAGTTTTGAAGTAGACAAAGAATCCAGCCTTAGGTGTTCTGGTTGTTTTGTTGACGACATCTAAATGATGTCACAGCTGCCGCCAACACGCCTATGGATAACTTTTGCTTGTATTATTTTATTTCCTGTGCATGCAAATCCAGATCTGCTGTTGCCCTGCCCAAAACGGTCCCCACTGAGGAGGCATGGCCACCATCGCCCTGTCGGACCAGGATTGGAGCGTCACCTATCTGGATCCCCCAATCACCAGTCTCCAATTTGAAGATCTATGTAAGGACCTGACAGTCGTGGCCATCGGATACAAACATCTGTAACACGCAAATAAAAATCGCCTGTTTGATTTTTGGTTTTTTGTTGTTGACTAAATGGTTACAGCACGTCATTTGGTGACTTAAAAACTGGAGTCAAATTAGGCCAGGCCAGCAGAGACCTGTGCCAAAGTCCTTTGTGAGGAAACCCAAAGGGAGAATAGGGAAATAAGTGTTCTCCGTCAGGGCCAGTGGGAAGCTGGCTGTTTATACCTCCTCGATGCTGCTCCCCTCTGGGGGGAACTCAGCCTCAGTCACTGGCAACACAAGCTGAGATCTAGCCAAAGAACACTCACCGAATGTGTGTGTGTGTGTGTGTGTGTGTGTGTGTGTGTGCCAGGAGTGGGCATTAAACAAGAAAAACTCATTTATCATTCTGGTTTATGCATTTTCTGCATTGTTAATAATCTTGACAGAAATCTCAGCCTGATGTGAATCACCTTATGACCTGGCTTGGCATTCATTTTACGGTAACAAACGTTGAGGAAAAAGTATTTTGCATTCTCGTGTGCTCATTTTTCATCTTTGGTATCACATTTGCGGACATTTGTTTAAGAAAATATCGTAAAGATTACGCTGAAAAAGATACACGAGCCCTTTATCGCGACTGAATGAGGCATTGAACCAAAACCAAACATGACACACCAGTGATCCATTTTAGTGTTAAAAAAAAAAAAAAAAAATGTGGTAGCAATTCATGTTTTTAGTTAAGTGTTGTGTCGACACCTGCTCCGTTCTGGGAAGCTTGCACAAGCCAGGAAATCTCATATTACCGTACAGACACAAAGTCTGTGTCGGTGATGGGAGGATGATTGTGTTGGCAACAAATCGCTCAGTCAGTCTTGTGATGCGCTTTCCATCCAGAAGCCTAATTGTTAAAGTGTGTAATTTGTGGAGAAGTCTTCGGGTCAATGAGGTTATTTTAGAAGACAGCAAGACCGCTAATATGACGTCGGTCAGCGTTTCTGGTGGACAAACTTTTCAGCCACAGCCAACTTTCACCAGTAAATCGTCAGTGGTTAACGTTAATGCTCCATCTTTTTCCCCTCCCCTCCCCACAGCGGCCCACAACTGTCCATGTGATGACAGAGGTATAAAAGATGATGACTAAACAAAAGTTTACAGGCAGAGAAGATCAGACAAGCCAAGTGCAAGGATGAGTACTCTCAGATCAAAAGTACCAATGGGCTTTTAATAGCTTTATGTTTGGATGTCGTCTGCCAGAAAGGACCTAGAAAAGTGAGTGAGAGGCATAAAAAAAAAAAAAAAAGAAAAAGAAAAAAGAGGCACGGAGAGAGGAGGAACATGTCCTGTTAACGGCTTAACATTATAAACAAACGTCTACAAATATCTTCAAAGCTAAATCCTAAAAGTGCTTCTGCCAGACTGTACCGAATCTGGGAGCAATTTAAGAGAGAGAGAGAGAAAAAAAAAAAAAAAAAAACAGAAATGCAGGCATGCAACGTTACAAAATCCTCTGAGGAAAAAAAAAAAAAAAAAAAAGACGAAGAAAACGGAGCCAGGAACTGTAAAATGAACATAAAAATACTGCACAGTTGATATGAAAATCAATTACTAGGAGCAGACGCAAAATATCCTGACTGTCGGCTCCTAGTAAGAATGCTTTCTCTGTCACTTTTGCACACTTCATCACTTGCTCTTGTCAGCTGTGCGGCTGAGAAACGCCACATTTAACACTAATGAGCTGGCAGCCTCTTTTTTTTTTTTTTTTTTTTTTCAAAAACACGACATTTTATCTTTGTGTATGGTCAACATATTGGGTTGAAGTGAAACTTCTTAAGAAATGTGCACGCATGCACCAGCACGACACAGGCTTGCTGACAGTCACAATAAAAGCGTCGCCGTCCAGCTCAGACCATCATATCTCTCCTCGGGCACAAATAAATATCAGCCATGTGCCATTTTATTATCAGAAGGGTCATAAAAACAATCTATTGGCAGCGCGGAGCGGTCAACACACCTGGATGGAAAAGTATATTCTTGCAACATCTCTCTTATACGCTTGGCCTTGGCTCTTAAGGCAGCGGAAGTCCTTTAGGCCGACACAAGAGGCTGACGGACTGACAAAGCAACGGATGTCTTGTTTTTCAGCTCTCCCACACACAGCGCTCAGCGGTTTGTTCATGCTTTTTAGTCACTTCGCTCTTCATTTTCCCCTCCTCCTTTCCCACCGCCACAACGCTCCTGATTAAATACAACTTGACAAACTGGAGAGCAGACCACAGTTTATTATGTGCATGCTTTTAGGAGGCCCTTGGATGGCAAATCAAACATTCGTGCGCGTCTTTTCAACAGCTATTCCTGTATTACTATTGTGGTTTAAAGGAAAAACAGACTGGAGCAGCCGCAGAGGTGCCCATGTTTTTCTTCCTCCTGTCTTTCCACCACTCCACACACACACACGCACACACACACAGTGTTGCTCTTTTCACAACTTTCCCTGCCTCCCTAATTGAAGCTACATCAAACACTCTCAGCTAGCCGGGGATACGGTGTCCTCCGATTCAACTCGCAGGGCATCAATGTCTGAGGATGAAAAACGCACGGCTTGTGCTGTATACCGCCTCAGACTGAGAATAACAAGAAAGAAAAAAAAAAGTTCTCTTTATACATCTTTCATTATTTTTGATTCCCTCTTTTCACAGCAGGGTGATATACAGGTCAGTTTCCAGGCTTTTATATTTTTTATATCATATATACACACACACCTTCACAACGCATACAGCTAGAGGATATTGTTATCTGGTGCAGCTCACCACGACAGAGCTGACAGGCGCGCTGCTGGTGATTGGCTGACCAATCGATGCTGCCGTTTCTGTTGAGTGTAGGACAGCCTGTTACGCCTCGGGCCACACCGGCCCCCCTGGACGAGCACCGGCTTCAGCTGGACATGAGGAGCTTGTTTGTGTTGTACGACTGGATGGTTACAACCTCTACCTCAGTTCACAGCGTTCACTTTACTTTTCCTGGTTGTTTCTGATCACAACAGATGTTATTAGAGCTGTGTCTTTTTTGTTAATGCATTTACCCACCAGACAGACAGGGACCTGTTACCTCTGCTGTTGCGCGGGAGGTTTTCATTTAACTGCTGTCGACAGTTTTCCCACCACAGTCCATTAAACCTCTCTGCCCAGCAGGGGGGTAAATGTGCACGTCTGAGAGAGTCATCTCCGGCGTGTGTGCACCTTTTGTCTGCGTGATGACCGAATTTGCGCGCGTCACTGGCACTTTCTGTACCGCTGAGTCACAAGTCAACACATTATGCAACACGCGGAGTCACTTTTGTTTTCGGGATGAGGAGCGGATCAGTCAGACTGAAAAAAAAAAAGAAAAAAAAAAGAAAGAATAGAAAGACAAACTCCTTTAATCTGCGCCGACACATCAGCAGTGTGTTTCAGATTCGACCACGAATAAATGGCTCCCAAACGGGGGATGGATTTAAAAGAATACCCTGCAAACGTGTACTAGTATCCATCTGAAAAACAATGCTATATATTTATCTGGTTGGCGACAACCGCTCCTGGAAAAAGCCAGCACCGTGTCCTCGAGTTGAACTACAGGAAACAGCCGACTCTTTGCTGGACAGACACAAAAACAAGCGTACAAGTCTTTTCAAAGAAGTCTGGCGTTTAGTGAAAAAGGCTGTGTAGCTGTTATGCTCTGGCAGACGTGGAGGGATGGACAGGCAAGTAAAAGAAGGGAGGCGCTCGGAGTAGAGAAGAAGTGCACAGATTACCTAATATATACCTGTCATTGTGTGCCTCTGTGTGATGTTCACAAGTACAGATGGGGTGGTGTGAGCCAGATGTTATGACCTTGACATGTGTTTTTATGCAACATGTGAGAGGACAGGCAGACTGAAAAGAGGGGAAGGAAATAAAGAAACCCAGAAAACACTGAAGGGGAAGGCGGCGGCTCCAGTCGTGGCTTATTTTACCCTCCTCGCATCCAATAGCGGCCAAAAGAAAAAAGAAAAGCAGCGAGGAAGCAGCTAGTGGGAGGTGGTGCGTGCTGGAGTGCGAGCGTGTTGCCCCGAGGGCGGCAGTGATGTAAGAACGGGCCCTTGCTGATTTATACACACAGACAAGCGCTCAGACTGTAAATAATGGCGCACACGCACAGTCACGAGTCAAATGTGTTCACACACACACGGCCATTACCGTGCATTCACTTGGCAGTTACTGAGCCCACATGCAATTACCAGTGGCCTAACACGTGCCCACACACACACACACACACACACAAAACATGTATACATCACCAGAGGCTTCGTGCCAACACAGGAATTCACTACACTCGGTGAAGCCACGTCACCCGCTGCTCTTTCACTCTGCACCCCACATACAGCGTCAGCATATAACCATGTGACAGAACACACAGACACCGACTTCACAAACGTTACTGGAAGAGTAGAGCCGCGCAAGTCGGGTTAAAATTACAACCTTGATTTATTCCTCGCATCAGTTCTGATGATAGGCCAAATAAATGTTTAAACTCATATTTAAATGCCCCTCTATTGAAGCAACATGAACCAGCAACAAGCGGCTGAGCGCACAGCTGTGCTAACTGCTCTGCGAGGTTGTACTGTTTTGAGCTAAATGCTAACATGCTCTCAGTAATAATGCAAACATGCTGATGTTTAGTAGGTTACTATGCTAAGCAGAATCTATATGGGTAATCGTATAAATGCAGTCTTATTGATATGATATAGATTCTCAGCTTATTTTTCCATCATTATTGATTCCTGATCAGTTTTCTGTTTCAGGTTTCCTAAAGCTGTTTAATTTACAACCAGTTAGCCCGAGTGTGTCATCTAAAAATGAATGAAATGAAAGACGACAACACAATTTCATGAATTAATCAAAGGAAAAAAATAGTAATATTAATATTGCCTATTGTTATTATAAAATATTTGCCCTCAGTAATGGATGTGCTGCTCAGTTGGGAGGCCGTTACACTTAGCAAAGAGTGTCAAAAACGTTTAAGCTCATGTCGTGTAGAAAGATGTTTGTATTACAACTAGCACTAATATCTTCCTGTATTCTTCTTTCTTCAAATGAAGTCACGTTTTGCATCGTTTCTTCCTCTCTGCCATGACTCCTCATTGAAGGACTGGATAAACTCTGAGGCATTCACGCATGATGAATACGACCATTTGGTACCATTTCTTGATTCCCATCACTACTGATATTCATGTTAGCATGCAAACATTCGCTAATTAGCACTGTTGTAAAAGTACACGGCTAATGGGAATGTTGTTAGTTTTGCAAGTCATAAATCAAAGTAGTGGATGTCAAATTTTGACGGGACAACGGCACAATCTAGAAAAGGACAGGTCACCGGAGTTGTTGCGATTCATGCTGAGTGAATCCTGAATATGTCACATGAACAGCTGTTGAGATATTTCACTAAAAGACAAAAGTGTGAACCTCATTGTGGCGCTAAAGGAAGAGTCAAAGTCAGATGAATTCATCAATTTAACTGAAATCCAATAATTGTTGGTATATTGCTGTAGCATTGCTCACAAATAAATACCCTAAATGTTGTAACAAAGAGGTTTTTCCCAGCGTTGTCGGAGGACTGTCGATTAAACCCCAAAACTGCGTTTTCCAATTAACCTAGCCTCCCATTTGAATGGCTCTATCTGACTGCTGCAGCCTTTAATAATCTCAGTGCTGCTATAAAACTATGGAAAGTATTCAGGGTCATCTACACTGAACACTACCCACTGGAACAATCCCTATCCTTCTGATACGGTCTGATAGTCACTGTAAATGCCAGGGACACTGATACTAGAGGAAAAACAGGCAATGAATGATGGGGCTTAGTGACAGATTAAACCCTACCTGCTTCTTAACAGAGAGAGAGGAGAACAGCCAACTCGCTCTGGGCTTCCTCGCACTTTTTTTTTTTCCCCTCCTCTTCTCCTCCTCGTTCACATGCCTTTCCCTTCTTATCTGCCACTGAATGGGAGGAAGGGAGCCAAGACTGCAGGCTTCGCATGTCATTCAAGGACAAGTTAACGCTTTCAATTAGTTTATTTATACGAGAGTTATTTTATGACTAGGTCTGCTAGAGGATGTGGTTTGGCCCTAAATGGCAAATTAAAATTCATATCATATCACCTTGGCTAGAGTTTATCTAATTCACACACACACAAGCACATTTTGGTTGTGTAACAGGGTCTTGTTGCGCATAAAGACCAAACTAGGACACAGTTAGGAGACCAAAAGGCTTGGCGGTCACATCCAATGACCTACATTCACTCTGACAGCAAAGTGATCAGCATTAATATTGATCCAGTCTTTTAAAAATCTATCGTTTCCGCCTCTATATGGCTCTCAAATCTGGGAGAAAACAAATTACGCCATACAGTTATTGTCGATCCACGGCTTTTACTCAAATTAAAACAACAAGCTGTATCGACTGGATGCATCCATCCTCATCTGCTCATTTATTTACCCGTTCATTCAATCATCTGTCTCCACCAGCATGTTCTTTTATCATATTTCTCAGCCCCTCCAGCTCCGAGGAGTCAATAAATCCTTTCACTCCATTGAAAAACAAATGGATTGTTAATGTCAGTCATTAAACTGAAACCATGCATCCTCCCATAAAGCTTGAAAGTGGAAAAAAAAAAAACTTCAAGTCTCAAAAATTAAGTGGTCCATTACTGGAATCGCATGTTTGTGTTTTTTTTTTTTCCTTCCCTCCTCTTGAATTGCCAGAAATAGCCGTCTCTCCCTGTGGGGAAGGTATAATTACATCAAAAGGCACACAGACGGGGGTGGTGCCGGTCTATTTCTGAATAAACCCATTATGGGGTCAGTGATCTATGTTTAATTAGGAGTGTGAAGCAATTCTTCATTAGTTATTAGGCTGGATTTGGATTTATTTTAATCCTCTTGACAGAAGCTCTAGACCACTGGATGCTGGTAAAAAAACAAACAATGTGCAATGTCCGTTTAAAGCTACTCTTAACAATATTTGTATATTAAAGACCAAATGGCTAATGTGACAGGTGTCCCTTGTAGCGATGAATCCACACATAATCATCACTCAACTCTGCAGTTTCCCCTCAGCTCTACACAAAGTTTTAGCTCCTTTCAGCTCTTTGTTTTGGCTTTACATCCTGCAGCTTCACTGTTAGTAGCCCAAGTCAGTCTGCACAGAGCACCTCAAGCTAGCCGGAAGACACAGAAACAGCTTCTGATCATTAAAAAAAAGCTGAAAAGGAAAAACATTTTAACTATGTAGCATATTTACATATTCAGAAACAGATTTAGAAGCACATAAACCAGGACAAAAAAGTGCCGGATGTAAATAAGCTCCTGCTGATAAGTTTGATGGTTCCAGATGTTGTTGAAGTGACGCTTACTTTGCTCATGTTTGAACCTTCATCTGAGGGAACGCTGATCTTTTCCATCTAACTTTTGATAACAAAAACAGCTCTACCGTGAAGAGAACTATCTTTCCTCCAGCACTGCTATGATTGGTTAGCAATAGCATTGTTTCATGATGCATTGTAGAGAAATGTACCCTACTGATGGTATATCATAAAGGCCGGGTGTATATATATGCATCTCCCAGCCCTGCAGCTCTCCTCTCCTGTTTCGGGCCTCAAAAGCTATCGCATCCGTCTGCCAGGGGTTGGTGGTTTGGCCTGACTAATAGGAAGCAGGGCAGACAGATGGGTGTGTGGGGGTTCATTTCAGGCTTTGTGAGGGCCCTTTTGTGAGGCAGCACTTTTTGAACACAATGTTACCTCTTTGTTCGCATGCAGCGCTCGAGCATGGAGCTGCATTCCTCGTCATGCTGCATAGCCAGTTCAGTGTTAATGTCCAATACCGTCTACTGATCCTCATGTCAACTCAACACTGTCAGCTAGTGGGCACACACATATACACACACGCTTGTTCGCTCGCTCGCTCGTTCAACAGTAACTACACCAAGGGGTTTAAAATTTCACACTATGCTGGCATCTTGTAGGTGCACTGGTTCCAGGAAGGCTCTCCCTTTCCCTTCATTCTGCTCACTTCACTGTTCCAAGAACCTGAGCCATGTAAAGAGCCTTTTGATGGAAAGATGTGTAACTCAATGAGCTGTACGCTCGGTGATAGCGAGCCGCTATGACGAGGCAGGAAATGAATCTCAATCGGGGAGTCACACGCGCAGAAATGTGTGTGCACTCAGGAACAGGGAAGCATGGACACGGGAGGCAGCCGGTTAACTACAGCAGTTTTATTTTCTCAGTGCAACAGAGGAAAGCTTCAAGACCCTAATGTCAACGTACCCCTAATTAGTATTGTTTGAAATGTCACAAAAGGTCTGCTGCGATCATTACGAGAGCTACTAGCCGAGAGACAAATTTCACCGACATTCAGGAAATTGCGTTAACATTTGAACATGGGTTTATTCCAATAGAATTCATTAAAGCTAATATAATAACTTAGCTTGATATTGACTTTAAATCTCAGCACATTCAGTGGTGCTCTAGCACACACTAGTCATGTGTGTTCATGCATGTACAGGACATAGCTGGTAGGACTAGTAGCATACTTAACCGAATTAGGCCACACACTGGCTGCGGTGGAGAAGTTGAGCCGGATCCAACTTTTGGAAAAAAAAAACGCAGCCCGATGTCACACTGCGGCTGCCAATCAGACCTCCACAGTCAGCCTGAAATGTCTCTGAAACCATCCAGGTGGATTCATGGACTAAACCAATACTCTACCCGTTGTGTTCGGGCTTTGTTAGCTGAGTCTGGCTCGCAATTTACTCTGCAAAATAGTCACACGAAGAAGTTTCCTTTGGTTTGTGTCCGATGGTTTGAGAGATACAGAGTGACAGTGGTTGAATGACACAGACAGTGAATGAGAGTGAGGGAGCGCCGGCATTGGTGAAGTAAAAACTTATCTCCTGATTGTTTCACAGATATTACGTTCAGATCCACCCCCAGCAGCCTCATCACCCCAACACGTCAACACACAACTCTGCAACGCTGAATTCTGTCTGAATGCACCCTTAGCCGTGTGTGTGTGTTCATCCGTGTACATCTGCACTGACAGGTCACACATACAGCTGGTAGTACTAGTAGCACACTTAACCAAATTACACAAAAAAAGCAGAGGCTACATCTGGCTGTAGGTTTAGTTTTGTTTAACAAATCCCCAGTTAAAATCTGTGGCATTTAGCTTACTTTTTAAACCAGATGCATTTGCATGCTTTTAAATAAATTAGTCACTCATATGTTGATACAGTGTTAGGTGTGTGAGTGGGAAAAATGTGACTGCAATAAATGTCATTTAAAAAAGGTTTTTCCTAAGAATTGTGAGAAAATTGCAATCTCAAATCTTGTGAGACAATTGTGATTCTCGTTTTTTTTTTTGTCTTTCGTCTTCGTCCAAATCAGGCAGCCTTTCGGCACAGTAGCTGCTATAGAACATCCCGTCTGGACAGTGATGAAGAGATCACTATTTGGCAACCCTTGGGTGAGAGAAACTCAAACTGGTGTAAAGTACCGACAGTCGGTTTCCTGAATCGGCCTCTGTGGCCGGGATGAAGACAGTTAAGGAGGTGTGATCACACACACACGCCTTTGCTGCGTGGTGCTGAGATTTACGCTGCGAGATGGCATGACGGGGAATGAATCGGACACGAACACAATGAGTCCGTGAGAAAACTAGACAGGGGCTCGAAAACAAAGCAGTAAAAACAACAGAGGAAGCGGTGTCCTGGGGTGTGTGCGCAATTTTTAACCCAGACAGAGGAGTAAGCGTTGAGGTTTGGCTTATTTCGGGTCGTCTGTCAAACCTCTTTATGACAAGTATAAAGTGTTGTTGGGTAGGGTGACATGAGGCAAACACGACAAGCAGAACCAGAGGAGAGAAGGCAACATGGTAACTTGAGGAAGAGGAGAGGGAGAGCACCTGATAAATCAGGGTTTCACCCATAGGTGATTAAAAACAAGGATAGACTTCGGCTAAGTGCACCGGGGGCAAAGCCAGCCAAATATACTCCCTTTTCCATGCGTGGCAAAAGGCAGCTAAGACATGCTAAATTACACAGCAGCACCACTGACTTCCTCTAACTATTTATTTTGAGACACATTTCTTGTTCTGCTGCCTGGTTTCATATTAGTCCAGACATATGGCTCCTGATTCCTTTAAAGTTTACAGCACAGCGCTGCCCGCCCGCCCGTTATAAAAACTTCTTTGTATCTATATTGAAGTGTCAGAGCAGCAAAGGGAACAAGAACACTAAATACTATATACATCATTTATAAAAAGCAGTAAAAACTCCATCCACTCCCCACCTCCATTTCCTCAATGCAGTCCTAACTAACTAAGCGTGCAATATCATTAGGAAGTGCATCACATGCAGGCATGGCTGGTGCTCCTCCAAGCCTTAAAGCAAACTTACATCCTCTTCTCCATCTCTGTTGTGGTTTTCACACCCCCTGGGCCTGACCATCATCCTTCCCTCTCCTCCGGTGATCCTGCCAGTAACTTCTGGCAATGGTCAAACTCACCCACCCTCCCTGATGACTCAGTAACCAATGAAATGCTCCTGTCAGTGTATTTAATCAAATAAAGAGGGCTGCACTGAGACTGCAGGGACTTTAACTCCTGGCGCTCATTTTCCAAACCAATATTAATGTAACTTTTAAAGAAGACCACACTGACCATGTAGTTTGAAAGATGTTGGAATATTTAAAACAGTAAATCAAATAAAAACAAATCTTTTCCAAAGCCCTGTGTGACCTCCACAAGTTTGGGATTGGTTTGGGACAGTCAACATTTTTCCATTGAGCTCAATATCCATGAATAAAAAGGGGTGGAAGAGCGAGGAACGAATGGATTTAAACCCAGTGCTCTCTCTTTCCTCCTTCCCTGTCTCTCTCTTCCTGAGGGCATTTCTCAGACTTCACACCACGGTGCCACATTCCCCCTGTCAACACACAGCAAGACGGTGTGCGTGTGTGTTTCTCTAAGTCTTAGAGACACTTACTATCTATCTAACTTTGGCTAAGGCCGGCAGCACACTCCAAATGAAATCACATTTTGTGCGTTTTTATGTTGGCGCTGAAGACTCAAGTATACTTACTGTGACTCCAGATGTGCGTTTTTTAAAGCGATGTGTATCTATTGGCCTTCCATCCACATTAAGATGGCATTGTGCACCTCTACATTTAAAAAAAAAAAAAGATGTATTGTGGTGTGGACTTCTCAAAAACTATGACATGTCAACATCTAACAAACATGACCGAATGACATCTTTCCTCTCTGTGATGTTAAACAACCTGCACCTTTCTGTTAAGATTAGATAAAACAGACTTTATTGATCCCACAGAGGGGAAATTCACTCTCTCCTTTCCAGTCTGTCTACAGCTGTCCGCTTGCAAAAGTGGAAAGCCAGCGAGTCATTCAGCGAGTCATTCAGCGAGTCATTCAGCGAGTCATTCAGCCATGTCTCTGTGATGCTACACTCTCGATCCTCCTGTGTATCCTGGTTAGCGCTGTTAGCTCCTCCATCTCTATTAGAAAGATCTTACATTCCCCGTGATAACAGACGGTAAGTACTCCGTCTTCTTCTCCTCGTTTCGGCATAGATCTCCAGAGCTTTCCAGAAGCTAGCAGCGCTAGTAACAACATACTCATAACAAAAGGACTCTCTATTCTGATGTGAACAAATACAGCCAATCATGCCGTTTTATTTACTGTATAAGTTTGCATACAGTCCAAGAGGAGACTGATACCATTCAGGTGATTCGCTCGGTTAAGTGAAGTCGTTATCCCCAAAATCCATTTGTTTAAGATAAAAGTAGGATTAGACTGTGACAACATTTCAACTCCAATGAAAGAGGACATGATCCCCCAGGGAAGTACATGTGATTACCACTGTGTGCAGACACACACACGGACCAGCTCAGTCTCAGCTATGACTCACACGTGCGAGGGCATAAAGGGGGAAGGAAAGTGGCGTGTTCTTCTTTGTTGCTCGATGACAAAGCCGACAATACACAGAGGAGTGACTTCGTATCCTTAACGGGATAACTTTGATCAGTCACGAGAATGTGAACGGAACTAATGAGCAAACCGGCTACAGAGCTAACAACACACTATTCTGTTAGCTTAATTAATCCCCTCATTAACCATTTACCTTCAGCTCAAATAGGTCCAACAAGTTATATCAGTTTCCCCAACCACCCAAAAACCACTGTAGCGTAGGAACTCGGCTTGCTGGCTGAGACAAAGAAAGTTTAAACATGCCATCAATGCAAGTGCTTAGGGATGACATTCAGGAAACGTGAAATGCAATACATGATGGGTTCCCAAAAAGGTTTTTAGTGGCCCACTAAAGCAGAGTGAATGCAAATGCAGAATTAGGCTGGAGAAAGTGGAGCACAGCATTAAACCCCAGACGTCTTTTTGAAGGCATGACCTCTTCTTTCCACACGGTTCTCTTCCCCAAGTAGAGCAGCCACAGGTAAGCCTGTTTGCCAGTAAGCGCTAGCAGAAATACCAGCTTAGTGGGTGACATAACATTACATCAGAGAGGGATGACATCACCAACGCACCGCTGACCGCAGTCATTCAAGAATATCACGCTGTAAGCTGTCCTAAAACTACAGTGTTCAGTTTAGTCGTTGTCAAATTCTAAAAGGTCAGGTGAGAAGTGTTTGTCGGTATCGTGATGGCCCGGAAGGACGCACTCAACGGCCATGCTAGCAGCTAGTCCTGCTGCCAGCAGATCGCTTTGCTAGTCTCCTTCTCTTGCAAGCTGGAGGCATCACTCCAGACTTCCCAGAAGCCGGAGATATCCGTGCCAAGCCAATGTGGGTTACAATGAAACTCGTCGCTGAGCTTACATCTGGGCCCACCTACAACCGAAAGCTGGCCTTTTTAATCCCCTCATGTGGTGACATGATAAAGGCATGGATTAAAAGCTAGCCAGTCATCCAGTCACTCAGTCAGTCAAACACAGTTGCGTGCCTGCATACTTGACCTATCAGACCTTACTGCTTCTTGTAGCCTTTACTGCACCGGACTGCAGCAGGACTCAGCAGATGTGCAAGGCCAGGCTGTGGTCGTATATATCTATAATGCAGTGTGCCATAAGACCCACTGTGCCTCGTGAGCTATAAATAGGCTTGGAGGCAACCTTCTGTCCCAGTGGACACGGTAACGTGGTTGATCAGGCAGTGAGCATTTAAATTAATGTAATGGACAGATTTCTGCCTCATTGTATTTAGAGTGTTTGTTATGCATTACTAAGGCTCTGCATTATTTGAATGAAACAAAACTGAGAGCCTGAATATTCACAGACGCTTGCTCTGACGTTAAACATGTACTACCGGGATCATTTTGTCTGTAGATCAACATGACCTCTTTAAATTAAAATGGATTGCACAGAGAATAATCTATAAGTCAGTCCTTTTATTAATTTAAAAAGCGCCGATTAAAGCATCATAAAATGATCACTGTTCTCATTAGATAGAAAAAGGATTGCTACACAGGGTCCCAAAAAAAAAAAAGAAATCAACATATATCTCTCTGTACCATGGTCCTGTACGCGAACCTCGTCTCCTCAATAATCCAGATGTGGTTGTTGATGTCCGACACATCCGTTTTTGTTCTGCCCCCTAAGTGTGGTTCAGCCTCTGGGCCCAGTGCTCCTCCTGACTGCTGGGTAACGTCCATACTGCTTGCTTTGACAGACTGAGGTACGTAAAGCCATCTGCTCGGAGCTGCTGTCTTTTCGCAGTCCATTCTCACGCTGGACTATCCCAGCTCTCCCACTGGGGGTTTTCTATTGGGGTGACTTTAGGGGTTGTCTAACGGAGTAGGATCACTCTCTGGGCGTAGCAGTGGGTGTGGGTGGCGCGAGTTTCACCCTGACAAACTCCGAACTTTTGGTTTCAATGGGCGATTGCGGTTGGCGAGTACATCCTGTCCGACTTGTTCTCTGACGGTCGCCAAAACTTTTGGTTTTCCGTCCCAGTCGTTCATAGTAAAAATGCACTAAGTTGCATTCATGCGACAAGTGGAGCACAAACTGGTTAAAGTCAAGCTTATTTTAACATCCGGTTTGTTGTGACCACATGCCTTCAGGAGGTCAATAAATCAGAGGGAGTCTCACCCTACGCATATATCTAAAATCAATCTGACCACCACTGATAAAGTGCACTACAATGACCACAGGCTATAAATCACTGTCAGCAGTTAATAATAACTCTGATCAGAAGAATAGAGCTGGAAGCTTCCTCAAATGATTCCTTATAAAAAAAAATAAAATAAAATAAAAAAAAAAAAAAGGTCTTTCCTTGAACATTGCCCTTCATATCCACTTCTTCATGTCCTAATCAAGGACTTGTGAGACACAGAACGATAAGGTTTATTTAGGGCACGACAAACAGCCAAGAAGTGTTTTCTTTTTTTTTTTTTTTTTCCCATCCTTGCTCACCAAGAGAAAGAAAGACATACTAAGTCAGTCCGACCTCTGGATTACGCCACAAGGGCAGGAACTCCCTTCTGTGAAGTATCGGTGATCTAAAAGCTAAATCAGGCTTGAGAAAAAGTAGGTGACAGGAATGCCCCGGGGTCACGGATTACCTGCTACTGTTATGTCTGATCACACAGCTTGGGCTGACAGTGTATAAGTCAAATTAAAACTTACCAGGGCGTGTGAATTCATTTAATATGCGATGTGATGCAAAGAGCATTTGAACTACCCACCAAGCTGCAAAAGCAGTTTGTCACATGGAGGCACACAGCAGCATTATTTCTATTACTTTACTTTACTCTAAATAATGCAAATAAAGACAGTTTAACTCTTGAGATGCTGCAATAAGTTACCACGTGTCCAAAGACTGGAAGTCTAGTTAAATTGGCTATGTTTTGCCATGTTGACCAAGCCAAATGGTAACTGTTAGACCAAAATAGCAACTTCAGCTATCATTTAATAACATAATATTCTTGATTTTCTGTGATGTTATTTTGCTGCGCATCTTAACAGTGAGTGAAACACGCACAAACCCAACAAAAATAAGTGTCATATGTATTTATATGGGTTATACCAACGTGTTTTCCTTCTTAAAACACCCATTGTCAAACAAACTTGTGGGAACAGTTGGACTCTTTTATCCAGCTAATTTACAGAGTTGCTAAAAATGTAGCTGCGTCAGCCTAAATTAAATGGGTACACCTATTTTTAATAAGTGTTTAGCCCTTGTTACACCATACACAGTGTTATTAGCGCAGAAGACTGTTATTAAAAGCGTTAAGTGACACTGCTGAATCAGCTTTGGGACCAGCTAGCCTGTTAGCATCGCCACACAATGCAAAGCTTTCCCAGCGAGCTCTCATTGCGGCGAGGTGCTTAGCGGCGGTCCAATAACATCGGGGATATGGCAGCTACGGAGGAAAAAAAACGTAGTCTCACTCACCTTTTTCATCCGCGGCGCTTCAGCCACGGTGCCGTCACGGTTGACAAAAGCCTCCCCGCCGTTCTGCTGCGGGTCCGTCCGCTTCATAGCCGACGCCTGCGGCATCTTCGCGGGGTTCGGGGTGAGCAAACCCAGGCTGCCTTCCCCGGCTTTCGCGGAGGGCTCCGCTGTAGGGGAAGCAGCAGCTGAGGAACCGGCCTCGTGTGGGTCGTTTCTTGCCAGATTCTTGCCCTCCGAGGTCAGTGTCATCGGGGAACCAGCCGGCAAATCTTTGCCGGTGGGGACGTCTTTGAGTTCGACCTCTGCCATTTTCGCTGCCACAACCTGGACTGACATCGCTGCAGTTTCACAAAGTCCTTTTTCCAACACAAATAGCGAGTCAAGCGGATGTGAGCGGAGGAGCAATGATGGCCAAGTGCATTGTGGTCCTTGTAGTTCTTCTAAGTAACTACCCTCATAGTCCACCTTGAATACTAATGATGACCACATGACAGACATTTTATTTAAAGCAATAACCAACATAGGGGCAAAAACAATAAAACAATTGACATATTCATTTAAATTACCCGAGAAGCAAGTGTAATCAACAAAGTGACTACGTTTCCCAACAGGAAGAGTTACACTGCGAAATGTATTATGGGAAATGACGTTTGTAATAAAAGAGGACGACACTAAACTACAAAACAAACGCGATTTATGCCAGATAATGATGCTTTCTTCGTGGTTTTCTAAACTTGGGCAGTCAGTTTCTCAAGTATGTGATTGAGTCTGAATCTAACATGTTTAGATTGACAACAATAGAATGTATTTAATCATTTTTAATATCACATTATGAAGGACATGTTGCTACATCCCAACAAGTCAACCAATACGGACACTAAATTACTTTAATTTTGTAAAACTGTCCTTTTGTCAAATTGTCAAGTCATATCGTGGATGTTTCTGCACAAGGCACTGCATCACATTACTATGCACATGCGGTCGATATGCAGTATGTCATGAGATAATGGTACCAAGAGCAAGGTCAAATCATCAAAAATGAACTACATTGCCACCAAGTGGATGCCTACAATATAAAAAATGCATTATGGGGAGAGAAACGAACGAATGAAGTTTAAGCTTTCTTTTTAATATCTCAATTTTATTTTTGATTTCTGACATTTGTAAAATGACATTCTTGAAAACAAGCAAACGTAGAAAGTTTGAATGGCTGACACAGGAAGTCAGGACAAACTGCATTCAGATCTCTTTTGTAAACTACAATATATTCAGAAAAAAAGACATTTATCATTCAAAGGTTTTGCAATTGTTCTCCATCATATATCAAAAGAACATTGTACATAGTTGTGTCACATTACAGCCTAAAACTATGGGAAGCTTTGTAACTTCATCATAATTCAATTTTGAATTTGTTATTTATTGCTTGTATTTTCACAAGTCCAATTTCTGTGGTTGACTTCAAGCATGTCAGGAGCATCTCTACTGCAGCAGCCATCCATTAAACTACAAGAACGGAAAAAAAAAAAAAAAAACAGCATACCAATAAAAAGAAATAAAAGTCCACACACACTATATTTGCATTCATGCTGAATGGGTCGGAGCCCTTTACCATCCACCAGATAAATCTGAGGTATATTATTTACAAGGCTGCCATGCTGGTACATTCTCAAAATACAAAACCAAACAATGTTAAAAAATACAACTCTGCATTTTATCATAAGCACACTGTGGTGTCACATACTGAAAATGTACAGAATGTTGCCCATTTGTGCGCCAACGCTGAGAAAATGTCCATAAATGCGCATTTGTTCTCTTTCAACGTGAAGTGCTTCTTTTCTGAAGGAGCAGTCCTTAAGTTGAGGCGATATTCCAACCAGTGTAGCCACAAAGCATTGTGGGAGGAAGAAATCCATTTGCAGCATGGGAAAGACGACGCATCAGTCCTCGAATATCCACAAGATGTTCACACCAGAGAGGCCAAGATTTACTCTCCTGAACAAAGTATGAAAAACAATTTCATTATGTTACAGAAGACAAAGAAAGGTCAAATCGATCTTTTCAATCAAACTGCAATCTGCCGTTTGATGTGTGACCTTTTGGTTTTTCTCTACTTATACACTCATGTCAAGGATTATCTGAGCAGGCCAGCCTTTTAAGAGGATCTTAGGTAGAAGTACTCACCCCAGCATCCCTGACTCCTTAGTCTTAATGACATAGAGGAACATGAGTATAGTGTGGAACAGGTTGTTCCTGCCCTGTAATGGAAATCAAGATGGGTTCATGTTATTGCAATCAAATTGTTAGAGTAGAGGAAGACATCCTGAATGGGTTATGAATGAGAGGTCTGTTCTGAGGCCCTGAGTTTGCTGGCTTTTCACTGGGATATTTGTTACACGTGGGTACTGCTGGTATAAAGAAGGTCCCCAGACACAAAGCTCTGCTTCATGAGTGTATAACAAGACCAAATCCAGTTAAAAGGGTGATATTCTCACCTTTTGTTCCAGTTCTTTAAGTAAAGATCAGAAAAACAATTATTATTCACTTTGGCCAAAAATCATTAAATTCTTGCTGAGGATCTCAACTGTTAAACTCTGAGAACATAAATACTGACAAGCTTACAGAATGCTGAAAAAGTTTGCCTCAAAAGTGTTGTGTATTTTGTTGAAGAGGCTGTAGAATGTGATGTCTTACTGCTGGAAATTTGTGCTGCAGTGCTCCCCCTGTTTTTTTTTTTTAATGACCTTTGAATTAATTCTGCATTTTTGGAAACATTTGGCAAGTTCGATCCTTAAGGGACTCATTAAAAATGATTTGTTCTTATGTTTGATTTACAGTGTCACGTCAGGGAGACTTATAAATAGCACAACATAGAGGGTAAGAAAAAAAAAAAAAACGAGACAGATTTCTCTTGGGATTTGATTTTAAGGCGATAAGGGCAAAATAAGAGCACAAGCTGGTTTGTAAGAGCCTGACAAATTGGTTGTTTTTGCTGTCACCTTGGGCAGACTGTAGATGTGTCCCTGGTAGATGAGCTGGTAGTGAGGGGGAGTGGTGCTGCTTTGGTGGACGCAGAAGAGGTTCTCCTTGGTAACATCTATCAGAGTTAATACAGAAAGGGACACGAGAATTGACGTAGTGTGTGACGTAATGATAGAAAATAGATTTTTCAAGAATGAGAAACATACAGTGGAAATCACAAGTATTTTATTATTTGTACTTCCTATTTGGCCAGTGTGTGTGTGTACTTACCAGGTTTGTCTGGGGTGTGGCTGAAGTGCTGTGAAGTGAACGTCTTCCCGTCCGGGTACTTCGGGTGTGGGGGCAGTCTGGAGTCCAAGTATGTACAAAACACGTGCATGAGGATCTAGAAGGGACAGACAAAGTATTCAGCTGATGATCCCACACTGACGAGAGAAGCCACCCATATGGTTACTTTATCAGGGTGGCAGCACAGATCCTGCAGTCAAAGGACTCAAAGAAGCAGCAACATTTTGAAATATAAGCTTAATTCTCTGGATTTAATACAGATGTACTAGAACGGCTATAAAAAATATACATAAAATAGCCAAACAAATGGACTGCTTCAGTCAAATTTCACTGATCCAGTTTCTGAAATGTGAATATTTTGTGGTTTTTGTATAATAAACTAAATATATTCAGGTCATATATGTAGGTTAGGCACAACAAGGCATTTCAGGACACTTGCGTATTTCACAGTTTGCTGACATTTATTATAAGTAGGGTTGGGTCGATACCCAACCCAACCCAACCCTATTTCAAGTACCTTTCAGGTATCGACCGAAACAACCCAGTACCGAGTAGTATCGAAACCGTGCCTGTCAAACGATACCTGCAACCGGTTCTTTGTGTACCCAAAGTCAGAATGACTGTTTCTATGGTTTTGCTCGCAGCCAATCACCGCAAGCGTTCTTTGATTCAATGCGCCGTGTGATTGGTCCACCACCGCAACAACAACAGTTTGCACCGTTCTGCACCCGTGGCGGAGTTGGCTGCTCAGTATTCCGAGATGCCAGCAAAACGCTCAAAAGTATGGCTGCTGTACTACACACCTGTGGCGCCGGGTACTAATAAATGCATAAAATGCGGTAAGATTATTTCGGGAGAAAATTAGGAATATGAGTAACATGATAAAGCACCTCATCAAACACGGAGAAAACAGTGGTCAGTGGTTAGATTCAGAATGTTGGTTGTGATGTTGAAAATTACACAGCTCAAATAATACTTTGTTGTACAGGTTTGTACATTTATTCAATAAATATTTGAGCACTTTCAAAATGTATTTGTGTAAAAATCTTTTGAATGGGGAGAGGTGGTGACATTTATGCAACCGATTGCTTTCTTTTCACATGATGAATATCAAATGAAGTACTCAGTTGGTATCATGTTAAGGGTACTGGTATAGAAAATTTTTAAACAATACCCAGCCCTAATTAGAAGCCTTTAATCAAGATAATAGGAGTACATTAAACCCTAAAAATAATTGTTCATAACTGACTGTTTGCTCCATAACAGTTTTTAGATGGTATCTGGTTTACTAGCTTAGTGTGTGTATGTGTGTGTGTGTGTGTGTGTGTGTGTTGACTCACAGCACAGTCTGTAGGGAGGTCTGTGTCCCATTTCCTGTTCTTCAGATCGCCACCACTATTCCAGCGAAAAGAGCTCATGCAGCCGCTATGGGCCAACTCTGGCAGGACATAATACACCAAGCACGTGAGAAAACACACACACAGAAATATGAAATTATAACTCATACCATCATGAAATCTGACTTTTTGTTCTCACAGTCCTGCACAAACACACCTTCACACCCCCTAAAACATTAGGCATACATCAAATATCAGACACACACATGTACACACATGTATCGATGTGCCTACCTTTCACGCGCTCCACTAGATACTCTTGGTTGGGAGTGATGTCCAGATACTGAACAATAGAGTTCATAGTGGGGATGGACGAGGCTTTCATCACTGCTGCCTGTTTCAAGCTGCTTATGCTGGCCTCTGGTGGAGGAAAGAGTTCAAACTAGTGAGACTTCAGAATTCCTACAAGACTCCGTAGAAAACAGAATAATGACTACTGTGCCTCGAACATTTCAGAATAGGCTTTGTCCTTGAACTGGAAATATGGTTCACCTCCTATCTGGAGCTCAGGGCAGCCCATCCTCCTGAGCTGGCTGTTGACTGAGTCTATTTCCTTGACCAGGGGGACCAAGATGGTGTCACTGATCCACTGCAAGGGATACAAACAGATTTATTTTCCTTCTCAAATCAAATTTAGATGGAAGTGTCTTGAGTATGTTTGAACACTTACATTTCTAAGTTTGGCCGTCCAGCTATCTATGCGGTCCACCACAGGGCGGCTGGTTGTGATTCTGGCCCACACCTACATAACAGGAAGCAAAAAAAAAAAAACGTATATATAATGTTCTACATTTTATTTCTTAGGGCGCAGCAACAAAACATACAGTGCTGATTTACAGACCTCCTCCGCAGCCTGCTTGGAGCCCAGGTCCGTCTCATCCTTGTGGGCAGACGGAGCCTGAGAGCGACAGGCCGGCTGGTACAGGAACTTCCTCAGGCTCTGGGCGTAATCTCCCACCGAGCGGTTGTAGTTCCAAAATGTTGGGCTGTGGTTCGGAGACACAGCCTCTGGACTCCCTATAGAGAGCATCAGTTCATCATGACATCTAAAGTAAATTACGAAATCATGTAAAGGATTTATTACAGATTTATTAGTCTACATCTTCCTGTCTCTGATATACCAATGACTCTAGGTGAAGCGCCCTGCTCGATTCATACTAGCACTTTAGTTACTACAACTCTGGCATGCTGTACCTAGCTGGCTGCGGTGACTCTTCTCCTCCTCTGTGTGGAGGAACCTCTCCAGGCTTTTCAGATCCTCCATGTAGTCCTCCTTGCTTCCAGGGGAGTTAAAAACCGACGGCGACGTGCGATATCGGGCTCTCAAGATGGAACCTTCTGCTGGTCCAATGCTGCTGGGGTAGGGAGAGGAGCCAGGAGAGGGACTGTAGTTCAGAACCTGAGAAAGGGAGAACTCAATGTGAAGTCATGAGCTTGAATGTTACATCTGACAATCTATCTTCACTTTTAAAAGCGTGATCCATCACACATCTCCAGGCTAACTGTACATTTTCTAGTTACAAGACTACAGTCATGATGGACGTACTTTTCCAAAGGCCACAGAGGGTGAGAAGGGCCCTCCTGCACTGTTTGGGGTGGATGGGTTGCTGAGAGGAGGGCTGTATCCGGGTACACAGCTGGGGGAGAACTTTGGGCTGGCAGTGGCCGGCCGTGAGGGGCTGAAGCTCAGCACGCTTTGGCCCTGCAGTGGAGATGACTGGGCTGGAGCTGGGGTCTCCTTTTTTTCTGGCTTTTGAGGAGGAGAGGACTGAATAGCTGCAAGGGGACAGACAACGACAACAACAGCATCGTTAATTAATCCCACACTGAAAACTAAGGACCAGGGTGTATTTGCATGAGTGAAAAGAGCCTCACTTGTGTTTCTCAGACCCAGGAGTTGATGCTGCGCAGGGGATACAGCAATGGTGGAGGGAGCCATTGTGTATTTGAAATATTTCCAGAAGTCAAAAAGAGCATTGAGGCTGAATAGAGAGGCTAGCACCAGTTCTGTAAAACAAGGACAGAAGAGAGGGACACACTTTAGCATTCAGTGACAAAGTGTAAAACACATGGGTGTTGATTAGCATCAAATTTCGCTACAAAGGTTGACAGAAAACACACCTCAGACACTGAATTTAATGCTGACAAGTGCTCTTGTACTGTAATTTTAAGACTTCTTAAAATAAATGAGAGTTCAGGGACCTCACCGATGTACCAGATAGGCCAGTAGGTGATGTTGTAGTATCGGCTCAGCAATTTCCCTGACCTAACAGAGAAGAAGAGACAAACAGATATCAGACTTAAAGAGGAGAGATGTAAGGTGGCAGATGGATGGACAGGAAGTCAATGCTACTTTACAAATGACTTGCCAAAGTGCACGTTACTGAACTTGGAACAACTTACATCTCAGTGTAAATCATGCCTGCTAAAGACACGTTGAGCACAGCCCAGGCCAGGACCACCTGACGAGCCTGCTCCTCCCTCCTCATCCTCAGCGCCCTGTCGATCATACTGGGCATCCCCTCTTTCGGCGGGGTCAACATGGTTTTTATCAGACTGTTCAGGCTGAGAGGAGGAGCAGAGGAAAACACAGCGAGGCAAACGGGTCATGTGTCGCACTTAGGAAGAGACTCAAACATATTAAACGTGTGTACAAACACGCAGCGCGCGTTACAGAGCAGCGTTATCCTCCCGACATGTGTACATGAGTGTCGGCTAACCGACAGGCGAGCTAAACGGTTAGCTAAAGTTAGCTAGCCTACATATAAACAATGTAGAATTTACACGGAAAGTCTCAGTTATCGTCCGTGATGTGCAGCCAGTAATTTTATAATTTATAGCAAAAAGTGAAGCAACCAACATATAAATACAACAAGAAGTAAATAGATAATTCATACCACGCTAAAGTGAATGATAACCGCGGCGCTGCATATTTTGTATTATATCCGGAAACTAGCTTGCGTACTTCCGGTGACAGGGGACGCCAGAATGTAGTGTACATAGAAATTAAGTAATTAAAATTAAATAATTAAATTTCTACTAAACTGTTATCTATAGCAGTGCACTGAACTGAACGAAGCCACCGACTAAAAAATAAATAATAAATACATAAAAAATGAGTCTACCCACAGCGGAATAAAAATGATTCTTTAATTAAATTCTTAGTACAGTGCTGCACACTGTGTGTGTGTGTGTGTACAGTGCAGCTATTACAATGTGTTCCTCTATTTTCTTCTGGAGTTCAATGAGCAGGACTGAATAATTTTTATAAATATTTGATGATTTTAGTCACAAATTATACCAGAGTGAAATATTAACACGACCAGGTGGGGGCGTTGTCTCATTATTTTTTATCATATGGACAATAATATGGTTAAGAAACAATATAGCCACAACAAAATGATATAGTCAGTGAAGTACTACTCCACGTGTTTAAGTCTATCATGTGTATCGGTAAAAAAAAAACATATAACAGACAGAAATATTCATTTATTAAAACATTATGCGACAGATAGGATGGAGCGATAACATTTCAACATTAGGTCAACACTCACACAATGAGGAATATAACATTAATGCCCAGATTCCTGTTTTCTAGAGGCTCACTTTCATTCGCACATACATTTTAAATAGAAAAAAAAGGAATACAAAATCTTGCTTTTAATAAATAAGGAATAAAAGCGCAATTACATATTACATAGAGATATAAGGGGACTAAAAGGAAAGAACATGGCATCAGAAATTTTAATTGACATTATTGTGCAATTACAAATGAATATCAGCCAGTCACCCCGTGTTAGTGAGTCCAAGGAAGAACAGAATAAGGAATAACGATGAATGAAAGATAGCTTATATGAATCCCATCAACCAATATTACACAGGCCTGAGTTCAATGAAAAGACAGAGTAGCTTTGTAGAAATACAGTCAGATATTCATCAGTTGGCTTATAATATGACAGAGTTTATTTTAGCAGCACTCATATGCTTGTGAGACTAAACATATTGATGGTAAAATTCAGATTACGTAAGATGTTGCAATTACACTTTGACAAAGTAACTAATATTTGGCAAAAACTAGAAGTAAACGTCAGTATTGTAAAGTAAATAAATACACAGAGAGGCACAGTGTTGTCAATGAGAGGGTGACAGGGACTTTTCAGAGTTATACCCTCCAACGTCTAAACCACAGTCTTCATTGCTGGTTGAGTCAACAAGTCTCTCTCCTCCTCGTCCTCCTCCTTGTTCCCTACCATCTTCCTCCTCATCCTCCTCTTCGTCTTCTTCCTCGTCCAAGTCCTGCTCCTTACGGGACGCTCTTTCCGTCTTGGGCCCCTTGCATATCTTGAGGTGACGGGTGAGGTGGTATTTGGTGAGGAAAGCTTTGTGGCATTTCTCGCAGACAAAGTCTCTGCGGCCCTCGTGAGAGTTCATGTGCTTCTTTAGGTGGTTGGTCTTTAGGAAATGTTTGTTGCACTTTGGGCACTGTATGCGGCGCTCGCTGCAGTGGGAATGGAAAACAAATATTAAAAAGGACACATTATATAACTTTTATTTCATCAGGCAATCTCTGATACAATAAATTAAATACATACTGTGTGTGAGAGAACATGTGTTGTTTCAGGTCATGTTTCCTGATGAATGCCCGGTCACAGAGGTCACACTTGAGCTTCTCTGCGCCGGTGTGGATGAGCATATGCGACTCCACGTGGGATTTCTGGGTAAAGGACTTCTCGCAAACTGTGCATCTGTAGTTCTTCTGACCTGTTAGTAGGAAAACAGAGGTTGAATAGCACAACAGGTTTGACACTCTGTGAAATACACTTATTCATGTCCTTGCTAAGAGTTACAAGATTGATACCAGTCTCATATACACACCCGTGTGAATCTTGAGGTGCATCCTGAGGTTGCTGGGATCGCTGAAAGCCTTGCTGCAGTATTCACACTTGTGGGGTTTCATCCCCACGTGTCCCATGAAGTGCACGTTGAGTTTGGTGGATGTGATAAAAGCCCGGGAACACATGCTGCACTTGAATTTCTTCTCCCGTGCGTGACCCTGACCTTTCGCTCTGGCGGTAACGTTATCAGAGTTTCTATTGTTGCTGCCCCTGCTGCTGTTATGATCACTGTTTGTTTGTCCTGCAGCGTGGGTGTGGCAGGGCCACGGGGAAGAGGAGGAACTCGAGGTCCCATTGGTCAGTTTCTCTTCCTGGTGAGTGTGTTGCTGTTGCTGCGTTTGTTGCTCCTGTTGTTGCTGCTGCTGTTGTTGTTGTTGCTGCGATTGCTGCTGTTGCTGCTGAGCGTGGTCCTGCTGCGATGGGCTGTGGCTGTGTGGAGGTTGGTTATGGCTGTGGTTACTGTTATGGCTGCTTAGATGAGTCTTGAGCTCAGAGAAGGAGGAGCACTCTTTGCCACATTGGCAGATCTGACCCTCAGGCTCCTGAGGAACACCTGTGGAGACACAGAGATGTCAGCAATGGATCAGCATGGCTTCAAATCAAATCTATACATGTTTAATCATCTGTTTTCCCACCCATCAGCCTGCAGTAGTCTCTGCTGTAGTAGAAAAGCAGCTCCTGGTCCGGGTGGATCTCCGTGGTTGTACAGAAGAACAGTTTCCCACTAGCAGGGTACGCCACCAGATTCTGCTCCTCACGTGTCCTAAACACACACACACACACAGCAAAACAAAATTGATGAGACTGAAATAACATGACAAACACCACAAAACTCAACACTTTACACCCGGATCATACCGTGCTTTGCGGACAAACATCATCCAGTTGCACTCGTTCTCGTCCGTCGTCACAATATAAAATTCCAGCACGTTGTTGTGATACATCTGAAAAAGAGAAATGAGTTCATCAGCTTATCATGGATTCGCACTAACTGTGACAAGCAAGACATAAGCTCCGCTGACCTTCCATATTTGTGGCGTGTCCTTTTCTGGCCAATCAGAGAGATCCACGTTACTACAATGCTGGCCCACCATTGGTCCAAAGCAGGTCCTTGGAGGAATGATGTCCCGTGCAAAAACTCCTAAGAGGCGTGTAATCACATTGTTAGTAATCAGTGGTCTATCCAATGTTTTTTTTTTTTTTTTTTTAATCTTTTATCTAAATCTATTCTAAATAAACTCTAATGGTGCTTTTGCTCTATGAATCTCAAAAAGCATGTTTATGTGCATAAAATCTTGCATCTTGCTCCTATTCCATTTCACAAATAACACATGAATAAAACTAGCAACATGTCTAAGATGAAAACGCGGAGGACGAACAGCATTACCAAGCGGTTCGTCAGCCACTGAGATCCGTAGGCACAGTGGACGTGGCAGAGACAGGCGAGCCCGGCTTTGGATGGGGGTGTCGGAGATGAAGGTGACTGGGCCGTGCTCTGGGCAGTCTGAGGTATATGAGCGGTCACACAGTGTGCACCCTGGAGGACGATATCAGCAAAAGAGTTTGCTTGTTGTACATTTCACTTTTCACAATTCTGCTTTTTAAACGACTTAATATTTAGATTATAGTACTTCCAACTCATTAAAGATGTGCATGACTTCCAATATTTTTGTCAGAGCTAATTAAATCGACCGATAAATCCTGAACACCTGTAGAATATATCACAGATACACACTCACAGATGGTGTAGGCAGTGACCATGTTCTCCTTGTTGGAGGTAGAATCCTCAAGCTGCAGGGTGGAGTTGACCAGCACCAGGTTGTTTTCTGGCCCCAGTGACACCTCTGCAGTGATGGGAGACACATTTACTGCCTCCAGCCCCATCCCAGAGTGTCCATGGAGGGACACCGACTCCAGTTGGCCCTGGCTGGCCATGGACCCAGTGAGCACCACACTGACCACACCTGAGTTCAGCTCCCCATTTGAATGGAGCTGCTCCCCTAGTCCTCCTGCTCCTCCTCCCCCAGCGTTTCCCACTCGGCCCCCCATGTGATCTGGCTCCATCACCACCGGTAGTTCGAGCACAGGGGGCCCATGAAGGGGCATAACCCCACCAGTTGAGTCCACCCCGGTCAGGCCCTCGTGTGGCTGAGGTTGCCTTCCCCCTCCGAGCTGCTGCTGTGTATCAGACACTGCCACCACCCCAACTCCGTCCATGGTGGCCAGCTCCTCTCCCATCCTATCAGGTGACATTGGGCTACTGACACGTGATTCCATGGCCAACCCTGTAGAGTCCAGCTCATGTCCACCAGTCTGGTGGAGGTCTCCCTGGCCGCTGACCTGTCTTGAGTCCATGGGCACCAGGCCCTGCTCCAGGGGGCCTCCGGGGCCACTGTAAGGGTCTAGACCTGAGGGGTTGTTGCTGGCTACAGACAGGGTCCCGTCCATGTTAAGGCTGCTGGGATGAATGTATTGAGGTGGCGGACGGTCTGCCAGATAGGACAGGATACCTACAGCAGGGAAGAACGATTCAATTAGAGGCATATGGACAATTAAACAAACATCCACACTTGCAGACACAAACATCAACCCACCTGGCAATATGTGTCGGAAGTAGCTGCTCTCCAGGTGGGGGTATGGAGGCGGCGGCAAGGAGTAGTTCCTCTCCGGCAGGCCGCACATCACCCCTCTGTCACTCAGTGGACCCATGGGGAGCATCAGCGAGAGGGCAGAAGGAAGGGAGCCCAGGGAAGGACCCAGGCTGGGGATGGCCACTGGCATGCCTGATAATAAACAAAGATCCAGCGAACAGAAATCAGAACACAGGGCGCCTTGAGCCTGTCACCGAATATGTGATGCAGCGTGTCTAGTGTGTTTCCCAGCTCGAGCAGACACGCCTGGCTCGGAGACTCATTCGTACCTGGGGTGGGAATGGGGTTGTGTGTGGGGGAGGTGGGCAGACCCAGGTGGCTGGCACTCACTGAGGGCACGCTGAGCTGGTCCATGCCCACAGGACTCAGGTTCATGTCATTCATCCTGGAGAAACAACATCGAGTTAAACTTTGGCTGAGCCACGGCAATAATATCCAAACAACAACTATCTGATTGTTTTGAGTCTTGGACTGCTGTTAGCACTTTTAATACGAGGATTTAGGCTCTGTTGTGTTGTGGAAGCTAACATTAGAGAGCCTTTACTTTAAAAAAATATATATAAATATTTGCCCTATTGAGCTCTCGTTGTCACGACATTTAGACACACAGGTGACACACGTATGCAAACTGCATACAGTTAGCTTACCTGAACTCAACGACTGATGTCCATCAGTATCCGTGCGCTGTTGAAGGGTTTATATTCCTCTCCCTGTCATACAAAATGAACAGCAACTTAACACACCGTCCTGCCAATCACACTTCTTACACAGCAGCTAAAACGACAGCTAACGTGCCATTTAAAATCACTTGTTTCTAACTAGTTAGCTGAACACCAGCCAGTTTGTTGCAATGCTAACGTTAGCCTTGGTAGCTTACACCTACATTAAATGGTTCAAGCGGTGAATTGTCAGGTGTTTCAGCTAGCCTGAAGTACACGCGTGCCGGGTCACTGCCGCCTTGCTTCATGGCTTAAATACCGAGTGTTTAAAAAGGGCAAGAACATAAAAACAACAACATACCAACACAATGCCTCCCCGACCGGGGCCATGACAGCATACTGCCCTGCGCATGCGCACCAGCGCTGTACGATTTGGCTGATCACAGATCAGTTTCTCTGACCGACATGGGGCCAGGATGGATGGATGGATGGATAGAATAATATCAGAATACAAATTATAAAACAATGTGCTGTGACTGCCCCTGAACTCAGATGACTTAATAATATCAGATGCAACTGGATAAAAGAAGCCTCATCAACTGATCATTTCCATTCACCGTTTTCTGCAGTTCATTGGGTTTTTGAATATGTTTGTATGGCCATAAAATATTAGAATGATGTGACACACTATTTTTAATCCAACAACCCAATTTTGTCTGAAAGCCGTCCTTATGTCTTATTATTGACACTATTAATATTTATTTATTCATTATTCTATCCCAAAACCAGATTTAAAAAATATCCCCCATATTATACAACTGCCTTCACAGGCTGAGGTTTATATTTGTGTAAAACCGGTGGAGTTTCCCTTTAGCTCAACCTGACTGAACCATATAGAGCTCTCAGTTTGGTGGCACTGCTGTTTTAACAATCACACCTTTCCAAGTTCAAGTTCAAGACCTTTATTTGTCCCTGAGGGGCAACTTGTTCTGCTGCAGTAGCAATTAAAAACCGTCAACACAGGATGAGACACACAGATAAGAGATTTAAAAAAAAAGAAATACAAAATACAAAAGCTCAAATTATATCAGTGGAAAAAAGAAAGAAAAGAGAAACAGGCATGGTTGGAGATGGGCAAGATGGAACATAGTCAGATTTCTTGGCAAAACCTTTATTTACGTAAACACATTGTAAAGAAATGTATACAAAATAAAGTATTATTTTAAATAGAGACTGTTAATTGTACAGCAAAACACTGTAATATTTCATGCATTGCATTCATATGCTATTGTCATGTCAATTATATTGCAAAACAGCATTTCTTTTGATAAAAAAACAAACATGTAAAATTGAAAATAAAATGCCACACCTTTTACCATAATATCAGAAAAAGTTATGACATATTTATTACAAAAAAACAACAAAAGCTGTTTGTTTGTTTGTTTGTTTGTTTTTTAGTGATTAGTTCCCAACCTGGTTCTCAACCAGGGGATCAGGACCCAACATTAGATCATGTTATGAATCTGCAGGGTCACAAGACAAAAAAAAAAAAAAAAAAAAATATTTCTATTGCACAAAATTCTCTTAATTTTGCCTTTTTTATATACTGAATTGTTTTCCTCTTCAGACCTCAACAGACTAAAAGTCAAATGAAACAATCTGAGAATGAAAAAAAAAATTTGATAACTCATATCCAAAACAGTGTCCTCTTAGATGGTAGGTAAAACATGATGAAGGTGGCCCAATGTGCAAAAAAAAAAAAAAAAAACTATAGCCTTCCTTTCGCATAATGACACATTTTGAATCATCATAAGTTTGGATGTCATGCCTTTGTGCGCACTGGCTACCCACAGCACGCAGCTCAAACAGTCCACCACTGGATACATAAAGGAGATACATTTATTAGAATCAATAAAGTCAGTTATTATAAGCCTTTAGATAGAGAGAGCACATGGCGCTATGACGAGAATGGCTTGACAGTATCGACGGAAGGAAGAAAACGTTGTGTAAACAGCTTTATCTTGATGAGAAAGCCATGGCTGCATCTCCGCCCCGGATCACACCCACCATGCCTAAAGCCTCAAAACCTCAACAAACAAGCTGTCACACAGACTGACAAAGTCCCGAACAAGAAGAAGAGTCTACTTTTTTAAAGATCCCAGTCTGCATGTTTAATTACAAAGTGACGAGATCAAAACCCGAAATGATCGTGAGGAGACTCTAACAAGGTAAGTTGCATCGATTACAGCTCATATATGGTGCAAAATTAATGCATACATTTAACTGATGTTTAATCTGAGAATCTCCTTTTTTTTATTCATAGAAAGCGTTAATGGAGCATATGGCATATGTCCCTCCACTGGCTAACGGTGGCGCGCACTACAAGGATGCGCTTCGACTCGGACTGCCCTTCCACCTTGACGCTGCATACCTCGACCCAGTGCACGGACAGAGGTCACCCTACAGGCGGTTCTCCTATTTGCCCTTTCACGGACCCCTCGGTGTGTGTGATTACTCCTTCGAGCCCGCGTTCATCCGAAAAAGGAACGAGAGGGAGCGGCACCGAGTGCGCTGCGTAAACGAAGGTTACGCGCGGCTCAGGGAGCATCTGCCACAGGAACTCGAAGACAAACGGCTCAGCAAAGTGGAGACCCTGCGAGCGGCCATCGACTATATCAAACACCTGCAGAGCCTGTTGGACTTAAACGTGTCAGGGATGGAGGTGTCGCTTGGAGACGCGCGTAACCGTGCGCCGCTGCAGCAGAGGACAGAGTGTAATAACAGTGATGGAGAGTCCAAAACTGGCCTCAGTGACAGTGGGGACATAGTGTACTAACTCTCTCTCTCACACACACACACTATCTCTGTGTGATCTGATGTACATTAATTAATTTGTAAAGCCTAACTGACACAATGTCCACTGTCTGATTTTATTCTAGAGACTGAGTTTGTTTATATACAATATAAGGAGAAACACAGAGTAAAACATCTGAATGAAGATGGAAAGAAGGTTTAATTTTTTGTCTTTTTTACATTTTATTTTGTTGCATATAATAATTTTGGTTGATATTGTGGTTGTGTGCCATTATTAGTGTGACATTATCAACCAGGGAGTTTTTATTACCGGGTGTGACATTGAAACACTGAAATACTGAAAATGTCTTCATATATTATGAAGTGATGTTCAAATTTGTAAATATAAATAAGCAAAGAAGTCTTGGTCATGACGTGTAGAGGTGGAAAAAAGAAAAGAAAGAGCTGACAAGTTGATTTTAGTGCAGGTTCATCCATCACCTGGCAGATTTCTAATCTAATTTTTTATGTGAGTTCTTGTGAACTTGACAAGAACAACCCAATCATAGTACTTTCTAATGTAATCCAAATCTGTAGCAATCAGAAGTTTTGTATAATACAAATGAAACCGTGAATTAAACTAAACTCACTCCTTTAAGTGGACAGCTCTCTTTAATACGTGTGTTTTGTTGACACAAAATGAGCGACTCAAGAGTTCATACATTGTCTGAATCTTTCTGATTCACACACACACACACACACACACACACACACACACACACACACACACACACACACACACATTATGATGTTGTCCTCGTGCTGTAAATTAAGCAAACTTACTGTAAAAAAAAAAAAAAAAAGACGATGCCAGCTCAGCTCCAGAACTGGCACATAAAAATAAAATTTTATCATGTTATTAATCAAGCTGTGATTTTCCTGATGTGACATATAAACTAAGTACATTTACTCATGTACAGTACCAAAGTACAGTTCTTACTTTGTAAACTTTGTAAATATTTCCATTTTATGCTGCGTTATACTTATAATAGACCTTTTTCCCAGCAGCCATTTTGATATGAAATAGTGGAGTAAACACAGGCAGGTGTTTCCAATCATACTAATTAAGGTTCAGTGCCATTCAGGTCAAACAGAGTCAGGGTGCTTGCTGGGGTGCGTGTTGGCTCACTGGAAAGGCTCTGCTGCACTAAATGGCATGGATCCTTAATTAGTGTGATTGGAAACACCTGCCTGTGTTTACCTACTATTTCATGTCAACTATTTCATGGTAAAAAGGTCTGTTCACCACATTTCAGAGGGAAATATCATACTTTTTACTCCTTTATCTGGCAACAGTAGTTATACTTTGCAGATTTAGATTATTAATACAAAATCTTAATCCAGTCTTAAGTGTTTTTAGTGTGTTGTTTTGATGTTTTTTTGATGATCTTTCCCTGTAAAGTGTCTTGGAGTACTTAGAAAAGGACTCTTAAATAAAATGTATCTGTATCATTTTTATATTTAATATTTATTATTATTAAAATATAAATAATGTAATGAATTATGATATAATATTACAACAGGGTGGCAGTATATAAAATAGTTCAAATTAGCTCCACCAAAGTTACCAGCTGCAACTTTAAGTGATTACTTATGTAATCCAGTGATATGACATATATTACTCTGAAATTCTGCATACTTAGTACTTTTACTTCAAGTATGCTTTGATGCTAATACTTATGTACTTTTATATAAGTACCATTTTTAATACATCACTTTTACTTTTTGTGTTTTTCTGTGTTTTTACGCTATGGTACTGTTACTTAACTTAAATATCTGAGTACTTCTTTCACCTCTGAGTATCTCATGTCTTCTCTGAACAAAAGGTATTCTGTCTGAAACTGGTTTTATTGTGGTTGTTTTAGTTATGGCCAGTGGAAGTGGAGGTTATATTACAGTAATAGAGGCTGATCTGCCCCCGTAAAGTGTCTTTTCAGAAGAAAGTCTCTCTCCCTGTTTTTAGTTACCTGACTGCACCTCAAAGACCACCTACTACTCGCGGCGCTATCGCAGCGTTCTCAGGAAGTTCTCCTCTCCTAATAGCTAAAGGAATGCATTTATCTGGAAGCCCTCAGCACCACAAGAGGAACCTCCAAAAAACACCTCCTCCTCCTCTTCACCCTACACTCTATTTGCGTGTTTATACTTCCCACCTCCGCTGACCTGCACGGAAACAGCTCAACAATTTCTGATATTCAGCAATACCAAAACCACAAATTGGAGGAAAAGAAAGCAAACATGATATTGTATACAAGTAAAAATGGATTTGGAGAGACCAGCAGAGTGCAGCTCAAGTGAACCATGCTGGCATGGAAGAATGGCATTGACAGCCACAAAGGCATGACATACCCATAACAGAAGGTGTTTGGCTGTGCAGTTTGTGAATTAGACCCAATAATTAACTAAGTGCTGGTACCCTGGGCTTGATGGTTCAGTGGCATTCTGAAGATAGAGAACATGAAGCTACTTAAATGAAAGCCTGCTCATGATGGATGTTTTCTTTCCTGATGCACACAGGCTGATTCTAATCTGATTTCGAGGCAGATTCCTTGCAGGCATCGCTCTGTTTTACTGGGAAGTTGTTGCTGACACATGAATGCGAATTAATACAGACGACTAATGCATCATCTGGATGAGGCTAATTTACGTCTGGAATTGTTGAATGTTATCAGCTTTGTCTTGTTGTCTTAAACCAACAGATACAACAGAATGCCCTCATACTGCATCCCTTGTTTCATCAAATCTATTTACCTTCTCTTGTGATGACTGTAATCTTCAGAGACACAGGGCCACCATGAGCCCCGGACTAAACACCCACTTGTAGACAAAAACTCCACCATTCACCTTCAGGGGACGAGCGTACAAAACAAGATTCTGGTTAAGGATACAAAGCAGAAAAAAAATGAAAACATGAAAACAAGTCAAAAGGAAAAAAAAATAGAAAAGTGGGGTTGGTTTTAAAGTAATGTAGAAGTATGAACTTCTCAATCCTTTGTTGAAATAGGCAAAGAAACACTACAACATGATGAGAACACCAGACAGCGCAGATATCTTGTATGTGGAAGGGAGTCCTATTTTAAGCCTGCTAAAGTTGTCTTCTGTCTGAAAGGCTACAGATCTGTGCAGCGCAGGAGGGAGAATTCCTAAAAAAAAACACGCGCGATGACTCGGCTAGATAAAGTTTATCAGCTGAAGTAAGATCAGTGCGGGACCACCGGGAGAGGTTGCTGAGACGTGTTGGGGCAGAGAGCCCACATTCAGAGACGGAAACGGAGCAACTGTTGGTAACAGGATGTGCAGTGATGCAGGATTGTCTCCTGCACTCTGGAGGAAAAATACTGATGCACCTCAGCTTAAAAACTGACTTGGAAATATCCTTTAGTGTCAAAGATGAAAAATGCCCATCAGTGTATGCATCATTTGGGACCCAATGGAGGTCTACTATAGTGATTTCATCTGTGGCATGTGGATTAAAGTGTAATTTAATGCTGCACACACTGGGTTTGTAATCCAAATCCAAATTACGAGCGACACCAGATAAGAGATCTACAAATCCGTTAAAAGTTGGCAAAGGTTGGTGTTGGCTGGCAACGCATTCAAAATTTCCAAACACAATAAAATTTCTCAGTTTCAACATTTGTTGTTGTCTTTGTTTTGAATTAAATATGGGGTTTTAATGTTTTGCCCATCATCACATTTTATTTCTGTTTACATTTTACACTGCATGCCAACTTTTTTGGAAACAGAGTTATATTGTATTGTACAGTGTTGGAAGAAGTATTTAGATACTGCATTTTTTTTTCTTTTTTTGGTTGTATCCACATGTTTGAATGCACTTATTGTAAGTCATTTTGGATAAAGGCAAGAAAAGAAAAGAGTAATGTAAAAAAAACAGCCCTTTATATCTACAGATACTCTGAGTCCTCCTTCAGTCTGCCATTTCACTACAGAAGCCCAGAACAGACAAACCAAACACTGATTTTAGAGAGGGACTTTTGAGTTTTGTGGTCACCATAGGTTCTTTCACACACTTGGAAGGATGTGTGAGGTGAGGGTTATTCAGCTGGCTGCAATCTGCAACCTCACAGCTTCATGCCACTAAATCCTACACACTGGACCTTTAAATATTTCATAACTGGGTCATTGTTGTTGATGCATTAGCATGTGAGTAATACTTACTACTTACAACATTTACCCATATAATAGTTGGTTAAAGGTGAAACGATTTGAACTACTTTGTATACTTTTTGTTAGTTGTTAGTTAATCTATAGAAAGAAATCATAATTTATGTGCATCTGTTTGCTTACTTTTAAAATAAAATAATTATAAAGTAGCATAAAGTGGAAATACTCTGTTCTTACTGTAATTACATGTAATTAGTTTATTTCCACCACACATATTGTGCTAGATTGTAGGCATTTTGTCCACCCCTTGCACCTCTAACACACAGTCAGCTACAGGGAAATAAATTCTGCTTAAAAGCTGACAATTTTACTTTTTTTGCTAATTTAATTAATCCCAATATTGTTATGATCATGACATCAACAGGGAAACAATTACAGACAATTAAAAGATTAACTGCAAATTCCTATTATGTTAATAGTTACTAATGTTGTTAATGGGAAGTTATTTCACTGTGCGTGATGACAGCTGGGCTTGGCTTTTGATGAAATTGAAAAAGTTAGTGAGTCATTACAGTAATAGCCACATGTCAGTCAGGTTATTCAAGACTTCACCGAAACAGATTTGTTTTGAAGAAGAGAGCACAAATTCAAATGATGCATCGTTTACTGTAATTTATTCGTTTAAATACATATTTACAAGTGGAGGAAAGTCAGCGACTGTGTCACATTAAGTCAAATGTAAGCTCATGTGTCTGCCTGTGTGTGTGTGTGTGTTTATACAATCAATGGGCCTGCAGTTCATAGAGCTGTTCGAGTAGAGCGTCTTTTTCCTGCTCTAACATGGAGATCTGACGATTCTTGTCACACACCTCCTGTCAAAAGAGAAAAATAAAACCAAATGACCGTGGCTGTATTACATAGACACACACCAAGCAAGAATGAAAAAGAATGGAAAATTGAAACCAAAGGATCATCTGTTTGAAAAGATCATTTAAAGGGGCAAACCACTCATTTCGATATATAAATGAAAAAAGAAATTAATATAAAATGGGACGTGTTTGAAGCCTTTTAAAGTAGAATATGTAACCTGTGAGAACAACAGTTCACATGAAATGACAAAACCACTTAAAATGTGCTGTTCTTTACCTGAGTCAGTACTGTGTTGTGCCACCGGAGGTCGCTGTCTGCCACTCCCTCAGGCAGAGAAGGGATGCTGCTGCTGGTGACGTTGGGCTCGCTCATCACAGAGCCCAATGAGCCGTTCACCCGCTGAATACGAGACCTGAGGAGGCAAGACCGAGCCTGTAGAGAAACAGACAGGCAGCTGCTGAGCTAATGGTTGTTGAAATCTACTGTTAAATATTGTATTTCTCAACCGGTCTAATCAACATCCATTTATCACAAAGTCACACACCACCAACTATTTCACTGATTTTGGTGAAACTGGATCATATTTTATGAAGAAAATGTTTTGATGTCCTTCGGCTGCTCCACATCAACTCTCTGTGATTTACAGGGTTGGATGGACAGTATTATAAACTGCTGCCAACTGTAGCCGCTGTTAGCTAATGTTAGCTCAGCTTGTTAGCTGTGAGCTCAGAGCACTGGGGAAGTGTTTCTTTTTGTACCACAGGTGGACTAGGGAAGGAAAAGTTTTCAGGGGGAATGCCGGCAGGGAAGCCAGTGTCGTGCCAGAACAGGAGCTGTGCAAGTGGGTAATGTAACAGGGCTAAGCAGTCTCTATGACATAATGACAGAGGTGAAAAGAGTTTGTTGATGAAGGAATCTAAGAAGAGAAAAGCAGAGAGCGAGTGTGTGAAGAAGTCCTTAGACAAGAGTAAATCTCAGACTGACTTTTTGTCGTTGACACAAACGTGTAATAAAAGTCTGAAAGACAGACAGCCCAGCTGGGCTTCTTGCTGTTGGACTAGTAGGTAATATTAGCTGGCTGCTAGGTCTTGTGTGGTTGCATTTTCTTGATGTTTGGCTGTTAGCAAAGTTGTCCACTTGCTAGTTTTACATAATCACAACAAATACACCTGTACAGCTGTCTAAATTTACGACAGTGTTTTTTACGCTCTGAAACTGGAGGTGCTAAATCACAAGAATGCCAATTTCTATGGAATGTTGCTTTAAGTTTGGGAATACCAGGGATCCTTAGAAAATGAAAAGGTGGGTGTATGAATGTGTAAATGGCACAGCAGTTTGTGTTCAGTGCAACATACATTGAACTCTGACCAATAAAGCCACTGAGCCCCTGCCTTGTACCTCTGCCGCACCCTCCTGACTGGGGGTGATCCTACTTTTGGCCTCAACGATACTCTGCTTGACTCTGTTCTCCTCCAGTCGCTGAAGATACCAGAGACGAGACTTCTCCAGGATCTCCAGACCAGAGCACAGAGCGTCCTTCTCTTTCTCGAGATCCTTCAGACGCTTAATCTGAGATGGGAGCATGGAAGAAAACAGCTTGATCAGGTTCACATACAGGGACAAAACCACTGAATCATCTAGGAAGGTTTCAGGCGAGATACCAACCAACCAAGTGGGAGATGAGCACCTACTTCACTCGCTCTCAAATAAAGCAAAAAACATGCCCAGAAATATGTAATAAAAATAAGAATAACTGTTGAGTTTGATGATTTAGCCAGTTTCATTGGGTATGTGTGTGCTTACGAGGGCACTGACTAACAAGCCTGACCACCAAACACCCGGCCTGCAGCCTGATGTAAAACAGTATGATTGGCACAGTGCTGCCTGTTGTCTTCCAGAGGCCCCAAGGCTTTGTTTATCTGAGCAGAGCCAATCTACAGAACAGCAGGAGGCCTTTGGTTCTATTGTCTACACCCAGTTGGATTACATGTACTTTAAATGGGCTCAAACGGAGCTAACAGTGCTAAAACAAGCAGGGAATCATAACGTAGGGTGCTGTTGGTCCACCTTTGGTGGATGAGGTCCAGACATCAGTCATTTTGTCATTTTCAAGGCAATGAAAATGATTTAGGAGGATATTAGAAACTCATGACACTCCTTTTATAATTACAGTTAATGATTTGATTCACAGTCAACTGCGAACTGGTTATACCAAGACTTTAACAGGAAACTGTGATGGTCAGACTTGCCATGTGTGCATGTGTCACTGGGATGTCTGTAGCCACGATACCTCCAAAACAACACTCACAGTGCTAAGATGGAGAAACTGACTGAGCAACTCCTCAAACATTTTGTCCAGTATGAAACATAAACTCCAGCTGGTTTTAATTCAGCTGTCTCCAAAACACACACTAAGATCTGTCATTTGTCCAGTCTAATGTCTAACGGGAATCTGGAGGGTTTAACAACCTGTGTGCAGTTTTCATTTCAACATAGTAAGTATTTGAAAGGTTTATTCCGGTCATTTTAAAGCCAATATGTTAAAAAATTCATTACTTTAAAGGTCCAGTGTGTCTCTATTTACAGAATATGACATAAATGGAATATAGTTAATATTCATAACTATGTTTTCATTTGTGTATAATCACATGAAAATAAAAATCCTTTTAGCCTTTTATATCAACAGACAACAAGGGTCCTCTGCTACGGGGTCCACCATGTTGAACAAACAGGTCAACACCGCCTCTCAATAGAGCCTTTCGTATTGTTCGAACATTTTGCAGCCACTATAGTTCCAAGGGTGTTGCAGTCTGTAAAAATCTGTGTTAAATGCCACTAAATCTTACACACTGGTCATTTAAGGCCAACAAATACAGAATTTCGCCCCAGTAAGTTGATTCATAGCAGCGTGGAGAAAGACTTGAAGCAGCATTTAAACTTGCATTTTGGGAAATCAAATTTACAGACAGCATGACTTGATCGAGACTCTTTTTGGTGTCTGGTAAGTTTGTTTTGATGCATTTCAGACACTTGGAATATGTATCTCAGTATTTGTGACTGCATTTCTGTTGTCAATGAACTTTGACACTCCTTCCATATAATAAAAACAAAAAACATTTTATTTATAGAGCGCTTTTCAAATATTTTAATATCACCATATTTATATGTTATATATGTCTAAATTAAGCCTAAATATTTTAGTATTACTCAAGTTGAAATATACATATAGTCATACATATGTTCAAATGGCTCAAAATAGACTTTTAAATCAGGTGTAGAAATGGTCAGACCTTGGCCAAATGTGCCAAACTGATGACACTTTCACACACCCAAGAAGCAATAAATGTTTAACTCTGAGTAATAAGTCACATTTTGCAGAAAATGTACTAAACAGGCTGTAGAATAGTATACTACAGTCACGTTGTGCTGAAAACTGTGGAACAAAACAGATGTGTGTATGCACGCTATAAGAGGAAGAAGAAACACACTTTATGTTCACACACAACAAAGACACAGTGACGTGAAACTGATTAGGATCAAACGTTCACATATCACTCTCGACAAGCCCCTACACACACACACACACACACACACACACACACACACACAAACACAAACACACACACACACACACCACCGCCCTCCTCACCCATAGGTAGAAGCGAAGAGCGTCCAGGCTGTAGAGGCTGGTCCTGAGGGGGATGATAACCACGGTGTAGGAGCCAGAGCCGGAGGGATGACAGGCCATGGAGAGGAGATCAGTCACTGAAGGCTACCGCTACTGCCCCATACAGCTGGTTGGACAACAAACAACAAACCACAGCTCCCCACTGGCTGACACAGAATAATACCACAGAGAGAGAAAGAATGAGTGTGTGTGCGTGTGTGTGTGTGAGAGCGAGAGAGAGGGAAGGCAGGAGTGGAAAAAAAAAAAGCAACACGTTACACAGGCACAGGCAGCATGGTGCCCCCGGGGCGAGGTAATGAAAAATTCCACATGTCACTGCCATGACTGGTTAATCGACATACAGTGACACTATGAGAGAGAAAGAGAGAGAGGGACGGGGTGGAGAGGAGGTGAAACTGACAGTACAGGATCAAATAAAAGAGAAAAGATAACAGAGGGGAAAAAAAAAAGCATTTTGGCAGGAAATGTGAAAGTGGAGCTGTGGATGAGAGATTTGAGAAGAGGATATAGGTGTGATCAGCTCCTGTGTGTTCAACACTACTGGATAAAAAAAAAAAAACACACACAAAAGAAGTGTTAGAGGAAAACAGCCTTGGTTAGACAAGCCCTGAGAGAGTTTCTCTGCTCAAAAGACTGAAAGAGTTTTCTGGGAATTGTGTCATCCTGCAGCTGAAGTGGAAACATGAACATTCCTCTGGTGCTGGATGAAAACAGAGCGCATGTGATGATTTCCTCCTCTTGGTTTCAGGTGAGCGCCCTGTCCCGACATGCTTCCAGGAATGTGACATAACCACAGAGGTGTGGACATTATGCCAACTGAATATAGCAGTTAAGACAAACAAAACAAAAGAAGGCTGGTTTGGAGCGCAGCGCCCGTGGATTTCATCCACACTGCATCGACCCTGATGAAGGTTTTTACTATCAGCGCTCAGCTGTTCAGCTGGTCAGTGCCAGCACAGAAAATCAGTGACACATATTTTTTTATTGCTGCCTCGGGCCAAACTGGCTGTCAGAGCCGCTGGATGGATGGAAATCCACAGCAACCCTGCTGGATGGAGTTTAAGTGTAGTGTGATTTACGAGGGGAGAATATGAAGATTCAGGCAAAAGATGTTTGGCAAAATAACTTTTAAGTTTAAGGGGACATGGTGAACATGATCACAGTTATATATATATATATTTAAGCAGTCCAATCCAGTGGTTTCCAACATAGAGGTCGGGCCCCTCTAAAGGCTTACAAGATAAATCTGAGGGGTCATGAGATGATATGAGATGAACAGAGTTTTGCTACACAAATATTATATATATTAATATATTATATTAATTTTTGTAGTTTTCTCCAATCATTGTTCTTTTTGTGAAATAATTTTGCCTTTTCTGACCTCAGACTATGATTTAAATGAATCCATCTGAACACCGGTTTAGAGGCTAAACATCTCTTTGGTGGCAACAAAACAAAAGCGAAAGTTTCTCCGAGCAAACATAAATGAATACGGAGTAACAAACAAATCAAAACATAACAGTCTATAAAGAAACTGCTTCATCATCTAATCATTAAATTAATCTTGCACATGGGTATTTATAAATGCTCAGTCAGTCTTTCTCACATACAGGATATTTTATGTCGTATTTAACCATTCCTAATTCATGGTACCTCCAGAGGGAGCCATTTCCAAGTCAGTTTTCCTGCTCCCTATCAGTAAGACTGAAACCTGTCATTAAACCTGAACACAGCCTAAACACTACTAGACTAAAACATCCAAAAGATTTGTGTGCATCGACATGTTGAAGGTTTTTACTATCAGTGTGTGTTTTATATATATATATATATGTATGTATGTATGTATATATATATATGTATGTGTATATATATATATATACTGTCTATCTATTGGGGTTTCTTTCCGCATAGCTGCCATACCGTGGACACACTAATGATAACTGAGGCATGTAAAAATGATCTCTTAGGCCTCGTCTTAGGGTAGTGACGTTCCTCCCTTTTCTTTTGCACAGAGACAATATCGAGCTTTGCTGGCAATAAAGGATCAGGAGGTTTTCAAATTGACTGATTCAAAAAGTCTGAATTTTAGCATCATTTTGACTTTCATCTTTCTCTTGTGAGTCCTCCAAATTCACAGAAGATAGTACTCTGTTAAGCTTGTACTACACTGCTGAGAGGGAGGCTATACATACAGTACGTTATGTTTTGGTTATTCAGAGGGTGTGGCTGAGTCTGTTTCTCCTGACAACAGACATCTTAACAGACCTCCCTGTTGGACACTGTCAACATGGGGCCCCTCTCATAGATCCCACCCACCCACTGAAATATCACACTCATACTCTAAGCACTTACCAACTTCAATTTTTATTATTTGACTTGAAACTTGCACATCTTAACAAGTAACCAGATGACTCTGTGAGGCCTTGGAACCAGCCCACTCACGTCTTTCCTGCTTTCCAGGGATGTGGCACTTTAAAGCTGCAGCCCTGTTTAATCACCAGCAGAGAGAGCTACAAGTGCACATCGCCTGCTGGAGTTGTGAATCATATTCTGAGCTGACATTTTGTGACTCCTCCTGATGTCCTCATTAAAGCGATACGCTGTAGAGTTTATGAAACACTAGATGGCGCAGCGCAATAAAGATGCAGAGCACGGAGACTTCATCAAAAGGGTATTTTCAGACTATGTGCACCCAAAGCTGTGAGGTGTTTTTGTTATGTTTGCTAGCAAAAGGGAAAAAAACTTCTGTTTTCGTCTTTAATTTGTCTTTAAATCTGTAATTAAATAACTTCAACTTAATCACTACAGATGAAGGCACAGCCCCCCCCCCCAAAAAAGTTACTTTTACACAACACAATACATTACATAATTATTCCCTCTGTTGTATTTTCATGTCAGATCACAAGCTGAGGCCAATCAGCCTTGGAGCTCCAGTGGTTGGATCAAAACATGGGATAAAGCTGCTACACAAGCATGACTCTGTGTGCCCCCAGGATCTCTTAGACGGAGCCTGCAGGGAACCCATGACCCTGTGTAACATCACCGAGACACATGATCTCAGCAGAATGAAGCCTAAAGCTTCACCTGAGCTCATGATAGCATGACAACAAACAATATGATGCGTTTTCTACTGCGATTCTTTATTTTTTTGTAGCTGATCATAGCCGATTAGGGCTCTTTTCTGTGAGTAAACCAATTACGCAACGTCTATAGAGTAAACACAGAGGCAAAGAAGGACTCGGTGACATAAAAACAAAGCCATCATCATCACAGAGGCTCACAGAAGTACAAAAATATCATCTAACTTTGTGTTGTTTTCATGCTGAGTTTCCACTCAGGCCCCCCCAAGGGGGAAGTACACACAGATAGTGCAAATATATTCATACAAGCTACATTTCACACATCTATTCACATTGGTGTACTAAGTTTTAAATACACACACACACACACACACACACACGCGCGCGCGCGCTTTCCCCCTATACTACCTCTTCTTAGTCACTACTGCTACTACTTTGTGGCTGAGAGTGGGCCCCTAGTTGCTTCCTGTCTCATTCCCTCGTATGCACACACACTTTCACACACATGTATTTGTTCTATTGCTGTCACTATCTACTTTTATACACAGTTTTAAAACCACACAGAACGAGAGCGACACGTGGCTGCACACAGCCAGTGATATAAACACGCACGGTCCTGTACATCTCCTCATAACACAAGGTAAAGAGTGACGAGGCCACAGAAGCCGGGCACTCCCTGCCCCTCTCCAGCCTACGCCAGCACCGGCCGCTCAAGGCTCGCTGTTCCAGATCATAGTTCCGAGGAATCTGAAATCCCCTCCCTCCCACGTACGTACTCGCTTCGATTAGGAATGAAAGAACAGCATCTCTCTGTGGTCTCATTACAAAGTGACACTCACCTCCTTGTCCCGAGAACAAAATCCAAGCCATGGATGGATGGAGGGAAATGCACAAATAAGATAATTGGGACTGAAAATCATTGGACCTATTCATGCCAAGGATGTTGTGGGGTTTTTTTTATATCTCAAACTGAGACTGCAGAAAGTACCAAAAACAAACACTGAACTGAGACCTCATAGATTTGCTTTCTCTGCCCAAGTAAACCTCTCTTTAGATGTGGACGGCCACAGCGAATCTGAAGGTTTGAGAGCTGATAAGAAGAAAATAACCAGTATGTTCATTTTTCTAACAGTTCTCAAATATTTAGTTTTTCTTCTCTTAAGAAATACAAGAGGCTTCTGAGAGGTGCATGTGGAACTTGGTGCTGCAAGTGGCTTCATTTTAAAGGGTCAAACACGTGCAACAAAAAGGGGAACCATTGGAAACGCTTTTCTGCTGATATAAAGCGATAAGTTAAACTTTGTCACCACAGTGTTAAAACCAGACGTTGTTAAAAGCCACTAAACTTCATTTTAATGAATTTAATTTTAATTCTGGTGGAGATCTCACAGCAAGATGTGAAAGACGTTGAAATACATCTCTAAATTGTGTCTAAATGTCTGAAAATGATCAGTGTTCAGGAATATTTCTGTTTGATGGAGTGATGCAGTAGATGTGAATTTTGAGTGTGAAGGGTTGTTTGTCTCTACGTGCCGCGTGACGCTGCAGCCCCGCCGTGACCCCGATGAGGATAAGCAGTTATAAATAATGGATGGATGGAGTGATGCGGTTATAAAAAAAACACAGAGTCATGCGCTCACTGTAAACATCACATACAGTCGCTTCAAAGAAGTACAGATGATACGGCCAAACAATGTGAAGTTAAAGGGGTTCTCCACGTTTTTAGTGTTACACTTTCATAAAGTTGGGGAATTCATATGAAACAGACCAAAGCAAGAACAATGAAAATCAAAACAGCAGAGATATCCTGACTTTTAGTTTCATATGTGAGTCAAAAATACAGGATCCTACGTTTCCCATAATGCAACTCATTAGAGTCTGAATGCCTACACCTCCATTTTGCAATGGCGGATTTCTTAGAGATTTTAAGCTAATAATATTTCTAACAGCGGCTGCGAGACAAGAATTTCCCTTCAGGGGTCAATAAAGTAATCCATCTATCTAAATTTAAGACAACTCTGATGACATCATCACGACATCAGCCGGGGTGTTTTCCTCCAGAACCACAGAAGACATTACTGTTTTAACAGAGTGTGCACCACTCCTTGTGGAAACCGAACTTTACATGTAAAACTGGTGGAGCGTCCTGCTCAGACAACACGTGAGGACTCCGAACTCACCAGAGTTCAATCTGGGGAAACTCAGTCATCCCTGTGGCATCCTTCGCATCACATACTGGCCAGACTGGAAAACATGAACGTGCTGAGTGCAGTTTACTGGTGTCACATGGCTTCTGGGCACTGCAGTTCATACTTTCCAGTTTACTGCTTAGTTAGAGCCACCAGTATGCCGTGATCAACGTTTCCCCAAAGCCTGAGGTGACGTCATTGAATGTCTTGTTTTGTCCACAACCCAAAGATATTCAGTTTACTGTCATAAAGGACTAAAGTATTAAAGTAAACCAGAAAGTATTCACATATGAGAAGCTGAAAACAGAGAGTTGAATGTTTTTTCTTACCCAAAATGATTCATAAAAATACAGTAACAGTAATAAAATAGCTGCCAAATAGTTGATCTAATCAATTAATCACCTAATGGTTGCAGTTCTAATGTCACGATATAGCAATAAAAAACATAATGACCCACATTTGTCATCTCCTTCACTGACCTCCACTCTCCTTTTCTACATTCCCCTGACTGTCAGACTCCTGCATACCTTAGAAATTATACTTCAGCCCAGCTGGCCCTGTTACCATTAATACCGTGGGCCCCCAAACACAGGGGGACTTCAAGTATCAGCTCCTCGTCCTTCATCTCCTCTCGCACCTCCTCGCCCTTCAACCCTCTTTTCCAGTGGTGGAAAGTAACTAAGTACATTTAATCAAGAACTGTAACTAATTTTCTGTTTTTCTTGTCTTAAATTGCAGTAAAGTGAATCATTTTGCTCTTTTCAAAGAAATGTCTCATCATCTGAGGGTCTCTGCTCAATCCAGTCAGGCTTCACCGCTCGCTGTTAGAAATTTGGCGACAGATACATGGCTGTGGTTTGGTGAAAACTCCATGATCACACTTGCACTTATTTTTGAAAAGGGTAAAGGATCTTTCCACTTTAAATTGAATCATAAAACCAGCAAACTCTGGAATAAAGAGGTTTCTACCCGCAAATGTCAAACGGATAAAGCTGTCCGTGAAAGTCACGAGAGGAGATTTCATCTCCGATAGTCACAGGTGTCGAACAAATTGCACGAAATATCAGATGTTCGTCATAATCACACACACACCCGATGGTTTCAGCTCGACGTCCTTCAACAATCTAAGACATCAACGTTCAGATCGCTGGTTGCACGCCAGGTAACACAATCGCTCGCACTCCTCTCTCTTTTCAGCTTGCTCACTCACCCCCTCATTCATTTATCCTCTCATCCAGCCAGTCACGCACACACACACTCTCTCTCTCCTTCTATTTCTCTCACAAACACACACACACACACACACACACACATATTGTCACGCACATGCACAGCCTAATACTACAAGGCCTCGGCCAGATGCAAACCAGATGTTCTCCAGATGTAGATAAGGGCCGAAAAACACATCAGCTGAAGCACACCACCTTTTCACCTCAGCTGCATGGAGCAGAAACAGATGCGGGACACAACCCCTCCTGGAGTTATGAATGGCAGATACAGTATATTTTTAAGATTACTAGTATCACGCCTGCGCTTGCTTACATGGCCTTGCATTGAAAATAAGCATGTATAATATCAGGGATTAGGGATGGATTTATTTGAACGCAGCATCTTATGCATAGTCTAAATAAAACACATCTTTGTTGAACATTTCTCAGTCTTGCTGCTCGCTTTTCAGTTTTGACATTGAACGCGTCTCAAAGTCACCTCAGTGGGACCAAAACAAGTCCCTCACAGACACATATGCAGGGACGAAAACAAAGGATCGATTTACACCCGCTTCTCCTCTCCCCGCCCTTCAACCCCTACTCCTCCTCCTCCACCACCTCCTCCACCACCTCCTCCTCCCCGTCCTCCACGCCCACAAACACACTTTGCAAAAACAATATTTCAAAGAGCGTGATGCTATCACATCAAAGCACAGGCTGCTATATGAAAGAACAAGACACGCTTCACTTTCATTTTTTTTTACATACACATAAATGCATACACACATTCAGGCCACCACTGCTCAAAGAAAATAAATCCGAGACCCCCAATCTGTATGTTACCGGCATCCCCCCAGGCCAGCCCCTGAGGACCCCCCCAAAACAAACACACTGAGTCAGGGTCTCCTTGGGCACATTTCATCTTAAACCCATTCACCCTGACATGCAAGCTCCCCTGGTGAACCCCTGACAATATCCAGCTGCCAGCGAGCTGCCTCGCTCTCTCCCTGCACCCCAAATTTCTGCAAACCCAAACAGGGAAAACACACACACACTCTCACACACACACACACACACACACACACACACACGAAATCAGAGCTCCTCCTCCCTCCCCCACAACCCCACCTGTGGCCTCCACAGCTGGGCGAATACTCCCATGGAAACTCCTCCCACTTACACGTGGAGTTGTGAAGCTGTGCGTGTGGGTGACACTTTATTTTTGTGTTCACTGCCTTTTTTATTCATTGGTTTATCTCAATACTCCCCTGCCATCTCTCACAAAGTTCCAAATTTAGTTCACGCCCCACAGATCACCTTCATTTGGAGAAAAGGCTGAAAAGTTGCAGTGTGTGACACAGCCTGGATGATATAAGTTGCTCTCCGTTCAGTGTTTATATCTCAGAATGGATTTAGTGATTTGCAGGTCAAAGAAAAACTAGATGAGACAACCTCTTTAAATAGCATTATAGTAACAATATTTCAGTGTGTAGTTTTTCAGATTGCTGTTTGATACAGTAGTTCTGCGTAACATTTTCCTGCTAACATGCGCACAATGCTAACATCCTGATGTTCAACAGTCAGGTTTTGACTGTTTTGACCATCTTAGTTTAGCTTGTTAGCATGGCAGCTAATTTGAATTAAACATAAAGTTTAGCTGAGGCTGATGGGGAAGTCATTTCAATTCACTGCAAACCACAAATGTCAACCTCATAGTGCTAGAGGAAAAGTTAAACGATCACCAAAGTCATCAGGATTCATCCCCTGGGGACCATGAATATTGGTACAAACTTTTATGCCAATCCATCAGGTAGATATGATGATATTTCACTAAATAAAAATTTTGCCCTGATGATGCCACTACAGGAAATGTTAGGGGAATCATCAGTTGTTGGGGTTCATCAACTAGGGACAATGAATGGTTACAAAATGGTGAATCAACTGACTAAAATTACAGACACAGACACAGAAGTATATAAATATTATGCTAATAATGACAAATTACAGTTATTTCTCACTTTGGATAGAAATATTACTGCCTTATTTGAACACTATTTTTCATACTCTAATTCTGGGTACAAATTCAGTTTGCATTACATTAGACACATCACAATAACAGCGTTTCTCTGCAAAACCTTGAACGAAAATTTCAGTAAATTTACATTTAAATTTGATTATTTAGCAGACAGTTCTGAATGCTTGCCTGAATCACGCACACACACCGTCCTTTCTCTTTCACTTTTAATTTGGTTGCTATCTTCCTGTAATTCTCCAACATGTTGCCATCTCTTGTGCCATGTTTCTACATCAAGTCTGTCCTCTTCTCATTGTTTGTTGTGGTATGTCAGTAAATTATGATTGACGTAAACGATGTAGTGTCTGTGGTGAGCGTCTTCTCAGTATTTCCTTCCTCAATTGAAGGGCAGAAGGATGTGGAAACCCCCATACTGCACCTGCGAACCAGCAGCTTCCTCTCCTATGCTTCATGCCATGTTCTCTCAGTCACAGACTTCCTGCTGAAATGAGACGACCACATTGTACACACTGTACATCCTCCTGATGTTTCACTCATCAGCACCAAACTCTCAGTTTCAAGGTTCTGATGGAGCCGTTGACCTCTGACCTGCAGCTTTCTGAAATCTCTGTGTCATCCTGAGTGAAACTCAAAACAACAAAGTCATCCAAAAAGTGGTGTTACTTAAGATATTAGGTGGTTACAGTTAAAAACATTATCCTTGTTTGTAGCTGTTTTACTGGCCCATCACATGAATTAAAACCATATTCCACTCATAGTACAACTTTATTTTGTTCCGTACTTTTGTCAAATGATCGCCCAGAAGAAGGAAAACATCTTAATTAGGAGATTAAGATGTGTACAAGACTGACAAATTATACACTGTCAAGTAAATTATGACCAGCCAACAGCCAGTTATTTAGTTTGACATTTGACTATGTGAAAACCACAGTTGTTCGTTTTTACGCTTGGTTTTGTGCAGATTATACAAATGAAATATGATGTTTTAATGAGTGAGCTTTAGATGCATAGGATTTGGAGAGTCAGTCTAGCTGTTTCCCCCTGATTCCAGTCTTCTTGTTAAGCTGTGCTAACTAGCTGCAGGCTCCTGCTTCATATTTAGCATACAAACATGACAGTGGTATCAATCTTCTGGAACTGCTCCTTTAATAAGATATGGTAAAGATCTTTAAATGAGAGCATGTGGTTATAAATCGGTTATTAAACATCTAGCTTTAATTGGTCTTTAGTTCATTTCATGTGTTGCGGTTTCTCTGCGGTAAACTGAAGGCCTCATACATTTTCATCGCTGAAATAAATGATAGTAATGATTCTTTTGACAACTTATTTTCTGGGCAGCATTGTTCGATGAGGCTTTGTCAAACAATATTTGTATTATTCTCTCTATTATCTGATAAATATCCTCTAAAAACCATCACGTTACAGATCATTTCCAACTGATTAACACTCAAACTGCTTAATTTGTAAAACACTGCCTGCAGTTGTAGGATATAGGTCTTAATATCTTCTCTATAGTGTCTTTTGTGAATTTTTACGACCCAGTGAATCAGTAACATTTGAATGAAAAGAGGTGAATTGATTGTTTTTTTTTTTTTTTTTTTTTTTTTTTTAGCACAAGACCCACCGTGACAGTTCCCCAGCACATCTTCTGTCTTCTGACCCGAGTCACATTGTACTGTGTGACTGTTGTTTTACAAGCATGCTAATGTATTCAAAGTGCACTGACCGTGGAGGGAAGACAATGGGCTTAATGACTGCATTGCCAACTGTAACGTACTGGAGAAGGATTAAGGATGGGAGTGGGGAAGGAGGGGGACGACACCAAAACACACACAGCACTGTAGACAACAAGGAGAGGATTAAGGATTTAATGTCAAACAATAAGCTCACTGTAAATACAGGTCAGAGAACTGACAAAACAGTCAGGGATCATGCTGCTGAGTCCTCATTGTTTGCTGCTGAGCCCTCAAATATGACAGTGTACAAAGAGCTCTTGACACAGATTAGAGGACATTAGGGAAGTGGGGCACAACCCTATAATTGACTATTATGTATCACGATGGGAGAGACCTAAAATAACTTAGCATGTAGTTTGTACTGGAAACACTATGCCAATGAAGGAGTGGGTCATCTTTGTTTTAATGTAGGGACTCTATGCAAATTATGTGAAGGCTCACATTTCAGGAACAGCAGATGTGGATCTAGCCACTCCACTTTAAAGCAACTGACAGTATAAAGAATGTGTGAAGTCACCTGTAGGTTTCTGAAGAGACATTTTAAAGCTCAAAAATCTGTAACTCTGGCTGCCACCATCTAGGCCGTCCTGCCTCTTCTGCCTCATAATCTAAAACTCGGCAAAAACGTGGATCACTGGCAGACTGAATAATGTCTGGTTGCTCAAACAAGCAATCTCTAACAGCACCCTCCTGTCAATCAAAGCAGCCATGCTGTTAATTATACATATCTTTAAGCTTTAATATAGTTCATACGGGTGAGTTAAATAGAAATTCACCCTTGGTACAGTTGTCATGAATGGCGAAATTAGATACAGAGACCAAAACTGTTTTTTGTACCAGGCTGTAAACATGTTTATTTCTGCTGTGAAGTTAGACATTTTAACATGGGGGCTTATGGAGATTGACTCGTTCTGTAGCCGGCCTCAAGTGGCCATTTGAGGAACTGCAACTTTTGGCACTTCCACATAGGCCTCACTTGCCATGGATGTTGCTGCTTGATTAAAACATTTGTTTTTGGCAATTGCAATGTGGCAAAGTTCTCCTCTAGCATTGTTTGTTTACATTAACAGTTTGAACCTTAACCGAACACCATAACAGCAAAGTGACAAAGTCCCCATACGTTATTTTTTTTTTTTTTTTAATTAAGTCTTTTTTATGACTTTTGGCAACGACAGTTTGAAACAGACAGGAAGTGGGGGGGGGGACAACATCCATCACAGAGCTGCAGGTTGCAATCGAACCCGGGTTGCTGCGGTTGGGTCTTCAGCTCAGTACATGGGGCTCACACTCTACCAGGGGAGAGCCCCGTGAAGTAGTAATGTCAACCTAAACCACGCTATTTCCCTAAATCTAACCAAATTGTTTTTGTGCTTTTTTTTTTTTTTTTTTTTAGCCTAACAGATGTATTTTTCCAACAATGTTTAATTTGTTTCATTTTTTATAAATTAAGTCCAAGGTTGAGCTTCATGGATTTGTGTGAATCTCATAAACACTCTTGGTTGCATTTCAAGAATCTGTTTTGTTTGCTTTGTGCGTAATTGCCTTGAACTTCTGCTAAGCCCCCCATGTGAAAATAGCTTTTTTCTGACCAAGAAACATTCCACGGTGGTGACATAATTACTTAAGAAGCCATGACTGTCACACACATTGCCCACAAAGAATGGACGCACCGCTGCTACCTGCTTTGCTTAAGACATTATTAAGGCAGTGCACACTGACAGTTGAAACCACTTGCAGACACATTGCCTGCATTTGCAGCATCTGAATCTGAGAAAACATTCCCTGTACAAGGCCGTCCACACACTGACTAATGTGTAAAAATAGCAGAAGTATGTTTGTGTAAAACCTGGAATAACCTTTCTGAGCGAGGGGCGTTGGTCAGTTAGCAGGCCTCTCAAATGACTTCTATGATGTGTCACTGAAAAGCTATGCAACAATAATCTATTTGTCAATTACAATAAGAAAGGACAACAGTTTTTCATAATCGTTAGAGTCATATGAAGTGTAGGAAGTCTTATGGGAAGCGAAGAGGATGTTATAAGGAAAGATTATTCAAGAATTAAGATATTACAAAAAAGATTCAAAGAAAAAAAATGTAATTTATGAAAGGGTGAGTACAATGTAGTACTAATAAATGATTGAAGTGATCAATAATCTGCTTTTTACACATGGGAAAATAAGGATCAAAAAATGAAAAATGTTCCAAGCGACCAATCTGGCATATTGAAATGCCTTATTTTGTCCAAAACGCAAGATGTTCTGTGAAAAAACACAGAGAAAAACAGAAAACATTCACATTTCAGAGGCTGGAACAAGAAAATGTTTGACATTTTTTGCATAAAAAATTACTTAAACAACTCAAAAATGATCTTAAATGTTGCTGATTAATTATCTGTTAATCGATTAATCTTTTCAGATCATCAGGTTAGTGCTTTTATTCCTGGAATTTGCTCCAGGTAACTTTAGAATAACACTGAAGTACATTAAATAACACAAATAAATAAGTTATAAATCTGTGCTGACATATAGATTTTTAATTATTATCAGAATTAGACTGTTGCAGTAATGTGTGAGAAATATGTGCGTTTGGCTGTGCATGAAATCAGATTACTTTAATTTGCCCATTAAAACGATTTAATTTTTCATTTAGCTTCATTTCATTCGGGTTCATCATTACCAGACTTGAGTCAATTAAAAGGTCAAGAAGTCAGAAACAGCTGGAAAGAGAGAAACAGCCGCGTGTTTCCTCCTCTCTTCTTCTTTTAGCGACCAACTGCACATGACCGTGACATTCAGGTGCAGTTGCAATACTGTTTTCCACTTCATAGACTTCAGTACATTTATATATATATATCCAAATGAGGATGTGGTGAATCTGTAGGAGAAGTTAAAATGGAGCTGCATGACCCACTTGGAGAGTCACGTTGCATCTCAACGTGACTCTCTGCCGTGGGCTGGGGGCCAAAACAAAACGTGATGCAAGCACAACACGAGAATGTGTGTCACATTTGCTGGAGAAGGGAAATGGCCGCCATTGCCAAGATATTTGACCTACTTCTAGCCGATGTGAAGGAGAAGTGGTGCACAAGGGGCGCAACAGAGTGCGGGAGCAACAGGTTTTGGAGCAGGAGCGCACGGACAGAATCAAGAGATTTTAACATCATGTTAACAGGGTAAGAGATTATTTATACTCATTATTAATACTTTTATAAATATGTAATTAAAAAAGGCATTAAATGCAAGCGCGTGGCTTGTTTTGCTTCCATGCATCTTGGATGTTTTATCTGCAGCGATGCAGGCTGCACCTCGTGTTGCGTTTAATTGTCGTAAGAATTTATGATAGCCGTGTTTACCTCCTGGCTGCGCTCCAACAATGACTGTTTTGATGGAAACCCACGTGACTGACTCCTCTCATAGGACCTCCTCCTCCGCCTCCTCCTGTCTTCTGAGCTCCTTTACAAACAAGTCGCAGATAAGAAGCCAAGTAGGACCCTCCCGTGGGTAGTGTCTACGAACACTTTTCAACGTGACACTGTCTATTTCCACGGCGCTGTCAGGAGCACTTTTCACTCCTCTGACTTGGAGCTAGTGTGCGTATTTTGTGGACGAATATCGACTTTTGAAAACTTTTTTTGTTTTGTTTTGAGACGCTGACGCTGATGGTAAGAGAGAAATATAATTTATTTGTTGTGTTTTTGACGCCATTGTTCATCATTTTCACTCTAAACGTCGCTTTTTGTGTTTATTTTAAATGCAGTCCGGATAAAAGTGGGTGCAGTTTTTGACGTGCTGTTAGCTGTTATGACGCATTTAAAGTCCTTGGGTGTGTGTGTGTGTGTGTTTGTGTTAGTGTTAATTAACACTCTTTTGCTAATGTCGGTGCTGTTCACGCGAACATTAAGTGTGTGTTGTGTTTGTTTTGTGAGTGTAAAAGTGTCTTGACAAGATGCGCGGAGTGTTTGTGTCGCATCTCATTGACCCACATCCGCACCGAATCCGACTGCGTCACAAAGTTTTTGCCTCCACACTTTTCTCCAAACACAAAATGAACTTTGCTGTTTGTTTTTTTTTTTTTTACTCAACCCTGCACGGTCGTTTGTCGCGGTTGCAGATGTTGTTGTTGCATTTTATAATTGTAGTCACGAGTTTAGGTGAGTTGTGGTACAAATGTAGAGGGTTTACTCGGTGTTTTCCTCTGTGCGCGCGCGCGCGTGTGTGTGTGTGTGTGCGGGGACACTGACCAAAGTGGAAACCTGACCTGCATACCGCGCCCACTTCATTTTCGACACAAACAACTTTCACTCCTCTACAGCAACCCTACCGGCGAAATAAAGCAACTATTTTTTTTTAAATCATAATTATCATTCCTCCATCGTATATTTTGAAGTTTATCCAAATCTGAAGCAAGTTGTGCGGGTTAAATCTGTCACCGAGCAAAGTGCGCACTTTAAAAAAAAAAAATGTGTTTAACAGTGTCTCCCGCTGCGGTCTCGAACACATGCCTTTTTAACAGTGTATATGAGCAGACAGACATCGTAAAAATTAGACGTTATTTGACTTGTGAAAGTGCTCTCACCGGTTATTTATTCTGCAAGTGTCAAACAATTGCGCAACCCTCACCTCCTCCTCCTCCTCCTCCTCCTCACCCCTCATTCAGCTCCCCCCTCTGGAGTGTTTTTTTTTTTTTTTTTTAATTTTCAAACCAGCCTCTTATTTCTGTCTTTAGGATGATATGATGGCATGTTGCCATTTAAAGTCTCTGTACACTCTCCCTTACTGTGTTTTAAGCAAATCTAAAGAATGACTTGCCTACTGAAGTGCCAAAACTCAAACAAAAAATTTGGATTATTTCACATTTTCAGCACGAAATGACTCATGTTTAATGTTAAAGCAGAGCTAAGATACCTAACTGAAACCCATAATGTGACAACAATGTAACATAGATGTTGGGAGGGGGATGCAAGGGCCGGATTAACCCACTATGGGGCCCCTTTTTCAGCTCCTCACATGCCTTGTCCCCTCATAAGTTTAGTTCAGAAATCTGCCAAAGTTTGCAGCATGTTAAGAACTTTTAATTTTAGATCGTATACAGTACTGTGTCACTATCAGTAGCAGCACCATATGTCTTTCAGCTTTCTAGTAGTTACCGCCCGTCCCTGATCAGTGTTTTAGTGCCCGGACACAGCTGATAAAGCGCCGAGCAGTCAGTTGAGTGGAAGTCAAACAGAGGCTTACAGACTCCGTACGGGATGTGTAAAGTTTTATTTCACTCTGTGAAGAGACAGAGGCAGAATATCAGTTACCCGTGTAGAAATCGATGTCAGAGTTCAACAGTACTGCTCTAATTAAACGTGGCAGATGGCAGCTGGGGTATGTGGGAAACATTCCTCACAAGGAGCCTTCATAGACCTTTTCTCTACGTGACCTGCCGACCTCTACTGTCGACCTTTGGCTGGCAGACACCAGAGCAGGTGGAGAATCAGGTTGACTTTGTGAATTTCACATCAGATTTATTTGGTGTTGTTTCGCTTTACCTGTTGCCACAGTAATTACTCAGTGGGTTAGGGCGCACGTGTGTTTGATCACATAAAACACAAAGGCGCCAAAGAGGGCAGATGATGGCGGTGTGTGTGTGTGGTGGTGGATGTTAACCCAGATCACACCTCATTGAAGCTCTGCAGGCCCAGCAGAGCCAACACTCAACCTCTGGCCTTCCTCTAACACCTCTGCATGTGTTTGCTCTGACAGGGAAATGGCTATGGTCTCTCCATCAACATCAACATCAACATCAACAGCAGCAATGGCATCTGACTCAGAGCTCTCAAGTCTTGGGGGCATCGAGGCATTAAATTTGAAGGTGGGGCCAGTGCGGAGGAACCTCTTCGGGCCCGTGGACCACCAGCAGCTGCAGCAGGACTTCCAGCGGCTGCTCTGCATGAGTGTGGAAGTGGCTAACAAGCGCTGGAACTTTGACTTCCAGAGCGAGATGCCGGGAAACGGCACCAACGTCGAGTGGGAGGAGCTCAGGTGCCAGGACGTGCCAGCGTTTTACCGCAGCTGCACGTTTAGGCCAGCGGCACCACCGCAGGACAAAAGGCGGACGTCTTCGTCGTCAGGTGATTGTTCCCCGGTGTCCAGCAGCTCGTCCGGGTCTGGGGATGAGTATCTGGAGTTGACCACAAGGGGGTGCTACCGGCTCAAACGGCAAGGAAAACGCAGACAGTCTGCCATCACAGGTCAGTACCCTAAATATCTGAAGTAACGCAAGAGTTCAACTTTACATGTACGTTAATGGTGATGCTACCGCTAGCAGCAGGTTAGCTTCGCTTGTTGTCGTCATAACTGCCTATAAACCCTGTAAAAAGACAGATTTTCAGATTTTGTACAGATTAAACAAACATGAACACAAAACATGTTCATTAGTGAGCTTTATATCAAACCTTTCCTTTAACACTGTTTTTATTCATCATGGTTCTACAAATATGTATCATAATGTCATCATGTCATTTTCCTGACTTTGCATTGTCTTCTTTTTCCCTCCAGATTTCTTCAAGGTGAAGAAGACCAAGCTTCTCCATTACAAAGCATCTTCCCGGCAGTAGAAAAGCACAACTAAGACCCAGTGGGAGATCACTTAGTGGTCGAGATTCCCTACTACACGTCACCTCACATAGATATGTGTCATATCATATGTATATATGTAGCAATTTGTAACTGACTGTCAACAAGCTCATGCAGCATGGGCTTAAAAACTCCTGACACCACATACCTTTAATTTTCAGCACAAGGAAGCTACCATTTTTCCTACTTAGTCAAGCTCAGACTTTAGAAACGGATTGTGTTGATAATTACAAATATTATATGTATTCTATATACTGTTTTCCTCAGCTTTTGACTATACTGTGAAATGATTTTGAATGCACTCTTAATAACAGAAACCGGGCTCTCGTTTTAAGAGGTTAATTTTCTTCTGTGCAGGGCCTTGGATAGTATTTGACCTCAGTCCTCAACCTTTTTTTCCTCCCTCTTGCTAAAAGTCACAAAGAGGTTTCGATTATACGAGTTACTATTCCTGGCCTCGCGTCACACTTAGCCTTTAGTCTCGCCCCACGGCTCCCAAAGCACGAGAGTCGAGCCAGGGGTCAAAACCTCACCCAGGGCTCAAAATTTGGCAGCGCGACTGTGATTAGCTCCAGGTTAAAGGTCAACGGTGGAGGTCTGGCGATGAGATAATGCGGCCGTACCTGTACGATAAGTGACTTAAAATCTGAGTACTAATAATAATAATGTTTCATATGTGACTATTTATTTATTATCCTTGAAGGTATATCATCAAAATAAAATAAAATAAACAAGCAATAAAACGAGGTAAGATAAGGTGTTAGGAAACCTGTGCCATTGCCCCCAAATTATGCATTAGGCTATAAGTCATTATGGCTCATATACACTCCACCGTTGCCACTTAGAAATATTGGCTATAAATACTTTACACCATCACAACATAGCAAAAAAATATTCCAACTATATTCCCTTTTTTGCTTTGTATTATTTGCATAATGGGGTTGTAAAAATCTATATATTTTTTTTGGCAACAGACCTGAACATACCTTATTTAGCTGTATGTTTTTCATCAGGTTCATGCTTGTAACTATGTAGCATTTTTCCCACTCTTTGTCTTCATGCGATTTTCACCTTGTAGGTTTTAAACACGCCTCTTTTCTCCATGAAGGGAATGTAGCGTTTTATCACTGTGCTTGCAGCTCAAGGAGGGATCAAAACTTTTGGTGTTTTGATATGAAGAGTCGAGCTGCTTCGCATTTTTTTTTCCTGTCGCTGTGCTGTTCTTTTGTGCGTCTCTTCAAGTGTACATATGCGTGTTTGTGTGTGAAAGTGTCGGTTTTATCTTGAGGTTAAACTTTGTGGCAGCTGTGGCAGTTGAACCAAAGAAAATTGCTGTGCCATTAAATTTAGAGACGCATCATTTATACAAGTCGTTCACTGTTTGAGCGATCAGTTATGGGTCTCGAGCATGTCCAGATCTTCAAATATATTGTGTAAACACACCTTAAGTGACTCAAATAGGACGTGGGTACTTCTTTTTTCCCTGCCTACAGTAATTCTGATGTGTATATGGATTAAAAGCCATAACGTGGATTAATCTACTCTACTACCTCATCAAGTGATTCAGTAAAACAAACAAGTTAAATAGATGTAAAAATGTAGCTCAGGTTGTTTGTGTCCACAGATGAAAGAGAGACAGCGAGACAGGAACGAGGGGGGGCCGGGGCTTATTATTCTGTTGTGGTAAAAGCTGTCGAGGTTCAGCGCTCCGTGTAGAGTTTCACATCAGGTAAAAGAGTCAGTGTGTCAGAGCGGGGCCCAGCGCCACGCAGAGGAAACTCCGGTCCCTTGAGGAGGAGGCGGAGGGAGGGGGGGGGGGCAGGCGGCTTTTGTTGTCTCTCCCTGTCTCTGCTTTGACGCTTTCCCAGAAATAGACAGAGAAGAGGAATAGTAGCGGGATGGAGGGAGGGGGGAGGAAGAGCGAGGAAAACTTTTTAATAGGAAATGAGAAAATGTCTCAGACCCCTTCTGGATCAAAGGATTTCTGCGTCCAGACAAGTGGCCTGTGATTCAGACAAGCTTTTGTCTGCCCACCCCCCTCTTAAGAGTCTCTCAGTCTCTCTTTCATGAATCAGCCGCCTGGGTCTCTGCGAAAAATCGGCATGAAAGCAGTTGTTCATTATCATGAAGGCGATATTTCACAGATCTAAAAATAGCAAACACGGCTGTTAAAAATTGTTTTAAATTCATCAGGATTTCTTGTTTTGTTTGTCAGCTTATCTACGTGTGTGTGTGTGTGTGTGTGTGTGTGTGTGTGTGTGTGTGTGTGTGTGTGTGTGAGACCTTCTCAGTGTGTTTAAGAGGAAACTTGTAAGAAAGTGTATTAACTTATTTTGAGTTCGTATCATTTGTTAAGCGGGGAAATAATTCTAAAATCCCCCCCCTTTTTTTTTTGCTCTAACTAACTGTTATTTCTGAAACTATATCTTTGCACTACTTTAAACATTGTTGACAAGAGAACTATTTTTTTATGGTAATCTTTAAAGAAAAAAAAACATACAAATACTCATGGAGAAACTGAGGCACAGATTAGGAATTTCTTGACATTTAGAATTATTATTATTATTAAACATGTTTAATAGTAATAATAATAAACAGTTTCTAACATTGTTCATTGGTTTCTTAGAATTTCGTTGTAGCGGTGTTAAAGTTCCTCACGTGTTAGGAGGAAAACTAAATTGACAAATGTCAAGATCGATCTGTTAACTTCGCTTTCCTAATTCAGTCGCAGCTATATCAAAAGTGTAGCCTTTATTTGTATATGCATGAATGTATGATAATCTTTGTACACCATTTGTAATAATATTGTAATTTAATACTGGTTTATGTATCCTTGCAACATGTAAGAAGTGTATTTGTATGAGATCAGAATCATATTCCTTCTTTGATAAGATTTGTATAGTAAATATTATATTGCTGGGTTTGTTGGTGCACTGTTGCCTTTCATATTGTTGATTTTGATAGTGTGCTCAAAATAATAAAATGTTGATGAATGATATAAACCACAAAACGCTGGTCTCAAGTTTTTCTTTCACTCTTTGTTATGAAGTGTTATGAACATGGAGGTATGAGGAGGGAAAGGTTGATGTTACAGGCTTCTTCTAGCACCACCTGCTGGGTTTTAAGTTACATTGCACATATAGTCAGAGTAAGACCACTAAGCCACAAATGTGGGCATATCTATGAATTGGTCTTGATCTTGACTTGGTATACACCCCTCAAAGTCCTGGGGACTGAACCGCTGATGACCTACTCAAAAACTCAAAAGATCAGGAGTATCATTTTTCTACCAAATGAGCTCTGGCTCTTGAACCGGTTTACAACAAGTCAACAATAAATCACCTTCTTATCAGGTAAACCCGCCTCTGAACAGGGTCCACCTACACTCCTGGTGTTATAGTGGTACTTGGACAGATGAATATTTTCTGAGGTGGAACATGATGTAAAAAAAAGTGTAACAAGCTTGAGAAACATCGAAGGAGACTGCTTTCAGATCAGTGCAGTGAGGATAAACTAGTTATGAGACCAAAATATATCTTTACTTATCTTAAATATCCTGTAGGCGTTTTACAAGATATATCAAGTCATTTATTTGAAATGACATTTTTCATGTACACTGGTTAAAATGTGAAAAGTACACATAAAAAAAATAAAATAATACACCACAGATAGTTCTTAATACATTTCATTTTACATTTGATTACATTTTACTTGGCGAGTTCAGAGACTGCCCGGGGGGGGAGCTGAAGGTTTAACATGAGGAACCAGTTTCAGAAGCACTTTACATGTGGGTCATGTATCTGCATGCAACAGAGCAAACTGTCTGATTCGAACTAAAATGATCTTCCACAAAATGGCAAGTGTAAACTAGAAACCCTGCCCAAACATCACCTCGGGTAAGGCTGTTTTCCTACTCTGATCATGAGTAATTATGACGTCAGTATGCATTTCATTGTTCCTGTTAGTGTGTGTGTGTGTGAGTGTTTTCCTGTGAATTAAGACACTAAAACTTGACGTGTAAACATTCCCAGTGAACAGGAAGTAAAAAAAAAAAAATAAAAACATAACATAACATTGAGAGGACCAGTCCCCGCAATGAAAAAGCTTTACAGTATAGTTTCTAACCATGATTATACAAAAGTGGCTGTGAGTTTCCCGAAAAACTCAACTAACGTCTAAGTGGTTCACTAAAATCTTCAAGTCTTGGCCTGATTTCTAGAATTCTACAGTGCAATATTCATTATTTAAACCAAATGTATCATACATATCTACAAAAGATGACAACAGATTTCTACATTACAATTATTATTCACATTCTTTAGACAATCCCGACCCCCCAAACTCTCTCAGAGCGCCTGACTTCAAGTTAAGAACCCCGGATTTAAAAGGCCATTCAAACTGACTCGAGCGTGTACATTTTAAAAAGTTTTTACATCAATTTAAATCCTAAAATATTTACATAATATTCATTTGTGTACATTCTGTGATGGATTCACAGACTGGTTGTGCCTGACAGCCAGGTCCCTTTAAAAGCCTTTTTTTTTTTTTTTTTCCAATCAGGCACTTCAGCTCAAACCTTTAAATCCACAAGCATTCACACATTTTATGCTTTAAGTGAGTGGATAAGACTTCAGTGTTCTCCTGCTCTGCTCACAGGAGTGTTGAAAGACAAACACCGGTCATTGTGGGAGTACTCCAGATCACCTTAAGCATCGTGGATGTGACAAACAGTTCCAGCTCAGCTAAAAAGGAGCAACCGTTTCTGAGCAGCCCACTGCACTGTACTCACTGACAAGAGTAGAAAACATTGCGGCTGCCAGATGTTGCTGCTTTCACAGCTGGCGGCGCATCGCTCGTCTGTCCCTCCACATGGCGCGCACCTCTTTGATGAGCAAAGGAGTGATGAACACAATGCTGCCCCCTGTCTGTAACATGACGACACAAGAAGTTACACGGGAGTGAGACGCTCGCTGGGTGAGACATGAAGTCGACTTTAAAAACAATGATCTTACCATGACAACGAAGAAGTAGAAGACACACATCCAGCCCAGCTTGCTCTCGAGCAGGGACACCAGGTACTAGAGGACGATGGGGAGCAACGTGTTAAAATGATTTTAGCTACCACAGAGAGAGTCAGCAAACCATGGTAAAGTACATAAACAGAGCCTTTTTCTGTTGTTGTTCACCTGTCCCCCAGCAGCTCCTATACTCCCAGTCCCGTCCACTATGCCGGTGACGGTAGCTAAAGCCTCCTGACTCCCCCTCAGGGCCTCCTGTCTGCCCAGGTCAGCAGATATGGCAGAGCTGATCATATTAGACGGGCCGCCAATGAAGAAGCCAGTGACAGCCAACAGCACGGCGTTGATCAACTGGTCATTAGGTGAGCCTGAGAAGGACGGAGAAAGATAGAAGAAAGAACTGTGATACTGTGGCCATCGCTTGTAATGTCACCATCGATCTTATATAAGGAAGTTTTGGTGGATTTCATCAGTCCAGGTCAGAATGTTGAAGCTTTATGTGTCAAAGTACAGATAATCTTGAATGATTTTGACCAGGATGAACAAATAGTTTAAAAAAATTAGGTTGAACACCCAAAATTGATTTCCTGTTGGCTGATATAACGATGCCATACTCACGGCTGTATCCCACCAGGGCTGCCATCGCCAGCGCCAGACTGGTGGCCAACACTGGCGCTCTTTTTCCCATGAAGTCAGATATCAAACCCTGAACTGTCCCTCCTGACACAGACAAAAAGACAGAGACACGGTGAGGAAAAGGTTAACATCAAAGGATATTTGTGTTTATTCTGACAGTATATGTAAAATACATAAATTTGCCAGCCGCTCACCTATGATTCCTCCGACATCATACCACACAGACAGGCGGTCGGCCTCAGCCTCCTTCCAGCCGTAGTTGTTGCTCAGGTAGAAGGGAAGCCAGAAGAAGAAGGAGTAGTTGACGAGCTTCAGGCACGCGTACGCCAGGGAATACTGCAGTACAAACAGTGACAGAGTCAAGGCGGTGTACGGTTGCGTAATGAATTTGTATCATTTCCTCTTTGTGGTGTTTAAAAGCACTTTGTAAAGAAGCGTCTCGGCTTGTCGGACTCACCGGCAGCACTCCAGGCAGACAGAAAGCCTGGCAGAAGCCGATGGCTTGAGGAGCCTCGTCCAGAGGTTCGTCCGGCTGCTGGATTGACTGGTGTTGTCTGACGTACACCCCTACCTCCACCTCCACCTCGTCCTCCTCGTCGCTCATTAAAGGCCGGTGGCTGTCTGTGTCCGTCTCCACCGGGCTGAGTCCGGTCTCTGACTCCGAACTCAAACCTGATTGGCACCGGAGCAGCATTTCAGGTAATGTTTTGGACGCACCAATACATTTAAAGCCCATAAAGAACAATATGTTCCTCGCCGTCCTTACCAACTTCCTTTGGGGAGGTAAGCAGGCCGAAGAACACCACCACCCCACCAGCAAACTGCACCACCGAGGTCACCAGGAAGGCATACTGCACACAGCAACATACAGTGCGTCATGTAAGCATTGAGTGGCTGAGAATATGGTAAAAAAGAATACCAATAACGTGTACGTGTGTGCATGTTTTACCTCATATCCGTACTTGAGCACACTAGAAGCCAGGAAGGCTCCCAGGATGTTGCCCACAGAGGCACAGGCGCTCCACAGGCCAAACACAAAGCCACGGCTGGAAAACAACATCATGAAGTTCAATGATAAAAGGCCTTGACTGCAAATAATGCAGATGAAGTGTCACTTTAAATACTCAACTTACTATATTTCACTAAACGACTTCACACACAGCTCAATGACTTGCTCTTTCTATATTCAGCAAACTGTATTTACAAGTGCTGCCGCTGAAGAAAACTCTAAATGGCGTCTATGTTTCGGCAGCGGCACCGATGAATGGGTGTCATTGTTCGAGTGTGAGTGGGTGTGTATCTTAAAGCTCAACTTGACAGACTGGAACTTGACTAAATATTTCTCGGCTGGAGAGAGAGGTTGCAGCCGCGATCCAAGCGTGAAGTTAAAATTAGACGAACGGAGCATCGTCACACGCACCCCGTCTTGCCGAACCAGTTGCCCATGACGGCCACCACGCAGGGCCACACGGCTGACTGCAGCAGGCCGTTCAGCACCCAAAGGCCGCAGTACAGATAGATGTTGTAGATGTGGAGCCATTCGGTGAGGGTGCCAAACACAAACTCCTGCAAACACAAAGAAAGATTCGGGCTGTGCTCCAAAATATCACATGGAGACATGTGTGTCTTTATTCTAACATGCTCTGCTGACTCACCACTGCAGCAGAGCCACACAGGCCGACGCAGAGCACGTAGCGCAGGTTCACTCTATCCCCAATCACGCCACTGAGATACAGACCCTGTGAAGACAGCACCAATATGACTCTATTAATCGTCCAGGGGGACAGCTTATTACACGTTTCTATCATGAAATAGAAAATTCCTAATTGTGCTGCTGCTGGAGGCCGTCACTCCTGAATGAATGTGAGCAGCAGGAGTCGGGTTTTCTCCCCTGTCCTACTTGGCACGCTGTGAATGCATGCCGCCGCCAGCCCGTGCCAGTTCTGCCGATTTCTGTGGCAGACGACGCTTCTCTCAGAAGCTTGTTAAACACAGAAAATCGTGTTCGCCACTCACCACTGCGTACGAGAAGAGGAAGATGGAGTCCAGGGCTCCCAGGAACAGAGTGGCCTGCTTTTCATCCGCGAACAGATGATTTTCCTCCCATGTCTGCGACAGTCGGAGAGAACGACGTGGGTTTAAATGTCATGGCGTTAGATTTCAAACAGGGGCCAGATGAAAGGAAAGTTTTGTTAGCAAGAATCATTACGGTACATTTCACTGGCCAACGTTTTTACCGTTTAATTTCATTTTTATTGCAGCTATGTGTGAGAAACATTGAGCTGTATTGGACTGCACGCTGTTCTGTTACATACCTCGCCAGGGGAGAGACTGTCATTCTGGATGGATGGTGTCCACTGGGCCGAGATGCTCACTTTCACATTGCTGAACGTCTTCCTGGACGCATGCAGCAAGACATAGCTGCAGGGACAGAAGACAGGTTTACTCAGCATACAAAGGGAACGGGAGATTTGTTTAAACGGGAGTTTTGTTTATACGGGAGATTTGTTTAAACCGTCCATGTAGAACGGACAAGTTCATACTCAAGCTGGAGAGGATGCTGTTTAATTATTGAACACTTCAATCAGTCAGTCAGAATTTATTTGTTCTGTACAGCGATTTCATACAGATTTCAACAGATTAAAATATATAAATAGTCAAATAAGTTCAAATAAGAGCCAGAATAAAAAAGATCTTGAGGTCTTGAGGTTGCCTTTGTGTGCTCTTTGTTTTTAGCCCTCTTGTAGCGATTGTTACAGTGGCAGAGGAGAAAACTCTGAAGTTAAACTATCTGATTAGGTAATGGAGGAAGTGGTCTTTGATTTTACAATGAAATATGTAACGCAAGAAAGCAGAAGTAGTTTGTTAATAAGGAGACGCCTTATTTTGCCTTCATGTAGTGGGCTTATCTGGCTGCTGGAGCTGAAGCTACACACCTTCCTTTGGATAATGGATCGTAGTTATAAAGGACGCATCACTGCGGGTTCTTGTTTGTTCACATTATTATGCTGGGAAACTGTGTTTGTTCTGTTCAGAGTTTAACTGTTAGCTGTTCTGGGCTACATCAGGTCACATTGGGCATGCAGAAGGTTAAATTTAAGTAGCAGCAGTTCAGCACAGGAATGTGAAGGAAAACGCTGGAATGCAGTATCTTTATCTAAGAAAGAGGAAATGGGCAAAATCCAACGCGAGCCCAGTTTTTCTGCTGAGCGGCAGTATTCAGTGAGGTTTCCTCCTGATAGGTGTGCCGTGACACGGCCACTGACATGTGATACCACATCTACTGTAAGTAAACATTAACAGCACTGAAATAAACATCTGGTGTAAAACTCACTGAGTGGTCATACATATGATATATAAACAGAAATACATACTCTGTTTAATGCTACTGTTTTTAGAAAAAAAAAAAAGTACAATTCACTTTCAGAACATTTTAAGACTTTTTCAATCTGTGTAGCAACCCTGTCCATTGGAAATCACTACTTATTGTCCATGTTATCTTGACCTCGACTGACCTGGGTTACCTTGCCCCACACACCTTTCACCTACATTAACAGCTCACACTCATTCATGTGTGTTTCTACGCTGGCTACATTTCACTTTTATGCAACTCCGCTATTTCCTTGTGCCCCGTTCTTGTGGCTCAGTGGGCTATGAAGGTCACTTGTACCTGCCCAGCCCTCAGTGGGTTTCTAGTTACCTGAAAGCTCATCTAGAAACTGTCCCAGCAGGACCTTTACAGTGCTATCGGGTTTGAGGAGGTGCTTTTTTTGGAGGCAGGGTGGGTCTATTTTTACCTAAAGAAGGTGAGGAGGAAGGCAACCAGATGATGATGGGTGTACTGTGACAGGTAGCCACAGCACGAGGGAGGCATCACAGGGGCGGCGGAGCGGAGGGAGGAAGAGGAGGTGGAGGTGGAGGTGGAGGTCTTCAAGGGGGAGCAGCAACAGGACAGGGAGGGGGGTTCAGCTATTGTTTCCAACTATGCCAGACGGGACAGGGAGAACAACAAAGAATCCTGAAAAGAAGGAATTGGAAACCAGTGTTAACTGTACCGATGTCGACCTTTGATTGTAGGGCAACAACTTAGACAAAATGATCCCAGTGCTTGGCTTTTTGAGAACCAAAAAACATGCAGTGACCCCCAAAATAAAAACCCATTTGGCTCTAGCTACCAGCACCACACATCCCAGGTTTAAACATGACCAAACAGTGTTCATGCAACGCCTCAAACTTAAGACTGTGGTGACCAGGCGATGAATGTTTTACCCCATCTTACCTGTCCAAGATGATTCCCGTACTCCAACAGGCGATACTACCTTGAAAGCATCCATGAATGCTGCAGTGTGCTCTGGCATCTACAGGTATCAATGGACCCAGTGTAAAATGACTGCCCCTAAAAACCATTACACCTCCCCACCCCCGACCAGCCTGTTCAGCTTTGCATTGCCTCATGTTGTTTACACAGGGCTGCACCACCTACAAACTAGACATGAATGATACTTAACTCCTCAGCCCGATACTGAGCACAGCACGACACCAGCACCGTCTTCTGCCCTGAACGCAGCTCCCTTTTGTGTGTTTGTGAAAGGCAGACATGAAACCAGATAGAACTGGCACAGCGAATGAATGGATTAGACTGAATTTTGACTGGAGGCAATTTGCTTAATAATGTTGGTATCTGTGCAAATACTCACAGAGAACAGAGAGGAAACTCTGTCCTTCGGCAGTAGCGGAAGATGATTTTTTAAAGATCATTGCTTACTATGTGAAATAGAAGTTTGAAGTTTGTATGTTCAGAGTCAGAAAGCAAGGGCAACAATCACGATGTGTGTTCTTGCAAACAGCAGACTGGTGAGAAGGCATGAGTTCATGAAAGTGATATGAAAGTCAAAATGTAACCACTGCCTCAGCAGTTTCATATTACAGCCACATAATTGTCACCCTCAATATCTCCCTCAGCCTCCTCTTATCAGGTAAAACAGGCTGTAAGCTGCCAAGGTGCTCCCTGCAGGTAAATAATATTTGCTGCATGTATTTGGTGTCTGTAGATACAGTAACAGACAGGTGGGACTGTGACACTGTACCCTGTATACAGCATAACAATATTAGTTTCTTGTAAAGGGCTGTTTTTGTGACTTTTGTGTTTAAAGAAACGAACAACTCGTCTTTTATTTACAACAAACAACACGCCCATGGATTCTCAGTCATTTTAATTCATTTTTAACAGCGTTTTTTTTTTGTTGTTTTTAAAGAGGTAATGTGTCACTTGTGCTCGCACGGAGCAGTTTCTGCCCATCTCTGCTTCACCGTGTGACAGCCTCGGTGACAACGCAGCACGGGCGCAGCTAAAACTGTGACACAGCCTTTACCTACAGAGCCAGTTCCGGGTCTGTTTACCTCTTTAAAGCCTACAATGTCTACAGACAAACAGGTAACAGCTAAAGCTTGAAGTCCTCAAGCTATAAACATCAAAACAAAGGCGTCTTCTTACCTTTTTTCTGCTCAGGTGACCGTTAGCTTGCTCGCTCCATGGATGGCTCGCTCTGCTCCGCGAGGCGACAACAATCTGTGTTTACTGCGTGACGCCGCGCGCAGACCGCGGTGGCGCACTGCTGCCACCAGCAGGCCAGGAGTGGAACTACAGGCCGCCGCATAGACAGCTGCTCGACTCCCACCTGTCACCGTGCCACTTGTCCAGCTGTCCAGCACCCAGCCTGTCATTGGCTGCAGGCGGATTTCTGCATAGTTTAAAATCTGCACCGCCAAGAATACTTTGGTTCAACACTCCAGTTCACTCACTGCAACGAGGATCCAGCTCTGATCAACACTTAAATTCTGGTAAGCATTCTTCTGATCCACAGTTAGTTTGTTTAGTTTATGTGTTAAATGATTTAAGGATTTGGTTTCTATGTTTGTTGAAGTGAAGTAATATTTTGTGCAAAAGTGCACTAGAAATGTAGTTTCTTTGTTTTCAGATACATTCCTCTTTTCATTCCTATTTATACACATCAGGTTAATTGTGGTTAACTTTTCACTGTGATGTGTTTGGAAGAGACTGATCAGTAAAGTTTTGAACAGACACACTTTATCTATCAAGAATAAATCACATTGTCACAATCATTTCATGAGAAGAGGTAAAAATATTTTATTCCAACTGTATGGGAAACTGTTGCAACCTTGGAAATGGATTAAATAGAAAACAGCTTTAAAAACAAACATTATGACTAAAGTTAAAGTCTTGTACTCATTTATAAAACTGTGCTTCTATAATTTAAGAATACTACTTCTTGGTCATGTGATGTATCAAAAGCGTAGTTTTTTTTTTTTTTTTTTTGAATGTAACACTTTTAGAAGTCCTGCGTCATTTTGTTTTTCTCTTGCATTTTTTTCAAATCTCACTGGGACCCTCTTAATTATTTCTGTATGGAAGTGAATATACACTGTAGGGCATGGATGGCGGGCTGACGTGCTACAGCTGCATGAGCAACTGTAGCTCAGGAGCAGTTGTGATGCGAATTCCAACGAGCTTCAGATTTGGTGGGAAACAGTATAAGACAATGACGTCCATCTCATCTGTCACTAATTTCCCCCCATTTTCCTGAATTTCCTTAATTTTGCGTTTAAGTAGTTTCAGTCTGTTTTGAGGAGTCATTCATTCTTCATTGCCTCCTCATAATTTCAGCTGTGAGGGAGAAAGACATGCATGAAGAGAGAGAGAGAGAGACAGAGGGGGAGAGAGAGAGAGAGAGAGAGAGGGAGGAAGTCATATCCAGGGTGTGTGTGGGCAGAGTAAGAGTGAATGAAAGTTGGAGATTGGAGAAGAGACAGTAAGTGGAGCGTACAGAAGTTTGAGGTGAGACTCCTTATGTCTCCATTCAGTTAAACATCTGACGCCTCACTTTCAAGGCTTCAATCCAGTTAGAAAACCTATTTCAGACTGTTCAGCCTGGACGTACAGCACACCGCATCACGGCGGTTTGGAGGTCATACCAATGGATACTGTTATAGCAGCACTATGCTCTCAATTCACTTATGAATACATGGAAACTGTACGGCAGAAGGAGGTAAGAAACCGATTTAACTGTGTATATTTGATATACAAAATGTGATGTGTGCCTCAAGTGCACAAACATTTGAGGCATTTTTCTGCTTTGTCATGTCACTTGGGATGGAAGAAAATAAGTGGTGTATTTATTTTTCTAAAAGACATGCATGGAAGTCATCTGGGCATCTGTATTTCCTAAAAGCATGATGAAAACTGCAACTGCTTATGCCTGTTTTGATTAATTGCGCAGCTCTGGATGGCTTTATCCCACAGTAATGTATCTGAATGTCTTGTTTCCCAGCTAAATAGCTGTAGGCTACATTTTAAAGTGCTGTATGTGGTCCCTCTGCTCATGCACACTGTCACTTGGACTATATCAACTAAACAAATGATGACACCAGCCTCAAAGCTGGGAAATTACCAAGCGCTATCTTAGAGGCCGCTGAACTTTGAAACATTGGCCTCAGATGTGAAAGTATGAGAGTCAAGGGGAGGGAGTGCAGAGCGTTTTAGTCGCAGTGCGGGTCAAAGGTCGGTCTCCTGTGAAGAGAAGGCAGCAGTACAAGGAGCGTACAACAATACACTGAAGGAAAGAGAAGGCAGAGAAGAGTGATTCAATCATGCAATAGCTCCCTAATGACTGCTGAAATGTTGGTTTGTGTGATGAACTGCTCGAGGGAGTTGCACAGAGTCTCGGCCTGTCATGTTTTTCCTTGAGTCTGCCCAGCTGGCCCCCAAATACTGCAGAAACAAATAATATGAAATAAATTCTTCAAGTGTGAATGTGAATATTCAAAGTCAGAGCTAAGAAATGCTAAAGATGATTTCCTCTCTCTCTGTCTCAGGTGTACAGTGATCATGGACGCTGCTAAGAGGATGACAGCTGACTGTACCTACTCCACTATCAACAGGTTTGTAGGAGAAGAAGTTCATCACTCATCTCTTTCCCTATAGGAAATGTACATTTTCCTCTCAAATTCCCACTGAGCTTGAGAAATAAGTAACATGTTTTGAGTTGCCCTTTACTCATCGCATCCATTAAGGAAAAGTCAGAAAAGGTCTTTCAACTCAAGGCTTCCCATTTCCTCCAGTTTATTTATTAAAACATAACGGTTTGATGAAATGGGCCCGGCTCCAAGTATGTGTTTATTTAGCGAGGCTGATGAGAAGAAGATGCTCGGTCATAGGGTTGTCCTCTGGCATTTACTCTCAGGCTGAATTTTCCCACTGTCGCCAGAAAAAGACTAAGTGTCCCCGAACTGGGGGGAAGTCACTGTACTGGGAAGTTCAGTCAGAGACTTTTGTCAGCATATTATTGCCTTTTTCTGATTAAATTCAGATGAGTGATGCAATTATCATACAGAAAGATGTGTTTTTTTTGTGACATACATCCATAGCCCTGTCAGATGAGCTAAAAAACCCATCACCAAATGTATACGCTTCAGTTGATTTTAAAGTAGATGCTGTTTTATACCTTTGCTTATATAAAATCACATATTATTACAATATTTCTTCCAGTTGCAGTGACAGAAGCTAAATATTTTAACCATTCATCCATGATTTCTCTTTAACCATTAGCTTTAGGTAATTATGTTAACTGTTTAGTCAGTACTTTTAGTCAGTTAATGAGCTAACCTAACTAATTTAACATTTTTATCCAGTACGTTTAACATTTATACATTACTTTTATCTAGCTTTAAATATATTGTTTATCCAGTCCTTTTAGATAACTGTTTAAGCAAATGTTTATACACCAAGCCAAGCATTCAGGTGCTAACTGTCTTATCCAGTTGGGAGGTGTACTGTGCAGTATTAGGTACAGACTGTTATGATAATACATTTACTGAAATCAGCATTATGTTTGGTTGATGTTTTAATATTTTTGTTAAGCTGGTTGGGAATTATTGCTGGATGTCAAACAAAACTCTGTCTCATTTGACATTCATGATTTTATACTATTTTGTAACTTTTATACTAACTTTGTAAACATGTTTTTCCTTTGTCTGTTTAGGCTGAAGAAGGGCTGTCGTGGTGACATAACTGGTTTCCATATTGCTTCAGTGGAAAACAAGGAAGCTGGGCAAAGAAAAGTGGGGGCACAAAAACTCCCCTTTGCCCCATTAGACAACCTGAGCAACCAGAGGGCAGAATCACCCATGATGGCTCACAGGAGGCCGACCTTTGACCTTCACAGCAATGAGAACACTCTCTTGGTAGACAGCAAGCTCCCCAGATCCAATAGAGGCAACATCAAGGACAAGATCTCTTTGTGGGAGGGGAAGGAGCCCACTCAGTCATCCATTACCTCTGGTTCTTTGGGCCACAGTGGCAGCATAAAAAGGACAAACTCCCTGACAAAAAGCAACAGTAAAACTACTGATGAGCAGAATGCAGAGAGTTGCAGGAGAGTAGCCGTGAAGGAAAAGGAAAATCTTGGCAAAGAGAATGGGGATTCAAGGCCTTGTTCACCTGCTGAAACTGGAAAACCGCAAACAGGGATGCTCAAGAGCAGCAAGACCAGTGAGAACCAAAAAGGGGAAGATTGCAGTAGAGTTGTCCACAAGGAAAAGAAAGATCATGAGAAGGAGAATGTAGAAAAGCTCAGGGATTCAAGACCTTGTTCGCCTGTGGTGGCAGTGCAGCAGCAGGTGGGGACATTGAGGAAAAGCAATGACAGACGAAGTGCAGAACAAACCAGCCAGGAGAAGAGAGCTGTATTTACTCTTTTCAAAAAGCTGGAGGCAATGGGGGAGAACCACGGGAAAACTCCCACAGAGCTCGGAAACTACTTTCACCCACCAAGCAAGGACAAACAAGTTGAGGTGAAGAAGAGAGAATCTGAAGTTCAAACTGGTCAAACTGGTGCAGTGAAACCCTCTGGGACCACAGAAGGGAAGCAGCAACAAGAAAATGTGTACACAGAGCCAGGGGCGCCCCCCATCAACCCAGTCCCCAAACCTCAACGAACCTTCCAGCATCCAAAGACCGCTTCCACTGGGAAGAGTCAGAGTCAGGGTAGAGGACAGAGGAACCTTCCACCGCTGCCTTCAATCTCCACGAAAACTTCCTCAAAACCTCCCTCTGGTGTCTACAGGAGACCCCGGGGGGAGAGAGTCAGAGACAGCATCAATAGGTATAGAGAAAAATGTAGCCAGAGCTAAGCTAACATAAAGCGGAATCAGTATTTTGTGGTTGAAGTAACAGCTAAACCCGATGTGAGACCACCTGGAAGGATAAGGAAAATATATGCAGATAATAATAGTTACATCTTGGACCATATTTATTGAGTTAAACTTTAGAAGGACTAATTTGCACTTTTGTTGCACCATAACAGGAAATCCTTTGAGTTTGAAGACCTCGCAGGGTCAACTAGTCCGCTCTTCTCTCGCTCACTGTCTCAAGAACATCACTATGAAGACATCCTCGGTCAGTCACCTCCACTATCTATCTATCTATCTATCTATCTATCTATCTATCTATCTATCTATCTATCTATCTATCTATCTATCTATCTATCTATCTATCTATCTATCTATCTATCTATCTATCTATGACAAGAGTTACATGAGAGTATCAACACCTATTTCATATTTAGTAAACATGAAGCTATAGCTAGTTAGCTTAGCTTAGCATAAAGATAAGAAACAGGGTTAAACAGCTAGCCTGTTTCTGTCCAAAGAGTTAAAAAAACATCTGCCTGCCCTATAAAACACCTCTAAAGCTTGCTAATTAACTCAACGTATCTTGTTTAATCACTTAAAGGTGTGAGAGAAACAATTTGTGGTTTTTAGGAGGGTTTCGTGCAGGACTATTTCTTGGCCGGGGGGTAGTGCTTTTCTGGAGTAATTGATCTTCTCTAACTTTTGGCAAAAAAGGGAAAAGGAATGTTTCCCAAATTGTCAAACTATTCCCTTAAATTTCAGCTATGATATGGACTGTACAAACTAGACTGATATTTTCTAGAATGAGTATGTTGCCACATGATTTGAATTGAGGTTTTTAAACGCTTCAACTGCAACAACATTATGCAGACATACTGTCTATCAGAATAGCTTTCAGATTCCCTGAGACTTTTTAATTTTGCCTATGAACGTGCATTGAACGTTGCCATCTTTGGTCTCCCTGCAGACTCTTCCAAGGAGAACCCATATGAGGACATAGAGTTGGAGAGTCAGTGCTCCCAGCAGTCTTTGCCCTCCTCTCCTGGCGCCGATAGTACCAAGGTTCCAGCAGTACAAGCCAAGCACAATACTTTGCAGTGACAACACTTTTCTTATTTAAATGATTGTGAAAATGCATTCAATGGTTTTTCTGACTACAGACGTCGAGGCCTGGCTTCTTCAGGCAGAACTCAGCCAGGAGCTTCAAACTCCTGGACCTGCGGAGAAGCAACCAGTCGACCCACAGCACCAGCAGCGGGGGTGTTTCATCTCCACCCCAGCTCAGCCCTCCCTCCACTCCCATTGGGCATGAAAACACGTCCTGGCTACCCGGGGATCCCTACAGCCGCACCTGCCGCAGGATACCAACGGTGTGTGTCTGAGTTCGTATCTTAGGGCTGCATATGTATTCTCCTATCCAGAATCCTTGAAATAGAGTCGAAAGATGTCATGCTGTAGTGTTTCTTCACAATGAGTCAGAGCTTTTGCACCACAGGTTGTGCTAAGAATCAACAGCATCTTTGAGGCTCGGATCGGGAAGAAGCACCTACGTAGGATCTATCATTACGCCGAGACAAGCTCAGGGAGAGGTAATGATGTTAAAATGCTGGAAGAAATCAAAGAAATGAAACTTTATTCTTAGTTATTTTTTATGCAGATAATGTAAACGTGGCGTTTTGGCTGAAGATGACTTTTGTTTGCAGTGACAGATGAGAACAGTGACTCTGAGAGTGAAATTGAAGAAAGAGCAAAAGGTACACAACTCCTTATGTCTATAAGCTTTTACATCTCTTGACATCTTCAATTTAGAACTCGTATCAGTTACTTTCCTCTGTTCCAGCACATCGTCAGCGTCTTGTGTCAGTCCAGTCCATACTGAGCCAGCCAGGAAAGTCTCAAGGCCCCTACAACGGTGCCAACAGCTCTCTGGAACAGGAGCTCCACCAGCGTCAACTCTTTGAATATTTTCTAGTTGTGTCACTGCAGAAGTCGAAGGCTGGTGCCCACTATGTGCCGGAGGTCACGCAGCAGTTCCCGCCAAAGGTCAGGAGCAGAACAGTGCTAGACTCTTTGCTTTTTTTATGTGGTAATTTTGTTTTAAAGGGCGAATCCATTGATTTTACACCTTAAGTTCAATTAACTCATGTAGAGTAGAGTGCAGCCTGTGAATACAGTTGTATAACATCTTCTGTAGCTCCAGAGGGAGTTTCCTAAAGTCAAGAAGGAACCCATAAACAGTATATCCCAACTTGAGCTTGAGAAAGTCAGGATATCTCAGCCTGTGCTGTATCCATTTTGACTGTCTTATGAGAGTCCACAAACTTTATGGAAGGGCAACGCTAAATCCCTGAAGTACCCTTTTTAACTTTTTAGGGCTAAATACCTCAAAATAGAAGTCTTTAAAGACAGACAAAGTAGCAAGAATTGAGTCCCGTTGCGTCACTGCTCTTGCAGCTGGAGAGGAGCTTCAAGTTCATGAGGGAGACGGAGGATCAGCTGAGGATTATTCCTCAGTTCTGCTTCCCTGATGCAAAAGACTGGGAGCCGGTGGAGAACTACCCAAGGTGAGAGCGTCAGAGTTAACTTAAATCACATAAATGACACGTAATATAATGGTCAACATAGTTTTAAATGCTCTCTACGGAGCCATTCTCTCCCATAGCAACTCAGTGAAAAGAAAACCTGCTGTTTAGCCCCTGATACACATGACTGCTGATGTGGACTGATGATGTAAAGATACAGTCCATTTAAAGTTACAGTTACAGTTTGTATGTGTACAATCAAAATATGCTTATCACATGTTTATTTGTGTGTTTCTTGTGGGTCTTCCCTCATAGCGAGATGTTCGCTTTTGTTTTGACCGGAGAGGATGGAAGCAGGAGGTTTGGATACTGCCGGCGTTTACTGGTAAATAGAAAATGAGTCGAATAAATAAGTGTGCTGCTACCGAACAGGAAGTGGCTAAATACCACGATGACGGCTGAGTAAATAAGCGTGCCAAAATAGTCGACGTGCCTGTGGGAAAACAGAAGATCTCTGAGTCTGGGAGGAAGTGTGTGAGACTGGGAAAGTGTGTATGTGTGTGCTTTCACATATGTTTCTGTCTGTGTATTTCTACAGTGTTTTAGTACAGTTGAAAAAATATATACATTGTCTTTTAGGAAATGTTGTTTTTTGGAGAGTACAGCAATATTTTCTGACTTATAAAATACTTTAAAACTTTAAATAGCTGTTAATGTGTCTTTCATTCAACAGCAGCAGCAAATAAACTTTTTTCTTTTGTTTTCAGCCCAGTGGAAAAGGCAAACGTCTACCAGAGGTCTACTGTATTGTTAGTCACCTTGGCTGTTTCAACCTGTTCTCCAAGGTAAACCACCTACAGTCCTATAATTATCATAAAGGCAATTAAGCAAATCTATAAAGGTGAGTGTATTTGTGTGTGCTTTAGGTGCTGGATGAGGTGGAGAGGCGGAGAGCTTTGTCTCCAGCCCTTGTGCAGCCTTTTATGAGAGCCATCATGGAAGCTCAGTTTCCAGCTCCAGGCAGAACAATCACCGTTAAGACGTTCCTCCCTGGCTCAGGCACTGAGGTGAGCGACACTGGAAGGTTCCTGGTTTTGAACCTTGACTGGAGCCTCTCTGTGTGGAGTTTGCATAGGATAAGCAGCTACAGGAAATGGATGGATGGATGATCTTAAAGTGGATGAAGAAGAGAGATTAAGTGGTGCACCAAACACTTGTTTAACTGGTGGTTTTATCCACCTTTTTTCAATCCATCTCACCTACATATGCTCCATGTAACGTTTCAGCCAGTTTTCTTTAATATGAAATATGCTGTCTTAAAAAGAAGCTACTGTGAGAGTCATCTTCCAGCTTCCAAGTTTTTATTTGTGAATTAAGGTCACAGTTTAATTAATGTAAATTTAAAAACTTTATAAACTACAGTATTTATGGCGTTATATAACTTTGTAGACTCATGTTTTTTTTCCGTCCTGTCCTCAGGTGATGGAGCTTTGTCGGCCCTCTGACTCCCGTTTGGAGCATGTGGACTTTGAGTGCCTGTTCTCCTGTCTGAGTCTGCGGCTTCTCCTCCGGGTGTTCGGGTCTCTGCTGCTGGAGCGACGGGTCATCTTCACCGCTGACAAACTCAGGTCTGTCCCTTTGGTGGAGCCATGTATCCTGCAGGCTTACACAGCATACTGTAGCTCCCCTCTGTGTGACAGCTCATATGGTGACTCTTAAAATATGAGGTTGTGCCGAACATCCTTCCTCCATTGTTTATGTAATTATGCAGTCAGCAGATATTAGGTACAAGAATGAGATGTTTTCATTATGAAGTTAGAAGAACTGCGGGTGGTCCAGACCCACGGTTTTAAATAAATTTAAGGCAGCCCCAGTTTTATTCAGGGAACATGCCAGAGAGTTATTTTGAGGCCAGCCTGTTGAGTTGTTTTGTGCTGGGGCCAGTTTGTTTGTTCTGCAGGAGAGAGCCAGTGGGAGTCAGAAAGAGCGGTCACACTAGTAGATGACTGGAATTCAAAGTTTGAGTGACGTAAATGAAAGAAGTATGTGGTTTCGCCTTCCTCTCTGGGAAATGTTCTGACTTTCGGGCATATTCACAATGATTAGATGGTATTTTAGAGCGCAGCTCCCTCATGTGGTGAGAGTGAGGAGGTTACTCACTTTGTGTGTCTTTCTCCGGCCTTCTCAAAACCGATATCGCTCCTGTATCTCTCCCTGCAGTACTCTATCCCAGTGCTGCCATGCTGTTGTGGCCCTGCTTTACCCCTTTGTATGGCAGCACACTTACATCCCCGTGCTGCCCTCGGCCATGCTCGACATCGTCTGCACTCCAACCCCGTTCATCGTCGGCCTGCTGTCCAGTTCTCTGCCTCAGCTCACAGAGCTGCCCCTGGAGGAGGTCAGAGAGTCGAATTATGTGGCAGCATCTGCAGATTTACAGATTTATCACATCATCAGTGCAAACGTATGCTTTCTGTGTCCAGGTTCTTGTGGTGGATCTTGGAAACAGTCGATTTCTCAGACAGGTAGGCCATGTGTTGAGTCATGTGTGTCTTTTACAGCTCTCCGGGGTTTTTGAACACATGATTTCATCCTTAACAAACTTATAAATGGATTTTCTATCCTGTTTTGTCGCCTGCAGTTGGACGATGAGGACTCCATCCTGCCACCTAAGCTCCAATCAGCTCTGGAGAACGTTCTGGAGAGGAGACGAGAGCTTGCTAATGAGAGAGGAGGAGACACACCCAGTGGTGAGACATAACAAGGACTTGAAACATAAAAGCTTTTTCATTTTGCAACTGGAGAAAGTTCAGCAGCGCCATGTGGTTGTGTCACAAAGTTTCCTCCTCTTTTCTTCAGACTCTGGTCACCTCAGCACCGTTGTGTCCGAGGCCTTTGTTCGTTTCTTCGTGGAGCTTGTAGGCCACTACCAACTCTTCATCATCGGAGAACGGGAAGACGGCTACTCCTCCTCTTCCTCATCCCCGGTGCCCTGCTCCTTCCAGCGTGAGGGTTTTCGTAAAGCGATCCCGTCTAAGACTGTGCGCCGCTTCCTGGAGGTCTTCATGGAGACCCAGATGTTTGGCTGGTTCATCCAGGAGAGAGAGCTCCACAGGCAGGCTCTGAGAGGTAAAGGGCTGCGGTAAAAAACGAGGAGGTTCACCTGCTGAGAGGCATTCCAGTGATTCATGACACTTTCTCTTTCCTCAGGACTGTTTGAAATGAGGGTGCAGGAGTATCTAGACTCCATCCACGAGAATGAACACCGGAGGGTTAACAGGTTTCTCAAAGGCTTGGGTAAGGTTGTTTCTTTGCCCAGAATTTCTTTGCTATAGTGAAAAAAGCACTATGGGCTCACCTTAAACCACTCTTTGTTTTTTTTTTGTCTTTTCCTCTCCTCCAGGAAACAAAATGAAGTTTCTTTCCAAGAAATAATGACGCTGTAATTGCACAGAAAGAGACAAAAGAAGCACAGAAAGACTCCTGAAATCTGACAAAAAGAAACAATCATTTGAGTGCTTTTTCAGAGACACTCCATGCCATCCTCATCTGTGTCAGTGTTGAGACTGAGGGTTTTCACTCCAGGAACTGGATGGCTGTTGGGAATCACATTTTTTTTTCCACCAAAGGAACTGTAGACTCACAAAAAAACACGGGCTAACCGGAAACCTCTTGAATATTTCTAAGTTATATTCGTCAGGCGACAAGAACAAACAACACAATGTATAGAAATATTGATCTCTGGAAGCTACGTATGGCTGACAGGATGTGAATGCTTCTATGATGAGTATGAACATGCTCCACAGTTTGATGGTCACCCTTCGTATGCACTGAAAGCTCAGTCATGGTATCTTCTGAAACCACTAGGGGGCAGTAGTATATTTTCTCTGGTTACATGATCTTGACACTGATAGTGAAAGACCAGAAATGACAGACCTGCTTTGCCGCTCGTCAATGCTTCGATTTTCTTTTAGTCATAACAGTGATAACATCACAAACGTATGACTCTTTGACAAGTAAATAAACATTCTCTGTTGGCTTGTTTTGAAGCGGCGGGTCTTGATGTTGTCACGTTTTAAAATGTGGATCTTAACTTCGCAAATCTATTTCCCAGATTATGAATGATGAGATTATGGTTAAAACATATTGTATGCGATGATAATGCTTTGTTACACGCTGGAAAATCCTGATAGGAATATCAAAGCCAAGTGAATTGTGTTCACTCAGCATTTGTGTGCCAGTGTTGCACAGTGAGTAATCCACATACCACCCATTTGCTAACCATTCACTGCTGTGTTTGTGTGTTCGAAGTTATTTGGTTTTTTTTTTTTTACTACAAAGAGCTTCGGTTCAGAGTTGGTGGCAGCTTTACTATTTTAGTCTCTGAGTCATGGAAACAAAGCAGATCTTTAGCCCGCGAAGAGGAAAGCACATCTTTGTCAGCATGAAAATATAACACAGGTGCAGAGCAGAGCATAGTAGTGTATTGTCTGAGAACTAGTGTGCTCAGTTTATGCATGCTGAGCAAGCCCATGGGCCTCCGGGGCATCACACAGCACCTAACCTGTCACCTTGTTAGTGGCAAGTTCACACACACACACACACATACAAATACACACACCTGCTGACACAGATGTTGATGCATATACACAGATGCACAGACTACAGAGTACAGAATATAAATACAGACACAGGCTGATGCACACATGCACAATTTACTCTAAAACCAGAAGTACTTTTTATTTTACTGTGGAGTAGTTTTAATGCTAAAAGTAACAAGTAAATTCAAATTGCAGTCTTTATCAAGCTAACAGCTAGCAGTCATGTATAAATGGAAAAGTATAAATTAAACACATAAACAGTTAGATAGTTAAAAGTAATGGATAAATAGTTATAGTTGGTCAAACAACTGAAATATGCATTAGCAAAAACTAGTTGTTAAATGGTACAGATTTTTTAAAGTAATGAATTAGCCAAGGATAAACAATTGATATATGCGTTAGCTAAAACTAACTGGCTAAGAGATTTAAAAGTAATGGATGAAGTAGTTAGCTAAATGTATTGGACAAATTGATAGTTTAACTAACTAACTAACTAAACAAACAGTTGCAATAACTGGTTTAAAGTATTGATTAAACAGATAGCTAAAAGTAATGGATAAATGGTTATAGTTAGCAATGAAGATAACAACTGAAATATGCGTTAGCTAAAACTGTTTGATTAATGGTATAGTAAGCAATGGATGAAGTGGTTAGCTAAAATAATGGATAAACAGTTGAAATAGCTCAGAGTAGATTGTTGAAATGTCGTCTTTCTGCCACTGTACGCAGTAGTAGGTGAATGCTAACTTGACAGTTTTGACAGTTCAGTGAAATGAAAACATATTGAAACAATATCCACTTCATATAATCAATTTTGTTGAATATTTTCCATTTCGAACACATTTCCAACATGGCAGTTGGTTCCAATGTAGTTGAGCTCATCTGACAGTGCTGACAGCGGTTTGACACCAGAGAATAAAGGTTGGGACACGCCGCTCTGAACACACATGTTCAGTGAAGCCGTCACAGAGTAAAATCATACCACAGCTTCCTATGTGGATCCCAAGGTGGGGCGGCTGCGGCGCTGTGGGACAGGAGGCGTCTCAGGAAGATGAATGGATGCGGTGAAAGACAAGCACCGACGGCAAATGCTGAAATGTTTGTTCACTCGCTCTGATTTTTTGGAGTGTGTTTTTGTTTGTGTGTGTGTCTAACACCCAACCTATATTGTCACATACTGTTTCCTGCTAAACACCTGGCCGCTGCTCAAGACAACTGGCTCGTTAGCGCGGAGGTAATTATGGTTTCAATTAATTCCAGTCAGCAGGGGTTGACCCCCAAAGCCTTACATCCTGCTCTGGTGTATTTCCACGGCAAAACTCCCCCGTGGACTATCTCTCACCACTGCAAGCACAAATGTCATGTGTTTTCAGTCAAGGAGAGCGAGCGCTCTTATCTGCCTCTTCGAAACAACAATAGCTTGTTGAAACGCTAATCTTCCCTGCAAAGTGCCTTTCAGAGGTCCCTATTACCTGACTGGATTCCACCTTTAAGAGATGCCACACAGTGATACCACATTACGCCCGTAATTGAAAACATCTACCTGCAAGTGAGAACCTGCTGCAAGACTCAGCAGTGCAATGTAGTTATGCCTATTATTCTTAGCAGAAATAAAATCATACAAACACCACGGCCCATTAAAACCAACCACCAATTCAATTATAAAGTCTCTCCAGAGATTTATTGACCTCATTTTAAGGCTTGCAAACTTGCATTTGGACCCCTCTGAGGCTTGCCTCTGCTAATTGCATGATTTATAGCGCAATTTATGGAGGCAGGAGGGGGGTGGTGCGGCAACTAAGCGGCACTTGCCATCAATCAGAATGAAAAGTCTAATGTCATTTTCCTTTTTTTTTCAGATATTTTTATACCTCTTCTCTCATAACGCTCAATCAAAAAAAAAAAAAAAAAAAAGCTGCTGGCAAGATTGAATTTGCTAAAAACGCTTGGGGTCATGGGCGGTTGTGATTCCCAGGTGCCGTATGCAATTTTGTACAAATTACGCTGGGGTGTCTCGGGTAATTTTGTCATCACAACACAAATATGGGACCTACAGGTTCCCATAGAGTCTTTTAGTGCCTGTTAGTGCCTGGGGCCCATGATCGAGTCCACGGCTCCCCTAAACATCTCATGTTGATTTTAATTTGCCTGACGCTGCCAGGGTGAGAGCACAAGTGTGGGAATAACAAAGGAGAAAACAGCAGGAAAGTAAAAAAAAAAAAAAAGAGCGGGAAACATCGAGAGGAAGGCTGCCGAAAAAGAGCAGAGAGTTTGATGTATGAGAAAAATACTTGCGCACATGCTAAAATGCTTTGCGCGCTCTACACGCACACACTTACACATCCGAACTCCGAACATGCACCCGACAGCTTGTTTTTCGGAGCTGCAGGTGCAGTGTCCAGCTGCAGCCCTGCCATGCATGCCAGGGGCCTGAATCATTTCCCCTTTTCAGAGGAGGAGCCATCAAAGCATATGGAGGACATAACAACAGGAGGAGAAAACGGTGGAGAAGGGCAGGAGAGGAAAGAAGAGGTGAATTTGACAAGGGGAGAAGTGAGGTGATGCAAAGTATTGAGGGGAGAGAAAAAAAAGGGATTAGCAGTGGTGGATTTCAATTTCCCTGCTGCTGAGCCATGTTACAGCAAAGCCTTCAAACTATGGACACAGACCGGGAGCAAGCGAACAGGGTGGAGGAAATAGAGGGGGGAAAAGGCGGCGGGAGGGTGCTGGACATGCACAGTGAGGGTAGTTTGAGGAGAGCAAAACCATTGTGGGTTGTGATTTTGACCCTTTTTTCATGGCCTCTGTTTCTCACTCTTTAATCTCATATTTTTAAAGAAAGGAAAAGGGGTGACAGAGGCTCCCAAAAGGGGGGAGAGAGAGGGTGGAGGGGATTTGGTGTTGGGGGGGTGTAGGGAAGCTCAGGCCACACACATAGATTTCCAGGCTTGAGGGTGCATCAGTCAGGCCTGTCCGCATGTGGTCTGCTGTATGTGTCCAAGTTTATCCACACCACTATTACACCACCATTAGTCATGGCATCTGATGACAAGGGTTAAAATCCTTCTCCCTTTCTCTCCAGCTTTGTCTCTTGCTCACTCCTTCGGCTCAAAGGACCTTTTTAAAGGGTCACACCCCCTAATTTTTTACATTTTCCTATCTCACCTTACATCGTCTGACTTTGTGTCTGTGTTTAACATGGAGAGCAGTCTGTCTGGAGCCTGAGGAGTGGACACACACACACACACACACACACACACACACTCAGACACACACTCGTGCACATGTAGACCAGTCAGCGGGGGATTCTTTGTCAGAACAGTTGCAGGGTGGTCCGGTCTGCAAGTGTCAGTACGTAGACTCATCTCTCTTCATGTGGTTTGTATGTGTGTGTGTGTGTGTGTGTGTGTGGACTTGAGTAACTTTGTGTGTGTTCTTAATATGTCATCCGATTGCACATTCCTAGTGCACAATGCAGTACGTAAGCCCAGTCAGGAAGTTCTTTAAAGATTTAATCAGAAAATATGTTTTGCTCTAGAAAGTGGTCACATCATGGAACAAGACAAAAGATGTGTCCAAAATCACCGCTTATTTACTATGCAGTGCGGTATATTAAGCACTCTGCTTTTTGTGTGAGTGTCCAAATTCTGATTCACCACAAAAGTTCCCAAAATGGAACAAAAGAAGTACTGTTGATTAGTAATAGTTGGTGATTTTGAACCCAGCTTAAGAGTTAGCAGCTAGCTAACAGCTCTCTACTTAAGAACAACACTGCTTTCAGCTAATGTCAACATGCTAACATGCCCACGATGACAGTGCGAACATGCTAATGTTTAGCAGGTATAATGTTTGCCGCGTTCATGTTATTTAGCATGTTAGCCAAACAGCAGAATCCGTGGCTGTTAAGTAAAGCTGAAGCAAAGTATCAAAAACTGCAGTTCTTCAAACGTCCACCTGAGGCTGGCTCCAGAAGTGAGTTGGTCTCCATAAGCCCCCATGTGAAAATGTTCAACTTCACAGCAGAAATAAACATGTTTAGAGCCTGGTACAAAAAACAGTTTTAGTCTCTATAGCTAATTTCCCCGTTCATGACAACTGTACTGAGCCTGAATTGTATATAACTCACCTGTTCAAATTATATTAAGGCTTAAAGTTATGCATAATAAACAGCTCATAATAAATGCTCATTTTTACACTGACCTTCACAACGGCTCTTCGGAAACCTGTGGGTGACATCACGGATGCAACGTCCATAATTTATGCTGCTGCTATGATGTTAGCATGCTAACTTTAGCTCACATTAGCACTCTGATGAGAATCTGTCATTAGCTTTGCATGTACCTGCATTGTCAGCTAGCATTGCTATGTCAGCTACCAGCTTGTACGCATGTAGGGCTTTGTTTGCACACACAGACACTGAATACATACGTGCGCGCACAGGCACATTTCTTTTTTGTCCGCTCTCCTTCGTCACCTTTCACCTTCCTTCTCAGTTAGCTTGCCAACATTAACAGTGTGACTGCCAATCAGAGTCCACAACAATCATAATATCCTTTCCTGTAAAGTCTACCATCTGCTAAAAAGATATCCCTGATGAAACGTGATCCACTTATACCTGCGATGGTGCTTGCTCCGGCACACTTGTAGTTTAACAGTGGCCAGCATGACATAAAACAGCTTGACTGACAATTACTACTAGCATAAAGAGGGAGAATATAGAGTAACGCGTGGTTTTTGCATTAACATCACGCTCATGTTTGAGCGTGTGCGTGTGTATTTCATGTGTTTTATAGGTGTATGCATAACAAATCAGGGATTATTCTGCCACTTGTGGTAATGCGCTGACTGTAATTTCATTTTTTGGGCTGGTGTCAACTGCAGTAATTGAGGGTGTTTTTCAAAAAACAGGGCTAATGTGCAGGCATGCAGAGCACAGCGAGCGTGTTGAGAGAGTGGTGCTATTTGCAGAGAGAGAAAATTGCCTGACAACTGTACGCGCTGCCTGTGAGTAATGTTGCCATGAGGAAGTACGCCCATACAAATAGGCTCTGTCTTTAAGCTGTCACTCAGTCATTCATCACTCTGTGTATTTATTCTCTGGGATTAGAAATGCTTATCTCTTGGTGGCCGTGTTTATTTTGTTCTAGAGCTGTAACAAGAGTGCTTTTAGCCGCTGTCTCTGTGTGTGTCCAGGATGATCTACATCTCCACTCAGGTGTAGGATTTTCATTATTTGCCTATCTTGCTTCTCCGTGTGCTTTAAATCTTTTTCTTGCTCTGATTTTGGCTGATAATGTCGTGGAAAAAGGCCACAATTCAACAGTATTTGACTTGTATTTTGGGCAAGTAAATAGCGCCTTTTTTTTTTTTTTTTTGTTCAAGCAACCTTGAAACTTTCCACAGGTTTGTGGTACACACTGCCAAGATACCATCAAGTCTCTGAAGATATGCAGTATATTGCTTTGCTCCAAATGTTGTATCTTTACTGTAATGCTCTGGCTCCTGCTGCTCTCCACTTAAGATGACAGTAATAGAAAACATGCTGTGATGAAAAAAAAAACAACAACATGGTTTTACTTTATTTTGGTCCTCTTCATTTTCCACTTCAGCCGGTCCTCACAGTGATTTGTGCTCCTGTTGGTTTTTAACCAGCATAAGTCTGGAAAGTTCTGGAAAAGGTTACGGGGAACTTTTTCCACCGGCGCAGATTGTGGATGGTGTTGAATCAGTTATTGTAGGTCAAAGACAAGGTTTTTACTACCCCACCGTGATGTGATTCAGACCGATGCTTTAAATATTGAAAAGCCATTAACTGTAAAAATGAGGGACTGAAATATATGCGACATGTATTCACTTAAGATGATGTGACAAGTTCAGAAAAGAGAGAGGGAGGAACAGTAAAACTTTGGCAAAGAGCACCCAAGCACATGGTAAATACATTGGAGTGTACAGTAATAAAGTGTGTGTGAGTGTGTGTATTTGTGCGTCTTTGGAGCGCAGTTTTGATAAAACTCCAGGTCTCATCTACCGCCGAGCTGCTAAAACAAATTGACAGTAATTTGGACATTCGCGCACAGACATGTAATACTACTCACACTAAATACACTCTCTGGACACAGACATCTGTCCGTGTGCGTAATCGTGCACCGAAATTAATCAGTTATTTTATATGATTGTAAGTAACATCCAAGTTTTCCCTTTACATCTCTATGAAACAGTTTAAAAACGATGTGAACCTGTTTCTCTGTTTGTCAAGTTAGAGATATTGTTATGTAAAATTCACTCTATATGTACATAAACAGCATATTTTTGCTATTTTCTTCTGAATTGCACTCTTAACTGCTGGACTCTGCTGCTCTTCTAACACGCTGCTCACACTACGCCTCCTTGACATGGTGTCAGATAAGGTGCGGATACAGGCCCAAACCAGATGTGGATGTGGTCCTACTTATATAGTACACTGTGTGTCTGCATTGGGTAAAAGTGTTTATACAGTCCACGCTTACGTGTGCATGCAAAATCCCTCGCAGTCTTGGCAGACGACAGCATTTAAAATATCTACATGCAGATGTGTAAATGATAAATCTTTTAACAAGCTTTAAGAACAAAAAAGTTCTTGACACTCTCCTTGGCATGACTGGAACCACACAAATCATGTGTCTAACTGGTAGTACCTCAGCACTCCAGACAACCAGGGCCCCGGTCTACTCTCCTTCTCACAAAACAGAGATAGCATTAAGGGATATGATCCATACCAGACCTTTCTGTGAGTGGAAAAATATTAGCAAGTTCTCGCAAGTTCTAACACTTTGACAAGCTCAGGATTCCTGGACAATCAGTCAGTTTGATTTCATTTCTGCTATAAAACATCTTTGGAACACAAAATTATGCTCTGAGAATATTGACTATCCATCCTTTATGAATCTGAAAGTGTGTTGCAATCCAGCTACTGTGTGCCAGACCTCAAGAGGCGATCGAAAACAAAGTGTGTCGCACTCCACAATGATGGGTTCACTTCCAATCCACGCTGAAAGTTTAGCTTAAATTAAAGTCAGCTCTCTTGTACACATATGTAGCACTTTGTCAAGTTGCTTGTGTAAACCAACCAACTCGAATCGCCTAAAGCTGCGTGGAAACTTCTCACTATTTCTGGCTGATGACACACATCGGGGCCTGTCATACTATGCTGTATGTACAGTTCACATGAGGTAGCTGGACCTTGTTTTGATAAATGTGGGAAAAGGGGAAGTGGCTGGGCTGTGCGTTATCTTATCTGTGTACCGTCCAAGCCACTGACTGTGCCGTGTCCTGGGAGTGACAAGCACAGTTGTGTGTGTGGTAGCTGGCAGCCACTTTAGGCTTGTCTCTCTTTGCAACAGAGTGAGTCTGAGAGACAGTGCACAGGTTTTTAGCTCATTCTCCCCAGGATGTTCCACTGCACTATGAGTTGATGTGTACAAAACTGTCCAGAGAGAGAAAAAAATGTTGTAAAGAAAAGTACAGTGTAATTGCACTTAGCTCATAAGCTCGCATTTGGCTGAAGAGCAAACCCAAAGACATTTAATGACCTACAGGGCAGAGACATTTAATGAAATCCTCTAAATGACATATGGGTCAATTTGGCTGCAATAACCCTTGAACATTTTGTTCCAAAATGAGATATCCATTATTGGAAAAAGGTGAACCTTCGTCTTGCCAAACAGCACACAATGAAATTGTGAAAAAACCTCCATTGACAAAACACTTTTACATGTTGGATTCTCTTTATTTTAGAAGCAGTGATTAATGACCTTCCTCCAAAAGTCTTTTTCCCCTGTAAAATAAATGTATTGCATCTTGGAAGTGGACTCTCCATTTTCTGCTGCTGCAAAGGCAACAATCCCACTCTGGCCAAACCTTTTCAACATTGGACTTTAGACTGAACAAGCTGATTGATTGACTTATGGACTCTGGCCAGTGTGTCCTCATTTGAACTGTCTGAATCAGAGAGGCCTCTGCTGTGGTGGGAGATAAACCCAGCTCTCTCCAAAACCGCAGCAGGTGGCCTGTGTTTGGGTCGTACACTAGCTTAGTATCAAATTACCTCCTTATACACATGTTATCAATTAGTATAGATCCTCAGTGTGATGGAGCCGATTGCTCATGGTTGTCTGTCTTCTCCATTCCAAAGCAAAGATAGGAAGAGAGCAACAGTAGTAAACAACAGAACCTGGCGCGACCTGCAAAAATGTAGTTTACATTTCAGCAGCTTTTATAATCAATTAGATGTTGAAATTTCAAATAAACCTGGGAGCGGGTGGTCTAGTTGCCGGAGCTTCATTGGTTGCATCAAAAATGTCATAGCAATCATGACTGGTGCCGTCATACATGTTCATTACTGATTAATTGACTGTGGGTGAATGTTTACATGAATAACATCCAGGCAAGAAAAATTAGCTTTTGTAGGATATAACGCAAGGACACAGGTGTAGCACAGTAGTGCCGGCAAATGAATTCCTGAGAAGTGAGGCAGGCGTCTGAAGACCCTGGAATCTGACTGGACCCTTCAGAGAGGAAAAAAGTTGCGATTCCGAAAATCGTCCGTCACTTAGTCTTATTCAGAAATATGTCTGGGACTGGTCCTATGCGAAACACTTGTACAAACACACACTCTGTCCTTTTATACGTCTTGGCTGTCGGTGGCTCAGAGTGCTGCCTCCGGGGAAGGGTCTCCTTCCAGTTAGTTTCCACTCAGAAGGAACCAAAATACATCCTGACCTGACTATGGAGACCATGACATTTCAGACGGTGTGTATGCAAGAAAGACAGATGCACAGACAGAACAGATTTGCATGAATTAAGGTACAAAATGATTTGATCTGATCTGACCTTAGTTTGGTACTTTGTCTTGATTTCAATGAATGAGTGGAAAAGCTTGGATTGCAAAAGCAGATGGTAGCAAAGAGCTGGACGTCTATTGTTTCTTTGAACCTTTGAACACAGAGTTCCTCTTGGAGTCCTGGTCTACTTTCCTATGAAAAAGTAAGAACAACTGAAAAATACTCTTCTGGGTAAACACAGTAGTAGTTCTAATGCTCTTCCAGTCACTGTTCTTCAAGGTAAACAACTGTTCCAGACCTTCCAGTCACTGACTTTCCAGGAAGAGGAGGTGCGTAATAATCAGATGTTTGGGGATGATTCTTGGTAACCAGAATTGCCTTTACTCTTCTAGGATTTCATGACCTTGTCAGACATGTCAAGAGCGGTCCGAGGAAGACCCTGTAGTATTTTATTTATGTGAGCAAGAGAACATATCCATCAGGTAGGCTAATTTTGCCTGACGTACTGGATCATCAAACTTAAGCCCCTGATAACCATCTGACTCCGGTGTGTAGCAATAGTTGGACATGTCCCCGAATCCTTGCAAAGCAAACTGAAGAGATGAAGTGAATTTACTGGTCAAGTCTCAACAAAATTACAAACTGGAAGAGCAGAGTTCAGCATAATTCACTTAAAGATTGTGCAGTGTGTCCACATCATATGTGAAGCAACATCTTTAATCCACATCCTGTGATGCGTTGTCAGCTTGTCATTGCTTTGGCACCGTTTGTACGAATTCTGGGGCTCTTTTTTTTTTTTTTTGTTCTCATGCCCCAACTCGCTACATCCAAACTCATACAAGATAAAGACATCTGTAGACTCATCTAACTGTAACGGAAAGCACCTGCTTATTTCAATGCATTTTAGCATCATGTGGCATCATTGTAATCAGCCTTGTAAATAATCCTACAAGTGCCACAAAGGGATTAGTATTTCTTCAGGTAAAATGTGTTTGTTCTTGACCAGTTTTTCACAACTTTTGCTTTGGAAACTGGAGCAGCATACGTTCTTAAGGTATATTCGTGCTGCCTGAAACTGTTGAGTCTATTTTGCATTTAAATGCTACCATTGCTAACAACAATGTATCGGTCTCCACTGTGGAGCAAGAGATTTGCCCGTGACTCACTGGTTGTATCTGATCTGTTAGAGCTGTTGTCAGTTCTGCTGGTGTCTACTGCTTTCAACCATGACCATGCAGAGCAACAAATGCAGTAGTGTCTCTATACTATCTCACTATATGTAACTTTATATACAGCTGGACAACCTGAGGGTACTTCACATACCACCTGTGGTACACGTATACAAGTTGGAGCAACGCTGCATAAATGAAGCAACTGAACAATATAGCCCTTAATTTTTTGGAACTTGTTTGCTGATAGTGGATTGGCCAAACCTAATACAGGCGTAAATAATGGTCACACGAATTGTGTTTTATTGCAATTAAATCCAGATGTTCGGTTATGGGAGCATTCGGGGTAACAGGTACTGTAGGGCCTGTAGCCTCGTCAGGAACTCTCTAAATCCCTTAGCTCTCGGCCCTGGTCTTGATACAGCTCATTAAACTGTGATTATACTGCTCCCAAGGGTTTGGGCCCAGGACCAGCTCATTATAAAGGCAACAGAAAACAGAGCTCACAGAATGAATTGTAATAATGTAGTGTGCATTCAATCACTATCATATGCAATGCTAGTTTGTCTCAAAACAAAGAACCTCATCATTTTTGTAATGTGTAAAGAAATGTTTAACAGAGAACCAAAACTTTAGCTAAGAAAAGGAACCTGTATTAAAATGTCCCATAGTGTGCTACAGGCTATTACCATCAGAATTAGCGCTTGGCTGACCCCACGTGCCCTTCTAACCACTCTGCTTCCAAGCTAATGGCGCGCTCCACCTCTCACCTATCGCACGCAGTTATAAAGGCCGTGGTAGGATCTGCAGCACATGTTAGGCAGGAGTCTGATCAAATTAACCTGACCCGATCAAGAACAGAGTTGAAACGCAGGTGTTTGAGAGGAAATGCCAGGGAGGTCTAGTTCTCACATGAGTCTTAATCAGGAAGCTTGGAAAAACTTGCACTCCGAGGTGCTCAAGTTTATTAAGCTAATTTCATAAAAAAGCAGAACAGGTCTTAATTTATACTGGTTAATGTTCTGCTTCAGTTGAGACATCTAACTCATGTTGATTTTGTATAATTTTATAAAGTTTAATTTTGTTGTCTTTGGACAGAGCCAGGCTAGCTGTTTCCCCTGATACCAGTTTATACGTTAAGCTATGCTAACCGACTGGTAGCTGTACCTTCAAGAACAGTTGTGGTATCAATGTTCTCGTCTAACTCTCACCGAGAAAGCAAACATATTTCATAAAATACTGACTAAAAATGGACACTGAATAAAACTCATCAAAACAAGACATATTTGAGATGTAGCATATACAGAAGTCACTCAAACACATGGTCACTCGGCTCCATTTCACTACTCTGTGAGTTGCGCTGAAACCACTTCACTGCCATTAATCATCATCATTTCAACAGTCTCTCTCTCTGTCTGTACCTCTGTTCACCTACTTCTGCTTGGTATTTCAAGCAGGCAAAGATTAGAAGTGGTGTCAAGTATCCTGCTCTACGTCTGGCACTGTAACCTTCCTCCCATGTTTTGACAGTCATTAATGAGTGCAGATAATGCAGTGACTGAGAGTGTTAAAGCCACTAATGGAGAGCACATCCAAATGTATGCCAAAACAAGCATTCTTTGTGAAGAGCGGGCAGGATGTTACTGTAATACCTTTGACTGGTGCCAGACTGTGGGGATTGGCCTCGATGATAGCTGAGTGCAGTGGATGCCAGGCTGAATACCAAGACAGTGAATTTACTGACGATGCAGACCGAGGAAACAATGGCTTTAACAGATACCAGTAAAACCTTGAAAATACCTCTTTTCAACAGAGATATTGAACTAAATTATAAATATAAAACCTTCTGTAGGCAGCCAGTCATTTTTGTCTTTGTCAAAAACATATTTTTAACATGAGGCACATTTTTGTGTGTATGAAAAATGGCAGATTAATGGGTTTACTCCCATTTTTTGTACTTTTAGCTCCACTAGTTGCATGTGTCAATGTGGAACAGTTGGTCAGTTGGTCCACCACTTTGGTCCAGGCTCAATAACCATTGGATGGATTGCCATTCCTCCAGCGGACTACTTTATTGATCCCCTGACTTTACATCTAGCGCCACCATGAGGTTGACATTATTATTTAAAAGCTCTTTTTTTGAATGAAGTCTCCCAACAAATGCCATATGTTGGAATTCAGCTCAAAACACATGTGCCATGTGCCTTTTTACAGCATCCCAGAACCACTAGCATGACTGTGAGATCTTGTTCAGGTTAAAGAAACCATGACCGAAGCCTTGAAATATATTGAATTATTTGTTCTAGCCTTAGCAAGATATTGATCTAAAATGTTCGCCTTCAACCAAGAGACAGCAAATGTAAATGACAGATAAGTTTTGGTCTTATCTGTCAAATTGTTAAAGTTGTTTAGTTAAAGTTTGGTTAGGTCGATCACCAAAACTACTTGGTTAAGTTTAGGGAAAGATCATAGGTTGGGTTCAAATAAGCACTTACCTTCGTTAGTGATATGAGAGTGTGTATTTGGAGAAATGGGTGTTTGTTTTTGAAATAACAGGCTGTTAGACAAATGGGCTTTAGTCCAATGGGACATTTTTTGAACTGTTGGGGTTTCAGAATAATGGACTGTCTGAACAATGGCATGGCACAGACGCAGCCAGGCTTGTTTTAATTGCATGTGGATATTACTTTTTAAAGACTTCTCACTTTCATATTCAGCTGTTTCCTCTCAGACAGCAGATCTCCTGTATGACCCATTGCAACGTTTCCTCCTCTTTGTTTTTTTTTTGTTTGTTTGTTTTAGCAATTTCTGTAATCTTTTTAATTTATACTTAGGTCTGCTGATTTTTATTAATGTATTTATGCACTAAAAAGAGACAGGAAGAGGAGAAAATGGAGCGGCACGACATGGGCCAGATTTAAATGCACAGCACTGCGGTCGCATACCATACATGCCAGCCTGCTTGAGTAACTGGGACACCAGGGCCTTAAAAATGAAAAGTTCTTTAACTGAGACAGTGTGAAATATGAAGGATACTGTAGAGCTGAGATGCAGGACAGAAGCCCAGAGCAGCACTCCACCTCATTCCGGAGAGAGCTCATGTGTCATGTTCTCCGGGCTTCGACTCAAGTGTTATACAGTGCTGGATGTACACCATGAAAGGGTGGTAACCGTCGTCCTGTTAACAAAACCGAGTCTGTGCACCGGATGTGTTTATTTTAAAATCTCCAGTAATTACTTAACTATGCCTTAAAGATATGCTCGACAGAAGAAGAATGCTGTGTGTATATTTAGAGTAAATGCTGGGATAGTTACAGTCAAAACACTATATAGCAGCGCTAATACACCCCTGACATTAAAATGAACGGCTTCCTGGCACTAATGTGCTGGAAAGTCATTCAAGGGAGACCTCAGCACTCATTTTCTATTAACGTTACCCAGAACATTTTCAAATCTGCGCCGTTGAGAGCTGTGGTTGGTGTGCCATCGGGAGAGCTTTCAAACAATGGACAGAAGGGGTTTCCGTTGCTTTATGATGGAGAACCTGAGCCGTGGCGGCCTGCCATCTATCGCAGTTAAGAGGAAGGAGCTGGCACCGAACGCAGCAATGTGAGGGCACACGCTCAGATGCGAAGGCGCACATGTCACTTTGATCTTCAAAGGAGTTTGACGTTCTTGCTGAAAAGACAGAATAATCTGGACCTTTGGTGTGTTATATCCATTAGAGAGGCAAGGCCAGGGAGCTGACTTTCATAGTGAAGATGGCTCCAAAAGCACAAAAACAAAACATAACCTGAAAGTGCTCTGCAGTTACAGCAATAACCTTAGCGAGAGAGAAAAAAAAAAACACTGTAAGCAAACCTAATAGCTTAAAATTTCTATTGAAATTTGTGGTGAGACTCTTGAAATGACGTGTTCAACCGAGTCAAGTGGCTTCAGCGCAGCTCGAAGAACAGCGAAATGGAAAGTCTCTCTCTCTCTCTCTCTCTCTCTCTCACACACACACACGCACGCACACACACAAGCTTGTGTTTTTTTTTTGCAATATTGTGACTGACTTATCACGGGAGGTCCAGACCTCTGCCATATGCCGAGCCTGCAGGTGCAGGAAGCTGACAGCTCTAAACACTGGGCACATTTGGGTCTATCGCACGCCGCCTTTTGATACTCGACCCAAAGTGTTGACTTAAAAGCCTTGTCGCATTGTCTGTGAAGTTTTTTAAGCATTCAATTGAACAAGAGCCAATTTTCTTTCCACTCACCAAATGGCTGTGTAACCAAACAGCAGCAAGGGTCAGGGGGTTTAGATTGAGTCGGGGATGGATTTTTTTTTTTTTTTTTTTTTATTCAGTGCAAAACTTCTTAGCACTTTTGTTTTATAACAGCAGTTACAAAAGTGTTTAATTGATTCTGACAAAGGCAAATCACTCTTCTATATGCTTCTAGATTAACTGTAACTGGAGAGGTGGACATCTCTAAATCTGGAATAATGAAATCAATCACGAGCAATAAAGTCAACTTTTTCCCATCCAGCTGGCATCTTTTTCACAAAAGTAAGAATTTAAAACTGGATGAGATGTGAATTTTTTCAGTGTGGTCCATAATTGTTCTCAAAACCAGATTGGTTACATCTTCCCTCTCTACTGGGCTGACACGCAAAAGTGGAAGCTCTTCAAGTCAATGTCTCGAAGAATACTAAAAGAAATTATTTGAACCATATGATGCAAATGAAAAATTAATACATGTTTTTTTTTTTTTTTTTTCGCTCTCCGTGCAGCTGTGCGTGCTGATTAAAAACACTTACTGTACCCTTTGAACATTTTTAGAGTGATTAAAAACATGAAAGGGCTTTCCACTGGAATCTTAAGGTTGAATCTGAAACCCCATCTCTAAAGAAAAAAAAAAAAGTGGAGGCTGCAGAATGTAATAAACAGTAAAGATTTGAAACAAGGCTACTCTGACAAATATTGTCATTGGAGGGCAGCCAGATTCTTGTGCCGATGACTCCATGCCAGAAGCAAAACTCATCCAAAGCCCAGAGTACTCTCAAGTGGGCCTGAGTGTTGTTTTGGAGTTTGAGTTTGAGTTTGAATAGGCCAATGGCTCCCTGTGAGATAAGCTATTATAATCCACTCAACACACAAACACAGAACAGCCCAGATCTGTTTCTTTAAAATGTACACCGAACAGACATAAGTCAGGGGCTTTTGTTGAATTTCGACAGGCTGTATGTGAGTAGTTACTTGTGTTACAGTGCACATGCTGATAATGCTAGTTTAGCCCAAACTCATCTAGCTTGGCTTAGTCATTCATGTACTCTGTGCTGTGCCATTGTTGCACTATATCCTGGCCTTTGTGTGTGCTTCAACTTTCACCAGAAGGGAGTTTTTGGGTACTTTACGTGTGTGTGTGTGTGCACGTGTGTGTGAGACACTGTATCTGGTAGCTTTCATAAAATGCATAGTTGAAAGTTTGGGAAGTACCAGACGGTTATAAGTATTTATGATTTACATACATACCTATTTAAATTCATGCAAAGTGCCATGGTTGAATCAAGGAAGCTCGGGGAGTACCAAACTTTTAGCAGTGTATGCGTACTATTTTACATACAAAAATCTTGTCTAAAAATATTGTATTCTGATTATAGATGATTGTACTTCAGGGATTTCTCAGACTAACTTTAGAAAATGTAGAACTGAGAAGAACTGAACATATTTTGAATCTTTCTTGTGATCAGAATGCATTAATGAACTCTCTTATGAGATTATAAGACTAAAGGTCAGTCTGACATTTTTTATAGAGCACAGAGAGATGAGAAGATTGATAGCCTGTACACTTAATATGTAACTGTTGCCAGTAAGCATTTAGTTTAGCATAAAGACTGTAAGCGACTGTTGACTGCTAGCCTGGGTTTGTGGTTTTAAAAGCCGTTATGTGCAACGCTATCTCTTGGTCAGGAGGACTGACTTCTCGGATGGTTTCCAGATGGTAAAAAAAGAAAAAGAACCAGGTTAGCTGTTTTCCCATTTTCAGACTTTATGCTAAGCTAAGCTAATCAACTGGCTGCAGCTTTAAATTTGATGGTACTGTGGTAAGTGGTACTGATTACCTCATGTAACTCAAGAAATCTCCCAAAAGGTCATTAATCCTTTAAGTATTGTCCGAGGCAGTTGAATATGTTTTTAATGCAACTTACTGAACCCATCATAGCAAGATGTTTTTGTGTTGTGCATGTAGTAGCCTCGGGCCTTTGTCATCTTTCCCATGCCCCACTGTCACACGAGCACACAGTCACGTCTCAGGCTAAGGTATTTCCTCTGTCATTATTATCATTATTAATAATATTTCTTTTCATAGCGACCTGGTGAAGACCCTTGTGCTTGGCTGCATAGCTTGCATTTTTACACACAAGCTGTTTATACAGCTGCGTATCCTTCGGAGCCCGGTTTTGGGCTGAGTTGGGTAACGCAGATGTTTGGGTTCTGCCTGGTGCCATCTGGAAGCTCTGGCTCCCAGCAGAACTCAGCTGGACTTAGATTTCACGGTTGAAGAGGAGGGCAGAAGGTAGATATGGTGTCAGAGAGATGAGAAGCGTACAGTGTGGGAAATGCCAAAAGAAGAGGAGAAAAAGCAGGAGAAACAAGGGAAGGGAGAGGAAAGGAGGACAGAAGTGTGATGAGAAAGAGCAGAGAGCTGAGAAAAATGAAAGGGGGCATTAGCTAAGAAGTGATGGAGGAGGAGGCTAAAGTGGTGAGAGAAGAGAAGAGGGATTTAGGTGTGTAAGGAGGCTGTAAGTGGATATAGGGCAGCAGCAACAGTTGCATGGAGGGAAGGAGAAGTGGTAGTTGGGGGAGAGACAGAGAGGTGGATGGTGGGAACTTAGCCTGTGAAAGTGTGGGCATTAGGAAGCAGGAAACAGCAGGTCAAAGGGGACAAATGCAAGCGTTGGTGTTGTGTATAAACTCACATGTGCTGTAATGTTCATTTTCTCACTGATATGGTGAGAAAAAATTATAATGCATGCTTTAATTAAACCAATTAAACACACAGGATGAATGCTTTATGAGATTTATATAGCATTAAACCATAACAGAGGTTATGATACTTTGCATATAGAGCAGGTCTACACCGTACTCTTTATAATATTATTTACAGAGACGAAACAGTTCCCACCATGAGCAAGCACTTGGCTATGGTGGCAAGGAAAAAACTGGAGCAGAACTCAGCTCACTATGGCGCAACCGGCAGATGGGCAGTTATATCAAACCATACTATGAGATATGGTTATTTATCAGTGGTGACACACTCCTGATGCATGCAATCTTTGTACAGCCAAACCCCAGCCAGTTCCTGTTCCAGTGTAAATCTATAAGCCATGCTAGCAGCTCAGTCAGACTGTGCTAAGGCAAACTGCTTTGAGAAAAACGACAATGCTAACATGTCGATGTATAACAGGTAAAATGTTTACCATGTTAACCTTCTTAATTTATATCAAACTCATCTCCAACAATTTTTAATAATTATATGTTTTACATGGTACATAATGATGATACAATTATCAAAATGTACAATAATGTTAGCTACTTACTTTGCAGTTGTTGCTGCCATCAGATCCTTTTGTGCACTTGCTTTGCCACTCTGCACACATGGGTTTAATAATCAGTTTCTTTGGCTCATTAATCCATTAGCACAAGTTTTCAGATGAATATTTTTCCTACCTTATGACCCCTGTGGGGCTCCATATTTACAAAGTCCAGGTATAAAAGAAACAGCCAGAAGACAGTCTGCCAACATCTTTCACCTTTTAGCCATTTGTCTGATGTAGCATAACAGTGGTGCTTCTCTATCTAGTATTAGGCACCCTCACATGATGAAAGGTAAAACCGCTCTGTGCTGGCCGTGCCATTGTTTTCCTACCGGGAAAATGGTGACACCCAACTAGGCGGGGTGCACCACTTGAAATTGCCAGAGAGTGTTCTTCAAAGTTCAAGTTATTTGTTATGGTTTGATTCAAAAGTGAACCCAAATGTAGACGGGAAGGTAGAGTGAAAACGAACGAGGTAACGACAGGACAACGCAAAAACAGCAAAAGGTGGCTGAGGAGTCCAGCTAAAAACAAAATTAAATCCAACAATCCAAGAAAAATCCCAAAAGCAAAGGTCCAGCAATGAAAAATACAAAAGTGAAAGGAGCACAGAGACTAAATACACAAGTGAAGGCTAGATGACAAGACAGATAAAACCTAATTAGGCTGGAGTGGACAATCAAAACTGGCGGGAATTACAACAACAGCAGGAAGTAAGGTCACAGACACAGGGAAAGGGGAGAAAACAGGAAAACACTAAACAAGAAACGCAAAAACCATGACATTATTTCAACTTCAACCTCAGGTGCAGCTGACCTGTCAGAGTGCAGCCAATGAAATGACAGCTGTAGAGTACGTGACATAGCGTGGCAGCAGGCACAGGCGAGCGGGGGAAGTAGAGATCAGAGAGAGAGAGGAACATTTCTCTAATGTCAGAATTATAATACAACATGAAGTATAGCTAAATAAACATCCAGCGACCAGAAAATGTTGACTTGGTGACAGTTAATCCCAGACGTTGTTTCTTAGAAATTCTGGTGAAGAAGAATGTATTTTTGCTTTGTCAAATCTCTTATCATGTGAAGGCAGCTTTAGGTTTAGCCTCACCAATTCCCTAATCCTGGTTTAAACGTTTAAGAAACATTAAACCTCAAATTATTCACTTTACATGGAGTCACCAACATTTCTAAATGATGTAATATGCGCTTTGGTGTAGTTGTTCCTAATACCACAATCTCTTCATTGTTGTTGGAGCAAGCTTGCTAAGTAAAAGCCCATTCATACAGATCATGGTTATGATCTAAACTTTTCAGACCTTTTGAACATGAAAAAGTAAATTCTTAACTGCTCTTGACTCATGAACTTTTACATCAGTGAACAAAGAAACTGATGGGCTATCGCCAGAAAACATCACTGATCTGAGAACCATTCTTCGCCATACTGAAAAGATTATACATTTTGATTGCAAACATATTCCCAGCAGGTTTTTATTGAGTGAATTAGTCAGTCAATCAGCAAGGCTGTATACAGCTGTATCATGTTGAAAGAGGGTCAAAATTATAAAACATCTGGACAATTACTGCTCTGCAGGCTTTTGGAACAACAATCATGTGACTTTGGCAAAGAGAGGTCTGTGCCATCTGACTTGTCATACTTGTCTGAGGGTCCCATCTGGATGAAAAAAATATATATATAGAGAGAGAGAGAAAAACATGATTATGCTGCATAGAGTGCTTAAGAATATGTAATCAGTGTGGGACTCCCTGATCTTGGCTTCAGCACTTGTGATTTTCTGACAAAATTCATCAGAAATAGTCTAAGCTTTCTGTTATATATTTACAAAGGAATATGATTGCAGAAGACAGTTTGGAAAGCTACGTGGAATAGCAGAAGATACGCAAGGCGTGGACAGAAAATCAGATTAGAGGAGTTTGAAACAAACAAGAAATGGGCCCAGACGTTTGGTGAATCCTCTACAAAACACCTCAGTTTGCCCTTCTTTTAGCTCATATTTTGTCATATTTAAACCCATGTATAGATCTCACAGCATGTACCAATTCTGTCCTTGAACCTTGCGAAATGAGTTTGATTTCCTACCAGACGACAATTGGCCCACATGAGGAAATGGAAGTTGCTGCGACAGACATGTTAAAATGCCATATCGGCCTACTTCGTTTAAAAGTCCATGTGCTGTCTGCGGAGCGTAGCCTTGGGCCACGTCAGTCCCTCCCTACTCGCTGCCTTTCCTGTCTATGCCCCTGCCACTCTTTGATTCAGCTCAGCTGTAATAACAATAAATCAGAGGTTTACAGGTTGTTTAGGGTGGAGGGGAAGGAGGGAGGAGTGGAAGGAACGTGGGAGCAGAACCTTATTTCATTTAAACTTACTGGAATCCCACTGATTCTCCTTTCAAAGAGACCAAAGGAGTGTGAGAATAAACTGTAATGCACATGCGTAAATAATCAATTAAATGTAAAAATATACATAAGCAAAAGTTAAATAAAGGATAGCTGAATTTTGATTTTATTGAAACAGAGCGTAGAAGTAGGAGGGTGAACGTGAAGTAGGCGACATTATCCTCCCAGACGAGGGTGTGGTTTTATTGGAAGTGAATGACACCCTTAATAGAAGCTTATTCCAAAGGAACTTCCTTGAGGGTTGTTAAAGGAAAAGCCCAATTTTTACAGCCCCATAGGAAAGAATGACCATAATATAACCTGCAAAGTGATGAAAGGCCTGATGATTGGTACCAGTGACAATTCCTGGTTTTGTTTGGGCTGGTTCCCTTTGGGTCAGTTCGGCTTTTCACAATGCTGATCCCAATCACCCCAACTGGATGCCCCCATTTTCTACTTCCACCTCTGGACTTAAAATTATGAGAGACCAAGAATGGCTATACCAGACCTGCTATTAGGTGGTTCTGGTCCAGCCTGTTGAATTGCCAGAACGTGCACTTCCCATGGCCTTGTGCAGTTGGGCAGACATTTGAACATTAGCGGTAGAGGTGGAACGGCATGGAGCTGCTGTCTTAACCGCGTTGCATGTGAGAAACCATCCACCGGGGCAGGATTTTCTTGCCAGCTCACTGGTAGTGGAACAGATTCATAACATCTGGATACATATTTCACTACTTCTGGTGGTGGTCCACTTCATGGGCATGGGTACTCTGAATTCCAGGGACATGAAGGGCCTTGACAGAGCGTATCATCTCTAAATCCCACTTCTACTAGCTGCTGAAGAACACTATCACCGCATCCATCTTAATCAGGGTGATGTGTCGGGATTCCCACCTGCCACTTCATCAGACATGCATTTTTCAGCACACATCGTGCCTCATAGAGAAAGTAACTTTTTAGGAATTAGGGGATTTTTTTTAAAGGCTACGGCACACCCCCAAAGTTGTTTTCAGGTATATTGGTTGATGAGACTTGAGACTGCTCTGGCTGATGGGTGCCCGCTGGATTCCTCAGATGAACATTTGAACAGGTGCAACTAAGCTAGCATCAGAGTCAAGGAGTCTGTGGACATGCAAGATTTCTAATCAGCAAAAAAGGTGTGTGTGTGTACCACAGGTGTACAGGGCTCTCTTATTTTCTTAAATCTTATGTAGTAATCAGAGGTGAAAACTTTCTCCTCTGTTTCTGTTTTTGCGTCACTGAGTTGACACACATTATCCAAACTAAGCGTGCACTTATCCTTGATATGCATGTATGACTTCATTATCGCAAGGTCATATTAGGCAAAGACAAACAAATCTAGACCAGGTTTCATTTTGTGTGTGTGAGAATGTCGAGCAAGCAAATGCGGCTGTATCTGGCGTTTATTTAACAGTTAATGATTACCAAAGATGTATGGATGCAAATGGACTTCTAGACTGAACATGAAACATATATATGTGTATATGTAAACATATCTATATACATATATATATATATCTCAAATGTACATTGCTAAAAGCTTTTGAGAGAACGTATAAGCAATTAACAAGGTTTTTATATATTCCAGATATCCTGTGTATAAACCTCTAGTTTGTGAACCACTAGGGGGCAGTGTATTCAAGTCTGTCACTGAGGTCAAGTAAAAAAGGCCCCACTTACTGTATACATGAAGAAAAGTGACACATCTACTCCAAAACTCTCATAAACTACTAAATTTTATTCGTTTGTGCACATGATGAGGACTGAGTTTGTGTATTTCTGGGCTGCATTTCAAGCAAGTTTTCTGGCTTATTTATCTCGCTGGAATCAGTGTGCAAAGATTGCATCAAACTGTGAAGATTAAGAGACATGTGTGTCAACACGTGTTGTCTCTGCAAACAGAAGCCCTGAACTGAACCCAACCTTAGTCATAGTGCAACGCCGAATTCAAATGGGCCACCCCTCCTGTAAGTGTGCATGAATGTGTGTGTGTGTGTGTGTGTGCAGAGCTTGGAGTTATGTTTGGGTAGGACACTCCTTGGAAATGTGTTACTGAGAATCTCCTTGAAAGTCACATCAAAGTTTATCTTTTATTTATTTATTTATAACAGTTCTACATCTCAATGTGTATTAAGAAGTCAGCCCATAACTTTGAGCGCGGCCCTGTTTTTCATGTCACAACAGAAAAATTGCGGGATCAAAACATTTCTCTCCTGCTCTGTCTTGCCACAGACAGTTAAATTTTTACTCCTTCTCTTCTCACAGAATCCCAAAACAATACACCCCATAAAATCCAGACTCAGTTTGCCATATGTGAAAATGTATGGCTCCCACGGGTGCCCTGAAGAAAAATTACTGGCCGCGAGACACGATAGAAGATCCTTGTTTTCTTGCTTTCCTCTCTGGTAAAAAAAAAAAAAAAAAAAAAGAATGTGCATATACTCAATGAGACTGGATGTAGTTTTGATGTGGCTGGGTGGTGCTAGTCGGGCCTTGTTATCCACAGTATCCTTCAGAAAAAGGGGGAAGCACATCAGCCTGTTCCTGCCAATCGTGACTACATCTCTATAAGGAAATGGGAGATTGGGAAGTGGTTTCTTGGGAAAAGAGAAGGGTTTAGGAGAGACAAACACCATTTGCTGCTTCCATTATTCAATATTTCCTCCTGTTGGTTTTCAGGAAACTGAAGTTCTTTAGCACGTGATTTATGGTTTGAAACATCTTTGGAAATAAACGCCCATTAGTTTGTTCTTTGGGTTACATTAGATATGGGGTGGAGGAAATAGTGCAAGCATGAAAAAGGACTTCATCTAAATCCCTTTTGTTTGTACACTGCTGCGTGTCAATTAGCTGCTACATACATGACCATGTACAATATGTTTGTCATAGCCGTATTTGTTTATATTTGGAGCGGGATGTTGGGTCATTATTTCAGATACCATCTTTGCTTAGTCAGTTTATTAGCTTTTGGCTTACGGCCCTGCATTGTGGCATCATTTTGAGCTCTTCTGATTTCCAGGCCTCTTTTTTGCCTCATGGTGGTGATTAGCGCTCAGCGCTAATATGAGCCACCTTTGCAGTAATTAGGTTCCATCAGAGTAAAAGTCCTAAGCCACAGGCGCAGTGTTCGTACGTTAAATAAGTCTTGAGTACCTTTTTGGTTTATAACTTTTTTTTTTTTTTTGGGGGGGGAATGTGAGGAAGGACAGAAAGAAAAAGTACGAGAGTGACTACTGCTTCTTGTTTGATTGTTTCACTCTGTGCCATCTGTCTGTCATTCAGCCCGAGGCAACCTCACATCAATAACTCTCCTTGTCCTGTTCGGCTGAATCATTTCAGTCAGTTAGCTGGGAGTGAATATAGGGTCACTTCTCCTTAGGACAGTGAGTTCATGCAAGGAAAAGGTCATTTCATTTCACACTTTGTTGTAATGTTGTTTTTATGGAGTGAAACCATGCTGTAACTAATAAGGGTGTGAGTCTCAGCTTTATTGTCATTATGTGCATGTTTCAGATACATTTTGGGCCTTCTTAATCAGATCAGACGCATGCACATTTGCGTGTATTTATACGCTGCATGAAAGCACCATGATGTAAACACACATGCAAACTCAGCTGTAAGTGATCATCATCGTCATTTCTTATTAGAGTTTTGTCCTCTGTGAGGTCGAACGAGCAGTTGGATGTGGCGGGTAAATATCAGTGTGACTCATAGGATTTTTTTTTTTGGTTACCAGTGATGGGAATATGTCTGCTACAACTAGATTATTAGAAGATATAGATTTTATTGACGATTAACCGTATTTCATGTGTTGGTTCATCTTTTGTTGTGGCCTTGATCCAAGATGTGTACGCAGTAATGTGAGCCTGAGCTTATGTCACACACTCTTTTTCTCTTCCCCCCGCAGCAGTACATTAAACAAACAAAAAATATGTTTCCAATGCAAAAGTTACCCACATCTGTTAACTGTCAGCTGTGTACATTTACAACTGGAGCCTATACACGTTAATTACCGGCATTATCTTTTAACTGTACGAGGGGGTTTAATGGCGATTTAAGTATTTTTGTTGTCGTTATTGCTGTTATGCTCGGCTCTCATTTGCAAACAATGTCTTTGCACCACAGCTGCAAATCTCGGGCTTCGATTTTTTGCTCTCTCGTGGAAAATGTGAATGTTCACAATGATGGGAAACTTTTACTACACCAACATGTAAACTTTGAAGAAACTAATTGTGTGTCATTATGCCCGCTACATTGCTCTGTTACTCCTCTGTGTTTATTTAACTGAAAGCAAACCCTAAAAGCTTGACTCTAATTGTGTGGTTGGTTTATTTTATTTGTATAAAGCAGTGCTATGTTCCTTCAAGCTTCGGATTATGTTCTCTGATATATCCCAATGCACCACTTGTGTGCACGGACTACTTGCACGTCTCTGTACAAAACATTTGGATCACGAAGTGGGATTTTTTTTTTTTTTTTTTTTCCTCTTTAAGGAAAACCAAAAAAATGCCCTCTCTCGCCATAAAATCCTGGTTTAACATTTGATCTGATCTATGTGCTGCCACATTCATCTTTAATCCATATTGCTTTTGAACATCTGCCAAACTGCTTCATGTTGTTCAACCGTCTTGTTGTGACCAAGCTGGACCATGAAAATGAAATGGTGCATGTATCAACAAGTAGGCCACAAGCATGCAGGCCAGCACACAAGCACAGATACACACACACACACACACACACACACACACACACACACACACACACACACACACACACACACATCACCTGTGTCTGGTTTTCATCTCGCACGGACTGATATAATGGCAGCGAATGGGGGGGCTCGGTGCTGCATTTGGGATGAGTGCTGAAAGACAGAGCTGACTTATGTCTCTTTTTATCTGAGTGAGAGAGGGGCGATGTGGCAAACCTGGATTTCATAAGCGTCCCACTCTCTGACTCAGACCGTTAGTGTGTGGTAAGGCTGCACGTCTGTTGGGATGAGACAGAAAAGTGGAGGAGAAGCTAGAAGTGATTCTGCGGTATGACCAAGCGCGTGGAGCGTGGAGGAACCCATTGACCTCGACATCCTCCTTCTCCTTCGACTCACGCTCCTGCCATTTCTTTCACCACATGTCTATCATGTACCCACTCTTAATAATAGGCCAGAGCATGTGAGTCATGTGTTGTAGAGAGTGTACTGGCATGCATGCAGGATGTGCATGTGCGTGTGTGTGTGAGTCTGTGTAGTATTGATCAGGTGTCTGCGACTGACGTAGAAAAAGCTGGTCAGGGCAAGTTGAATGATGCAATCGCTCCACACACACACACACACACACACACACACGTCTGTCTGTCGTTTGTCGTGCAGCTTTTAAGACTCTTTTCTGTACGTTATTAACTCTGCAAAATGTCAAAGCCGTCAAGAAGTTCACATCATTCTCATTTCATGAATCTACTTTTTGCTAAAAGGGATTTTACCTATAACCAACTAGTTTTTTAGATGTGTGTGTGTTTGTGTGTTTGGGGGGGGGTCTGAAGTTGACAGTTATAGTTCCTCATTATTCAGACCTCAGCAGTGGTTTCACAGCCCTGTGCGGTTTGCTACACCAGACAGCAGTTATCAACAGTCTATCTCTCTCTGTATCATACACCCCCCCCGCCTGTCAAACAACCCACTCAAGATGCAAATTGTTAACCTGTCACCAATGTTAACACGTCCTGCATGGAGTTATCTTGGGCATTTGATGTGAAGTATTCAGCGATGTGAGCTTTTGTGGTTCACTCAGCGGTTACCGGTTACATATACTTGCGAACAACAAAATTCAAATGCCAAGGGTTTCGGTTCAAGGAAAAAACGGTTGGTTATCAGTGCAACAAAAGTCATGTGCTACATAAATCTGTCACAGCTGTGCTTTGTCACTACTTTGATCATGGCTCTGAGTGTTTGCACTGTACATGCTCGTGTATGCAGACAGCCTGTCCCAATTTCACGCTGTATATATATATCTTTGCATTTTAAATATACACGTGCTAAACTCCCACAGCTTCATGGCAAGATGTTTTGAACGCACTTTAACTGTTTTGCACTATCAGGAAATAATACAAGACGTGCTGACAGACATCAATCAAACTCTGCTACTGCCAGTTTTCAAATTTGGGAAATAAGTTTTTCCAGAGGTGCAATACCAGATTTCTTTTTGTTTTCCAGGATTTCCCTGGAGCTGCCTCACCACTGTCCTCAACTCGTTTTAATTATATCCACTTGATGCATTTTGGAACAATCATCAACAGCTCATTCAGAAGTCAACAGAATTAGTTTGCATATCGGCATCTTAAAAAGTGTCCTGTAAGTTTTATGTTCAAATTTCCTTTCCCGTAAAAACACCTTTGACAGAAGCCAGTTTTCCAAAGATTTTGAATCCTGCTGCTTTACTGCAGATTGCTATGCATCTTTGCAAATTTCCTCCTCCAGTTTCAGTTAAATAGCCCGAAACCATGACCAAACCATTTGTCATATCACCTATCTGCATGAGCTACAAACAAAACAGAACTCGCATGTAAAAACATTGCTCCACTGCGCTACTAGTGGCCAAAAACTCCCCAGCCCAGAGGCTGTAAAGCACTGAAGGGGCGTCTTTGAGAAGATGAACCGAGACTCACGCTGTGGAGAGCGAGCCCTACGAGGGATGAGGTTTCACAGGGGCAACCGGCTCCTTCTGCTGCGGTTGAACTTGTGGGTTTGGTGGGTTTAACGGAGCGATACGAGCAGCAAAAGGCTTTGTAGTGCTTATGTTCAAATGTTGCCTACTGCAGCTTTAATTGTGCGGTAGTGGCGGATATCTGTTTGTGAGGATTAGCGGAGCCTCACTGTTGTCTTGTAGCATGAAAACACATGTAACTAAGAGAGAGCGAGAACTTAAGACGGTTACGGTGAAAGGGAGTGCAAGCGGGAAGACGTTTGTGGAGCTTGATCATGAACATCTTTTTTTTCTTAGACAGAAAGAAAAAAATATATAAAGCCACAGAAACAGCTAAACACATCTCTAACATTAGTCATGTCACATATTTTGTGACTTGACTGTCCCAAGGGTGCACACCGAGGACAGCAGCAACTGCGCTCAGATGTCCGGGAGGCCTGGCAGCATTTAAACTCTGTAGCTTTGCATCACGTCTCACGAGAGATGAGAGGATGCAGAGCCTGGCCAGAGGTCAAAGGCCAGAATTGTGCTCTCTCTGAGCTCCGATCAAATTACAGACGTCTGAACCCACTGACACATCGGCGTGTGATGAAAGGCTTTGCTGACTCATTTGAAACCCCAAGGAGAGGTTATTTATTTGTCAGTGTCAGGCTTTTAAAATTAGAACAAAGAGAAGAAGAAGGAGGAAGAGGACATCAGTGAGGCTCATATTTGCTTGTGAGTCATGCGAGGAGTTGTGGAAACAGCATGTTAGTCCCTCTCTCTCTCTCTCTTTTTTCTTGTTGTTGATAGGAGAAGCATTGTCCGTGATCCAAAGATTTCCATGAAGCACCACATAAATAAATTGTGTTTTAATTTGTTTTCAGTTTACTCAATAACGCTGGTGGCATCAAGAGCATTTTGTGGATATCCAGATGAAAATTTACAGGGTCAAGTCTCAATTTGTCCCAGTTCCATGATGTTTTTTTTCCTGCTATATTACCCAGAAACAACTTATAAGCAAATTTAGGCACCTATCTTTTTTTTCTTTGACATTTTACACCATCAAACAAACTAATACAAAACATGAAAAGTGAGCTGAGAATTGGCCGGGGTCAAGAACTCTCACTTTCATCTGCCTTCATCCTTCCACACTTTGGAGCTTTCATTCCTACAGATCCTCCTATTGTCTGTAACTGTCGTTTGTCATGTACATCACACCTAACCCTGACACCTTTTGACCTCTGCCTTTTGAAAGAGACACTCTGCTGTCAGATAGATAGATGTTTTTCTGTTTTGTTGTTCAGACTTTAGTCAGCTCCTACAGCTGCCTGATAACCCCACGGGGCCCGAGAACGGCTGACGGTAAGCGTTCTTCACATTCCTGCAGCAGGAATGTTCGGATTTCTGACTTTGTTTTTTTGGGAATCTGGTGACATCATCATGCATCATATCCTGGTGGAAGACAAACATCTCTGCAGACGCAAGGCCTCCTCCATAGGGGTGTTTTGAAGTCCAAAATATGCAGGAAGTTTCCGAGCAAAGGTCACTGTGATGATGCATCGCACACTGTAATGCTATAATGGTTGTTAGATTGTCGCTAAACCCCTCCCACAAACACTGATTACCCAATCATTGCTTGGTAATTGTTGAGGTCAGCAGGCCTGCTAAACTTTGGATTTATTCACATGCTGAAAGCATGTATGGGATTGTACTACAGAGAAAGAGTGATATAAAACATCTGAGGTTGGTGGCGTGATCATTAGCATTTCCAGCTAACTAACTTACTACTTAGAGTAGTAAACTAATCCAGAATTACTTCCAAGGCCATGGAGAACATCATTAACTACATTAGTGTATAGCGTTATAGGTTACATTAAAGAAAACCAAACTGTGCAGCATACTTCCATTGCGTGCAAGCTAGTCCTGGCCGCTAATAGCTTGTATCCAAGTTTAGGGAAATGCTAGCTGCAGCTCCACCCTGCTCTTTATTAGATTTAGGGAAGTTTGCACACCAGCCAGCATTAGCAGAGATAGCTTTATGTTCATCAAACATGACGATCACTAAAAAAGTAAAAAGTACAAATAAAAAGTATGACATAGTAGAGGCATTTTTTTAACCTGCAAAATCACTGGTGGTTGGTTAGAAATGAGAACTTGCTTTTTTCTCTCTCTGTCTAAAATCAAGGTTTCAAAAATGACTAATAATTTTGGGTGGTAAATCTCCTACAAATCTCAGTTTAAACTGCAAATGCAAGTGCAAGAATAAAAAGCTGACAGGCGTAGCAACAGTAAATGGGGGGGGGGGGGGGTGGGAGGATTAGCGAAGGAGCAATTGAGACATGACATTTAAACAAAATGACACAAATGGAAAAAATGATCAACGGTGTTTCAAATCATGAAGTAAAGTAGAATGTTGTTTTAAACAATTTGTACCAAAATTGTCATATTATGTTTCTTCAAGTGCAGACGTTTTCTTCCTTGTAATAAAAGACAAAGCGATGGTATGACATAACCAGACACTTCACACAAACAGAAATATAATCTCGTCCTTAAATCCTCTGTAATTCATTGGCTTACACACGTCAAACCCAGACACGGTTTTGAAACACCACAATGCTTCAGGTGATGAAGGTGTATGTTTTTCTAACTCTTAGTTGATCAAGTGATGAGTCGGTGAAAAGCTCAGTCAGCGCCTTGGCGGGAGCGGGCTGAGAAAGAGGAAGTTTAATCTGACATGTGAGTGTAAAGCGTGCCTCGGGGATCATTTAAAGTAAAAACCAAATGTTCCTCCTGTTGAATCATTTTTGTGCTATTTTATGTTCATTGCCTTCAATTAATGTCACCACTTTCTGATATCCAGGGATCTACATCAAAACAGATGGATTTAAACCCAGATCATCTTACTGAAGGTGTGTCTAACTGCTTGGTCTACCTGCAACAAATTAAAGCACCATAATTGGTCTGTGATACAGTCAATGGAGAGTATTTGCACAACACACACACACACACACACACACACTGTTAGCAAAATGGCAGGTTCAGACACATAAAGCAAAAAGCTAATTGTGAGTGGAAGAGGAGGAGAAGAGTGAGACAAAGGGTGTGGCAAAGGGAGAAACTGTCTGAAGCACTTCAATATCTTTGTCACAAATATCTCTCTGCTCACTGTCTCTCTTTATCCTGTCTTGACTATGTGGCTCATCTTTCCTTCCTTTCTTTCTCTTTCTGTTTATCAGTGACTCAACCCAGCCCGAAGTTTGGTTCTTGGTTTGGTTTATGTGCTTTGCGCTGCGTTTTGGTGGTGCAGCGGTTAGCACTGTCACACCTGAAGCCTTTCTGTGTGCAATTTGGACGTTCTCCCCATGTCTGCATTCTCCGCATGGGTTCTCCCCAGGTACTCTGGCTTCCTCCCGCAGTCCAAAGACACGCAGTTAATTGGTGATTCTCTGTGAAAGTGAGTATGAATGGTTGTTTGACTCTGTGTGTCAGCCCTGGCTATACCCCGCCTCTGGCCTTGGTTAGCTGGATGTATGGATCAAAATTATTTTCCCTAAAGGAATTAGCAACAACAGCCCTTCCCACGTGATTTAGCAGCACTTCATGACTGATAGCTAGCTTAGAATTGGTTATATCAGTGTTGTAAGGTGAGTCTTATTGGATTCTTCAATATATAATAAAAACACTACACTTTCAAAATAACATAATTACATGTACACCATGCATCATTTAACTTAATTAGCTGAGATTTCTTCTTCAACAGACCCCATAAAAGGGTAACTCTTGAGTCGTGCTTCCTCTTTAAGCACCGGCTCAAGATGGCCGCTGTGCAATACATCAGCTACTGCAGTCACCCCCCCACCTGCCATACTGACAATTAGTCATTCAGGAGGGCAATTAAACAGTTAATTAGCGCTTTAATTAGTCAGCTGTTAGGGAGCTGTTCAGTGTGTCAGGCAGCGTTTAATGAAATGTCCCTGTTGGTTAGGTTTCAAATTGTGACCACTGTTCCTCTTTGTCTCTCTTTTTTTTTTTAATTAATTTATTTATTTTTGTTCATGCCATATTAAATAATTTTGCAGCTTTTTTTTTTTTTTCAATTGGTTGCAGCTGCACTTTGGGAACAGATTACACGAGATGTCAACATGAGGCAAAAATAGAGCTCTGCTGTCTCATGTTGCTTTGAAAACTCATATTTAGAGCACGGAGTGCCAGACCTCTTTTATAACTGACAAAAACTGTGATTTAGTTTAGTTTTTCCATGAGGTGTTTCAAGCATCTGTCATCTGTTGAAGCATCTAGTCATTTCATCACTCAGCCAGTCCGCAAGGGAAGGGTTTCATTCCTAAATTTGATATCTGTTTAAAAACTGTAACATTTTCTGCAACAAAATGACTGCTGGATTTAATGCCTCGATGTGATATTTAGGTTGACTGTCAAGAATGAAATACTTTAATTTTAAAGGATATAATCATCTGCACTTTGTAAGTATTAAACATGTGGTGACAATATGCATGCAAAACAGATGTACAGTGTGTTGCAGTGAAACCCTTCACGCTGACTTCTTGTCCAGCAGCCAGCCAGGCACTCTGTCCATGTTCTCCATCTCCAGTGCTCACCCCTCAGGGACAGCAGCTGGCCGGCCGCCCTGTGTTTTTGTCTCGCTATGCCTGTCTGCCATTCGCGGTTCCTCTCGCTGCAGTTTCTCTCCCCCCTCAGCCAATCCGGTGCTCCTCAGGTCGCCACAGAGGCCAGACAGGGCGGTGTCCTCTCTGCAGACGGGGCAGAAGAGAAGCTCACGTGAGACCTGTTTATTTGTCGTAGCAGAGATAGAGAGAGCGGAAGATAAAGGGAAATGAGACTGGACCGAGAGAGAGAGAGAGAGAGAGAGAGAGAGAGAGAGAGAGAGAGAGAGCATGCCTGTGAAATGCAGTTGAGAAAATCTGAGTTGGCGGGAAAAGCAGGAAGGGAAGGGAGGGGAGGAGGGATACAGGGAGGGGGAGCACAGCGGAGCAAAGGGAGTAGAAGGGGAGCAACACACAGCATTTATGCTATAGATATTTCCACTCATCAGCTGTTAGTCATTGCTTTGGCTCATAAGCTGCACACATTACTCTACGTGACCAATTACTTTACCCAACCAGGGACTTTATTTGATTATACTGGTTGGCTTTTCTCTCTGGTGTCTGGTGATTCAATTACATTATTCAGTTTTCCAAGGTAAAGCAGTTGTTGCACCTTTTTGAGAGGGAGAATGAGGTGTCAAGTAAAGTAACATCCAGCATAAAGTCATCTCACGGTGTCTATATCAAGTTTCTGTAACTTATTTTGATAAATGACATCAAGGTTTGTTCACTTTTTTATGCTTTTTAAAATGACTTGATTTTTCCTAGCATTGATTTGCCGCTCCAAGGAAGGCCCAAAAAATTGTGTATACATTATCAAGAAACCCAGAAAAATATCTTGAACAGCTGTTTCGTTGTGTTGCGGGTTTTATGTTAGACTTTCTCATTCCTCTGTAGGCAGCACAACAAGCTTTAAACAGAACACAGACATATTATCATGGTATAAAGTTGATTATGGCTAACACGTTAGCAAACAATTGTCCAAGTCCACATGTAGCAGATACAAACAACATTTACATTAACAGTCATGCGTCTGGACCAAGCAACAACCTTCGTGGCTGTGAAGTGAAGCCAACGTGGAAGTGCCAGAAACTGCAGTTCCTCAAGTGGCCACTTGAGGCTGGCTGCAGAACATATCAATCTCCTCAAGTGCCCATATTAAAATGCCCAACTTCACAGCAGAAATAATTTGGTCTCTATAGCTACTGCTAATGCTACTGGTAATGCTGTTGAGAGCTGTGATACTCAACCAGACTATTAAAGTTGAAGCTGTAAAACCAAAACAATGAGCTGAAAGATGCTAAAAGCTTCCTAGAGCTGCAGATTCTTAACTTTATAGTGCATGCTTGTCACTTTACAGTTCACTTTATATTTTATGGTGTCTGTGTCAGTGTGTCGGTGTTAGTATCTTCCACAAAAATGCATGACATACTGATACATATAGGCCTACATCAGATAATACACATTGTGTTTTCTGTCGCATGGATGACCATGATCTCTGTCTCCACATTGCGGTCTTTGATTTGTATTCATTGTATGTTTGGCTGTGTAGCTTCACGCTCTGCCAGCAGCACCTGTTTTGTTTCCATTTGTGGCTATCTCTGTCAGTGTGCACATCTTGAAAACCACATGAAGAAGGAGGAGCACACGTCGAGCTCTCTGAAGAAGCCATGATTTTGACAGTCGCATTATCACTGCTGAAAAAACAAAAAAAATGTCTTTGTGAATGACTTTCAATTTCCTCCTCCATGGCTTTCTTACAAAACGTGCGCCAGAGAATGTCAAAACACGCAGTGGAATCCAGCAAACAACTCTAAGCGGCAGAAAACGGATATTCATTGAAAAATAAAGCTTGCCAAGCTCCACATAGCTGTTATAAATCAGCCTCAGCATACATGTCCTGCGTGGATAATATCCCAACTGTCTTTGCAGCAGCTCCCCTACCCCTGTTTTCTCTGCTCCAATTATTGGTTGGCCTCCAACTAAAGCACAGGCCCCTTTTTACTGGCTCCCTTCACATTTCCATCACTATCACTTCACCATTTTGTCCACAGGTCTCATTTTTCTCCCTCCCTCTCTCTCTCTCTCTCTCTCTCTCTCTCTCTCTCTCTCTCTCCCATCCAGGAGGTCAGAGCATGGTCATACAAAAATGAAAAAAATATGAGATGAAATGAAGGCAAATCATCTAAATATTGTGAGAACAAAACAGGGATGTGGTCTCTTTTGATAACAAATTGACCAGCTGAGCTTTATTTTTTTGCTCCGATAGTCAAACAAAGAAAAGATGTTGTTCCTATTTTTTTTTAATAAAGCAGTCAAACATCTCTTGGTTATTACACCAGCTTCATTGTACTGTAATTGGCATGACTTCACTCGCTCTTAAAAGGTCTTCTGAAGCCAACATGGACTCACACAGGAGAGAAAAAAAAAGAAAAGTTGCCTCTAATTTTCTTCACCCACAGGTGACCCAGGTCTGATGTCTTTTCCATGTTTATCCTTTAATGTACAGATCACGTACAGCTCATTATAGCTTCTGTAGAAATCCAGACATCAAGGCATGGCACGGTCATTTCCACTGACCTCCAGTGACTCAATTAACCATCAGTGCTAATCTCTCTACTGTAAGTGCCCCTGTAATGACCTGGCAGACTCTTAAACACTTAATTAACCAAGTCATTCATGCTATAATCCTACATCACTTATCTGTTTTTCTTCTTCTGTAGCGTCCTTTGACTACAAACACAGCAGAAAGCACAATACGTCAGTCAGGATCTTAAGGCCCATTAAGTAAGATTTTTTTACTTCCTCGTATAAACGCCCATAATATATGCAGGACTTTCATTAGTTCGTTAATCAGTGCCAAGATCCGAGCCATTATTTTTCCAGGTGCTTCTATGTGCGGCATTTAAAAACGTACAGGTACAGTTTGTACTCTCTGTTTTCGAACCAACCCAATCTCCACCCACTGGGACACACCCAGTCGACCGGTCAGGCAAGACGTTTACAATAAAGATGCAAAGCATAAAACAGCGACGCAAGTAGCACGGTTTCTCATTATCACCGCACTGTGTGTTCATTTAGCTTTCATAGATGACGTGTGTGTTAGTTACTTATTCGTAGTGATGGAAAATAAATACGACTCCAAAATTGTATTTCCAGTTCCACTCCTTATAATTCTACTTCACAACATTTCAGAGAGCAATATTATACTTTTCACTCCTTTCATTTATTTGGCTTTTACGTTACAAACACAATAAACATTTATTCATTTATAAAAAGTTGTTTAACCTACCGGAGAGTATATAAAATGGGCACAACATTGATACATTTGCATACTTCTAACATGTTTTTGTGTTAGTAGAATAATCTAATGTAATAACATATAATAATAGCAGCCATTCAGCTGCACTATGAATTAATTTACTTTTGAGTATAGCGCATTTAGCATATGATATTTCTGCACTCATGTTAGATATCGCATGCAGGACTTTAAGTTAGTATATGGAATAGTTTTATGTCTTCATATTTCTACTTTTACTTTACTCAAAGTAAAGGTTTGAATACGCCTTCCAACATGATCATTTTTATTACAGTAACTTTGCCAAAAATCTAAATTTTTGTGCGAAATGGTGGCCTGAAGTTACCTGGAGTTTAGCCTTCATCGTCAGCTTCATCGTCACCATAACGATACAGTAAACAAATAAACTCCATCTACAGGCACGCTCATGGGACTCCGGCATTCCTCTGCAGTGATTAATGTAAAAAAAAGTTTTGACTGTTCACCTGCTGCTGTTTATTTACAGACACTGCACATGACACATTTTTCACTGCTGGGTGCAGAAGGAACGCAGTGAACTCTGTTGTTTCAAATTTAACACAGTCATTTAACACCAGCACAACACAAATGAAACAGATCCAGATCTCCTTATCTGAGTCGTGTCTTGCAAAACAACACATTAAAGCAGTTGCATGTTGTTGTCTTGTCACACAAGATTTATGTTGCACTGTCTCAGGGACAGATTCACGTTATGCTGGCGTGACACTCCCTCTGTGAGTGCACAACACACCCATCTCTTTGTGTATATATATATGTGTATTTTTTTTTCTAAATTGTGAAAATCAGAAGAGCAACACTCCCTCTAACATGTTTAATCCCATAATGGCCTCAGATAGGTACTAAAAATGTTCGCTCACGCAATCTTTACAAGACCCAGAATATTTTTTTTTCCACTTCAGGCCTGCGTACAGAGCGTGCAGCCAGCGTTGGAAAAGCCTTCAAATGGAATTATATTAACCACCTGTTCCTGATCCGGAGGCATTAATGGACGAGTGGAAGTCGCGTGTGCTGCCTGCAGTTCAGACATGGTAAAGACATAGACGGGGAGACGTACGCCCCTCTCATCAGGCACATAAAACAGGTCTAGGCACGACAGAGAGTGGGAGAAGCGGAGTGAGGGGAGGATGTGTGTGCTGGTGAGAGGGGTGAACTCAAAGCAGGCACGTAGGAGAAAAAATATAGATGATGAAAGAAGGTGCGAGGGAGGAAGGTTTTTCATCAGTTGCCTGGCAATTAAAGTTGTTTACCACACAAGATTATATCTGTCAGCCTGGTAGATGACTTTAATATCAGCACTTAATAAAGCAAAGTAATATTCCCTCCCTGCCTTTGCATTGAGAAGCAAAACTGCATCGCCGAAAAATGTGGCCGCAAAATGTAAATTCAGCAAAATAAAATTAAAAATACAGGATAGAAAAAGACTCAGAGGGCAGTCACTCAGACATAGATGCTCAGAATTACTGCAGCATTAAGTGTAACCACCTTAATATGTTCCTTATACTCTGTCCCCTTTCCTCCTCTCATCACATCTAAACCCACAGACCGTCAGCACCAGCTGGCTGGCAGGATCAGTTACCCGGCTCATTTGGAAAGCTCCAGATGACTTCAGGTAAATGCATTCTGCAAAGAACCATATTAAGTGCGGTCAGGTCCCTGCGTCTCTCTTCTTTGTGTGCTCTGAGTGAGAGGTAATTCATTTTGCAAATGTCCAGCTTGAGCTGGATAAAACATCTAAAATGCTGCAATTTGGTGATAGAAACACAGAACACCTCCCACACTTCATAGATAAAGCTGGTGTTATTATATATTTACCTTATTGTCAGCAAATGTCATAAAAAAAACTAAAAACTGAAAGAAAAAAAACAAAAATCATCAAAAACAGGTCATAAATATATATTTTATCTATATTTTTATGTATAAATATCGATTTTAATTGGACAATTAACAATAGAGCCCTGTAGCACAAAAACTACTAATAGGATCAATTCATTGTTGGCCAAACATTTATCATAGGATTTGTTGACAAGCAAAATACAGAATATCACGAGGTTAATCCTTTAATAGATGCTCACGTACAAATACAATTTCTCTACTTTCAAGGATGTTCTGTTCTCTTCTACCTCAGCAACAATGTAGCCACCTGTGATAAAAACTCCTCCTCCCTTCCTCCCCACGCTCTCTCATCCCATGTTTATTTGCTTTTTGATCAAATATCCAAGAGGTACTCTCGGTGAAACCCTCTGGCACTCCACCCTGAAGATTGTACGGAGCCTCGCATGGATACAGTAACAAATAACAGGGTTCCTCAGCTCGGCTCCTGTTTGTCATTATCTGGACTTGAATTAAAAGTTTTAAAGAATGAATTAAAAAAAAAATATATATATATATATATTTTTTTTAAAGCAAAAGTTGTAATCCCTTTTTTTTTATTGTTTATTGCTTGTACAACTTTTCTGTAGGCGTGGCTCTGTTCTTTGTCTGTTTAAGCTTTGTGGCTTTAGCTGCTTGTGCTAACTGCCCACTTCTTCCTTATTTTATGCCCAACAAACCACTGTTGCAACCTGACTACCAAGTTCCAAGAAAGACCATCCCAACAGCTAAATGTGAAGGCTCTGTGATAGCGTAAAGTTACCAAAGCGTCAAATGATTATAAATTACAATAAAATGGAAGATAAATGAGCGCAGATAAGGGAGAATAAGAGGAGTGTTTTCTTTACTTGATGACCTCACCGCAGCACGGAGGGCAAAGACAGCACAGATCTGTGTGGGTTTTTGTGTGTACTTATGACTCGGCACGACAGCACTGTTTGCTCCCACTTCTTTCTTCAAGCTGAGTTTCGGTGACATCATTTATCAAACAGGACTCTTGCTTGCTCAGACTGCAGGATTCAGACACTCCAAGTCTCTGTTTGGTTTGTTTTTTCGCCCGCTGGTCTGTATTTGTGAGGGGATGAGTTCACTCACCATCTTAAGCTGAATGCTGCAGGCTACAGACGGCAGACTTATGACTTGCTCGTGTGCGTCTATGTGTGTGAACCTATTTCAGCTGTGTTCTAGCAAACAAGGTTCAGGGTTTCCTGGGACTCTTTCAGACATTTTTAAACGACTTCTTGCACATTATTATATGTTTTTTGTTAAGTTTTACCTTTTTAAATACTGTCCAATAAATAAAACTATCTACAAAGCTACATTTTCAAATGTATGTACATAATATGACAACTTACAGGCCATTGTAAACAATGCTATCAAATTACATCATCATGACTTAAATAACTGTTGAAGATAGCAAGAAAATTATGCTGTGAAGGACAACATGCGTGGTACACCGTTGGAGAGGACACAATATCTATTATCATACTTCATAGATTATCAGTTGGTGTGTTAAAGACTGGTGACAGTAACAGCCAATCACATCGGCTCCTCTGATCTGATTTTAACAGTAGTGCTCTCCCCGCCCTGAATGTCTGCTATTGTGTGCGCAACATATGCAAATACAAAATATACAGAACTGCAGTGCAAATATACTGCCAAGTCCTGCAAGTCGTTTTTCTTTCACATTTCTAGATATATTTTTTTTTCTCATGTTGTTTTTAGCTGTGATCCAGCATTTTGATGCAAATAAATATAGTATAATATCCATATAAATATATTTACAGCTTAAAGCTTACAGCTCTAAGTCACGCACCACCAACTATTTCACCGATTTTGGTGAAACTGGATCATAGTTTATGGAGAAAGTGTTTTTTCCCTCTGATGTCCTCAACTCTCTGTAATTTACAGTGTTACCTGATGTACAAGTAAAGTAAACTGCTGTGAACTATAGCTGCTATTAGCTAATGTTATCTCAGTTTGTTAGCCAGGCTGCCCAGACTCTGAGCTCACTCTGGGGAGTGTCAGTGTTTGTAACACAGGCATTTTGGACCACCAAGAAGTGGAGGTTTTCAGGCCTGATGCACAGCCGAATGCTGACAGGGTGCTGTCAAGTGTCGTGCCAGAACCAGAGCTGGCAGGTAAAACGTTTACCATCTTAGTTAGTGTTAGTATTCTAGCATTTGGTAAATAATTGTAAACACAAAGTACAGCTGGGGCTGATGGGAATGTCATTAGTTTAGCAAGCATATGAAGTATTGCAGAAACAGAATTGTTGACCTGATGATGGCTTTAGACGAAAAGTCAGGAGAGCGAATTTTCTACAAATCATCCCCTAGAGAATATGAACATGAACCAACTTTTACAGCAATTCATCCAAAAGTTGTCCAGATATTTCACTCTGAGATAAAAATGTCAGAGTCAGAACTGAACTGACTGACATTGGCATCCCAAGATTCATGCTGCTAACGTGACTAAAAATAACTTCTTTACTCCTTTACATGACTGCTTTAATTGGCAATTCCAATAACTCTAATTGTAGATATTCACCAAGCGCTTGCCCGAACAGCAGCATGATTCAGCTCTGCTACATCATGCTGTCCCCCCCCCCACACTCTTGCAGAGCAAGAGCAGATAAAACATGAGAGTTTATCTACAGACCTCCCTCGGGGTAAAAAAAAAAAAAAACCCTGTGGTGGAAATGCGCATAGTGCACTTTTCTCAGCTTTCTCAGCACAGCTTTGATTACAGTGTAAACACGAATTACTGCACGTTTGTGTATTCTGCAACCTGAACCGCCTCTTCAAAAAAAAAAAAAAATGTGTTGCAAATCAGTTGGACCAAAATTCATGTGCTGCATTTTCCAAACTAATTTTAGTTTCAAAACAGTTGGACGCACAACAGCGGAAAAGGCGAACCCTATGTAAGATTTTATAGAATTTCCTCTTTTTGTTTACCTAAATGCAAAGTGTGGCAGGTGTTGGGCAGCGGTGCAGGCCACCCTGGCTGCAGGATACAGAGTGTGAAGTGTGAACTCGCTCTCCTGGGAAAGGCTGCTGCATATTCGTGGGGTTTGTGTGAGGCTCTGAGCCTGCGTGTGTGTGTGTGTGCAACCTGTCATCAGGGCTGATGAGTGATTGAGTACATAAGCCTGCTCACACGCCACATCTCAAACAAGCCTGCACGTATGTGTACGTGCGTGTGTACGTGTGGGAGACGCCATTCATTCTGAGTGAGTAACTCTGGTAGAAACTAAACAATGCAGTCCTGCTCACACCCTATTAAGCTGTCACGGTGCAACCATTGAACTTACCCTATAATCTTTACCATAATGGGAGTCTTTTTTACAGTAATTGGTGTGCTGTTAACACTCACAGACACACACACACACACACACACACACACACACCCGTAGCACACACACAGTGTAAGCAAACAGTATTAAGCCTTTACATACTGACAAATAAAGTAAATACACATACACACACACATGCCCCATGCACATAACATGCACAATGCCATCCACCAAACATACCCACGAGTGCCGTTCTTTCCTGTGACCTCAGCTGCGAGTTCATTCTTCCCCTCGCACATATGGAGCCCTGGCACCATCTCAGCTCTCGGCTGCTGCCCTGCTACTATCAGCACATTTTTAATTGCCTGGCTTTAGAATATAACAGCCTCTGTGATGACAGCATGCTTGTTTATTTTTATATGCAACCATAAAGACCCCAATAGCCTGGACCGTATAAGGTATATATATACATTTTTATTTTTAGCAGTGTGCAAACAAAGTGTAGTTTGGAGTAGCTAAGGGGTTTTATTGTGGAAACTGTCTGTCAAAGGCAGACTGACCTCTGATCATATATGCAGTTTCAGTGGACTGAAGTAACTGAATAAAGGTTAATGCCCTCTCACTGTCGAGCTTTTGAGTTCCTGTTTCGCTTGAATAAACAAAATACACCACAATATTGTGAATATTACCATGGGAGCAGAGCAGAGTAAGACACATGGGATGAGATGAATGAATGCCTCAGTGACAGAGTATCCCAGAATCATGGACATGAAAATATATTTTAAAAAAGTGAAAAAAAAAAAGAAAAAGAGGGTGGACACACTTCTCATCACACGACATCACGGACACTTACTGTTCCAAAAAGGACAACCTGGTCGCACAAGCTCATTGGAGTGTTATAAAGGCTGGCCCTCGCCCTATTCCGTCTCCATTGTCATAAAAGCTTGTAAATTGATCGTGACAGGTTTCATAGTGAAACAGAACAAGCTGCCAAATAATTTCACTGCCCTGTCTGGTACAACTAGATGAGCCTGCAGACTATCAAACCATAGAGGACGGTGCTGAGTAACATAGCAACCCAAGCTGATGCCATCAGGGCAGTGCTTACATGCAAACTGTGTCTGCATATACAGATATATACCTCTGATGTACATGACTTGCTATATGAGTGAAACACAATAGCCTGAGTATATATTCTACTTGTTTTCCTAATCTTCTGCCATAAATGTGTGTTTTTTAGAGCATGATGTAATTTATGTGTGCAAATTGCGCTGTAATTCTTTTGATTCTGAAATGCCACGTTACTTTCAGTGAAAATATTTTCTAGACTTTGAAGCATTTGAATGAATACAATTCTTTCTTTCTGCAATATCTCCGAATGGGAACTACAATATCATTAAAGCTGCTATAATGTTTATATTGAGCAACAATGGATCAACTGACAATGTGTATGAGCAAGATTTCGAACAAATAGGTCGACTGACTCTGCAGTTTCTGTTAACTCTACAAAGCTTTTCAGCGTTTTAGCTCATTGTTTTGATTTTAGGACCCCTAACTTCACTGTTAGGCTCACTCTTACAGCTTTCATCTGCATCATTTTTTATGGCTGCAGTGGACATGTATGTTTTCAGCGAAACAAAACTCTGATGAGCCGACTGACCGCTCCCTGCACTGCACCAAAGACAGACAACATTAGCTACTAGCTGGTGAACATAGTGGAGCACTTAGCATTAAAAGAGCCAACCTTTTTAAACTACATAAAGGCAACACTATTTTCTACATTGCCCCTGAATGTTAGCTTTGAATTTGAACTGTGAGGTACTGAGATAAATATCTCCTGTGGATACTGGAGTGCTGGAAACTGCTTTGGTCTTCATGCTGTTATAATGATCTGCATACACGTTTCAGCATTGAAAACAGCACAGAAATCAACCTTTTGCACTGACAGCTGGTAAAATGGCAAATGAAGTCATACTTGAATCCTGTTCATGTACACTGCCAACCAAGAGGTGTGGACAGGAGTGGGTATTAACCTCAGCTGATGGAGTGCATGACTGAAAAATGAAAAATATTACCGTCACACCTTTTCCTACAAAGAAAATGCTTCCTGAATTACACTCGCCATGCAGTAGTTCTTGTCTGTCACGTTAGACCAGTCACTTGGTTGTTTTCCTTTCATTTCCTTTGATACCCATCCCTTTCCCTCCCTTTCAAGATATCACTGGCTTTCATCTAGAAAGTCCCTGCCCAGCCCTTAAAAAATAGCTGTGTCATCCTAATGTGTGTGACTGTCAGCACAGGAATTGGGCACCTTTACGGTCATTCAGACACACCCTTATTCCTTCTAAATCAAATGTTTGTTTTTTTTTTCTTTTGTTTTCTTTTAGCACACAGAGATATTTTCCCAGAACATAGTTGACAAGGATCCACGCCTCAAGTTGAAGAAGTATCAATAATTTTAAAAAGGGAAAATCCTTTTGGCAACAGCATCAGCAATATGACAAACAAGCAGGGATTCATTGTAAGAACTCGTCTGGGTTATTCCTGTTCTCACTGCGTCAGGCCAAGAACTGTAGCCAAAGGGTAATGTGGGCAAAGTTCACTCTGCTCTTGTTTCTAACTTGTCGTGGCAGCGTGAAAACGCCCCAAGCTCTGAGGTAATCTTTGACCATTATCTTGCAATGCGTGTGTTTACAAGTACAATATACACACTGTAGTATGCAACCAGTTTAGTTTCTTTTACTGCCAGTATCAGTGTGAATCTCAGGGGGGGGGGGAAAACAATAAATTACATGCAGTACAAAGGGCAGTTATGTTCAAAAATGGCATACCCTGTTATGTTGTCATTTTATCATTCACTGTAATTGTACAATATGTCTCCGTTGATTTGTTCTGTATGTGTGACATCTATTGCACGTCTGTCCATCCTGGTAGAGGGATCCCTCCTCTGTGGCTCATCCGGAGGTTTCTTCCACCTTTTTTCTTTGTTAAAGGGTTTTTTTTTTGTGGGCAAGTTTTTCCTCACTTGAACCGAGGGTCTAAGGACAGAGGGCGTCGCTCCCTCTACAGATTGTAAAGCCCTCCGAGGCAAATGTATTTTGTGACTTTAGGCTATACAAATAAAATTAGATTTGATTTGACGCGCTGAACCTCAACACAAATTCCATAGAGGCCATGCCATACCTGTAGAGATGAAACCTGTTCAGAGGTGCTGAGTTGCCAAAGGTGTGATTACCCAAGGAGAATGCCAAGGGATGCCAAGCAGTAGTTTTCCTTTGAATCTTTTGCAAGTCATGTGTGCGTGTGTATGTGATATGATATGATGCTATGATAAGATTGGTGTTAGTCAAGGCAAAATGCTGCTGAACCTTCCCCAACAATAAACATGTAAGATCCCAAGTGGCAGTGGTCTTTTAGTTTCTAGAACTGTAATGATGTGTAACATATCAGAAAAGGTTTGATCACGATCAAGTGTAACCAGAGTGAACTGGAAACAATAGCGGCACAGGGCTCCACACACAACCATGTTTTTATCATAGAATTGGCAATAAACTTCATCTTAGGGCACAAAACATATTCAGCCATGACAGATTGAATATCCCTGTTCATTAGTTAGAAAGAGTGCAAACTTCATGTCCTGATAGAGTATGAAATTTAAACTCGTGGTAAAACTGACTCATTACCACCTACTACTGTGCAGGGCACTGTGGCAGAGTCAGGGAATCCTACTCCCTTATGTACTTTCACTGGCCAACATTTAAAAAGGGTGTGGGTCGAAATGACAACTTTTTCCCTCTGTATTTTTGTCCTTGTGGCTGGTGTAAAATATCTATATACCTATATAGAAATAAAGGGGCACAGTGAGAATTTGAGTCGTGGTGTGAGGGGAAACTGTGGCTCAAAATGCTTACTTTTTGTCTGTTTTCTGTCCTCACAGTCTATACATAGAAAGACACATTTACCAAAACCAAGACTGGAAATTAAAGAAATTCAACCTGCCCATTGAGGACTGTCCTGTTTGATTCTTTCTGACACTTTGAGACAAGTGAAAAAGTTGGTTGTTTTCCCCTCCTGCATCAATCCTAAAAACGTACTGGGTGAAATATTAGCGACTCCACGCATCTTGTGTCTAAAGTGCACTCATACAATGCTAGCAAGGCTAAATGTAGACCACAAAATAGAAAATAGATAGTTTGGGAGCAGTCAAGGGACAGTCTACCAACTGAATGACAGTCAATTTGCATCATCACACTAAACTCTCTGCCTCTGCCTGTTGACTTGACAAATAAAGCTGGACTTCATAACCACCACACACACATACTCACCCAGGAAGAGAGAGAAAAAGAGTGAGAGAGAAGGAGAGAGAGAGGAACGGCGTGCGACGTGAGGAGTGCTCCCTATACTTAGTGAACTTCTGGCGTTTTAATGGCCCTGACGTAGTTCCATGCTGTGGTTTGAGGTCTCTCCACCAGCGTCTATTTTCCCTCAGAAACTAAGAGTTGGAAAAAAGCACGGAGCATTTAAGCAGGCTAAAAATGTATCTGATGGCAACCACCGTTGGCTGAAAATAGCTCTAGAAGGGTATTATTATCATTAATGAGGGATAAATTTGTCGGCTGACTTATCCCGGAGTCATGAGCACTTAAAATTATTCTGGAGTTTGCCCTTTTTTTGGCCGCTTTGGCAAAGCTGAGCTATCAAGTCTGTCTGAGGAATGGATGGTCTCCTGCTGATTTATACTCATAAAATCAGCTTCCCCTGTAGAGCAGAAAAGATCTTGCTGAGTAAAGATCAACTAGCTCCTTTTTAGATTTAGCTGACACAGGATAAGAGTCTCAGTGAGATGCTTTAATGACCACGCACACTGTTTTGCATGTTTTAGCCCATTAACTTCAAATCACCTATAGCTCTCTGTACTCAACATTTCTGCTGACCTTTTTCCAGTGCAAACAATATGTTTTAGGTTGGTTTCCCGACTTCCAGGCTGCCATTGTTTTCACTTTATACCAGTACATTATGAAGGACACTATATTCATATGTCACAGGAAAAACGTCTTGAAGATTTATTTGTTGTTTGGTTTGTTCAAGGAAAATGTGACATCAGATATGTGCTATCTTGTTGCAGAATTTTGTGGTCCTTTGTCCTTTCTGTCAGAAACAAGTTGTGCCTTTGAAAAGACCAAAACAATCCACAGCCATGCTAACAGCTCTGTTAAGCTGTTCTTGGCTTCAGTGGTGCAAAATAGTAACATCGGTATGCTCATATCCTCGCAAATGCTAACATGCTAATGTTTAGCTGGTAATGTTTACTATCTAATTTTTACGTTATTTTGAATTCATTAGAACTAAACACAACGTACAGTTGAGGCTGGTGGGGATGTCATAAATTTTGTAGGCCCAGTTTTGATCATCAAACAAAGTATTGGGCCAATAAACAATTCAATTGATTTTGAACTGAGGATTAATCTTCTAGGAACCACGACAATCCATCTAACAAATTGTGTAGATAATTCAGTTTGGATCAACCGGCTGACTCACTGACATTGCATTAGATTAAAAGATGGATTGACCCTCTGATTTTCTGACTTGGCAGTACTCTTTTAGGAGAGCACTACAGCCTGGGTGGTGACCGCAGAGGGGATCCAACCCACTGGTTAGCATTTAGGCATTTGAGGAAGAAATGCACAACTACAGTCAAAACTGCCAAGTAAGGATACAACTTGAAATTATTCACATGTTCCTTCATAGACCTGGCCAAATTCTGGAAGGCAGTCAAATTCAATAAAAATAAATCCACCATCCCTTTACTTCCAAATAATCTAATTGCAGTTTAGCATTAAGTCAGAGGGGTATTGGCTTTCAAAAGACATCCTGCCGATACCACATGTGCAATTATAGTATGTAGAGATTAGCTCATTTGATTCCTCTGAATAAGAGTGGATGTAGAAGGTACCATAATAATTTCCAAGTTGTCTTGTCTCTGAAAGGTCTCTCTACGTAATGCTCTGAATGCATTCCTGTCAGAGCACTGCTTTTTAAGTCCACACTGGTGTCATGGTGGCAAACATTTCACCGCTTCAGCTGTTTTAAATCATTGAACCACTGGTTTAGACAATAAGAAACATTTTGCCTCATCCATAGATTTATCAAAAGTCTTCATTCTTTACTTTTAGAACATTATGCACTGTCAGCTATTTAAGGATAAGGAGAGGCTGTAGCTGGTTCAAGAGGAATTTCTGGGCAATGGGATGTTCATCAGTTATCTACTGTATGTAAATAGATTTTCTGTGCGTAACAAATTTATTAAAATTTGTCTTTATGCAGATGATACTGTTTTATACAATGCTTCTTCTGTTTAATTAGGCATTTAGAAATTGCAGCTCAACTTCAACCCACTGCAAGATACTGTGAAATGCAATATCACGGCTAGGGTTATGGGGGTCATAGATCATAGATACCTTGGCATCTGCGTCTGTGATTAATATGCTGTTAAATATCATGGAACACCTTGTAGGCAAACTGATAAACAAAAGTTGTAGAATGAGCTCCTTTCGGTTTTGCATTATGGGCATGCCATTCATAGATGTGCTGCTACTTCCATTCTTACAACGACTGAATCTGTTTCACAGTATCACTCTTCATTGTTTTGTTGGTTGACAGGGACAGTTTCCTTAACTAGGAGATGTAAAAACTATTGGAATTTATTTATCTACAACGTCTTGTCATTTTTTCTCTTCCTTCCCTTGACCAGACTTTACTCACTCCAGCGATTGGCCAGAATCCCATATCTGCACGGATTAAGGATTAAACATTAATAATTTTATTGTTAGTGTTCTAGTTTCATGGAATAATCTGTAATCCACCTAAAAATTGAGTAAATCCCTCTGTAATTTCAAGACCAAGACAAAGTCCCCCCCTTTGAGCCTTTTGAACTCCTCAGGCTGTATATGATTTACATGTTTTGGAAAGAGAAGAAAAATCCCGAAAATTCAACAAGCTCGAAGCTATTTTTAATGAAAACCATTAGATTCCGCAGACTTTGGCACAACTATGGAGCTTTGAGCATTGCCGAAAAGCAGTAAGTAGTCATAGTAAAAGAGTTAAATAATCGTCTCTTTCCGTACAACAAACCATAAAGGCAAACTCATTCTGTCATTGTCAACACTTCCTGTTTTGGATGGTGGCAACGTGCGTTAATGGCACATCCGATCTACTGCACATGTTGTCAGTGAGTGTCAGTGCTGTTCGTGCATTGTTGTGTATGCACATGATTTGGGGACACCTCTGGACATCTGTGGCTACCAAAACCAACACCCTTGGTTTCCATGGAAGTTTGAATGATGGCCAACAAACACAGAGACGAAAAAAAAAAAAGTCTCTTCCTTTTTTTGCCTTTCTTAATTTAGAAGTTTTCCAACCCAGTGATCCTTCACGCTACTCGTATGCTTCACATAAGACCAATGTTGTGTTTGAGGACAGATCATCGACCAAACTTGAGGTGACCTTGTTAATTCCTGACATTTCATCCACTTATTGCAAATTCCATTACATACATATGCCGTGTGTTAAATGTTGTAGATGTTAGATCACACAAATGCAAATACACATCTAATATACATGTCAGCTCGTCATATTTATTGCCCAATAATTTGTGTGTTTTAAAATTATAATCTTGGCTTCGTTTGCCAAAAAAATGAATTAATTGATCATTATGTTAAAGTACACTAACACACCATTATTCTACACAGGATATCCATGTTCCATGTGTTCTTTAAATGAGGCCATGGGTTGAAGATGACGCATTAACCCTCTATGAGCCAGACTGAGAGAGATAAAGGAGGTGTGACAAGAGAGTAAGAGCAGAAAGAAAGAGATAACGAGAAGTATTATGAGGTATGGTGTTGCAGATGACCAGGCAGGACAGGCAGGGAGTACTGGAGTACTATACAGTTTATGTTCAGTGAGGGAAGAGTGTATGTGTGTGCGTGCGTGGGGGGGGTTGGAGTAGGTGGAGGCAGTTGGGTGAGGTGTAGAGAGAGAATGGGGGAGGAAGGAAGAGTAAAGTGCAGAGAAGAGAGGGAGGACTAACGGAGAGTGTGAGGGAGTAATCTTATCTTGGCCTGTGTATCGCAGCAGCCAGCTCACATGCACATGGGGGAGGTGGAGTTCTTTATCGTAAGCCAGGAATAGTCAAGCTGACTCCTGTAATGTGGTTTATATAGTGTAGGCGAGGAGATATTTCTACAATAGTCTCTTTATGAATTTATTATATACTGACAATTGGTCTTTACTGTTTGTTGCTACAAAGGTTTTGTTCTACTTGATTACATTAGTGTTACTGGTGATGCACAGTGTGAATATAGCACATACTAAAATAGTAAACACTGAAACTGTGAAAAAAAAAAAAAAAACCTGGCCAGCTTGACCTGCTCTGTTCTGCATGAGTATTGCAGCACAGAGCAGGTCAAGCTGGCCAGTCAGACACAGAAATGGCCTAGAGAAACTTAAAAACAGACAGAAGAACTTTGTAATGTATCAATGGTTGAAACAATTTCAGTCTGGCGGGCAAAGCATGTCCCTGTTTGAGATATGAAGCCGCCTGGAGAACAAACCGACCAACAGCATTGTGGCTGCTACAACATATTGTAACATATTAGCACCTTATAAAATCTTGCCTGGTTTGGCTGGAAACAACGTGAAGTAGTGTTTGAAAGTAGTGACCGAAACAACCAAAGAGCAACCAAGATTAGCTGAAAGATGCTAAAATGCTTCCTAAAGGGGAACTGAAGAGCTGGATGATTTTTTCGATGGGTTCTTTACTTTCACTGGGTAGTTAATTAGTTAATATCAAAATACCAAGTGGGAGTGTGCAGCTTTAAATGAAGGAACTTACATTTTTGATTGATCTTGGATTAAGGAACTATAAAGTGAAACTTCATTTTGGTTAAAGTGATCCAAGTGTTTAACATGAATGAATTGTGGCCTTTTGGGTTGCACGTAAAATGTTCTGGTGCACAGCGTTTAATGATGTAGTGATTGCATTTTTGAGAATTTGAACTGTCAATAAACAAGCAATAACAAGAGACGACGTCTTAACATTAAAGGGAAGTTAACACATTTAAATGACCTCTAAAGGAAAGTCAGAGTTATTAATGAAACCCTGTGTAAACAGTTATCGATTTTGTTCCTCAATCTTAGCTGACTAAATATGCTGGGAGTAATGTGACATGCTGGCAGATTCATACATTCATAATATATGTATATAAACAATATGGAAATATGTGATCTGTGATGTTTCCGCTGACAGAGGGGCAGAGTGCAGACATCCCAGAAGTTAAACGACTATAATTAGCTTATATTTAGACTTTAATGACCCAGTGATTAATGCTGATTTAATCACCACCTTGCATGGCTTGATTTATGGCTAACATGTAAACTTTACACCTTTATCTTGCACGCACAGGTATAATATATTTACATTTATCTCAGGGTCGCTGCTGTGTCACAACCTTCAAGCACACACCTTACGCACAAATGATTTTATACATTTACAAATGAGCAAACACTGTCTGCTAAGGCACACAGGCACACCCACTTACCAACTAATGCACTTGCACTGCACACACACACTTGTTCGTGCACACTCCTGACTCCTGGCTGTTGAGTGGATGCAGGTTTCTCTCTCATTTTTATTCATTTATTTAATCTTATTTGCATCAAGTCATGCTGTAATAAAAACTCTGGAGCAGTGTTTTTCATTACTGCCTCTCCGCTATAGCTTGACATTCATCTTAATATACATCTTCTCGAGGAATGCAAGGAAAAACACTGGCACAGATTCCAGTAGCGGTTTACCCTCCCGGACAGGCTTTACAGTTAGCTTGGAAAAGTACTCTATCTGTTTGGAAATGTCCACTGCCTGCGGAGCAGAAAAAGGCAACTTGCCAGCACCCTCTGCACCTGTGTCTCCGCCCAGCAGTTTTTGGAGGGAAATAATTTGGCTCCAGTTGAGTTGCTGGTTGGACCAGTTTGGTTGTTAGTGCTCGACTCATAGTAAAAAAAAATCTGTTCCCCTGGTGTGTTTGTGTGCATGTTTTCTCTCACTTTAAGTCACGAAATCCTAGATTCTTGATTTCACGTGTGCAAAATCGAAGCTAAAAACCAAACTGCTAATAGTTAATCTGCCAAGAAACATAAGCGCATTTTAATAAAACGTGCATATGACATACCCATACACTTAAACAACTGTGCAACAAGATGTCCAGAAAACAGACAAAGGTGTTTACATTTTTTGCAAATGTGGCAAGATGCTGCATTTCTGGCACAAATATAGCACTGTAATAACACAACTTAAAACTATAAAGTATATTTCAAAGGTTAAATTAGAGTTTTACAAGAATAATTTGAACCAATGACCCCTGTCAGCTACACAGAGTTTATAAATCATTATGCAACAATTGTGAAATATTCTTTTTTTTACTCATCATTTCCTCAGTTGCCAGCTGCCACACAAAAGGAAGAAGAGGCCAAAACAGGATCTGCAATATAGAGTTCCACATTTTCATGACTAGACTGGCCGAATGGCGTCGTGCGTTTGCGTGCGCGTGCACGCGTACGTGTGGTGAAGTTAAGCACAGCCGCACCCTCCGTAGTAGTAAAATCACACACATCATTATACCGCAACCCAAACAAAAACCAACTGCTGCTGCAAAACTGTGTTAGCAAGATGACAAAGTGTGCTACATTATCACCTTTAACATCTTGTCATGTTGACCACTGTTACCTAAAAAAAGAGTTTTGGGTCACGTACACTTTCTGTCAGATGAACTGACACCACGGAGACTTAGCATCTTTTAGACATGGCTGAAAGCTGAACATACATGTGGTATGTATGCAAGTGCCAACACTGTCTCCATTATTAATAAGCCATATGTGCCTGCTCAGTATGGAAAGCATTCAGGCGTTCGTATGTTTTTTGGCAGTAAATCAAATACCTTGTATGTCTCCCATGTGTAAAATCGACTGCCTATCCAACGACTGGCATGAAACTTAAAACCTGGTGTACTTAATCCATTTAATTTTAATTTCCGGTTGTAGTGTGCAATTACACCTTATCTTTGACTAGCTGCCTCGGCTCTTATCTCTGAGTGTCTTTGTCATGTGCCTGTGCGATCACCTAAGATGACTTTTATGATGCACCTTTGGGAGACCTCCTGCTTCAGACAGCTGTCAGAGATAAAATCTTGTCCTCGGAGAAGCGAGCCTCAGAGCTACATTGTGCCTGAGCAGCCATCAAACAGCAAAGACAAGAGGTGAGAAGAGAGGCAATGGCAGGAAGATAGATCTCTGCTTCACCCTTGAAGCTGGATATTTTCCAAGCCACAGTCCAAAAGAAGAAGAAGAAGAAAAAAAAACGACGCATTTCTAGCTCTCTCTCTACATGAGGCTCCGCTTGATCTCTTTAAGGAGGCCCTAATTAGATTAGTGCACTTTATAGTTGGGTAAAAACAGAAAGAAAGGGTAGATAAACAAATATGAAGAGAAAGAAACAGAGGTAAGGAAAGAAAACTTTAAATAATCAACCTTGTCATCACTCTTTGATCTGTCTCGCCTGTGAAATATGTCCCCACCAAATGCCCTTCATCACCCAACCTTCACTCACACACACACGCTCTTGCCCTCAGGGTTTAGTGCGGTAAGACCCGGAGCACGCGAACCAGCGCCTGTCTTTCATTTATCCTTTCCAAAAGCAAACGAGAGAGGTGGAGGCCAAGAGAGACAGAGAGAGAAATTACGAGACGCGCTCCCGACATTCCTTCCAATTTAATGGCCGCTGTAGTATGTCCTGTTTTGACAAGGAATGAATTTGGGCCCCAATACTCTCCATGATTTCCTACCAGCAGATGACTTATGGTGGTTGGACCATATGAGGGGTTCACTTCCAAAAATGTTAGGGTGTCAGATTTGGGGTTGAAACATTACCTGAAGCTCATCAGTCATCTCCAGATTTTCTAAAAATACGGAGCATGCAATTTCCATTTTGTCAAGCAATCATCAACATGTGGTAAATTAGTTTCGACGACTGCAATAACTATCGCAGTAACTATAAATGTTTTTTTTCTTCTTTCAAATGATGATTAACATGATGATCTTGGAGTGAGTCTCATCACAGGCCGATGAACAAAAATAGGTGAAAATGAAGAAAATCATGTTTATTCATGGTTTGTTCATGGAGTGAACAGCAGGTTCCATCTGTTGTTTTTCATTTTTCCTTGTTTGACCCTGGATGAATATTATTGTCGGCTCAGGATAGATGCCTTGTTTGTGTTCTCATCCCCCGTTTTCTGCGTTTAGCTTAGCTCAACTGAGGCCCAAAAGTGATCTTGTATAATACAAAAGTGCTGAATAAAAACTACATATGAAACATAACAAACACATTAGGACATTAGGACACATTTGGATTTTGGAGGTATGGTCGAGGTTAAATTTGGGGATTAATGACAGTATCTTATTTTTAATTTAAAGGAGCTATAATCAATATCTTCATAATAACAGTGGATGAAATGACTGTCTATATATATATCTATATATATCCTCCAAACTCTGTGGAGCTTTATAGCATTTTGTAGCTCATTGTCTTGGTTTTCTGGCTCACTAATTTATTGGTTTGGTTTGCTCTCACTGCGCTCATAACATTTTCAGCCACTGGGGCAGCTTTTCAGTGAAAAACAAAAACCTAAAAACTAACTGTGCACTACATGCTCAGCACCAAATACGCAAAGTTAGAGACTAACTCCGTCATAGTGGCGCATTTCGCAACTAAAGAGCATTAGCTGCCGTGTTCCACTGCCCTAAAAAAGCTGCTACTGTCACTTTAATTTAACTGTTTCCTAGCAGCTTAGATATCAACTTAAAGGCGCCCTGTGGAGTTATGTTTACATTCAGTGTTACGCTGTCTATACCACTGAGCTCTAACAAATGTGTCAAATTCATCTCCTTTCACATAAAACACTTTTTAAATACTTTATATCCAGTGTTGTTTACATTCGTGTTTGTTTGCTAGCAGTTGGATTCTTCCCCTGCCATTGAAACCATTGGCCTTGAACGTGTATTGAATCACCCACACGTGTGCACAATAAGAACAAATGGGGACCCACTCGTAGAAAAACAGCTCCATGGCGCTACTGGAGGTCAAAAACTCCACAAGGAAATACTGTATGTTGGTGTTACAGGTTTAATGAACACACACAATTGCTTTTTGGCTTATGGCTATATCGTTGTCTTTATGAGTGTGTGCATGCCCGTAAAGGACCAGATGTCACATGCACACAGGAACCTTATCTACTCTTTATTGTACAGAGATATGATCATTGGAATCATCTGAATACTTTTAAAGCTGATAGATTTGTGTCATAATAAAGTAAAAAGGTAAAGGTTTATATTGAATTTGTCCTAAAAAAAAAATCTATCTCTCCCTCCATCTACCTTCTCTGTGGCCCACTGACTGCACTCCTGATGGGAGGAAGACAAACAGTTTGACCACTGACCTTGTGCTACTTCAGTACCTTTGAAGTGGACTGGCAATCTGCCTGGAGGTGAATAGTTTTTTTTAACAAGACTGGACATTAAAAAGAGCAGTGATAAAACCACTCCCTCCTTTTATAGATTGACCCAGATGAGAAAATGGCCTCCCTCAGGGCTAATAACATGATGAAGAGGTGGTTTAATGAGAAATGTCCCAAATGACTGACCATCAGTAACCTAAAGGCATTTGTGGTCCTGTTTCCTACATAATGTTCACATTTTTGTTGCTTGTTTCAGTAAAATGTTGAACTACATGCATATTTGGAAATGAGTGAACCTATCTATCATAAAAATACTTTAAAAAGTACCCCGTGGCAGTCATTGTGTGTATCCTGGAGGACTAACAAATGTACAAAATCCATTTTTATGAAACATCTGCAAGTATAAACCTGCACTGTTTACATCCATGTTTGTTAGCTAGCTGTCTTTTTCTTCCCCTCCTCTCACCGGCACATCACTTTCACATTTCTTGACAAACTACTACTATCAACTGACAATGAGAAGAATTGTGAAGGGTGTCATAAAGGCCCACATGTCATTTACTAGTTAATTATTTACTTAAGTACATTTGGCAGTAGACGCACAGTCCTTAAATTCCAGTCAAGAAAGATATCCTGGTGTCACCTTTGGCTTTTATGGCTTGCATGCATTATAAACAAAGGTTAGCAGCAATGTGTATTGTGTCATCTACATATGTGCGTCTCTGTGCAGATGTTAGTAATGGACAAGATACAAACAAAACAGAGACATGTTCACCAAAACATATGCTCAATAGCGCGACTAGCTGACAAAGTGTATGTCATATACCTGTATTAATTGGGGTTTTTTTTGGCCACTTGAGGGCAGTACAACAAGGTTCAAACACGAACATATTATTATTTTATGAAGTTGTTATGTCTATCATGTTAGCTAGCAGCTATTCATTTGTACCAAACGCCCAGTAAGAGGCTTTCAGGCTTTGAAAAGGCCAAACTATTGGCCACTAGTCAAATTAGCCTTGGCTAATTAGCCTGGTCTTGTTTCACTCTCAGAATTTGATCATTTGGCTTCATGCACCTCTGACCAGCTTCCACATGAATGAATGGAGCCCCGTCTGCAATACTGTATTCAGTCCACTTTATTCATCTATGATTTGTACACCTGCAGAACTACCTTTCAGTGTAAGTTTGAATGAAAGTTCTTAATTTGTTCCGCTTTTATCTCTATTTTGGTCTCAAGCCATTCCTGAGGGGAATATCTAGCTTTTTAACTGTTAACTGTGTTCCCCAGCTAGTCGCTAACTTTTTCTGTCTGCTTTTGGCGCTGGCAATGTAATATATAGTTAATTTATCAGTTGGTTTTTGTAACAGCTACCTGCTGTGGGTGGAAACAACATTGTTGACAGTGGTGAGACAGTACAGCTGCAAACCACAAAACCGAAACAACTAGCTAAAAGGTGCTAAAAACTGCTGCGAGGTGCTAAGAACAGCTGCGAATCAGTCAGGTGATAATTCTCCGTGGGTTTGTCACGAAAAGCAACTGGTTTGACTTTACATGTTTACATTTGATTCATTGCTTATATACAAATATGGATTAGTGAGGCTTTATGACCTTTTTTCTTGCAGTGTTAGCAGTCATGGATTCTGGATGTAATAGATTTTTGTGGTTGTGAACTGAAGGCAAAATGAAAGAAAACATAAAGAAACAGAGGATTTAATTTAATTATACATAAACACTAAAAGACAAAGAAACTGACTATTTGTTCTTGTAAGTATTTTTGGTACAAGTACAAATGTGGTGGAGAGTTCAGAGTGTGCTCTGCGGTGTCGGCTTAGTGTAAGTTTTTGTGAGGAGAGGCGTGGCTGCTGTGTAAATCTCTGTGTGTGCTGTGGTGGTGATGTTGATAATGAAGGCCGTATGGTTTTATCAGACTGCAGAGAAGTGTGTAAATGTACGATTACTGCACGAGGCACAGAAACTCCAGTAGTGGAACACAAGATAGGAGAACTGACACCGATAACGTCAAAATCAAATTCATGGTTTCCTTGCAGTGGTTTCCCCTCACTGTAGCTCATGTGTTTGATTTAGAGGCTGTTGCTGCCAAGCACACCAGTTCTCCCTCTCTTTCGCTAGTCATGGCAGAAGTTGTCTGTGAACGCCAAGACATTCCTGCAGTTGGGTGGTAGGATTTCTCTATTTCTTTCACTGCCTTTTCTCTCTGTCTCTGTGTCTAACTCCTTCTCTCCATTTATCTCCCTTTCTCTGTCAGGCCAGTGAAAAGCTGTGGTTTCAGCTATCTGCTCTCTGTTAACTTTCTTTCGTTCTTTCCTTTTCCTTCCTTCTATCCATTTCAGAGAGAAAACTGCCAGCACTGTGTGTGTGTGTGTGTGTGTGTGTGTGTGTGTGTGTGTTTATGCTGCAGTGTATAGCCCTTGGGATGTGACTCAGTTTGCAATCTAAGACAGCCCCTATCATAATGACTGCTCATTACCTACCATGCTCTCATATAAAGATATATTTATACACCCGAGGACATAACCTCATCACTCATCTACATAACAATTATGGCTATTTTATAGGCCTCTTTGGAGCCATAGAGGAAGCTCAGAATTCACTCAGTTGCAAAAATGGCCTGGGTGACAGACAGGTTGGGAAATTAACAACAGCGACCAGTCATACTCTGGTTAAATTTTTGCTGTTGTCTGTAAGTTTGTCTACCAGTCTCTTTGGCAGATAGATAAATAGATCAGTCAGTGGTCCTAGTCTATTTTGTGTGGTTAGCTGGTAAAATAGTGGAAGTGGCAATACAACTCTAAGATTCATCGACCGCTGCGGCCTGTAGACAAAACTGTTTTTCAGTCTCCAAGATGAATAACAAATTGAGTTCAGTCACAGCATAAAGATTTGGTAAAGATAGCCCTTTAACTCAAATTTGAGAGGCAGCAGTTGTTAGTTAGTTAGTAAGTTGGTTAGTTAGATGCAACTTCATCATCAGCTTGTTTTTCTCTGTAACATTAAATATTCTAATTAGGCAACAATTAGCTAATAGCCTTCCAACTAGCAACAGTTAACTAGCTGATAACTCACTTGATAGATTTCCCTGCAGTTTATCATTTAGGCCACAGCAGGGAAGCAACTTGTCTGTGGCTCTAATTTGTCTTGGTTGTATAGAGTCATCATGTTTGCAGATGATGCACTGTTCTATGTTTTCGGCCATAGACAATTAAAAACACATCAGTGAGCCACTCTGTTCCTTAATTTCCATGAACTTGGGCACTGTAGTTTGTTTTACACCTTCACAAAAATGCCATTTTGTGACCAGTATTAAAGATTTACATCTTCATTAGTAGTGAACGGGTTGGACACTGCTTATTGTGATTCACTGAAATTTTCATATTGCAGTTGTAAGTGAAATTATTTCATGTAGTTAAGAAATGTCATTGCTACTGTTGAAGAAACAAGCTTGCTTATGTAGAAGGACACTGTTTAAAAAGCTGACAGTGAGCAGAGGTGTAATAAATCACAGCTCAAGTCAGCATTACAGAGTTATGATACTGTGATGTAATATTACAGGAACATTAAGGACATAAAGATATAGAAAGTTTCATTCATAACTCATATAAAATCAAATCCTGATAAATGAATCACAGACAAATCAAATAGAGATCATGCTATTTTTCTTACAATATGAGGCCTAACTGAGGAGAACTTCAGATTATCAGAATAGCAGTTCGCTGTCATTTAAACCTGAACTTTGAACTGTTGATTGTGTGGCCTTTTGTGCCGGTGCACTTGCAGCAAACCCAGAGTACATTTGCTTACATGCGATCCTAGAGCTTAATTACAGTTAATAATTGACCAATATAGCCACATTACAGCTTATCGTGGGCTAAATGCATCATCATCAATCATAAAAAAAAGGAGGCCACGCTTTTGGATCAGGCCCAAATGCACGCAGGTGTGTCTTGTTGATTTCACTGTGGATTGTGTGGACAGATGGTTAATGTCCAGAGGGAAGATAGGAGGCTGGTGCTGACCATGCGGATTTGCTTCCCCTGACTACTGATATTATAACATACAATTCTTATTAAAAACATCTGTTTCACAGTCTTTTTTTTTCTTCTTTAAGGAAGCAGCCGAATGGAGTGTTTCTTCTTATCACCTGCGTGGTTTTATGGAGTTATATAGATAAAAATTTAAAGTAAGTGAATTATATTTGTTTATTGGTGAGAAAAAGAACCTGGTTCAGTGGTTTTCCTTTCAACAGTGATGTACTGGATGTGACATTTGGCTTGTGGTTTAGCAGGAGACAGACATGTTGTTTTCTGTTTCTCGCTGTTTCCTTCTCTCTCTCTCTCTCTCTCTCTCTCTCTCTCCCTCCCTCTCTTTTTCTCACACAAACACACACACACACACACTCATGTATGAGGGTTACCATTGCAAGGCGTGGGTGCAGATTTTGCCCACGTTTGATCTGATCAATGTCAGAAGCCGTCGGATATCCCCTTTGTATGTGTCGCATGTTAGTGTCTAACTACAAACCAGATTAAAGAGCTGCTTCAAGAGTGAAAGTGTGTGGGAAGCGGTAGCTTTAGGCCGCGTGTGTGCGAATGAGAAAGTGCATGGGTCTGGTAAATGTGTGGGCCATCAGTGACCCTGATACCACAGAAATACAGAAAAAAAAAACAGTCTGCAGACTCCTGTTGTCTTTCTTTCTCTGTGTTTTTATCTCACATCCCCAGAAAACAAACTCCAACTGTCAAGTTTGTCCATTTCTCACCATGAAGAAATAATAAACTTATTGCAGTAGTGACTAAAATATTTCAACAGCAAAAGCGTCCTTTAGCCAGACTTACTCATCCTGTGATACTAGAAAAGCAACAGATAAAGTAAAAAAAAACAAAAAACTCCCACATCTCACCTTCTGCTGTGGTCAATTAAGTGGAGAGCATCCAAAACCTATTTTCAACTTCGCAACCAGTCACAGTGACTAATGCTCATCATCTCTCGCATCAAAATGCTGATGCAAATAAACAGCAGCGTGGAACTGAAGCTGCAGATGTGGGGTTTTAACATCTGTAAATCATCTCTCCGGGTAAACTGAGACAGTCAGGATAAATGTGGGCAGTGGAGGTGAACGGGATGCGCTTGCCTCTCGCTGAACTGGACTCCCAACTGTGGTTGTGGTTGCACTGGGCAGCTCCCAGGCCCAGAGTGTGGGTTGTGTTTGTGCATGTGTAACTACTCCTCTAAGCTTAAAGTTGGAGAGTATTCTTGGTTGATTTCAAGGAAGTTCAAGGGAACAACAAAAAAAAGGGGGGGGAAAGGTCAAATAGAGTGGGTAAGTAGTTTATCATCAATATATTGTTTGAGATATGGCCTGATTTTTAAAGCTAAATCCACCTTGAGCCTATTAGCGTGCCATCGCTGTGCTTAAGTATAGTTTCACAGACTCTCGGTCTTGTTAAAACTAATTTTTGGCAGTATTTGTTGTGCCTTAAAATGTTCAAATGATATAATGAAGGATGGGAGTGTAACAATAAAGACAAAAACAGGGTTTATGAACTTCCGCAGATAGAAATACAGAGAGGAGGCATTTTTTTTATTACTAAGAATTCATGGCTTTCTCTAACTAGGGTTTCAGTAGATTTGGCGGTCAGCTGGGGTCGTGCATTTTTACCCACAGTCAAAACACACATTGGTGTCAACTGCAGGGCAAGTTGGTCTTCCCTGACAGAGGTCAATTCTCTGGAGGAAAGAAAGTAGTTCAGATTCAGAATACGATCCCCACCCTGAAACTACACCTATTCTGCTCTTCTGTGTGTGTTTGTGTGTGCGGAAAATACAAATACAGAGAGGGAGATTAACGTGAGAATCTTTAAAGCTTTCTAATCTGCTTGTGCTCACGAGGAGGAAAGAGATAAAGAGACAAAAGGAAACAAGACAAACCTAGTGAACGAGGTGGTGTCATCTCCTAAATCATGCCCCCGATGAGCCACAGGATTGCTCACAGCCTTTCTTTTTCTTTTTTTTTTTGCGCCTTCACACTTTCGCAGTCACATGAGCCTTGACATTCAGCACAGACACTCTAATATCCAGCCTCTCATACCACACTTATACCACCTCGGCAGAAGCTGTGATGAGTCAGTCACATGCTAAATGCCACTCTTCCTATACATTTGCTACAGCGGGACAGCCTAATTATAAAACCTGTCCTAGCTGCAGGTTTCATCCCATTAACAACAGTGTGTTCCAGGAAAATGGAAGGGGTAAAGGTTACACGCAAGGCTGTGGTTGTGGTTATGGTCTGCTAAGCCTAACAAAGGAGTCTGAATTTGTATGCAGCCAGAGGAAGTTTTTCATGGGAGGCTTGACTCAGGGCTAAAATGCCCCATGGTCACTGAAAACGACCTCGGACAAGATGCTCAAACTTCAAAGTGCAATAGTTTTATACAATTGACTATAGTTATTAACTATGTACAGTATACTTTTTATTACTAAAGGACACTACAAAGCACTACCACTGTAGTAAGTAATTCTCTACCTTCGTGGCAAATTTCTATAAATTCCAGCAAAGAATAATAATCATCTTGCAGTCTTCCAACTTCTTTCTTACTTATAATCTTGTGCAATACAAGATCCCAGACTGGAGAATCTGAGGCTCTATGTTGGTTAGCCAGTCCACCATTTTGATCCACACAAAAATATCCCAACAATTATTGGATCGATTGCTGTAAAATCCATTCATGGTCCACAGAGCAGGTGACATTTTTGGTTTGGAGTCCCCCAACTATTAAAATCTGGTACAGACTTTAATGTTTGTCTCTGTATGAATCGTAATAAATTTGTTGATGCCTTAACTTTCCTTAAAAAGCCGTCATTGAGTCAAACTGTAAATTAGTCCATTGACATTCCCATCAGCCTGTGCTGTTTACTTAGTGCTAATTAGCAAATACTAGCTTGCTAACGCACTAAAGTAGAATGGTGAACATAGTGAACAAATACCCCTGCTGAACATCCGTATGTTAGCATAGTTACTGTGAGCATGTTAGCATGCTGATGTTAGTATTCAGCTCAAAGCACCACCACTGTGTCCACCACTTAACACGCCTTATTGAGAAATTTCAAACTTGTCTCTTCTTTCAACTGTGTTACATAACCTTGAAAAGAAAATGAAATAGAAAATTAATGCAGATTGTGTAGGATACATTTCTATTGGCAAAAATGGGATATAATAAAGTATGTTTTCATTAGCATATAATCTCTTCTTCTACACACTCCGCCATGTTTCTACCGTATCCCAGAATGGACAAACCAAACTATGACTCTAGAGAGGGACTTTTACGCTTTTACATTATGTGACGGCTACAGTAGGTTTCTCTACACATTTTGAAGGGGAAGGGTGAGGCGAGAAGAATTCAGTCAGTTGCGACCTGCAACTTCAGCACTACTAGATGCCACTAAATCCGACACACTGGACCTTTAACTTGGAGAAATTTACCATACTGAAGTGAACAACAGGCTAGCAGAAAGGTAAGTAATCAACTTTGCTTTGGAAAATGATTGGTGGTAATATGAAACACATGTGAAACACATGTTCTATGAAGTGACTGTCATCAAAATGACTAAAATCTAACATTTTTGCTGAAAAAAAAAAAAAAAGAGAAGCATGCTGCTCATATGTCTTGATATATGACCTAACATACCACACTGGTCACATGATCTGTGAACCTCTCTCACCCTCTTTTAGAAGAAAGTAATCTCCCTGCTGCCTTCATGTTGGGATTTAGCCCTTAACATTTACCCCCTCAGAGGGTCGTGACCCAAACTCACCCAATCACAGCGCCAATCACACACATTAGAGGAGTTTGTGTTGCCCTCGCTCTGACCTGTGAGTGCTGATACTTCCTGTAGCCACACGTCTGTCCTCAGGTCAAACATTACTCACCGCCAAAAAGCCTTAGAGCTTAGAGGTCAAGTGTTCAGTGATCACCCATGGCCGGTTTTCTTTTCAAAGTTGTTTAGGTTTTTACAAGTTGCAAACTCTGGTTAATATGTTGTTGAGGTGATACATTGCACAGTATCCACCCACAAATGTATCCTGTCAAATACATCATTAATACAATATCACAGTAACCAGATACTGATCCATATCAGTAACCAGGTATTTCTTCACAAAGCCAAACAATAAGCAGCAAACATAGAGGTTCATGCTCATCTACGCGGCTGCATTAAACATTTGCACGCACACCAGCATCCAAAACGACATGTACAATTACATAAATTAGGTAGTAATTAGAGGAAAATTCACCCTTTGTGCATTCCAGGATGGATGTTGCAAAGGTATAGGTGAGGTCAAATTATAATACTGCCTCAGAACACGCACACATTCAAACACACACACACACACACTTGGTTGGGGGCTGTCTTGACTCTCTGAGGCTTGCGTGCCATCACCCAGCTGCTTGAACCTTGATGTATACGAGGAAGAGACATGGCCCCAGGTTATTAGCTAGACCACGAGTCACCTCTGCCGTTGATTGTTGCCTTATTTCAAGTTGTTCCCTCCTCACACACACACACACACACACACACACACACACATGCACACACACATGTCATCGAACCCTCGGGGCCAGATGAAAGAAATCAAAGACATGTGACCCACAAAGGGATGGAAGAAGGGCTACCAGGGTCTGTTCATGTGTGTGTAGGACTCAGTCAGCCTTCAGGTCATAGAACAGTTTCTTTCCATTACATGAATAAAGTGGATTCATTATGTAAAAATATAATTGACTGATAATTTATCTTCTATCTCTAAAATCCTGCATTTAAAGTTGCAATCCTTCAGATTTTCATGAAATCAAACCCTATTTTTGATACCATTTATGATATAGGCCTACAATATAGGGCTACAAGTAATGATCATTTCATTATCGTTTAATCTGCTGACTATTTCCTTGATCAGTCGACATTTTGTTTATCTGTAAAATGTCACAAAACTGATAAAAATGCCACCACAAAATTCAAAAGCTGAAATGTTTTTGTTTTGTCTGACCAAACAGCCCAACACCAAAAGATATTCAATTCACTATCTCATATGACAAAAAAAAAACAAAAACGGAGCCGGAACCAACAAATGTAATTTTTACTGTTTGTGACAGCGTCTGCCACTCACACTTTGGATTCAAAGCATGAGTGAAAGACAAATATATGTTATTTACTGACACTGACATCAGCCTCGTCTTTTGCTGTTCACTCTCTCTACAGAAGCTGACCGTTTCCCACTGGAGCTGCTACTTCTCAATAAAAACATTTAACCTGTGAAACGTGGAGGTGGCTTTTATTTTGAAACACGGGAAGCACGACGCATTTGTCAAGACACATTTGAAAATATTAAATAAATGTGACCGACTCCTTTTACTGTAAAACTGCTTGCATTGTGCACACCATGAAATCCGGTTTTGGTTGCAATTATTTTTGACCGCCTTCTTTATTAAAAGGGTATGAGTTTGTTTGGCTGCACTGTAAACCGATACACCAGCTCATCTACTGTACTTATGACAAACACTGCTGTTGCTGTTACCACCACTGACCACGGGTGTCACCAAATCGGAAACAACTGGAAACTCCAGGATGACAGCGTTAAAGTTTTGTGCGATTAAATGAAGGCTAAACAGTCATTCTGCAGAGAAAACTAGTAGCAGTTTTATTTTGAAAAGGCCGCAGTCGTCTGAGTGCAGTCGCATGCATTAGTAGAGAACATAGCAGGCCTGCATCGTCTTGGTGACCCCTGCTGCAAGGCAAACTAAACACTCCAGTACTGTAGCGGCAGGCCAGCCAGCCAGCCAGCCAGCCAGCCAGCCAGCATCTGAGGCCACACAGCCAGGCTGCATGAGTCACACAGTCCAGAGCGAACCAAAATGTGTAAAAACTTCACATTGGCAGATTAGTTTGTTTACATCCTGCGCTGGACGTGATTTGGCCAGGCTGACGCAAGACACAGCCAAAAAGCCTGTCTTCTCTTTCCTCCCTTTGACTCGATCCCTCTCTGCCTCTTTCCTTCTTTTTTACTTCTTGCTTCCTTCTTTTCTTTCTTCCCTCCTAACTATCTCCACTTCATCTCTCCCACTCTGACTGCTGCCAAGAGCACATGACCATGAGGCAGAGTGCAGCGGAAAAATAAAGCAGGCCTGCCCTTGTAAAAAATTTAAATGAAGTAAGAAAAAAAAAAAAAATCAGACAAATTAATAACAACACGAAACAGATGGGGAAGTTGTATTTCCAGAATAAAACAAGACATTCGTAAAAAAATAAATAAATAAATAAAAAATAACCCCCCCCCCCCCCCCCCCAGCAGAGTTTGCCAAGTTATGAGCTCATACTTTGTAGGCCCTCTGCTGAATATCTATTCATAGCGTCAGCTCCAAGATGTCAGACTTTTATGACCCATTTCTCCTCTCGTTATCTGCAGCAACAATTAGGGGCCTGCAATTTTAACGCTGGAAATATGGAAGTGTTTTCCTGAGTTGGAAGCAAACTCCGGACGGCTCACAGCGAAAGCCGTGTGTACAGGGACTGATTAAACTCCTCATACTTCTCAAAATGTAGAACGAGGCTGGTAGAAAGTGGATGTGGGGCTGCAGCTTTGTATGTGTGTGTGTGTGTGTGTGTGTGTTTTCTCACCAAGCTACAGTATAGTGATGAACGGGGTCAGTCTGGGGTAACACACTCAACCTATATCGCCCGCGGTTTTGAGGTCACGGCTGCCACAGCGCTCCGAAATTCTGTGATATCAAATCTGCACCATAGCAAACTGTAAGAGCTACTGCATCTCTTCCTGCACGACCTTGAGGTCAAAGGTTTATCTCTTTCTCTGATCAGATTTGACAAACCTTGACGTTTTCGTTCCCTCTCATGGTTTCTCCCGCTCTGAATCGAGAGCAAAATCTGTTGGTAAACCCTCTCATATCCACGCAGAACATCGGTGTTTTTGCTCGAAATTCGTGTGTGGTGGCAAAAATGAGGGGCGCTGAAGGGTGTGACAACAAGATGACAGCACCAAACAATGCAAAAGATGTCTGAAGTCTTTTTAAAGACATCCACACAAGTGATGTTCTAGTGGCAGACCGGCAACTGCCCGAACAGGTGCAAAAACTAATCAGGAAGACATCAGTCATGTCTGCGCATACCCACAAGAGGTGGTGCATGTTCACATGTCTTGAATGAAGGATTCAATTTCTTCTTCCATTTTATATCTGACAAGCTCTGGTTCTGCCATTCAGTTTAATTGGGACTGTTGACTAGGATGTTTGCCTTTATGTGGACACCAAGCGAGACAGCATAATTGGAACCACCTGTAGCTCTGGTCCACATCAGGCCCAAACAGCCAGATACTAATCTGAGAAGCTGGACCTTACGGTCACATTGTGTTTTGTTGTGGTCCAGCATTCAGAAAAATAATTTCACTAACTTTTATGTTTTGTACTCATCTGCAGCAGTTTACTTTGTCCGTGTGCTTGCGTTCCCGCATGGTGCAGCTGAGAAAAAGAAGAGGAAAATTGCCAGATATACTTACAACAAACATCAGATAAATGTCAAGCAGTCATGGCATAACATGACAGAGTTTTCCTTAAGTGAAAGGCTTGATTTAACTAGACAAGAGAGGCTTGTAATTTGTTAATTTAATGTACTCTACGTGGTAAATACTATGTATGATTCCTGACCAGTTTGACAGAATGGAAATGTATCTGGAGGCTTTCCATTTACCTTTTTGTTTATTTGGTTTACAGGGTCAGTGTACTGTAAATGAAGGGTAAGCCAAAAACACTTATTGAAATTGGAAACAAGCATGTTATTTTATCTGTGTATACTTTCAGATACATAATTTTGTTATGTTTGTGTAATTTTGCACATGCAGACATTTCTATCAAGTTTTTCCCAGCTGGAACTGGTGGCTACAATGTTGTGTGCTTAACCTGCTCTTGCTTGTTAAACAAGAAATCACGTGCGGGAAGATCACTGTGCATGTAGGACACCTCGACTGACATGTAGTTTCATATTTATGTGAAACTGTCTGTACTGAATTTACGACTTACTTATGACTACTGACTTTTTTACTATTGTCGTTAAAGAAGGGGCAGGAATTTCAAGGAATGTTCGACATTTTGGCAAATATGCTCGTTTGATTTCTTGCTGAGACAACCTGAGAGGATCAATACCAATCTGATATCTGAGTGTAAAAATGGCGTTAGTGCCTGCAGGCTGTTAGCTTAGCTTAGCTTAGCTTAGCATAGCATAGCATAGCCTAAAAATACATGGGAAAACTATAAGTCTGGCTCTATCCAAGGGTAACAAATCTCCCTAAAACCTCTAAACTAAATTAATTAATTTAATCTAGATTTCTAAATGTAAGCTATTTTTCAGCTGGGGGCGGCAACCCAACAATGAGGTTGCCAGCCAATCAGCGAAGACTCCTGGAAGTCAGCCAAGAAAATAGCAAATAAGTGTTTTTTTTCCCACAAACAGTCGAATTTTTCCTTTAAAGGACCAGTGTGTAGGATGTAGTGGCATCTCATGAAGGAGAAAGTACGAAGCTTGTACGCAGAGCCTGTGTCTAGTTTGTCTGTTCTGGGCTACTGTAGAAACATGGCAGTTCAACATGGCTGACTCTGTAGAAGAGGACCTGCTCATTCTAAGGGAACAAAAACATCTTAGCTACAGGTGATTATACACTGATGAGACCCCTAAATCTGACACCTACACTGGAACATAAAGTTCAGTTGTAACCTGAAACCCCCGATTCAAAACCTTTGGGTCCCACAGCAGGACAAACTGACATACAGCATTATACCTTTGATTTATATTTGAATACCATAAGTTACCATACTTCACGTAAACAGTAATGTGCTAAAAATGTATTTGTACAAACGCTGTATCTTGCTACAATAGCTACAGGAATTTCCAGGGGGCAACTTCATGTGTTAACTTTTGGTCAGTCTCAAAGTATTTGAGATTATTTCTGTTAAATTGACATTTTCGTAGGAGGTTCTCAGGCGCTCCTTGTCCTGATCAGCTTGATTCTTGCAGGAGTCATGTTTCCCCAAATTGCTACAGTGACGGTAAGGATCAAAATGCTATCATGACCCATAGTCATAATGAACTAAAACATGTGAATCACATCCAGGTTAGTGAATACCAGATATCCTTCTTTGTAAGGCATCAGCAGAATTATGAAAGACTATGTCCATTCGTTATCCACGTGTGAAAGGCGCTGCTTTTTCAGGAATTACATTCATGCCTGCATTACAGGGAAAACTATTATCTATGTTACCATCTCTGTTATGTAATACATGTTGGATTAATAGTGAAAAATGTTTCGGTTTAGGCTGACACAGGTTTAGGCGTGGTCTATACAGATTCTTCTTAAAGAAAAGTTTCCTTGAAAACAGGATTTGTGCTTCCACTTTCCCCAGATCAGTTTTGCACAACTGTCAAGAGCTTTAGAAAATACCACATGGTGGCGCTATTGTGTCCAAATCTGCACACACACACACAAAATTAACAATAATGATTTCTTTCTACCAAATTTGATTGAAATCTTTGAAAACACAGAAACAAGCAGAGACACACAAACAGCGCATGAAAACCTTGATCCAGATATGCTGGATTTTCCTCCGACAACTTTTCATGACAGCATTGTTAATGCTGATACATTTTAACATCATGCTGTCATTTGACGCCTCGTGCTACAAATGTGCCAAACGTGCGCTGTCAAAAAGGAGAAAACAACCAAAGTGTTAGAATGTGTTACAATCCTCCGGAAAAGTTTACAAAAAGGCCGTGAGCTCAGTAGTAATTACTACAGACAGTCACAGCCAGTATGAGATATTATAGGAATAGCTCTCTCCCTTGCTCACTCTGTATTTGACTCCTACACGTTGGTATCAACAGGAAAGAGGCAGCCAATGAAACTAATTGGGTGGTGTGTGTTTTATGAAAAGAACAGCCTGTGCTGTCCCAGACTCCCTCCCACAGCTCTCTGACTGGCTGGCTCCTAAGTGGTCTGCTTTTCTCCTCTGCGCTGTGATTGGAGCTGCGGAAAGCCAGTAACTAAAAACTTTTTTTTTCCCCCCCCTCTCTCTTTTCCTTAGGACCTACCCTTGTTGTTTTCAACTTCAGAGGCAGAGCTGGGCTGAGACGATCCAGCACAGTCACAGCCTGCACTCTGGTGCTGTATCTGCACTCAAGATGGACACTGTGTGTGCTGGATTGTAGTCCAACCGTGCACTTATATCCTTTTATTGTAGCAAATATCACTGGTAGAGCAGTGCAGTGTTGATAGGATATAGAGCTCCTTTTGGAAAATTATCAAGACCATTGTTGTTCAGCTTTCTACAGAAATGAGCTCACAGCTCACTTATCTTTAAAAACGTGCACATAAGAAGGTCACTAAAACTTCATTGTAACGCATGACAGATCTTTATAAAGTCATTTATTACTGTTTAGACGGCTGATAAATTTTAATTACGGCTGTGTCATTCATCTGCACACTGGAGAACGCATTAAACCTATTTAATAATGTGGTTGTATCTCCATCAGCTCTTTGTGTGCAGGACTTTGTAATCACTATGTTGCGTGTGCCAGTTTACAAGGGCGGATCACTTTAAACTTTTAAAAGTGTTTGTTAAGGGTGGAGTGTTTGTGTGCTGTGCAATCAAAATAGTGAGCGCATGGATTAATTACACCAGCATCGCTTTTTAATCGATCAAACTCCAGATTGACGGGAAAAAAAGAGAAGAAAAGAAAAATACAAAAACACAGTATATAAAATCGATTATTAGGCTCAGTTTTGCAACAGTTTATTTATCTTAAAAACAATAATGAAAATATATATTTACAATAATGTCACTTGGGAAGCTATACATACACCCACAACAAAAGAAAAGCTCAACATAAATAAGTTAGTATAGTTTTTTTCAGTGTTTTTCAAAAAAAAATAAAAATAAAAGAAGAAGAAGTTGAACAAGAACAAGAAGAAAAGAAAAGAAAAAAGGCACACAGGTACACTTCAAAGTTTTACACCAACTGAGGCAGTGTCACTTTGTTTCTCTGCCCTCAAAAAAAAAAAAATTAAAATAAAAATAAAGAAGAGAGAATTAACAATAGTGCAATTACATGTTCCACATGAATTCCACACCACAAATCTTTGATTCACATATTTGCATAAGTAGCCCAGTGATTTTACATATTTTATCTATGTTAACCTGGACTACACCACATTTACATTACAAAAAAAAAATAATTAAAAAAAAAAAAGGGATATGTGACTTTAAAGCCACCCAAAATATTAACTCACCTAATTTAAAAAACAAAATAAAAAGCTAATTCTTAGGATTATTAGCAAATACTGTTAAAATTTGGTTGGATATTGCTCAGCAGTTTAGCCACCCTCCCACCCCACCCCCTCACCCTCAGAACAAAAAGGCACAAACTTTGGCAAAAAACCCCTAAGAAATAATAATAATAAAAACATAGTAATAAAAAAAAGGGGGGGTATATAAGGAGACATTATTCGCATGTAAACTTTATCTGTCATGGCTGTTCCCAGGTAGATGGACCTTCAACTTACAGTGTGGCCATCTGGGCCTTCAAAAAAAAAAAAAAAAAAAAAAGAAGATATATATAACACTGGGACAAATAAAGCCACAGAAAAAAAAAGAAAGACAAAGAAGACATTTTGTTTCCACATAACCCTGACTTTTTGAAAATCTGCATTTTTAACTTACATCAATTACCTGAATGATACAATATGACCACTTTAACAAAATAATATTTCTCTGCTGGAAGTTGCACTGCAACTTCCCGAGTCAAATTCACACACTTATTCAAATACATTTAACAAAAAAAAAAAAAGGTATGAAAAGCATAATATGCTTTTTTTTTATGTGCTACATCTGAAAACATAGGTAGTAGATAAAAAAAAATGAGCAAAAATCCATTTGCACACTGCTACATTGTCTGCTGCTTCTGAGGCAATTTAATTGAAATGAGTGCCAAAACTTGATAGTGTACATATTCAGTGCTTGTGCAGCCTCTCCTCCTCCCTTCTTTTAGGAAAAGGCTGCTTTTTTTTTTTTTTTTTTTTTTTAATTTTCTCCCCCCATCTGTCAGATGATGAGAAAGGCTACAGTATTCCACCAGCAACAGGTCTCCCCGCTCTGTGGGACATAAAAGAGGAAACAGGCTGTTGAATGGTGCAATTGAAAAAGCAGTTGCTCATGCTTGATATCCCCTTCATGCGGACGCACACGCGCGCGTCATAGCATGCAAGCCAGTTGAGGAAGATGAAACAAAACAAACAATGTGCAAGTTTGGTGACGTGTAAAGTGTGTTTCCAGCTGTTGTGATGCTGATGTTGAATGAGCACAAAAAAAAGCAGTGTTGGCATGCGGATCAAAAGCCGATTATTGGTATAGCACACACTGAGAACCTGCATGTTATAATCCGTTCATAACGCTTCACAAGCAGCCGAGCAGAAGGAGAATCTCTAACCTGGTAGCTTTTCACTGGACCTCCGCGCTCTTCTCCGGCCTGCTCGGTCTCTCCTCCGCGGCTCTTACCGCCTGACCTGCTGCACCGTCCGGCTCGTCTTCATCATCGTCTTCGTCGGTATGCGACCTTTTACTCTGACACTCGCTGGAGCAGGGGCCTGCCAGACAAAATATATAGATATGAAAAAATATATAGAAATATAAAAAGCACACAGGGTTGGGGGGGAGAAAAAAGTTGCCAGGTTTGGTGTGCGGAGCTGCACGTAAAGGCACCTGACATTCTCGACTTGACTCGCCGTGAAAATATGCAAACTGCACCGTAATAAGCAAGAGTTTGATCACCGGACTAAGAGTGCATTAGTGCTGTAATCATCGCTGATAACCGGCGATTAAAATACTTCAACATCTGTAAAGAAATGCTCCCCTCTCCCTCTGCTGCCCCCTCCCTCCCCTCCCCCTCGGTGTCTCTCTGCACACTTTCTGTCTCTCTTGCACAGACCAAACCGATCGCAGCCTAACGTTGCGTTTTAACCCGAGCACAACTGTTGCTTCGCGCACCCCCCCTTCACTGCGGCACCAAAAGAGACGCAAAAAAAGAAGAAGATTAAAAAAAAAAAGCGTGACAGCTTTAACGAGTCACTCACCTGGATCTCCTGAACGCCTTTTCCCCAAGCTCTGCCTGCGATCTGCCGACTGCCTTCCGCTGCTCTCCTCGGCATCCTGTCGGCTGTTATCGCCGGGCGAGTCCGCATCTCGCTGGTGAGGCGGTCGGCGAAAAAACTCCGGTGCGTCGCTGTCCTCCTGCCAGTCGTAATTGCGCGGAGTGAGCGGTCTGTCGTTGACCGGGTCGAAATTGTACTCGTCCATAAAATCCTGCACATCTTCCTGCATCGCAGCCGTGAAATACCTCCGTATCCCCTCTCGGTCAGGTGAGCCGAAAAGGCTTCTGCGGACCGGAGGTCTGACGTTGTCCGGCTGCCGCGCATCCACCCTCTCCAATGTCGGGCTCGCATTAGAAAGGCGAACATCTGACATTTTGTTGCACATATGACAAGGAAAAAGAAAAACACAAACGACCAAACCCTTTCGAACTTCTTCTACTTCCAAAGAGTATTCCTTTCAAATGCAAAGTCACGGGAATGATGCATGCGTGCTCCGCGCGTATCATCCAAAACGCGTACGCGCAAAACAAACGACCAAGAGAAAAAAAAAAAAAGGAAAGAAATAAAAGCGTCTCCAAAAAGGCGCAGGGGGGTTTTAAGAAAGCCACTCCTGTCAAGTCCGTAGTAAAGCTGATGAAAACAACAAGTCAAGTCATAACAGCCAACATGGCGTTAGAGGGAGCTATGAGTGAAGAAGAAAAGTTGACATCAAGGACTATTTAAACAGAGATGGCGTTTCATTGGTCTGCGCAGTAGGACCGCCCATAGAGCTTCTTAAAGTTGAACAGGGGCAACAACAACACAGAGGTGGATTGGATTAACTCTACACATGAACATGGCCTAATTCATCTGTTTGATTAGCTAAATACGTGAGAAGGAGCAAAAATAATGGGAGGCTGTAATTATGGAGAGCCTGATCATGTTTTATCTCCCCATTAACACCTGATTTATCACAGCAGGCATCAGATCAGACATTTAACTCAACGCCCCAAAGGTCAAAGATATCATTTTGATCTCATTAGCTGTCGTTTGTATGCCGTTGTTCATGCCCTGTAAAATAAAACCCGATAAGAAAACATTAGATTTATCTACCCCCCCTGGCAGGAGTTTGGAGGCCTCCCTCCAGGCTGGTAACACTATCACAGGAATCAATCATGGAATGACTGTATGAATGCTGACAGATATCGCTGCCTGATCTGATTTGGTGTCACACAAACTGCTTAGGCACACTTGATTCAATCAGTGTAAACCCATTCGGCTACAGCTTCAAGGTTATTGAAGGACAACAAGATGTTAAATTAGGTTTTTTTTTTTGTTGTTGTTGTTTTTAAATGCAGGAAAACTAAGCAAATAGTCACAAATCTGCCTCCTGGCATCAGGATGACATCAGCTCTTGTGCAGAAAGCCTTCCGTCATCGTTGGCACGGTGCCTATCGCTGTCAGACTTTGCCACTGGTGCCACAGGGGTGGTTTTTGTGCTTCACTGGCTGTAATTACTTGTGTGTGCTTGGAATTTAAACACCAAGGAAACAGAAAATGGTGCAGCTTTAAAAAAAAAAAAAAAAAAACCCAAACATTTCCCTTTTTGGGGGGCGGTGGGGGTCTCAGTTTGCATGTTAAAATTCCTGACTTTGACTAATGTTCATGTCAAATTGTGTTTCTATGCGTCCTTCAGCTGCACGGGAATTAATTGAACGCATCAGTATTAGGCGCTCCCCGCGCACAGGCGTTATCAATTTCCCCCAACTTCAGCTTCTCTGCAGCGAGTGTCGCTCTGCATTCCTCTGCAGCGTTCGCCAGTAAAAAAAAAAAAAATCACTGGGCCTGCCTTTAAGGCCATGCTGTTTCAATTAACCCTTGAAAAGAGTCAAACATCTCGTGATGAATACAGCGAGGCCATCTGTTATATCGATGTTATCGCCGGGATCACACTTAATCCATAATGTGTTTATGCTGCTGCAAACTGTGCCCCGTGTTGTACAGAGTGATCCCTGAGATGAAAACAGATTTTGATCAAGTTGATTAGACGGGCAATTGAGAAACAAGAGCAAGAGAACATTTTGTTTTGGGTCTCACACACACACACACACACACACACACAACCAATGCTTTACAGGGTAATACTTGTGTTTGTTTCTTCAAGTTGGAAATGTTGAGGCCTCGGTTTCACTGAGCGGGATGAGGCAACTGCGGCGCATTTGTTAGTTACACATGATGATTCACGATTAAACGGTCATAAAACAACAGAGAGACGTCACCGTTTCTGTCTTTTTATAGTTTAAGATAACACAGAGATACTTTTTTTTGGACTCCACAGAAGTCAACAGCGCACTCTGTGACCATGAATGCACAAATGAAAAGGGATAACAGTGAGGCAGTCTTAAAAAGGAGGTGTCACTGTCAACACAAACATTTGTAGTTGAAGGATTAGTCATGTAAATGTTGCTGAAACGTAGTGAAATGTGTTTTCTCATAAAAAAAAAAAGAGTGTGCAACAGAGAGAAACTGTTTAACTTATTAACTTCCCTACCTTGCACAACCAGTGGAAAATTTTTTAGTCTAATGTGTGGAGCAGTGTGTAAAAAGGCCAGATTAGTTGGTGAATCGGGCCCGAACGAGCACACGTTATTAATTTAAACGCTGTTCGTTACATTCGGCACTCGGCTTTTTCTTCTTCTGTAAACACAACTGCAGTGTAACTATGCACATATAGTGCATGACATCAGACTTTTAAACAGGGAGCCATTTTTAATTGTTGCAAACCAGCGGATCTGATTCCCGAGCCTGCAACCACAATCCCACAGGGGTCCGGCAACACCAGGCACACCCACTGCTCGCTTCTATAAATCTCTCTAGAAACAAATAAACAATCAACAAATAACACCCTGTAGGCTAATACAGCAGCTTAACTTGACTGGCCACAAGCATAAACGGGCATTTTTTTCTGTGTGGTGTTAATTTCCCACCCGAATAATAATAATAATAATAATAATAATAATAATAATAATAATAATAACCCAGAGCTATGCTAATAAATTACAGGATGTTTGGATTTTTGGTGTGGTGTTTTTTTTTGCGGTTTGGTCCAGTATGGGTTTGATAAAAAAAAAAAATTAAAAAAAAGCTGGTAAAGCACCCTGACATATGTAGGACTCTCTCCATGAGAGACATCTGGTTGCAGGTTATGGACCTCTTGTCCAACGTCATGAGACGCCAGCCTTGGAGCTCTGCTTCTTCTTAGCCAGCTCGGCCTGAATCTGACGGGGGAACTGGTCCAAGTGTTTGTTCACACACTGTAAGCAGAACCTCTTGGTGTAGAAAAGACTGCAGTCCTGTCAGGAGTAGAAAGTAGGAGAGAGGCCAGCATCAATGCTCCTGTTCTTCTTTCACATTTTTTTTTATACCTATCTTGATATCTGTTCCTGAAACCAGATTAATTGATTTAAGGGGGCATAACAGTCACTCAGGACATATAGGGTACATGCCACATGATTACAGTTATGTGAGGAAAACATCCACAAGGTCAACTCATGCCAACTCAGGCCTGTCACAGGAGCACAGCTCGTGATTTTACCTGATGATCACACTCCTGTGTTACTTTTTCAGTCCCAAAACACTGCAGTTAACACACCCTAAGCTACATGTAACACTCCTATCAGGGCTGCTGCCATTTGTCCCTGGTGGTGTACGCCAACATTTGATAAGCTGAATGTCTTGATCGTATATTTACTCGGTTGCAAAACAAAAACAGGCCGTAGAAATGAAGTTATAAGACGTCTTACCGCTCCGACGCAGACACGCACGCCACACAGGCTGCAGCTGGAGCCCAACACTAGAAACTTCTCCTTGTCCGGACTGAAGGGGTCTCTGGTCACAAAACACTCCTCAAGCAACCTGAGAGACGGACAGAAACACAACACACACGCTCACGTATAACTCATGTGGCTCACAGAGACAAAACACAAGTGTGTTTGAAGGCACAAACGCATCGTACAAACAGCCCGGACGGTTCATTTTTCGCCATTTGGCCGTTGGCGTAGCAGCTAACATTAGCATTAGCACAGCTAGCTCCAAAAGGGAGCATCTAGCCTGAATGTCCACTTACACAATGGCTCTGGTGTTTGGTGGTTTCTGGCCGTAGTAAGTAAAAGGGCTGCTTAAATCACACAACTGGCAGGTGAATATTTTTTGAGGGGGTTCACTTGTCGTGTGCTCCATCGTTCAGAGCAGCAGAGGAGCAGGAAAAGTTTGGCGAGTTCCTGGTTTTCATGTCGAGCCCAGCCATTTTTTGTTTCATGAAGTTTTACCGCCACCTACCGGACCGGGGGAGCAAGGACCTGCACACTGTGTATGGTTATTAACGATTAATGATCATTATTTAATTACAAATATATATCATGGCCATGGTCTCAACCAATATCAACAGGATGAGACCATAGCTTTGTTATCTTATTTTTAAAAATATTTCTGACAAATAAATAATTAATTTAGTGCTTGAAATTATGTATATTTGTATATAAAACTATACCAAAGCATAGTAAACTAGCCAAAATTAATAGAATCGCTTGTTTTCATAGTTAAGAAACTAAAATAATTCATCTTTACAGTGTGTCAATAAAGGAAAAGCACAGATGTAATTAATAAAACATGAAAAGACATTTTTCACAGCAGCCATTTGACATGTCAACACAGGTGTTTCCAATGAGCAGCAACCTAACTCTGTACCATTTGTAATTAAATAATAATAGACCTTTTCACAGCAGAAAGATGAATAGGCAACCCAACATTTGATCTATATTCAGTGCTTCAAATGAATATATGTTGAGAGATATTTGTATATATTAATGTAATGGGTCATTTTCATAGTTGAAAGGCTAAAATATTTTTGTAACAGCGGATATTTCAGCATATTAAAAGAAAAGCACAGGAGTAATTAATTCATTAATAACATGAATTGCTATCATTAACATTATTAGTTCCACTTGTTTTTTTTGTTTTTTGTTTTTTTTAGATTAGATAAGATTCAACTTTATTGTTGTTGCAAGTACAAGTAGACAGAATGAAATGCAGTTTAGCATGTAGCCAGTGCAAAAAAAAACAGTGCAGAGTACTTGTACAACTGAAAATATCTGCAAAGAAGAAGACCTGTGAACAGATAATACTGGTTCAGTTCCATTTATTGCAGCAGAGATTTTACAGTGAGCCGTCATGCACCACAGCAGCACCCTGACTCTGTTTGACCTGAATGCAACTGAACCTTAATTACTATCATTGGTATCACCTGTGTTTACTATTTCATGTCAAAATGGCGGCTGTGAAAAAGGTCTTTTAGGCATGTAAATAAGTCAGGGCGTTACAAATAAAACTCTGTTAAATATATATTAGTTTATTTTAGGCTACCACATGACATAATTCTTTTGATTGAAACAGCAAATGCATTTTTTTAATGTACACCGCATTGTACACGATAAAAAATATAAACCGTCTGTTATGACAAGAAACAGCAGTGAAGGTTCACTGCGGTCACCACATTCTTGTTATATTTACAAAATAACACATAAACCAGCTTAACAGATTATTGTGTTTGTGGTCAAAATATCCAGTACTGGCCAATGCAATTTTTTTTTTTCTTGAAAACAATGAGTCTGATGGCAAGATCTGTACCAAACATTTTTGTCCCCTGTAACACTGAAAAAAAAAAAAGGTTAGATGAGCTATCATGTTGTGTTGGTTTTTAGCAGTAGGATACAGGATTAAAATGAATACACGGCATGTCATATTAAAACAGATTCAAATGATAGTTGCTTATATTGTGAGATGTAATATTGTGAACAAATATATTGAACATTTCCTGCTCCAACTGCAAACAGTTACAGATCTACCCAAGGGTTATGAGGTATGGCCCAGAGAGGAAATATGAGCTCAGGCACTGAGACATTATGGCACTTGGTGAATACTGATGTAGTGTTTCTTTAACCATTAATCTACAAACAACATAAGGCACTAGTATACAATAAAAAGGGCAATGATATTAACCAAATCCAAATTTTAAATTAACGTATCATACATACTAAATATCCAAAATATTAGGAATATGTCTGGTATCGACAACACTGCAGTTATCAAATATTAAAAATGTTTACTTCTCTAACTTCTCTGCCTCTTGCTTCTTCACGAGTAAAATTAATATTTAGCGTCAATGCATGCATGACTGCAGCAGTCACGTCCTGGTGTCTTTAATATGCGTATGCCCATGTTTAATGCCCACTCCCCCGCTTAGCTTTTGTTCAGTTGTTGTGTCTGCAGAGTAAAATCTGGCATCCAGGACGCTGATCCATCAAAATCAGATGTCCTAAATTCAACAAATAACAAATATCTGTACATGTCTATGGTGTGAGATCAAAAAGTCTCCTCCACACTGTGTCCCCCCTTTCATGGAAGCAGTCACGCCATCTGCAAGAGCTGCCTTTCCCCCCATTTCACTTGTGTTTTGTTCCAGTAGGAAGTCACATGGTCTCAATTCAAACTCAGCAGAGTGCATCCACAGAACAATAAGCTACAGCACACTGATATGCACGATTAGTATCAGTTAATATTTATGTTCACGATTCTACGTGCTGTCCTCTCAGTACATGTCCCTGTATATCTCTTGCAAGAGCGGGTGCAGCGACGTGTCCTCTGTTGTCTTGATTTCCTGCACCAACTGGGCATGCTCCGTGACCAGCTCCCGGAGGTCAGCCAGTTTCTGCAGCAGTCTGGGAAAGAGGAAGTGGTCGTCGGGGTGGTTGGCCAGCAGGTGGAGCCGTAGTGCCTGAACGATGCTTTCCTGCAGTTGCTCCACCAGAGGCACGTCAACCAGGCCTGGGCGATCTGGAGGGAAGGGATCAGGCAGAGGGGGAAAAAGAAGGAGGATTTAGTCGTCTTTTAAATAGAATTCAATATAATTTTCCACATGAAGTCAGTTACCTCCGCAGCAGATGATGGCAGCCACAAAAAGGGCCAGGTCGCTGTCGTCCAGCTCCAGGGAGTTGAAGCGTGTGGCAAACTGGAATTTGGGCTCCATCATGTCACTAAATGGCCGCCGGAGGCTCTTGAGGAACTCTCGGGTGATGAAGCCTCCACCACGGGCCACCAGGAGGCCGTCTTTGTTCATGCAGGATGCCAGGAGGGTGAAGAGGGCTTCGTAAACACCGTACTTCAAGAGAGTCACCTGAACAGGCAGGTAGGAAGACCAGAGCATTACTCAGATGTGCTTAAATATGTCCTATTTAATTCAAGTTAAGTAAAAGTCATCCTCTACTTCTGACATGAACTGGCAGGGAGGCAAATGACAGATACAGCATCCTTAAACCCACCTGATCATTCAGATCCAGGCCCTGGAAACCTGGCACCGCTTTGGCGAACTCTGTCAGCTCTGTGACTGTCTCCACCGAGGTGCTCTGGCAGCAGTGAAAGAGCCTGGCTTCAGCCTCCCTCTGCTGTAGCTCCCCACAACCCACACCGGGAACCACTTTCCCAGCTTGAAGGCCGCTGTCAGGCTCCGGATGGTCACCGTTTACCATATGGGCCGCTAATGTCCTCTCTGCCAGCTGGAACGTTTCCATGTCGTGAATGATGAACGGCTGCTGGAAAAAGACAGAGGATGTGGGTAGGTGAGTATACAGAATAAAGAATATGCTCAAACTTCTGTCCTCTGCTTTGTCTTTTTTTTTTCATGTTTTTACCGGCTTGTTGGTCTTTCCGGTGAGTATGAGCCGAGCTTTCGCCTTGTTCATGCTGAAGTTCTTCATGTAGGCTTCGTGGATCTGCCTGACCAGAATCTTGTGGTCAGCCAGCATGGGGCTAGCCACCTCTTTCTCCACCATCTTGCTTTCTGCTTTGAGCTTTAGCTTCTCCGCCTGAGGCATCCGACCGAACCGGATGGCTGATGGATAGAAACATTCGTCATTAGCTACAGCTAAAAGAGTTTTCAAATGATGGATGTCATGTTTTACAGTGATCCTACACACAAAGACATCAGACATATCCTGCTACAGCAAACAAACATTCACCCACACTCGACATTCTTTCTCCCGAGGACAACATGTCGTCTTCCTCTCAGGTTTCTTACACTGCTCTCTGTCTGCAGTGGGAGGCCATCGTAACAAACCCAATGACCCCTCAGCAGTCAGTGCAGATGACAGGCCAGATGTGGAGCTATATGGGCCTGTGTTTTCTCAACGTCAAGCAGGCTCTGCCAGGACATTGTTCTATAAAAACCCAGTCAATGTAAAGTACAACGAACCAGAGCCAAAACACAGAAGGATTCCTGCTGTTGTTGTAAAGAACACGTACTACGATGCTGACCGGGGACCTTTTATGTAACTACTAGCTTAAGTAATGCTGGCGTTTCTGATGAGTCTTAAAGATGTACTAAAAAGTGAATTCATAAGCGATAAAACACACTCAAACACATTAGTTAACTCAATGGTGTGGCTGCTACCGTCTTTATTGCTCTGGTATGACCAGTAGCTTATTGTGGCAACTCTTGGTTAACATTAGCTAACTTGAGCTAAATGATGCTAAAAAAACATTAGTGAGTATGCTAACAGACTTTATGTTGTCTGCTTGTACTACTGTTACACTGTGCTTGGATTTAGCATTAGCCCCTGATGGACAATTGTCCTGTAATTTACTTTCACTTATATTATTTAGCAAAAGAAACACTGTTTGTTTTAAACTATTTTGGAGGTTTTAGGCCTCAAACCTGAAATGCTACATGGTGGCATACCAATGAATGTTCATGAGGGCATTAACTAATTATCTATTTATTTATTGGTCTTGAAGGATGAATGTGCTTTTGTAAACTTCTTCCATGCTTTCAGGCCTTACCATTGTGGGACATTCCCACAGAGAGGCACTTGTGGAATCGGCAGTACTGGCACTTGTTGCGGTTCTTCTTCTGGATTTTGCAGTTGCGTTCACACTTGTCATACTCCAGCTTTAGCCTGATGGTCCTCCTGAAGAAACCCTGGTAGAGACAGAGCGACACGCAAGGTACCTTTCAAGTTCATCTACAACCTTCAAACATCCTGATTTGAGCGTCCTGATGTCTTTATGTTCTCTATTCTTTAATGACTCGCCACGCTTTTGTGACAACATCAGGAAAAGCTACTTCACAGTGCAAGGAGACTTTATTTATTCAGTGTACACCACTAGTTTTTATCTGAGCCTGCCCAATCATGCAACCATACACGTGTTTGACCACAAGTTTAAGCTCTTTTTAACAATGCTCTTGGCTTCCCATTCACTCTGATTCAGTGAGCCTTCAGTTCTGAATTGCATGGGGAGATTGGACCTTGTTACACTTGCTTGCAAATGTAGTATTATGTATATCCTTTATAAAAAAGAAGATCTTTACCATGCTTTATAATGGTTACTAGTGATTCATTCATACTTAATTTAATCTAATCTTTTAAATGCTGTGTCCAAAGTGACCCATCATTACTCAGTAAAGCTATTCTTCTGATGATAGAACATATGTCAGACACTTATATCTGCACTACATACATTTAGAGCTCTGGTAGGACCAGTGTTATATTACATTCTGGATTGGACTGTATAGTGGAATTACATCTATATTTAAAGAAAGACATGATGTATCATGACCTCCCTGAAGAAGAGCCCTGATTGGATCAGACATTGTGCATCCCTCCAACACACACTGGGACACAAGGGCAGTGGGCCAACACATGCTAACAGATGTCACACATGTGCCAGAATTTATGATCCTTTGACGTACGCTCACACACACCTAAGTGCGTCACTGAAATTTCAGTCAGGACATTCCTCATCCCGCGCTGTCAAGAAGGGACTACGGTACTTTTTGGCAATTTATCTGCAGCCGCACGATCACACAATACATCAGCCGTCATCTTACAGAAGGTCTCGTCTGCCTTTATGTTGAAGACACATTGTTATTAAGGGTTATTATGTGTCACACATCATTCTTTTCTTCGTTGCCTTTAACCACAAAGAGGGGAGAACTTGCTGTAGTCTTCATAAGAACACTGAGGGGAGAATGGTGAAGGTCCAGGCATATAGTTTACTGACATATGATAGTCATCAAAACAACATTACAAAACAACAGCGCTGTAAAACGAGGAAGAAACAGATGCGTGCGTTTACGGCTTGCATGTCTTTGCATGTCTGGGTGTATGGGTGTACAGACACAACCAGAGGCTAGTACTCTGCAGTGATATATAGCTGTGAGACTCAAGATGTATTGTGCAATGCTTCCCTGAGGGCAAACGTCTATTAGCAAAACAGAAATTTCAATCCGGGCATTTTTGTGGCACACTTACTCAAACTAACCTCCACCTATTGAGCAGCTTTCCATTACCGAAGGCTTTTTTTTTTTTTCTGACTGTACGACTTCTTCAAACGTCACCCCATCATCGCCGCAGACTTAAGCCCTCACACCGTGGCATCGCGGCACATTCCATTCACATTCCCACTATGAAGCGCTCAACTCTTAAAGCGAGGTGTTGAAAATGATATGCAGAGCCTGTCCAGCATGGAAACCGTGAACTGTGACTGCTACATATCACAAGCCAGACTTTTCCATGATGGTGCAATGTCATCAGTCAGAGAATTTAGCAACAGCACGCAGTCAAAATACACCTGTCACATGTGCAGAGTCCAACAGTTCAGAGTCATCGGGTCCCTGCTTTAGAACAGCGGTGGTGTGACGCAAGGGGAGACAAGGTGAGGAGCATTTGTGTCGATTCTGACGAGCGAAATTGGGGCGATGAACCAAAGTCCTGCAGGAATGTGGCCAGTTTAGCTGCACGCAGATGTGCACTTTGAATCTGACAGGACTTTCTGCAAAACCTGGGTCTAACACTTTTGTTGTCAATAGAACAGAGTGAAATTGAAGGCCGGTCCAGAAGAGTGAAAGAACAGATTCCCTTCAGCAGGGGAAAATAAGCGATTATGGAAGAAACAGAACACCTGAAGCTCCTGAAACAACTGTCTGGATTTGTTAAATTATGTAGTTGCAGACACAGTTTCAAAGTGGAATCTTGGCTCTTGAGAGGAGCCGGCAAGATCGCAGGTCGTGCAGAAATAGCAGACAACCTGCCATCGGATTAGATAGGTATGAGACTACGACAAGCTGACTTAAAAAACAATGCGGTGATGATCCTTAATGGTTTTTAACATTGGTGGGCTCGGCTACAAAATGTTTCCAGTGTGTGAAATGTCCTCGAGCGGCTAAAGGATGTACCTTCATGAGACCCTTAAAAAATCCCATCATTAAATCCCAAATCTGACTACGCATGAAGATAATATTTAGCGTCCCATGTGTGTATATGTGTGTGAATTAACGTCACTCAGTCGGGCTCTGTGCCAAGCAGGCAAGAGGTGATAAGTCAGTCAAGGCCACTATGTCCCCCACCTCACATGACCTGGCCTGTGTGTCTCACTATCTTTCCACTGGCCTCTAGGTCAAGTGCCTCTGCGTGCCGAGCTTTGCATGCGTTTGGGCATGCGTGTGTTTGTTTGTGTAGGCATGTATGTGCAAGCGTACGCGTGAATGTCTGTCTGTGTTTGTTTGGTGGTTTTCACCTTTGATACAGCTGCATGGCTCCACGCAGACAACATTTACCAATACCTAACGTTATTCATCAGATCCGAACAGGACTGCGCCTGTCTTTGTGTTTATATTTGTATCTCTGTGTGGCCTTTATGTCCTTTCTCACTCTGATATGTGAAGTATGTCATCACGTGCATGCAATATATAATATATAGAACTGGCTAGGTGTCTCACCTTGCAGCCCTCGCAGGCATGCACGCCGTAGTGGAAGCCTGAAGCCTTGTCTGAGCACACCCGGCACTCCAGGCTGAGGGGGGTGAAGCTCTCTTCTGGGCCCGGTGCTGTTCCACACACCCCGGACGATGGACTGGAGGCCGGGGTCAACGTGTCTACAGGCACAACAAGGCAGATAACAGTGATTTCACTGGGCTAATGGAGACAGAAATATGATTCTGTAGATCATGATGCTACAACCGGCAGCTAGTTAGCTTTTCTTAGCATGAGCTAACTGTCTGTTTTTGTACATTATGATGCTACATGCTTCATATTTACAATTTACAGTAGCCTACAACTATAACTTCCCAAAATGAACCTTAAAGATGCTTGCTCTTCTATATTTAAGCTACCACAATCATCAACCCTTACTCACATCAACTGTAGAGTCTTTTAAAATTTAAGGATTTATAAAGCTGGAGACCGCGAATTCCTGTCAAACAGGCTGCTGCCTTTGTCAACTTTTAGTTAAGTGTCTCTTGCAGACTCGAAGAGTTGTGTTTTAGTTGATGTTTGTGTCTTTACACAGTTACAGAAGGCATGGATCACTTGTTCAAGCGCTGCTCATGAAGGAGACAGAGAGACAAATGAACTAAGTTGTATCTAATCTTCTGTCATCAGAGACACAGTGACTCTTGAGTGCATTTACATTTGAAACAATAGAGCCAAAAGGTCAGAAGATCACTGTTGTACTTATCCACATTACCTGTGAGCCTCATGACTGAGAAAATAAACCCTGACATGTTTTAAAAGCAGTTTTTCGAAAACCTTCTTCTAGCCATGAGACCTCTCGACTACTCACCCAGTGCGATGGAGCTCTCGGATCCCGATCCAGTGCTCTGGTACTCTGGGAAGTCAAATCCCAGCGTGTCGTCTTCTATGGACTGAGAGATGTCACGTAGATCCTCCATCAGGTCTCCACACAGCGGACTATCCAGCAGGGAATCCCCCAGCGGGGATGGCGGGCTAAAGAGATCTACTGCCATGGTGGACATCAAGCAAAACCTGAAAGGAACAACCCCTCACTCACCAGATTGTGATAAGAGGGGAGAGAGACGTAGGATGAGGAACTGAGGCCGCTGTTAGATTGGTTAAGAGTTTCAAAACAAAAATCTTTACTTTTTAGATCGGGTGCAAACTTCTGAGGAAAAAATTCCCCCTGAAGTATGACAAAAATCTGCCATGTCTGCGCCCTTTTCAAGCCAACAACATTTGTGCTCAGATTTCTTCCGAAGAGTTTAAGAGATTAGACAGAACGGCTTGTTAATTGTTCGTCATGTTGGCGAAAACAATGCCCACACTAAGCCGGCTGAGAGAGGAAATCTTGACCTTTAGTCCACATTAATCCAGTGTTTTAGTGAGTATTAGGGTTGGAGGATATGATGATTTACAATGCGAGAGCATGTAGTCGGTGATTATGCCTTATGATTTATATTCCACAGTAGCTGTTCCATCGTTATCACTGGCTGTGTTTTTTGTGTTCTTTGTGGCAATATTGGATTTTAATATGATTTTTGCACAAATGTGACATAAAATCTTAATTTTTAATTAAGGATTTGATTTCATATGTTGTTATGCGTCATAGTTTATTAATCGATTCTTGCAGAATATTTGCAATAATTATCTATCTATCTATCTATCTATCTATCTATCTATCTATCTATCTATCTATCTATCTATCTATCTATCAACTGAAGTGTACGAATATATTCAAATACTATTGCTATATTCCTGTTTTTTGGCGTTTTTGTTTGTGAATTTTGGGCAAGTACTTTCTAAATCACCTCTTTTCCTCTTTATCTAAACACAACACGCCCCTGAATAAAGCATAAAAAGGTCAGGCTCAGGTAATGTCTCATTTGAACCCTAATAATGACTTACAAACGTTGAGAATCCAGCTATGTATCTCATAATAAACAGCAATACATATAACTATTTACTGCAGTTCTGTTATGCTGCGCGGACGGGCTACTAACGCCAGAGGTAGGTGTTGAAAATCACGAGACTCCACCCTGCCAAGATGACCACACCCTCCGTCACCACTACCTAAGCCCTCCAAACCTCATGCCTGCTCTCTCTTTCCCTCCACTGCAGAACAAAGGAGCTGCACCTTTTTTTGTCTCTCTTATTGTGGATGTATTAAGTTATATGAAACCATCCACCTCCCTATGTTCATCTTCTTTTGTTTATGGAAAATAAGTGACGTTGAACGGCTCACTGGTTGAATGTGCGCACCACACTGGATATTCCTGAACCACCACCAGAGCGTATATAGAGATAGTTTTTCTCAGTAGGTTCATAATGTGAAGGTGATTGTTTAATAAGTGAACCATGTACGCAGAGTCAACAGCAGCGCGTTATTCCAACCGCATCATTCACAGATTAAATTCCAACCTGTCGAGCCAAAGTACACAGCCTGCAGTTTGTCACAAAGCTCTCACTCTGAGTTATTGACCAACTCTGACGCCCCCGGAGACTTTAAGAAGACTCGCTGAGCACACACTGTACACCATACGCGCCGTTCCCGTTGTATGAATAGCCTCTCAGTGTATGGACATGCAGATTGGAGTCACTTTGTGTCCTCCAAGAGTCAATCTTAAAAAGTATGTGTGGGAGGGAGCTCCCAGCTGCTCACAGCAGGGTAAAGGACATCTGTTTGAGCCATCACGCAACATCACAGCACCGTGATCCATGTTCATAACGCTCCCTCCAGCTTCCTGTAATTCATGGCAGTAGATGTTACAAAGCGTACTGTCTGTAAGAGCAGAGACGTTAGCTCATATGAGTTTATGCAGCCTTAACTTTCACTGTCGAGGACTTAAAGTGTGCCGGTTGAACGTGACAATTGGGCATCTCTTTATCTGTATTAGGACAGAAGACGTGCGCTCTGACGAGTCTGGTTTGGAGAGGCCAGGACGGTGACGACATGATTGATCAAACCATGCTTGCTCTTGTTTATCTAGTCTTTGGATTGCAGCATTTCAGCGGACAGGTCCTGACAGTACACCAGAGTTGTTTAAAGGGGGAAGTGTGTGTACAAAGCTGTAGGCTTGTATCTAAAGTATATTGTATTATATAGAGCGCATTGTGAAGGCTTTACAGGTTGAGATAGCTCTTGACTAACTGTTGTTTAACTGGTCCGTCGAGCTGCTTCGATGCAAATCTCTGACGAACCGATGAAGCCCCTGGCGGCTTTTTTAAAGTCTAAATGAGACAAACAAGTTTTCTTCTCGGCAACACATAAAGCAGCATTTGGAGTTCAACCATCTTTTCCAACTTTGCCATCTTTCATTCTAACTTTCGGTATACTGTTTTGTAGGATCCAATCACAACACAAGCCTGAAATTCATTTTGCTGACCTGATTTTAGAGCTTAGATCTGAGTTGTGTGCATCCAGACCTGTACTCCGGCGCGACTGAATGTAAAGCTGCAAACAATTAGTCGATTCATCGATTAGAAAATTGATCTTTAGCCAAAAAAAAAATTACTTAAAAATGGATTCTAGATTCTCAAATGTGAGAATTTGCTGGGTTTCTTGGGTCTTATTTTACAATAATCTGAATATTTGGGGGTTTGGGAAACAACAATTGATGTCAACACATTGTGCTCTAGGATTTGTGGGCTTTTTTTTATTGCAGCAACGGCTGAAGAGAGACAGGAAAGCAGGGAGAGAACCACTGCGATAAGGATAAGGTCATAAAACATGGGACACACACTCTAACAGGTGAGCTACCAGGGTGTCACATTCTAGTATTTTTTAGATTAGACTTCTAAATAGACCTCTAGATTAATCTACAATGAATAATCAAGAGGTACAGCTTTAAAAACTAAATAGAAAAGCTGCACTGACACACATTATGTTGCCTCTGTCCATTATTTAACAGGGGGATTAGATGAAGGTCACATCGTTGTATAATACAGCCTTGTTGACATATTTAAAATATCTTAACTGGGCTGATATCACTTTATTTCCCTTTTCATAGATGGCTGTGGGAGAAGCCATGCCCCCCCCCCCCACACACACACACCTCACATTGTGTTTTAAATCCCAGAGGAACTATAATCCCAGACAGAGGGACTGCTATCTTTAGGTCACAGGGGAAGAGGAAACAGGAGCTGCACTGAAGTGCACTCAGCAAAGCGTGTTAACACATGACAGCGAGGATACAACAGACCCACAATCAAGGGGAAAATGAATATACTGGAGGTCGTCTGCTGGCACCTGCCGTTGAAGATCCAAACCTTGCCTACTGTGGAGTCTGTGTGTTCAAGGCTCTGACAGTGAATCTGGGACATCAGGTGAAAATGAAAACAAGTTCTCACAGATGTATTACTTATCCAAAATCTTGCTGCTGCACACAGAGAAACAGAATAAATGCCCCCCTCAATGTGGGCTGCAAGGGGAATTTATGACACAAATGTTTCCCTCTTTTTTGACTGAAGCTATTTTTTGCCACCATGTGGGTGTGTGTGGTTTATTACAAAAGCAGGTGAGGGTTGGTCAGGAAATTCAAGTTGGGCTCACTGCAAACAGAGATACTGAGGATAATCTTCATGCAGAGGTCAGCAGAATGTGACGCTTTGTGGAGTTTTGAGAAACACGGAGGGAGCATAACTTTTTTATGATGAAAAAAAAAGTTAGTTCAAACAGCCAAGCAAAGCTTTATAATCACATTACATAACAGCACAGTTTGGAAATAAAGCTTGTGAATTACCTCAGAGGCTGTTATCCGGAACATTTCCACATGCTGTCACCGGGATGGACGGCTGTCTGTCAGCGGAGGCAGGTGTTCTGGTCCGGGGATCGATCTTCTAAAAAAAACACCCGTCGCCTCCCTGTGTGCTGTCAAACCTCCGTTCATCTTCTAACAGGAAGTAACGTAGCGACGCACGGCGACCGTGGCGCACACACACAGACACGCACCAACCTCCCCCCCCTCCACCACCTTCCTCCCTCCCCCCCCCCCCTCCCGGACACACCTATGGTTTCAACCAATGGACGTGCGGGAACCTCCTCCCCGCACACAGTGACACATTCACGTCCTGGTGGCTCGGGACGCCACGGCTCAGTCCGGACGTGTAACGTGCTCTCTGCGCGACACTCCGTGAAGTCAGCTGGTCGTCTCTTAAAACCATTTACAGTGCCGGAAATCACTGACGTAATTAAACGTCAACAGCGTCACGTGTTATGGGATATTAATAAATGCTCAATCAAAGCACCGTTTTTCACAATAAAACGCCAGACAGATTATAATAAGGCTGCCTATTGAATATTACACATATAATATGATAAGAACCTAATTAAACAGTTATATTATTTTGTACTATATTACACACATTCTTATAGCCTGTATTTTTGTGTGGTGAAGTTGTACATTTGAGGAACTCTGGGAACTGTAGTGAAACTTGCACTTTTTACAGTGTCATAAAACATTTATTCAACAGCTTAATTAAGATTTCACTGTCAGATCAGAGTTTATAAAATATGATGGACAGTATATAAAACAAAAAGTCCGTCTCCTCAACCACCTGCAACACCGAGGACACACCAGTGCTTTTATTTTTGACATTTTCTGTGAGTGAAGTAGCTTTAACTTGTAAAGGAATATTTCTGTATTGCAGTATTTTTTTTAACTTAAGTTAACCACCTGAATACTAACTCAACCACTGCAATGATAAATGATTTTACTCTTCCAGATGACTCTTCATATGGTAAAGTCAAATAAAAATATATGTTCTAGTACAGAAGTGTTAAATATTAGTGTCAAATTGAAAAGAGGTTACTGAATTGTGTCAGTAGGTCAGGGTAAGGTGTAATCCTCGCCTTTGTGTGTACCTTTTGCCTCCGTAAATCTTAAATTTACCTGTTTGCACACACCGCTCAAGCATATGTTGTCCCATTAACAGACTGAGGTGCTACTAATCAGATGAATATTCCTGACATTCCTTTGCTGCACATTTCACATCTTAAAAAAACTGTAATTCTCTATTATTTATGGAGTTTACTCAAGGAAATCAGTGTAGTTTAATGCCTTGTAATTTACAACACTTTTTGTAGTGTGGTAAAAAAAAAAAAAGCCACTAGTTGGAAAAAATGCTTTTAACACTTTTTTTTTTTTTTAACTCCCAGATGTTTATTTTTAACTGCACCAAACAGGTTTATTCATTCATGTTTCCTTTCTGCTGCTTCTGCTGCAGCATGCAAACATAGTCAGGTATTATCCCCTTTGTGTACACAGTAGGTAAACAAGCAGGTGTAGGCACAAATTTCAACTCCTGCTTTCTCTTTGCTCCACAGTCATTCTAACTTCACAACCTCTGTTAACATAAATCTTACAAATGAGTCAACATGTAATATCTGGCGCCATCTACTGTGTATGGGTGCACAGCAACGTGTCAATGTGCCCCCCCCCCCCCAAGCCTAAGGTGAGAGACAGTCTGGGGGTATCTGGCCCTCGTCTTTTCCTGTTGACTTCCACAGTAAAGCCAGAAAACAAAAGTCTTCTACGGACGCTCAGTGTGTTTCTTCACACAGACAAGTGGGAGGGTGATAATTTATGATTTTTTTTGCTGGTACCTCAGCACCTGGTGTCTCTTTCCATCTGTGAGGGGAAACGCACATGCTCATGTTTTCTGAATTAAGAGACAGTCTGAAGCTCAGTTAAGACTGTGTGAACCAGATATCGGCTTTGATGGTGACGGTGAGGATGCAGCTTCAGAAGCTAAGCTCGAAGCCTGTGACTACGCTCTGAGGTGTCTTACAAAAGGCTCGTCATTTGTTCAGACACAGTTTAGCTCAAATCAAATACTTTATCTTTTATCCAGAGAATTATCAACATCTTGAATGGAAAATCTAATTTTCTTTTGTTTTAAAGTTAAGAAAATAAAGACAAAGACAAATGTTTGCACAGAATTTAGACCATTCTGTTAAAGACATAAACAGTTCCTGTCTGCATGTTAAAGCCTGGGATACAGAGGCTTTTAAGATTCGTATTTTCAAGTATAATGAGCTCCTTACGAGGATTACAGGAGAGTCTTCACTGCTGCACCTCAGTAGTCAGACACACTGAAAGGATCAGACTCCAGTCATTGCTTGTTCGTACATATTTCTTTGCAGTCTTTATTTATTTATTAATGAAACGGTACAAAGTTAAATCACAAGTGATGCTAAAAATTCAATCTCTAAACACAACTGCACGTTCCATGCTTGCTATGAAATGCACAGTATGATTCAGCACCACTCACCCATTCAGTGAAACCTTTGACATCAATGCTTGTCCTTAGTTAATGAGAATCTGTCAGCTTTTTCCTAAGTAGAAAGGTGACAAAGACATCTGTGTGCTCCTGTGATGTATTGCTGCCCTCCAGGGAAGGCAGTAGGTTGTATAGTTAGCTCCTGATGGGGTAAAATCACAACCCTGAAACCACACAACCTACTACCTCACCCTGTACGAACACCATAAGTCACCCGAGGTGGGTAGGAGGAGGATGGGGATGTGCTCACTGTGTAAATGACGACATCATAAGTAGCGAATACAGCAAGGTTTGTGATGCTAACATTAAAAGTGCTTTAAGTAAAAAAACATTATTCAAATATTAACTAATGGACACGTTGTCAAAGCATTTGCAATTATAAAAAGCACATTTGCAGTAACATTTTAACAGTGAAAAAAGCACAAAAGGTTTGTTTAAAATCCAAAGAATATCAGTAATATATCATACACCTCAGTAATAATGCACTAATAAAAGTCAGTTAATCCAAATGGGCAGCCTGGATATAAAGAAAATCTTCCCCTCTTCATGTTGCAGCATCTATTTGTACATTCTACACCTTAACTGTCTAAAAACATCATGTCCAACGTTGCTTGCTAACTCATCTGCTTCCCTTCTCTGTCGCCTCCTTCGTGAGGACTTGAAGTTGTATTTTTTCCGTTGTGACGACGATGATGATGCCGTTGCCATCACAGTCGCTCCAGGAAAGACAGTAAGTTGTATAGTCATCTGACAGCTTGGGAATGACCCTAAAACTATACAACCTACTACCTCACCCCAAAGGACAGTTTATCTCCTGCAGGCGTCTCTCGTGTCATGTGGCTGATGGTCGACATGTGAGAACACAAACGCAAAACGACAAAAGGCCCGCAGAAAACCAGGAAAAGACACATGAAAAGCACAGCTACAGGAAACGCAGCTAAACTGCAAAGTGTGTGTTCATAAAAATGACAAAAAAATACAAATGAATGTAATATAAAATATTAACTCTCTTTTAAGGATTGAAATATATATCCGCTGTTGCAGACAGTGAGCTGCTGTTAAAGCTTTGAGGGGGCCTTAATTTTAAGTTCATAATTTTGTCGTACATACTCTTCTCCAAGAGTCAGCATTAATCCTACATACTGATGCGTTATTACTGTAGTATTATTATTGTTATCATTAAATCTTATTTTTATAACTGTCAACTCTAATTCTGTTTAATTAAATTGATATAATTTATTTTAATGTTAAACAAAATAGTTTTGAAAAAAAAAAACTTAGTTCACAGATAATCCACAGTGCAAAATTTGTTTTTCAACAACTCAACCTAAATTCAAACTGCTTGATTTTCTACGTAGGTGTCGCTGTACTTATGAAATGTCCTTTTTTATTGCTTTATGATTTTAAATTTGTGGTTATTTTTATCTATATTCACAGGAAATCCAATTGTGTTAGAGTAGAGCAGAGCAAAACCTGTGTCGTGAACTGAGATCATTTCTTTGTGCCTAAATTGTTACAAAAGAAAAATGAAAGACTGCTGTCAAAAAATACTTCCTGGAAGTCACTTGTGCTCGTCAGGTCACCTCTTCTCTGCAGCGTCGGCTTCAGGTCTGTGCGGTCTGTCAGCTCGTCTTCCTCTCAGGTTTCCTCAGCCTGATGGAGACAAATGAGAGGAGAGAGTGAGCTGCTGCCGGGTGTCGAAAGGTCAGACTTTCACCTCTTGTCTTACACATGGGCGCCACGTGACGACAGCGCTCTGCTGCGCATCTACAACGAACACGGGAAAGCAAGTATCTGGATTTGTTAGCGCGTGAACGCCCGTACACAGATACATGCACATGAAGACAGAAAGAGAGAGACAGTGTCTTCTGTCTGTATTATTTATGAGCATTTTGTTTGGCGTCCTGCATGCTGTTAGCTGGTGGCTTTGGTAGCACCTCTAAAGTGAACAAACGCGCACATGCGGTCAAGAAATAAATTACACCATTAGCTTAAAACTAGCCAGTTAAATCCTCGGAAGATAACCTCCCGTGCTTCATGTGTAGCCTTTTTGTACGTCGCAGGAAATATTGATGCAAATGAGCATAAATTTGTGTGTCTGTGTGTGTTTGGATGAAAGGTCAAGCAGACAGGTTGTGGTTGTTTCAGGGAGTTTCCTGAGTGAGACAGGAGAGGCTGCGGCTCTGCTGCGGTTCCCCCCACCCCACCCTCTCTGTAGCTGGGGTTAGGGAGGTGGGCGGGGGCGGGTAGGGGGGGCGCGAGGAAGCGAGGTGGGGTCCAACTTATAAAAGTGAGTCACTGCCTTAACTCCTCACACGCACGCACCGGTTTGCGGCTGTTTTATTGCAGGTCGGTTATCCCATAAATGCCACACAAATCTCTACACGAGCTACTTAATGTCCAAGCCTGAGGTATATAACAGACCGCTCCTCACTTACACTGCTAATGTGTGTGTACGGCGAGGTGTCAGGTTTACACAGGACCTTTTACTTAAAACGTGGATTTACGCAAATTACAGAAAACACGGTTTCTTCTTTACCTCCGGTGGTATCTTGTCGTGCAGATAGTTATTCGTCTGTGATTTCAATATAAAATTTTAAAAATCACTTTTGATTGGAGTTTTTTTTCTTCCAGAAATAGTCCCAACACAAAAACTTGAATAACAAGGGCAACATTTCTGGGAAGAGACTTCATTGTTGAAATTTGAATAAGTATTTCACTGCTGTGAGCACTAGAAACTAAATTCTACACTCCTACATTGTGTTCGGGTGGACGAAGGTATCTCATGACCTTGGCATATAACATATAAAGCAAAGCTAACTGTATTTGTAAAAACTGCTACAGGTAAACCAGAAATGATGCCTACTGTATGTAAACTAACTGTTTAACACTTCTAAAACTGTTAAAATAAAATGAATGGCTAGCAGTGTGTTAAATTTCTATCTAACATCTCCTTTACTGCAGCAGTTATTTTAAAAACTGTATTTAAAATAAAATCTCATGGTGTATTATTATATTAAACACACGCATGATGTCTATAAAATATATAATGGTGTCACGACTAATGAGAGGTGTGACAGAGGAACGCCCTGCAGCCATGAACTCTCGTGCAACTTTCCAAAAGAACGTTTCAGACGCATTGCGCCATAAACTATAAAACTGTCTTAAACTGTCGAGAATGATACTTAAACTTATTTGAGATTAACCACTCGACTCTGAAAGCAGCGGACTCCACTGGACTGGAATAAAACGGGGAAATTGGCAAACATAAAATAAACCAAATGATTTTTTTTCTGCTGCTGTTTGGTTGTTTTTACATATTTAGTTTTATGTCATGGCACGCTCACACGTAGACCCAATATGACACGGGACAAAAACCTGCGACTGTATTTATGTCTGCTGAGTCATGCTGTGTCCAGAATTATTCATGACATTCGTGCGCCTTTGGATCACGTCTTATTTTAGCGCGTTCGAAAGGAAAAAAAAGTCCCAAATTTTGAGCACCACTCTTGCCTTGTGAAGGTGTCCTGTCCCTCTGCCTGCAGTTGACCAAAGCCACCAACAGGTGTCATGTCTCCCCAAGTACGCAGGGAGAGTGTGTGCAGAGCCGAGGGCTCCCGTGACAATGAGGCCTTTGTGCAGTTCCGGGTGCCAGCCGGTGTGCCCTCGTGTACTGTTTCCCTCTAATCTTCATTTGACCTTTAGGCTGACGGCTTTTCTTTCCCTTTTTTCCCGACTAATTTCCTTTGAGGAGATTATCTTTGAGCCGCACTAGAGACTTACTGATTCAGATGACATGACACACACAACGCGCCGGAGCCCGGTTTTGACGGGGACGCGTCACTCACTGCCACAGTCGCTGTTGTGCGCCGGGAACAATGTGTGCCGGATTGTGTTCGATAAACTAACAACAAACTGTGTTAATTGTGTTGTGTGCCTGCAGGCCGCTTGGGAGGGGAAGCCACAGGATGCATATTTCCAGCTCCAGACTTGACCGAAATGATTTTGACTTTGACAATTCAGCAATGTGGTGGCATGCGCACACACACAGTTGAGGGCATTATTGAGTGCGAGGTAAATATATACTTAGATCAAAGAGATTTTAATTTCAAAATATAGAAAATTAATCAAATCTCGAGACTGACCTTGTAATTGAGGTCTGTGCAGGAAAATTAAGTCATCCCCAAATAACGAGCCTGCGAATGAAAGAGAAAAACAGAGACGTGAATATAGTTACACACGCAAAACACTGTACCGATATATTCAAAACACACACCAAGGTGTCCATGTAGCCCTCAAGTCATAAACCTGCCAGGCAGCTACTTGAGTGTATCATTAAGGCTGATGTAACATATGTTAGAGTGATCATGGCTCAGAATACTGCAGCTGAATTTAGACTGGATAACTATATTACCATTTACTGGCCGGTGCTGAAGAAGCTGAAGATTCATCTCTCAGAAAAAAAACAAAAAAAAAAAACATTTGCTTCACAAACTCACCAGTGGGATTTATATTACTGTGTACTATTAAAATTACAAACAAAGTTGTGGCTTTTTCGTCAACGTTTATTCGGATTTTCTGTAGTTTTCTTTTATTGTCGTCTAATTTTAGTTCATTAAATTAAAGTGCTGAAATTTCAAAAGTGCTTCGTGTATTAAAAAACATAAAAGGTGGAATATTAAGAAACAAACGAGCGTCAAAATATTTTTTACTAATATACTTTTTTTACTTTATTATACTTAATTATAAATATACTATCCAGTGGTACACATTCTATAAATAAATATTACAAATCTACACACTCTCTCTCTCACACACACACACACACACACACACACACACTCACACACACACACACACACATACACACTTTGCAGTGTCAAAGTTATTTAGAAAAAAGTACTTTAATTATAAAGTATAATTACAAAAATATATTTCTACATATATAAAAAATATATTATATATGTTGTAACATTGATTTACGCACTTATTTTTCCACGAGAAAAAAAAAACTCGGATAAGATTTTTTAAAAGTGTGTGTGTGTAAAGTGTGTCTGTGAAAATATGATACAAATATAAATACAAATCTATAACGCTTTTTAATTTAACAATCAGATTTTAGAGTTTGAAACCAAGTCATGAATGTATATTCATGTGAAAACCACACACACACTCACTTAAACACACACACACACACACTCGAGGACTTTGTGCTGCTGAACCCTTACAAAATGAAATGTTAGATTTTCCCACGAACTTTTGTTTCTGCTTCATTTAAATTCTCCCTGCAAAACAAAACCTTATGACTGACTCTCTCTCTCTCTCTCTCTCTCTCTCTCTCTCTCTCTCTATCTATCTATCTCACAAACACACACATACACACACTCTCTCTCTCTCTCAAACACACACTGAAACAAGAGGAGGTGTTAACTGAAATGTAACTGAAAGTGAAACACACGTCTCATACCTTATTTACCTTCCTGTTTGCTGCTTAACAAATTAAAAGTCGCTTTTTATGGCAAAAGCTCTGACAATAAACATAAAGCGTAAATCTCTCTGCATCTTTGAAACCGACGTGCTCGTCAGGTGCTCTGAATAATAATCAATGGTGCCTTTTAAAATGCGTCATTGTGCCTTGTGTGTTATTTCTCTGTATTATACACAAATGCACCTGTATGTGTTTGAGTAACACTGTGTGGCCATCTGTAGTGCGTGCATTGTGTATGTGTGTGTGTGTGTGTGTGTGTGTGTGTGTGAATGCTCAGAGGAGGAGGCTGTGCCCTGCACTCCTTGGGAGAGGCGTGGGAACCCCATTCATCTTAGGAGCCAGGGTTCATTGTGGGGTACATAGCATCAAATGTGTCTGGGTGTTTGCCTGTGTGTGTGTGTGTGTATGTGTGTGTGTGTGTGTGTGTGTGTGTGTGTGTGCGCATGTGTCCTGGGTGTCTGATTCAAGATGTGGTGTGATGGTCTTTGTGTTGGCTTTCACATTTTCTTCAGTCTTGCTGTTTTCTAACATTCTGTAACACATCGTATGATTTTACGTTAATAAACCGGGCTGTTAGATTCAACGCGGGCGCAAAATCCGCAATTTCTACGTCACTTTTTTTGCTTTAAAAAACAAACGCAGGCGGTCTGCCATTTACAGCGTAAAGCTGAGCGATTTTTTTTAAGCACAGCAACAGTGTGTACTGTAAAAAATAAATAAATCACAAAGCACTGCAAATTACTGCCAGTTTTGTGTTGAAAATATATTTTTAAGACCGAACGCGGCTTGTGTTTTTTGTGTTTTCGGGACGAAATATTTTCTCCAAAATTGCCGATATTTTAAGGAAATATGCGACTTTCGAACATAAATAGATGCAACAGATGAGAGACTGTAAGCAGGCAGAGGGCACTTTGAAATATATCAGAGGGAAAACGCTATAAAACATTTTCGATGCCTTTCAAAAGTTAATCAAACGATCGTCAGGTACCAAGTTATAAAACGTGTATTAAAGTGCGTTTCTTCCCGTTTCCCAAAAGGCCGTTTGATCACGAAGAGTAGCACGACTCTGCGTGAATGTTACCTTTAATTTCGCAGGTCGAATAATCTAGAAAAGGGGAGGGAACAGAAAAGAAGAGCAAAGAAATAAAAAAAAAAAAAAAAAACAACCACATCCTTCATTTGACTCTGCTGCAGTTTTTTACTGCAGCACCTTGTGAGCCGATTGGTGTTCAGCAGTGACGTGTTCCTTCTCCAAACGCTGACGTATGAACTCGTAATATCACCGGGGCTGAGGCTCTCGGGCGAAGAGGTTCGGACACACCTAATGCGGGGAGCGAAGTTAGGGTTTTCCTTGTCGGGGGGTGACAGTGATGGCGGAGCTCGCGGCAGGCCCTGTAGTGTGTAACGTGGGATGTAGGTGGGATGACTAGATCTATCTGTGCTGACTCACGCTGCCTCCACTCCTACCTATTGGTCATGGTGGACTCTGATGTGCTGAGGTGTTCCACATGAAGCCATTTTCGACAGGCAATGTGGAAAAAATGTACGATTTTTTCAATTAGCGCTTGTTCAAAAATCTGATTTATGGGTGATAATTAAAAGATGCCATACTAGAAGGCATCGGTGGGGGGTGTGGCGGGTCGAGTTTTTTAAATTATGTGGAAAATACAATATTACACAGACAAAATTAGAGATGATAGTCTTCCTGAGGGATGAGGCAGGTGTGATATTCATGTTAATGACTATATAACTCTTTATAATTCTCCATAAAGGATCCCGCTCTATACCGGTTCAAACACACAGTGTGTTTAGGTTACATTGCTTTGAATTTAACTGAGTGTTCGAACCGTATAATCAAACTCAAGACAGAAATGACTGCAGCTCGATGCCTTGAAGCATTTTTCTTGTTTCCGCAGGTAAAGGAAAATATAGCAAATGAAAACGAATGCTTACATTTGCGTTACATTACTAATAATGCATAATAAATACTATGTCCAAAAGGCTTGTTCGAGCTATATCAACGCTACATGTGGCCACGTGTCAGCAATGATCCATTTTCAAATGTTTAACCTTCTATTACGAACCAAAAACCTCGCACGTAGTCGTTAAGATGGTTTTATTGAGAAAACTCATTACGAGAAATCGCGGTTAATAGTTTTCTGATAGCTGACCAGGGCAGAAAAGGGGAGAGAGACACAGAGGCAGACTAAGAGAGAGAGAGAGAGGGAGAGAGGGAGAGAGAGAGGGAGCGTTGTGGTGGGGCTCGGCCTTGTGTAGCAGGCCTTGTCTGGCCCTCGGCCCAACATTACAGCACTAGTCCCTCTCTGCTCCCTCCAAAACCGTCTCTCTTTCACACACACAAAAGGCCGACCTGGAGTGCAAAACTGCAGGTAGGACCGCACTAGAGGGGAGATTAGCTCGATTTCGTCTGAAATTCAAAGCCCGTGCCACGTTTCCCCCCTGGTTTGCCTATATTCAGTTAAGCCTCCTCTTCTCTCTGGATAGTCGTGTCGCCCCGAAGGAAACAACACCCAGACTTAAACACACCAACATGGAGATCGGGTCAAACGAAGCCACGCTGTGGCGCTCGTTTCATCTCGGTGTTTCATCGTTTTTGTCAAAAGAAAACCTCTGCATGTGTGCATGCTTCACACACAAACACAGGCATACATGCACACACACACACACACTCACGTACCTCCACACCCACACCCACACACACACACACACACTCCCTGACTTACCCACTGAGACTTTGAGGCCACTGGCACACGCACCACAGTCAGTCAGCTATCCGGGGTAAAGCGCCCGAAATCTCCGCCGTTCATTGTGCTGGATTCTCTCCGTAGCTGTTCCCAGTATGTCCACATATCCTCTCTGTAGAGAAGGGCAGAGAAGGAGCTCGGATTCAGTCACACAGCTCTGCACTCCCTGCAAGGAGTAGGCGGGCACGCCAACGAGAGACCCATTCAGAGTCCCACAAAGTGCCAGCCTCCCTGTCTGCCTCAACGCCTTGTCTATATGTCTGTCTGCCCATCTGTCTGCCCCTCTGTCTGGGCTTTACCCTGTCAATCTGGCCACCTTACCCCGAAACCCTGTCTCGAAGCCTCGGGTAACCTGCCTCACCTCAGCTAACTGCTTTCTAATATTTACAAACCGGCTCCTCTTTCGCTCTCCCCTGTCTGCCACCTCCTAGTCTGAGACTGTCAGGGCCCGCCACAATAAGGAGGCCATGTGGGTTTCCCATGGAGTCGCGTGTTCCTCCCGTCTGGCAGTTAACAAGGCTTTGAATGAGGAATGTTAGCAAACAGAGCCGCTGAATGTCGGGTGAATGCTAAGCCAGGCAGCCAGTCAGAATGCAGCACTGGCCCGGGCATATGAATAATGCAGAAGGCTCACAGGGAGGAGAGGAGGAAAGGCTCCGCCTCCCACTGCCCCTTCCCAACTCCACCCCGCCCCTCCTTCTTTTCCCCGCTCGAAACTCAAATGCCTTCACGGGAGCAAGAGAGCAGAGAAGAGGAGGAGGAGGAGGAGGAGGAGGAGGAGGAGGAGGAGGAGGAGGGCGAGGATTCAAGATCTGTGCTGCTACTCACTCATGCAATAAAAAAAGAAAAAGTCCTGCAAGAGGAGAATAGTTACACATGCACACACATGTTTACTACAAATCAGTTCTTGAAACATGCCACTTTTTCTGCCTGTCGTTGGGAACTATCTCACTCTTTTTTGGCTTTTTGTGTCTTTTGTTTGGAATTGGCACCTGTCCCAGAAAAAGCCCCGTCGCTGCTCCGCCCTCCTGCTCCCCTTTCAGTGGAGACTGCCCACGAGAGAGGGAGAGAGAGAGAGAGAGAGAGAGAGAGAGAGAGAAGGAGAGAGAGTGGGGGAGAGAGAGCATGAGGAAGAGAGGGTGGGGCAGAAAACCCAAAAGAGGGAGAGGTTTAGAGATAGAAAGGGTGAGGAAGGAGGAGGGCAAAGGAGATAAGAGCACAGGAAAATACATGAGAAATCATCTGTTGAAATCAAGATACATACACAGGTAACATGAAATCAAGCAGTTGCTCAAACATGCTTTAAAAAAAAAACAAAACAAAAAAAAAAAAAAAAAAACTGATGTCTTCGTCCTTCACGAGAAAAGGAAGCATGGCGAGCAATCTAGAAGCACGTGCTTGAAAAGCCTTCGCATCATGGTAGGGCGCAAACCAAAAAAAAAAAAAAAGAAAGAAAAGAAAAAAAAAAAAACCCACTGATTCTACCCAGTCCGTTTTAACTCTACCGACAACAGCCCGAAAGCGGCGAAAACTGACCAAATGCGCGTGATCAGTGGTCGCCGAGTGAAGAAAACGGGGGTCCCCGAAAAACGTCTTCGCGAATGGCGCAGCGATGTCGAGGCAGGAGTAAAGCAAAGCCACTTGTTGCATGATATTGAGGAGCAGATCTTGCAGAGAGAAGCGAGAGCAGGCAGAGGGTTAAAATCCTGGGACTGGGAGTAGTAAAAAATCCCTCCCTCTTTTGGCACAGACTAGCTAAAGGGGAGGACCCGCCTGTAGAAATAGCAGCAGAGCGTTTTTCCCCTCTCTCTCTCTCTCTCTCTCTCTCTCTCTCTCTCTCTCTCTTTTTTTCAGAGCTGCAGCGTCCTAGTCTACCCTCTCGCATGTGGCCGGGACCCAGGGAGAGAGGAGGAGGAGGAGAGCGATGGATAGAAAAAGAAGCAAGAGCCGGGAGGGGAGGGGGCGAGAGAGGGAGGGGAGAAGAGCTGTGAGTGGAGGAGAAAGGGCTCAGCTGATGATGAAACACGGACGTGTGGGCAGTGCGTGCGCACTGCGCGTTTTCATCACCGGTGGGACGTGCGCGTGCACGAGGCGGGCAAAGGGAGGGGAGCGAGGGTGCGGGGCGTCGGAGGGTGGGGGGGGTATAGTGCACTTCTCCTGAGGAGGAGAGTCACAGCAAACACTCACAAATGATTAAAGGATTCTGGGACAACTGGCAAGTTTGAGATTCATGGAAAAGATTTCAGAGATGTCGCTGCTTCAAGTTTGGTATCAGTTTGTGTTTGACCTACGTGTCCTTTATCGCAAAACTTCCAAGAAGCTAGTCGTTCCCCCTTATAAAAAACGAAAAAGAAACTCTGGCGCAATCGCTGATGAATTTGATCGCCGCTTCTTAAACTCGACGCGTTAATGAGTCGAAAAAGCTACGCTGACTGTTTTGGCACGCAATCAAAGCCAGATGAGCACCTGGGTGTGACTGTCCTGCCTTGATTGCAACAGTGAGCCGTGTTGTAAAATCCCTGTAATATTTACCGCAGTGCGCCCGCCATGTGCCATTACTAGGCCATGTCCTCGCCTTGCATTGCGATCTGCGGCAGCCTCGGCGGCTGTGCGTGCGAATAAAGAGAGGAGAAATGTCGGACGGTAACCGAACGATAAAATGGACTCTGCTGATGACTCTGCTCGTGTCCTGCGCCCTCCTTCCCCCTCCGCCTCCCCCTTCGGTGTCCAGCCTATTCTGTCTCCCACCCTTTCTTGTCCTTTCAGTAGCACTGTTATAGCCTACAGTAATAAACAGCCCTGCTCTGAACAGCTAGTGTTAATTTAAGCTGCATGAGGAGGATCTTTTTTATGTTTTTTTGTGCCAGATACCACCCCTGCTGTCTTTCTCTCCCCCCCCAACCCCCTGTCTCATGCACACCTACCAACCTCTGCATCAGCCTGCTGAAGGTTATTCACACCCGTCTGGTTTCTACCCGACTTCCCTCCCTTCTCTCTGTGGCCAAAGTGCTGTAATGCCCCTTAGCTGTTTGCAACAGATTCCCCCATGGCAAAAAAAAAAACAACTTCCTCTCTTTTGGACGCCATTCCCCTCCCCTCCAGTCTTCTCTTTCCCAAAAGAAACCCAGAACTCAACACAGGCAAATTTTTTCCCCTCCTCTCCCCAAAGTAGCAGCCGCACAAAAGAGAGGGGAAAAAGGGAAAACTGTCCAAAGAAACGACAGATCTCACATCATGGAGCACAGCTAGCTTGGTCTTGATTTCAATCTGTCTTTATTGCTTACGCCGAGTCTAAAGGGGGAATTGACACAAATAATGGTGGGGAAGCCTTCCTTGTACACACTTGAGCGTTTTCTCTCTATGTGCGATTTTTTTACTGTGCAGAAGACGACGAAGACCAGAGAGAGCATGAAGCGATTGAACAGCAAACTAATATGGCCGCTTGGTTAGTTGCAGCCTCTCCTACCTCCTCACTCTCAGTCCTGGAGGCTGAAAGAAAAGGCGTTACGCTGCTCTGTGTGTGTGTGAGTGTGTGTGTGTGTGTGTGTGTGTGTGTGTGTGTGTGTTTCTACCTCAGAGGACGGACCCAAAGAGAGAGAGAGAGAGAGAAAGAGGGAGAGAGGGAGAGACACAGAGTGAGTGCACTTGTCTTGCCTAACTCTCCTCAGCTTTCCACAGTCTCAAATGAAACTCAGATTCCCTGTGTTCTGTGTCCTGCTGCAACATCCGCATATCAAAAACACACAATGCACAAACACGAAAACCTTACAATCGTGAAAAACTAGCACGGGGGCGAGACCGAAAACGGGTTACTACAGGGGGGATCGACGCGAGTGATTTCAGGGTACTTTTATCAAGATATAAATTCACTCGTGTCCCTTGATGAGAAAAACGGATCGAGCAGCAAACAGTCATCAGATTGAACCCTGTGACGTCACATCTCGCCACGTCTTTGAACCAATTGCAATCGCTCCAACTGTAAAACGCCACTATGGCTGCATGGTGAATATAAATCAAACAATAGTGTAAACAAATGTATGTTCCATCAGCTTTTTGAAGAGTCCTTTAGCCCTCCTTATCTATCTAAGACACTGTTTCTGCTAGTCAGTTGTTTACCATCTAACATGTGGCAGGAATTCAAAAAACTTGGCAGAGCCTGTTGCACCGTACGTCGTGGAGAGTTCACTTGAGGATACGACTCTGGTTTTGGCTCAGCTGCCAACTTCTGACACTGTAGCCCTCTGCGCGGCCTCGCCCCTGCAGGAGCGGCCTGCGTAATGCTGCCATTGATGAAACTCCAATATTAACAACCTCATTTATGACACCTCCAAGAGTCCACAACCACAATTTCTTTTTTTTTTTTTTTTCTTTTTTCATCGAGCCCCTTCACCTCCTTCAGGTTAAATTCAAGCGGTCCTGTGCCTCACCGCACGTTTATTGTCAGTGTGTAAAAAAGCATATTGCAGTGTTGATATTTGATAAGCACACGAGTCATGTTTTAAAGCATATTTCATCTGAAGCACAGTAGGTGAAGAGTAAAGTGATTAGGTTGCACCAAATCTGCAAAAATCAAAAAGGTGAAAACGGGAGAATTAAACACAAAACGCTATCAAATAAACCCACTGCGGTAAATGTGTCAGCGATGCACAACTCGTGTTGCACAGTGGCAACATGGCACTGAACGTCTGCAGAGTGAAAGTGAGTTATAGTTCACTCATGAGCTGAAACAACAGAGTTGTTGATTCAGTGGTCTTATCAGACACCCGGCACCTTTACATCCTTATGAATCATCCCACGAATCCGCTCAGACAACCAATCAACGTACACGCTATCAATTTATAGCACACACACACACACACGCGTGTGCTGCTCGGTGTTGTACTGCCCTGGGACAAGCAGCACACGCAGTACTTGAGAATAATATGAGCTGCAATATTTTTAATACTTGGTAGCAAAAAATATAGAGAGTAAATACAGTTCAAATCACAGCATGAAATGTAGAAGAACACGTTTTCTATAGGAAGAACAGATCAGCTAAAAAACAGCTTTCTTTTAGAGTAAATTCATCACTAAACACAGCAAAAAAATTAAATAAAAAACGTAACATTTATAATCAATCTCTGCATCAAAACTGCCACTTCTTCAATGAATGACTTGTAGCTTTTTGTCAGCAGTGAATAAACTGCAGTTAAATAAGTAGAACCACGTGGGAATGCCAGTAAAGGGAGATGTGACCCTCTCTGAAGTAGCTACTTCAGTGAATACGTGACTTATTGCATTTAAAATGCCAAAGTTTGGTTTATTTACAAGGTTAAGACCTTGTTCTGAATGGTAATAACTCACACATATAAACCCTGTTGTATTTTCACCCTGTAAGTCACAGCCATCTATATGTTCACACTTCGGCGAACACACACACACGCTTCCTCTTCTCTCTGGTGACCAGCGCCGAGCGCCGGCTCCCTCTACAAGGTGGTCTGCTGAGGGGCCCCTCGGCAGCACGCGCCTCGACAACTTCTCTATTACACCCGTGACCCCTGAGGTCAGTCTCTGAAGGGTTCTGAACAAAGGCCACGACCCTGGGGTCAGAAGTGTAACGCCGGGGGCAGGCCGGGGCCCCACGGCAAAGGAAGCGTGCTGTTTGCTTTGAAAGGTAAGGATCACTAACACAGAGGCCTAATAAGGATTAAGGGGCCATCCCCTTTGGGATGTCACTCTGGGGCCTCATACATCAGTCTCTATTAACCTCCATGACCCCCGGCGGTCATTATGGGGCTACGGGTCACAGTCGCTCACGCTGCAGAGCTATAAAACCTAACGTCGCATGCAACCTCTAACACGGGTGCTGATTATGTGGACAAATTGTTCTAAGAGGTAAATGCGTTGTCAGATAGGACACAGTCCTCCTATAGAGGAGGTCTGCCTGTCAGGGCAGCTTTCATCTGGTTACAGCGGTTGGCAGATTTCAGTTTTTTAGGGAGGAACTTTAAGTGAAAAAGCAGAGTTATCAGACATCAGGTCAGCTGTCTCATTAATAAAACAAAAAAAAAACAGACAGATCCTATAGAAAAAAAAATAAATGTACATATGAAAATCATGTAAAAGCAACAAAACTTTCTCTTTTTTTTTTTACACTTTGATAAAAAGCCAGAGAGAGTTCGGTAAAACTCAATAAAAGCAGGTGAGCAAGAACCGAGAGACAGAATCACAAAATGGAGGATAGGAAGAGACAACATGGCGGCCCGAGTGATGCAGTCACTCACTCACTCCTTATAAGTTGCCACATCACTACAAAAATGTCGTACACAGGTACAATATGTCGATATATGTAAAACAAAGTTATTTTTTAACAAATGCCAAAACAAAAACCTACAATAACTTCACTGCAGGAGACAAAGATATGAATTCCTTTGGTAACTTTGGGACCAAATAGATACAGAGGTTAACCCTGTGCACGCTATCAGGGACGAGGGAATGAAGTGCACAGATAGAGTGTACGCTTTTTATTCACTTTGATTTGTTCGTATCATGTTTAATGATTTGTTCTTTTTGCTCAAAAGACGTCGGAGGCAAATAAACTATTTCAACTCTCTCAAAGTTTATAACAAGTGTGAAATATAATTATTTCATGCCAGGCTGAGAAAAGAAAGAGTCTGAACTATTATAGCATTTCTTTCTCTCTTAATATAATTGACATGTGCTCAATACGAGCTCATACATTTATTTAAAAAAACGGGAAGAGCGACATCAAATATATACATCATATATATAAAGAAATATTAATCTGGATATATATATATAACAGTGTAATTAACAAAGAGTAAAAATAAAAGGCACAGTGTGAGTAATTGGTAATGTAATGTGAGCCAGTATATCCAGTGCAGTAAAAAAAAAAGAGATGAGAAATTGAGTCAGGGATCAAAAAGATTTTTTTCTGCTCTGGATAAATTTTTAAAAACCCTGAATGAATTTATGAATACATGAATTCACTGACAGAATAAAGGACTTAATTTAGAAGAAAAAGTTGGAAAATTCAATTCTAAATTTTGATGTAATGTAATAAGGTAAAAGAAAATAGTAAATTAGATTTTTTTCTTTTTACAGGGGACCCTTGCAAAAGGACAAACTTTCGAATGATTGTATATATTTCAACAACTTAACGACGATCGTTTAGTTCTTTCTGCATTCTGCTGGGCAGAATTTCACAATAAATTTAACTTTGACCTCTTTTCATAAACCCACCTCTGGAGAGAAATGTGGCCAAGTTGAAAAGGTAGTGTGCCTCTTTTCAATCAAAGCTTTATCACAACTAAATGATATTTAAAAATAAATAAATAAATAAATAATGTTTAAAAATAAGGATGGGACAATTTTATGAAGTACTAAAGCGTCACTTTGAGTTGGAAACACTTGTACACAATAGAGAATTTTCTCTCTTGACTTGTGCAGTTAAGTGTAAAAAGCTGTTTTCAGAATGGCAGGACACGTTCTTATGAAATTATAAATCTCTTCAGAAAGGTTGGATACTAAAAATATATTGTAATTGGTAAGAAAATAAGCGGCCATGCGCGTATACAAAATCATTTCATTCAGATCTTTCAGGCACTTTGAAAGTGTAATTTAAAAAAAAAGAAAATCATCCTTTTCAAATGCAGCCAACATAAATGCAAAATGCTTTGATCTTCTCTGTTTTTTTGAACTCAGCAAATTAAATTCTTCTATTAATTTTATTTAATCTATAGATATGATAGATTTTTTAAAAACGCTTATATTGCACATGTACAAGGAGGCAAAGCAGCTGCCTGAAACTCTAAATAAACAAACTGGTATGAGCCTGCAAGGTCAAAATAACCTGGAGTGTTTTCCGAACACAGTTCACACTTATCAAGGGCACTAACTGAGCACTTTGATTCAAATGTATTTCTTTGATAATCATTAAGCCACTCACCTCTGAAAACCAAGCTTGTCTGTGTGCAGGGAGCCTATTCGGCAGCAGGGCAGAGCAGAGCAGAGCAAAGGTTGGAAAAGAAGAGAGCCGCAATGGACTTGCGCTCGCTACTGTCCTAAACAGCTTTTAAAACAGCCAAAACAGACAATAAATCCCAAACAAGCAGCACTTTGACAGCTTCACAGCTCATCCTTTTTTCTTTTTTTTTTTCTGCAGCTCTTCTCTCATTAAAGTAAGGGTAGTGCTCAGGGAGAGGCATCGTCCTACTTTCAGTTAACCATGAGACTCCCATCTCTAGGTCATTTTGCAACTGCCAGGTTTATTAGAAAAGTTTGGTTTCTAATTTAGCTAACAGAATACGCTGTCCATCTCGAGGACATTAAAAAAATGTAATTACAGGGAATTATTATCAAGGGAACAAAGCATTGCCACTCTGATCTTTGGCAAAAGGGGCTTTTTTCGGTCATTTATAATAACAAGCAAATATAATGGCAAAATTGAATTTACAACAAAACCGATGCTGCGATCTTTGTTACCTTGGTCTCGTTCGAGCTTGCATTAAAGCGATTTTCGCTGTGAGGCATCGAAAATATTCTGCTATGCTAGATGACACAGGAAAAATGCTCTGAATGCAAAGTCAAGTGCTCTCAAGGCTGCAACATTTCAGCTCAAACATGGGTATCATTTCTGTCACCCTGGAATAACTCGCTATAAATAATGCAAACAAAAAAACAAAAAACAAAAAAAAAACAAACGAAGGCAAATTACAAACTGTACACAGGTGAAAAAGACAAATCAAAAATATATTTTCAGATGCATTATCTTTATATTTGAAACTTACCCCTCTTCTCCCCTCCTCCCTACACACACACACACACATACACACACACACACACACACAGACTCACACACACACACACACACACACACGCCTCTCCTGATTCCCTGCTACACTACTTGCTGCTCACATTTCGGGGTCCATCTCGCATTAATAAATGATTATTTTTGCAGCTCTTTCGTACATCAGCTTACATGCACTTCTCTAGCATTCTCAGGGAGTGGTACCACCTTTTAAAGGGTTCGGACCTGCTGTTGGTTCTAGTTTAATGCCACGTCACAATGCCACTGGAGCTTGGATGGGCCTGCGTGACCTAGCTCGGCCCAGATAGGAGCCCTGCGCACCCCAGCCCCCATCGGGACCATACACCCACATTTCCTACAAGGAAAGTGATGGTGGAGGGGGTGTGTGTGTGTGTGACATGTTTTATTTTAACTGCAATATCTCTGTCCTTCCTGTGATTTCCCCACCGACTTCTTCTTGTTTCCAAAAATCAGGTTTTTATCTGACTGAGTGACAGCATGTTCATTTCAGTCGCCTGTATCCAATTCAGCTGACTAAGGGTTCAGGAACGCTTCAAAGAGAGTGTTTGTTTGATTTCATATTGAGCACAAGTCTGCACACACATTATATCCCAGCTTCACACACAATCACGTCTGGAGCTGTCTGGCTTACATGGGGTAACACGAGGCACACAGGTATGTCTACATGAAACCAGCTTTATCTTTTTATATGAGCAGGAATTTCATAAGATGAAAATGGTTCTGAAATTAGAAGGTAATTTTTTTATTGCTGGTTTACTGATTAATAAGGAAAATATTCCCAGACAGAGGAAGAGCGTGCGTGCCTTAATGAGCTACTCAAGGACATCCACGTAGCACGCTAAAAATTGAAAAATGAAGAGCGCTAATAGGTCGGAGCATCTCCTAACTGCAGCAGCCGTCGAGTCTTGATGCTAGTGATTTATCTTTAATTGGATTTTACAGAAGGGTCTCCCAGCGGGAGTCGGCGGTCTCATTTCTGAACTGTCCCTAAAAACTTTATGCAAAATGTACAGACAAATAAGCAAAGTTGGGCTGGCTGTAAGGAGATAAGGCAGTTCAAGCCGAAAACCATCCTACACCTGACCTGCAGAACTGTAAATCTACACAGCAGCACAGAAAATATTCATCTGCATATTTTTACATATATTTCATGTGAAAACTGTTTGTTTTTTTTGTTTTGTCCTCTGCTCTTTCACTATTCATAACTGACCTCGATATTAACCCCAAATCATTGTTAAAAACCAAGCACTGATCCAATTCTTCAAACAATGTATCGCATTCATTTTGCTTTAAACTTTTGCCTGAACATTAACAAACACGTCAGAGAAATTAAAGAACGAGTCGACGGACATTATACTGAAATTCTACCCTGATTTTCATATTATACTTTTCTTTTCAGATATATTTTCTCTGGGACCTTTTGTGAGTGAAATGTCAACAGAAACACCAAAACGTATAAATCACAAATGAACCACTGGCTCCAAGTGTTTTTTTTTCCCCCCCTTAAAGTATTAACTCACTGTGCTCTCTGCTGCAGTGTGCAGTGAGAGGGGAAAAGAGACGCTGGCTCTCAGGGGTTAAGATGCTAGCAGTCATGTGCTTGTCGGCTGCAACAAAAGCCTGCCTATGTAGGGTGCATACAGATGGAGCGAGCTCCTTTGTGTGCAGTGTTTCACACGTCGCAGCCTCGGAGCTGCCAGGTCTGGCTCTCTGGGCCTGGCTACAGGCCTAGCTAGCAGCTTGTAGCACCTGACGCTGGGCTCTCACTTTGCTTTTTCTTTGCTTGGGACACAAGTGCAGCAAGTTTTCTTTCTTTTTTTTTTTTTTCCCTTTTCTTTTCTTTTTTTTTTTTTTTTGAAAGATAATGGAACAGAAGTCCAAATAGTGGGTCACACAGCTCAACACAAACAATCGCAACAAAATACAGCACAGCAGAGCATGGCGCTGTAGCCAGGCGGGCTCAGATCAGCATGACAGGAGCAATTGTAAGCATGCCTCCCACTCAGGTCTGCCACAAAATATTTGATTTTTCCCTCCTCTACTGTCTGTCAAATACGCCTGTAAAATACTCTTCAGGACTACTTGTAATGTGCTGATATAAATACAACCGGTGCATGTTTTAATCATGTGTACAGTTGTGCATGATGTGTACATAGTTTTGTATCCTACTATATACACTGTGTCTGTGTGCGTGTCTGTATATTCTGCTATATTTATACTACGTGCGCCAAGTCTCCAAGGCAAGTTCCTTATAGTGTGCATGTTAGTGTACACACAGTGATTAAGCTAGCTAATGTCTGGAACAAGCTTTTATATAGGGAGTACAGACCTTGTCAAGCAAGAGAGTCGTCGGTTTGAAAATGTGTTTTTCTCTACAGAAATGATTCGTCTGCTCCCAAAGCTGAAAATTCCTTTCTTGTATACATTCGTTTGGTATGCAGGGCATTCGCGGAGCATGCACGTCCTACCTGCATTCAGACATAAAGCACACCTTCTTGTACACATTGAACACTTTTCTTAACGTGGTTGATTTGATGTTTTCAGTCACAAACAATACGAGAGCAGGATTACAGGAATGGGTATTCTGCTATTGACGCAAAAAAAAAAAAAAAAATGATGTGCTGCAGAAGAAAATCCTCACTTCTATGCCGGTATTTAAACAACACAAAGACTTGACTTTCAAGAGGGCATTAGGTTTCTTTCTGCGCTATACAGTATATACAAAAAATTCCTTCAGCTCAATGTCACTCTGCTAAATGCCAATTGTGTGTCACACCGTGTATTGAAGGTTATTACATTTTGATAAAACCGCACTGTTGAAAGTAAGTGATAAAAGAGGCTGTGGGAATTGAGTGATATTGTCCTATTTATTTTCCTACATATACAATTGGCAGCCGTGAGTACAAACTCACTACAGTTTTACAGTATATTCTCTCATGAGGCGCTGAGCTCTTACCAAGATTGAGTGAGCAGGTGGGGGGCTCGCTGTCCTGCCTGAGGACCCTTCAGCAGTACACCTGACTGTCAGGAGGATGCAGCCTTTGACATTTTAAACGCAGGACAATCTCTCTGAGGACTAGGACACCCTGCTACCATGACTGCACTCAAAACCCACACAAAGTGGATTGAAAGGCTGTGGTGGATCAGCATTATTCTATTATTTCAAGTGCAAAGCCCACTGCTTTTTTAAATAATTGCATATATAATCATTTCGTCGATACAAAAATACTTGTTCGCCATGCTGTTGGTTTTGGACTGCGAAAGCCACGAGCCAGCCACTTGAGCAACAGAGGCTACACTCCCATAAAAACTGAATTCTGCCATACTTCCAAAAATCACAATAAATCTTTAATGAGACGATACTCTCTAGATATTCTCCTCAAATAGGCCAGCTGGCACAAAAACAACAGTTTTGCAACGTTGGGAACAATACAGGGTGTTGGTTTTGCTAAAACTACACCCGCACAGCAGGCTAGTATTTTACTTAAACAAACGAAAGTATTTTAAAATTAGAATTTTTTATAATGCAAATAACATGTATTAGAAACAGAATCTTAAGATTTTTCTGTGTTGGCATGTTAGCAAAGCACTCATTTTAGAGGAGATGAGCACTGTTAGCCCTAAGCTAGCTTTTTTTTTAACAGGAATTCCTACAATGCAACTGTTTTTTCTTTACTTCTAAATAAAAATTTTGATTGTTTTTTTTTTATAACGTGTGAAGTTTCCAGAGAAGAGGGCTACAAGTGTTACTTTATCTCTTTATAAATGGCACAATAGTGAGTTATCCTGCCATCACACTTGAAGCTGCTGAGGGGGAATTAGCTCCCACATATCGTCACGTATTGTTCCACACCATGTTACAAGTTTTATTAACAGCGTAAATACTCCAAGATCAGGAAACTCTGCAGGCCTGTGGACACAAATGTGCTGATCTGTGTATGTGTGTGTGTGTGTGTAAAAAAGAGCACACACACATACACAGAAAACAAACCCTCTCTGTCACTTAGACAAGCTGCTGCTATAAGTTGTATGTTAATTAAACCGTTGTTAGTATAGCCTGGAGAGTATTAGCTCCTATTTTCTGACCCTGCACCCTGCTGTCGCCCATCATGTCCTAAAACACATACACACTCACTAATATACATGTATACACACCACATGCTTGAGTTACATACTACCAGGACAAGCCGGCCGGGTGCCTGACAACCACAGCGATGGAGCAGACGTGAGGGAGGGAGAAAAAAAAAAAGGTACCCTAGAGTGTTAGTTTTCTGCCAGGGAGTCCCTATTGACCTGTTAAACCTTTGTGACTGGAACAAATGCAAATGGCGCTGACTTGTTCACACAAAATACTAAAGGCCCATTCAAATGAGGCCCCGGGCCACAATGCAGCAGTGGCCGAGCGCTCTGTGGAGGCAGGGCAGCCTCCAGTCTGAGAGGGAGAGAGAGAGAGAGAGAGAGAGAGAGAGATTCTTTTAGCCATTGCACAGTTCATTCTGGTTGTCTGGTAGAGAGCAACCATCCACTCTCATTACTTCTCCTCCATGAACACACACACACACACACACAAAATAAAGTTACCTTACACCTCTGTAGTAAATCACAAACACTCTTACACTGCCATGAACTTTACCCCTTAATTACCTTGTATGTAACAGGACGCCAGCGGACCTGAACTGTTATCAAAGCATGACACTAGCCATGCTTGATAATCGGACACTGCTTAATCCACTTTGGCTTTTGCAAAGATACTCCATGTCCCTGTGCTTAATATCATATCCTACTCCTTAATTCTGTCCAGGGGTAGAAGGAAATGAAGAAAGACACCACGTGGGAAAACGGGATGAGAGTGGGAGAAAGTGGCAGAGAAATACATGATCGCAAACAGAGAGAATAAAAAAAAAAAAAATGAAACAGCAGCTTCCCTCTTGGACTAATCATTAAAATAAGTCTAATACAGGGGAAACAAATAATCCCAACAAAGTAAGTAAATAAGTTGTTTACATGCCACGGAAATGGAAGACAGCCAGACAACCCAACTGAGGTTTTCCATAATCAGAGTATGAGCTACTCAAACTGAGATATGAGATTTGTATGAGTCAGGCTATAACTGGGTTAACCGTGTTACAAAAACAAAATTCTTCTGCGTGTAAACGTAGTCGCTGAAAATGGATGCACCGCGGGAGGCTTAGGGATGAAAATATCTATCAAAATGCCAAACAAATTCACCTTTAGATGAACTATGATATTATATGAGCAGGACAGAGACTCACTCGATACAAGGACGTCACTTTCACCTGATACTAAAAGAATACTTTTTTTTTTTAACAGTATATATCACATTATACACTTGGTAGTCATGGAGGGCTTTTTTGTTCCATCTCTTCTCTCCAAAAAAGAGATTAGTAGGACCCTGAGGATGGCTCTCACCAGCACATCTGGACAACACCTGATCTAAGGCACGCTGCCTACTGGACCTCCACTGAACTACTTCTATCAAATGAAGGGTTTTATTTCAATAGCAGGGGTGAAGTGGGAGGAGAACCAACCACCTCGAGTCACTTTATACAGCACGTCATTCCAATACACCGTACATTTGCCGGAAGTAAATTCATAGTACTCATTTGATGTACAACATATACAATTTCTGATAATGAGTTGGAGCTCTCTTGCATAATTAAGACCCCGACTGTTTGAAGTTTTATCAATATTTCTCTGACTATGAACAGCATAATGCATCATGGCTTCTGTCTGAATTCACCTGATGAGTGAATTTCATTTAAAAATAAAATATTTCATATTTCGGACAATTAATTTAATATTACAGATATAGTATAAAACTGCCAAAAGAACTAACCTCCATGTCCTACTCTCATATTTTCCCTGTCTACTAACTTCCTGTCATTTAAGATCCTACCACTCCCATCTTGGATCTGTCCTGTCTCCTACTCCTACTGATTCCTCTGTATGTTTCCAGATCTTTCAGGAGTTCCTTTCTAATATCTGGATTTGAAAGAGGAAAAATAATAAATAAAACTGTGAGCCACCTCTCTGCCTTCCCATCTTCCCTATGACAGTGCCATCGATATCCTACTGCGCACATCTCTATCCGAGGACTGACTTTATTCACCCCTGAACCTCCAAGCAAAGGAGAAGTTCATCAGTGAATCCCTGGCAGCAAGTATCATTTGGCTCTCCTGGTCTCCTCCATTCTTGCATTGACTACCCGGGTCTCAACAACATCACCGTCAAAAACAGGTACCCTCTCCCCCTCATTTACTCAGCTTTCAAACCTACAGGGGGCTTCTGCTTTTTGTAAGATAGACCTCAGGAATGCTTATCACCTGGTAAGCATTAGGAAGTGGGATGAGTGGAAGACTGCCTTTAACAAACCGAGCATCCACTATGAATAACTGGTGATGCTTTTTGGTTTGGTCTGACCAATGCTCTAGCGGTTTTCCAAATGTTAGTTAGTGACGTACATGAGACATCCTGAAGTTTGTTTTTGTATATTTGGATGATATTCTGATCTTTTCCAAGACCCAGCAGGAGCATGTGTAACACGTGATGTGTCCTTCAAAGACTGCTGGAGAGTCAGCTCTTCATCAAGTGAAGCTGTGTTGTTCCTGGGATTCACCCACAAAGGTGAAGGTAGTCATGGACCCATTCCTTCCTTTCGCAAGCAGTTGTCATGCTTCCTGAGTTTTGCAAATTTATACTGGCACTTCATCCAGAACTAAAGCTCCCTTCCTCATCCCTCCTGATCCCTCTTTTAAGTTTAGGGTCGAGGCTGATGCCTCTGACGCAGTCAGAGGACACAGACCCTCCCCACCTCCTGCATCATCGGAGCAGTGTCATAAGGAATCAAACGTAAGGTAAAGCAGTCACACGCTGAACAGCCCCCAGTGTTTGTCCTGGTAAATGTCGTTTTGCCCAGCTCACCTTGGCTCCCAGGTCCTATCACCAGGCCGGTGATCCTCAACAGAACAGGACACCCCGTAGTTTTTGCCTCCTGCCCTAAGCACAAGAAACCCTGCCAGGCCTGTGCCAGGCTCTTCCAACTGCTGTCTGTTCCTCATTGACCCTGGTCCCACATCTCCCTGGGTTTTGTCACTGGCCTGCCTCCCTCTGAAGGTCACACAGTCATTCTAATGGTAGTAAGAATCGGTTGTCCCAAAACTGCTCATTTGTCTGCCCAAGTTACCCACAGCTAAACAGACAGCCAAACTGTTGCTACATTTTTTCGCCATATTCCCAAAGCCATCGTCTCTGATCAGGGACCTCAATTCACCTCTTGTTTCTGGACAGTTTTGTTGTCTCATAGGTGACACTATCAGCCTGTCCTCTTGGTCCTACCCATGGGCTAATGGGCAGACGAAACCAGGAGTCAGAGAGGGCTTTGCAGTGCATCTGTTCTTACAACCCTGGATCTCAGTCCAGACCATTGCTGTGGGTAGAGTGCACACACAATACCTGGCCTATCTCCAGTGCTCCTTCGACTGTCAACCAACACTCCTCCCTGAACAAGAAAGGGACACCAGCGTCCCCTCAGTCCAGTTTGTTCATCATGGTCGCTGCACCTGAATGAGGGCCTGGTCCACGCTACCACACTACAGCCACTCCCCCCTAGACCTCCTCCAGGAGTGCTCCTCAGTCCTGGTCCAGGGTGTTTTAGAGAATTTCACTGCTGGTCACCTGGACCAGCCTGGAGGGACATCAGAAGCCATCCCAAGAGGTGCTTCTGTGACTATATACTCGCGAACTCTGTTCGATAAGTTTGCCTCATCTCCCCTGCCAACCTGATTTTGACTTTTTCCTGTTTTCAACCTCAAGTAAAATTTTAAAAGCCTTTAGACCAAAGTTATCTGGCATCAATGAAAAGGATGAAAAATTCCCTTACTGGTTTTTAATAAAAGAATCATGTTACAGAACTTAACATTACATTAAGGGCTGCTTTCACATTGAAACTGATTTTTTTCTCATTCTGTGTTTTTTTTCTTGTGTAAAAACTTATAATCTAAATTCTGGCAACTTATTTTGAACTGTAAATATTAAGTAGAGACATGTAAGCACTCCTTTGTTTGTTTGTTTTTTGTTTTTTTTTTTAAATTTTTTAATTTTCTTTGTGTCTGTGCAAGAAAAGTGGGGTGAGTTCCTACATCCTGCAGTGGGTCTGTTGGCCATGCTGTATGTGGATTGACACCTGCAGAGGTCACACATGAGCTAAAACTCTGCAGGGAGAAGGGCAGAGGAAGTGGAGAGGGAAGAGAAACACCCGAGAGAGACAGAGAGATGACCGGGCTGTAGTCAAACGAAATTTACAGAAAGTTTACAGTAAAGCTTGAGCCGAGCAGTTTGCCACATAGAACAAGACAGCAGTGCAGCAGGTTTAGACAAGCACACGATGAACTCTTCATTTCTTTTTTTACTGTGTATATTCAAATTACTTTATTTATCAGTAACTATGGGGTAGAGAAAAAAAATGTAACTACATTTAGTTCTGTACTACTAATGAAACTATTGTTATTTTTGTACTACAATAGATTTTTTATACTTATAATTTATCTGTGTGCTAAAGTTATGAGTTACTTTTACACTTTCAACTTCCCAACACAACAATTCATTAGATCTAGTTTCACCTGGATCAGCTAGAATATTAAAACTCTGCTTTAATCAGTCATTTACATATTCATTAAGAGGACTATTATTCATTCAGAATAAGTATTTAATTTATTCTATTTTGCTACTAATTTATCTTTTTAAAAAATAGCATGTAGTATTTTAACAGATAGGTTTGTGGTTTGTGGTTTTAGCAAAGGATTTAACACTCTTCCGACCGAACATGACCAAAGGTTATGTTGCACTGAGGTTCCCGAGTCAAATCTCAACCCCCGGACACATCGCAGGAAAATGACACAGGTCTCAGCCGGCTGAGTTCCCACAAGAAACAAAAAATCTTTAAAAACTCTTCTATCCCACTCCATCAGTCAAAAGCAAATCCTGCTGCCAAGCATTGTTCAAACCCACATAACTTTATTTCACATTCCACTGAAGTGCCTAATGTTTCCAAATATACTAAATATGTCATGCTGAATTATGGGGAAGTGGTATAAATTGATGTGAGAGACATGCAAAATCTTTCCATTTTATGTAATGCTGGGGCTGTAAAAAGACAGCATCGTGAGACTGATCATTTCTTTCAAAATGAGCATTCAGTGCAGCCTTACATACAGAATACCGTACGCATCCGAGGCTGTCATATGTGTGGAGGAGAGGTTTTTCCTTACGCAGAAAACACTTAACATTAAGAGGAAAATCAAGTTTGGAGCCGCTTGTAAAGTGAACTCTGAGCCTCATATTGATCTTACACTACTGGAATTATACTTCACCGGTAAACTCCTCCCATTCGGTTGTCAATGCGAGTTAAAACAAACATGATGAACTACTTACAAGCAGGATTTCACCTCTGGCCAGGGATAGACATACCAGTTACAAGTCTTTCTGTCAAGCTGTTTGTTCGGTCCATGCACATTAATTTGACATTGTTGTCACAAAATTCTTCCTAAACAAGTCGTAAATCTTTCCTTTAACTTTTATTCCAGCACTTTCGAGCCAGAACCAAAGCTGTTTGAGTAAAAAGTTACTCATTTACTGTAAAATTCACTTAAAACCACATTTTCAAATAGCATCAATTCCATGACTACAACATAATGTTCTGATTTACGAGGAGTCAAAGACGTCATGATGTTAGGAGCAACATCACAGGAGGACAAAATATCATAAATTATCACGCAACAATTTTGTTTCTTCCCAGAGTTCTTCGTACATAAAATCCACCATGATCAAATCCCCTTAACTCTCCTACGTAATTACCGTGCTCCAAAACTAAAGGCAGGCATCTTTCTCCCTCAGACTGCTGACGATGTTGCTGGACAAACTACGGCTCATCACTCAAATCTTCTTCTGGTTATTATGGCCTATTAAAGATATACTCGGCTGTACTGAAGCATTAGACTGAGACTGTCAGTTTGAACATTAATCATCTTATTTTCTGTCTTGTTCTCATTCGCCGTTTCACAAGAGCTGGGAGTGTGCATTCGATTTTGAGCGCATTCTGCTTCAAAACTCTAGAGATATTATTAAGAAATGCTGATTTTCTAGATCGAGTTTCAATTTCCATTTTATTCTTCCAACTTTATATAACCAAATTAATCCCATTTATATTAAGTGTGTTTTTGAAGAAACATCTGGGTGAGAGAGAGATGCCAAATGGGTTAAACCGACATATTATATGTGTTAAACAAAGAAAAATGTTCAACGTTGCAATATTTTTTGGAAGCAAAACACAACAGCTTTGATCATTTTGCCTTTCAGGTATGAATCCTAATATTCAGGTTATTCCACTTAAGTTGATTTGATCATAGCGCTCACATGTCTTTGCACACATGCCGAGTGGACGTTTGTGTGGTAGCGTGACCATGCACTCACCTGCACTGCAGTCTCTGAGGCCTTGTTGTTCCACGTCTGCCTGTGTCCTCACTTGCCCTGCACCAAAAAACACAAGATGCAGAAAAGGACTCAAATCTCAAATTAAAAAGTATGGGGAGTAGCTGCTCCGCTGGTTCGACCTGCCCTGTGAAAATTTATCGAGATCGGTGATTGATTAGGACGTGTGGTGCGCGGTTTTGTTGCATGTTGTTCTCCCACAGTGTGCCAGTACAAGCTGAGCACAGGACATTCTTACTGGAACATTTCTGCTGCTAAATGTCAGTGTTGTTGGGCCGAGCACCAACTGGAATTTATTTATTTTTCCTCTCGACCATAAGTTTGGTAGTAATTACGTAAGTATTTAATCTTATTTCTATCACATTTATATAATAGGTTCCCATTTTTCTTACTAATTTCATGAAGTACACTACTGTATGCCTTCCTCTTTTAAACAGAACAACAACCACAATAGAGATCCGTGTTAAAATAAGACCACGGTATGCATATTGTAGAAAAAGCAGCAGCTATTCGACAGTAAACATTTGTCCATTCAGGCTGTACAATAATAAAACACTGCCCTTTAGGAAGGTCAAAGCACAAAGTCAGTTACGGCCTCGCCCTGACGCTGCTGGAGGTCTGCAGGCTAGGCGGAGGCTTAAGTGGACATGTTCTCTGAGCAAATCCGCCCTTCTGCTATATTAATACAAACTTCTATACACACACACAACAAGTAAAGGAAAGCAAAAGGCCACTGCATTATTCCATGAACAGTACAGTTCATCTCCATTGTTCTTTGCCAAACGTGCGTTCATGAATATTTCTGTCGTGCTGCTGCAGCAGCAGCAGCAGCAGCAGCAGCAGCAGCAGCAGCAGCAGCAGCAGCAGTTTCGTTCTTCCAGACACATAAATCAAACAGTTAAAAAGATTTTTGCAAACACATGAAAGAGGCTGAGTAGGTGGTTTTAGTTAGAATATCTGGTCCCACTTAAAAACCCCTTTTTGACTGCAATATGTACATGAATCCGTGAAATGAGATTTATGTACAATTAGGGTTTAGGTCATGCTGTTTCAACATTTCTAACATTTGCCTTGGCCTGTGTTTGATTCTTGGAACAAGTGTCATCCAACATGAAATGTGTCTGAGAACAAATTAAACTTGGTGACCTTCAAACCAAATCATCCATGTAATGTTCATGCACTAAAAGAAGATTGCAGTTCAAGACGTCAGTAAGATGATATATACGCACCAGCTTTCAATCATTCGCTTTGTGTTGTGGCTGCAACGGGAAACCCGCTTAAATATTTTAGCCATTTATCTCTCACCCAGAAGGGTTTATCAGTTATTTTTAGCTGTCGTTCTTTCCATACAATCGCAGCTTTAAGGAATACAAAGGATTAAGAACTTTCACGTGCCTTAATAAAGCTGGTGGTACAGTTTTTGGTGTAGGTGTTTTATGGTTTTTGCTCTTAAGTACATAACACGGGCAGTTTGCCAGGGTATGTTAAAACTGAACTGGAAGAACCTGCACTGCTCCCCCACAGAGCCCTGCTTCATTTGCTTTTCGTCTCTCCTTTCCCTCCCTCCCCTTCTCCCCTTCTTCTTCCCTCCCCATCTTCTCACAGGACTCGTGAACTCTCCATAAACCCGCAGATTCTCCAGAACGCCGGGCCGTTCATCCCAACAGTTCAACTCAAAATAAAAAACAAGAGTGAGGAGGGGAAGAATAGCTGAAATAGACAATAAGGTATAAAGAATGAAGAGAGGAGAGAGAGGGAGGAATATGAGAGAGCTAAAAGAGAGAGAGAGAGAGAGAGAGAGGAGAGAGAGAAGCAGGCCAGATTACAGAGGGTTGAATCAATGCAGCGGCCTGGTCTCTCTTTTTTTTTTCTCCCCTCTCTTTTTTTTTTTTCATTTTTTTCTCTCTCTCTCAAATGATTCACAGTGGAAAGAAAAGGCCTTTCCTTGTCCTCAGTTGAACTCCACACTGCTTGTTAGAAAGGCAAGGAGGAAAACACCCAGAGCTAAACACAAGGCAGCACATAAGGCAATATCACGTCACACACAGAGTGAAAGGCCTTCACTAGTGTATTCTTCGGTGCCAGAGAAATTAGGTCAAGCACTTAAATGCCCTGCACTGAGATGCGCAGAGATTTAAAACATGAAGTGTTTGGTGGGGACAGAGAGGAAGCACACGGGAGCAACAAACATGCATGCACACAAACGCTTAGAAATACACTCTACTGTAGCTACACACTATACTGTCAGCTCGTGGCTTGCCAGATTATTAATACAAGGGAAAAAATTAACACGTGACAGACGCCCACTGCTCTACTGTTAATGCACCATCCATCTGTGCAGATTAGAACATGACAGGGCTCAGACACACACAATAAAAATAAATTATAAGCGCTTAAAAGGAAGGCTAAGAAAAACACCTTTCAAGTCCCTCACAAGGCAGGAACTAAAGCAATACGTGCACGCATTTCTCCTCAAAATGCCAGATGACCTGGATTAGGAGTGACAGGACTGTGCCTTGGACAACACCTCAGCTTCAGGACAGGATGGGACGGCACAACACGCCACATTGCAGTATCTGCCGTGCACGCCGAAAATCCCCCCCCCTACACCAACCCACCACCCCCCCACCCCTCCTGCTCCTTCCATCCCCACCGCCTCGACCTGAAATGGCCTTAAAGAAACAACACACCACATCACCATCACATTCAATCAACTATTCATAGAAAGGCGCTGGATTGCGCACGGCTCAGATCTTGCCGTTTAGGGTTTCAATCAATTGGTGTGAGATATGAGAGAGCGGGGAGGGAGAGAGAGTGGGGAGGGGAGGATGAAGTTGTTTTAGGGCAAATGAGAAAATTCTGGGTGAATCCAAGTCTCTTTTCCTCTCCATATTGGCCAGAGCTAGTGTGTCCCACAACGGGGCACTGAGCTAGAGGGTGGCAGGGTAAATCAGATGATACCACGTCAATTTTCACTCTGCAGCCATGTGCTTTCTCCTGTCCCACTGACTCACAGTGTAGAAATGAGTCCCAGTCATTGTCTGAGGGCCACCTGTGTTTCTGCTCCATTTTCTTGAAGGCACAATGGCATTTTCCTGTTTATAGCAGCGACTGCGCTTTATAAACATGCAATATCTGGGTATTAATACATCTCATAAAAGAGTGTGTCTGCGACCAGGGGCTGTGGCCAAAAGGTCACTGATACTGTTCACAATTTTCGGCTTCTGACTGTTCTGTTCGGTCCAGTGAGAGAAAAGAGACATGAAGGGGAGAGAATAGCGCAGATAACACCATGTTTCTGTCAGCCAGCACAGATCTTTTTCTTGGGAAACACTGCCACGCTAAAATTTCAACTGACACCCAGCATGAGCAGAATCTTACCCGCTGGTCAGCCAGCCTGCAGACTCCAGCTCTGAGGAAACACACACACACATACGCCACCTGTAATGTAGCAAAAATGCACACACAGCTGTGCACGAGGCCACTGAGTGTAAGAAAGGAGGAACTTAAGACAAACAGATAAAATGTGGTGTGTGTGTGTGTGTGTGTGTGTGCCACTTGACTCGTAAGTGTTAGGTGTTAAAAGTTAACCTTTGCCACGGAAGGTATCTGTGGCACGATCTGAGACAACTAAACCAAAAAGAGACAATCAGTGAATCTCACAAAGAACACGGTGACATGCTCGAATGTGGTGTAAAGACGGACATGCGCACTTTAAATCCTAAAAAAATAATGCAAATCTGTGCCAGAGAAATAGTCTGTCTATGATCTTAAACACACTGCTGCATTTTGCTTTAGTTGCTCAGAGAAACATGAATGCTCGGATGAATTATTATGGAGGAAACTGTGTTGTTTTATCAATTAATAAACCGGAGATAATAACCAGAAGAAGAGAGGATTTAGGATACAAAATGAAGTCTGTACGAGCCCAAAAAACTACTTCTTTGTCCTGCTGTCCAAACATGTCCTACCTGATGAATGTGCAGCTCCAGCTATGACTGTTTGGGCGCATGTAACGCCAAACAAACACGATCATTATCACACGCCCTCTGTTTGATTTCTCGCAAAGGAAATTCAAGTTAAAAGCTGGACATTTTTAGTCGTTTTCTTTTTTCTTTTTTTTTAAAAAGGAGCTCGCTGCACACCTGAGAGACACACTGGAAGCCCCACGTCAGGCCTTTTTAACCATTAAAAATACATTCAGCTACTGCTGAGTTAGCTCCTCTCAGATTTCAATGAATTAATTTCATCAAAAACTTCTCTGAGGGAAACCACAGTGACACATCAGGGGAAACCGCACAGCTCTACCATATGTTCTCATGTCTTACATACACTGATTATCTCAGCTCGGGAGACGCCGCTTTTCTAATTAAACGCATTTTCACTGAAACTCTATAAATTGCACACTTGGAGAGCGGTGATAGCTTCTTTCCGCTGGATTTGTCGTGGATCCGGCCCGGCTGCCTATCTTTGTTTGCATCGGGGACAACAAAGGGAAAGATTATGCCTCTCTGCTGAAGGGAAACTAGGGCACGAAAAAGGCGACCTCTATTTCTTGTATTGCGAAGGGAGAATTTAAGGCGTCGGCATCATTTCATCTTTTACGTAAAAGGCTGTAAGATGTTTGAGACTTGTTCTCAAATTTACAGACGATTACGTTGTTGTTGTTGTGCCATTCCAAAACGGCGCTTGTTTTGCACTCCTGGAAACTTCCCCCTGAGGACTGTGGATCGGTTCAGTCATAACAGTGTCAATATCCACTGACCCAGTCTGGGGGAAATACTGTATATCGGCTACATGCGCAGCTTAAAAAAAAAACAAGTACGCGTAAAAATGACAGCTTCGTTGTTATTTTTACGCACTTTGCGCAAACGCAAACCTCTAAAATACTCGCCTTACAAAGAGGAAAAAGGTACATTTAAGACTACGCACCGACAGGTCTCAAGTTCGTTGGATGGTCTTTCCTTCAGGGCGTCCAAGTCCGCGGGCTTTGATATTTTCAACACGGTGGCTTCGCCCTCTATTATGTCTGGACTCTCCAAATATTTTTTTTATTTTTTTTAAAAGCACAATATGTAGAGAATGTCGAGAATGTCTGGACACGCTGGGAGCACAGTCTCCGTGAGCGGCTACCGGGGAAAGAGTTGTGTTTCCCCAATTTTCCCCTCCTCCTCCTCCTTCCTTCTCTGCCCTCTCTCCGCGGCTATCCAGCTTCGAAACTAGTGGGACACAGGCTGCAGACTGCGCCGCGCGTCCTGCGCCGCCGATGAACCAGATGCGTCAAGTTCAGCTGAGGTGAAGCCCCCGTTATACAACCAGCCTAAAATAGCGCAGCAGCAGCGCCACTATCGCTGCTGCTTATTTAATGTCTCCTAAAGGTGGGGTGGTAGAAAAAGAAAAAAGAAAGAAGAAAAAAAAAAGAGAAAAGGCACATCACATTGAAATATCTGCAAAAAACCAGCCTGTGGTTGAGATGATTATTAAGGGCTGCCTGCCTTCACCCCCTCTCCTCCTCCGCCTCCTCCGTCCTCCACCGATCTAAAAGCACCATTTGCTTTTGTGAACTTACCTGATAGCAGCTTCTTTATGCTTTAAATACATATATAAAAACATATTCATGGCGTCATTCACTTTACTGTCAGCTTGAAAACAGCCCAAAAATAATGTCATAAAATTATAAACTGCTCTCATTATCACACAGATTATTAAAGGAATAATACACTGCTGTTTAATTTAATAAACAACACCAGAGTTAAGTAAAGTCACATTTTTAGCTTGGTTTAACTTAACTCTATCTTGATTATTTTAGCACAATGTCGCTTTTTTCCCAATCGCTCACCCCTCTTAATGTTTGGCCAGCAACAAGGTTTAGCTAGAAAGCCTTATTCATATTAAAATATGCATTTCAAACAAGTATTAAATGTTATATTAGAGCATTATTAACACAACAAAGTCATATTTAACACCCTAAATGTGGGTGTACCCCCTAAAACAGTGTTAAAGATGACAGCAAAGCATATTTAAACACAGCAAAGTTCATTTATCATGCTAACTACAGGTTTAGCCTCCACAGCTAATTATTACGTTAAACTAATAAAACACACCTGTGTGAATTAAAAGCTAAGCCAATAATCGTTTGCTCATGCTAATGAGCTTGAATCACTTTTGTCCCCCTCCTGTAAGTTAACGAAGGTCTGGTTCTCCGCTTAGACACCACAGGCGACCGTGAAGACAAGCTCCAGACCTTGTTCATTATAGCCGATTTGCCCACAGACACTTTATTGATTAATTAGCAGTGGAGATGAGGCGAGGCAGAAGTGTCAAAGCATCAACCTGTCAGTTAAAAAGTTATTAAAAAAAATAAATAAATAAAATCACCCACAACATCTAAACTCAACAGCATGACATCTTTGTGCTGCCATAGACGAAAGTGTGAGTTTAATAAAAGATAATACACCATAGCGTAAGTGAGCAAATTGGACCTATTTGTTTAGGAACAGTGGAGAAAAATAGACAAATTTTAAGTATGTCTGTAAAGGATTGAGAATATTAAAGGAACAGATTATAGGAGATTATTCTGCATATTGTAATCATTATATTTTGTGCAAGGTAGGTTACAAGCAAGGCTGTTCACTCTCTAAAATGCTTTATGCTTTTACACACACGATAGAAAGATAGATAGATAGATAGATAGATAGATAGATAGATAGATAGATAGATAGATAGATAGATAGATAGATAGATAGATAGATATTATTTGCGGTATAAAAGAAGTTTCTCAGCCAAATACAGACATCAAACAATAGCTGACAAGACACAGAGAGAAAAAATAAAATGCTACACTCCATTTATGCTGAGGACAGACCCCTGCAGAGTCCCTATTTAAAAATGTAGAGTCAGAAATTAAAGTATAGCAATAAAGTGTGTCAGCTTGTCAGATTGGCTCTAATACTCTTTAAAGGAATGGATAAAAATTAACTTTTAATATGGACTCCCTGGAATGTTTAAGAACACACTCCTTCACTGATGGGAAGTAAATAAGTAACTACCTAAAAAAAAACAATTATTCAATTGAATAGTGAACTAAAATCCCCTCAGTTCATCACATTAAAAAAAACTTGATTTTCTGTTTACAATAAAAACCAGTTTGCAGAAATTGTCTCACACCAAAGGCATCACATAAAAACATGATGTGATTGTGACGTGTTATTAAGAGAAATACCACTGAAATTAACAGTGTAATTTAAATACAAAAGCTGTTGTTCGGTTGAGCACAAACTTGTCGTTGTTTGTACTCAAGTCACTGTTTACGTGTTGTTTATGTATTTATTTATATATTTATTTTTGTAGTGGCTCTGTGCACACGAAGTCAAAGCAACAGTCCACTGTGAACTTCACAACAGAGGCATGTATTGAGGATGGTAAATCTGTATTGACAGGTGATATTAGAGTTGAACCCAGTGACCTGTTCTCTGAGTACAGTACGCCCATATATCCATCAACACAGAAAGATAGTGTAGGATTAAGAGAGAGAGAGCGAGTGAGAGAGAGAGAGAGAGAGAGAGAAAGAGAGAGAGTGTGTGTGTGTGTGTAAGCTCACATATGGGCTGAGCATGTAGGCTATAGTTTACAGAGATTAGGAGGTGACACAAGTTCATATTGATGGAGAGCCACCTAATGTGACTCAAGACAAACACACACACACACACACACACATACGTTGTTTTTATATTCATATGCAAATATTACAACAGTGTTTCAAAGTAAAATAAAGTCAGTGTTAACAAGTATTAAAAACTGTAAAGGCACAGCTGGTTTTAAAGACTTCTTTATAAATGAAATCTATGTGCACATCTCTTTGTCTCAGTGACTAATTCACTGCTTATTTATTTCAACCAATTCTAAAGAAATCCTTCAAAATAAGAGTAACATTTTTATCAGTGTGTAATTAATTATATTGCTATTTGTCAAAACTTTTACATCAGAAAAAACTATTGAAAAAACATTTGATTTTTTTTTTGTCTAACATACTTTATAGTTAATGCTGAGTTTATATAACTTTTTATCAGTAAATAAAGTTATTTTTTATAAGTTGTGTATTTTTTCCAAATACACATGCGTATACAATGGGTTATTGTTACATTATTACACATTATGAAATATGCAGATAAATGTTGATGCAAGATTTAATATGTATAGATTTGATTTCTTAATATATTTTAGTTCCTCTAATGTAACAATGAATTGTTAATAAAGCTTTTTATTTGAATTTCACTGATTTTCTTCTATTGTAACTTTCATTTCTCACACACTGAAGATATTTCTTGTTTTTTTTAATGTGTAAATTAATATGCTGAAGCCATAAAATAACTATAATGGCTCAAAATACATAGTTATATATTTCTTCTTACATCTTTAGACAGAAATGATTTTGTATAGTTCCAGTTACCCGAGAAGGAGAGACATTCCCGAAAGAAGCACGCTTCACTAAACTTTAATAAAAAATACTGGAGATTCAAAATATGGCATTAAAGTGAAATATCTCCTCATCTATGATATTAAGAAACGTTAGTCCCACTAATGGATATACTGTAGATATGGTATTAAGCACTTATCATCCAAAACCTTACACCTAAATGGACTTCAAGCACTCAATACTCATCAATCTTTCATTTTATACTATGATCACTCACTCGCATCAATTAAGAAAAAAAAGTATCGACAAAAGACAACCATTAACTTTCCTTGACGAGAATTTTTTCATAATTCGACTGTCGTGTCAGATCTGCAACATATCTGAGGAGGAGAGGAGAGGAGAGGAGTGGAGAGGAGAGGAGAGGAGAGGAGAGGAGAGGAGAAAGGGAAAGAATCTTTTGTGGAGGTGGCCTGGGAGCTTCTCCGTTTGGCACTGCTAATTTGCAATCAGACACTCTCTTTGAAGTTTTTCCCACCCTGTCTCAAGACAGTGCGGATGGCAGCTGAGACAAAGCTAGCATTCTCGGCCGCCAAGGCCCTCTTAGTGTATTTCAGGCCACTGCTTCAGACACAGACCATTCTGCATGGAGACCCAAAAGCTAGGAGAGAGGAAGGTTGTTCGAGGAGGAGAGACGCAGAGAGGCGAGGGGAGGTGTGGAAAAAGTGGGAGGAGGCTTAGTTGAAGGCCAAACTCCTATCCATCCCACCACCACCCCTCCGCTCACCACCTACCCTCCTCTTGCTGCTCCTTCCTCTCCTTGGATGGTACCCCCGGCTTGTTCCCCCAAAACATGCTGCAGTGCAGTGCCACGCCCCACCTAGCACCACGAAAAGATTCGAGGTCTGGATCGACAGACTGTTCTGACCAATCATGACCTTTTTCCACCTTCATCGTCTCGAGGCAAAACCTGATTCTAGATAAGTAGTCCAAGTGTACAAAGTTCAAAAAAACTCTCGAGCAGCTTGATTTTGCAACCAAACAGAGAATAAACTACAAGGTAGTCCTGATTTTCGGGACACTGGTATCAGATTGGTGGTCAGCAGATACCTCAAGTTGAAGTATTTAGTCAGTATGAGGAGAGAATAGTCAGGAGAAATTGGCGTATTCCTAATATCATCCACATCTGAGCTACTTCAAAGCTTCTCTTTGTGCCACTTCCTCTGTGATTGGTATGTGTTTCATATTTTTTATTAAAGTTCTGTTTATACGGTGTAGGTTGGCCGAGCATGCATGTTTTTACAGCAACGCCCTGTTTAGGGAAATAATGAAAATGAGTGAAGTATAATAGCTTTTCCAGGGGCTTACTGAAAGGAGCACATGTAACTAATAACAGTAACTCCCTATCTAATTGGAATCTTTCAGAAATCTGATATCGACTCAAAGTGTGAGCACACATGCGCGCACAACTGTCTCAATGTGTCCGCGCACCTGCGTTATCGCTTCACTATCAGCAGTCCAGTGGTTGTACAGTATGTTGTGGCTCGGTTGCCACAGGTAACAGGTCAATGATTACCCAGAGGGCCTGCGTCTCTCGCCGGTCAGAACAACTTCCCATGAGAGAGGGGGACAACAGTGCGCTGCAGCTGCCATCTGTAACTCTAGGCCCGTGCAGTTATCTGCGCCTTATCTGCTTGAAAAGCTGCATTGTGTTCACATTGTGTGCCACGCTCGTGTTCATGCTGCATTTTATGACGCCACGACATGATCTGGACGGGTTGTTATTTTAAAGCGAAAGGAGGTGGTGCTTTTTTTCACATCGTGTTTCACTTATGAACGCAGAGCTGCCACGTGTTCAGCCATGACCCAATCAATGAATCAATGACTGATCCGTTGTCCTTCTGGACGCATCAATAACGCTTACAAGGAAGCCCAAAAAGTAAAACAAACAGAAACACAGAGTCGGGGGGAAAAACTGCCTCAGTGCCTCTTTTCGGTTTGGGCCGATTCCCACAGGTTGTCTCACTTATTAGCTGCTTTCCTGCACTGGACCGAAGAGCACAATCCCTCTTGCCCACCGAACATATCATCGCCAGGAATGGCTGCATTTGTGCAGCATCAACCATTAGGCAACATCCGACTGCCTAATTATCTACCCTCCTCTGCCATGCCAGCACAATTGGCCTGAAAGGGCGAGGTGGGGGCAGAGGAGGCTGGCTTGTTGCTGAAAATGCAAGCAAGCCAAAGTCGGTCACACAGTCCTAGCGCCAGAGGGCTGATGGGCAGTTATCAGATTACAGGCAGACTGTTGGGAAAATGGTGTCTTGGAGGCTTATCCTCGCAGGGCTCGGGCGGTCACCCTGACCCCACTCTGAGCTTGGACCTCGACTATATCTTTTAGCAGTGAACGCACAAATTACTGGATCGTATGGCTCTACTTTCTCCCTTTCTCTTTCTCACTTTCTTTTTCGTCGGATGACCACAAACAGCCATTGTCACTGCAGACCACGAGAACAATTGGGTTCTTATGCTGTGGCCGGTCAGGGATGGGAGGGTAAATCCCAGCAATGACTGCACTATAAATTATACTCCAATGGCCTGTGTGGTTTGGAGAGGCTGCGCATTGTGAGAGGTCCTGCAACTAAAACCACCGGTTCAGCACATTTGTGGCCTCTGCAATGCAAAACGACGACGGCACGGCACGACTTTTTTGTTGTTGTTGTTGTTGTTGTTGTTTTCTCTCACTTGGTATGGTTTACATTAATGCAAACAACCGACGGCAGCCGCGGAAGCACGTTGTTTTTTTTTTGGAGAAGGCTCACACTTCCTAAACTACACTGAGTCACATCTTATGAAAACTGAATAATTGCGTGACTGCAGGGCAATGAAGGATTGCCACAGTCCTGCTCCTCTCTCCCTCCCTTCCTCTCTCTCTCTGTCTCTCTCTCTGTCTCTCTCTCTCCCCCCTTCTCACTTCAAGATCGTGAGGCTCCGCCTGTCCACTGTCCTCCCGCGCTCCAGACTGCTCCACCCTCCCACCCATCTCCCTTTCTACATGACATCATCTGCACATCTGTCACTGTCTCAACAGGGTGCTGTGACACAGACAGGCCACAAAATTAGTAGAGCTCTCTCCTTGCCTTTTGTCACCATCTCTCTTTCTCTCCTTCTGGCTCTCCAAGCCGCTAATCTTCTCCCTGTCCTCTGTCCTTTCATCTTTCCTCCTTATAGTCACTTTCTTTTCCCTTTCTTTCTCTCCCCGCACACCTTTTTTTCCATCCCCCTTTCCCTTCTGTATTATATCCCATAATAATATGGTTGCATCTCACCGTTTCCTACAATGTGGCACGTACATTTGAGCAGGCAGGAAACGGCCATTAAACTAAATGATCCATGGGCCCTAATTTCAGCTTTGACCCGTGTGATTGTGAGCAACTCAATCAGCCAGGTCAGCACAACATGATGACCTAAGAATTTTTTTCTCTTGGACTTTGTCTGATTTGAGCGAGCAGAGCCTGCTAAACCGGTTAAGAGGTTGTGGTTGCAACAATTTGTGTGTTTGTGTGTGCGTGTGTGTGAGGCTGTATGAGAGGAAGAGAAAGAGAGTGGGAGCGATTTTTAGTGTGTTTCGACAGCAAGGCCCAACCCATTAAGGGCCAAGGATTCTCAAGAGAATAGAACTACATATGTAACACATGTTTGATTCCCAAAGCCCCAGTGCAATAATTCTTCACATATGAATTACTAACAGATCAAATCAAGTCGTACTGGATCAAACCAGCTGCAGTGGAATAACAATCCTTAGTGATGTAAAAGAACAACTACAATTAATTCTACAATTAACCGAGTTTCGTTAAAGAGAGATGTTTCTTTCTTATATAGTCTCTTTTACCTCAAAGGGGTGAAGCTCCTGACCGGTCTCCACCGTGTTTTTCGTTCCTATTTTCTCTCTCTAGAAATAATGCACGACGTAAAATAAAATTAAAACAAATTACAGGAAGCGCAACGACGAACGCGCAAGCTCATTTTGCTGCCAGTTGACCTTAAGCATGAGGATGTGGAGCGGCTTCACTTTTGCCTTCGGCAGTTTCAGAATGCAGCAGATGGGATTTCAAACCAGGATTACACTCACATGAGGCTCAAGGGCCTGATCACCACCACACACTCATCAACCAAAACCCAGAGTCATTCAAAATTTTTAATGTGTTTCTGTACGAACCACTCTGGATTGCGACTTAAGTAATTTGCACGAATGTGTATTTTTTCAGAGACAGTTGTCGTAAAAATGACAATGTGGAGCTATAGTGTAACGCGGATTCAGCACTCAGACAACACGCGGTTAATTAGATGTTTTGTTGTAGCTGCTGTGGATCAGATTCATGGCTTTTAAATCTCTTTGTCAAATACTACTGTCCGGGTTTGTGTTCGACGTAAAGACACTTACTGCATTGCACTGTAAATGAGAATTCAATCAGTGAGGGAAGTACCACACGTTGCTCTTTTAACATGTGATCTCTTGCTTACTCAGAACACAACCAATACCTGGAGCTTAAGTTGACGTTGAAACAAAAGTGTAGAAAATCCTTTTAATTTCCCCTACTTTAAAGCTCTCTTTGTGTGTTCTGCAAAACTTCTGGGATTACAGTTCATAAGAAAACAATGAGCACCATTATTTGATTGTTCACTAAAAGCGTAGAGATCCTAAGAGCAAATGCTAATGGCCCCGGTGTTTACACCAACAAACGCGGACGGTTAAATTTTGAAATTTCGATGGTAGGAACCAAGATGAAACCACGAGGGGTGCTGAACCACATGCTGCTGCGCTGCTTTTGCCTCCTGCACTTTGAAACATAGGACTAAAGAGCCCCCTTTGAGGATCGCCAATTGCTTCACTTTATACACTTGTGTCTGCGAACGCGACACGGCGTTGCCAAACTCACCTCAGGATCAGCACTAAATATTTGTAAAGAATCTGACATAATTGGATAAGGAAAGAAGAAAGGAATCCATCTGGACGTGCGGCGTTCAGTAAATACCAAACGATAACGATACAATGCGGTGATGAAACCTTCGTTATCGTATTGATAATGTTTCTGTACCTAAGCTGCGATAAAGCCGCATAATAGCTGCTGTTCTCATGCCATGGAAGACAAAAGTTGGTGGAAAAGGGACATGCTTGACCCAAACCAGAGGAATTGAGCTGTGCTGGAAGCTCATCTGGTGCTTTGTCTCCTGCAGCTACAACAGCTTAAGACAGGCTGTGGGCACTCAGCTCAAACGAGGAAGGATGACAGAATGAGGTGCAAAAGGCTAGAAAAGTGGGAAAATAGCAAAGTAGTCCATTGGGGTGAGAAAAACCTGCACATATATTGAATTTAAAGCAAACAGTCTGCAGGTTTTCACGCCTGTTGATCGTTAAAGGTGATCATTTCACTTGCCAGGAGCTTGTAGTGCAAGAAAGATTGGAAAATCTAGAGCAAGTACCTCTCCATTTAGATATGCCTAAACACATTTGGAATTGGAACTGTCATGAAAACGTACAAATAAATGAACTAAGGTGCTTCATTAAACTTTAATAAATGAACAAAGGTGCTGTGAATCTCTTTCCTGGATTTCTACATGCTGCATCCTCTTCTAAGACATCTGCAACATGTTTACAACTCCAAATCTGTATTTCTACACCAAAACATAAATCTCGCATACAAAGGAATCATTTCTGAAGACATTTATGTGCTCGTACATTGTTGAAAAATATGGCCTCCTTCATCTGCTCTCAAAAGGTTCAAGATGCTTCAAAGACAATAATTGTCAAAAGTGGAATTGTTGTTCTGTAACATGGAAACAATTTCCCCCTGTCAGCTTTGTCGGGTTTCATGGATGCTCTGAACAGTGTAAATTAGATTTGATTACAAAGTAGTTTCTTTTAGTTGTGTCATAAATATTCACCCCCCGGGGCACTTTTGTTTTTTTTTAATCGTAACACCCATATCCTTCAAAGTGCAGGGGGGGCAATATTCATTTTCCCCAACCGCACTGATTGCAAGTATTCCAGCATGTTTACTCCATTACAATATATAAGCACCATGTGTTGTTCGGCCATATTACAGTTCAAACAATGCCTCTGACATCGCGGTAAAGCTGAAAATTTGAGTTGCATGTAGTTGTAAGCGCCAAAATTGCCCATATGCACTTGAAGTTCGACCTAAAAACAAATTAAACCCATCAGGTGTCTTAGTGGATCAGCCGACACACACACGATACAAACGGACCGGTAGCCTTTTGATGCTGCCTCTCCCCCATCTAATTAAAGCTCAAATGTCATACTTAAAGATTAAGGCTGGTGTTGTTCTGGATTTTCTTATCTGTCAGCAAATCCTGTGAAAAGATTCAGAACCAGAAATGTGTTAATCTGTCCCAGTGCTGTCTATGATTTAGCCCCAAGCACACAGCTTTCTATGTATATCTTTAAAAAATAGGTCATATACAAATATAGTTTCATTCATTCAGTCATTCATTAGAATTTAGTACTAAATCAGCGTCTATGAAGCTCAAAAATAACATTAAAGTTGCATATGTTGTAGGTACACGAGGCTTTAGGACACAATCTTACTATTTCATGTCAAAATGGTAAATACTTGGTATAAAAACATGGCTTTCCGGATTATTTTACTGAAAAGAAGAAAGGTTTTTCATTGATAATGTCTGTCGAAAGTTTGAACTTTTCTTTTTATAGTCAGCTGAACATTCACCACTTTCTGTTGGTTTTAAGAGCTATTGGCTTTTAACGTGGTGTAATTTTACATGTCACATGTAGTGACTGTCAACAGCGGGCAGGCCCCCGGGGTGTTTCTGCATGTTTCTCTCAGATGGTCTTGGTAAAAAAGTGATGACGACAATACGGAGCACTGGGTATTCTTTTTTATTTATTAGTCTTTGTTATTCTTTGCACTATCCATTTTTCACTACTGTCTGAAAACTACACTGCATTTTCAGGAACAAGTAAAGACCGACTTTTCCTAGCCCACAATATGATGGTCTTTAAATTTCAAAAGAGTCTGTGGTGCGCTGAGTAGCATTATAATACGCTGCTTTGATTTATTACATTTCTGACTACTGCTTTTTGTCCGCAAAACACTCGCTTTAGGTGCTTGCTGAGCGCAGCTGCTTTACACATTTAAAAGGATCGCTCGTTCGAGCAGTGAAACTTAAATTTAAAAAACGGACTTTAATACAATTAGATGAAAGAATTTTAACATATTTCTGTGGGGGGAACTAATCTCCCTTTAATCAACACATACAGGAAAATTAAATCTTGATCAACACCACCAAAAATGTTTCTGTACAGGCTCGATCAGCAGAGTAATAATAAGAGTCAGCCTTATTGGTCGCCCTTCATGCCCGCATGGATATGAGTGGGTGTTATCAGTCGGCAGCTGTAAATGAGGCAGCGACTGAGAAGCATGAATGAAGCAGCTGATGCCAATCAGCTACTGCCAAGCCTGAACTAACGTTATGCTAAATAATGGCATGTGTGTGTTGACCCGTTACACGCACCAAACATCAATGCTACGCTGTGTTACAGCCCTTCTCAGACGCATGAACCGGTGGTGGGCCTGCACTATCGCCCACCGACAAGCCGCTCTTCCACGAAATGCCACCCGTGATGAATTATCACATGTTTACTGGTTATGATCAACAACCCCGCTTTCCTTGACGACCAATTGTGACACCCAGCTAGGGATTCGGTCCAAGCAAAGACAAGATTAGACCCGAAAAGCCCCACAGAGCCACGAGACATTGTTATTAATCTGGACTTTTTAGGCCTGCTTCCAGCTTGAGGCCCCTCAGTGTCGCAGCTCTAGCTGCTCCCCTGCCTGCTGTCTCCAGCCCTGTCACTCATCATCATCATGTGAGTGACGCTATCAAAACGTTGGCTGTCAAAACTCTTGACAGCTATCGGAAAATGACAAAAGTCATGTTGGTTTTACAGCGTTGTCGCCCCTGATCTGGACGGCCCCTGGAAGAAGAATCCCACTGCCCAAGTCTCTATGTTCACCTTGTCTTCTGCATAAAAAATATGAAAAGAAACAGATATCACTGTGAACGCCTAGACAGTGAGTGCACGCTGCTTAAGTGCTATCTTGGCTTTGGAAATTGTGGTTTAGGAGGATTATTTGGACAGAATGAGAGAGGGAGAGGGAGCGAGAAAGAGACAGAGTAAGGAGAGTAAGTAGCATGCAGAAGACACATATACACAAAGGGCTTCTGCTTCTGCTGACCACGAGCCAGAGACGTTATCTGTGAGTCGTCCCCTGAAATAGCTGTAGATTGAGCTTGTGTGATGAAGTTTCAACAGCGAAGACGGTCCAGTCTTTACAGTACTGACTATATAATGCATCATGCTATCCTTAAACACAGTTTTATCAGCATAAAAAAAAAAAAACAGGCCAATCTATAACAGCCAAAGAATGAAAAGCATTTGTTCTTTACACACCAAATCACTGTTATCTCGCGAACTGCTCTGGCAGCTGTGTGGGGAATTTAAAATTAAAAGGTTCATTTCCACAAAACTACCAATCGCTGAGGAAAAGGTCTCACTTTTGTCGCAGATGATTGGATATCTCCATTTTTGGAACAAATCTATTAATATTATCTCCTCGTGGTTGTTTGTTTTCGGCTCGAGCGAGGCTGAGGATGTCTCAGTTTTTTTTCGGTCTCCGAAATGTCAACAGCCAGCCGAAGAAAATATGTTCTTTGTGCTCTGTCCACTCTGGCAAGCAGACCTATAAAACTCCTCGTCCTTTGAAGGCCCTGTCCTGTGGAATTGAACAGGACGCTCCCCTCCCATTGTGCTTTTTCACTTCTTTCTTTAGTGTTCCACAGCAAACAGGGCGCTGTTTATAGGAACGTCTTTAAAGAGGACGAAACGGCATAAACTCCTTTAGTGTCGTCCTTGTTGGCTTTTCTATCTGATTACACACGAGCTCTTCAAAGACTACACGGGTTTAACAGTCTTATAAACCGGCGGCAGAAATATGTGACATCCATTCGAGCATTGGCGCGCAAACTTTGAGGATCGCCACAAGGCATCTTTCGCTTCGCTAATCAAAAAGTAGAACTGATAAATGGATGTTTACGATGCCGTTCTTCCGTTGAGCGCCTCACAAAGCTTTAGCCAGATGTTTTGAGGTGATGATATTTCCTGCGTTACCACATGAGGGCGTTATCGTTGGTGATGCAATCAGCAGAGCATGTGAACTGAAGATCAACAAGTCCTTACCAACTGACTGTCTGAAACATTTCAACAAGCATCTGTCCTGCTAAACTTTCCTACAGGGATTAATAACGCATAACATCAGGCGATGGTGCATACATAAAGATTTATCCCGTGACACATCTAAGTCTTCTATATTCATCTTGAATTGCACTAATGGTTGTTATCATCATTGATTTGTTATGATTATTTTCTTGATTCATCAATTCATTGTTGTTTTTATAGAAAGTTCAAAAATGTCCCGACTTCAACAGCCCAAAACACAAATATGTGAGAACAAATTGTCACATCGGAGAAGCTGGAGACGACAAATTGGCATTTTTGCTTGAATAAATGATAAATGATAAATCTGTCGATCTAATGAATGAAATCGTCAACTGTGTCGCTTCAGCTTCTAGTCTGGGTCTACCTCTAGTCAAACAAATCTACCCCCTCTTCAATATATTCTCTATGTGTTACTTTAATACTAATATTAAAATAAAAACCTCTAATTTATAGGAGCAGTGTATTTATCAATGGTGAGTGTGACCTTGATGTTCTCTTATTCAGACGAGAATGAAGATGTGAATTCATTATGGCATGAAGAAAGGTTTAAAGCATTTTAATGGTGATATAAATGTAATTCAAGTTGGCTTTGCATGGTGGCATAATTTGACCCATTAAGGTCACCAGCTGGATTCCCCAATAGGCAGTGCTGAACTGGGCCTCTACTTTAGTTGAGCAGCCAAACCAAAAGTGTGCATGTACCAGTTCACCTTCAGATCAACCTGACAACTTATGGCTGCAGCAGCAACAAATACTGACTGGCTGGATCAGCAGAAGATGTGTATAAGAGACAGTCGGGGGTGGGGATACGGTGGGATGCGGGGTGCAGACTCATCCCGGGGGCTGGTGCACCGGGAGAGGCCACTGTCTCCCACCCTTCCAATGCCACAACAGTCTCACTTTTGGGAGACGTGAGCGGCACGTATCGTACATCCGGATACCCAATCTCTCTCTTTCTCTCTATCTATCACCTCCCCCCTCCTCTCTCTCTCTCTCTCTCTCTCTGTCTCTCTCTCTCTCTCTCTTTCCCACCCAGTCCTCTATCAGTCCAGGTGGCAGAGCGCACTTCGGCCGTGGGATGCAGCCTCTCATCTCCGACACATGGACAGCGGAGCTTGGAGCTGCCGCAGCGCGCCACGGCTCCACTAGCTGAAGACAGCACGCCTCAAGCGCGGAAAGAAGGAGACGACACCACTGCGTTTTTTTTAAATCTCTTGGGACTTCAGATAAAAAGGATATACTTGTTCTCCCTCCTTTTTTTGTGTCTCCTTCTTCTTATCTGTTCAAACCGCAAGAGAGCAAAACCAGTTGTGTTCAATGCGCAACCATGCTCATCATCTCGTCCCGCAGTGCGCTGCTGTCCGTCTACTACCCGCAGATCTTCCTCATCCTCACCAGCGGTAGCTACCTGTAGGTTTCTTATCAATGCACTTGTTTAATTCAGTACAGGTTTGATTTGCCGGCAAGCGGCCGTGCGTAATTACGCACCGGGAACATTCACAGTCAAGTTAGATCGCACCTTGAAAGCTGGTTGTTGCAGGTGTTTTATTGCGCTCAGCGTGGTTATTACACTTTAAAATTAGTCTTTTAAAGTTGCTAAATGAAGCCAGATCGATCTATTTTAATCTGTCTCGTGGCTATGTTTCGTTCTGCTGTGGCAGCTTATTTTGGAAATGGAAAAAATCTAACTTGGACTATCCAGTCAACCAAAATTTAGAAATCGTGGGTAAGAAATGCGCAACTTGTGTCTCATTTTTTATTCCACTCTGGAATCACAGACTACCGCGGAACAAGAGCTGCGGATTTGATTCGCATAACACGAGCAGTTATGTCATTCTTAATTCAAACATTATGCCATAAAGAGTCGATGAAGACTGCGAGTGAATGAAGCCAATATTTAATCTACACGATTTCTGACATGTTCTAATATGTGCGCAGCTGATGAGAGAACCTGCCCTCGTGGATTTACACATTACACCAGAACCCACTTTGTCATAGGAGCACCTCGTCAGACATGGACCATAATTGGAAAACACCATATGGAAAAGAGTCATGCTGGACTACTTCATGATCTGCCTATAGGCGCAGGCCCGTGTAATGAGCTCTTTCTTATGGCATTAAAAGACCCAGGCCCCTCTCTCAAAGAGAATGATTGCTGCACCATACATGCCTCTCATTCAGAACATGGGCAGGTCCTGAAACTTAAAATAGCTGTGGTGGTTCATGTTTTCTGTAACACGGAGAGGAGAGAGAGAGAGTGAGAGACAGAAATGAACTGGATTTGGACCCATTTCTTTGATTAACTGTTGTTCTCTTTCATGCCTTTATGAGGGTCCATTAGATTACACATGATGTGATGTTGGGTAAGCTCTGCTCTTATCTTCTCAGCTGGTTCATTTGGTATCATCTACAAGTTTAGTAAAAAATGTGATATATACTATTACCTTTTCCGCAAATCGTAGCGGTTCTCACATCTTTCCTTGTCTCACTATCTGTCTTCGAAGTCCTTCTCGTTAATCTCTGTTTCTCTCTGCCCCAGGGCGCTGTCCTCTGTGGTGGCGCTAGGTGCTAACATCATCTGCAACAAGATCCCGGGACTGGCCCCCCGTCAGAGAGCCCTCTGCCAGAGTCGCCCTGACGCCATCATCGTCATTGGCGAAGGCGCCCAGCTGGGCATCAATGAGTGTCAGTACCAGTTCCGCTACGGCCGGTGGAACTGCTCTGCCCTGGGCGAGAGGACTGTCTTTGGACAAGAGCTGAGAGTAGGTCAGTCTGTTTGAAACTTAGTTTTTGCCTTAGGAGTTTTAAAAGAGCAGAAAAGTAGGCCGAGTGAGGGGAAGAAAGTTGCTCAAAGGACAGGGTTTCCTTGCCAATTTTATCTCTTCCTTAGAGATTTAAATAATAGATAAATGACTGGAAACCAGGGGAGAGAAATGGGAAATGATCTCCAGCAAAGGTCGTCGGCTAAACCAAACTGGGAATGTTGCGGTTCACGGTTGGCGCCTCAGCCAGAGGGCCAAACTAGCTAAAATAAATTCCTAGGCTATATATTTCGCCATTTTCACAACAGCAAGTTAAGATCAAACTAAATTTGGAGTGGAAACCTTAGCTTTTGAGGCAGGCCTGATCAGAGAGACACATCCCTTCTTTTGGTGTTCTTTCAATCTGACCACAGTTGTGTCATCAGGTATGTTAATTGGCCTAACCTAAACAGAGCCGTGTGGTCTCATCTTTCAGTCCTTTAAAGTTGAAAGAAGCGTGCGGCAGCGTGTGCGTGGATGAGCAAAGTTCAGGACTTGTGGTTTGACATCAGCCCGTCTGCTCATTTTTTCTTATACTATCCTTCAAACCTCTTGTAACTCTCGTCGGTAGCATAAGAAAAAAGCCACAGCATAGCTCGACTAAGTGGCACGAAACAGACAGCGAGATGGGTGGCGAAACTTTAATGAAAGCATTTTTGGAACACCACACGCAAGAACCACAATGGATTGTCTGCTTCGTTTAGACGCTAGCACAAAGAAACTGCAAGTCAAAGGCCTTGTTAGTGTCCCCAGAGGAGATTCAATCTCTAGTTCATGGGCGTGACATCACCACGCTTGCAACACACGCTGTCACAGCAAAGCAGCCTTAAATGGAGTGTGAAGACTTCCTTATGAAGCGTGGTTTAATGCCTATCTGGGTGTGCCATCTTTTGAAAGTATTTATATCAAACCTACACGATCTGTAAACACACAAACTAACACGTCTCCCTGGTTTTAGTCAACATTCTTCCCCGTTTCATTTCTCACAGAAGCCTGTTTGCTCTTAATGTGAACCTCTTATATAAATTGTATTTCAGTCCGAAATGTTTTGTTGCGGTCTTGCTGTGGGTTTGGATCCATGTTTAATCTAGCAGCTCTGGGAGCAATCACTTTCTTCTACACGGGAGACAGGCAGACAGACGTCTGGATCCCTTTATTTCTTTTGTCAGAGGAAATGTCTCTTTTCTCTTGTGGTGTGTAAACTAGCTCGGAGAGACACTTTGGACCCAGTTCTGATCTTCATGTCCTCCTCATGTTGACATGACATGTTTTAACAAATAAGAGCTTTCTGGAAGACGACATTTTATTAGATCTACATAAAACCCCATTAAGACTGTTAATTAATGTGGAAACAGCAAATGCTGAGCATGTCAGATTTCCTTTCATCGCAGATTCTCTGTAAGATTGGTTTCCTTTTGCCATCTCCATGAAAAAAAAAAGCACGCGAGCCAGGACTGTGCCCCCCTCCTGTGCCGCTAATGTACCATCCACCACTTCACTTGATTGACCTGCTGGCTCTGTGAACTCATTAAGCATTGAGAAAGACCAGAGAGATTCATGCTAACCACTAATTGAAGTCAGCTCCAGCAGCTGGATGGCAACAATGGAGCCCTGCATGCACTGCTGTACAATCAAAACAAATCACAGTGCAAGGAGATGGCTGTTTGGCTATTGCATGCGCCTGATGCCTTGAGAAATGCTCACCATACAATATATCTGAATGGGTCGTGGATTTAGTCTGATGAGAGAAGACTTCAGAGTTTGTTATGAGTTATGGACCGGGGAACCGCAGGCCCGATGGTTTCTGCGAGTGAGTTTGTCAGGTTGGAAGGGAGCCATTAGAATCGCCGCTACCAGAGACGCCATGCATTAATACTCTGTTGAGGGCTGTTGAGAAGAACGAAGGCCCAGCATTATCCTGATTGGAGAGGGAGGATATCCTATTACCAATTGTAGTGCCAATAAATTCATTTCCCCCTCAATGCTATAAATATAAATGTGTTTATTCTGAAGTTCAAATGGTGACATAGAAAAGCTTGGAAATGGGCACATCACAGCTAAGCCTGGCCACAGATTATTTCAACATGCAACACAGCGGTATCATTTGCTATAATAATGTGGACCGCCTAAGACAGACGCAGAATGACACTTAAGCCGCGTGAGAAATTCCATTGATGAAAAACATGTAGGCGCACAGCTCTACGAGTGCTGATCCAGAAAAAAAAAAAAAAAAGCTGCTCCAGACAACCAGTAGATGTCACTTGTGTTTTCTTCACTGTTTACTGTTGTAACAGCGGCTGACTGCTGATGCAGAGCAGAGATATGAAACGAGGCAGAAAGAAAGAGTTATTAAGAGATTATATAGAAGCTCTGAATAATGCTTGTTACACTAAGACCCCTCAAAGGTAACTTCTAACATCTGGCCTTCAATTTTTTAATGAAGTACAGCTGAAAAGACTAAAAATATTCTATGGAAGCTCTAAGAAGCTCCATCATACATCTTATTTTCTCTGTGTTCTCGTGACGACCAGTTAATTTCATTTGTTTCCCAAGATCTCAAATTATTTGTCATTATGTCGAAATAATGGGACCATTTTCTCGAGATCTCAAGACGAACAGAACATTGTTCCGTTTGATTGTTTTGATCTCAAGAAAACAAAAGGGATAGTCACGCAAATTAAATCATTGCAATTGCAACATTCTCCTGCTGCTTCTCCTCCGATACGATATTACTACACTCAATGATGTCTCCACCAATGATGTAAGGTACTAGACTATTCTTTTTGTTTTCTCACGATCTCAAATTAAAAAAAACAAACTTACATTATCCTGAGATCTCAGGAAAATGATCCTGTTATCCGAGGATATTTGTTATTTCGACATGAACAAATATAAATAATAATAATATAAATACATATGTGGACATAAATAACTCAAGATCTCAAGAGAACAAATGAAATTAACTTGTTATCACGAGAAAATGGAGGAAATAAAATGTATGAATGTTTGACCGCTTGGGGCTTCCGTAATCTCCCACCTACAAACAATAATGCAATTGATTCATCTCCGTATCAGTGACGCACTATGAAGTGGTAGCAATCTTTCCCTAATGGAGCAGTCCAGTAACTTAGTTTTATATAATTATTCTATTATTCAGTTTATTGTACATCTGATCATACAGAAGTAGACAGGGTACAAATAAGAGAGCGAGCCATGACATGCATCCTGTCTGGAATTGACCCAGACATTTTAAAAGGTCCTGCGCATCATTAGTCCACCCACACAGGTGTTTTTAAACCTCTTCTCGGTACTGTGTAGGTGTTTACAGTTTGTGCTTGATGGACACCTCTTATTAGTTTTGTTTCACATGTTTGGGTGAGAGACATTATAACATCATAATTTTTTTTTATTGGTTCATGAAGTTTGGTGACTTCATTTAGTTTTAAAAACAAGTGTAAAAAAAAATCCCTGTGTGGGTGTGTAGTAAAAATCAACACAGCAGAAGTCAAGTTAGACTGAGGTTTAGTCTCCTATGGGACAAGCTCCGCAATTTTTGGATCTCACATTTTTCCCATCATTCCCACGTCTTTCATTTGACCCCCCAGGCCTAATAAATGACGACTTTTTTCACACCCCACACTCGCAGTTTGGAACACGGAGTTTCTGCCGCGTCACAAACTCTCAGCCCCAGGCTGGAATCATCCTGCTGACATCATCATTAACCCAGATGACATCAGCAAGGTTATTTCACAGACATCATACAATAGTAAATGCTACAAAATACTGGGTTAAAATGGACCCAGTGTGGGGTCAATATAGCATGATACTGAGTAATTTTTCCAGTGCAAATGGATAGAAAATCACCCAATAGAAGGGTTGTTTTGATCCAGTGACCCAACAGTATTAAATTAGTAATACATTATACCAACACAGGGCGAAAACATTAAGTTAATCCAGTATTGAGTGACACACTGGGTCCATTTTTAACCCAGTGTTTTTCACTAGTACATCTCCTGACAACTAAGCTGCAATGCATGTGTCAAATTGGTGCCGTGTTCCTTTAATTACAAACATTTTCAACATGTTCCTTAGCCATAACAGCATAAATGTATGACACATACGCAGTATGCAAGTGAGAGAGTGTATCTGTTCAAATTCAACTCATTCTTATTCAGATTCTCCTCTTTTTTTCCTCTTTAGGCAGCAGGGAGGCGGCGTTCACGTATGCCATCACTGCAGCTGGAGTTGCCCACGCAGTGACCACAGCTTGTAGCCAAGGCAACCTCAGCCAGTGCGGCTGTGACCGAGAGAAGCAGGGCTACCACGACTACCAAGAGGAGGGCTGGAAGTGGGGAGGCTGCTCGGCTGATGTTAAATACGGCGTGGAGTTCTCACGGCGCTTTGTAGACGCCCGAGAGATCAAGAAAAACGCCCGCCGGCTGATGAACCTGCACAACAATGAGGCAGGGCGAAAGGTAATGCGAGCAAAGCCAACTTGACTGCACAGAGAATGCATCGACGAAAACATATCTCACACATATAAATGTGAAAGATTATGTAGGAAGAGGAAAATGGCTAAATTGGCATAGATTCTCCATGATTCTGGAATATGATAATTGCATCAGAAATGCAAAACATGGCAGATAAAGCTGCAAAAATGGAGTTGTGCCATCGCCCTACAGTCCATTCATTAGAAGATAGAATAGGAGAGGATACTACTGCAAGTCTCTTTCTCAATGGCAGAACGGAACCAACCCAAAGAGAGCAAACTCTTCCAGAAAGTGATAACCATGAAGGGGAAGACAGAGCCACTGATTTGACCCGTGATCTGGACTTACAAGATGTTCTAATTATGAGCTGAGTCACTCAAAAATCAGACTCTCATAATGGAAACGTATCTACTACAAAAAAAAAAAAAAACGAGACGGTTATTTTTTTCGCATCAACATCGAGCTCAGGCACGAGGGCAAACAGTCACCTGTCAATTTTGTCATCTGAGAATATTTGTATGGCATTATAATATAAATCTGTCTCAAACCACAGCGTAATTCTATACGTGTATGGCTGCACAACAGCTCTGGTCAGTTTTCTCGAGTTGTCACGCCATTATGTGGTCTGAAGAAAGGTAAAGTTAATTAGAGACTACAGTCTTGGGGTATGAGTTATTTTCCCCAGGTTTCTGACATAAAGTTGGCATGCCAGCTGCTGTGCAGAGAGTTGAAGTGTCCACAGAAAGCCCAGCTTACCAAAATAAACAGATTTGAAGGCAATGCGATTGCTATTGACTGTTTTAGATTCAAGACGTGTGTATGAGTGACACAGAAGATATTTTCAGTCCTTAACTATCTCTTTTAATTCATACAGACCTAATTTCTACTCTCTATGTGATCAGATCCTAGAAGAGAGGATGAAGCTGGAGTGTAAGTGTCACGGCGTGTCTGGTTCCTGCACCACTAAGACCTGCTGGATCACCCTGCCCAAGTTCAGAGAGATTGGTTACCTGCTGAAAGAACGCTACAGTGACGCGGTACAAGTAGAGCCGGTGCGGGCCTCGCGGCTCCGCCAGCCCTCCTTCCTGCGGCTCAAAGAGGCCCGGGGCTACCAGAAGCCCACGGACACAGACCTGGTGTACCTGGAGCGTTCGCCCAACTACTGCGAAGAGGACACGGCCACGGGAAGCACGGGAACGCGGGGCAGGCTGTGCAACGGCACCTCCACCCACACAGACAGTTGTAACGTGATGTGCTGCGGCCGGGGTTACAACACGCACCACTACACACGCATCTGGCAGTGCAACTGCAAGTTCCACTGGTGCTGTTTTGTTAAGTGCAACACCTGCAGTGAGAAATCGGAAGTTTTCACCTGCAAGTAAGGGATGAGGAAGTTGGGGAGCTGGGGAGAGGCTGAAGTTATGACAAAGTGGAATTTGAAGTGAAGGACTTGGAAGTATTTATTCAACAATTTGCACATTTTTACATCCTATTTTGGAAAAGAAACAGACACGAGGGTTCGGAGAGTGTTGGACAAAAAGAGACATGAGTGATTAAAAAAAAAGAAACAAACTGGTACAAAAGCTGACGATGATGACACAAACGCGTTGCAGGGCAAAGGATTCGAGGTTCTCTTTTCGTTTGCTTCCAGCAAAGCAATATTTGGAAGACAACATTTCGCAAAGATGTCACGTACAGATGTCACTCACAAGAGGAAAAAAAAAACAAAAAGAAAAAAACAAGGACTATTTTGTTGTTGGCTCTTGAGAAGACTTTTGTAACACACTAACTGGAAATGCTACGCTTCAGACAGCCATGAAAAAAAGACAGCCTCCTGATGAAGATCGGAAGATGGCAGTGGATATACTTTTAACTGTACGCTCACACTGTATTCTGTTTGAACACTGAAATAAAACAAAATTATTTATGTAAAAAAATATCTTTCAAACCTAAAGTCTTCTCAGACGGACTTAACATTTTTCCTCTTTTATGATCTTCAATTGCTACTGATAGATTTCAAGCTGGAAGTAACTAATTTCTTTAGTCACACGGAGTCACATTTACAGCTACTAAACAGCAAAATCTTCTGCTACTTCATTTTTTATCCATTATCAGTCGTCAGTGGCGTATTTTGCTATAGATTAGTCATTTTCCTTTTGCACTCACATAGTCAAATTCTTTCTCTTTTTCATGGGACATCAGTAACTTTGAGGAGTTGTGCTATTGAGTGCTGTGCTGACATCTCTCTCATGGATATTCCCCCCCCCCACACACACACACACAACCGAGCCCAGACCCTTTTGTTACGCCAAGAGCCAAAGAGGCAGAAAATATTCCCAAACTATTTTAAGCATCCATCTTGTCAGTTTGAACGGCACTTTCCACCCTGACCGTGTTCACTGTTTTGTTTTCGGAGGGCTCTTGACTTCTGAGAAAAGCATGTCAGCCTCATTGGAAATCCATAGAGGTGCAATCAGGTTCAGATACATCCAACATTCCCATGAACGGCAGAGACGTGGAATTCCACATGATGGCCTCTGCTTACACAAGGCCTTCCAGCGCGGTTTAGGCCTGCCTGGGTGGATGGCATGTGCCCTAACCACACAGAAGGGGGTATGAGAGGATCAAAGGCCTCAAAGCTATTTTTGGACAGCAACCTTAATGTATTCAGAAATGTTTATTTAGGCTTTATATAACTTACAAAACAATTTGAAGAGTATATTTTTATATGAGGAACGTGGCACTTTATGTCATTTATAGATGGAAAAGAAAGTCACTATTTACAAATGTTTTCTAATGTCATTGTTTTCAGATTTTTGAGAGCAATAAATTATTTGGAATTTATGTCTTTGGATCAAAGTTCCTAAATTGTAAATACTCCACGTGTTTTTTTTTTTTGTTCTGTTTTTACCAAAGTAGCCCAGATTGTCCATCTCGATACGATCCTTCACAATTCAACGTAGCCCGTAAAAGGCTGAGTGATTCATCAAGTGTTGGAAATGTCACAGATTTTTTTTTTCTTTCTGTTTGAGTAAATGCATGGATAATTCATTGGAAACTTCGATTTCTGTGTTTTTCAGTCGTCTCCGTAACCCTTTCGGTTACTAAGAACAACACATTGGATCCTAAACGCATCGCTGTGACTTCACATACAGCTAATTTAATTTTTTTTTTTTTTTTTATTTGTTCTGTGGCAAAAATCAAAGTCTGCATCATTACAAACATGGACAGTTGTATTTTTTCTTTTTTTACCAATAAAATTTGAGCATCCTTTTTTAACGCCTCTTGAGTTTCATATCACATGTGGCCTTTATTGGCCTTATTAAAATCATTACAAAAAGCTGTTTTTCACACACACAATACTTTATTAGGCATTATATAAACATGTTATTTGACCCAAACATGAAGCATATACTTTACACCCTGACAAGTTTTTTTTTTTTTTTTTTTTTTTGCTGAAGGCCAATATCAAACCAGAAGGCACAAATACAATATAGTAGTGGCCTGTGGTATAAAATGCTGATATGGGAAACAAAAAAACTTCTGGCCTTGACTGATGTGGTACTAATGTGTTAGGAGGTGAACAGACGGCCGTGGCCATGCCACCTAATTCAGCCCGGCTGACTCGCACAGCCTCTTTCCTGTGGGGCTGAAAAGCATTGCAGCCAGCCAGTCGAGCGCAAGTAACAGCTGTTTTGTTAGCTGTCTGAAATCCTGGGGACCGGAACCGCATAAGCTCCCTTCACTATGCCGGCGGATTGAGGGGAGAGTCCAGCCGATTGTTTCAATACATTTTGTCATTAAAAATCAGAGGCAGAGCAAACAGGGTGGAGCAGGGTGTGGGCAGGCCCGTAAAGCGCTGCATTGTTGAGGTGTCAGGACCATTCAGCTTATCCAGCAACAGGAGGAGCAGGGAGGGATGTCATTCTGCAAACTAATGCTTCTGGTCTGATTCACTCACTCATTCGCTCACTCGCTCACTCACTCACTCTTCGGATGTACACTTTCAGTATGCGCTCAGCCATCATCCACTGATAGAATCACACACACACACACACACACACACAAACACATATCTACAGCTAAGCAGAAAAACAAAGTATTCACTAAATCTCCAAGAAAATCTAGTAAAACTCAAATACAGCTTGTTCGGAGCGGAGAGAAGCGGCCTAAGGTGTAAAACACCAACTCAATGTTGTGAGTTTAAGGGTGGTTAATGATCTACGATGCATGCCGTTAGCACTTGTGCCTTATTCATCTATAGTACTGTGCAACAGGATAGAAGATTAAGAATTAAGATGAGGAAGAATAAGATGACATTGACTAGACTACGTTGAGTCATAATGAGTGTAAAACTCATTATGACAAGAAGTATTGCAAAAGCAAGCAGAGATGTAGCTCGTACTGTATACTGAGCATTGTTTTTAAATCACAAAACATGCATAGCTTCAGTTATTGTTAGTTTTAGCATTGCCCTTTTGCACTTAGCTGTCCTTAGATTAAATGAATAATGTTATACCTGTTTAGATAGCGTTTTTTGAAGCGTTTGAAAGAGGGTAAACAAAAAGTCTTTGTCCTTCTGGCAAAGACACCACCGTTTAAGTAGGTAAGGCGGTGAGGGGGCTGATTACATCATGTTTTGGTCATTCTCTGTATCGTGGTTACTGCAGAAGTCACTATGGGCCTGGGATTAAACCCCCCAACCCCTGCTGGTAACATCAGTATCTGTGAAAAGTGAAAAGCCCAGACACTGTGGTGCTCTTTGTCTTTGGATTAAACCACAAAGCATTGGCCTTGCCAAGAGGTACCAGCATGCGCTCACCTCTCCCAAACTCTTCATTTCCCAGACTCGGGTCAAGACAAAACAAGAGCTCCTGCTTATATGCCAGGGGGGACCCCATGGGCCTTTTTGTGTATCGAGAATACCTTAAGCCCCATCTGAGAGTGAGTGCAGTCATTACTGAGGTAGAGCAGTAATTATACATACTTCTCTGATAGAAATATCTCATTGAAAAGGGCTTTTCTATTTAATCTATCAGCAGTGTGGCTGTCAATTATTCTGGACAGGCACAACACATATGTATATTAGTGTACAGGTCATAAACCTGCAGATGAAGCTTAAGTATTGACATTAATGAGGCTTGCAGCACAACAAGAGTACATGTTCACATAAGCGTATACGTGTGCGCATGTACCTTATTCCTTGCTAAATTAATACTGCACATAGAAACCTGCTTGCGGGGCGTGGGGGGGGGGGGGGGATTTGAGGACCTTCTCTCTCCTGGCTGCTCCTCTACGATTTTCAAGAGTCTTTCCTCACAGATTTGAGCAGCAGGCTTCCGTCTCGCTCCTCCACCAGGAAACCCAGCTCCTTGAGCGCGGAGTAGTCGGTGGGGCCACGGCGTTCCAGGGCGGCGACCAGCTCCTGGTTCTGCGTGTTGTGCTCGAGCAGGTTCCTGATGGCAAAGATGGCCCACTGGCTAATAACTAAAAGCACATGGTTAAGGACAGCAACGTCAGTGAAACACAATGTTTCCTTTAGACGTGTTTTTCAGCACCCTTTGGTTTCCCCAATGAAGAAAACATCAAGATGTTATTCTAAAACATACTAACGGCCAAAACCTAAAAAACAAGCACGAACTTATCAAATATTGTTGGGTGTTATATCACAATACCAGACTACAAAAACAGCACTACCGCTTTATTTTCAATGTCATGCACAGGAAGTCAAACTTGTGAGTGCCTGGTATTTGCCCGAGGTCGCAGAGTACGCACACATCCCAACAAATAAATGAGTTTCACAGGCAGGTTATGTTCTGTTATACAAAACATTCTTAACTCACCCCTCTCAAGTTTCCCACATAGATGCATAAACACATTCTCTCCTTTAGCAATATTGTACTTAACAGAAACAAATGCTGACACCTACATGAAGAAAAGTTGGACGGAGGGGGAAATGTTTGTGTGTAAGCACGTATGGGAGACGGGCACGGGGACAAAAGCTCGGCTCAGACTATTGGCCTGGTTAAAAGACAGCCTGGCACGACGCCTTCGCTTTAGCCGGCTAAAAACAACTGGTAGCAGGATGCCCAGCGGGGACTGGACATGAGAATGACTCAGGGGTTGGAGCTCAGTGACCAGCAGGATACTCCAAATAATAAAACAGTGTGTTCTCAAGGCCTGCAAAACTGCTGGCGACAAAGGGTACTAAAAAGTTATCACTGTATTAAACAAATCAATATGCAAGCTTCCAAATTCATAAATCCTGTCTTTGTGAAGATTCCCAAATGTGTCAGAGAGATGTTGATTCAAGTGTATGGTAATTTTTGAGGCTGCAGTTAGTGATGTTGTTGTATTGCATCATACTGAGTGGTGTTTATAATATTTTGCCCCCCTCATGTATGTAAATGGAGGCTGGAAAAACATTAGCAATACATATCAAAATGCAATCTAATACAAAAGCACCACTGTGGGCTACAAAAGTACCACAGGACTGACTTAACTCTCTGATACAGAGGCCGACTCGACTCCTCAAAAACAAAAGTAACATTTACAAGCAGCCCAAATTACTTCAATAATGAACACAACCAGTCAGTCGACGCAGACGCAGTTGACCAGCTGAATGCAGCGAGGTATTGAGAGGTGGTGAACGCTATGTGAAAATGTCAACAAGTTTGGTTGGCCAGCCTGCACAAACTGCAGCAATCAAAGCTTGATGTAATACTTATTTTTGGTTGCGAACCCACCAGCTTTCCTGCGCAAACCTGCCAGATTCAATTCTAAAAGTGCCAGGGTAAGATATACAATGCCTAAAATGACTTATGGGCAGAACATGAACTATGATTTGGATCAACTGGAAATATATGTGCATAAACACAGATGTGTTTGTGTTTCCAGGCCATCGACTCCTGTTAACACAAAGGATACACGGGTTGTTGCTGTCGATGTTGCAGTTGTCCAAGATGAGTGGGATGCCTTCCAGTTCTCTCACCTGAGGAAACAAGTTCAGTCAGATGTAAAAGAACAGACTGATGAAGATGTCTGTTTTCATTTTACATGTTTGGTATCGCTGGACATTTTAAAATTAGGGTTAGGGAGCTAATTTCACAGTATCTTGTCAGTATCTTTTGTAATACTACGTATCAGGACATTGTGTATTGATTGTCTTGTAGAGCGGTAGATATAGCTGTCAATTGAGTCAGCTTCTTTAGACAGTAAACTGAGTATCTTTGGGTTGTGGACAAAACAAAACATTTGAGGATGTCATCTCCAGCTTTGGGAAACACTGATCAACATTTTCTGACATTTTATGGACCAAACAACTAATCAATGAATCAATCATCGCTAATTGCAGCCCTATTGTCTTGATAAAACATTCTCTGGACAATATAAAGTCTGAAATTATATCTATAAAAAAACAAAAAACAAAATGTGATGTCAATGCTTTCTGTGCCATGACAACACGTGAAAAGTGAATTGTAAGATTTGGTCAAGCAGTGCAGTCAAGCCAGTCATCACTTTTTCAAGAGAAAACAAAGCACGAATTCATTTACAGTCAAGACGTGTATTCAACTTAAGTGTCCCTCATATCCATGCAAAAACAGCATTGTGGTTGCGGGTTAGTTTAAGACCGTCACGATGGGGTGATCTGCTCTGTATCAAGTGTCTGATTCTATAGGCTTAATTATTGTCTTTGCTTGCTGTTGCCTCCCTCTTGCCGTTGTGGTTACCCTCCAAACACACTGGTAGGAGCTCCAGAACAACACAAACTGCTGAGTTTCTGAAAATGGAAATGTCATTTATACTGTCAAAGAAACAAAGTCGCTGACTAGTGCGAGCACTCAGGTCTGCCTTTTTCACTTTTCAGAATGATTGTCTGAAGCTGCTTACAGTATGTCCAAACCCATAAAGAGATGAGAGAATAACAAGCGACTGGACTATGAATGCAGCCCGGTACACACAGTTCAGCGCTTTGCATGCACATCTGAAATTACAATCTCTCCCAAAGGTGAACAGAATGACATTTGGTTTACTGGAAGAGATCTTAGTGAAAACAGATATGGGGTGATTTCTGACCACTGACAGACCACAGATCAGCATCCATAAATATTATAGAGAGGCCAACTGAGGGTGGCCATCCCACAAGCATTCCACAAATCTGTTTCTATTAAGTAGGACTGAGTCTATAATGTGCCACAGATAAAGGCCAACTCTTCCCGATCTCTGCTATTCTACATACATATATATATATATATATATATATGTGCTTTTCCTTAATAGTGAGATGCTGACAGATGGCAATGAAGGCAAACTGATAAAAATCACTAAAGCGAGGGAGGGAATGTTTCACATTTCACTGCAAAACCGAGCTGTTGTGTTGAAAGAGCTTGTGAGCTCGCAGTCGAAGGAACACGCAGCTTCATGGTTCATTAGACATTACACTCATTTGTGGTCCTGGTGTTCTCAGGAGAACGTGTGGTTTGATACAACAGCCCATTACAAGAACCTGCACTTTAAACTAATTTAGTGTGGAGATGGGTCTGTCAAAGCAAGAGCAGGAGGGCCTCTCAGAACCTCTTCTTGACCCATGACCCCACTGTGTTGCTCTGTCTCCTAGTGGATAAGCAAAAGAAAACAATCTAATGAATAAGAATCCCTTTTTCCTATTCCAACTCCATTACTTTGTCCAGACCTAAAATTGGTTAAATATTATACTTGAAGTCATTTTGCAGAAGCTGATATTCATCACAATTTTCCTCGCTTTTCAAACGGTAGATATCTATACTGGATATGGTATCAGTAATTACAAGGCATATCAGTGTACAAATGGAAATTGTGCCTCCCAACAATAGCATTACAACATGTGAAATGGCAGTGCGTTCAGAGCTGCGGAAAAGTTGGTTTTATGCATGTTTGTTGACAACTGAATCAAATAAAAATAAACATTATTATTTCTTGACCTGCACAGGAAACCTAAATCAAACAGATTTATAACTAATGTGGGCTTTATAGTCTTTGTCAAGTGTGTTTAACATGAACCATATTAACCTTTTCCACTCATCCGCAGACTAAAAAGTAGCAAATGTAGCATCAGCATAGCTAGATTTATAGATTAGATTTTGATATAATTACTCTCAGTGATCCTCAAAGTAACTATAGGTCCCTGCCCTTTTATAGCTCTGTTTGGAGCACCCTCTGATGTCTACTCGGAGCTCCAGGGTGACTTCCCGGCGCATTCTGCACACTACAATCCTACAAGCCTACAATTCCTTAGCCTCATGCACAGTACATCAGAACCACCTTATATGATACAAAGCTGGAAAAAATGGGTCAGGGTTCAGGGTTTCGTTTCAACAGTGAATCAGGTGAATTTAACTTATTTGGTTCAGTTTGTTTGAGCTGTGTGAAAGGTCAATCGACCTCAAAAGGGGTTCATGTTTACAGCTCTTGCTTTGTCAGTAGTAGTTTAATACATTCATGTGAACACAAACTGGACCAGGAGAGAAAGGCAATAATGTAAACTCATTATAAAACTGAACCAAACGAGAGGTGTGAAAGCCTTTTCTGTTTTTTTTTTCATCCACACAGTTATTCCAAACCTTGTTCTGGTTGTTGGCATTGCTGTGACAGAGGTTTCCTATCAGCCTGATGAGGTGGGCCTTGAAGCTGATGACAGGAGAAGCGTCTCCGTCCCCACTGAAGGAGGAGAAGTTTTGTGCAGCACTGAAAATATTCTTACTGGCCTTTCCTATAGCGTGCACCTGCTCCAGGAGCTCTGCAAACAAAATGTGAAGGGGGAAAAGTGGGAAAGCACAAAGAGAAGGGCGATAAAGAAAAACAGAAAATTTAATTCATCCCATCACATCTTGTACTACTTGTAAACAAATATGGAATTTGATCTCAAAAACAGATACATTTACTTTGAAAATCACGTACAGTGTTTTTATTTGGATCTGGATCTTTCACCATTTCAGGGAGTGTCCATTGTGTACAGATGACATATTTACCATAAGACAGCCAAATCAGACCCACAAACCCGGTCAGAGAGGGTGTGTGAGTGTGTGTTTTCATTTACCAACTGTGGTCATAAGAAGGTCAGGATGGTCCTGTAGGAACATAAACTGCCTGAGGTCTGAGGTCATCTCACACAGCACGTCCAGAAGACTTATCACTGTCAGTGCCTCCTGCAGGACCTGCAGGGGATTGCAACAAACAGGTGTCGGTCCAGAGAGTAACGATGTTGTGGCAGATCATTTTAAGGAAGTTTGAAAATTTAAAACTAAAACTGAGAAAACGTTTCTTCAAATGCCACACACAGTTTCATGAGACGCAACACCAGGTCCACAAGCCTGCTGAACACACTTCTCTGTGTTTTTAAGGTCTGAGGAACATACACATAAGCCAGTTTTACTGTCTGCACCTCGTCATTGGAAGCGGAGCCAGTGGCCAGCGTCAGCACAGCTCCACAGCCCTTCTGGAAGGAACTAGCCAGGAAGCGAGCCACACTGGGAGGGACGCCACACTCATCTGAGTCCTCCTCTCTGAGCTGGGCAAAGAGCAGCTCTAATAGAGTAACTCTGAAAAATACACACACACACTTTTAGTATTAGATTTAGTGTTTTCTATGTGTACTGGGTAGGACTAGCTTTTCTGGGTACATTATTAGAGGTTGGTAATGTAAGAAGGTCTACAGTCACATTTACTGTAAGTCACTACATTTAAAGTACCTTTCATGGTGAGACATCCCAGAGTACATGCTCTCCACCAGAGCTGAGGACTTAAGGAAATGCTGGGTAGCAATGAGAACCCTGCAAATGACACACACAATAGATAAGTAAATGAACAATTGGTTTACACACACCAACACAGACACACACACTTACGTCCAGTCCAGGTCAGGTTGGGTCCTGCAGAGCTCCATCACCCTGAGCGCCAGCTGGATGTTCTGGGGCTCAGACAGTTCCTCCACCTTCGTTTCATCCAGACATGTGTGGAGTACCATTGAGGTGTAGTTCACGGTCTTCACATCATCAACACTGAGCAGCTGCCTGTTCACATTTGTTTGGGTTGACACAATATGAGAACTGTGACAATACTGACTGACTGAGAGAATATGTATTAGTGTAAAAAGCTATGATATGCATAAAAAACTTGATTGTGATGATCCCCAAACAAAACTTACAGGAGAAGATTTGGGAAACTCAGCTGCCAAATGTCATCTTTACACATCTGGTTTCCAACTGCTAAGTTACCGAGGAACTGGATCCCACAACGAAGAGCTGAGCCAAAGAGGATGCAAAGATCAACATCAGAAAACGTCACCTGGAAAGAAATTCACTCAGGATAAATTACCTAATATTAGACTTACGTTCAAATAGGTCATCTCTGCCCTCCATGTTTGTGGTCTGAAGGAGGCTCAGGACTTTGAGAGACACATCAATGAAACCAAGCTCCCTAGAAATAAAAGCAAAAAAAGGTTAATTTTGCACTTGCAGTACATTTATTTGCTCTTTTGCCTGTTTCTTCTATCACAGAAGGTGGACAGAGTAACTGCAGCATTATAACAACACAACAAATAGTCTGTAATTTTTGAATCCATACAGTTTGTGATGTTTCTATATATTTCTCATATTCTCCTAAATCTTAAATCTTTGTAGCTGAACACCACCCTGTTTTTTTTTTTTTCTTCATCTTCCCTGTTGTGGAAAGTTCTAGACATGACTGGTCAGTTCAGTCACCGGATAGGAAGTGCACAGGAGTCCAAGATGTCTCGTGCTGAAAGCTTTATTGGAGCTTGGCCAAGGAGAGCGGAGGATTTATCAATAAGCTTGCCATGTCATGATGCCGCCTGGCTCGTCTTGTACATCATACTCGATGCATCTATAGTATAAGGTTGTTGCCAACTGGACATTGTTATCTGACTCTGTAGAGGCATCTACATTATTTATGTTGCGTCTAGGGAGTGAGACAGCACTATCCTCTGACATTGGTTACCATGGTAACGATCAAAAGAGTGCTAAACACAAACATACAGCTGCACTGTATGTCAAGGAGAGAAGCCAGTGTCCCCTAACAACCTAAAATTTAACACTTTAACCCCACAGTTACCTCAGTACATACGCTTGACCCTGCGTGACCCCGTGAAGTGTCGCATTAACTGGAGTTACCTGAGCACACACTGGTTTCGGGTGCTCTGGACACAGGCGTTCCTCTGAGCCCTGAAGCACTCGGCGGTCAGCTGCAGCTGCAGGGCGACGGACTGCAGGTCCTGGTCCTCACCGCTGACGGCCTGCAGCTCATCACGCAGCTGAGACAACACCTTCAAAAGACCAGAGAACACCTCCTCCTCCACAGCATCCCTGGCACATCAGGGAAAAAAAGGGAGGGTAGCACGGTTAGCTGGAGGAAAACAGGGGATGTGCAACAATATTGCATTGTAATAACTACCGGTAGTGAGCCACCATTACTGTTATTAGTTACACCTGCCTGACAACTGAAAATGTCTGAAGACAGAGACCCACAGAGAGCTTCAACAGTCGACTTTTTGAGTAATGTAACACATATTAGCTATAATACGGTTAAGGTGGTTGAATGAACTCCTATTCTTACTGTTTATTATCATAGAAATTACACCAAACGAGCCTGAATAACACTCGTAGTGATAACGGACCCGTGACGTTGAGCTGGACGATGTATTTGATAGTACGTAGCTGACAGTTGGACTTCATGCTATCTTAGCCGAGAAGCTAACACCCTCGGTTTCCGTTTAAAAACGCGGTGAATGACTTTGACCTACCTGTATTCCTTATCCCGTAGCGCGGTCGTTAATGTTTTTAAGACATGCAGGTGTTCAGGGCAGTGTTTTTCATTCATGACGCCAGCGAAAGACGCCGAGATGTTCATGTTGGTGTTCCTGGAAGCTGCCATGTTTGCCTGAATCATGCGCATGGGCGGGACATCCGGATGCTCCTCTAACACGTCATTGGTTCAGTCCGGGGCGGAGGCGGAGTCAGAGCACGTGCTGCTGTTTTCACCGCACACTTGTCAACTCCACTGTGCGGGTCCTCTTACTGGAACATGTAGTTTATGAGTGCCGGAAATACAGAAAGAGACACAGTAAATACGCAACTTTTTCCACAGCAGCCATTTTGATATGAAAAAGTAAACACAGGTGTTACCAATGATTGTAATTCAGGCTCTGTCTGTGGTGCATGTTGGCTCACTGAACAGTCTCTGCTCTGATAAATGGAACGGAACCTTAATTAGTATCATTAGTAACACCTGTGTTTACCTACTATTTCATGTCAAAATGGCTGCTGTGAAAATGCTCTATCGTAGGGGTCTTCAACCAGGGGTCCGTGACCCCTAGGGGGTCCTCAGAGGTACTGCAGGGGGTCTGCCAATTTTTGTCATAATAGTAATAATAACACATAACACATAATAACATAATAACACGGTATATAAATAGGTTAATAAGATAAAAATACAAGTTGAATAAAGTAAATATAAAAGTTATTTTAGGCCAGGCTTGAAATGTGGGGGTCCCTGTTCTCTTTGTCTCTCATAGAAGGGGGCCTGGGGCTGAAAAAAACTCCCAGTCTGTTGTATTAATTCTTAGTCTGATCTGGGGTTATCAGTGATGGACAGTAGCATGGTGTTTTTCCTCAGCACTGTACCTAAAGATCCAGGAGTATTTTACTTTTTACTTTACTTTTTTTTTTTTTTTTTTTTTTTTTACTTTTTGTGAATTTTGCTTGGAAGGAGAGAGTGAGGTGTGGAAGAACATTCAGTTGGTTGAAATATGCAACATCAATTCCTACACACTGGACCTTTAAGAACAATTTTGAGGTTCTGCTACTTTATACAACACTATATGATTCAGTTCAGAGGGAATTATTCAACTTTTTGAGCTTTATTTGACAGCGAGCGAGAGTGGCAGGAATGTGGGGAGAGAGAGATGGGGAGCGGCATGCAGGAAAGAGCCACAGGTCGGACTCAAACCCTGGGCCGCCACGGCAACACCCCAGCTTTTTAGCCCTTCTGTTCAGCATGTTTGATGCAATTTATTTCATAGTCTGTTTAGACTGATCTTGGCCCGTTATTCTTATAGTTTTGTAAAATTCTTTGCTGTATATATTACAATGTTTGATACATCACTTTGCTCATACAACAACCTATATCCAACATGAGAAGATTAGATGTTTAAAACTATGCAGGCAAGTGGGCAGCTCTCATCATTAGGCTCACTGTGTGCATACCTATACTTAGACATATCCACAGTATTGCATCCAATAATTTCAGAGATGAGACCAGTTCTACACAGGCTATAAGTTGCAGCTGCACTCACATCTGAAATCCATTCACCTCCAGCGATGTTTAAAGGACCAATGATCGATTCATTGAGTCCAGACGAGTTGTGGGACAATTGTTGCAGCTGCAACAACAAAGCCACAGGACAAACCTTTGGGATTTCCTCACAGAGTGGCAAAATTCAGATTACAGGATTTTGCTCCGTATGGTTGTCCCCTGTGTTTTCACTGGCTAGAAACAGCACAGCAGTGGTGAAAGGCAGATCGATGTGGAAGAGAGTTGATTATGGATGGTAAGAAGTGGCCTCCTCAAGCAATTTGTCAGGTTTAAGCTGAGGTATTTGAATATCCAAACATTCCCAGTATAGGAGTCCCATTATTCATTCTTTGAATGGAATAACTGGAAATATCCTCACAAACTGGAAGGGGTACAGTACGAGGGAATCTGAAGAGTTGAGTTACAGGAAAAACATGACATCCTATCAGATTTTAGATTTTCAGGAAACCTCAGTTATGCTAACTAGAAGACGGCTGGTTTAGTCTGCAGTGGTTCGATCGAGCAGTAAAAAAAACATCAACACAATTAACCACATAGAGTCTTTATTATTCACAGATGCTTGTACGGTCTGATGGTACAAAACACAAGCTGAAAACAAGTTCGTAGATGAACTTTTTTTATAATGAAATTAAGCATCTGGTCTGTCAAAACAGATGAAACGGAGCAAATATCAAACAGTTCCACAAGTCTCAACGGCACTCATGACACCAAAGACCGAATTCAAGTTAAATACAGCAGACAGTGGTTAAGGAGATAACAGCACCCTGTTAAATTATAGCGTTATTTATAAAACTCTTGCAAAAGGCAAGAGTAGCTTTCAACACATTTGTGGTAGAGTAGGTATCAAGTAAAAAATTCGGCTATTTTGTGGTGTGAAAAATAACTTTCTAACCATGCTAGCGGTGTGGCTGTATGGATGGCACTGTAGATTGGTTGGTCAGCCACTTTGGTCCAGACTGAAATATCTAAATAACTCCCAGATTTGACAAAAATTTGGAGGAAAAAAATCATGCTTCGCACAATATGTATTATAGCTGGAGATCCCCTAACTTCTCCGGTAACGCCTCCATGAGGTTTCCATTTGTGGTTTTGAGTGAAACGTCTCAACAACTATTGGATCGTGAAATGTACTACAGACATTCACGACTCCCACAGGATGAATTTTAATACCTTTGATGATCAAAATCTGTTCAGTAATCAAAATAATATGGCTAAATGTTGATGACATTGCAATCAGCTTCAGCTGTACTTTGGGTTTAGTGCTATTTAGCAAATGTTAGCATGTTTCAACTGAGATGGTGAACCTACCTGCTAAACATTCGCAAGCATGTTACTGTAGCATGCTGACATTAGCAATTAGGTCAGGTACAGCTTCAGAGAGATGCTAACATGGCTATATTATGTTGAAATGACAAAGACCTGCTGTGAATTATTGCCCAAACTGCTTCAGTACATTCAAAACACTTGCAAATGAACCAATAACAACAGATTTATCTTCTCTTGCACACAACAGCAGCCACATTTTAGCTGTTTTTAAATGTTCAGCAAGATGAGGGTGGCACCTCCAGATATTCAAAACTATATTTAAATATTATTTGCAAAATTACATGTGGTTTTGCTAATGCAGCATTTCCATTCTACTCTTAGCTCAGCTCAGAACCAAAACTCAGAGATGAAGACATGGACGATGACAATGTTGCGATGGGAATTCACCCCTGACTTGACATAGTTCATAGCTACTTTTACCACAAGGTCCCTGGGGCCAATGATAGGTTTCACCTGTCGAACCACACCTGAGGGAGGACACAAACTGTGATTAGTGACTGCAGTTCAGCTGTGAGAGAGGTAGACGTAAATGTATTATCAATAAAGGATTTCATAAAGGATTTGCTGCCTGGTTCCAATTAATACTCCTTCCTCTTACCGATAATAATGCCCTGGTGGGAGCGCTTCTCCACGTCAAAAGATTGCTGGTCGTCTGAAGCCAGGATGTCAAAGAAAACATCAGTGGCATCGGGTAGAGGAGCAGGGTTAGCCGGCGCAACCGTCCGCAGGAAAACTATATCTGATGGAAGAATCAGTTTAAAGTTTCTATTAGTCTGATAGACACAGACCACAAACTGCATTTGGGTCTTCAAATGAGATATGTATGATATGATTAAACAATTGCTCTGTGGGTTTAAACAAGTAATTGAATCTTATGCACTGTGGCAGGTTGGTGGGCGGAAAGTTTTATTTCAATGAGGCTGCAAATAATTTTAGAATTTGCTATTACAAACTACTGGGTTAACCCTTTCAGCGCCAAACAGTGCATTTCCATACCATTTGTATTTAACGGCCTCTCAGAATCTCTCATTAGCTTCAAATATGGACGTCTTGCACATTTTCCTTTTCAGAATAACCAGAACTATTTGAAAATGAAGAATAATTTATGTAAATAACTGAATTCAAGATTTATGGTGGACTCATAGTCAGTCTCATAACCAATAAACAAAACAGGTAAACATCGATTAAAGTGCAACAAGTCAATTGACTTCATTGACTTCACATCTAAAAGCTGTTTCCTTGTCTTACCCTCTGGTTGACTGAAGTCTCTAAAGGTTGGCAGAGAGAGGGAGGTGTGGGTCATGAGGTGGACAGGGTCAAGATTGCAACTGATGTCATTCGGTTGGCAGGCCTTAATACAACGCACACCGACTGAAGCATCTTGTCTGGATCTAAAAAGGCCAATAGAAAGGAGGGAAGATGAAAGGAGAGGAGTTAATGGGGGGAAAATGGAAATTTACGACATGTGCAAGAGGAGTAATCTGAAATGAAAGTGTACATTTGAACCCAGTCAGTGTATTCATAAGAAAACATTTTGACCAAATCTCCACAGCTGAGAGTTGAGCAAGAAGAACCTGGCAACACCTGAATAGCCCCATAGACCTCCATGGTTAACCAAAGACCGTATGCCTCAGAAAGAGGCCAAACCCTGATTCCAAAACCAAAAAATGATGTTTGTTGGGTTCCCCAATGTGAAGACAGTAGCGTTTTCAAATGTAACCACAAAAACTGTAAAGAGGGTGTAATTAGCAGCAAGCAGGTGAGTCCAAGTTGTGCGCTAAGCAGGAGGCCAAAGCCACAGAGATGATTGTGTGGTATTCTGCACCAGTGAACTGCCACCAAGGAAAAATGGGATGGCAGAAAAACCACACGCTGGTATATAAGAATGAATATCATTTGATGTGATCCAATGACGTCATAGTTACATGATAAACTGAGGGAAAAGATCACAATTTCGACAGAATCAGCAAAATAATAACCATAAAACTGTCTCTCCAAACTAAGATAATGCATTTCACTCTATTTACTATTTAACTAACTTCAGGAAAGTAGGCGGTATACAATCCAACAATTCAAGAAAATAATTACAACAGATATTTAATATATTTGCATTTTCAATCAGCTCTATATGTACTCAACCCCCAAAACCACTTGAAGGAAAGTGGAACAGTGGAAAATTTGTCTGGCTGCCTTTATCCAGCTGACCAATTCAGCTACTGGTCTCTCGGTATCATTTACAACAAATTAACTGATAACCACCCAATACCAACACTAAAAGCACCATCCATCATATGAGCTGTAATGCCGCTCCACCACTAATTGAGCCCCCATGCTGGCTGAGCCCCAGGTGCCCATAAATAAGTGCCACGCTTATTTTTCTTGCTATCCACTAAAGCAAGGTTTGTTTGATCCTATCGTGAGGCCGCTTGGAAGAGAGCATTGGAAAAATTGGTTTCAGCATTAGAAATGACCACAACGGAGGAAGCACGAGAGTAGTGGCAGAAACCATTGCCGGTCCGTGTGTGTTTGTGCTTCGATATTAAAGAGTAAAAAGCCATTTTTATCTGTCACTTTTTAATTCCAAACACATAGAGAGTACACATGAATGGAAGCTGCCGCACAGACATGAGGTAGAGTGAGCTGCCATCATTGCAAATGAATGATCCTGTCAGTGTTACTCAACAACTAATGAGCCCCATCTGGTGGTACAATGTCCCAATATTCATAATATCTACTGCTACACCATAATGCTAGAATAAATAACAAAAAAGGCATCAAGTGTTGTTAAAACAGCTATAAAAAAAACCAAGGCAGTGTTTTACATGAACGCACCCCCAAAACCACTTTACTTATACAATTGGCAAATTTGGCTTTTTGCTTCATTTACTGTAAAAATAATCATGTTACTCAATGTTTAAGAAATAGTTTGGGGTTTTTGGGGGGTTTCTTATTAACTTTCTTGCCAAGCCGATCTTGTGTCTGTATGTTGAATAGGGAGCTACAGCAGCCAGTTAGCTTAGCTTAGCTTAGCATAAAGCAGCTAGCTTGGTTGCCAGATAGAACATACAGAACATGAGGTTGTTGTCAATTTTCTCATCCATCTCTCAAAAAGAAAGCAAATACGCACATTTCCCAAAATGTTGAATTGTTACTTTAAAGAAATGCACCTAACATATAACAGTAAGTAGGGTTTTATTTTCACAATAATCAGTTCTTTTCTTTATATGAAATTTAGTTCTGGCTTTCCATAAACCCATTTATTGTGTAAACATTCTGCGGGGCAGCAACTGCTAGTCTCTATTTGATGTGATATTTTGATTGATAAGATGAACTGGAATATATAAAAGAGGAAATATAACAGATGGATGCTTAGAAGAAGTTTATTTAGCTATAAAAATGAATCTTTTTTTTTTTAAATAAACACTGAAATTCATCATAATAGACTGCATCATTTAGCCTTAGGTGAGTTATGCAGTGTTTTTCCACTCAACAAGAAGTACAAATTTGCCCTTTCATAACTGCATTAAAGGGTAGATGGAAAGCTGGAGCTGTTGGTATAAAGAAAAGGATGGATGAAAATAAAAACCACCATTTTAACATATAAATGGAAAGACATCAAACACTTGAAACGTTGCCTTTAAATTTCGTCTAATACGGAAATGTTCTTGTGGGCTGGATGGACAGCTCATGTGTGACAAACACAGCGATCTTGGCCATGTACAGATGTGCCTTCCCGTAACGAATCAGCCTCATCTCCACAGTCAGAAAGAAGTCCCGTGGTTGGGTCAAGGCACGGTGCAGGGAGATCTCTCCTCCGTGAGCCTGCTGTTGCACGACAAAGTATCCGTCCTCGTCTCCAGAGACTATGTTGAGCAACATTTTGTCACCTGGCACAGAATTAGAGGGTCCCATCCGGAAAACGTTAGCGGGTACGGGAGTGTTGGTGGGGAAGCTGATGTTGTAGAAGGAGATTCTCAGCGGGAGCAAGAAACACGACGCAGGATCCCGCGTGAACTCGCAAGTTACGCGTTCGCAACGGCTGAAAGGGAAAAAATGAAATGCTCATTGGATGGATGGTGGAATATACGGGTAGAAAAAGGGAAAGGACAGAGAGAGGAAGAAATAGATGGAAGCTGGAGAGTCAGAGAGGAGTCTGTGACCAAAAACTGTGGCCAAACAACAGCAGCAAGCCAAAACCAAGGAAACCCACATCACAAGATGTCAAATAAAAAAAAGAATGAAATGAAAGAATGACGGGACAATCAACCCTTTTAGTTATAGCCAAGTAGCCATTAACTCTCACCCCCATGATGCTTGCCGGAAGTTTGGAGGACATGTGAAGGAAAGACAGCGAAATCCTCCCTGGATGTTAAAGCAACTTTCAGACACAGAACAGGTATGGCTCCCTGTTGCACATTCATCAATGTCTGAAAACAAAGGAGAGACAAGGTTAGATATTTAAAAGTAATCTACAGTTCAATTTCTACCAGTGTGGGGAAAGGTAGATAAGCACCAACACGGGACCAAAGGTTTGTCAACTGACCTTGGCACGTGCGTCCATTGGGGGCCAGGGTGTAGCCTGTGGGTGGGCAGGTACAATAAAAACTTCCCGGGGCGTTGGAGCAGCGGTAGGAGCACACATGACCGCCAGTCGGCAGAGCGCACTCATCGATGTCTGAGAGCAGCAGAGAGTAAAAGTGAGCGCTGATCTGTTGCAGTTCAGTAATGATAGACCATGAAGTCCAACAATGGTACCTTCACATGTTATTCCATCCATGTCACTCAGCTGGTAACCACGGCGACAGTAGCACTGGTAGGAGCCGTAGACATTGGAACACTCCTGGCTGCAAGGGTTGGCTTCACACTCATTGACATCTGTTGGAGCACAAGCACAGATACAACATTCGTTCATTCATATCTTCTTAGCATTCTCCATTTGCTCTAACATAATTCATAGATTCATGTGATGAAAATTGATTTTACCTTCACAGTTCCTGCCGTCATGGGACAGTTTGAAGCCAGTGGTGCAGGTGCACTGGTAGGAACCTTCTGTGTTCTCACACTTGTGGGCACAGAGTCGTCCTGGATAATGCCTGCACTCATTGATATCTAAAGAACAAAGGAGGCAGTCTATGAATTTACCAGAGATCCCCAACACTGTTCTAATCAACCCATCAAACCATCGTCCATAATGTTATGACCACCTATCTACTTGTGTAGCCCCCCCCTTTTTGCCACCAAAATAACCCTGACCCGTCAAGGCATGGACTCCACTAGACCTCTGAAGGTGCGCCGTGGTATCTGTCCAGCACATCCAACAGGTGCTCAATTGGATTGAGATCTGTGGAACTTGGAAGCCAAGCCAACACCTCAAACTTGTTGTGTTCCTCAAACCATTCCTGAACCATTCGTGCTGACAGGGCACATTATCCTGCTGAAAAAGGCCACTGCCATCAGGGGGTACAGTTTCCATGAAAGAATATACATGGTCTGCAACAATGCATAGGTAGGTGGTATGTGTCAAAGTAGCATTCACATGAATGGGAAGACCTAAGGTTTCCCAGCAGAACATTGCCCGAAACATCACACTGCCTCCGCCAGCATGCCTCCTTCCCATAGTGCATCCTGGTGCCATGTGTCCCCAGGAGATGTACATGCACCTGGCCATCCAAGTGATGTAAAAGAAAACGTGATTCACCTTCTTCCATTGCTTTGTGGTCCAATTCTAGCCCTTGGCAGTGGACAAGGGTCAGCATGGTCACCCTGACTGGTCTGCGGCTACGCAGCCCCATACTGCAATGAACTGTGTGTCCTGACACACTGGGCTTTCTATGAAAACCAGTATTAACCTTTTCAGCAATCTGAACTAAAGGAGCTTGTCTGTTGCACTGGACCAAACGGGCTAGCATTTGGTCCCAACGTGCATTAATGAGCCTTGATCGCCAATGACCTTGTCACTGATTGGTGTATATACTGTATATATTTATGAAATACACAAAATATTATCATTGAAACAGAAATATAAGGATAGATAATTTCTACTGTACCTTCACACAGTTTGGTGATACTGTTGAACAGAAAGCCGCTTCTGCATTCACAGCGGTACGTGCCCACCAGGTTGATACAACCATGGTCGCCACACACATTGCCAGCACGGCACTCATCTACGTCTGTAGCATGAAAGGGAGGATTAACATTTCTTAGTTTTAAAAATGTAAGTTAAGATGATATACAGTGTATTTTCTTGTGACAGTATCTACCTTCACAACGCGCGCCGTCGTGGGTTAGATGATAGCCTCGTCCACAGGTGATTGTGTTCCTGCGACAGGTATAGGAGCCCATTGTGTTGATACATGTCTGGCCAGGCTGGCATGGACTAGTATGGGCCACACACTCGTTTATATCTAACGAGAAAAGATATTAAGCAAGCCAGCTCACATTTTACCTGTTTTTATTTAAAGGGGGGGCAACAAACTTACCGATACAGCTGCCAGCGGCGTCCTGAATGAAACCGCCTGTGCATTTCTCTCTTGGATGGCAGCGGAATGAGCCGGCTGTGTTGGTACATATGAAGTCTGGGGCACAGTTATGGATCCCCAAAACACACTCATCTATGTCTGAAACAGGCGAGGAGGGAAGAATGTTCAAAGCATGAATATACCAAGCATAAATCTTAACATGAAATACAACCGCCTTCACTGTGATTTGGATATTTGTTTGTAATTTCTATGGTGAGCCTGTCTTGTTACCTTGGCAACTGTTGTCATCTTTGAGCTCATAACCCGTGCCACAGCTGGTTTCCCTCTGACAGCGAAAGGAACCCTCTGTGTTAATGCAAACTTGGCCGCCGACGCAGTTGTGACGGTCCGTCAGACACTCATTGACATCTGAGGAGAGAGATCAATTAAAAAGTAAATAACAGTAACAGTCTGCTAATTTAAGTTTAAAGTTTAATAAAGCACTTTCAGTGGATTGTGCAGTCACATTGTTTATGGTAAATAAGCCAGACTCTACATGCTAACATGCTAATGTTTAGCACACACTATATACTGGTTACCATGCTCACCATCTTGGTTTAGCATGTTAGCACGCTAGCATTTGCTAATTTGCCAATGTTTACTAAACAAAGTATAGAGGCTGATGGGATTGCCCTTTTACAGATATTTGGTCTGCACCTAGTGTTGTGTAGTAACTGATTATGGGATCAGGGTTACATAATTAGATAACAAAAAATAAGTATAAATAACTATAATCAACCCAGATTACAACTGAAAAAAATGTGCAAATAGATTATAGATACATTGTCAAGGATTACTTAATTACAGTTTTGATGATGTTTTTAAAGTATGGTAATTCTTTTTAGTGCCATGAGCTGCCGTACACATGCCCACAGACTCAAGCCAAGGCATCATGGGACTGTCAAGTTGGTTAAGAGCCGTGCAAACAACAACAACTGATTTAAACATAGACAAACAGATAAATAATCGCAGAAGCTATTGGGTGTTATTTGACCTGTCCAACTTTGAATGCTAAATATTTATTGATTAATTTTCTGTAACCACTTATCAGGGTCATGGGGGGATGACATTGGGCAAGAGGCGGGGTACACCGTGTTAATCAGAGGGGCGACAGATAGAGTCAAATAAACGTTCATGCTCACATTCACACCTACGGGCAATTTAGAGTCACCAATTAACCTGCGTGTCTTTGGACTGTGGGACGAAGCTGGAGCACCCGGAGGAAACACATGCAGACATGGGGAGAACATGCAAACTCCACACAGAAAGGCCTCGGGCACAGACACAAAGTGTGTGCGGTGGGTTCAAACCCAGACCCTTCTTGCTGTGAGGCGACAGTGCCACCTACCTGCTAAACGCGCTGAATGAATTTTACTTGCTTTGAAGGGTAAAAAGAACATTTGTGGAATTTTTGTGCCTGTGTTCATTTTTTTAGTAAAAGAAATATTAAGCAATATTTTCAATGTTTGACTTGAAAGTAATCCAGAAGTATTCGGATCAGATGACATTTACAAAAATTCCTGTCACACTGCCTTCCCTAGAGCCATGCTGCTGAGAAGGGCTAAAAATCCCCAATTTAAGAATTTAGGTGACTACATTTACATTTCGTGCTTTCACTTCCTGTATATTACTTACCCTCACAGTTCACTCCATCCTCTTGCAGTTGATAACCATCGTGGCATGCACATGTACCATTACCCACACACAACTGGGAGCAAGTGGAGTCTGAAAACAGCAGGGAGACACATGAAGAAGAAGTAGACACCACAGTGTGAGTCCCAGATAACACAAATCATGTCACCGGCTGATAGCAGACAAAGGTGCTTAAGCTTCTTACAGCTCTTACTATATAACAAAGGAGACGACATAAAGAATTGAAGGTGCCAAACCTCTACAGGTGTCCAACCCCTCTGGAGGCTTGGCAGTAACGTTGGCCTCAGGCGTTTCTGTCTCTGTGGAAGAAAAAAAAAAAGCCTCATTAAAAACAAACTGAGCAAATATTCAGCACCCCATGACACAATACAGCCCCACAAATCTCTGAGGCTTTCCACTTGCTGTGCTCTCATCATTCCTTGGCCCTTGCGCCACATCAGCAAGACACTGACTTGTTTTTCTTCGCAAATATCTCAAAACGAGTGTTTTCTGCAGCTCTGTCCTTCCAACATTTTGTTTGTGTTTTTCACCTGAAGGCAGCTAGGCGACAAAAGCAACAAGCCACAACACCAATTGGCCCCGAGCTACCATTTGGCAAGGTGTCTACAGATTAGTCTAGTGAATACCCCTGTGACCTAGACTGTCTGCCTCTCTGGCAGCAATCTGCTCTCCAGCTGCCACACCAAGGCCATTTATCCAGTCCTTTATTGGAAGCAGGGCTGTTCCTAGTAACACTGCCTGTTTTCATGCGAGGCATTCACTTCTTTTGAAAACTTTTAGCCCAAACAAATCTGTCAAGGTTTTGCTCCCAGCACTATTTAAATCATAGGTACAGTACCACTCTCTAGTAACGCACCATTTTAAAAAAGGGCTTGTAAGATGTAACATAGGTTAATTATAGATTAATAAATCACTTTCTAACAATTCATATGATTATATTATCTCACTAAAGGGGAACTCCAGATCTAGTAAGTCTGTTTACAGATTTTTTGGGACAAAAAGGGTGTGGAATAAAAAATATAATTTCTCTGGCTCAGCTGCAGCAATTTTGATTTCTGTCCATCTGTGATTTCTGTCCATCGCGAGTCTGACCATGTTATGCTAAATTGTTGGAGTGCTCTTTTCATAAGAACAAATTTTGGTTCGCCAGGTTATGAAAAAAAGCCCTTGGACTGGTGTTCATCCTTTCTATTTGGCTACACTGCAGTTATGAATGTTGGCAATCCACTAACAAGGGGTCATGTATTCCCCAATTTCTAATAAGCCAACAAATCTGCTGTTCTAGGTGTGAATAAAAAGGTCCTGTTGTAAAATAATAAAATGTTTAACAAGTCAATGGGAGTTTTTAACCAGACAAACCAAACCTTGTCTTACTAGTGTCTTAAAACTGATCTAAAACGCATTAGTAAACTTTATTAACCATTAATAAATCCATTAGTTTTGACTTACAAAGACCTTTACCAAATCATAGTGTTTGTTTGCTTTAAGTCCTTTGGCACCTAATCTGTGCAAATGACCGAGCACATTGATTGTATTGAGTACCACAGCCAGCCAGTTGCCATTCATTTGTGATAAGACAGAGTTGAGCTAATCAAGACACAGATGACTGAAGGGACAAGATCGTTCAGCTCTTCTTCTTCTTTTTTTTTTTTTTTTACCTTTGTCAACTGCCTTGACTTCCTCTGTCGTGTTTTTGCCACAGCAGGTTTTAACCGTTTGCGCGCACCTTCTCCCCAGCAACAAACCCTGGAGCTCGCAGCCCAAACCCTGGCTTGATGTCATCAGACCGAACGTGCAGCAGTCACAGCACATCTGGACAGGAGGCGGGGAAGGGGGGGGGGGGTGACGTAGGAAGAAAGAAATCTTATCTCAAATGTGAGATTCTCAGAAGAAAAATTCCCACTATTGAGTGTGTGGTCTATATACATAGGAATAAGGAGACATGCAAAGGTCGAAGATATTGACTTTAGGAAGGAGGAACCTTCGAGATTTTGGTTTCCCAGGGGTCTCCTTGGAAAAAAGGCCTCTCACAGGCTCCTTGTTCACGGGCCATCTTGATGCCATTGTCACAGAGTTGGTCTTGCGCTGCTGCTGCACAGCACTGCTCCTGGGCGATCCTGTAAATAAATGGCAGAAGATTTCTCAGACCTCAAACCTCATCCGGGAACAGAGCGTGCACTCTTTGCTACTATGAGGAAAAACCTGGATAAGAAACATGTGAAGAAATCCTTACTATTTACATTAGATACAGTCGACCAGCTGACAGGTTGCATGTTTAGAAACCTACTTTAGTTACAAAAAAACAATCTAACCTTCGAAATTTCAAAACTTGATTAGAAATGGACAAAAGCGTTTGTTTCCCTGCCTTTCCTTGGCAAATGTTCCCCTCCACGTGTTGACCAGGTGTTCCTCTATTTCATCAATCACCACCTCTGTGTTCGAACAGTCAAACAGAGACCTTTAGTGTTAAAAATGCTCCAGGGGGGCCACTTAGCGCCTGCCCTTACTGTGTAGTTACTATGTGGCAATCCTCCCCTGTAGCAGGAGGGATGTTTGAGGGTTGTAGAGATGATCTGGGACTTGTAACCCTGAGGGTATTTCCTGCTTTTAAAAATACCATCGCAAACGCTGGCCTATAGGATCCCCTGTACAAAATTTCACTTTGACTTGAAAGCTTTGTGACTTTGGGTTAGATATACTGCAGATAAATACAATAAACGTCACGCGTTCCCTCTCTAAAAAAAAAACAAAACTCTAGACTGACCCTTCCTTGATACCTGGGCCCCATTTTAAAATGACTTTGACAAACCAGGTGTTGCCTACCTGCAGATGTGGGCAGAGGAGATGAGAGGGAGGATTGTACAGTCTTGTCCTCCCAGGGCTCGGTCCCTCCCGTCCTGACAGCACTCCTGCACAGTGGGAAGCTGAAACTCTGTTTGGATGAAGGCATGAGTATTAAAAATGGACAGGACAAGTAATCGGAACGGGAGATGGAAAAAAACAGCAAGGCTGCCCCTGAGTGCCAGAGACTGTCTGACTCAGATTGAATTCAAGTGGACTCACACTCTCAGATCAACACTTTGTGGAAAATAGGCCGAGCATCAACAGAACCACACGTAAAAGTTGTAATATCCTCCTCCATGATGAATAAGTGTATGAAATTATTTAAACCAACACATACACAGTCTGCATCTCAAAGCCAAACTTTCGTTGTGCTCTTACCTTGTCCATGCAGAGCTCCGCACAGGGAAAACATAAGTATTGTCCACTGTGCCATCGGACCCACTTTAAAGTGTTTTCCTCCTCTGATCGTCTGAATTCTTACGATTGTTGGTATTACTGCACTGGATGATCGGCGCTGAGCTGCAGCAGTGGGCGGCGTGTGTCTGTCAGGAAGGAGAACATCTCAGTCAGAGCAGCAGGAGAGACGACGCAGATCTCGCCCGCCGGGGTTAGAGATGTGAGGGCGGGGTGGGTGGAGCTGCGTCTGAGCTACTGAATAATTAAAACAAGGCCGATAATTGGCTTTATTTAAAGGAAACACTTAGTGAGACCAGAGCTAATGTTTCTAGGGTATTAGATAAATAAGACGGGGACATTTTAAAGGTCCAGTCTGTGAGATTTAGGGGGCTCTATTTATTGAGTGTGGCAGAAATGTAATATGAAGTCATATTCATCACAATGTTTTAATTAGTGTTTAATCACCTGGAAATTATATTTTTGTTACCTTAGAATGACCTTTGTTTTGTCTGTTGCTCCGCATACCACTAGAGGGCGCTAAGAATCGCTAGCCTATGCTAGTCAGCATTGATAGCTGTTCAGTAAGCTCCAGCTAAATAACTTAAGGTAAGTTAACCTGAAACTATACGGCAAAACTTTAAATGATTTATTTGTTTGCCATGTTGAACCACCACACTGCTACAGTAGCCACCGTAGTTTCTCCATCATTCTTGGAACAGGAATCTCTCTCTCTCTCTCTCTCTCTATATATATATATATAAGTGGGTGAAATGTTTTTTCTGTTTTCCTCTTCTGTTCACCTTCTCAAGCCTCAAATTCATCTTGCCACCCCTTGTAGTGGGAGTGAAGACCAAAGGTTGGGAACCACAAATGTATTTTTTTTTTTTTTAAATGTTGCATTATCTAAAAACAAAAACAACAAGAGTCAGATCTACATGTAACCCTGTTTATTACAAATATTGTAAATACAGGTATCTTTAATGTTCAACGTTGTAGAGTTCATTTACAGGTCCTCTGTATCATCAATAAATAATAAAAATGATTATGCTGGGGAAAACAATCTATACTAAAGTTGAGATGATGTCCGTACAGGAGATTAGATTAATTGTAGACAGTCAAATAATGTGCTTTTTAAAATGCCATTAAACTAACTGCATGCTTTTTTTTCCCCACTGACTTTCAGTGAAACCGATGAAAGAACAAGGCTTACGCCTAATCTGATGCAAAAGTAATCATGCAGCCGGAGGAGGGCAAAGACACAATTTGGAAAACACTGTTGTCAGAGGCAGAGGAAGAAAAAGAAAGAAAGAAATATCATTCGTCTCTAAATGATCAACTGATAACCGTAAAGCCTGAAGAATTGTTCTCCTGATTAAAAAAACAGCAAGGCTGCTGTGTGATAAAACACAGATGGGATTTGGGGGGATAAGAGGTCTCTTAACTATCAAAAATGAAACCATGACAGCGGCAATTTATGTTTGAGTTTAAACCCTAACAACCACAATTTTCCAAAATGTCAGGTTTGTCGAGGGGCTGTTTAAATCAATGTAGCACTGACTGACTGACTGTGGCACTTCTTTCTGTACAGACACTACAGTACACACAGTGGCCATATGTGTTGCATACATAGCATTAATACAATACTAATAAAAAAAAAAAAATATTTGTTTATGAGCCACCAGGCTAGTACAAGTAAGCCCAAATCTATAAACACAGAAATGGAGGCAATATTATTTATATTAAGACATCTTACATGCACCTCTAATTCATTTTTTTTTCTTATTTTGATTGCAGCATTTGTGCCTTGAGTTTCATGGCGTTACTATGTACAAATGGCAAGCAAGGTAACTGATAACTTACACGTTTATCCTATCAACAAAGAATATCTTGTGTGTGCTTTTCAGTGTCGCAGAAAATAACCATCTCGGTTACAGTAAAATTGTAACCTCTGTCCAGCAAAAACACAAAAGGAGCCTCATTAGCTCCCTTCGCTGTGCCTCTACAGCATGACCACGACTAAATAAGTCTATTTAGTGCAGCAGTGCCCCCTTTTTCCTACTGCAAATATAGCATATTACAAAAAAATTGTCAGAGTGCAGCAAATGTAGGTCCCCACTGGGGCCATTTCTGTGGAAGACTGAAATCATCCATCTTTTCTACAGTTTCTCCCAGTTGTAATCTGTCTAACCCTTCTCCTCTTTGGCTGTGTCTGCAGGAGCTGACTCCTTCTCCTGGGTTTCAGCTGGATCCGCAGTCTTGTCTGTGGGGAGGTGAGCGTTGTCCTCTTTTGGGGAGCTGGGAGCTTCTCCGTCTTTTGTTTCACTATCAGCGCCCGCGGAGCTTTTTGCCTCCTGCGCTGGACTTTTCTCGTGCTGCTCTACCTCCCCTGAAGGAGTCGGGCCTCCCTCCGCGGCCTCTGCTTTTCTGTCCGTCCCCTCATCTCTCGTGTCGATCCCCTTCTCCTCCCTTTCTGGCTTGTCTTCCTCCGCCGGGGCTGTTGCTTCATCCGGAGGCAAGTCCTCTTCTACAGGGGGGATTCCTTTTCCTGCAGGACTTTCTGGTTTATCGTCTTCAACGGGAGCCATGCCCTCCTCCATCATCTCTTCCTCTTCTTCATCTATCTCATCCTCCAATGGAGGGATCATCTGTTCTTCCCTCCCTCCGGGGAAGACTCTATCTGGGTAGACTTGCTTCAACTGTTCCTCGAAGTAGTCCTCCAAGTACAAGCCTGCGCTGCCCACTTCTGAGGTCGCCTGTACAATCAGTGCACAGAAATATGCAAGAGTATGTATTACCTCTCAAATAAAGAAATGTTGCTGTGCTACTGTCATTCTGGTTTCATTTGAACTGTTGCTTACCTTGTAGTATTTTGCACAGTTGAAAAATATGAGCCTGATGTCTGTAACAAACCCCTCCGGACTACTGTAGCCTTCGCCTTCCCTTGACTTTGACTCCAGTTTCCTCTTCACTATTGACAAATCCATCGGGGTCTTGATCAGCTCTTTGTACCTTCTTGTTTCCTACATTAGAAAAACATTAAAAATAAATAAATAAGCATCCAATACAACTGATACAAGAATGAGATTGTCTAAAAGACATTTTTTGTCCACTAATGTTATCCTTTATTTTTTTTGACTTTACAAATACTGAGTACATAAACTTACTGATGGGGAAGCAGGCTGCTGGAAGTCAGTGCTGAAGTCATTACAGAACAGACGTAGTAGCAGCCTCTCACACCTCTGCGGATCCACAGAAGAGGAAACATTAGACAGTCATGTGAGAATACATTTTGTCTTAAGGAGATGAAACTCAATTTCTTTGTCTCAAAAGAACAGAATGACCACGCTGCAGTACTAAAGAGCATCATGCACGGGAATCTAAATGAGAGCTGAGCGAACATACCCTTCTGTCAACAGGTGGGAACCCTTCAGAGACGGAGTCGTCCTTGCTGGTGCAGTCATACTCCATCTCAGGAGACACGAGGTCTCGGCAGAACGAGCAGAACCACTCGCCACTGTGAAGAGACGTCAGGCCAGGAAGGCTGTTAGGACAGAATGTGTACTCTGTCTGCACAGACCAGCTACACTAAATCAGTGGAACGACCTGGAGAACAGGCTGCCAGAATCTGTGATTAATTTTTGTTCAGTAAATAGACTAAGAATGATGAACTACTGGAAGTAAAACCAACCTGACAACCAAAAGAAAACTGCAAAAGCTGCTTTAATGAATACATACTATGTAATGTGCATCATTATAGATGATGTACAACACATTTTAGAACTGGACCTTTAGAGTTCATGTTACAAAATGTCATGTCATGAAATGTTACAGAAGTTGGGGAAACTGAAAAAGTATTCATGTGTCCAACATCATTAAACTGTGCAGCATTGAGAGACAATCCGTCTCTCACCTGGGGGATTCGTTCAGAGTGGGGATGTGACAGGCCAGATGAAAAACCTTGGGACATTTGTCACAACAGAGCAGTTCCCCTCCGTTCTGACAGACGGCGCACCAGTCCTCGTTGGGATCTTCTTCCGGCTCTGCTCTTTTAACAGACTCTTGCTGCCCAGCAGACTGAGGGCGCTGCTCTTTTCCAGCTTTGGACTCTGATCCGGGCACCGGCGCTGGCGCAGGCGCTTTTAGCTGCTGCCGAGGCTTCGACTGGGCACCAGTGCTGCTGTCCGGCAAGCTGGAGCCTACACTGGACTGCACCTGTAGGCAAAGAAAATCCAGGATATAGGTCTGAACTTGTCAATGGATTTTAAAAACAAGAAACATCTCTTCTTATATGTGGCCGTACAGTATATTGTCACCGACACCTTATCACCTACATGCTACATTTCAAAGACACTGCCAGACTTATGCAACCAAAGTAATTCTCTTACAAAACGAACTTCATCCTCATCTTCTGGTTCGTCCTTGATGACGATAACGGGCCCAGGGGACGTCCTTCTCCGTCGCTTAGCTGAGGGGGCAGACGGAGCCTCAAAAGTCGGCTTCCATGAGGTCGTCCTTCAAAGAACAGGTTGCAAAAGAGAGAGAAGGGGAGACTGTAACCCTGACATAGTTATATGTAAGAAAAAAAATCACTGGATAAGAGAGAGAGATTAAAGTTCTATGAATCACTTGAATATCGTGTTACACAGCTTAGAAAATGAAACAGTTAATATGTTAGATATTAACTGTACATAGAAACAAATATTTGCGGGAACTGTAGGTTAGGAGAAGGGAGTAGAAAGTTCATGTGGCCAACAGCTGATGAAAATAACTGCGGTCATAACATGATACATTTCAAAGTCATTTCAATGTTGTGTGTCAAAAAGGCTTCTAATTAAATATCAAAAGCAACAAGTAGCATTTCCAATGCATCACTGTGACAGGGAAAACATTCCAAAGTGAGATAAAGGGCTACGTTTCTTTCAAAAAATCTGTGGAATGGGAACAACGTGAGGACTGTGAGCTGGAAAGATTCCAAACGTTCACAGTGGTTTAACACAGTGTCCCGAAAACTCTGAAGTTGTTGACAGTCCAGTTCATTGATGCCTATGATTAAAGTGAAAAAGGCAACTGTTTTGTTGATAAAAACTCTAAAATAACTGAACCATAAAAAAAATCTTACCCTGTGCCTCTGTCTGAAGAAGACGGCTTGGCTAGCGGAGAGTTCTGTCTTACTTGAACTTGAGAGAAGAAGACAAGTTGTGGTGAAAAGCTTATTTTAAGATGAATATTCACACAGGATAGGATCTTTAGAGCTGTTGCTGCGTTAAAGCAGTGATAATGACCTGTTATATGATTGAGTGCGCTTGTTTTGTCTGCGGACGAAGCTGAAGCTGCGCTTGGAGCAAAGCTGGGTTTGGGGATAGAGATGGTGATGGAGGGGACAGATCCACCAGGCTCACTCCTCTTCAGGAAGGACGACTCTGTTAGGCCCCGCTTTAGAAAACAACAAATAAAACGGCGTGTTAAATAATGATTCACAAAAGCAAGATAAGTACTTTATCTCTTTGGAATCATGCCCCTGTCAGACTGAAAACCTCCTACAAACCTGATGTAGTGACGTCTGTGTAGCTGCTCCGGTGGACAGAGGCTGTGGGTAGCGGGAAGCACCCTGCAACACATCCATGGGTTTAGGAGGGAAGCTGGAGCCATGGATCAGATCTCTCAGAGACTAGATGTAGGAAAAAAGGATGTTGCATTTCTAGAGAACAAAAACCTGAAAAATGTATCAAGAAGCTGATGGGATACAACTGATTCAGCCTGCTGTTTGAGGCAGTAAATAGCCAAACTTTATAATCACGCCAATGAAACTTCATGTGATTAGTGGAATGAGGTCCACAGCAGTGCTGAGAACTTCTGGTTCAGCAGTCATTCTGCTATTTGACTCTTTGACAAGCACTGTATACAAATACCTTCCACATGCCCACAGGCGCGCGCACACACTGATAACATCTGTACAATCTTTCTACCTGCAATGACTTACCTGAGCAGGTGGGAATCCTGTGTTGTGAAGCATGGATGATGTGGGGCTTCTAGGGTTGGGGTGGGAATTTCCGTATCTACGTCCTGGCTGGCCCAAGTTTGGGGGGCCTTGGGAGGGGGAGGACCCACCATGGATGGGTCTGGTTGGGGGTGGAGGGCCGGGTGGTACTGGGAGTCTGACGTTTTGGTACCAGGACCAGTGGTTAGGAGGGGGCTGTCTGTGGGGGTGCTGGGAAAGCTTGTCCACCTTGGACAGAGTATGGTGCAGTTAGCAAAACTGTACAAAGAAAGATCAAGAGTGCTTTTTTTGTTTGTTTCTCCAATGATATCTTTTTACTTCAGCAAAAAAGTCCCATCTTTGAAACTAAGAATGTGTTATTACTTCCCATGAGAAGATCCAAAGGTTGAGTTGTGAAATTATGTCTAGGATAAGCTTTACATAAAGTTACACCAGCTTCAATTATTGGTTTTAGAAAAAAACAAGCCAATGTAAATGGCCTATAAGCTAAGCAATAAGAACGATCCTCGCCGTGACAGTTCTTTTCAGCATCAGCAGTGAACTTGATATTCCTGTTCCAGACTACTAACAGAAGTACACAAGTACATAATGTACACGTGCTAAAAAAAGAAGACAAGGAAGACAAGTTTATGTACACTGATAGGATCAATAAAGTGTTATGTAGGCAAGACGAGATTCAAACACTGGAACGTAGAGAAGCAAAAACATCTATCTTTTTTTACTAGATTCAACAAGTACATGTAGTATAAGATGACACAAAAAAGTTACAACAGTGGCTTGTGGCCTCTCTTATTACTGTGGATGATCTTATTGTGGATGTTGCCTCCCTTTTGTTGAACCTCGGTTGCTGAAAGAACATTCCTAATTTTTTTTTTTATTTCTCCCGGTCTCAAAGCAAAATCAACTTGCCGTGGTAACTGTGATGAAAATCCTACCTGCATCTGGAGCTGGGCCAGAGTGCTCTGTCGTTGTTGAGCTGCTGAGAGTGCTGCAGTGGGTGCTTCTGCTCTGGGACCTGCCTGGTGGTTGGTGACGGGTGGCCGCCCCGGGCCCCTTTCAACGACCAGAGAACCTGAAGAAAACAGGCAAATATTTAACAAAAAACAGGATTTTCACCCCATGTCACTAAACATGCTGTTGCCTCATTGGATTCATAGAACATTGTTGGACCCATGTTGGTGACAGTTATTGTGCGAGACGAGGAATGTAGTTCAATGAGCGGTTTCACTATCTTTACAACAGACTGGAACTCTATCGGCTTGTGCATTTATCTTTAAAATTGATATAGATCAAATGTGTAATTCAGAGCACAATTCAATTCATTTAGAAGCAAGCATAATATGACACAAAAAAGTCCCAACAGTGAGGATGTTGTGTTTGAGGATGTTGCTTCCCTTTTGTTGAATCTCAGCTGATACATTTATTTTATCATTTAAAGAATATTCCTAATTTTGCATTTTTCTTCTGTTCACAGGGAGCATCAGTGGAGATGATCTAAGTTTAGGCTAAAAAAGTGATGAAAAATATGTAGTTTGCTGTTATTCCTGCAGATGATGCTACAAATCTGTATGAAACATTGTAAAGTTTAAGGCGATGTCAGTCTTACCGAGGTCTACATTCGTGGCCCAGAAACCAGAGCGGCACTGAAAGCGCACAGAACTCTGAGGGACGGTGGAGGGATTACAGCTCGCTCTCATCAGGTAATGGATCTGAAAAAGGATCTGGGAGGACAAGAAGACAGCGAAAATTTCAGTCAGCGAGGTCAGAAAAGTATTATAGGATTAGTACAGCAAAAAGAACTGACGTTTAAGTCACTCACCAGTCTCTTGCAGTACAGGAGAGCTGTTCCACTGTGGCTGGCTGTAGCCCATTTAGTAAAGCTGATGACGTGGTCTAGATGCCTGCTCAGACAGTTGATGTCCTCTTGCTGCTTTTTCAAACCCACCTCATGGTCCTTCGTGAGAGCCTAGGAGTAAATGTGTGCAGACAAAATTATTCTAAATATCAAAATTGGCTTTGACAAGTAAATATACTGTGCAGATTAAAAAATACCTCAAGTTGGTTAACCAGAATCTTTCCCTTCCTGTTGATCTCCATTATCAAGTTACAGATAGACCTCTTTATCTCATTAGTTACAGATTTCCGGTTCTCATCAACTTGCTGAAGTCTGAGTGAATCAGAAAAACAAAGTTAAGTTCAGTACATATACAATAACTCTTGGTATTCTAAGGGAACAGGTTTGTCAAATTATATTGCACATAAATGTGTATGTCTGAAAAACCAGAAACTGTGTTTAGGTTCCAGCTGTACCCGGTGCTGATGCAGCTGGACACGTCCTCGATGGCCTTTCTTTTCTCCTGCAGCTGCTGCGTCATGTTCTCCAGATACTGCTTGTGGTTCCTGTACGCATCCTCCAAAAACTGGTAGCTAGACACAAAGAATACGTACGTAAAAATTTTGACAACAACTGCTCTCTGTGTTTTTGGTCCAGATCAAGTTACCTAAATGAATCATTGGGTATTCTTGTTTGTTAACAGACCAACATCATATACCTATTGCCAATATTTCTGGGAGATACACAGAACAAAGCACTGTTTTTACTGTAGGAACAATAAATAAATAAGAAACCTACTTGTGATCCTTGTGTTTAAGCAGCTGACAGTCTCGACAGGTGAGTCGGTCACACGTCTCACAAAACAGCTTGAGTGGCTCTTGCTTGTGGATGTCACAAAACACAGGCTTCTGTGTGGAAATACCTACTGCTTCTGGGATACAGACAAAGAGGAAATTTAAGAGTATTAAGTCATCTTAAGTCAACTTAAATGTTGGCTCGGTTTAGTCGAATATCTATAACATCTATAATTATCATGACAAAAATCCTGCCAGAGCAGTCTGTCAACAATACACTGACAGTTAGTACACAGGCTGAGCAGCTGCCAACAGTGGTCCCACAACACCCCATACTTGTTGGACAACTTTATTTCCAACTGTGCCTCGTGTCAGGCTGTGATTTGACTTTAACTGAATGAAAAGCATAAAAGCAATGCACTATGAGACCACCTTAGGCTGTTTGCGGTATTCTTATTCAAACATTTAGACTATGTGCAGTATGTAGCATGCAAAATCACTACAGTACAGCCACAGCATACATACGTACGACACACACTACCTGGAGACATCTCCTCCTTTTGCCGTATGGTGTGATCTCTGGTGAACTTGACCCTCTGGTGTGCCTCGATACACGTCACACACAGAAACTCGACACACTCCACACAGTAACCTGTTGCCTCCGTGTTGTCATCGCAGCTCATGCACACCTATCGAAGACAAACATAAAAGAGTAAACGAAAGGAAGAAATCACCACTTGGGAGAGCGGCGTCAGTGCGCTGTAAGTGCTCGGGACAGAGAAGGGAGTTACCGACCTGGCTGGTTTTCTCCACTGTGCTGCTCGGCACCTCAGCTGAGTCCTTGACAAAGAAATTATCCAACACGTCCATCTCCCAGCATTCCTGTCGGCATACTGGACATCGGATGGCACCCACTGGAGCTGTAGACCAGATCCACAATTGAATGTGTCACCTCAAAAACACTTGACTTTATTGTTTCAAACAAATTACAGAGCTTGGCGATACTTATTGACATAGTGACAGGGACTAGAAATCACATTTTATTTTTGAATTTCCCTTGGGTTCAATAAAATATCTATCTATCTATCTATCTATCTATCTATCTATCTATCTATCTATCTATCTATCTATCTACAAACAGAGAGATGAGTGACAAGCAGCCATGGTACTGACTTAGTGATTTAAGACTTGTTACATAAAACAGCTGAACAAAAAAAAAAGCTCTTTAGCTTGTCTTAAAGGCTTTATAGTGCCAATATATAGTACATAGTCATACGTGCATAGAGATTGCTTTGTCCACATTATCCAGCCCCACGTGCGGATTGCACACTAACCTCAACTTAAAATTCAATTACTTATACAGCACTACAACAGTCTCTGTTATCACAACTTGCTACAAGACAGTGCCTTATGAAACGAAAGAGGCTATTCTCACGTGGTTTGTTGCTGTCCACCGGACCTTGGGAGTCACGCCTGGGGTCAGCACTCCTGAATGGAGTCGGCAGACACCTCTTGCAGAAGGAGTGAAGACACGGCAGGAGTTTAGGCTCTCTGTTGTGAAAGCTCAACTTGCAGATAGGACAAGTATCCATGAGTCCGAAGGTGCCTTGCTGTTTCAGTCTCTCTTCCTCGGCTGGCAAACTTTCCGCCTCGTTTTCCACGATAATAACAATGTCGTCGTTGTCAACATTGTCGCCGCTTTCATCCATTTTTTTTTTCTTTTTGTTGTTGTGTCGCTTCCTGATCTTTCGAGTCAACCAATCAATGTAGCGTTACTATTGGAAACAAAGGGTAACGTTAGCCTATCATTTAACTGACCTAACAAGCCAAACGGGGGATATAAACACCAACATTATGCCTTAAAGCATTAAATACACAGTCCTTTCACCCGACAAGAAACATTAAACTGTGCGACAACCTTTAACAGCTTTATCTGTGCTAAGTGTCCGTTTATGGAGCTAACGTTAAATTAGCGACTTAGCTCATTTTAATTGCACATATGCTAGAGACAGTAAATAATAAATTCCCGGGTTTGGGGCGCTTCTTATGTAAACATCCGAAAGTTAACACCCTAAACTCACTTGTACACTATCATAAGGCTACATACATAATGTTTGGAGGCTCATATGACCCGGGGAAAGGCGACCATCTGTGAGCTCTTAGCTCAAAACACATACCATATTACCCAGACTGCACTGCGGTTTTTTTTTAAAGCTACAGCGCCCGGTTGAGGTCGAACTTGTATCATGAGAAGGGAAACTTATAAATTGACCATTTTTAACCAGCAGTCACTAACCTGGAGATAATTATTGAGCCCCAAAGTCAAAATACTATCTATTTAATCTAATTAGTTACACGTGCGTATCTTACATCATGTTGTTTTATTATGCTATTAGTAATTTGTTAGTTTGTGTACAGGGGAGACTGCACTTTCTCACCTGGGAGGAGCCTCGGCTGTGGTTTATCATGGAATAGGATAAACGTCATTAACTGTGGCAACTTAAATTGAAATGTATATTTAGTCTGGGGTTGGTCTTAGGACACAAGCAGCAGCAGCAGCAGCAGCAACAGCAGGAGCAGTGAAATTATTTCTCACACTATGATAAACATGGATCTGACAGCTGAAAGTCACTCTATTCCTCTGAGTGATGGAAACAGCATACCCTTGATGGGACTGGGAACTTATGGGGATCCCCACACGGTAAGACACATTATGACACAATCTAACAATTGGCCTGTGTGTCATATGAACAGTTTAAAGATTTGCATGGTTCACTGTGTCTTATGTTATTCACTCATAAGGTGTGTGATTTTTTTTTGATTTTTTTTTTGTGATAGACCCCTAAAGGGACTGCATATGAATCAGTCAAAGTGGCTATTGACACAGGATACAGACACATCGATGGGGCCTTGCTCTATCTCAATGAACATGAGGTGGGACAAGCTATAAGAGAGAAAATTGCAGATGGAACTGTGAAGAGAGAGGATGTCTTTTACTGTGGAAAGGTTTGCACAATTTCCTTTGGTCCTAAACTGTTTTAAAGCCACTACTCGTTTTTTGCATTGCAAAAACTAATGCAATTTCTCCTGCACCGATCTTGCAGCTGTGGAACACATTCCATCCTCCAGAATTAGTACGACCCGCTTTGGAGGAAACCTTGAAGACATTAAAGCTGGATTATGTTGACCTCTACATTGTGGAAATGCCCACAGCCTTCAAGGTATGCACGTATTTAATGTCACGTTAAAAAGATTTTTATTATTGCCAAAATTATTTCACCTCACTGAATATTATTATTTTCTGAAGCCAGGAGATACTTTTTACCCCAGGGATGAGAATGGGAAGACAGTTTATCACAAGACGGATCTTTGTGCTACATGGGAGGTGAGACTCATTGACCTGCAGTCTACTGTCCGTTAAGCGATAGTGCTGTCTTTTATCTCATTCCTGGAGAATATATGACTATAAAAATATTATTTTTCTCTATATCAATCAATGTGGTTAAAAGTTTAAAGTCTAATTTGTTTATTTCTAATGTAAAATAAGATAGATTTTAATGATCCCTGTCGAAGAAATCAATGAGTCCAGTTCAGGTGTTTGCTGTGGTGGTAAGCATGCTGGCACACTGGTGAACTGACGGTCACAGATGTTATCTGAGCTAGTGAGATGACTCAGAGCAAATGAAGTGGAGCACTTTTATACAGAAAAACAGCCGTGATCAAAGAATATGTAAAAGGGTAGGGACTGGGGGGCATTTGCATTAAGACCTGAAGTCATCACAGAAACAATAGGACAGATATGAAGGAAAGGCACATATTTAGCATGCCACAAGACCAAGACCTAAACACTAGGGGCTGGTAGATGTTTCTAGACGTCACCTGATTAGCGAGTCTGCACTGTCCCCAATGTGTATTGTGTTGGTCAAGGAACCAACCCAGTAAGGGCTGAAGGCTTCCCCTAGATATTACTTGATTCAATCAGTCTATACTATGTTAAATGTGTATTTTCTTCATCAATTCATACTTTTTTTTGTGAACACTGAATCAAGATAAACTTAAAATGAACAAGGAATACAACAAATGAGAAAATGTAAAACTTAAAACAAACAAAAGCTAACAACACAGGTGAAAATTCTGCTTTGCAGTCGTAATCAATTACAACAAAATTCAAAATTTTCTTCCACTTGTGAAACAGGTTTAGTTGTAGTGGTGTTAATAAATTGGTTGATTCAGTGATAGGTGGTTTAAAAGAGTCTTGAGGCAAACAATCAAAATACTTATGACAATGAGGATAACGGAACCAAGTAGGACAATTAGAAAAAATAGATAACCAATGTCTTTAACATTTCCTTAAAAGTCAAACAAACCAATGATTACCAGATTGTCTTGGCTGTATGATTCCGATGATGATAGCACAATTTTCTCCTTGAGAGGCCGGTAGAAAATCTAATCTGGCAGGGTTTGGTAAAGCCATCAATGTTGCTGTCTGTTGTCTTCATGTTGTCTTTTGTGGTGAAAACTGCAAGATCTTAAACTTCTTGGAAAGAGTTTCTTATATGATCTAACTCCATATGATGGAATGAGGGTAACAAAAATTTTATCCATAGAGTTCGTGTGTGTGCGATTGGTGTGTGCCTGTGTATGCGTGCGTGTATGCATGTGTGTGTTTGTGTGTCTCAAGTGAAAACCTCTATGGCTGTAAAGTGAAGCTCAAGTGCCAAAACAGCAGTGGTTAGGCTGCTACCTGAATCTTGCTACAGAACATGTCAACCTCCTATTCAGATGCTCAACCTTGTAGCAAAACAATTTTATAGAAAGATGCTTATAACTTTGTAAAAGAGTTACTTTGGCCACTGTAGAAAATTTCCTGTCTAACTGTAGAGGGGGTAGGGTGTATTTTATAGAACTTAATTTGTTGTTATATTAGGAGTGTTGCAGTAAAAGCAGTGGGCATTGAGTTGTTTGCAGAATGATTGTCCCATGTGCAAATAGAGGGAACAAGTACAAGGTGGCATTGAATTTGAAGTGTCACATGGGGTTTTACGGGCAAAGCCATCAATAGGATTCCATTTCCTGTACTGTGTGGCATGAATCCAAATACATGACAGTTCTTAGGGTTTAGGGTAGGATGGGGTTGTGGCTCATATCATCTTCCATGGTATCTGGAGATTGGGTGTCTGAAGACTTTTTTTCCTTATGAATAATCTGGTTGTTCCTCTGCTACTCTGTTGTGGTTGTCCAACGTCTTCTTCTGGGCCTCTGGGCCTGCGTTGTCCTTCTGCTCCTCTGATCACTGTGGTCTTTCCCAGGGATGTGACCAACATCCTATGGCTCCATTGGTGATGAAGACGAAGCCTCACAGGATGAAGAGTGAAGACCCACTGGATGAAGAGTGAAGACCCAAAGTGTGACGAGGGGTCTTGTTGATCTTGTGGAGGAGACGTTTTCTTCCATGGATGGATATGTGGATCCAGATGGAGTGGTCTTCACAGTCGGTTGCCATGTTGGTGGTCAGCAACGTGTACCAACATGGCTCTCAGGCATTCTTCCTTTGGAACTTTCTGTTGACTCGAACTCAGTCCCCTAGATGGATGTTGTGGCACAGTTCTCACTAGGAGAAGACTGGACAGCTTTTACTTGTCGGTGGAACAGCTGAACAGCAGAGGTTAGAGCAGAACAAAAACATTAGAGCTTCAACTGTTGCATGGAGATCCATATTCTTCATGCATAGCACTGAGTTGCTTGATATAGTCATTGAGTGGGTGCTGAACTCAGTGACATTAAGGCCAGAAGTAACAGCATCAACCATTTCCGACTTTCATCTGAGTTGATGCTATGTGGAATGTTGAATCTAGGAACAATGTGTTTCGGCAGGTATTTTCCTGTGGAATCAGTTTTCTTGCACTTCCTGGCTTCATGCCAGTTTGACCAAAAACACATACATACAAGATTTTTTTCATGTCAATCACATTTTTGCATATAGATAACATCCATTTTCATTGTTTCAAAAGGTTCTTGTGGGGAAGGATGTGTCGATACCGTTGTCTCTACGGTTGTACCTGGGCTATATAACAAATTAGGCATTTTCAACACTGCTGATGTGTTATCTAGGGTTGTCTAGAAATGCAAGATCTGGTGTATAATAGATTGTACACTAATTTATTAATTTAGATAACAAGCAAGTAGGCATATAGAATACCTTTAACCTGTCAATTAACTAATCAATCTATCTTTAAAACAAACTCTGCTTTCACAATTTAATAGGATATAATAAGAATAAGAGCCTAGATCAAATTTGTTGGCCTTTCTGCTGGAGGTGTCATAGACAGGGTAGGCTTTGACTTTGTGGTTGCAAATTGCACTTTAGAAATTTTCTCAACAAATTTTGCCTCACCAATTGAAGAATTCCCAGTGCTTATGTTTCAGGAAGGTGTCTTTGTCCAAGGTGTAAATGACTTCTAGTCCCACATGTTGGTTTGAACTTCTTTATCCTGAGTGTTCCTCTGCCATTTATCCTTCTTGCTCTGCCCATGTAGTGAGACACTTCAAAAACCATTACATTTTGACCCATAAACAATACTCAACAATACAACAATACTGTTTTGTAACCTCAGATTGTCGTTTTATCGAAATAACCCTAAGATTAAAAATAGAAAGCATTCTCTTCCACAGAAGTAACAGACAGACACACATGAACTGGCAAACATCAACAAAAATGACAAAACAGTTCTACAAATTAAACCTTTTGATTTAATCGTTTGTTTTGTTGCTTCTGGAAGACTTTTTAAAAGGTTTTTATGTTTTATTCCAGTTATTGCACTGTTTTAACTCTGCGTTGTGTGTGTGTGTTTTTTTTTTTTTTAATTATTATTATTATTGTGCATTAACCACTTATTTTGATCTGTAAGTGAATCTTTTTTGAGATTCTGCATTACGGCGCCTGCTTTCATCTCTCCAAAATCTGAGAGAATGTAAGAGCCTGTTTCGATCTGGATGAGAACTTAATTTCTCTTTCAGATTTTCAATCTGATCCAGTCAAACGACCCGTTTTGGAGAAATTTGAGAAGACCGTTATTTCAACACGTGACAAATTCAACAAAAACAAACACTTGGTACCACAATTCTCATACATGTACTTCACACGACCCGTAAATTTAATCTCAGACCTTCTACTAAAATAACTTCCCATTGTCCTTTCATATGATCCCTCCACACGCTTTCATAAACACTTACTCATACCCTCAAATCTCTTGTCAAACCTTTCAATCAACATTCTACTCAGAAGACACAAGTCATTCCTATTCACGTAAGGAGAGCAAATCAGATCCCTACAGAAATGAAATATATCCCTAAGTATTGGGAGAGCGAGTCATCCCTGGGAGAGCGAATCAGATCCCTACTTCTTCCCACCAGCTGCCATAAATTACTAAGAAATCTATAGAAAATGGTGCATAGTGCATTCTTACATTCTCATTCTTCTTTTATACCTTGGACAGGCTTTGGAGGCTTGCAAAGATGCTGGACTAGCAAAATCTCTTGGGGTATCCAACTTCAACAAGCGACAACTGGAACTGATCCTCAACAAACCTGGACTGAAACACAAACCGGTGTCAAACCAGGTACATACTAACTAGCTTATCATTTGCAAATTATCAGCCAACACCACAAAGCAGCCAATTATGCCACAGGAAACAGGCCAACCCCAGCTTAGTTCCAGTTCCAGTTAACTAGTTATCATCGCTCTTGGCTAGCAGAAAGCAATCATTAGTTATACAATTGCCATGTACAGTTACGTTTTTCTTTCCTAAAATCAACACTATTTGTATTAATACATACGTTTGTAACATATCCACTCAAATCGTGTTTTGCTAGTGATAACATTTTCGAGCAAGCCAGCTACGTTAACCAGCCAGCTGCAACCCAGCAATGCTGCATGTAGCCAGCAGCCATGAAACATGAACCAACAAACAAATGGCAAGCCAGCCAATTTACCAGTCGGATCAGCCCCATGAGTCTGGATAAATAAATAAAGCTGACTTTATCCATCCAAGACAGTATTTTGCTACATTAGCTAGCAGTTTGTCTATATTAGAAAGCCAGCCAGCGTTATTCCAGCTAAAACCACAATATCACATTATATTCCACATGATTTGCAGTAACGTGAATCACTTTGACTCACTTTGACTTGAACTTCCTATTATGGAAAAGAAGGGCTGAGTATGCAATTTTTTAAGTTGTCATCTCTATATCATGAACTAACTGTTGAACACAAACAGAGAATAATCTTTATCTTACTCATAAGATAAATGATAAACTCATAAGATGGTGGTGAATGCTCCCATTCACCACCATCATACTCCTAATCCTCACTGTTGTGAGAATAATCTTACTCATCATGAGAGGACTACTTTGTCAGCATAGCAACTGAACTTCAGTTCAACGTAACCTCGTTTTATCTTACTCTGTTGAATAAATCAATAACAAAGACAGTATTGGAGCCTGGCTTGGTTAATTTGGTCATCTCCCACTGGAACTGAAAGAGATGGAGAGACAAGGATGCACAACAGCAATAATAATCATGATAATTATATACTATATTATACTAATACAGTCTCTATAGACTTTGGGTGGGTAATTGCTCCAATGTAAGCACAGAACTGCTCCACCCAAAGTTGGATGAATGCAGTCTCACCTAATCAGACCACGTTTTTCCAAGAAAGTCCTCCAATTATCGTCAAAGCCCACATCATTTGTTGGACACTCTTTAGACAGTCAGTGGTTGAATGATGAATGCTGTGGCTAAACATGCCACCACTGGTCAGATTAGGCACAACTAACAAACAATATGTGTGTTTAACACAGGTTGAATGCCATCCCTATTTCACTCAGCCAAAGTTGCTTGAGTACTGCCGGCAAAACGATATTGTCATTGTGGGATACAGCCCTTTGGGGACGTCCAGAGATTCATCCTGGTATGAGTGAGAAATCTTTATTTAGTGACATTGGCTAACGTGTAACTAACAAATAAAGAAAAAGTGTTTTCACACTATAGTTGGTGAATATGTAATGTTCATGTAATGCCCTAATAAAATATCAATCATTTCCACAGGGTAAACCTAAAATGCCCCCCATTGTTGGAGGACGAGCTACTGGTATCACTTGCTAAAAAGTATAACAAGACGCCAGCCCAGGTGGCCTTGAGGTTCAACGTGCAGAGAGGAGTGGTGGTCATCCCGAAAAGCTTCAACCCTGTTCACATAAGGGAGAACTTTCAGGTTTGTTGGTATCGAAACCATGTACGCAGAAATACCAAAAAGAGGAAATATCTTCTGAAATGTGTTGCAACTGATCTGCAGATCTTCGGCTTCTCTCTTTCTGATGCTGAGATGAAGGCGATTGAGGGACTGAACAAGAACATTCGTTTTGTGGAACTTCTCATGTGAGTACAGTTCGTACTGTGTGAGTGATGTTCTGTTCCTGTAATAAATAAATAAGTACCATTGTCTCTTCACTGACACAACAGGTGGTCCGATCATCCAGAGTATCCATTTCACGATGACTTCTAGAGGCCATAGACATCAAGACTCAATTTGATAAGTTGGCTTGTTAACTTTGTTAACTTTGCTTTTACGTTGTGCCTCAACTTTTATTTTGATATTTGGACATTTCATCATGTTCAAGTGTTACATTAATTGACTGGTCAATTAGTTGATATGTGACTTTAATAAAACAGGAAATCTGTATATTTCAGTTCTATATGAATATACATTTGTCTTTGTGATTGATGTAACGATTGCATCAAGACTGCAACCCAGACGGCTTTTCATATGAGACCGAAGTGCTGTATTGTATGTCTGCTGTAAAGTGGTCTAGAAACATCAACAGTAAACATGATGGACATGGTGTAACATGAATACGACATATTATTATCATTGTAATGAATATGACATTTTAAATTGACCCATAAAGTCAAATTAGATCACATATTGGCCTGAAGTTCAGGTTTGGGGTTTTCCAGCAGTAGCCATCCTTTTATTTGCATTACTTTCTCCTTGTATCTTTACTTGTCCACTGTTTTCTACTGTGTTACAGTCTTATAACAGTTGCTTTCAAAAACCTAAATATCTCTTTCTCTTTCTCTCTACAGCTCCCACATCCAAACACATCTTTGATCCTGGCTTCCATTCCTCCTGTGATCACACCCCTTATTTCTGTTTCATATGTCTCCATCTTTATGTCTTCCTTTTATCACATTCTCCTGATACTGTTGCAACTATTTGACTAATAATCATTTCCACATGTTCTCTCACAACTACCTCCTTCACCAATTTGTCCACATTTTCATTTCCTTGGTTTCCTGAATGTGCCAATAGCCACATGAATACCATTTCTTTCCCCTGGCAGGCTAACCTTGAATTATCAACGTGTTTGATACAGTAGTTCTTGACGGGTTCTTGCTGATCCTGTTTTGATATTCGATTGTGCTGACACTAAGTCACTACAGATGCATATTTAACTCTCAAGTTAACAATATACAAGAGCAAACAAATAAGATATCACGGTTGTGTTTCCACATGATTTAGCCCTTCCTGTAATTTCTTAACTATATGTCCTGCCTCCCTTCCTCTCTTACATAATGCCCCATCATCTGCATACAGATCTTGTCAGTCCTGTCAGTATACTGAAAAATATATCATTTATCATAACTGAGAATAATAATAACAAACCTTCTCTCCATAATATATTATATACTAAAAACACTAAAGCCACTGTTTCTTTGTTCTTTTCTGACCTCATCCTCTAAACACAGAGCCAGGTCCACTGTGCTCTCACTCTGCCCATTCTAAATGCATGAGCTTTTCATTAACCATCCCTTCCATTAGTTTACAGTTACGTGATGTTCCAGAGCTCAGAGCAGGATACTTCCAATTCAACCTATCCCCTCCCATTTAATTTAACATTCCCCAGACTTCTCAAGTGTTTCCACTTGACACAAAGAACTTCCTTCATGTCCTATGTCTTATTGTTTTCCTCACCATTGCTTTTGGGCTTGCTTATATGGAACCAAATGAAAATGGTGAAATGATGGGATATTTTGATCAGTTTAAATGCCTCTGCTTTTTATTACTTGTTTACACTTATCATGCCACCATGGTACTAATTTGTTCCTCTTTCTTCCTGTACTTTTAGGGATAGAACTTACTGCAGTTGATATTATTTCCTCCCTTACCTTATAGTCAGTCATTTCAATATTTACGTTGCCACAAATAGTCACAAATCATTTTTTTTATCCTTTCTATTTCTACTACCAATGGTCCCTTCTTGATGCACATGCTAGTCACACGCATATCACAGTGGTGGTTTTGGTCATTAGCATCAGATCTAGAACACATTCCTTTCCAGAATTTACATCTGTTCTTATGTTTCTGCCATCATGGATACAAACAAGTTGTTTCCCATCCAACAATTCTTCCACTACCTGTCCGTTATGTGCATTAAAGTCTTCACACCACACAGTGCTTCCTCTGTTCATTCATTCTATTTCCATAAGTCTGTTGAGATATAACTTTCTGGAAGGATTATAAAATTTCACCAGTTTCCTTTTTTCTGTCCACTCTTCAATAACAACACACATCATCTCGGATTGCCACACTCCCCTTTATTATGAAATCTACACTACATTGGCCTGAATACTTAATTTATCTCTTACTTGCTCCCTTAAACCTGTAATATCGAGATGATAGACTACTGCTTTGATTATAATCTGGATTCTTCCTATTTTAGATTTAACCTCTGCAATCTTCATCTGCACTCTTGGGATGAACGTGACCATCTTCTTTTTCTCCTCCAACATTTTCTTTTCAAATTCTTACATAACACTGCAATATTCTTCACCCTTCTTCTTTTCAACCCATTTTTCCCTCCCTGCCCTTTTTTTGGCCTCAGCTTAAAAAAAAAAAATAACTTCCTCTTTTACTCCTATCCGATCATGATCACCACCACACCTTGCACGCTGTATCGTGTCCATACTCCTGGCAATTGAAACATCTCACTGTCTTTGGGACAAATTCCTTCAAATTATATTTAATAAACCCAAAATAAAGTTCTTTTGGGATAACACTGGCATTAAACTCAACCAACACTGTTTCGGCCTCTTTTTCCTCAGGTCCTCTTGTCACTCTTTTTATATTTTTAACTGTACCATTACACACTTTTTTTTCCTTTTTTTTTAAACTAACTGCCTCATGTTGCCACCCTGTTATCACCCTCTTACCTCCACTGGGGCTCTGTTATCAGACCTTCACAGTGTGTGTAACCTTCATTTTTTTTTATTTCTTAACTTGGTTCACCCCCCCAAAAAAACTTTTTCACAGCAGCCATTTTGAAATGAAATAATAGGGCCAACGCAGGTGTTTTCAATGATACTAATTAAGGTCCCGTTCAATTTAGTGCAGCAGAGACTGTCCAGTGAGCTGACATGCACCACAGCAGCACCCTGACCCTGTTTGACCTGAATGGAACTGACCTCATCCTCTTCTTTCCAGTCATCCTCCCAAACTATACTTATCCTCCCTTTGCTGTCTGCTCCCATTCACCACCATCACACTCCTCCTCCTCACTGTTGTAACTGTCTGTGTCTACATTCCTTCTCTCCACATTGCAACAATCAACTAAAGATCGCTACCACACCTATATTGACCCACAGCCAATACCCTCATACTCCCTAACGATGAGCAAATCCACAACCCGTACCCTAATGGGAGGTAAAGTTATCCGTTTATCTAGCTTTCTCTCCGCAGTGTGTTTCAAAGCTCCCCTACGCTCCTCTGACGCTCCCCTCCTCTGTCACAGCACATCCCACTGTTTTCCTTTGTACGAATAATGCTGCCTTAAGGTGCTGTAGGAAATATTAATGTTACGCCCGCTATAATGATTCGTCGAAGTGGCACAACACACTGCCAAAGTATATTGAATGGTACGCGGCTGACTTACCCAGAATGCTTATTAAAAGTAGAGTAATATTTGATTGCTTCAGGTATCACAAACTATCTGTATCTCATAGTCTCCCCTTGGTTCAACATATATTAGTACCCATAAATCGCCATTTACAGGCAAAGCACTACGTTTCTTATAAAACCCGCGACCTCGGAAGTAGTAAAAAGTTTCCGAGTGTTCGTGAAAGCACCATAACAGCTATCCCCAACCTTGTTAGCGGCTAGCTAGCCCGTTAGCTAATGCGGATACACTAGCTGTAGACGACGTTAAACTATACGGAAAGTGACACCCGGTGAAACAAAGCAAAATGATTGTTGTATTTTTTCTACGTGATTCCGGTGAACCCACTCAAGCCACGGTGGACTGCCCTGCTCGGGCGACATTCTCGGCTAATGTCAATGTTAGCTGCGCAACGGGTAGCGGTAGCTAAGCTTATTTTAGCCGACCCGAATTAGCTGTATGCTAGTTTTCCACTGCCTCGAATGCTTCAATGAATGGGGGTTGGAGCGAAGACACCAGTCAACAATGTACGCTTGCTACTATTAGCCTCCTCCTTGTTGTGGTCCAGCTTGGCTGATACTTAGCCATCAGGTGCTCGGAGGAGTGGACGTGAAGACTCGCGTTTATCTGGGGAAGCCGTGATTACGTTAGCTGATGAACATTACCAGCTTGCCACACGACTTAAGCCAACCGTGGATAACTTTGTTGGAAATGCATCATAACGAAGAAATCATGCACTACCCAGGTACATAGACGCAGCAATAGTAGTGTTAGCTTGCGTAACGTAATATCACAGCCAACACTGTGAAGCCGGAGTACTTTTGTTTTGTGTTTACAAACTTCTTTTTTAAAAAACTGTGTGATCGATCCTGGCCGAAGTCTTCACTGCAGGCTTTATTATTGTGAAGTTGTCGTCTGAGGGAAGCAATGATGGCGTTTCGGACTGACCCTGCCCTCCGTCCCAGGTAGGGGAGTGGTGGTGGTGAAGACTCCCCGGCCCTGTGTCTGGCCTCGCTGTTTGCGGATGATGGCAAAACATTGATCCGCTCGTGTGTTGTATTAATGCATTCACTTTTAAACCAGATTATGATACGCCATCGTGACTGGGGTGGCCTGTCACTGAAGTGATTTTGTTATTTAGATTTGAAGGATCATGATGGACACAGAGGAAGTTCCCCAAGACGAACATTATTGGAAATAATCATGGACTGTTGAGCTTCAAGCTCGGTGCGGGTTTTTTTTTTTAATCAGACATTATTTTATTAAAAAAAAAAAAAGACTTTCACTGGCACAACACCAAACATGTCTGCGTTTGCTGAGTTCGTCCCCCCTCCTGAATGCCCGGTTTTTGAGCCGAGTTGGGAGGATTTCTCGGATCCTTTAGGATTTATCAACAAGATCCGACCCATCGCTGAGAAAACGGGCATCTGCAAGATCCGGCCCCCCGAGGTAAAACTCACATATCATTTCAAACATTGGGATTAAAGTCTGGAAAGGATTTGCTTGTTATTCTCCTACGTAGGTAGAGCTGGTTCACCAAGGCCTGCGTGAATTTTGCGACATTACTAGTTGCCATTACTCTAATGGAGGTCAAATAAGCTTAATTTCTTTGCACTTAACTATACATATGTAGTACTTTTGTGACACTAGGTTTCATTTATGGCTCAGAAAAGTTTTAAAAAGGCGAAATAAATTCAACAGTTCCGGTTTATGTTGTTTTGTTTTTATTTTTCTCCATGGCTAGCTAAGTTACACTACAGTGACTGTACCACGTTAGCCGCGAAGATGCGACATTAGGCTACATGCAGGCCCGTCGCCCCTGTCAGACATAATAACAACTTGTTTTTACTGTGTTATATCACACACAAGAAAACATACGAGCATATTTTAATGTGCTGGGACCTTTTTCTCCACACAGACACACCCCACACTATTGGGGTGTGTCTGTGTGGCCAATAAAGTATTAAATAGTAGCTGCAAACAGGCAGTATTTATGCATAGTTGGTCCTGTACAAGAACAGGCTCAACTGCACTTTTCTCCATGAGTATGTTCTTGTGTTATTAATAGTCATAACCCCATGACCTCACCTAATAAGCTCCTGACACTCATTTGGTTCGAGTTGCAGTGTTATTGTTGCTGTGATTTCCTCATTGTTGACTTTGCCTTGGGAATCTGAATTCTGACTTCTTGCCCGTCAGGACTGGCAGCCTCCGTTTGCTTGCGACGTACGCAATTTCCACTTCACTCCACGAGTACAAAGGCTAAACGAACTCGAGGTGAGTTTACGGAGAAGATGCGCCGTGCCATCGTGTCAATAATGCTGAGTGAAGATGTGTCTCAGGCGTTGCTTTATGTAGAACACAGCTGTATTCAGTTTTGATTTGACATCTGGGAGAAACACATAACCGGCGCTTCAGAGTGTGCTGTTTAAATGAACTCCTTTGGAAGCAGCAGAAGAATGCAGACTTTGTGTCCACCTACAATGTCTTCTGTCTCGCACCTGTGAATGTGTGTGTGAGATCTGAATGTCAAACCTTCTATTCCTTTTTAAAATGCAGTCAGTACGAGCAGCAGGGCAGCTCCGCTGTTGGAGTTATCACATAACCAGAGACGTATGGTCGTGCATGAGAGTGCAGCCATTCAAACATAATTTTGCCTGAAGTGTCCAGTGTGCGTAACAGCAGAACATTAGACTCCTGCATTCAGAGTCAGTCCTCTCTCCCCTCTCCTCTCTCTCCAGGCCCTCACTCGGGTTAAGCTCAACTTTTTGGATCAGATCGCAAAGTTCTGGGAGCTGCAGGGATCAAAGATCCGATTCCCTCATGTGGAGAGAAAAGTTTTGGACCTCTATCAGCTCAGCAAGGTAAAACTAGATCATCCGTCAGTTTTTGACTAATTATAATGTGGATTTAAGGCAGAGACTTTTTGTTGTATGCTGGGTAAAAAAACAAACTTATTTGTGTTTCAGATTGTGTCGGCTGAGGGTGGCTTTGAGACAGTTTGTAAAGAGAAGAGGTGGTCCAAGGTGGCCAGCCGAATGGGCTTCCCATCCGGGAAAGGCACCGGCTCGCTGCTGCGCTCCCACTACGAGAGGATCCTTTATCCCTATGAACTCTTCCAGTCTGGGGCCACACTCACTGTAAGTGGTGGACAAGACAACGTTTTATAAAGCAGCACAGTAGCGATCTTGGGGTTGGTTTTGTCAGAAAACACAATGGAAGCACAGTGTCACTGTTGACCTGAATTTGTGCATACTGTTCCTATTTGCACCATTCCACATGACATGATGATATACAAAATATATTGTACAGCAGCTTTGAAAAGCTGCAGTAAGTGGACATTTTGTGAGTGGGTGTTGCTATTTGGTTACTTTACTTCTAATTCCCCATCGAGCCAAATGTGTTTTGGATTTTTCCAGCATTTCCCTCTCGAATTTCAGTCTTGGATCAATTCATGTTGTGGCACACCGACTAAACTTGGCCTGTCCAAATAAAACACGTTGTAAACAGCGTACAACAGTAATAATAGCCTTGTTTCTTCAAAGCCTGGAATGGATTGATCTTAAAAGCTTTTTCCAAAACCTAATTTCCTTTCACTCCGCTCCTTTCAGGGCATCCAGCGGCTATATGAGGAAGGAGATGATGGGGAAGAACTGGATGAGGGAGTTGGGGAGGAGGCGGTGGAGGAAGACGAGCAAGATGAGGAGGAGGACAAGGAGAAAGATGGGGAGGGAGATGGAATGCAAACCAAAGACCGGCTTCTGCCTGAGAGACGTTCCAGGCGCCTTAAGTCTGAGGTAAACTGGGGGGAAAAAACTAGAAGGAAGTGTTAATATCTGAAAAAGTTTTATCAATTGGCCAAGCTGATGTTAGAAGTGTAATAAGCTCTTTATGTAATAACATGTTTTATTTAATCAGAGCAGATTTCCCCCAAACAAAAGTTTATTCCTTTTTACATTCACTCCTTTGCTTTAAACGTCCCTCTCCAGTTTCCCAACTGTGGCAGGCATGCTCCCCAGAGGCCATCTTAACATTTGGCCTTTTATCAGGATCGCTCTGTTTCACAGTCTGCTGTTGTTGTTGCTGTGCTTGTCTAGAGGGAAAACAAGGAGCCAAAAGGCCTGAAGATCTTTGGTACAAGTCCCAAGATGGTAGGCTTGGAGATTGTATCAGCCGGTAAGGATCATTTTTGGTTGACCTGTAATTTTACAGATGACGCAGGCATTGGCAGCACATCCGCAGTTTCTCTTCTTAAACCGGCACTTTTTTTCCTTTCTCTCAGATGATGGATTCAACAAGAAACAGCGCCACCTCAAAGCTCAGGCCTTCGCCATCAAAATGCGGCCGCGCAAGGAGACCCTGGAGGTCAACTTTGTGAGTGCCAGCTTGATTGTGTTTGACATTTGCTTCGTGGCTCAGGTTGTATTTTGGGGAAACTCCGGGCGTGACCATCCCCTGTATGTTCTGTGGCACTGATCCCCCAGATTGATCTCTACCTCTGCCTGGTGTGCGGACGGGGCGACGAGGAGGACCGGCTCCTGCTGTGTGACGGCTGCGATGACAGCTACCATACCTTCTGCCTGATCCCACCTCTACAGGATGTGCCCAAGGGGGACTGGCGGTGCCCAAAGTGTGTTGCTGAGGTAAGGTTATTTCCTGAATTCTTTCCTTTAGAGATGTTCCTTTCTTTATGCATAATCCTCATGATGTAAATTCCTATTATACTGAATGTGATCTTCCTTCACAGGAGTGCAGTAAGCCCAGAGAGGCATTCGGCTTCGAGCAGGCAGTGAGGGAGTACAGTCTCCAGAGCTTTGGAGAAATGGCCGACCAGTTCAAGTCTGACTACTTCAACATGCCTGTTCATGTATGTAAAATCCACTTAGTGAGCTAGAATATGTAAACTGTAAATATGACGCCAACTCCATCACTCGCTTATGCTTTAACAATTGGAGGTGAAATGTGTCGCTCACTGACTTTTCACTGAGATAAGGTACAGGGATTTCATTATTTCCATCCTGTGCTCCCAGATGGTCCCCACAGAGCTGGTGGAGAAAGAGTTCTGGCGCCTGGTCAGCAGCATCGAGGAGGATGTCATCGTAGAGTACGGAGCTGACATCAGCTCAAAGGAGGTGGGCAGTGGATTTCCTGTCCGTGACGGTAAAAGGAGGCTGCTGGGAGATGAGGAGGTGAGACGATTGTTGTGTTGTTTATATGTTCTACTTTTGATGTCCGAGAGAAAGCTCTCCTTTTTTTCTGTTTTAACTCCCTGAAGTGAAAGAAAGCACTTTGTTTGCTCTGCTTTTAGGAGTACGCCAACTCAGGCTGGAACCTGAACAACATGCCAGTGCTGGAGCAGTCAGTGCTCACCCACATCAACGTTGACATCTCGGGTATGAAGGTGCCCTGGCTCTATGTTGGAATGTGTTTCTCCTCTTTCTGCTGGCACATCGAGGACCACTGGAGTTACTCCATCAACTTCCTGCACTGGTGAGAACAGAGGACGTGCAACACATTAGTACCACACTATTAAAAGCAAAAAAAGTATATATTGCTGACAACAGCAAAAAGTAAAATTATTGAATTATTCATGCATTGAAACTAACTGTTCTGTTCCACTTGCGTGTCACTCTGAATAAGAGCATCAGCGAAGTGTATTTAATGTTAATTTATTCCTCTGTTCTCCAGGGGTGAACCGAAGACTTGGTACGGAGTGCCAGCCTCTGCAGCAGAGCAGCTGGAGGCCGTAATGAAAAAGCTGGCTCCGGAGCTGTTTGACTCGCAGCCTGACCTCCTCCATCAACTGGTCACCATCATGAATCCCAATGTCCTCATGGAACACGGTGTCCCTGTACGTAGTCTGAACCTTCACGTTTCATGGGGTGGATATTGGACCTGATTTTAGATAATGATCATGTGTTGATCTTTATTATTATTATTATTATTATTATTATTATTATGAATTTTCAGGTGTACAGGACCAATCAGTGTGCAGGGGAGTTTGTGGTAACCTTCCCAAGGGCGTACCACAGCGGCTTCAACCAGGGCTACAACTTTGCAGAGGCTGTAAACTTCTGCACTGCTGACTGGGTGAGGCAAAAGTTCATTTATTCTTCCACTTTAAACACTTATTTTCGTTGAATGTGGGTGTTCATCTCTCACACGTGCTCTTCTTTAGTTACCCATGGGTCGTCAGTGCGTGGCCCATTACAGACGCCTCCACCGCTACTGCGTCTTCTCCCACGAGGAGCTCCTGTGTAAAATGGCTGCCGATCCAGAGAGTCTTGACGTGGAACTGGCCGCTGCCGTCTTCAAGGAAATGGGAGAAATGATGGAGGAGGAGACAAAACTGAGACAGGCTGTCCAAGAAATCGTGAGTCTTTCTTGTTTGTCTGTGTTTTGCACGTAGTAAGTTGTTGGTCAGTGACATAATTGGACTCATATTGGCATCATCACTTTTCATTCCTCATCTACAGGGAGTGCTGTCCTCAGAGCAGGAGGTGTTTGAGCTTTTACCTGACGACGAGCGCCAGTGTTACAAGTGTAAGACGACCTGTTTCCTGTCTGCACTGACGTGTTCCTGCAGCCCCGAGCGACTGGTCTGTCTCCACCACGCAGCAGATCTCTGTGACTGTCCACACGGCAACAAGTGTCTGCGGTGAGAAATCTGTTTATTTTGGTACAGTACGTGGTCACGAAATCTAATTTATCGCATCATAAGTTTGATATTTTGTCGGGTTTTAGGCTTGTGTTGGTAGTGCTACACTCTACATTTACATGGCCATGTATACTGTGAAGTCAAGTACATATCTGCACAATATATTTAAGGTATCGCTACGATCTGGAGGAGTTTCCATCCATGCTGTACGGCGTCAAGACACGGGCTCAGTCTTATGACACGTGGTCAAAGAGGGTCACTGAAGCTTTGGCTGCTGACCAGAAAAACAAGAAAGGTTTATACTTGTTACTAAATGTATACACTTTGCAAAACATATTGTGTTTTTCTGGTGGACTCACTTTACATGATTGTTTTTGTTCTGCATGTATTATAGATCTCATTGAGCTCAAGGTTTTGCTGGAGGACGCAGAGGACAGGAAGTATCCTGAGAAATCTTTGTTCCGTCGCCTGAGGGAGATGGTCAAAGAGGCGGAGACGTGCTCCTCCGTAGCTCAGCTGCTGCTAAGTCGCAAACAGAGGCACAGGTTAGCAGACATCCTCAATGTAATCCAACACACAAGCAATTTACTGACTGTACAGCGTGTCCACACACACTTTGAACTAAACCGTCACTCTTTTTTTTTTCATGTGTGTCTACAGCAGCCGCCTGCGCTCTGAAAGCAGTCGCAACCGCACCAAACTGACGGTGGACGAGCTCAAGGCATTTGTGGATCAGCTCTACAGGCTGCCCTGCATCATCAGCCAAGCTCGACAAGTCAAAGTGAGTCACCTTTTATTCATGCGTACACAGGCACGCATGAACGCATGAATGAAATACCGTTCATACTTTCATTTCTCTTTCCTCTTCATTGTTTTCCCTTCCGCTTATAATCCTCCCTCTTTCACCGTCACAAAACCTAACTCTTCTTTCCTTTCCTTTACTCTCAATGTGTCCGTCGCCTCTCCGGTCTCCAGGAGTTACTAGAGAATGTGGAGGACTTCCATGAGCGAGCCCAGGTGGCGCTGTCAGACGAAATGCCCGATTCCTCCAAGCTGCAGGCACTGCTGGACCTCGGTAGCGGCCTGGACGTAGAGCTGCCAGAGCTGCCCCGACTGAAACAGGAGCTCCAGCAGGCCCGCTGGCTCGACGAGGTGGGCTCTCACAACACCTTCAGCATGTTTGTGCAGTCTGTCGGTGTTGTCGTTATCGCGTGGCCCTTGATGTAACATGTGCTGTCCTTGTCATGCCCCAGGTGCGTGTCACCCTGGCCGAGCCTCACCGCGTCACCCTGGAGCTGATGAAGAGGCTGATAGATTCTGGCGTGGGCCTGGCTCCTCACCACGCTGTGGAGAAAGCCATGGCGGAACTGCAAGAGATCCTCACTGTCTCGGAGAGATGGGAGGATAAAGCCCGTGCCTGCCTGCAGGCCAGGTAACAATGCACTTATACAGATGTAAACAAACACATCTGCACTTTCATACATTGCTGCTTATCATTTACCAAACACTATCAGAGACAGAGACATGTAACTTATATAAAAGTCTTATTTGTCGAGTCATGGCTCTTCTAATATAACCCCAGACCTCGACACAGCATGGTGACCTTGGAGAGCATTGTGCTGGAAGCTAGGAACATCCCAGCTTACCTGCCTAATATTTTGGCTCTGCGAGAGGCCCTCCAGAAGGCCAAGGACTGGACATCTAAGGTGGAAGCCATTCAGGTACTGTCTATTTTTACACTGTGTTATTTAAAAGCCCTTTCAACCCACATCTCAAACCACGTGTCCTCTCGAGGACCTTTTGATTAACCTGCATCTCACTGCTCTGAATAAAAGCATCGGCTAAACTCTCTCTAACCTCTCTCCCCCCCTGTGCATCCATCTCCCACAGAGCGGCGGTAGCTATGCTTACCTGGAGCAGCTGGAGAGCCTGCTGGCTAGGGGTCGCTCCATCCCTGTCCGGCTTGATCCTTTGGCACAGGTGGAGTCTCAGGTGGCTGCGGCTCGAGCCTGGAGGGAGAGGACCGCTCGCACCTTCCTCAAGAAGAACTCCACGTACACACTGCTCCAGGTGACTCATCATGAAAAAAGTTTATTTGAGGCTTGGTCTTAAAAGTCTAGTCGAGACTGCAAAGGCAAATAAATGTTTTGGAGTTTCTACATTGCATATTTTCCAAGGTTCAACAAGATTGGTGATGTCTTGTGATGAAAAAATGAATAGATTCTGGAAGCAGAGTAAAAACTCTTGTTGCTACCCTGTGTGTCTCTTCTCTTAGGTCCTCAGCCCTCGTATGGACATCGGAGTCTACGGCAACAGCAAGAGCAAGAGAAAACGCGTCAAGGAGCTCATGGAGAAGGAAAGAGGAGGCTTTGACCCGGACGCCCTGAGCGACCTTGAGGAGAGTCTTGAAGAGGTGCGAGACCCTTCCAGCGTGGTATCGGCCTTCAAAGCCAAAGAGCAGAAAGAAGTAGAGTCCATCCACTCACTCCGTGCTGCCAATTTAGCCAAGATGGCAATGGCCGACCGCATCGAGGAGGTCAAGTTCTGCCTGTGTCGAAAGACGGCCAGCGGCTTCATGTTGCAGTGCGAGCTTTGTAAGGACTGGTTCCACGGGGCGTGCGTGCCTCTGCCCAAGACGGGAACTCAGAAAAAGCTAGGTGTGGGTTGGCAGAGCAACAGCAAAGACTCCAAATTCCTGTGTCCGCTGTGTCAGCGGTCGAGGAGGCCGAGATTAGAGACCATCCTGTCGCTGTTGGTGTCGCTGCAGAAGCTGCCGGTGCGTCTGCCTGAAGGAGAAGCCCTCCAGTGTTTGACAGAGAGGGCAATGAGCTGGCAGGTATGCACAGAAACGCTCAGCATTTCTTCATTTTGACCACTTCATTTCCATGGTTTGCTTTTGATATATACTAAATACCACCGACTGTCGTACTAGGACCAAGCTCGTCGAGCTTTGGCCACGGAGGAGCTGTCCTCAGCCCTGGCGAAGCTGTCTGTGCTGAGCCAGCGCATGGTGGAGCAGGCTGCGAGGGAGAAAACTGAGAAGATCATCAATGCCGAGCTGCAGAAAGCTGCTGCCAATCCTGACTTGCAGGTACTTTAGACTTTCATCTCTCATTGATTTAACAGAGTTTTCATTTCTGTTCTAACACAGTACAGAAGTAAGACTCCTGAGATCCTGGTGCAGATTGTAATTCTTGCGGCATCTACTGCAATTTTGGCTGTAAACATAGAGTCCACCAGATGGGGGCACTAATGTGTAAACATGAAAGAGACCATAAGATTGGACTGAGTCTAAGGATCGGAGTTACAGGCAACAGATGACCCACAGAATTTTGTATAACTGTGTATATTTTGTTGATTGTCCAACAATGATGTATTATTGAATTTTGAGCATATAAATATAGGAAACATTAGAGACATTAAATGTGTGTGTGTGTTGTTCTGTAGGGACACATCCAGACTTTTCAGCAGTCAGGTTTCAGCAGAGCCACATCGCCTCGCCAGTCCGTGGACTACGACGACGAGGAGACCGACTCAGACGAGGACATCAGGGAGACCTACGGTTATGACATGAAGGTATGCGAGGCAGAAATTCAAGATGCGTTTAAGTCGACAGGATGTTTTTTTTTTTTTTTCTTAATCCTCCTTCCTCGTTTGGCAGGACCCTGGAGAGGTGAAGCCCTACCTGTTCTGCGATGAGGAGATTCCGGTCAAGTCTGAGGAGGTGGTCAGTCACATGTGGCCAGCTGTGACGCCCTCCTTCTGCGCAGAACATGCCTACTCCTCAGCCTCCAAATCCTGTGTGCAAAGTGAGGCCACATTCATTTACTGATTACTGTTGCTTTGGGTCTACCTACCCATCATCCCCTGCTGTTTTTGTGCATAAATGATTCAAGGACAGCTTTTAATTTGAGCATTTGGAACACGCATTATCATGCACTCTTTCGAGAGATTCCACTTTGCCGATTTCCTCATCTCATACTGAAAACATTTGCATTTCAGACGTGGGTACGCCCAGAAAGCAGCCCAGGAAGACCCCCCTGGTACCTCGTAGCCTGGAGCCACCAGTGCTCGAGTTGTCTCCACAGGCTAAAGCCCAGCTGGAGGAGCTGATGATGCTGGGAGACCTGCTGGAGGTGTCCCTGGATGAGACCCAGCACATCTGGAGGATCCTGCAGGCCACACACCCCCCCTCTGAGGAGAGATTCCTGCAGGTCATGGAGGTAGGGAGGTCATTCATTATGCAACCTGATTGCGCAGCTGGACCCCCATGGCAAATGGCTGGACAGTGACTGCACATTGGGTTTGGGTTTGAATCAATCGTTCTGGTTGGTTCTGATATTGTGGATAGACATAAACATAATAATTGTGATACTCATTTCATCTTTCCTTCTTCTCCTACAGCCCGACGACTCTCTGATGGAGAAGCCCTTGAAGATCAAACTTAAAGACTCAGAGAAGAAGAGGAAACGAAAGTTAGAAAGAGCTGAGCACCACCACATGCTGATGGCTGCTGCCGTTGGCGGGGCTTCAGCGATGGGCGATATGCGACCAGCCAAGTCCAAAGAGCTGAAAAGGGTGGGTCTGGAACTGGGTCTCGGGGGCAAACCCAAGAAGAAGAAGCTCAAACTCAACCTGGACAAGAACCGAGAGATGAAGCAGCTGGCTAAACGGCTAGCCAAGGAGGAGAAGGAGAGAAAGAGGAAGGAGAAGGCAGTGGCCAAGGCGGAGGCTATCAGAGAGGGTCTGGAGAAGAGGAAGGAGAAGAAGATTCTCGACATTCCCTCCAAGTATGACTGGTCCGGGGCTGAGGACTCCAACGATGAGAACGCTGTGTGTGCAGCCAAGAACTGCCAGAGACCCTGTAAAGACAAGGTGAGGACTCATCACGACATTGGCCAAAATATTTTGTGTTTTGGTAATGAAATACATCTTTTTCCCCACAAATACAAGTTGAGCTCCGGCACTTTAGATCAAGATCTGTGTTGACAAGAGGTTGAGTTACAGTAAAAGAGACACAAGGGGTGAATCATAGATGATTGATAAACACAGCTACAGTTTAGCAATTAACAGAGGTCAAAGGCGATCCATGTGACTGTGCACCTGTTTTAAACTCAAAGGTCTGTATGTTTTGAAACATTATTTTATTCAAAGCCACGTATTGACGAGGAATACGGACAAAATTCATGTGATTATCTCAGCATTATCTGCTACTACTGCTACTATTGAGTTTACAGTGATGTGAAGCAGATAAAAGTGGCAAATCCTTTCACCGGAGACACTAGAACTGGAGAATTCTGGGTCATTAACTATCAAAATAATCACCAGTTTAATAATTGAAATAATTGATTAATTGAAAAGGTATAAAATATTTGAATAATAATAAATCTCCTCAGCCGTGTGTGATGTCACACTGACAATTTAGTTAACTCACTCTTGTAATCATTCACATTTACACTTGTGAAGCACAGACCCTCGATGTGAGAAGCTTGTTCGAATACTATTATTTGAAGAGATGATACAGAGGCAGCCTTACACGGAGCTGGATTACACGTTGAATGTATAAAAATTTGGATACCAGAAGGCCTGTAGAGATGTCTCACACCACCGAGAGCAAAATGCAATGATTAGAGACTTATCCACACAAGTTCACTCTGAATAACACCTCCCTGCTGCAGCCATTACAGGCTTTAAACAGTTTTTTTTTGTAATGTGTTTTCTTTCATAAAAGTATTTGTGAGCACTGTTTTACTAATATCATCAACTTTTATGTAGAGTGCAGGCTGACCTAATGAAATCAGACGTGATGCCGTGTTAAGATGCAGCTGTTCTCGCTGTTAGAGGAGCCTGATGTTGGCAGACTACCTCGACAGTCCTTGATCTTCCTCACAGACACAGTCAAGATGGGCAGTAAATTTTGGTTGATACTTTCATCTCAGGAAGTTGGCCTCGAAAACTCCAGACACCCAGGTGTCTCCAGGTGGATGACACAGGTTTTTTTTTTTTTTTGAGTTAATAACGAACACTTCTCGAAATGAACATTGTAGAACTTTATTGAATATCAACAGCTGATAACAGAACTGGAACACCTTAAAGAGAGTTACACATAACGTATTAACAGGACACGGCGATGTGGTCCTTTTCGGAAACAGCACGGCACACCATCCACCGAGTTAACCAGTGGCCAGTCTGCTTCCCCTGTGTGTCAGCGGGGGCAGCCAATCAGAGCTGAGGAACTGGGAGGCATGCAGCTCTGTGGGTGAAGTAAAGGTGATGAAACTGTGAGGGTGCTGCTCTAAACTAGCGCAACGGCACCTGATGTAGGGATGATGTTGTGTCTACTTATAATTTAATTTATTGGGCGGCTGCGGCTCAGGAGGTCGAGCGGGTCGTCCACTAATAAGCTGATCGGTGGTTCGATCCCCGGCTCCTCCAGTCTGCATGTCGAAGTGTCCTCGGTCAAGATACTGAACCCCAACTTGCTCCCGAAGGCTGTGCCATCGGTGTGTGAATGTGCTTGAATGGTTGGCCTCCTAAAACTGATGAGCAGCTGGCACCTTGCATGGCAGCCAATGCCATCAGTGTATGAATGTGTGTGAATGGGTGATTGAGATATGTAGCGTAAAAGAGCTTTGAGTGGTCGGAAGACTAGAAAGTTCAGTCCATTTAACCATTTAATCCAGGACTCAAGTTGTCTGTCTCTATGTATTAGCTTTTTAGCACCCTACCTCTTTCCCAGTGCATGCTGGGATGAGATTGAGGCCTTTTAACTTTGAACAGGATCACCTGAAATAGAAAAATAGAAACATAGATAATAACATGACAGTGTTATTTACTTATACCTTCTACTTTATCCTGTCCTGGGGATACTTGGGTTACTTTAAAAAAAGTTACAGGGTGCTGTAGCCCCAAACTGTAACTAACCACACCGTATCTACTCATTTGCTAAATGTGTTTTTTTCAGTATTTGAATGCTGTGTAGAAAATATGTGACATCTGTATATCTTTCGATAGAAAGAGTGCAAGCAAGTCCAGTGTGTTTTACTCTACAGTAAATTAGCTGACAGTCCTCAGTGGTGTGTCAAACATCCAAGATCATCTACAGTCCATCGGTGTTTTATTTTGGCTCTGTATTCAGTGTATTACATCAATCAAACAATGACCGACTTGAAGCTTTAACATTCTGTTAAAAATTACACACGAATGATGTTTTTTCTAGAATTTTGTGCCATGCTTGACGAACCACTGCCACGTTTTTTTGTTTGGTTTTTTTTTTTTTGGTTTTTTTTTTTTTCAGTATTTGTCGTGTTTCCTTGTTGCTGTCCCTCTTAGTCCTCACTCACGCGCTTCGCCCGTCTGTGTGTGTTCTCAGGTGGACTGGGTGCAGTGCGACGGCGGCTGCGACGAGTGGTTCCACCAGGTGTGCGTGGGCGTGTCCTGCGAGATGGCGGAGAACGAAGACTACATCTGCATGGACTGCTCCCGGAAGGCCATGGCGGCGAGCGGAGGAACGGTGACCGTGGAGGAGGTGGCGGAGGAGAGCGTGGTAGTGCTGGCGACGTCCATGTGCGGCAGCATCCAGAGCCTGCCGTCATCGTCCATCGTGGCCTCGTGGTCTCATGTGCCCTCCTCCGCCTCACATCTGAACCCAGCTACTTCACACCATCAGCAGCAGCAGCAGCAGCAGCAAGAGCCTCAGCAGGGCAGTTAGCGCTAAGAAAAAAAACCAGCCTAGGACTGAGTTTGAGTGCTGTACCTCACACAATGAGCATAACACAAAACCTAGTATCCAAGCTAGCGTTTCAACCTCTCAACCTAAAGGACTGCACAAGAACCTGAGGGACAGATTGTCCCTTTGTGAGTGAGCTGGGGAGAAGGAGGACAAACCAGGCAACCGCCTGGAGTGTGGAGCACAAGGAAAAAAAAGCTAACTTTCATCTGGAAGGCAGAGAAGACTCTTACTGTCACTGTGTGGCTTCAGCAATGACAAACTCTCTCTCTCCGAGTGCTAAGATAGGTTGAAAAGACAAGGCGTCTGCAACAGATTTAGATCTAGAAACATCCACCAGCTACTTCCTGATCCTCCTCCCCTTGAACAATAATAAGTCATGGGTGCACTCCTTCCAGTCCAACGCCAATTTACTCCAGTTGTCGTGTCCAGTGCAAACAGGCAAATAAACACATAACGTCCCCAGTCGTGTTTTACCGGACATCCTGAAACGCTCCGCTCTGCCCTCCGCCTGGCTCCTCAGACTCTTAACATCTCAATATGTAGGACTCCAGATTAGGAAATACAAATGGTTGTAATGTAGTGGAATTATTTATAATGTACATACTTTTAAGCAATTAAAAAAAAAAATTGGATTGTGGCTTTTTTTTGTTTTGTTTTCTCACCTTTAATAAACTATTCCTAGTCAAATGATTGATAATTGTGATGATTTTTTTTTCTGTCTCAACAAAGACTCTCACAAACAAAACATAGCATTAGTCCTTTACTCGGCCCAGGTGTCAGAATTTGACCCGCCAATCATCCTGAGGGCTCCACGGTGACTTATGGCCGTGTCAGTGAGAGGTTGATTGATTACAAGTGGCAAGTTAAGCTTCACATTTCCTGTGTTACTCATTAAGCTCAATTAGAGGGGAGATGTGGAAGCATGTTGTGGAGCTCCGTAATGAGGACTTGCATGCTGAATTCCATGTTGCATGTTCGACTCAATTATGCCTGTGCTTCACACAACATGTATGAATTTGTTAACAGCTTACCTTATTTTGGATTTCTTCCACTCATTTCTGATGCTCGATTTCTTAGCTCAGTTGTAGTTGTGCCAAAGAAAAAGAATATCTGAATTTGCAGAAACGCAACTGTGGGTGGGGGCTTTGTCTGTGTGTGTGTGTGTGTGTGTGTGTGTGTGTCCATTTCTAACTCAGTCAAGTTAAATCCAGTGTGAACTGACCTCAGCTGCTTTTTTTGTGACTCACCTCTGTTACCCGTCTGACCGGGGGGAGTTAGAAATATGCAATCACAAGGGGCTGCGAGGCATCAACAAAATGAACTGTGATGGCACATAATACATTACGTAACATCTGCTCTGTCATCTCATGCCATTATATCTCCATCGCCTGCTGCTTGTTGTGTCGGCTCTGAGTGGAATTTATGACTCAAACGGTCTCAGTGCTCACAGAAAGCTCCTCATCATCACTTTCCAGCGCTGCTTACGGATTTGTTTCTGTGAATTTCTTTTTGATTTGACAACACAAGACACACACACACACACACACACACTCTTCATGGCTGCCTTTCTCACTCCGTGCATTAGCTCGATACTGTTAAATCAGCAGCACCTGATGCAGGTGTATTTCTTTGTCAGGCACACAGTTTATCCTGTCACAGGATGGAGAATTTGTCACACAGTCTGACCCAGCATTTCCCTCTCATGTTTCCACACTTCCTCAGCAAAATGTGCATCTGCCCCTTCCATCAAATTGCCTCGATTAACACTTCAATTCCCGATTGATCTCAACTAGGAAACTGACATCAGACATGAAACTGGGATGTACTGCATTTTAGAAATGAAACACAAAATCTAAACCTTATTATCATGGTTCTTCTCTTTCATAAAAACCTCTACCTCCTTATGATTTCTGCAGGAATTTCCTAAAAGTGTACATTCAGAGGCAGAATTACATCATTTAAATATTTTTTATGATACATTTTGGCCCTCCGCAGCAGAAATCGACACACTAATTAATAATAATTGCCATCCTTCTGGATCCACCTTGTGTTATCTGTGGAGTCTTGGCAGGTCATGTGTGTTTGCTCTGAAAGGGGCAGAAGAAAGGGAAAGAACACGGAGGCTGGCCCAAGTTTAGCATTACAAGCCCCCGCCCCTCACTCCGGTCACGTTAAATACTAAAACCTGAGCATCTACAGATAAACCTCCAGAGACTGCTTCAGCACTGAGCACGAGAGTTACGACAGAAGACCAATGAAAGGTAAGTTGTAAAAGTCTTTCCAGAGATTGTAAGGTATTTTTTGTCTTTGTTGAAGGTTATGATAAGGATTGCATTGCATTGAAATTGCAGTTCATATTACATGCAAAGCTTTCGTGTGTGTGTGTTTTCAGGTAAATCTGTGAAAATCACTGAGCGTGCACGCTCCTTTTCTATCTGTGCAGTTGCATAGCAAAACTACTTTGGTGCCCACTGCAGCTGCAACTGTTTGTTCTCCGGTGCCCTGCTTGAGGGCATCTTGACTGTTATTGAGGGGACGGAACAACCAGCACCAAGCAGACCTAACCGAAACTGCTGCAATCCTCCTCTCCTCCCTCTCTGTCTGTTCTGTAGGAGACGCTGCCAAAGCAGGCCTCCCCAATGGCGCCAGCCAAGCCAAGGGCCTGCTTCCCTCGGAGGAGGAGAAGATGGAAGAGAGGGGCCAGTGGAGCAACAAGATAGAGTTTATTCTGTCGGTCGCCGGCTCCATCATCGGCCTGGGCAACATGTGGCGCTTCCCTTACCTCTGCTACAAGAATGGAGGAGGTGAGTAGAAGATGAAGAGGTTAATGTTTCCAAAGTTTCCTGACAGAAGCTGTACCTAAAACTTTAAACCCCAGGACTTGCATAGGGAGTATAAATTCACGAGTGTGTCAGGCTTAAAGAGTTCAAACCTACTCTAGTGCACAATCAACCATGCAGTACACACCTGAGTGCTCCTTTAATGACTTACTTGAGCTCAGGTGAAAGAAATAAAACCACTTATTGATACATTTATTTGCAGTCATACCCCAGAGAATGTTTCTGGACATGCTTGTGTAGCTGCTAAATTGGACGCCCGCCCCCCCCCCCCCCCCCCCCCCCCGGTAGGGTCAGGTTCAGAGCTGATTGGGGTCAGGCAGCTGTTGTTGTTCTGTCACAGCAGCTGTCCCTGCAGAGAGGCGGAAATCTGAGCACGCCAAACATCCTCACACCCGGCGGACATCAAACACAAAAGGTGAAAAAGAGAGCGGAGGTGTGTCAGGTCTACACGCTAAACACAGCATTAGGAGCTTTTCGTTGCCTTCTTGGAGCACCAAATGCCTTTTAGTGTCATCGAGAGGCTTCAGTTCAGTTCATGTTTCCCTCGTGTAGTCAGTCAAATTATGAATTATTGTACATAAAATACTACAGCAGTTGCACTTGATCTTACATGGTTTACTTTTGGACTTTAGGTTTGTTCAAACTGCCTATCTGGTTGAAATCACTCTTATTATTTAAGTGGTGCAATGGAAGCTGCTCATTAAGACGGAGACAGAGAACACAACATCCATCCATCCATTATCTGTGATCACTTATCCTCATCAGGGTCATGGTGGGGGCTGGAGCCTATCACAGATAGAAAACAAACATGTAATAGGTAATACATAATAAGTAATAAGTAATCCAAGAAAGAGAGTGCAGGGTAAAGGGATGGGTCAAAGAGAGCTTAAAATAATCTACTTTCTCCATGAAGTTTGCATCTTCCCATGGAACAATCCACTTTCAGATGATTCAGATGATTTCTGTGATGATTGAACATGGACTGTTTGTCGACATTTAAGCAGATTGACTGTAACTATTGGAGCTGCACTCACATTTCTAACAGTGTAAGAAGGCCCAGGGTTGTAGTTAACATTTTAGCACCGACCTTGTGTCCCCATTAGTTTCTCTAGACGGAGAACAGGAGATTAGCGCATTTGCTCAAATATTATGTCATATTGTACTAACCCATTTGAGATGATTACATCTTACACTTTTTACTAAAGTAAACAATACTCACACTGTAAAAATACTCCATTACAGGTGAAAGTCCTGGGCATTGAAAATGCTACTTAAGTAAATCATGTGAAGCTTCCTCCTGTGTCCCATTCAGGACTGATTACTCTAATCATGTATTTCTTTTGTCTATTACCTGCTAGGTGTTTGTCACTGCTTTGTCACCTCATGCATGGATAGTGTATAGAAATAGAAGTAAGATCATTATTATTTCTAACATACAGTCCAAAACTATATTTCTACTACTTCTTCTTCCTTCCTTTCTTCCTTCTTTCTTCCTTCTTCTTCTCAACTCAGGTGCATCTTCATCCCTACTTGATCTTCCTCTTCACCTGTGGTGTTCCTGTCTTCTTCCTGAGACCGCCCTGGCCAGTACACCAGCTAAGGAGGCATTACTTGCTGGAGAAAATCAGTCCTTTGTTTGAAGGTGGTCGACAGGTGGATCAACGGCACTATGGGATCCTGCAAAGCGTGATAGAGAGTCGGGCAAATGTTATAGACGCTGTGATAGAAAAAGTGCTTGCTGAGGCACTAAAGATGGAGTTTTGTTGTGCTGGAAAATGCCTCCACTGGTTTTGCTGATGTGTTTTCATTAAAATCATTTCTGCAGGTCTTGGCTATGGCAACCCAGGTGATCGTGACTCTCTGAACTTTGGCCACATCATTGTTCTGGCCTGGGGATTTTTCTACCTGTCTTTCTCTCCTTCCTGACCCACTGGTCAGTCCTGCAACAACACATGGAACACAGGTAACAAACGTTCTTCAAAATGCATCAGAAGTTCCTCAGGTGTTTTTGATATGTTTACAATTTTGACATTTTGCCCCTCAGAAAAACTGTGTGGAGTTTCAGAGGAGAAGCAACTTCAAACAATCGATCTAAACGCCACCTCCTGTCATCGAAGTTCTGGGAGGAGTTTTCAGACCGCCTCTGCCTTCCTCTTGGTGATACATCACTGTTCTGGAAATGACAATGATGCATCGTCTTTGTGTTTCCTTTCTGTCTCTGCAGGAGAAGAGCGTTGAGGATTCCCATTGACCACATGGGCTCTCTGGAACTGGACCGGCCCTGTGCCTGTTTATCGCCCAATATGTGCTACTTCTGCATCTGGAAGGGGTGAAACCACAGAAAGGCTGGTGAGAGGGACCGTAAGTGAAAATACCAGGTGGCCCTTTATAGCTATTATGTTCTTGCATTTGCTTCCAAGGATGACGCCTGCTATTTATTTTTCCCTTTATGGTCTGTTGCTGTGTTGCATATTCAACATCACTGCATGTGTGGGTCTGTATAGTGTCTACTTACTGCGACCTTCCCCCATCTGGATGCCGATTGTGCTGTTGATCAGAGTGGCTCACCCTGCTCGGTGCTGGGATTGGCATCCAGTTCTACCTTTATCCAGACCTGGACGCCTGGGCGGACCCACAGGTATCATGGGATGTCAAACAAACCCTTCAAATTAAAGCCGATAATGGCTGATTGATGTCTACTTTATGAATCTATTTATATGTGCGATTACTTCAAACAGTCCTCTCAAACAAAAATTCCAAAATGAGGTCCTTCAGAAGATTTAGCGAGCAGATCCCTGTGGGGCGCAGGACGCTCCAGGTGTGCAATCCTATGGTTCTCGGCAGGGGGCCTAGTTTCTGCTGGGTCCATCTGCTCTCCATGAAAGAGGTGGGGCTGCAGGATCAAACACAGGCCAGGACACCACAGGAACTGTAAAACACAAGCTCTACCAGGGCCGAGACGCAGACAGTCGGCTAACCAGCCTTTCCCCCCTCTGGGAGGATGAGAAAAGTTTTTAACTGGCTCTGCTTGACTCCGCAAATCTCAGCAACGGTCCACTCAGAAGAGATGTGTCAGAGTTAACTTTCATGTACCTCTCATTTAGAATTTTAATCGTTTCATTCTGCTTTAGTAACTGATGAAGGTTAACCGCACACTCAGATCTGTGCGGCGCAACCATTCTTTGTTATTCTTTGTTATTCCCTCCTGCTCTCTCTATATTTACAGATCGCCGCTTCTTAACCAGTGTGGAGAAAAACAATCCATGACAGACTTTTTAACACTTTACTGTTATGCAACTACAATAGTCACGATTATGCACGCTGGAAGTCAGCACGTGAATTCTCTGGATTATCTAAACAATGCATGACACGCTTATGTATAATTTAGCATTGCTTTAGTTTCAGTGGCTTATTTATTTGTTTCTTTTTCCTTCTGTGTGTAAGGTGTGGATGGATGCTGGCACCCAGATCTTCTATTCATACGCCATCTGTTTAGGGGCCCTAACTGCCCTGGGGAGCCAACAAATACAACAATAACTGCTAACAGGTACATAAGCCGTCTCGTTTATGCGCCTGTCTTCGATTGCCTTGGCGTGAACTGGCTTAACAATGTCACTGTTGTGTTGCAGAGATTGCTTGTCGCTGTGCTTCTCCTGAATGCGGCACCAGTTTTGTGGCAGGCTTCAATCTTCTCCATCCTGGGTTTCGCGTTCATTTAACAGAATGTTCCTTATCTCCGAAGTGGCTGAATCCGGTGAGACTTGCATCAGCTGCATTTCAAGGCTTAGAGAGAAGGGAATGAAATGGTTATATCCCCTTTGGCTAGTATTTTACTTGAACATTGTTTAACTCATCTTTAATAGGACCTGGATTGGCTTTCATAGCTTACCCCCGTGCCGTGTCCATGATGCCTTTTTTCTCTGTGGGCCGCTCTCTTCTTCATCATGATTGTTTTTCTGGGGCTTGACAGTCAGGTAGACTTAATTAACACACACACACTGTTTTTCACAATGATACTGATTACTGAACAAGTGCAGTGTGATTTGATATTAACTTGAGAAAAAAAAAAAACATTTTAGAATGATTTAAAACCCTTTCAGAGACATCTCTTCACTTATTTTGCTCTTGTTCTGATTTGCAGTGTTTGCCGTTTAAATTTCTCTAAACTGAGTGTTAACAGAGCAGCTCTTTCTTCATTCCAGCTGAAAAAATGATTTTATTCATTTTTCTGCACTTACTTCTCTCGCCTCCTTCTCTTTCTCGCCCCATCAGTTTGTGTGCTGAGAGCCTTGTGACGGCGCTGGTTGACATAAAAATTCTGTCGTGTTCAGACGCAAAACCGCAGGGAGCCTTCCTGCTAGCCGCAATTCTTCTCCTTCTTCATGGGCCTCATCATGCTGATGGAGGTAGGGTCACTGTGGGACCACCACCCACACACACACACACACATACAGATACAAGCTGTACATACACAGATTCATGCACAGAGACAAAGATCTGGAAGCATAAACTCGGGTTTCAGTGCAGTTTTTTTTTTAAAGATCATATTTGTAACAGTTAGTGTCTTTAATCTTATTACTGAAGGTGTTTTCCGCATTGCATGTTCCTAACAGAGTCATTAACTATGTTCACTGAATCTGAATACACTCAAATCAGGCTGTTGCTGTTGGGTGGGAGGGTTGCACCTGGTAGTTTTGATGCTTTTTTTTTTTATGCTGAAATAAACTTTTTATTGAGTCCAACATATGACATGGTTTCACCTCTGCACAGCTGGAAACATGAATGTCGGTAGAGGTGTCAACAAGTCATCATTTTGTAAGTACAAGCCGGTCAAGGTTTTATGCAGCATGTCTCAGGTGAGTCTCTGCGTTGTCATTGGGTAACTAAAGTCACACCTTAGTTTTCAGACGCCAAGCCCGAGCATTTCCAAGTTTCTTTCATAAGCTATGTAATAACCATGGTAATAACCACAATGTGTTAAATCACATTGCATTTATGTTAAAAAAAGTAGAAGTCGCTATAAACAAATAATGTCAAGTAGCGCTCGGTGCTGGCCACCTCGCCAACATACCTCTTCTTGCATGAAATAACCCCTGACACGACATGTACTTGAAATTGTCTCCACTTAGACTAGGGTAACTATACACGACATAGACACATCAGACATTTAAACCCAGTCAAGTCAAAATCCTAAGAGAGGAACATTTTGTTTTGTTTTTATTACTGTACATGCAAAGTCAGAAAAAACTGAGTTGAGATAAGGAAAGATAAGCCAGTTTATTTCTTCTACCTTCGCTTATTTGCGTGTGGCTAGAGGTAGACGAAGTACAGAGAGCACAAATTCAAATTCTAAAATATCGCTTAATTAGGTTATTAAATTAACTGTCACTGTGTACCAGGTGAATACATCTTTGCATAATTTGACTTGTTCTTATATCTCTCTCTGCAGGGTGGCATGTATGTTTTCCAGCTGTTTGATTACTATGCAGCTAGCGGTGTGTGCCTTCTCTCTTTCATGTAGCCATCTTTGAGACTGTCTGCATCGCATGGGTCTATGGTAAGACAGTGTCCCAACATAAAAAAAGATTCATTGGTCGTTATGGAGTGTTTTATGCCAGAATTTTTTAGGATGGCATGAGAAATGTCTTCTCTGTGTTTTTCAGGTGCAGACCGCTTTATGACAACATTGAGGATACGATTGGCTACCGCCAGGACCTACATCAAGTACTGTTGGTTGTTCTTCACCCCAGCCACGTGCATTGTGAGTATCAACAAACTAATCGAGTAGCATCGAGGCTTTCCAAAAATCACAAAGGCTGACAGCAGCTGAGGCCTCCTCTAAACTCCTCTTGCAGAAATGTATTTTTGCAGAAAAATATTTGTCTACTTGTCTCTCCAGGGTACCTTTGCCTTCTCCCTCATCAAATACACTCCTCTAAAATACAACAATGAGTATGTGTACCCGTGGTGGGGCTATGTCATTGGCTGGCTGCTCGCTCTGTCCTCCATGGTCTGTGATCCCGCTGATGGTGTACAAGATCAGCACCACCCAGGGACACTCAAAGAGGTAAGAGTTAATCCTTACAGAGCTCTTGTGATTTAAAGACTTGTTAGCCACTTTGGCTCTATCACAGACTTCCTGTGGATTCTGACCCTTCTCTGGACTTGACTAGAACAATATTGTAGAATTTATTCAAGACACATTAACACAGATGTATCTTTCTACAGCGCATCCAGCTGCTCATCACACCATCCGACAAGCTACCCAAAACCAAGAGGGAGCAGGAGAGGTTACTGGCAATCTTTGCTCCTGGAGGCGACGCCAACTTGACTACAAATGGCTACTATCCAGTCTCAGAGAGACTCCAACTTATGAGGCCCAGGTGGTGATGTGTATGGAAAAACATGGAGGTTTTGGTTCCATCCTTTCACTTGCTGGCACTTCACCTCCATCCCAAAGATCACAGCAGGGAGAAATACAATAACGTGGTTCTAATCATCTACTTTAATACACAAATACATAAGGAGGACTCAGGAGATAAAATAGGCCTACAGTGTGGTTTGGCGGGCGCTGTGCATTTCGGGACGGGCGGTAACGTTGATAAAGAAGGATAAAGAGAAAGAAATATAAATGTCATTTATTGTTTGTCGTTTTAATGGATTGTTTAGACGTTTTAGAGGACAGGGGCATTTTTTCAGGGACAAAAGTCATTTACCTTCAAACTGAAATCTATTAATAAATACTGTTCAGCTCCACGCCTGTGTCAGATGATGGAATGAATGAAATCCAATTCCAACAATGAGTCGGCTTTGTTCTGAAAAAAAATGTTGCAGGTTCTATAATTGAAGTTAATGGCATTTTCATCACATTGAAAGGTGGAACACACACAGAGGCTCCAAACGGAGTTTGAAAATAAAGTTGCACAGTGAGGATGTATTGCGGCAAATATAATGCTAAGACAGCAAAATCAGCAATGGAACAGGTTAAACATTTGTTTCCACTGAGCTACATGTGTAAGTTACTTTGAAGTTTCCGTATCTGACACTTCTTCATGGCTCCTTAGCCATATTTGTATCATATATTGTATTATCAGAACTGATTGAGGAAATTTTCCTTATTGTATTTACAAGAATTGAAATAAAATGTTTTGCATGAATGGATTGTGTAATGAAAATATAATATCAGAAAGCACTGCAGTAGTTGCAGAACTAATATGTACATGTAGTTTCATCTCCTGCGCTAAATATAATATCACTGTACAAAGAAATGAATCTTGTAAGTATGTTTTTAAATAAACATGCAAAATTTTTATGTAGTCTTGACCCATTTTACACGACTGAAGCAATGTTGTCCGAGTACAATTTGATCTCTCTGGAGAGGGGAAAAAAGGCTACAATGAAAAGACAATAATGACATACACCCACTGACAATATAAAAATATGGACATATAGTGGCATATGTGTGATATCACCGCCTTTTGAAACTCAAAATCTGTGGCCTGCTGCTGCCACTTGGCAGTCCTGCTTTTTCCGGGCTCCTGGCGGTCTTAAAAGCTGTCAAAATATGGATCATTGCTGACCTGAGGCAGCTTGAATGACACCTGATACCAAACAACAACCATCTGTAAAGGACCATTTCTTAATATAATTTCAACAGGTAAGTTCAATAAAAAAAAACAGACTCGTACAGTTGCTCATGAAACAGTAAATTAGCTTTGAGACAAACGTTTAAAATTGTATTGTAAACATTTTTATTCACTGAAGTTGGACCTTTAAAATGGTTGACTTCTTCTGTAGCTGTACCTCAAGTGGACGTTTAAGGAACTGCAATTTTTAGCACTTCCATATTGGCTTCACTTCACAGTCACAGAGGTTTGCTGCTTGGTTACAACCCAAGAAAAGGTATGACTACATCGAGGATTAAAAGTCTAGATAAAATGTTTACAATTAGTGCCTTTAATCATACCCTGTGTTCCCAAATCATGAAATGCAATGCTGCAATCACTTGAGTATGACCTTAACTTTCTGATCATGACTTGCTTGCTCCTAATCATTTTTGCTTGAGTAGTACCTGTCAGAGCAGCATGCTTTTGTGACTTTGCAAAAAGTTTAATAATGGGCGCAGCATGCTAATGGTGCTGTATTTATCAAGGGTTTAGACATCTTCATAATGTTGTTAGCTAAATGCAGAAATATGTATTTTAAAGCAGGAGTGAAGGGCATTTTCTAAATCAGGAAATCAGTCATAGACAGCTATGGTAAAAAAACAACAACAGCAAAATAAAAATCTAGCTAAGTCCAGTGACACATTCTTTGTGAAATGATACACATGTCCTGGCTGGACAAAGAGGTGTGTACTTGAGAAGTCTGTTTTGTGCAAGGCAGTGACTTGGACATCCAGAAAGTTTGTGCAGCCACAATGATGGAGCAGTTTTGAAACATTTTTCTAGAATAATTTACCACAGGTGTCACGCTGTTCGTTCTGTCGGCGAGCTTCCACATTAGCTGCAGCGCGCCTTCAACGTGCTCGGTGACGCCCCACACTTTCCCACCATGCAGCGGGTGATGTCCGAGGAAAGATGGCGGAAGGAGGAGCGGCTGATCTGGATACCCAGAGAGGAGAGGTCGCGGCACTGTTGAAAACACAGCTAAGAAAGGGAGACACTTGGTAAGACTTGAGCTGAAACCCTTTTCAAAGATGCCCGGTGGCCGTCCGCTCGCTCTGCCGAGGCTGTCAGCGCCATGACGGATAAGAAAGCCGAGGTGACGGGGCCGTGTTGACAGTTAGCTTGAGTTGAAGTACCGGGAGGCCGTCAGCTTCATGTGTGTCAGGCCAGCGGTGCTTCAGCTAATGCCGCCATTAAACCGTCACGAACAACAATAGAGCCCATGTTTAACACAAAAAATACTGTATTTCTAGTGACCATGCTCGCGTCTTCAAATGACCATTTCGCTTTTAATTCGATGACACGAACTCAGCGGGGCTACATTTACGTGTGTGTGGCTGCTCTGGTTAGCAGGCCAGCAGCTAATTAGCGAGTCCACCGAGGCTCCAAGTGGCTTGCCAGTGGTCTTCATCCGTCGACTTCTGCGGCAGGGCGGAGTCGGAAAAGAAGCACCTGTCAAAATCACAGAGCCAGCTGGCCAGGCGTGCGGCAACCTGAACTCAAGCCGGCGTCGTCAGTGCTACTGTTACAACTATCAATCCGTGTCACATTAGCCTCCCAAAGTCAGATTTGTGCTGACAGCAGGCAGCCTTACCGCACATGTGCAGTTCTATGAACGTGAGATTGAACCACACAGAAACCTTTTAGCTTAAAGTGTTGCATGACCCTTGGAACAATCTGATTAGCACTTGCTTCATCAGAGCTGCGTTGCCCTCTCTGCAGGTACCTTGTGACAGTCATTATTCAAACAGTGGAAGAATATGGATTGGCCAGCTGGGACAAATACTAGATGGGTGACCAGAATGTCTACCCAGGACCGGTCGATAACTCTGGTCTTCTCAGAGGTAAGCCTGATGATTCGTCACCTTCTTAGACCTTAAAGCACCCTTAGAATATTAAACACGTGACCTTACACAACACCTGCTCATTATAGCTTTATATTCTGAAGTAGTAACAAAGAGTACATTGTTGACTGGAGCCTTTTTTTGGGGGCGCTCATAGAAAGCTTCCACCATACCTTTTTCTTTGTGCAAGTAGCCGTGAGACAGTGTGCTTTCCCACCCTCTGGCTCGCCTGTTTGCTTTCACCCGCTCTTCTCCTAATCCACCTCACTGATGGGATGTGCCTGCCATCAAGATATTCATCAGCGAGCTGACTACCTTGTCCCAACCGAGGCTAATAAGCTCACAGCTGGTATGTGGGATTGACAGACGGTCAGGAGCCAATTGCACGCAAGGTAAGGGGGTTTAGCTATCAGCATACCATCCATGAGCTTTGCGAATGGATTGATGATGGAGGGTGCCTCCGATCACTGCTAAGTATCATCTCAGCACTGGTGGTTTTATTTGATTCAATGTACTGATGTGGTCGTTGCCATATGCAGTGTGACTTGTTGGTTTCTAAGGAGAAACTGTCTGCTGATGCGTCATTTGAGATTATGATATCAGGAATGCAGCACAGCTGTAATAGAAACTTGAGTTCTGGAACATAAATAAAAACCTCAAATGATACATCAGAGAAGTAGTACTTGGATAATAGTGATATGGTTCTGCTGCTTGTTATACTTTTTTAACAAATCGAATAGCAGCAGACACAGTTAGGTACAACTCTTAGTTTGAGAAATTAAAGCATCAGGCTTGTGTGTAACTGCAGAAATGTTGTGGTATGTATTGATTTTCAGGACATGATGCGCCTAGACAAAGACCCACGTGTTCTGTGAGCTGGAAAAACAACAAAGATGATACTGATGTATTGTATGTTTACCTTGCTTGAAAAGGAAGCAAACGTTTTTGTGTTGTCTATTCATTCTTTCAGCTTTTCATTCATTTCTGTCATGAACTGCAGGTATTCATTTAGCTAATACACTTCACGATATTTTGGTTTGATAAAACAAACCAATGAATGCCCAAAGTATATAGTTGATTAGTCAGTGAATACTCGCACATAGCCACAGTTTAACAGAACCTACAGTATCAAAACTGTCAAATCTCACTAGTCATGGCATCATGGCTGCTAAAAGAGGTTCCTCTATCATTCTCTCTCTCGTTCTTTCTCCCCCCTTACCATTGACCCTCCCATTTTGCCATATGTCGGGATCGATCGTGGCTGCAGGTTTTCTATTTTCAGGCAACGTTCGATGTGACTGAAAACATATGAGCGATCTGCAAGACACAACATGCAGGAGGTTCATTATCAGTTTTAGTTCTTTCTTTTCTTTTAACTTTCGCTTTTCTGTGGGGCTAATATCCTGAGGGATGCAAGCGCTAGCATTTAGGAGGATTGTAGTGGCGTTGTGTTGTCCTTCTCTTGGCCCGGGATTAAGCTACCTCCTCACACTGGCAAGTGGAGTGCTCCTGCCTTGTCCCTTAGAGCAGCGGAGGAATGCTGGCTGAGGTCACACTGAGAGAAGCAGCGTGGAAAGCTCCTGGAGGTAGCGAGAGGTATAACCAGTACGGGAGGAGTGGGGAGGTGGGGGTGTGGGGGGATAAATGGTTTTGGCTCGGCCTCTGGATTTGAGAAAATTCTGGTTCAGAGTCATGGGAGTTGTGCTGGCGCTGAAGCCATAAACACATGGGTGTTGTGCTGGGGGGTGGGGGTGGTGGTGGTGGTGGTGGTGGTGTGGTTCCACTAGTATTTCAGGTATGGTCCGAGGCCCGGTGTGTGTGTGTGTGTGTGTTTCGGGGCTAGAATCTGAGCCGTGTGCATGACTAATGCAGTTCTTGGGAGGTTTATAAAGTTGGTACACTCACTGGTGTGTGTGTGTGTGTGTGTGTGTGTGTGGTGTGTGTCGGAGGGGTCACAGTGAAATAAATAGGCTGGGACCAGCTGTTTCCACGAGGTGCTGCTAATTTAAGCTTCACTTGACTGTCTGTCGTGACACTCTAGATGAGCGGCACCAGCCAGCACACTGTACTTTGTTCTCTATGTGACAGAGAAGCTAGTACAACTCTCATATTTGTGACTTTTCATTGTTACATGTTTGGTTGACTGGCTGTAAAGCTTCAATTTTTGTGTCAAGGAGAAGCAGGAGGCTGTTCTCTCATCTGACATAGTGACAGCAGAGACTGTCATTGGTTTTACCACATTCAGGTCTGTGTTGTTGGTTAACATGTACCTGGTATATACGTTTTCAGGTTCCATTGATTTTACACGGCACAGTTAATGCAATCACTATAACAGTTGCCATTTGCAATTACAATCGAGGCACTTGATATCATACCTGTTTTTCATATTAGAACCACTTGCAGCATAGTAATGTTCGGGTCCAGCGCCGCTAATACTTTGTCCGCATATACAGTAAATACAGTATTTAATATGTATGGCTGCAATATATTTGTATTTTATTAATTATTGATTCATTGTTATGTATGATGTTAATCATTTCAGCAGCCATGTGTGAACAGGCATGTTTCAGAACGTGTGAGGGAAATTGACGGAGCTGAAGCTCTGCGAAGACAGCAACATGGATGAATGATCACCAGACGTCAGCAAAGCTAGACACAATAGTATGCCTGAGCCACTTGAGGTAACTGTCTTATTTAGCAGCTGCTGCTCACATCAAACACTTCCATACTGCTGATCTGGGTTCGGTTAGATTTCATATTTTCATTACTGAGTTTCCACTCTGCTTTTCATTTACCTTTTTGTTTTAATTAAGGTAACTTTTATTTCATGACTGGAAACAGAAATGTGAAAACACTTTATTTTGATATCCATCTACAGAAAGTTTATTAGAGTATCATCAACAGCTTTGATGGGATTGAACAATAAAGTCATCAAGTGGTATTAATAATTTGTGTGGTTAAGGTTTAGATTTAGGCACAAAAACATCTTGTCAGATTTAGACAGAATCCAAGAGCGGTGACAACACAGGTTTTCTACTGGTGGTGGGGGCTAATCCATTTGGCTGTGGCAGAGAAGTTGAGCTTTGATCAAACTTGCAGAAATTGCAGCCCTGATGTCACGCCATGGACACCCAGACGCTTAGACCGGTCAAACCTCCACAGTCTGTCTGAAATGCCACTGAACTGGAGATTCATCCAGGTATTCATGACCAAATGACATGCTACCTGTTGTGTCTGGCCTTGTTTAGTTCATGTATCCAGCTTCTAAGTCGAGTCTGGTTCACATTGACTTCTGCAAAAATAGAAGACACAAGAAGTTTAATTAGCTTCAGTCCGATGGTTTAAAGATTACTAGGGAAAGACAGAGAGCGAGCATTGGTGAGCGACATAGACAGTGAATGAGAGTGAGGGAGCGCGGTATGAAAAACAATCAGTGAAATAAAAGTTATTTTCATTGTTTGACAGCGTAAGTCATTTCCAGCACAATAGACACAGCACCACCCAGCATCCCTGTCTGTAGGTGAACTATCTAAATAATTGACCACAATGCTTTTAAAACATTAAAGACATAAATAGACATAATAATAGGACAATGTTTTTAAAACATTAACCAAAACATTAATTATTAGCAACATCTATCATGATCTTGTGAAGTTGGGTGTTGACTAAAGAAGCTTGAGACACGCCACGCTTGTCACACCAGCCGCATCACATGCACCAAATGATATTACATGTTATTCTTAAGTAATTGCATAATTTCCAAACAAACACAGTGGTAATGATACGATCTATTCTGTCGCTACTTGTTTCTCTAACTCACCAAAACTTGTTCTCTCACACTAATCAGACATTCTTTATAATCATAAATCCAAACATTGGCTTCTATTATTCCATGTTGAATAAATGAAACCACATTTCATTATATAAGATATGACCTATCTCATCATGCTCAAACTTCTAAGTGCTTGCAAACATAACAATAGATGAATTTCACTGTGGATTAGTTCCTCACTTCTCATTTCTTCCATTCTGGCTATTTCCGTTTTTAACCACATAATGACACAGACTTTCTTTTTGTTTAACTGTGCTGCAGACATGATAGAGAAGGAGATGAGGAAGCTGTCTAGCATCGCCGACTCAGAAGGAGACCAGGCTGTGGAACAGATACATGAGCAACACCCTTCAGCCTCTCTCAACAAACCCGACAGCACCATTCAAGATGCCGCCTACCAAGGATTAGGTAGGGGATTTTTCTGGTTTATTACCAGAAACTGTTTGAATACCTCTGCAGGTTTTTCTCCAGAGCCAGTCAAAAAAAGGAGAAAGTATTTGACAAATTGACACAGAGAGCCGTCCAAATATGGCTTGCTATGTAGACAGTTATTCCTGGAGCTCAGTGAATATGCTCTAGTTTCAATGACAATTCATCAGATAGCCTCTCCTTATGCTGTGCTCTCTGCCACTAGCCTCTTTTATGCCACAGCAGAATGTAGTTTCAGAAAACTTGGTTTTTCTGCTTTGTTTGAATGGTGTATTGAACAGGTTCGCCATGACCTGGGTAGAGGGCAGTCTAACAAACAGCAACTGGGTTATTTTTTAAATTAATTCTTAGAATGCACTATGAAATTGGCTGAAACGGTGTAGGTGGTGCTGCATGGCTTTCTATGTTCTTCTGCAGTTTGGCCTCAGGTGGTGCTGTTCTTCATCGCTGTTCCTACTTTCACCCAGTTTGTCTCTTAAACAAGACAAAATATAAACAAGTGTTTTAGGTTCAAAACATGAACATCGGCGTGTTAGATAACAAATCAAAAGCAGTACACACTGATATAAACATGAGTGAGGTGAAGATGGAGGGCTGAGAGTTTCCTGAGGACTTAGTTACAACCCGCAAAGAACTGTTGCCTTAAATAGGATCTGTACATTCAGCAAAACGATACATTGGCCTTTAATAATATACAGTAGATTATTTAAATCATTGTCTACCGTGGACTTAAGTTAAATACAATGCGTCCACACCACAAACATCTGTCTGTCAGCTGCCACGCCGAGGCACTTTTCTCTCCTTGTAAGCTGGCGAAAACTGCACACACGTGTCCCTGGCATCCACCTGGCCGTCGACTTAAGCACACACATGGCCTCTATATGAGCCTAGATTAATGTAGAAACCTGGCCGCAGCAGGCTTCACATCGCGGGGACAGTCCGGCTTACTAGCAGCTGTCCAGAGGATTGTTGAGCTCTACAGAGGAACAGAGGAGAAGACTGTCTGGCTCCCCAGTCTTTTCCGTTAGAAATAGGAAGCGACTACAGTATGAAGAAAATTAATTGTAGTAGTAAAAAATGTAACTCACCCATAGATAAATGCATAAATCACGTTTTTGAGCTCAGATGACGTTTCAGTGTCAGTATATGACAGTATAGGAAGGAACACTTAAATGTTCTAAACTCGTAAGATGGAGACCTGTCTTCTTCCGCCGCCTCTCACAGGTTCTCGTGAATATAGAAGAATGAGGATGGCATGGCCTCGAGGCTCCTCAGCACCCAAGTGAGTGAACGGCGCATCACCTGGCTTATATTGCTTTGTTAACTGAAGGGAATAAACACAGCTTTAGATTTACCGAAGGATTACACACAGACAGTGTATCATTCAGTTGCTAAGGAGTTTACTTGGTCACATGTAACTTTTTTTTTTTAAAGTGTCCCTGCTCACTGCAACACCTCATCATCTTCAAAAAAAAATCCCTCTCTACAACTTTTCCTCAGACTACCTCCTTTGCTTGACCTTTTGTTGCTGACATATCCCCTCTCCGTTTATTTGAATTCATCTCAGTTTTTTTATTTAATTGACATCAAGACCTTTCTAAGAACAGCCCTTATTTCCTCTACTCTAACTCATGATCTATTCTTTATCTTTGAAGGTCATCTGGTGCTTCCACCTTCTCTGCTTTGCCAAAGATCTCAATATCTCTCACAACAATCATAACAGCAGCTTCAACAGCAGGAAGTAAGGCTTAGTAGTGGGTTGAAGAGCTGAGGGGTGGGTTTGCCAACAGCCAGAGATGGGAGTCTGGAGTGTTGCTCAGCACTAGCCTTCTCATTAACCTAGGTGGGATCGAATTACTTATAGTGAGCTAAATGAAAGTCTGCAGAAATAAACACTCCAGTATCAAGGTAGTCAGACTTTGTCATATACATGTCTATCTCTGGCTGTGGTTTGGGGGCTTAAAGCTATATCTTGTAATTGGTGTAGTTTCAGCTGTACAAGCTGATAGCAGGAGGGGAGGGTCTCGGGAAGGGATTATCTCTTTGAATTTTTCTCCAGCGACAGCAGTGTTTCACAAACGGCCCACCGGTGCCTCTGCGCCTTACTCCAGCATTAAGTTAATATTTTGCATCTGATTTTCGACCTTACTGATTTATAGCTCTGGCCAGGGGCTGCATGATTATGGCTAATGTGATGATTATTTTACTCATTACTCTCGTACAACACTCAATCACACTGTTTAAATAAGAAAATATCAGCAGTGTGTTTGGGGCACAGCTAATAAAGAATGAGACAGACTTGGTGCAGAGCAATTGTTACCTGATTTAACGCCAAGGCATATAGAAGTAACATGAGCTACTTTAATAAACAAATTGCTCTATGTTAAAATTTGGAAACATTTTCCTCAGTCTTCTTTTTTCTACTGTTGTTTATTGCAATATCTTTTAAAGATGATTTGCCAGTCTGACTGCTCAGACAGGATTCTTGCCCGGGAGGACAAACATCCAGTCCAGCATTGTAGAGAGAAAAGTGCAAACAAATGGTGGGATGTCTGTCAAAATAAAGCACATTCCTGGTACATTGTGTAATCAACATATTTCTACTGTTTACATCACAACCACTGAGATGTAAGATAAAATAATTGTTGCCGTCATAACTTTTTCGCAGTGCTGAGGGTTCTTAATGGTGTTTTCACATCATGGATATTAATTCGCTGGTTCAATCGTACCTGAAGCCTCATGCCCACACCAACACCAGCCCCAGCCTTGTTTGGTGCAGTTGTTCTTATTTTGTGTCACATTACAATGTTAAATTGATCAAGTATCAGCCCTGTACGGTACTTAGAGAACTCAAGTGATGACACTAAATCTTTACAGCTATTTAAAACTAATGTACTTCATTTCAGAGGTGGCGCTCTGTAAAATTTATCACCATATTCCATCTTTACCGCCATATTCACAGTGAACGCCGTTGAAGCCGCCTTCCAGCTTCATTCAGTCATTAGTGCCCCTGCGTGTAACAGACCACATCAGGAGTTGGAGAGGCATCGCTAAACAAACACAGTATGTCATCGTTAATCATTCAAAATCATTGGCATATGCTTTATCATGCAGCTCGAGCGCCAGCGATATCTTCTGAAGTTTTTAGTGTTTTTAACACAAATGTGGAACTTGTGGTCAAATCACAGAACCATCTCAAATATCCTGTTAATCCGCTCAGATGTTCTTGCTGTGAGTCACAGCTCACTTTCTTCTCCAGCTTTCAGTTTCTGCTTCTGAAAATGACACTGAATCCTGAATGAAATGTTTATCACTGAACTGACTCCATGGCCTCCATAGCCCTCTGCTAGAGAGCACTGCTCGACTGTGGGCGGAGCTTTTGCCTTTTTTTGCCTGTCAGTCCAATAGGCTTTACTGTCCCCTCCTTCCACCTTCTATGTGTGATTTACCATGCTGGAGTGTGTGTCTGTGTGTGTGTCTGTAGATATAGACACTCTGCGTTGCATTTTTTTTTTTTTTTTTTAAGTTTTAGATATTGTAGGAATGCAGAAATAATAGCCACAAGCTTTGGCCAGCCTGAAAAATCAATATTGACAAAGAAGGAAGGTGTTGAAGTGATGCGAGTCTGTGAGTTCCTACACTTCTCAGCTGAAAAGAAAATGTCCAATTATTATTATTTTTTTACTACTGCCTTTTTACTGTACTTACATTTGTACAGTTGGGAGCGTAGTTACACATTGTCTTTTGCAGCTCTTGTTTGATAGCAGTGGCATCTTTTTTTTTTATATATATCTGGTGGATTGTGAAATTCACAGAGTGGGTGACTTGGGGAAATTGGATCTTCACACCCAGCAGCTTCTCCTGTCCCTGATTCACTGTAGTGCCACAGAGCTGTCGTTTCCTCTGAATTATTCATGGGGTCTTTTTTTTTTTCTTCTTCATATGAAGTGTTCCCATATTACATAACACTTGTCTTTTTGATTTTGCGGTTTTTGGCCTGGTCGGTTTAGCCTCAGTAATGATGCTCTGTAACAGCAGTAAGTGTCATGTCTTGCTAGGCGGTGTCCCCTGAATTTGGCAGGCCTCTCTCTCTCTCTCTCTCCCTCTCCCTCTCTCCCTCTCCCTCTCTCCCTCTCTCTCCCCCTCTCTCTCCTTACCTCTCCTCTCTCCTGAGCTCATTGCGATGCACACGTTCTGCAGTCTAAGTGACCTTCAAAATACATTTCATCTGCTCCTCCTCACACACACCGGCCCTCTGTGATGAAACCAGCCCTTTTGCTCGGGTTTATTTAGTTTATTTATTGCGACCCATCCCATCCCCCTCTTTATTTTAAAAGCGTTCATACTGACGGCCGTGGCATATTAAAGAGGACGAAGGAGGGAGTGTCAAAGTGTACGTTTGACTCGCGAGGAGTGCTAACGGTGTCGTAGTGAGAGTGTGAATTTTGTGTGTTAGTGTGTCGAGGTGAGGGAGGATGCAGTGTAATGTGTTTGCACAAGTGTAATAAAAAGGGGGGATAAATGATGTGTCGCTGTGAGAGAATGTGTTAATTTGTGTGTATGTATGTGTTAGAGAGGGAGAGAGAGTGGGGGGGTAGAGAGATACTAAGAGAGAGTCAGGCCTGTGAATACTGCAGCCTCAGCTGGATGCAGTGGATCAGCTGCTCCCTCCATCCCCATCTCATTTCTCCCCTGTCAGAGCCCCCCCTCCTCCCCCCTCCCCCCCCTCCCCTCCTCCCCCTCCCCCCTTGTACTGTCCGCCCCTCCCCCCTATTCTCTCTGCCTCTCCCTCCCTCCCTACCTCCCTCTCTCTCTCTCTGTGCACCTCTAGCTTCGGTAGCAGTAGTCTTGAGCATCCTTTGCTGCTGCTGATGCTGCTATAAATATCTGCCGGTAGCCGTAGAGCAGCAGAGAGCAGCAGGCAGGCCAGAGGGAGGAGCAGAAGACCAGAGGACAGGACAGGGACAGGACAGTACAGGGGGAAGGGACCCAAGGCAGAGTGGATAACAAGATGACAGGCGGTCGAGCTCGAAAAAGAAGAAGGGGGCAGAAGAGAGGAGGGGAGCTGCTTAGTTAGCTCTAAGGAAGATGAAGAGTGTGTGTTTGTGCACCCTGTGGTTTGGTCATTGGCCTGTGCTGGACTTGGAAGTCAAATTTAGCTAAACTTGGTTTCGGACTGTACCCAAACTGCTACTGGAGCAGCGTTTGGTTGAGCTGAGCAGACTCAACAGTGGAGACTGGAGCTGGACTTTCCTTGCCGGGCCTCTAAAAACAAAAAAACAGGCTCTGCATGCGCCTGCCTCTCCGAAGTCACTCCCACCTGAACCCCGTCCAGGCTTCCGGTCGATCATTTACGTGCGGACATGAGGGCCGGCACGGGCCGGGGCGGGGCTGAGATGTCATGCTCCTGTGTTGCTGGTGGTGCCTGAGGCCTGAGGCGGTGGAGCTGGACAGCAGAAGGGTGGACCACCACCGCGTGCTGAACTGCGAGGCCACTGCCTCCACCGCCATCACAGCTGTTTCCCTTGACCAGTGGGAGCAAGAAACGACCAACACTGCCTTGCAGCCCTCCCAGAGGTCTGCTGATTGCTGCAGTTGGCCTAGCTTTAAGCTCTTCTCTGATTTGTCTAGGAAGCTGGAGTCTTTTTTTTAAGGGGGGTTTGGATTGTAGTTTGTCTGAAGGTGTCTGCTTTCAGTGTATTAACAAGCAGTACTGGTTAATTTAACATAGATGTAGCAGCATTAGATTTATTCATACCTTTTCTTGCTTGTTGCAGTTTGGCAAACCGTATTCAACCTTATATAACCTGCCTGTTTGTGCTTTTGTTTGTTTATCGCACAGTGTGAAGAATTCAAGCTATAGTTTGCCGTCCTACCACCCCTACAGCAACAGCTATGACTACTCAGACCAGAGCAGGCAGAGCGAGCGCTCGGGCCTCTGTGGACTCTCCAACCTAGGCAACACCTGCTTCATGAACTCTGCAGTGCAGGTAACGGCATGCCTTCAGGGAGCTCGGCACAGTCTTGCAAAGTATGGAAAGTTATTCCAATTCTTTACAAGTCTTCAAAAGGTTCGTTCACAGAGTCAAGAAGAATTTGGAAGAGTGCTGCAGCAGACACGAATATGACTGTGGAAGTGTAGATATGTTTGAGCTACATTTCTGTATATGTGCTGATTATGACAAGTATTTTTTTTAAAAAAGAAGATAGTGACAGCTTGGAGGTTTGAAATGCCGATCTTGTGTGAAGAGCCTAAATCTATCCTCTGCTGATTATTGCCCTCGCTTGCTTTTTTTTTTTTTTTTACACCACCCCTCCCCCTTTAGTGTTTAAGCAATATCCCTCCACTGACGGAGTACTTCCTTAAAGACAAGTACACGGATGAGCTGAATGAGGACAACCCACTAGGCATGAAGGGGGAGATCGCCAGAGCCTACGCCGAGCTTATCAAGCAGCTGTGGTCAGGAAAATACAGCTACGTCACCCCAAGGCCTTTCAAGGTGACTACCAAAAAAGATTGTAAAAATTCTTTGTTGAATTCACTACCAAAACAGTGTGCTGGAAAAAAGGTCTATAAAAGCGCTATCACTGTAGTAATTTTTTTTAAATTAATTTCTAATACTGGGCATCCGCCTTTTTCTTTTCTTCACTTGCTTCACTTCTTCACTCTTTTTTTCCAGACCCAGGTGGGCCGCTTCGCCCCACAGTTCTCGGGATACCAACAGCAGGACTCTCATGAGCTGCTGGCCTTTCTCCTGGACGGCCTTCACGAGGACTTAAACCGCATCAGGAAGAAGCCCTACATCCAGCTGAAGGATGCTAACGGCAGGCCCGATAAGGTGAGATCAGCATAAAAATGTGTTCAATTGCATCTTTAACGTGTATGTAGCTGGTTAAACATATTAAAAGTGATGAAAGAAAAGTTCTGCCATTATAAAATATGTCTCAGAACATGCTTTTTCATTTTCTATGAGTCATGCATATACATGTTTATAAATAGATTGCTCAGACAATCAGTTCCTCTGCCACTTTGTTCTTTGCTGTTGATCTCAGGTGGTGGCGGAGGAGGCGTGGGAGAACCACATTAAGAGAAACGACTCCATCATCGTGGACATCTTCCACGGCCTTTTCAAGTCCACCCTGGTATGTCCTGTGTGCTCCAAGGTCTCTGTGACCTTTGATCCTTTCTGCTACTTGACCCTGCCCCTGCCCATGAAGAAGGAACGCACACTGGAGGTCTATCTGGTCAGACTGGACCCTCTGGCCAAACCCACGCAGGTAAGCAATGCGATGCTCAGGAGAGATGAAGTGTAGCACCCTGACATGACTTCATGTGAAGGCAGAAGCTTACGTTTAACGTGTTTCTGTTTCAGTACAAGCTGACCGTGCCAAAGGTGGGCTACATCGCTGACCTGTGTACCTCCCTCTCCAACCTGTCCGGGGTGCCTGCTGAGAAGGTATAAACATACGTCAGCTCCGGTGTGGGCACTAACCCCGCTCTCTTATTAGCCATTACAGGATAGTGCTAACATCTCCTCACACGGCACAGACCAAAATTGCCAATTCCCTTTTTAAACTGTCCCTGCTTGCCCAACTTCAGCACTTAGTGGGGTTAAAAAAAAAAAGCAAAAGAAGGGAGGAAAATAAATATCGAAGGTGCAAATGAAACAACACTGTCCAACCCAGGCCAGTTAATTAAGCTCAAATAAGTGTTTCTCCTGCAGATTGACTTATACTGTCCAAAATCTTCACTCCGCTATACCTGTGTATTAAACAGCCTCAAGAATATGTCGTATATCAGTTTCTGAGTCTTCTTCTTTTATCCCGCAGATGATTGTAACCGACATCTACAACCACCGCTTCCACCGCATCTTCGCCACCAACGAGAACCTCAGCAGCATCATGGAGAGAGATGATATCTATGTGTGAGTGTCGTGCTTGGCTGACAAGCAGACTGTTATCTAAAGCCTGCGAAGGCATTATCTAAATTCTTTGTTAATTTGTTTAAAGTTTTCCAGTAATTGATTTTACACCTACGCTAATGTGCAGTGTAATTTCACAGATTACTTTCTGATCGCTCCGAAGACTTCCTTGATGAATGAGTGTTTTGACTTTGTGACTTCAGAGATTTACAGCACAGAAGAGTTGGCCATGTACCAGTTAAAATTGCTCTATTTGCCAAAGACATAAATATGCAGGAAATGGTTTGCTGCTACCATCTGAACCGACCCCGTTCCTCTCTCGCAGATTTGAGCTGGCGGTAAACAGGGTGGAAGATACAGACCACGTAGTGATCCCAGTGCACCTGAGGGAGAAGTACAAGCAGTCGGGCTACAACCACACCAGCACGCCACTCTTCGGACAGCCCTTCCTCATCGCCGTCCCCAGAACCCTCAGCGAAGACAAACTCTACAACATGCTGCTCCTGCGCCTCTGGTACGTCTCCACATTGCAGGTTTAATGGCAGCTGATAAGTTTGTCTTGTCTTACAGGCAACTTTAGCAATTAGAGCTATAAAACAAAAATAATAAATAAATAAATAAAAATAAATAAAAAACTAAAAATGTTTTCGTGTTTGCAGCCGGTTCGTTAGATCCTCAGTACAGGAGGATGAAGAGGATTGTGAAGAAACGCAGCCATCCAAACAACACACTGTCAATGGTAACGCCACTAATGGACTGCTGGAGGAGGGGTCGCCTAGTGAGTGCACAAACACCCCCCCCACACACACAGACGTATTGGGATCAAACACTTCACTTGCAGACCTTTTGAAAACATCTTGCTTTATTTGCGGCACACGGCATTTGTCATTTAAAGCCATTAAACCACTTCAAAATCTCCCGTCTGTCCTCCCTCAGGCGAGATGGAGACCGACGAGCAGGATGACGAGTCCAGTCAGGATCAGGAGCTGCCCTCCGAGAACGACAACAGCCAGTCGGAGGACTCCGTGGGCGGTGACAACGAACTGGAGAACGGCGTGGTCGGTCCTCAGAACTCCACCAAAGGCCAACAGACGGCTGGGCACAACAGAAAGAGACTTTTTACATTCCAGTTCAATAACATGGGAAAAACGGACTTCACCCTCATAAAGGAGGACACCAGGCAGATCCGCTTCGATGAGGGACACCTCAGACTCAGTGGTACGAATGCAGATAATTTCCTCAATTTCAGTTTAATCGAACTATATTCAAACTCGTGATTTAGTTTTCAAGTATTTGAATTGTTATGTATGTACCTTATTGGAACTTATTCATAAATAATGAATTCATTCATAATTTAATCACAGCACAGAAAAGTAGATGAATCATTTTGTTAGCACCGGAATAAATGACTCTGTAGATGCGTGGATGAAATCACTGAATGACGGAAGACGATGAGTAAAATTAGAGATGACTCATGTAATTTGTGCATCTACATTCTGTCCACATTTTTTACAGACCGCTCTTATCTCTCCTTGGACTGGGAACCAGACATCAAGAAGAAGTACTTCGACGAGACCGTTGTCGAGGTGAGGCCAGTGTCAAGAACTGAACTCTGACGCGAATAACCAACTTCTTAGTGTTAACGCAGCAGAGCAGCTGGTTTGCTTTTGCACTGCAGTCTGCCATCGTGTTACGAAATCTGGTGGCGCGACCCAGATGGGAGCAGTCCTGGTTAACAAGCGTCAGTGTCTTGTAATCAGAAGGTCACAGACTTGAGGCCTGCAGCAGCCACCGCGTCCTCAAGAAAGGTGTTCAAACGCCACCTTGCTCCCTGCAAGATGCGATGAACAAGCACATTTATTTGTGGCTAAACTGAACAAGTTGCACTTCTTTGTGTTGTGTGCCTGTTAGATTTTACTAATTCTGCAATTAAACTGTGAATTTGATCTGAATTTCCAGGACTTTGATAAGCACGAGAGCATGGAGTACAAGCCTCAGAAGAAGGCTTTCTTCAAGCTGAAGGACTGCATCGAGCTGTTTACCACAAAGGAAAAACTTGGAGCAGAGGACCCCTGGTGAGAAACAAACAAAGTTACGAGCAGGGTTGGCGACACCAGCCGTGCTGCATCTGCTAAAATGACATTCGCATGTGTTCTCGCAGGTACTGTCCGAACTGTAAGCAACACCAACAAGCCACTAAGAAGCTGGACCTGTGGTCTCTGCCGCCGGTGCTGGTGGTCCATCTGAAGCGCTTCTCCTACAGTCGTTACATGAGAGATAAACTGGACTCCCTTGTTGATTTCCCACTCAGGTACACACACAAATGCACACAGAAAGAAGAGGTAATAAATCACTGCAGCAGAACTGCGTTTTCAGCAGCTTGTCCTTTGTTCTTTGTTTCTGCTTTGCCATGCCCGTTTTACTTCATCCACATGCAGTACATGCAGACCCACAGTGTGTGCACGTGGATGAACAGTGTCACGCACATAAAGAGTGTAATTACAAACATATATTGTGATTGGCCTTCAGTATAAAAGACTCAATTTGAAGATTTTTTAAGGCGTCTCGATTTTAAAAAAAAGAAATTGCTGCAAAGTGCAACAGAAACAGACCTGATGAATAAATACGCCGTGTTTGCACATTATGATAGAGATGTTAATTGTTAGATATCCTTACCAGATTAATTAAAAATGTATATTTTAAAACCAATAATATTAATATTAAAAGCACCAAACATCAGCTTTTTAAACAGACACCAAAACAAAGTCAACAATGTAACTGCTAACACTGCTATGTCGTGCTATTAATTTGAGTTACCAAGTACTTTTAATCCACTGAAATACCTCCGAAAAAAATGATATCCGTATTGAAATAAAGAGCTGTATGTATCTCACTCATGCGTACATGACACATGACGACTTACAGCATACTGTATGGTGTGTTTCCTGCAGAGACCTGGACATGTCTGAGTTCCTGATCAACCCCAATGCTGGCCCCTGTCTCTACGACCTCATCGCGGTGTCCAACCACTACGGCGGGATGGGTGGAGGCCACTGTAAGATTCTCCATCACTGAGCTGCCCTCTATGTGTCATGTTGACATAATATAGTTTTTGCCTTGTTAAATGTGAAACAAGACATCTTTTATCAAATCTGCGAGTTTCTTTGTGCGCCGTCACTTAATAATAATCGAGAAACATGCTTCGTGAGTACAATATAACAAGCTCAAACTAACAAGATGTGAACGTCAGTCACGACCGGTGTTTGTAGGTCTCTGTCCAACGGAGTGTTTCACTCTGAAGCTCTCCACAGACATTAGAGCGAGGGCTCGCTGCTTTCTGCATTGTCATTCTGTTTGAATGTGCTTTTCCCTGTGGTCACCTGGGAAAGGAGTGTGTACGCAATAGGTAGATCTGTTACTCTCAGTAACAACAGACTTTTAATCTAGTTTTTTCTGCACAGAAACTGTGCTGCACTGAATTGAATTAGTTAACACACCTGTGAAGAAAGGAAACCTGCATAAATCGTCCATGTCTTCTCATCCCGTCCCGCTCAGATACCGCTTACGCCAAGAACAAAGACGACGGGAAGTGGTACAACTTTGATGACAGCAGCGTGTCTCCTGCCAACGAAGATCAAATAGTGGTGAGTGTCCTCATTTTGCAAAAAGCCAGGCAACAGTCCTACTGTAAGGCAGTTTTGCTGGACACGACCCGGGATGGTTTATTTCACTGAAGTAATTTGGATTGATTTCATCTGATCAATCTCTCTGAAGACGTTGTGCTGATACTCCCCAAAAAAAAAGCACTGATAAGGTAGCGAGAACTTCTTTCCGTGGTATTTTGTTGCTGTTACTCTTGTTGGAAAAGTTCTTGATAACCGGTAATTGGCTCAACTGAAGTTGGCAATTGAATCCAGAGAGCTCACACTCACTCAGCGTGGAGTCTCATTAAGATGTGCTGACTGTCGGGGGTACTGAGGAAGTTTGTAAAGGCTGTCACACCTCTCTTTCCACTCATGATTCCACTAGATGTACAGCTAAATGAATTCATTTGGCATTTAGTTCAGTCAAAGCGAATACTTTTAATGACTTGTATATAGGTAACAGACACATTCAGCTGTTTGTTAGTTGTTGTTTTTGATCTATTTCATGGTTGTTGTTGAAAAATATAGAATATTAACCAGACTATCCTTTAACTTTTCCTGGACTGACCCATCACCTGGTTAACAAATTAACCTTCCTACAGTAGGTACAGTGGGAAATGTTTGCAAATACTAAGTCCTTGGGGTAGGCTGTAATTAATGCAGTCTACAGCATCCCGCTGACTCATTATCAAAGGATTACAAAACTGCATGGTCATGTTATTAGAAGTTATAGTGTTTCCCAGGTTAAAAAGGAAACTGAAGCCACAGCAGCGAGTTATTTTTGTAGCTGAGTCACTTTGTTCATTCTTGTGTTTCCCTCAGTCCAAAGCAGGCTATGTGCTGTTCTACCAGCGCCAGGACACAGTGAAGGGCACCGGTTACTTCGCCCTCGACCGCGAAGAAGAGGAGGAGGACGAGGAGGAGGAGGAGGAGGGAGAGGAGGAGGAGGAGGAGAACGACGGCGAGGCGAGGCAGGAGAGAAAGGCCGCCTCCTCCGCTAAGGGCGCCTCGTCCGCCGCCGGGGGCGCCTCGTCCGCCGCCGGGGCCGCCTCCGCTCAGAGCGACGAGGAGGACCTGAACGAGAACCGGCGCAGGAAGAACGACAACGAGCAGGAAGACGAGGAGGAGGAGGAGGAGGAAGAAGAGGAGGAGGAAGAGGAGGAGGAGGAGGAGCCGGCACCCAATCGAGACGTCACCATGAAAACCAACTGAGACGAACGAGGACAAGAATAAATGGAGAGAGAGACTAGCATCTTTCCATCCAAAGCCATATGGACACACAGCATGGCAGCGGGCACCACCAGTCCCACCCAGCGGCTCGGACTCGGCCGCTCGACAGGCGGAGCCACTGCGGGGATGACGGCTGTTAAGTCGGGGAGCTGCCGGGGTACGCAACTCTTAAGAAATCAGGGCCCTCCTCTGTGGTTGGATCACTGTGTGCACGTGTGTGTGTGTGAAGTGTGTGAGTGTGTCGCCACGTCCATTCGTTTAGGATTTGCTCACCTGCTCTCTGAAAAGACTCACTCGACGGCATCTGGGATCGATTTCAAGGCTTCACAGTACTTTGGTGTCGCGCTCTGAATCACCCTCTTGCTTTTTGTGTTCCTTTTTGGTTTTTTTTTTTTATATATATATTTTTTGAGAGCATTGTTGGAATATCATTTTATCATCATTTAGACCTTGTAAATATTTTAAACACTGAATTATATCGGGTTTTCATGATGCGCTGAAACATTTTGAACTTGCACAATCACCAACCATCCACTTCTTTTTTTTTTTTTTTTTTTTTTTTTTAATGTATTATTGCCAGACATACTGCAACTGTTTAACAACAACTTTCTCAGAGGGTTTTTCTCACATAAAAAGCTTAGGAAGCTGCCTTTAGTAAGCCAGTGGTGAGACGTGTCTACAGTCAGCGTAGACAAAAGCGACACTCGTAGTTGTGTGGTTTTACAAAGTGTCGGAACAGCCAAACAATCCTAGCTTTGTGCTGCTGCTGCTGCTACTGTGATCTTACATTTATTTTTTATTTTTTAGATTATTCGTGTATTGGCATGAACCTTTAGAGATTTAAAAGTCCTGCCCTTGCTGTCTGTCTTTATCTCCTCAGTGGATCATGCCTATTTCTTGCAGGACTGAGAAGTTATCCAGCTAACTTTGCAAAAATAACCCAACTCTGCGTATTTTATCTGCAAAAATGAATTAGCAAGAGGTGTTTCGGGAGTTCCCGGTGTTCAAATCGAGAAGCACTTTGTCTTAATCAATTCAACATAGCGCGCAGGGATGGCAACCGTTATGTTTAAAAGTTAGCTGGCAGACTCATTGATCCTACGCCGCAAAACTCCTCTTCAACTCCTCTTCAACTCTCCCTCTTAAGTTATTCATAGGTGGTGTTTTTAAAAGCTTTACCGCGGCCCGGCGCTCTTTCTTTCTTTCTTTCTTTCTCCTCATCATACCGGAGGCACTGCGAGATTAGAAACATCGGTGATTGCGCTGACATCAGATGGGTCGTCTCTTGTTTGCGTCACCTCGGCCTTAACTCTCAATCTCGGAGCAGTCGCCTTTTCTTTGCACATCGCCATCGACGCCGTCTTTTCTCGGACGGCCCAACCCTCTGTATCACACACCAACACTCGTGTATGAATGTCCACATTTGTCTGCTTGTTATATCGGAAGCCACGACATCTCAACCTGCTTATTTTTAAGCCACAAGAGGGCCAGAATGTATGCTGAACGGAATGAACACTGACCAGATGTATGTGGTTGATGCCTTTTTGATTCTTTAGGGACAGATTTACCCCCCCCTCCTCTCTTTTTTTTTTCATGGCTCCCTTTCTTGGTTTGGTTGAATGTGACGGTAATGGATTCTTCGCCTTTGATATTAGCTGTATAAAATCATGGGTACTGCTGAATGCGTCCCCTTCCAGAGGGGGGAAAAAAATATGCGTCTTTGTGGTCCTGAGCTTTGAGGATGGGGATGGGAAGGGAGGGAGGGAGGGAGGGAGGGACGGGGGACAAATCAACAAACTAAGGGGTGAGTCTGCCTAAAAGGCCTTTCAGCTTTTGGGATCATGATACAGTGAAAATATTGTGTGGCAGATTGTTGCAGGATATTCCTCCATCGATGTAACTCATGATGAAACTATTCTCCATGGTGGAGTGTTATGTTTTCTTTTTCTACCTGTTCTTTCCATTGTAAAACAGCATTAGCGTACCTGTTGTCGCCTCAGAATATTAGATGTGTACCATGCCTTGACGGGCGTCTCTGTGCTTTGGCTTCAGTGGGCTCCATCGCCCTCGCCGCTGCCTTGCTTTTTGGGCGACTCACCCCGTCCTGACTGAGTGAGATGTGATTGCTACTATAGGCTTATACAATAATGTACATAAGAGTTCACTCTGTGAGTGCACATTTGATAAAGTTTATTTATTTATATGTAAGCATTTAATAATAAACAGACAATATATTTAAAATCTTGGCAAGACCTGAAATGTCGAGCTGGGTTGTGGTGGGGGGGTGGGTGGTGGGGCGGGTTCTGGGGGGGTGGGGGGTGGGGGGGGGTCTGGGGATTGTGGCTCGAGTCCACACGTACACACTAGTTTGCAAAGTCTTGCCCGTGCTCTTGTCAGGGAGGGAATATTTTTTAGAAAAAAAAAAAAAAGGATGGTTCTGTTGTTTTGGGACTTTTTTTTGTAAAAATAATCCAGACATCCTTGCATGACAACGTAAACGGGGGTTTCCAGGTTTGGCTGCACTTGAGTTCACTTGGGTTTACATTTGAAATGTGCATGTGTATTTATACACAATCTTCAATAAAGTTGTGTAAAGCTTCCTGTGGGTCCTGCTCTGGTTTTCTTCACTGTGCACTGCACTGCGTCTTGCCTCTGTGTGTGTGTGTGTGTGTGTGTGAGTGTGTAATTTCCTTGCCAGACTCCCAACACAGTCCCTGATGTGGTGTAGTGTGGATTTTTCATAAACAATCAGAGATACAATAGTTAGTTTTTGTCTTAACTGCTGAATAAAAAAAGCTGCTTTTAATTAGAATCAAAATAATAGAGAAATGCCAAAAGATATGTTTTTTAATCGAGTCTTTGCTGAAGAATCTTTATTTTTAGTCTAAACATAATGATGCTCTTCAAGCTCAACTTGGTGTCCAGCCCTGCAGTTCCTTCATCTTCATCAAAAGCATGCACAGATCTTGATCAGAGTCTCACATTTGTCTCCGAATCACATCTTCTTTTTTTGTTTTTAAGGATACTGAAAGGAGACTTATCAGTTTGCCTTCCATTTTATTGTACTCTACTATAAGAGTGCAGCCTCTACAGGCTGATCTGTGAGGAGGAACACGGTGTTCTCTCCGGGTTCTGACGGGTTCTCTGGCCGCTCACAGCTGGGAGGCTGTCCGCCCCCCTCCCTCCTCTCTCTCCCGTGCAGCGGCTCATCCTTCTGACCAATAGGAGGGAGGAGGAGAAGTACCGACTGTGTGCAGAACAGTGGATCACTCGGCAGGAGAAAACGGAAACCAAGTGTACTGTCAGTCAGTCAAAGTGATTGATGAACAAAACCCAGAACAATACAGTTAATTAAAAAATATATATACAGTTAAAGATGTAAAATGTAAAGGGCTCTATTTAAAGATTATGACAGAAATTATTATATTATTATAACTGTTTTCATAAGTGCATAATCACCTAACAATAAGAATGACTATGTTTTTGTTACTTTAGAGTTTATATCTACAGTTGTGGGTCCTTGTCCATAACGTCAGCCATGTTGAACCCACTGACAATATAAAGAATGTTGTTGCGTGCATGCTGGTAATCCTACCTCTTTCACCTGGGTGCTGCCTGTAACTGCACCTGCCTGTCTATTCAAAGTAGCCACGCTGTTAATTACACACAACTTTAAGCCTTAATATAATTTGAACAGGTGGGTTCTATACAAATTCACCCTCACTACAGTTGTTGTATGTGTTAACAGCTTTTTAACTGTTTTTTGTACCAGGCTGTAAACATGTTTATTTCTGCTATGAAATTGGACATTTTAACATGGGAGCTTATGGAGACTGACTCATTCTGTAGCCAGCCTCAAGTGGACGTTTGAGGAACTACAGTTATTGGCACTTAGCAGCAGCATTAGCTTCACTTCACAGCCATGGAAGTTGCTGCTTGGTTGAACTGCCATGCTTCTTCAGCACTCGCAAGGAAGGAGAGGGTGAGGCAAGGTGGTTGCAATCAGCAATTTCACTGATAGACACCGCTAAATCCTACACACTGGACCTTTAACGTGTGATTTGTGACCTTAAGGAGACGTGTCTGAATGAAATATAGATAATATCCGATTCACATACAACTATTACAGAGTGATTATCAATTAATTACTAATAGTTTTATTTTGTAATAATAATTATTTCCAGAATAAAATGACACATTTTGACCATTTATCATCAGTAAATACAAGCTCATAATTATTGTTGACATTACAGATCATATGTAGCAATGTGGCAAGGTCTAACATATCTCTGTAATATTTTATTTATTTTTTATCAGGAGACTTTCCATCATATGAATATTTTGTGTAATTTCAAAGTGTCTGTCAGCTGTAGGATCTGGCACGACTTTCTGAAAACCTCCCTTTAAAGTAATGAAGGTGCTCTTTTGAGTTCCACCAGCTGATGGCGCACTCTGACAGTTGGTCGTCTCCTGCTGTCGTTTGGCAAAAAACCCTTCAGAGTGGGACCTCTGCGCTTTTCTCTGATCTCCGGCCGTGCCTACACCCCGTTCCTGACGTTCCCCGCGAATTTTATCCACGCCGCTCCGCCAATTCCACTCATTTTCCACACCTACCTGACATGCGGCATTTGCGGCGAGAAAGGGCACGGAAAGCCGCGCATCAGTCCGCTGTGGATCTGTACACATTTTTTGTGTTTTGAATGGAGAGGGTCTGATAAGCGGGACAACTTTTTTTTTTTTTTTTTCCCCCATCACGACGCAGAGACAGAAACAGACAACAATAGATTATAAAACAGTCTGCTGCAGTTCAGCTGCAAGGTGAAGGAGTCGATGTGGGATTTTTGCGTTTTCTTTTTCTCAGATCCAGCAGAATTCTGGTAATATTTCTACAGAATTGCAGCTGTGGGTTTATCGTGACTTTTTTGTTTGTCTCGTGTGGTTCATTACGCAAACAAATGTCTATTATAATTACAGTTTTTCATACAGTACTTTAAAAAAATCACATTTGATGTTGTGTTTGTTCTACTGGTGAATATTGTGGCGTGTTTGTGGTGATTTTCACACGCGTAATTTCGTGTTTTGATGTGTGGAGACTACAGCGTTGCACAGATCATAAATTGTTAGTTGTTGTTTTTTTTTTCGTTTATTCATTCATGTTATGCGGACTCAATTTTAATCTCATTATTTAAAAACAGAAATCATATTGTTTTGTGCTCTGGCATGGTGATGAATGTCGGCTGTATCACTCACAAGAGCCACGCCGTCCTTACCTGCCATATGTCATTTTCACTGAGGTCATCTGAGGAGACCAGCGGGTGCAGGAAATATGGGAACGGTACAGGAGGTGTTTTTTTTTTCCTCTCTTTTTTTTGGGTGGGGTTTTTGTCTCGCTTTATTGCGGCCACGTTTTTTTTTTGCGCGCACGCCATGTTTTTCTCGTGCGCTTTTACGCACAGCGACACGGACTGAACGAGACATTCTGACTGAAAGTGGATCGAAGAGAAGCTAAAGAAGGACAAAAGGAAAGGCAGAGAGCACCAGGGGGGCCACGCTCTGGTTGAGGTAGTAGTTTGTGCTGTTGGTCGGGTTGTCATATTACCCCTTGTGGAGATGACTGCGCAATCTACTGCCTTGCCGGCGCTGGTGACTTGCGACGGATGAATCAAACAGGATCAACGTGAATGACTGTATTGTTTGTAAACAGAATGAACTGAATGGTGGCGAACATGCCTTCATAATAATCACGACTGCTTTGAAACTGTCGTGCGTAAATGAGCAGAAGGTGTCAGCTGTCACAGATCTGTTAACATGACACAAAGCTAAAAATATCTCTGCTTTTACAGTTGAAAATAAACACATTTTAATGGTCTTCATCAAGTGGGCTTGTGTTTCTTCTCTGCAACTCTTCATCCTGTTTCACAGGCGAGTCTGAACATGATTACCCAACAAAAGGCAGGATGTGTATTCAGAAGTCAAAAGAACTGACAAGTTGATATCCAGATAGTCTTCTTTTGGAATTAAGACAATTAACTCCATGTGTAAATGTTACTCAATGCACTGGATCTCACATTAGTACCTATAACATTGGTGGAATTTAGGACAAGTTTAGGGAGTGTATGGAAATTATAGTATTTTTCTCCGAATTAAAGGAAGGCATTTTAATTAAAAGTTCTCTTTTTAGACAGCATATGATCTGTTACTATCCTACCACAGCTCTCACCTTCTCTATAAATGCGTCCAATAAGGTGACAGTAACAGCTGCTGGTGCAAAAAATGAAAAGCAACAGGAATATTCTGTCAAAAAGTAATGTGTAATGTGTGTCATCATTTTGGCACTTGCTAATCCCAGCGCTTTTGTGTCACTGAGAAAATTATTATTTCATGAACATATTGAGCACAGCATCTTAAATTCTTTGTGCACTTTAAGTTGTTAATGGAAAACTGAATTGTACCAATCACTAGTGTTTCATTACTATAATATAATGTGGGGATGGTAATTAATACAGTTTTAAAGTGCGAAATGTTCAGCCCTTGTTCAGGGTGTACCCCGCCTCTCGCCCTAAGTCAGCTGGGATAGGCTCCAGCCCCACCATGACCCTGATGAGGATAAGTGGTTACAGAAAATGGATGGATGGATGGATGGATGGATATTCAGCCCTCTTCCTCACATCAATGATTTGCATATGATCCCCTAAAGGGACTTTTAGCTGGCCTTACTAGTAAACATAATCCTAATGATTTAAGTTGTACCAGTTAATACTTGTAGCACACAAAGTAATGAGGACGTTCATCTGTTTCTCTTTGCATTTCCTCCGTGATTAATGTAGACATCCTACAGTGCAGGAAGTCAATTTGGGATAATGGCTTTTACCCGGGTTAACCTTATCATCATTAAGAACTGTGTCTGTATCATAGTGCACATTCAGTGAGTCCACAGTATACTGTATGAATCGACCCTGTTCTGTCAGTGTGTTTCCAAATGTTTGAGATTCAGTGAGCACTCTGTAGTTCCACTAATGAATCCCTCTGCTGTCTGCTCTCAAAGTCTAACCAGTCTGTTAGAGGCCAGTTGACCCTGTTTGTTAGTTTTTGCTTTCCCACAAGGAGAACCGGGGGAATAGAAACAGCAACAATATTGATTAGTGCTTCTGCACTTCTCTTTTGTTTCTCGCTCCTTCAGATTGATTCGGTCTGGTAGCTTATTTGGACTGGAAGCATGAAGATTTGGGGAACTATTTTGGAGCGTGCATATATTCTTCCCTTTTTCTCAATGAGACAAACTACTTTTTGGTTTTACATTGATCTTTGACATTTATTTTCTGGAAAAGAAACACTGAAGGTAAACAGCCTTTTTTCCCGTAAGTCAAGAGTTGCACAAGGAAACATTAAAAATATTTCTTTTTGACTTCATAAGTAATCTTTTTTGTTATACAAAACGTATATTTCACATTCACAAATGAAGAGGTTCAGGGTAGCACAATGGTTACTTAAAATTAAATGGTTCCCCACTGGGCTTCCTCTTTGCTACAGAAAAAAAACTCCCAGCCTTCCCCATAACTAACCTTATAGCCTAAAGGTAGAAAAAAACAACAGTAGTGCCTACTTTCACAATACAGCAACTTCAAAAAAGGGAAACTTACAGTTGGGCTGGAGGGACAAAGTATGCTTTCAAGTCTAAGAGCTTCCCGAACACAACAGTACACTCCCATGTAATTACAAATGTAGTGGAACCAATAAACCACCTTGGGGGACTCCTTCCCTTTAGAAAATCACTATTAACAGCTTGTCCACTTTAACCACACATGATAATTGAACCTGAGTTGATGTGCAGCAGCTGGGTGGCACAGTAGGATGACAAAAATAAATCAAAGATTCATTCTTTCACATTCATCTACGCGCAAAAGGCTTAATAACAGGTATAAGGATGAACATTCAACACATCATGATGCCCCATTCAGACGTTGTCTTGACATGTTCACAGTTCAGAAACATTCACTTCTCCATGTCGGATGAAGTCTGATTGCTCTGTTGAAGTGGGACACATGTTAAGACAATGGTTAGGTGGTGGCAGCATAGTTTTGAGTCAATAAAGTAAAAAACAAAAACCAAAAAAAGAAAGAAAAAAAAAAAAAAAACATTCAATAAATTAAGAGAAGTTTTAGCTCATTTGATGGAAGAACAAATGCGGCAGGTACAACAGCAAATACAAATGTATTACAATACATACATTTTTCAAAATTAAATATTTCTTTCATGGAATGTACAGGAGGAAAAATGCACCGTATGAACTTTAGGCAAATGTAAATGACTGCTGCTTGGAGGAATGTAAATAACCGTCAACTGCAAAAAAGTCCACGCTAAGATGACAAATAGCCTATGGCACATATCATGTGACGTCAAGTAAACATTTGACATATAGGGAAATACATGTATTTGCGTTCTGGTCAGTGAGTTAGAGGAGAAGGCAGACACTACTCTCATGGTTCTACACTAAATATGGAGGCCAGGCGACGGTTAGTTAAGCATAACATAAAGACAAGAAAAACAGGGATACAGCTAGCCAAGCGTGAAATCTACCAACTGCTTACCAAAACCTCTAAAGCTCATTAACAAAAAACGTTAACAACAATTTACTGTTCTGAGGGATTCTTATGTGTCACTTATGTTTCCTGTAAAACAGTAAATTCTCGTTTACTTCTGTTTTTGTACAGCTTAAACAAGGCGTAACATATGACTGAGCCGTGCTAACTGTTTCCCCTTGTCCCCTTGTTTTCCCCTTGTCGCCAGTCTATGCTAAGCTAAGCTAAGCTAAGCTAAGCTAAGCTAATATAATTGTGGTAAAAATTGGTTTAATGTAAGTCTGACAGAATGCAAATAAGTGTATGTCCCATAATGTCAAACTATTCCTCTTACAATGGCTTCCTCATTCTGGCACTGCACCATTTCCAAATGAACTTCTTTGGATTCAATCATCTGTACGCCCTGTTTTATAAAATAAGAAGACATATTCTCACTTTCCTTTAAAGCCTAAAGTAGTGCTACTCCAAAAGGCTACATATCCACTATTAAGGATGAATATCATAAAAGCTACACTATCACTCTTCATTTTGTCTGTCAAAGACTCAACCATTAAAACATGCAGTTTGTTTTAATTTTATGCCATCGATTCTTTTTAAAAATTATTTCTCAGCTTGGAATCAAACTTTTCAAAAATGATTATTGATCCTCTGAAGTTTTTCTCGCCCCAGACGACTTCTCATCTTCTGCATCTTAACCCTAGGTGGCTGGCTGAGAAGTGCAGCCTGTATGAATGCAGAATAATAATGTGGGGAATACACATGAACATCAGCTTCTGAGGCTGTGACACTATTTTCAGACACGCTGAATTCTTCACGGTTGCTTTTCTTTCTGAAATTCAACAGGATGGAGAAAAAAGTGCAAATAAACACCTGATTTGATTTGGTTCTCTTAATTAGCATCTCGTGCCCTTCCTTCACAATGAACTGCACCCTAAGCTCTTCTGCTAAATGTCTGGGATGCTAATAACGCTAAAGGAAAAACCACCATATAAATATATGCATGGTCTTTGCACATGTACAAACAAATGACATTATCGCTAACTCTGATACATTACAGAAATACAAATTCAGTCCATATAAAAGCAAACAGCAGTGTAAACCATTGCACCGTCACTCATATTCCCGGGCCTACAATATGTCACTGCATGCACTGACACACAGTAAATCTCTACATCCAAACAAAGCACATCGTTACCCCCCCCCCCCAAACCTGTCCCTCTCAAGACAAATGTGCATCAAGCACTGAAAGCTTATGAAACATGCAAAACATGTGATATTAATATCTAATATTTCTCACCTTAATTTTGATTGTATTTCATGATTTTCAAAAATTACATTTCCGAATTTAATTTAATCCTCCCTGCTGCAGGGAATATACCTCTTCATCATTTCTTATATCATGGCTTCTTGGTTGATGATGTGGGTCAGCCTAATTAAAGTGCGAGTACACACACGTACAAGTCGTCAAATCTACTGTTAAGAAATTCCCAAATTCACCGTTTTATCTTGTACAAAATATTTACTTAAAAGGAACTGCTTGCCAGTTTGTAAAAGTTAAATGAGAAGATTGATACCACTCTCATATCTGTAGGAAGCTACAGACTGGACGCAGGAAACAGCTAGCCTGTAAAGTTAAACGTTAATTTAGAAATTTCAAGACTTTTTAAAACTTTGGACAGAGCTAAACAAGCCATTTCCCTTCTTTGTCTTATCTAACTCCCAGCAAAAAAGCAAATAAATGTGTTTGTTTAATGTCAAAGGACGGATGTTTCATGAACTGGCACTGATTATTAAAAATAGATGTCGCTTCACAAAATATCTAGCCAACTTAACTGCAACTAAACACAAGCTGATGACCAACAGACAGTAGTTGACACGTATGAGCAGTTTTTATATCAAACTTTGTTCATAAGCCATATCAAGCCGTCCCTGCTGTTGATCCTTACAGGCTCACGAGTCCTCACTCCACAGGAAAACTGATTCCTGCTCTGCCCTGCTACTGTGAGGTGGCTAACTTCATGTACTGGTCTCTTTCTTTCTGCGTCCACATTGGTCAGTCGTGCACTTTCTCAGAAAAATGGAAACTGACTGAGGTAAACCCACCCCCACCCTCCTCTAGCTCTCTGTGGGACAAAAGATTCGGGGCTCTTACCAGCCAACATCTCTTCGCTGCAAACGGTCTGCGATCTGAAAAGCAATCTGGAAGCAGTTCTTCGGTAAGTGAATCCTTCAAAGCCACACTGTGGCAAAACAGAAAACGCAGCTGACCTGTCAGCTCGGTCACAAGATGAAGGGTTTTTTTTTTCTTTCTTACAAACGAGTTGACTGTACAGTAAAGGAGAAGAGGGGAAGACTAAAAGAGAAGGAAGAGGATGAGCCAAGAATTGTACAGCACTGCGAGAGAGGTAAGAAGGACAGAAAGAAAGAAGTCTTTTCTTCACTTTGGAAGAGCATTCGCCTATTTTCAGCTTTTACATCTCTGTAGAAGTTCAGGGGCATCCTATGGGACTGCCATCGCCATATTTCCTCTATCAACTTGTCTATCAACAGGCCAAATTCATGACAAATTATCATGTGATCATGTCTTTCTGACTTTTGATGCTTTTAAAAATAAAGTAGTGCTGACTGTAGTTCCCCTGAGCAGCCAAATTTGGTGGCTGACCAATTCTGAACTTCTATAGAGATGTGAAACACACATTTAAGTACATCCTTGATCTAAGGAAGAAAAGAAATGTGCAAACAGCACTGAGGAAACTGAAAGGGGATTCTCAGTCCAGGACTAATCAATCCTGTTCAAAGAGCCTAGACGCCCTTCAGGTTCTTGAACCGTGGCATCTCTGTCGGGTTCCTCAGGGCTGGCGGTTGCCGTACATCAGCGGTATTATGAAGACCGAGATGTCATCCCCGGAGCCCAGGCGCTCATTGGTGATCCTCCAGCCTCGGTCCCTCAACACGCCACGAGCACGCATCACCAGGTCTTGTGCTGCCATTGTATACCTGGACAAGAGAAAGCAATAATAAATAAATAATAAATCCACACATGTAAGACCCTTCCACTGTTATTTTTAGACCCTATGAAACATGAGGCCACCTATTTATTGGGATGGAATATTTTGTCATCAAACTATGCCACTGTATTGTTTTGCCTCAAAGTGTCATCTTACTTTACAAGATAAAAAGATATTGGACCTACTCTGCACTGGTGAGACAACATTTCTATTTGATTACAAAATTCTGAGTGGTCCAGTTCATGGCCGAGGTTGTAATTTAAGCCCTTTAATATTCAGATGTAATAATGCAGACAAAGACACTGGAAAACAGGAAGCACCAGTGTTCAGGTGTGGCTAAAGAGAAAAAAAAGTGGCAGACCTGTGCAGGTCGTCAGGATCACAGTTGGCTAGGAATGTGGTGACAGCTTCGGCTACTTCCTGGTTGGAGAGGACGTCCCATAGCCCGTCGGTTCCCATTACTAGAACATCATCAGCCCCGTGCTCATACTGCATCAGGTTATATACCTTAACCTGCATGCCAAAACACAAAATGTGAAAGTACATTTTTATCATTTAATTAGCTGCTTTGTTGTGAATTCAGGCATCAGTATCAGAAAAACGAGACTAAGAGTCTATGCTAATGCTAACCATGCTAGTTCTGTGTTTTGAGTTAAATGCTAACATGCTGACGTTTAGCAGGTGTAATGTTTACTTGTTTGCTATCTTGGTTTAGCATACAAGGATGCTAAATTGGAAGCATTGGAGATAAATATTTGGTGTCAGCGCCAAACTTCAGACCAGTTGTCAAAACATGACATACATTGACAGTATAAAGAATGGACGTTGTATCCATGACATCACTGACAGGTTTCTGAAGAGCTGTTATGAATCTCAGAGTGTGGTAGCTCTGGCCATCGCCATCTTGGCAGTGAACGTTGGAGTTGTACCAGGCTGTAAACATGTTTATTTCTGCTGTGAAGTTAGACATTTTATCATGGGGGCTTATGGACATTTTGTCCTGTAGCCAGCCTCAAGTGGAGGTTCAAAGAACTACGTTTTTTTGCACTTCCACATTGGCTTCACAGCCACAGAGGTAGCCATTAGCTAAAAAATACTGATATACATGGAAAATGTATGTAAAGACTGATTTTAGTACACATTTTATAGATGGCTTATATGCAAAAAAAAAAAGCAACACTAGATAAATTTTAGTGAATGAAGATGGCAATAATAACTAGACTGAAAGCAAGCTGCAGTAAGTTATACCGAAGTTAAAAGATTTCTTTCAGCTGCTGGCAAGATCAAGCACACTCAAAGTTGAAAAGTTTCTCAGCTATATTGAAATCTATACTGACACGGCACAGTGCATGACATTTTCACGACTTAATGTATTCAATGCAGTTTTCATTCACTGAGAGCATCTCCAGAAACCACTCGAGACGCTTTGGTGAGAGGTGAGAGCTGTGTTTGTGAGCGAAAAGAAAGAGACACAGAGAGAGAGACACAGAGTGCTGAGAGGAGTTAAGTCTTCTACGTGAACCTGGCATGAACCTGGGTAATAATGAATTAAAGATCAAGCAGAGAGCTGTGGGAGGAAAAAAAAATGCAAAACTCTATAAGACTAACTAACTACATCAGGAGATGAAAGCGCTTTGAAACCATTGCCAGACAGTCAGACAGGTGAGTTCAAGTTCTCCTGCAGCAGAGGACCTCACTCAAACGGAGATGCAGCAAAATGCTGCCTCCAGTGACTGTAGAGCAGATATGACGGGGGCAGAAGCAGGATGACAGGCTTATCCTTTCATATAGGACATCATTCAAGGTAAGATTCGTGGCTAGAATGAATAGAGGAGTGGAGAATGAATGGAGGAAAGACGTCTGCAACATCTAATTAGGATCATTAACAAGCTTGTTCATTGAGACTGTAACTGTGCCGGCTACAGGAAACAACCCCAGTCTGAGGGTCAGCGGGTTTAAGGAGAGAGACGCAGACATGTCAGCCCACAATTCCTCCTGTTTGGAAAGCCAAGCTTGACAAAATGAAATACAGACTAACCGCAGACGTAAGCTGATACCTACTGTATTTCTTCATGCGCTCTTGGCTGGTATGAGCACCAGAGAGAGGACAAGTTCATTATGTTCTGCTAAAGTTACAGAGACTGGAATCATTATTTTGTACTGATGCCAAGATCTACTCATCTCTGGTGGGATAACAGGACATTAAAAAGCATGTCTAATAAAACAAGGAGTCAGTTTTGTTTAAAAAAAGCCTTGATTCACTGATAGCTAAGTGAATCCTAAATGACCACGAGGATGTACAAGGATTGGCTCCTCTCCACAGCAAAACTTTATACTATGATAATTCCTGAGAGCGTTTGTCGTAAAAAAAAAATACCAAATTTAAAATGCTGGTGTTACACTGCAGGGAATGAGAGAAATAAACTTGCGCTATAGCCTGCATGTCACAGGCAGACAGCGTGTTGTTAGTGCTATCGAGGAGTGAGGAGCGCGGCAGCGTTTAACTGGACCCAAGTGACATTTGCAAGTACATTTACATGCTGTTTAATGTGCTGCAGCAGCTGAGCAGCTAATCGGCCATCTAGTCTGCAAACTGACGTTAGTCGGCGAATGTCTGGCTGCTCCTTCAGCAAGCTAAGGTGCAGGACAAGACGTGTGTTCAGGTTGGTGATTTTAATAAGAAGGAGACTTCAGCGGGAATGCTAATGCTGGTTGTTGTTGTTCAGAGTCTGTGGCTTGCTGTGACAGTTTCTTCTGTGTATGAACAAACGCTGATGTCACTGCCAAGATTTTATTGACTATGATCCGTCTATTAAAGGCAATTTTGAGATTTCTTTCAAAACATATTAAATATGTTGGAAAAGAGTTGCTGAAAACATGCTAAAAGACTTTGAATGATATATTACTGAAATAGGGAGGTTAAAACAGTTTTTCAGTCCAGGATTTTGTGGGCGGTCCTAAAGGGTGGCTCAATGACACGCTGAGGCCACCCTGAGCATACCCCTGTACCCCAACAAAAAAATTAATTCATCTCGCTCAGAGTGTTTCAAAGTTAGTCATGTCATTTTCTGAACTCATCTGACACATTTCAGTCACTTCAAAATGGCTGCTTGCTCCCACGAGTCGGTGTGGCTTCAGCACATTCAGTGGACACGCCCCCACAGTCCTGGAGCTGAGAATACTGCTAATTTTTACCTGATTTTGACACCTAATTTAAAAAACCTGTCGATATTTTTAATCATTCAAATTTGGCTAGGTGGGTAATAGTACGTTCTTTGGTCTGACAAACTCAGAACACATATCTGTTCTTACTTTACACAGACTTTAAGCTTACCTTTGTGTATCAGAAGGCTATGTGCAGTTGACTTACCTCAGGGCAACAGGAAAGGAACGGTTTGATGTAGATGTTGGAGTCATGAACCTTGAGGTCGTGATCACCGAGTCCACGGGTCACACCGATGGTGGCCAACACCCGCGCCTGTAAAACAGACTGGTTTAGTTTGGGTTTCTCACGTTTTTACATTTTCATAGAGCATCTTTGGTGTTTGTCAGTTGGCTAACGCTGAACATATGGATGTAAAAAATCCTCCCATATTGACTGACAGTAATCATGATGGCAGTGTTTCACCCTGTTGCCTCCCAGTCAGAATTTACTACATAAGTGTAGCAAGTGCACTGAAACTCAGCGTTATTTTTCTATTCCTTTAATTAATTATTTCTGAATATTCTTCCACTCTTATCCCCGCGCGGGAACTCTTCATTTTGTCTGTTCTTTGAATCTGACAGTTATTCATCAGACAACAATGGCGCAGCGTCGTCGTCTGATGCCGTTTCCCCTCTTTGATGGAGACTCTCGTTATGTCTCTCTTTGCATCAAACTGAATTGATTGAAAATATGAACACGACACGGCTGAGAATTCGAAGCGGTTTGTGCAATTTATTTGGTTGGAGTATTTTTCAGCTTTCGGTCTCCTCTTCTCATCTCTCCCCTGCTGTCCCAGTGGGGATTAACTTCACTTCTCAGAGAGACGACTGTCATCTCCCGAGTGGTGTGTGTCTGTCTGAATGTCCGTGTGTGTTAGATGTAGCTACTGGAGTGAAACAGATGGACCGTCTGCTCTCTCTTCTAGTGAGGGTGTACACTGACACACACACACACACACACACACACACACACACACACACAGAGTGTTACTCGTACATCAGAGACTCAGTGTTCACCCACTCTCTGGGTGGCTGGCAGGCATGTAGTGTATGTGTGTGTGTGTATACTGACAATGTTAGAGCATGTGATTTTCTCTGCAGTTCTGAATTCTAGAGTAGACGTATAGGGTTTGGAGCTGACACACACGCTGTTACCTTTTTCCCTTCCCCATATATTAGCGGAAACTTGAGATCTTCATCCTCAATGGTCTTGTATGCCCTGTGTTTGAGGAAAGAAAAGCAGACCAAGACAGTGAATGAATTGTCTTTTTTCCTGTCTGACACGTACATTCAAACACAAATGATATATACACACTTAAATGCTTTCGCTTTGTCACATTGGCCCAGGTTGCATCATAAGTCATGAGGATGTAACATAACCAACAGCTTCTGCCAGCAGTCCTTGAGCAAGGCACCAACTACTAATCAAATAAAAACCTGGAAGGGAAATCTATATATATAATTTAATGTAAATAATGTAAATACAAACGACATGATCATTTCCTTATCTTTAAATACTAATTAAAGCTGCACTAGTCAATATTTTTATACAAGCAATACTGACTGTGTGATATAAAAGGAAGAAATTGGAATGACAACTATTATTGTCTAACTGTGTAGTTACTCTCAAATTTATGGAGCGCTGAGCGTCTTTAAGCTCATTGTTTTGGTTTTGAGGCGCACAACATTACTGTTTTGGTTCATGCTGCACCCATCCAACCCATTTACACATGCATCAAGCTATTTTCAGCAAAAAAAAAAAAAGGTTCTAATAAACAAACTATATATACTATACTACTACTATATACTATCTACCCAGAACCAAATTGCAGCCAGACAAAGTTAGCGACTAGCTGGTGAACACAGTGGAGCATTAAGAAGCAAATGAGCCACATTAAGTGGTGGAGACCAAGACCAGAGCTAAAAGGCTCTAAGTTCAGGTATAAATATTAATTTGAAAAACAATGGTCAAAAATGGTGCAGCAGGGGCTGCAACATCCAAAAGTAAGATGTTCAAAAATACACTTCCCATAATGCAACTTCATAGCATCTCTTTATTTGAACCAGCCACATCTTTCAAACTCCACACCTCAGGTTGTAATGCAGGTTTTCTGTTTAACATGTATGTGTCCGAGCTCAAGCTGTGATTACCCTGATGACATAATTAATAATAATTAAATTTACATTATAAAACTGTTTTCAGAGGCTGAGTGCCCCCATGATGTTACAGATTAAGGTTTAAGGTCTCCTTTTTAATAAACATACAGGTGTGAAACAAGAACCACAGCCATCATTCTTATAGGGTTTGATTCTGTGTGCGAGAGTGTCTCTCTGGAGTCCAATAACAAGAGTTTTTGCTGCTGAAAAATGTAGCAAGCGAAAGCAAGCAAGCAAGCAAACACAAGCAACAACAAAAAATGAGTTCAGAAGTGCACAAATGGAAGCAGAAGAACTGAAAACACACTTAGAAATTGAGCTTTGATGTCAGACCGAAAGACTCCGCGGCTGACGTGGATGTACTTAAACTAGATAGATTAGACTTGGCGTCACCAGTCAGTGGAGAATATAAACTTCAAACGGCTTCATATCTGACCAGGGTTTGCCCCGTCTGTCAGTCTGTGTCTCTCTCCGCCTGTCTGTCTCAAACTGAGATGTGTACTTTTCTCGACCCAAACACAGCACTCTCTTTCTGCCTGGGTTTTTTTTTTTTTACCCTTTGTGCCTTCATGCTTCAGCGTTAGAGCTACAACTTCTTCATCCACCCGTCCGTCCTGAATCCCTGCTCGTCAAATTTAACACCTCTGATAGTGAGAGACAACACACATTCTGCACCAATGTATCTTCCCGCTGTTTTTATCTGGGATGTTAAGGGTTGCCACGTGAGAACGCTCATTTTCGCTGTTGTCTTACTTTGCATGAGTCAAGTTTTATTGCTTTTCTCTGTTTTGTACTGAAACATCTTTGGGTTTGTTGTTGGTTGGTCAAAAAAAAGCAATTTGAAGATATCACTTGGGGATGCTACCTTGCTAAAGGGCACCTTGGAAGTAGATGCTTGCAGTAAACAAACAGCCAAAAAAAAAAAAAAAAAAAAAAAAAAAGCGGAGTCATTATACTGTACTCTCCTGGTTTTCTCAAATTCCTCAAAATAATCTCAAACTGTCCTGATTTATAACCCAGCTGAGGGAATTTGAGGTTTAAATTTGACACACACACACACATACGCAGTTCTATATCCATATATCATATCAACATAGCCTAAATAAAGAGATAAAGAGATAAAGCACATCACCACTTTATTGAATAATGTTCACAACCAAAAGCTGGCAATGAATGCCCATTCAAATCCATAATGTTGTTTACTTCCTTGATCACAGTTTCTAATTCGATTATTTTGTGCCTGTGCTGAGCCCCTGATGCATTAATCAGTACCAAGCCTCCCTCTCCATGTCATTCCTGTACAGTATGCACTCATTCTGCACACGAGCAGTTCCCAGCCTAGAATGCATAAAATATATTCCTGCTACACAGAATGTTCATTCCTTTTTTCAAGAGTTTTCACTCTTCCTTTGTCTTGTGAGTTGCTGGATCTTCTTACCTCTCGCAAGTAGACCTTTATTTTAAAGGAGAGCCACTGCTATACACAGCACATAAACACTCATATGAACAAAGACATGACTCCTAGCAATGTATATTCAAGACTGTTTCATTTATTAAAATTGCCTATACAGGCGCTTTAGTTTAATGATGAACAAGGACATTGATTAAACATTTGATAATTCTGGCTTCTATTGTTAAATGAAAAAATGTTATGTAGAAAAACATAATAAAAGCTGCTATTATCAATATTTCTATAAGTAAATGTATATTAACAAAGGATTAAACAACTACGTGGAATGTAAAAGGAGTTGCTCTTTCCCTCAGCTCCCCCATTTCTGCGTCTTTCAGCTCATTGTTTTGGTTTTACAGGCCACAAAGACGCCAGGCGCTTTGTGGCAAAGAACCAAACAGTCTGGAAAAGGGCAGGCACTTTCAAAAAGTACTTGGCAGGCGATTGGATGAACCATCTGTCTATCACCGTCTGTCACCGATGAACTTCAACCAATCAGATCAACGAACCATAAGAAGTCAGTTGGGAGAAATGCAAAAGCATCTTTTCCATCGAGAAAAGCCTTCACTGTCATTCTTTGTTCTTCTTGCAGTGAAGAAATGCTCTCTAGTTCTGATATCAGCAGCATCTATGCTAACTTCCTTAGCAGTCGCCGTTGTTCAGTTCAACTCAATTTCATTTATATACAGCAGCACCAAATCATACAGCAACCAATGATCTCATGAGACTTTCCATATGGGGCAGGTCTAGTCCTTATAACAGAGACTCAACAATTCCCACCATGGGCAAGCACTTGGTGAAACATTGTTGCCTCTTGCTGTATCACATGATACGATTTGCTGTATCAAAGCGTCCCTGTGGCTGCCAGCATTTCCTCATAGGACGCTGATTGACGCAATTGCATAGCTTGAAGCCTGGCAAGAGGGATTCTTGCCCAGCACTGAACTGCAAACAGATAACATTAGCAGCTAGTTGGTGAACATAGAAGAACATAGTATGCATGTAGCAGCAGGAGTACACAAATGCATCTCGAAATGAATGCCAATAATGCTCAGTATCTGCTCCATATGTCAATAAAAAACTGTTGCCAACAAGTTCACCAATCCTGCTAGCTTTAAAGGGGATAATATGACACTAGCTTGATTCTATTACTCCAGTGCAGCCAAAACTAATGCAGGTTTAAACGTCTCAAAGTAAGGTATCAAAAAGAGAGTACTGCTCTCTGACTCCAAACTACTTTCTTGCTTGGCTGTGAAGAGAAACAACAGTAGTCCACGCAGAGGCACATCCTGGCTGGCACATTTCTGCTCCTGAGGGGTGATCTTATGGTGAAATATACATCACACACCACAATACACACAGCACTGTATGTGCCTGTGTGTGTGTGTGTGTGTCAGTGAGCGAGAGTGAGCGTGTCAGTAAAAGCACATCTCATTACCAGCTTCCACTGCAGCCACAGTCAAACAGCATGGTGCCTTGCTAACCCACATCACACTGCACATACAGGGCCATCTCTGCTGTATCATTATGTCATATCAGCTTAGGCTGCTCCCTCATTAGCTCTCTGCTGCTCTCTTCAGCTCTCACTGTAAAGAAGAGTGCATGCAGCAGTAGAGGAGGGGAAAAAGAGTGAGAGAGAAGCAGAGATCCAGACTAATGAAATCTTTTTCAGATTACTGTTTCATTTAAGGTGGATGCAGCTGAGAGTTTGCAATCCCAGAATATTAGCAAGTTTCATTCATCAGGGATTACTCATGGTACAACAGGTCATTCATCTTAGGCACTCACTTTGAGGGATGCCTGCTCTTTGAAAATAGCGCATAAAAGAGAAAATGAAAAATACAGCGAAAGACTTACCATCCATTCATGGTGAAATCTCTGTAGAGCATCCTCTTGCCCACCTCCTTCCTCTGAACTCTCCTGGGAAATTCCAGGTGTGTGAACTCATTTCCTAACAGGTGAGGCTGCATATAACCCTGGAGGACGGACAGTGATGTTCTTCAAGTCAGTCAGACAGCTAAATGTGTGGCAGATTCATAGATCAGACATCTTTCATCACTTTTTTTTTGTCTATTGCAGCTTGTCCATTGGAATTTTGAGGCTGATAATATATGACATATATGAGAGAAAATTCTGGTAATATATTGGCCTCTAATCAGTTTTTAGAACCATGACGCATAAACAAACTATTTCATTTACAGATTGAGCCAAGCACTCAAACTGTCTTCTCACATTGGTCAAGGCTGTTGTGACTGATGTGCAGAAGAGCTGTGAAGGCTTTAATTGGCTGAGGAATCGCGTTAAGGTCAGTATAATCATTGATAGCAGATACCTGCCCAACCAACACATTCAGACAGGCAGAGCCTGACCAAGGTTGAACGAGTTGACCAACTGTTAATGGAGCACAGAGCAAAAAGGGACTTAGGAAGGGTCCATACTGGGCAGATACTTCACAGTTGAAAATGGAGACACTGATAATTACCTCACACACAGTTCTGCCTTTCTGTGCTGCTATTAATTATTATTTACTGGCAGACATATTCTGCTATCAATGGATGAAAAATAGGGTCGATAATGACGGGTATGCATTGGTTAGTTTCCACTAATCCATGAAGCTGCAGGCAATATGAAGGAAAGTATTTGGAAGTGAACTTTCCATGGCTTCCAACTAAAGACTAACTAAACTGTTTATACAAACATCTTTGCGCCATGTATTCATGAAATCAAGCACCATGGTGCAGAAATATGAGTCACTGCTTACTGACTATAAAAAGGTCAATCACAGCCAGCTATTCTCAGCTGACATGCTTGTTGAGCTGTTGCACGGCTCCATAGGACATTGGTGGACTTCAAATGTCTTGCTGATTGTGTTGCTTGTTGTGTGAAAACACTGTGAGAAACTGGCGCAGACAACGAGCACTGTTTCTACGGTCAACAGAATAAACCCAGTTCAGGTACTTGGGGTCAGGGGTGGGATGTTTCACTGACCCTATAACATATATTTACATAGAGTTTTCTTACCAGAAACTGGAGTCGCTGTCGTTCCGATTCTGGTGTGAACTCTGTCGACATGGGAATGATCTCATTGTTTCTGATAATGATAGCCCTGCAGACATACACAAAAAGTTGGAAACGTACACACAACCTTACATCCAAAAGAACAAGCAGCTCTATTGGTTGAAGCTCCAGCTGTCTTTGCTTCAGCATGTTCATGCCGTCACATTAAAGGAATGTGATGAGGCAAGCATACACACCTGCTGTCCCCTGCATTCCCAACGTATAGTTTTCCTAGCAAGTAAACCACAGTGAGGGCTGTACATCCTCCTGTGACGTTATAGACTTGCTTCTCTTTCTCAATCTGTGCGTCCTGGCAAAGGGAGAGACAGTTTTTAATAAAACATTACTTAAGAAGACAATAAAAGCATAAAAAAAACCTCCCACATCCACCCACACGTGACAGTAAAAATTAAGAAATGTCAAACCACACTGCAAGATGCCCACTCAGGCAGAAGTCTTGGCCTTCTTCTATTCAATAACATTCATAAATATGACTATAAGGCCATGAGGGAATGATGGAGAGGAAAATGATGAGGCAGAGAAAGCGAGCAAGAAGCAAATCCGATCAACTTTTTAGAAAGACTGTGTGGGTTGTAGACTATTGATCAGCTTAATGTGAATCCATTGATGACCGTGTGTCGTGTGTCAGTGTACGAGAACTTGTCTTGCATGAATAATGTAGACAGTGAGAATTGATTTAGCATGTTAAGGTTCAAAAAGCTTCATACTGATCATACATACACATAATGCTAATTATGTAGTTATTCCTTTTTTTCTCTGTTCTCAGGAATGAAACAAAGGATCGAGACATTAATGCATATGTACATCTTTATGCTGACGATACTGTATTGTATGTTGTTATGCATTTGTTCTTGCCCTGGCTTTTGAACGTCTGTATCGTATCTGCACAAGGTACCCCTATTGAGTTTGTGACCACATCCAAATATTTTCGCACTGCGACTGATGAAAGCTTTTCTTTTAAATTTCATATTGATCATCTTTCATCTTAACAAATTTACTACTAGAAAACTGCTTCTTGCTGCCACTCTTTCTTGCCTCTCTTGGACTATGGGGATGTTTTGTTCATGAACGCCTCACCTCACTCTCTTTATCTGTCAGACGCTGTCTATCATGGAGGTCTGAGATTGTCAACCTCTCACACACCACTGTACTTTTTTTCTTTAGTGAACTTTTGCACTGGTATAACTTCATTTATAAATCTGTCCTTGGACTGCTGCCCACTTATTTATCCACTTGCATGTCACGTAAACAGTGCTGCCACAGCCTCACACTCTCAGGGCTTCATCACTCTCTCCATCCCCTCAGTCCGAACAGAGTCTGGTAAAAAGGTCCCATCGACCTGGAGCACACTACAGTGGGAAGTGAAGCTGTCCAGTATGATTCCCCAAGATGATTTTAAACTACTTTTATGTAGGGGGTTTGCTTTTTACATAGTATTTAACATATGACATCATATTTGATTTGTGTTAAATTTGGTCTCTTGAATGTCGTTTCTGTCTTTGTGTTGTTTTGCTACTGTTGTCTTGACCTGGTCTTTCTTGAAAATGAGATAAACAGTCGTATCTCGTGTAAAAATGCTATTTTTCCACTAAGTAAAGGGTGGTGGAGGGTTGATTTGAGAGGAGCTTTCATAGTAATCTGAGTACCACAGGCTCCAGCTTGAGAAGTGTGGGCTGCTTTCCATTGCCATCTAGTGGCAATATCCCATAGACTTTGGCTTCTAGAGACTCTTCTTCTTCTCAAAATAATTTAAATGAAACACACAATGGTAGGGAAATGACACTGAAACACACAACTGAACAGTACAGTTGTGTACATTTGGTAACATGAAAAAAATAACTACCCTGTAGCTGTTTCTTCAATAATGAACAATAATTTTAGCTTCATTTAAAAACAAATGATTTGAGACATACTGTATTTAGTCAGACGCTTTAGCCAAGAGCCATGATTTCATAATTTAGTTCGCTGAAGCCAAATGTCTAAATTTACCATAAATAGTGAGGCAAACATAAGAAGGACTTCATCTTTTGTTCATCTGTATTTCTGTATTTGCTCATTATTTAGGGAAATGTTTACATATACATACAATACATATCGCTACTGCAAATATGTACAGTGTGACGTGCTGTTATTTTCTTTCATATAAGAAAAAATGAAAATATGCTGAGATGATGATGAATTCAAATGAGATAAATCTGATGATTCAGAAATCTCATGAAATTCTTGTGGGATTGTGGAAGGCTTGATTTTAAGATATCATATTTATATGAAAAATACTCAACTCATCTGTGAGTATGACATGATGATAAACTAAATAGTGATAATCGGCACACTTAATGAACTACCTGATGATTATTAGCTACAGAAAAAGACATTTCTGCTTCCTCATTTATTTTGTGAGCCAACTGTGCAAAACTGAACCTCAACTTCTTCCTTCCTTTTTTCCAAACTTCAACTAATGCTTATTGTCTTGATTAATTGCTTGGTCTGTAAGATGTTAAAAATACACTTCCAAGAGCCCAAAGCGACATATTCAAATGTCTTGTTTTGTCTCCTCAACAGTTATCTAATGTATTCAATTAATTATCATGAATTTTAGGTTATTTCACTTTAAAAATAGACTTAAATTGATAATCAAAGTTGATGCAGACTAACCCGCTGTCTGTAATTTGCTGGTTGGTTAATTCATACTCAACCAACTAATAACACTAATGACTGTGCTGTTAAAGTGTCCCAGTAAAACATTTCAGTGAGCCAAAACCACACAATATGGGGACCCTGAAAATTGTTCATGTAATAGGAATGCAGCCGTCGCTATTAATTAATCAAACCTCTGCTTTCTCTGCTATAACACGTCAAAAATGTCACCGCAGCCTGAATAACTTGAGGTGGATATTTGGAATTGAGGAGAAAATAGCGTAGGTGACACAGCTGCTGATAATGGGGTGACGACAGGGTCAGACAACTGATCCCTGCAAGAAGATAATGAACACTTTTCTGCAGCCTCACAGCACATTTCTCTGTATACGAGCCTCAGCCAGAATCCTAAAATGTTAAGTAATGATGCATGGCAGATTGAATCCAGTGAGTGTGAAAGTGTCATCAGGATGAGTGGACGAAAACTTATCACGACCTTGCACCTGTCTCTCACCATCTCTTTAAAAGCGTTCTCTATGGCTCCTATCACCAGGCTCTCGTGCTGGATCTTCTTCTCGGTAAAGAAGCGTGGAGGAGGCGGGGTGCTGCACGGGGAACCCGGAGCACCTGTGGCCCCGCGAAGTGAAGCGGCCCGGGTCAGGGCTCGGTGAGGGCCTTGGGTGTTTCCCTGGAGGTAGGGGTTGTTGTCTGGGTCCTCGCCCAGGACAGTCGGGGGCAGGGAGCTAAGGTTGCGTAGGATCTCGATGACGGCCTGGAGCTGGCAGGCGATGTGGTGCTGCAGTAGGCGGGAAGCGACAACTGCTGCACCTGAACCAGCGTGGCCATCGAATAAGGCCCAGTAGTGGAAAACCAGTCCTTCACCGTCCTGCAGACATATGACACAAAATGTATATTAATTACATACAACACCAGCTCAATTAAACATAATCGCATCTCATCTGCAATCAGAACCTAAAGCCAAATTACCCAACGGGGTTTCAGTAAAACCTTTAATACTAATACACATGAAGAAAGTTTTACTTATGAAGTGTGCCACAGAAGTCACGACAGACTCTTTAAGAGCATTTTGTGGCTACCTAGAAACATCTGTCTAAACCTAAACCACACTCAGACGTATCATAAGTCTGTCATCAACTAATGACTATGTATTTATGAAACAATGGAGCCAAATGCTTGGCACATTCATAGTGGAAAATCTGCACAATACACGCAGCTACTAAAAATTGGAAGATTCCACTGAGTTCAATGGAAGTGAACGAAAAAAATATCCTCACCAGTAACATACTATGTTCCAGTGAAAGCAGGGCGTTAGTGGAAAAACATGGCTGAGTCAAAGATCAGTTAAATCACTCCCTTATTAAATCATAAATTATCACTTCTGCTTTTTTTGTTTTATAGTAATTAGAAATCATTTTGAGACTTAATTCATGACTTTCTTTCAACTGATATCAAAGCAACACAAGTTACACAACTCCTCTAGCTCGTCATAACATACCCACACTGAAATAATGTAATTACATTTTAAGTAGAAAAACATTGCTAAATGAACAATGCTACCAGAATTTATAGTATGAGTCATCTCTGGGAGGACAGGCCCAGGAGAAAACCTCATGACTCATCATGACCAACACTGCGTGGGAGGCTACAGAGGTCAAATCTCCTCCCATCTTTATTTCTCTCTGTTGGCAGGAACAGCACAAAACTCTTTCACACATTTGTCAGGTCTGTGCCATCACACACTCTGCTCAGTGTTACCTGACCTTGAATACACATTCTCTGTCAAATACTGCTGTCCTTTCAGCTCAGGCTTGTTATCAGCTTTTATCAGCTATTGGTTGAAGCAAACTGTGAGTTTGTTTTGGGTGGATACATTAACACTGTGCCAGAACTATCGTAATTCAGAAATTCACAATTGCAGTCTGCCTTTGAACACACAGGGGGCATGACCATGGAAACGAATCGCTTAGGAGACAAACTTCTGGGTGTTTCGAAATGAACTGCCAAGATCTGATGTTAGTTAATGGCTTCCCGAGAAAAGTCCTCACAGTTTTTATGACTGGGGGTAGAAGTAGTACAGTGGTTAAGCTCACTGACTATGACGCAGGAGACCCCAGAGAGAGGGGATACATGCAGCGAATGGGTAGCGTGGTCCCCGTGGTAGTGGGGGCACTTGGTGCAGTGACTCCCAAACTGGGAGAGCGGCTCCAACAAATCCCAGGAACAACAACTGAAGCCTCAGTCCAGAAGAGTGCAGTTCTAGGAACATCGAAGATACTGTGCAGAACCCTCAGACTCCCAGGCCTCTGGTAGGGGACCCGAGCTTGAGGATGACACAGATACCACCCCCCCCCCCGCTGGGGTGAGAAGCAGTTTTTTTTTTATATATATATATTCTAAAACTCCCACATGAAACCTGTTTTCTTTGAGGTATTCTGAAACTGATGGTCCACAATTGTCTCTCATTTACATCGTCAGCCATGGCTGAATGGACTATCTTTAGTTTAGTTTGTCTCATTTAGCTTACTTTATTTCACCAGGATAATCCGCTCAGTACTGCTTTCCAAGAACAACTGCACTTTCCAGGGAGACAGTAATGTTAGAGAGGCTATAATTGATGATCTAAATGAGCTATTATGAGTTAGTATGGTGACGAATGTGCCTGCTCAAAAACATACTGGACACAGAGTAAAGCTGAGGTTGGTGGTAATGTCATTGGTTTAGTATCTGCTCATGAAAAGAACTGGACCGAGCTAGTGAAAAGGTCAGAGGACCAGTATGAGTCAAAGTGGTTGAATCACAAACACAGAAGCGAGCTACAGGACTAAAACAAAGTAAAAGACATAACATAAGTGGAAAAAGTCAGTGCAGTCTCAAGTGTTCTGGTGTCCAGGTTTGCTGATCAAGTAATGGTGTCCATTGTCCATCTGTGACATTGTCTTGGGTGATAAACATTCATGACTGCTTTCTGATAGTCATATAGACAATTAAAAAAAATCTGAAGCTATATAAGACATAATGGAGATTATGAGAATTTTGAGAATTTTTTGAACATTGTAAGGTCACTATACTGTCTTTTTAAAAACCTCATCAAAAGAGAAGCTTTATGAGACTTTAAAGTACATGCAAAGGCAATTCTGAGATTTCTTTCAAAATACAATAAATATGTTGGAAAATAGTTGCTGAAAATACGTGAAAAGACTTTGAACGATATATTATTAAATGAGGAGTTAGAGGTCAAAACAGTTTTTCACCAGTTTTCAGTCCAGGATTTTGTGGGCGGTCCTAAAGGGTGGCTCGATGACACGCTGAGGCCACCCTGAGCATACCCCTGTACCCTTATCAGAGAGATAGAGATTAATACATCTCACTCAGTGTTTCAAAGTTAGTCATGCCGTTTTCTGAACTCATGGCTGCTTGACGGCTCCCGCGAGCGGACGTGGCTTCAGCGCATTCAGTGCACCCCACAGTCCTGGAGCCAAGAATACTGCTAATTTTTACCTGATTTTGACACCTAATTTTATAAACTTGTCATTATTTTTATCATAGAAATTTGGTGGTTAATAACACTTTCTTCTTTGGTCCGACAAACTCAGAACACATATTTATTCTTACTTTACATGAACTTTTAGTCCCAGCAAACAGAGAGAAGAGAACAACCTTGGAAGACGGACAGATATAACTACAACTGTACAGCTAGGTCGATTGTTGGGCTGAAGAAGTGCTGTGGAAACACGAGTGCGTAACTTCTTCTCATCCGTTTGAATATTGCAATAAAACTCTTCTATTACAGAAACATCCTCTGCGATGTCCACATCATTTTTGTTGTCAAGGAGACATTTGCTCTACATGCCAGAACTGAACACACTTCACGAAGAATTACGTCAGACTGCACACACATTCAGCTCCACATGCACAGTACTTGACGTGAACATGCGGCCTGTTTACTATTGAGATGCTCCAGTAGTTAGGTCACTGCTCCCTGTGTATGCCTGTGAGCAAAACTGTTTATAGCATCATGTATACACACTGTATACCCTTTGTGCATATACAAACACATTCAATTAAGTGTGTATTTGTGTATGTGTGTTTTCTTACCTCTCCCAGCTTGCAGGGCTCCATACGGAGCCCCAGGCCCTCTCCGTTGGGTAAGGAGTTGCGTCTCTTGGCTGTCGGGGTCTTGCTGGGCGTGGATGGAGGGCAGTAGCTCATTGGCCTCCTTCTTGCTACTACCACCTCGCAGCAGGCCTGGTCTTCATTCAGGGCACTTTTACCAGCATTAATCACTCTGCAACAAAAACGTGATGTGTACAGGTTGATTTTTGACTATCAGAGGCCCCGTTCACACACATTTTCACACACTTTTGGCGTGTTCTTTTCTTTTTCTAGCTTAATTTTGTTACAAGCAACCGATTTTACAGTTTGGCAGCTGTGGACAGGAACAAGCGCTTGATTGGACGCGCCAACCTCAGATGCTTTTTTATGGATGAAACAGTACTGCAGACTTTCATGGTTATTATGACTCACTGCAGGATCACAACAATTAGTCTGAGCCACAGCCTGAGGTTTTTATCTATACACCCAGCAAAGCAGTGGGCTTTGTATGTTTCATTTTCCTGATGAACATCAAAGAGGAGAGCTCATTTGTGGTTCTGCTCTGCTGTGAGTGTCCTGATGCATCAGGACGGTCGCTTCTGGTTGAATTAGAAGTCTTTGTTTTGTGTGTCTGTACATACATGCTCAAGGCTGTGTGTGTGTGTTGCGTTATTCATCTTTTTGTGCCTTATTTAACTAAGCAGACCACAGAGAGATAGTACTAAGAAGAAGTAACAATTAAGGACAGCCACACTGTGGTGCATAAAAGGGATGTCTCTATTTCCCTTTTTTTTTTTTTTTTTTTTTTCAGATTTCAGTATTTTGTGTTGTTTTCACAATCAGCAAGAGAAGCTTGTCATACTTCAGTTTATATCTTTGAGTTAAAAAAGAAATGCCAAATATCTAGAAAGGTCAAGTCTGTCTCCCAGTCAATCCACCACATCGACCCCAAACTAATTGGTCGATTCCTACAAAATCTTGAAGAGATATTCATAGTTCCTAGACAATAAATCATACTGGCTTTGATCAACCCCTGACTTTTTCCCTCTAGCATGTAAGTAGGTAAACTTTATTTATAAAGCGCCTTTCAAAACCAGTTACAGTAGACCAGTAGACCTTACAGTAGACCTAAAAAATTCTACGGTAGAAGGTCAGGAGACATAATAATTCAGAAATATAAAGTGTACTGGCTGTGTAGTACTTTATAGGTGAATAAAAGATAACACATGCTTGATTGTGGCAATGTTTCTTAGCTGGAAGATACAAAATTTGATTACTTTCTTTATGTGCCACTCAAAGTTCAAGTCCTTGGGTTTTTGAGGCTCACTTAACATTTGCATTTGAGGACAAATACACGGCTGTATTTTGTCAGAAATACTCTCGGGGCCTGTGACGAGGACTTCTGTTTGTCAGGCCTCCTTCTCGACCGGACATCCTGGTCACACTGACAAAGTCACACTAAACAAAGTGAGGTTGAAATCTGTGGTCTTACATAAAAGCATATTAGCATGCTGACGTTAACATTTAGCTCAAAGCACCGCTAGCATGGCTGAAGACTATTAGTTTTAAATTGAACCATGTAATTCCCATAATTTGCTAAACCCTTGTAGTGTAATATTTTATAGGCTTTGTTATAATATTAAATATAAAATAGCATGATTTTTGTAGCATTTTCGGTTGGGATTATCATCTCAGCAGTAGATTATTAGTTTGTAGTGAAAATAATCTCACAGCCAAGAACCTTGTGAGCATGAGTCCACAAGGGTGAACACAATCATTGCCATAAGCATTAACCAGTGTGAATCCACAAGTGTGAAAGCATGTAATCATGGAAATACTAACTGTTTTGTGTAACCCTTTTTAAAAAAGAGTTCAGCCCTGTGTCTTCACCACGGCTGTGGAAGATGATCAGAGTTGAAATAAAGTTGAACGAGGTAGGGGCGGGGGTGAGCACATGACGTGTCAGCAGATGTGATGTTATCAGGTTTAGAAATCCCAGCCCAAATAATCTGATTGGATACTAGAGAAACGTGTGATTCTGATACTATTATTTTATTGAAGGGGAATAAAAATGGGTGGTACCAATGTTGTGATCATACCAAAATAAGAGGTGATGTTTTGAGTCAGGTCTCTAAGTCACGATCCAGGCTTCTGACACGCAACACCCTCCAAATCCCTCCCAAAATACCAGGAACACAACCTTGATGTCCACAATGTTAGCCATGTCCCAGGCTGTGAAAGTCGCTGCAATATTTACTAAGTAACTTTTGTTTACACGGCATATCTAGACATAATCCGGTTTCTACTTTCAACACCCTCATCATCACCCTCATCTCTTACTGCCTTTCCCAAATGCCACTAAACCTGCTGAATAATAGCTCATGATAATACCTGGGTTACCAGAAAAGACTGAAAAAAAATTGAGATTTTGGAGACAGCTCCAGTGAGACTGACAAGTCTGTCAGCCATCTCTGGAGGGTGTTGTCAGTGCGTGCGCAAACTGAGAAACCGTCCTATTTATAGATGCAGACGGTGGACGTTTTCTGCTTGGCAGCATCATCGTCTGGTTCTCTACCTCAAATGCTCATTAACCTTCGAAAGAGAAACATAGACGCTGATGTTTTAACGTTGTGCTCCTAGCTAAGAATATGGCAATATATATATATATATGCAAATTAAGCATTTGTGAATCTGTGAAATACAAAGAGAGAGAAATTATATACAGCTTTAAAGTTGAGCTGTCCATAGCACCTGTGCGGATACTCACGGGAGAGGGAGATGGGTTGTGGTTGGGTGTGTGTGTGTATTTGCACACTTGACTTGACCACGTTTGATGACATAATTCTTACACTTATGTTAATAACTACCATAAAGCACAATGTGTTAACAAGAGAAGTCTTTGAGGTCATCGAGGGAGTTCCTGAGCACTATTTCAATTATAATGTGTCATTCACCATGAGTGCATTGCTTAAAAGCCACCATGTCCAGAGGGCTGGTCCTCAGCTCTGCTTTCAAACCTAATATATTACCACTGCGCCCACGATAGAAAATGCCCTCTGAGTCATAAAACGCTCTGAAGCATCGACCTCTTTTGAGCCTGCTGATACACAGACGTCCAGGAAGCCTTCGTCTGCTTCGTGTAATATGCTGTCAGCAAGCACAGTAATGTGATGACCTGGTGGTGTGTGTGCGCACTGTGTGATCACGCCCTACTGACTGTACATTGCTGTGTGTGTAAAAGCACACGTTTATACATATGAAAGCCATTAGCAAAAAACAATCCTCGTGAATACAACGCGTTTAATAGGTTAAATCAATGGTTTGGATCGTTCTGTGTTACTCTGTTTCATGGTAGGTGCAGCTGCTGCTATTGTGCCTGTGAGTGTGTGGTTGAAAGTACTCCAATTTATCCTCATTTTGCCATGAATGATAGTCACTTCATTTCACTGCCAATCAAATTTTTGTTCCATTCGGAACAATTAGCTTCCCTCCCATTAGGAACAAAACCTAATTTTCCCCTCCATTGTCAGACATCTAATGCCCTCTTTGTTTCTATACCCTCGGCAACAGATTCTGGGCCAGACATTGGCCCCAAGGATGAGATAATTATTTGGTGAAGCACAATGGATCATAGCCTTGCCTCTGTCTAACTCAGAACATCAAACGGAACAATAACAGTGAAAGAGCTCTTTTTAAAAAAAAAAAAAAAAAAGTCCAAATTTAGCACTTTTTCTTGAGGGTTGTGGTCAGGATTGCACTACCACCTGAATATATGAGATAAGAAAACACAATGGCAAAATGGGAGAGGATGGAATGTTGGAACTGAATCAATTTCTGGCGTATCTTCTTAGTCATAATGGGACTGTGAAGCACATCGCAAGAAAAATAAAAATGGCCCATATTTGCCATGACAACAGTGACAAATTTACCACTCACACTTCTTAGCAATTTTGGAAACAATAGTACCTCAATCTTGATTTCAGACAAAGGTAGACAAAAGCACCTATTCACTTCTAGCCTGCAACTAGAGCTGCTACGCAGTTCATCAATACGTTATCAACTATTAGATTAATCACAAAATGTGCTGAGAATTATTTTGAGTCATTTTTTTTAGGAAAAAATGTCTAAATTCTCTTTAGCTTCTATATTTATTCATAATATTTTCTGGTTTCTTCAGACATGTATGACAGTAAACTGATTATCTTTGGGTTGTGGACAAAACCGTGGGCTTTGGGAAACACTGATAGACATTTTTCAGCATTTTCTAGACCAAACAACTAATCGAAACGTCAAGAATTCGACAGATTGATCGATAATGAGCTAGCTAGTTAAGACGCAGTGAGGATTTACTGCCATCTAGTGAGGTAGTTGCTGATTGCAACCCCCTCACGTCACTCTCCTTTCTGTGAAGAAGAAAACACCTAGTTCCAGTCTTTAGTTTGTCCGTTCTGGGCTACTGTAGAAAAATGGCAGCTCCACATGTGGTTTCAGAGCAGACCAACACGGTCTTTACACAATAGCTCTTGTGTAAAGACTGTTGCTCTTATCATATCTCTTCGCAGTGGAGTCCAATGCTAGTTGCAGTACAGTTGCTAAGATGTGATTGGACAACATCAGGGAGGGTTTTTACAAAATGATTTTGAATTGTGTTGGATAGAAATAAAAGGGTGATTGTTGGAAAAAAAAATGGCTGCTGTAATGACAACACAGGAAGCTTTAATTACAGTTAAATGCTGACACGAGCTGAACTCATTAACCACCCCGGTCCCAAAGAGACATTTCATGCTGCTGCTCTGAGTATCAGTGTGTAGAGTGTGTGTGTGTGTGTGTGTGTGTGTGTTAAAGACAGAGAAAGGAAGGAAGGTGTTACCACAGATCTAACCCAAATCATGCAAACTTTGCGAGACAAAAGGCTTACGGAATTCAGACAGGGCATTACTTTTTGTCCTGCAAAAACACTTCACGGCAAAACTATTTTAAAATATGTCATTACATGGGGAGACACTGATATTTACATAATGAGGGCATTAGGGAGGTAGAATGACAGATATCTAGGACCAACTCTAATAAAAAGGTTTTGGCCTATCTGCGGCGGTATCATATTTGTCTCTCTCTTTATCTACTAAGATATCCAGGAACTACTCTGTTGATTAATTAGCAGTTCTTGGTGACTCCTGAAGAGTCTGTGTGCCTTATTGTAAAATATTAACCACACACACTTCACTGATATCAGGGTGGAGACGGGGTGACTTTTGTGTCACATTAACCAAGGGGTAGAAACAGATACAGTGGGAAAACACGTGATCCGCTGATACGCTCTGTAGCTAAAAGACTTTTGAGCTGCCCTTTTCTGCAGACGGTTTCTCTCAGTAATAAACAGATCTAATCATGTCATGTATTCTGTGTCAGGGGGAGGCTGTGGTGTAAGTTTCACGTGCCTGCTGTGTGTTGTTTTCGAGGTACTGGGTTGAAAAAGAATACAGCATGCTGCCTCTGTGCTATGGGATTATGCAGACTGGTGATGAAATAATGACAGACACAACCCTTGTGCAAAGTTACTGTTGGCATTCCTCATCATTTCCACAAGACCTGACCTCAGTATCTTGGCACTCTCTAAGCTCTTGGATCAGATTTGTGGAGTAGTGTCTGTTCAAAAATGTGACATCATTATTCTGCTCTGCTCTGCAGAGGCACCAAACTCCAAACTCAGTCAGCACACTGAAGGAGAATGCGTGGTTGCATCTTTTCGCGCTGATTTCCTGCAGGATACATTGGGGAGCTGTTAACCCGGTTGTAAGTGCTCGGATACTGCTGTTGGAGGATGCATCATCCACCATGCAATTCATGTTTGATCCAACGCCTGGAGGGTGTGATGCAGGAAGGATGCTGCCGTGGAAACAAAGCCATGTTGGAGATGGAGATGTGGATGTAGGTCACAACAGGTGCAGCGAAGCCTCGACCACAGTGTCTACACCTCCCTGTGTAGTGATGATCACAAGTGCGCACTTCACAAGACCCAGTGCATAGATGCTTTACACAGTGAGAGCCGCTTTGAGAGCAGGTTTACTTACTCAGCGTATCCGGTGGCCCACGGTAATCTCCTGGTTTCCTTCAGGATGAGGATGGGCCGGGCTATGTGATCAGCAGAGCACTCGATCTCATCCGGGGACAGTCCGAGAAACTGAGGTCTCATATACGGGAATTTCAACGGAAGCTCGGAGCCAGCGTTGCCCCCACCGCCGGAGCTGCCCCCGGCCATGATACCACCCATGAACCCGGCCACGGCGGACTTGACCCGGGTGAGCATGTTGGTGGTGCGTCGCGGCGGGACGTCCGTCGGCCGATGCGCGGCTCCGCGGCTCCCTTTCCCTGGATTGCCCCCCAGCTCGGCTGCGCTGATCGACGACAGGCTCGATGGAGAACAAGAGATGGAGGAGCGGGGGGTGGGGGGGGGGGAGGATGCAGAGGAGGAGACCCTCAGATGGTCAAATATTCATTCATCTGCAGCGGAGACAAAAGCCACAGCCTGGAGACGAGCATCATGAAAACAGCAAGGATGCTTTCAGTGAAGCCCTGCACACCTCCATGGAGAGTCATTGATAACAGCTCGACTGTCGCGAACACGGAAATACACAAGATTAACGTGTCATGTGATGCAACCATGGACGCACACTACAAAAAATGTCAATATATATATGTTCTCCGGGCTTGTGTGTACTCATAAAAAAGAACATAAACGTAATTAAGTCATAAAAAAATCCCAGTGGAGTGAAATAAATACTGTTCTTGGAATTATAATCAAATTATCAGGGATCATTTCATTTCAATCATTTTTTTTATGACAGCTCTGCTTTGGAAACACTGGAAACAAGCAGATATTATTTGCTTTAATCATATATGTCTTATTTGTTTATACAAAACGCGATTTCAAGGCTCGGTAGGATAAAAGACTTGGTGGTACTGATATTTTTTGCAGTGCAGGATGAGCCGCTTATAGCGGCTGACAGCAGGTTAAAGGTAAGCCAGGCCTACAGACGGTAGAGGCTGTAGGAAGGCGAGACGCTCAGTGAAAGAAGGGTTTTCCTTCGTGAAATGAGCGCGCTGCTCTCTGTCAGGTCCAGACCACCTCTCTCCATTGTCGAATATACTAATCGAAAATATAGGAGCCACGAGGTCTTACCAGAAATAGTTCTGATACACAAGAGGGAAAAAAAGTCCCTTATTCCTCGAAAACTCCCTAAATCGCTGGTGTAGTTTAGGGAACACCCCAGGGCGTCTCCTGTTAGTCTATGATAATCACTCTATAAATATGGGATGTGAGAAATGTGCCATCCACCACCAGTCTGGCGCATAGACCGGAATGTTAAGTGATGTATTTGGAAACTGTCGATTAAACAAATTATTTGAGATCCAAGCTGGCCCGTGCGTAATTACGCGCCGGTGTATTACTCTAAAATTTAGACTGCAGAGAGCGAAAATATCATTTCTTTAATGAGTACTGTCTAGTCAGCTGAAAGAGAAGGACTTCATTCACATACGAGGTGGACGGTAAGAGGAAATATTTACATTTGTAATATGATGAAAAGAACTAGCTTTAAAAAATCTTCTTCTTCTAATGTCACTATGATGTTTGACAAAGACGAAAAAGATTACGTTTTTGATTACGTTCTGGCACCACTGTCTAATGATGAGTAAACTTTACTGATAAGTTTATTTACTCACTACATATAAGCGTTGTCTTTTTATGGCTTTCGAGAGCTTATAACTCTTAGGGAATGTTAATAAATAATTTCTTGTTGCGTCTCAGCAATATTCTTAAAATACTCTAGATAGATACATAGATAGATATTTCAAACACAAAACGTATATGATATATACAAGACATGAGACAGATAAGTTTAGTGACTACAGTATAAATATAATTAAATATGTATTTCTATAAATATACATAAACTCTGTACAGTAACTTTGTTCAACAAATGTGCATTCTTAGTCAGAGAATTAGTCAGTGCAAGTTGTCTATTATATGTCCATATCCAAGAATCTACTTTGATGTTGTACTCTAGCATGGCTTTATTTCTTTATTTTAACAAATTCCTCAGATGTAATATTTATTATTACATCTGAGGAATATGTATTATAATATTCATATTTATTCCTCAGATGTAATACTTGGCCACTTATGTTTCAGAAAAGATGCTGCAGAGCATCCAAATCAATGATTAATGTCTTACAAATATATATATCTATACATAAAAAAACAGATTTGATGGCCTATGTGACCATAAGAAATTGAGAACTCTTTATTTATCAGGAGTTACCAACAGCTGTGACTTCAGACTTGATGGCTCACATTAAATAAAAACCAGCAGACCAATTTTTAATGGCTTATTCATGTTTATAACGCCTGTATTGTTACACAAAAAAAACAAAAGCAACTGTACCTGATGGGAGTCATGAAGTCATGAATGAGGCACATATTGTAATACACACCAAATCCCAGTAGATAGAGCCATTGCACAAAAGCATGACTGTTTTTTTTTGTTTGTTTTTTTTTTACAGTGGAAATGCGTCTATGAGGAAATACTTCTTATGATAAATGGGCCTTATGTCAATAAGGCCCATTTATCATAAGAAGTATGTAAGTATGTCTCTCATTAATCTTAATCTGCAGGTAGAGGTCATATGAGTATTTTATTTCACCAGTGTTTTCATTGATGAGGCTCAGAGTCACGAGCTGGGCTAAATGCCAGATGCAAACTCATTTAAACCCTAGTGTTTGCTTCTCCTGACACTGTACTGTGTTTTCCCTGCTTGTATTTGCATAATTGATTCTGATTTAAAATAGTGACATGTTTACATGTTTGCACGTTGAGTGTGTCTCCTGTGAGTCACAAAAACCTGGCATTAAGTTGATAACATAGCTGGAGGGTTGCCAGTCTATTTATTAATAGGCATATGTGAGACTGGGTTACAGCAAGTGTGTATTTTCCTGAGGATGTACCCTCAAGATTGATCTTTATATTGTGGAAAGATAAACTCTTTATTTGTACGGCCATAAATTTCATGAGCAGCTTGACTGAAGCGGAGCGTGGTGGTAGTCAGTTTACTTGTCCTGCTGACTCAGATTTTTTATGGTCTTTAATTATATTGTACAACACAGCATTTCAAAGAAGAGAAGTGCCTGACAGTAAATGCAACTGAACTACGGCGGCTCTGTTGACACATAGCCCTTTGAACCTGCATTGACACAGTTTTATTTTGGACCAGTAATTAACTGCGATCAAAACAATTAAGTAACCTGAAATGATATTGTAAGGTCTTGTACAAGGTTAGTCTCATTCCCAGCATTAGAGTTGTAGGAGGTTACCGCAAGGAATTCCTTTTGGTTGTTTTTATGGATGATTTGTCTATGTAACAACACGTTCTCCTCCTGGCTGTACAAGTTGTTCTTTTACATGGCTGTGAGAAACAACGTTGTCCGGGCTGATTTGAGAAATGTTCCTGCTCGGTGTGCGTCAGTGCTCAATGTTCAATGTTCCCATGATTCAAAAACATTCAGTGACTGATTTACAGCCACTATGTGATTTAAAAAAAAACAAAAAAACAGTGGATCAAATGTGCAATATAAAGTGAAAGAAGGTCACTCGTAGTGTTGAACCAACAGAGAATTATCACAGACTTCCTGTCAGTTCTGTGGAGTTTATAGCTTCTTTCAGCTCCACAGCTCTTGTCCTAGCGTCCTTAATGGCCAAAGCCAAATGCTGAAAACCCAACGTATGCTAACTCTGCCAGCCCCGAACAGCAGGCAGAAAAAAGGTTAGCAACTCGTTGGTGAACGTAATGGAGCATTTAGCATTCTAAAGAGCCAAATGTCAGTCCTTGGCTGAAAGCAAATTTGAAGAAACAGAAGCTTCTCCTGAACATTTAAGCCAAACACCCAAAGTCGCCTTTTTTCTTTGACTCTCGAGATTCAGCCAGGAATTCTGTTTTTGCAGGTAGCATCTTGTGGCTTCAGGTTGTACTGGGTGAACTCAGTATCGAACATCATGCTTGTATCAAGTTTCATCTACTGTTACCTTCTTTGACTTGAGTGATTGAACTAGGTTTAATAGCCAGATTGTTGTAATTACAGTAATTGTGAAAGGTAATGAAAAGGATGTTCCAGGTAGCTTTTCTAAATGAATCTATTCTAAATGAATAAATATCGATATGTAAATGTAAGTTGTGTTTTTTACTCTGGTAAAAGTTACTATTTGTGTGTTTGTTTGTGTATGTCTGGGGTCTGTGTGTGTCTATAATTTAAATTATAGAATTTAAATAAAGAAAGGGGACGAGCAGTGAAATCAAGAGTGACAATTCACCTATTGGCCACACCTCCACTGTTTAAATCCACTCCAGTAGACTGTGTTTCACTTTGTGTGCTTGGCTTTGCCCCTGACACATACTAGATAACACATCCAGGGCAAAATAACAGCCTCTGAACCCTGTCACTCACCTCACCAGGGACACAAGAAGAAGAAGAAGAAGAAGAAGAAGAAGAATAAGAAGAAGACTGGAGGAGAAGCAGAAGAAGTTTGTCTACTTCAGTGGCCGATGAAAATGATTCTTTGGGTTGCTTTGTTGATGTCTCACTGTTGTTTGGGTCTGAATGGAGCTGCAGCAGAAAGCAGAGGGCTGGAGACGATACAGAAATGTGGCACCAGGTGTTCTCAGGTAAGACTACACCCTCAAGGAGACTCTACACTCACAGATTGTCACTGAGCTACTATATATGGATGTGTCCTATTATTAACTCCTACTGCTGGTGATGTACTACTGCAAACACCACAGTGTGATCGGTTACTATTACAGATACTACTGCTAATTCTCCTACACTTATTTTGGATGATGGAGGCTTTGGTGTAAAAATAGATATAAAAATTGGTATAAAATAGATTTCCTCTTCAGGCATGAGTGGAAGTGTTTCATAAGGATGAACAGGCTCTTGTGTGCTGCTACTGAGTCAATTCCTGACACTGTATGACTCACCTGTTGACTCACTCACTTTGATGTTTTCATAGTGAAAACTTGCGCTAAAGGTGGATATGAATAGTGAATTCCCAGTATGCGTGCTGTACAAGCATCTACTGAGCTCTTATTAAGCAGCCTGGTGTCCTGCCTTTGGAGGTTACAAGACACTCACTTAATCACTTAGTAAAGCTTCAAGATGTTGTGATGTTTACTTCCCTCTCAGCAGTGGTTGAATGTAACTAATTACTTTTACTATTTTAGTATTTTATCTGATGTTTTACTGCTACACTCCATCCAAGGGTGTAATCGGTTAGATTTTAAGGACTTAAGAAATTCACCTGCTTCTTAAAATTAAATAAACTAGTTTAAAACACACTTAGGATTAGCTGGAAAATGCATCGGCACAAGGCTGAAAACGGGGCTGTCCTCATGAAAAGCTGACTTTTTAGAGATAGAGACAGAAGTCTATGATTTTATAGAATACAATGCATGCCCGTAGATTCAACTACAGAAGAAATGCAACAAGTACAGTAATGTAGCAGTAATATTAATCCAAAAAACATCATATTTACCAATGAACAAGACAGTTTTTCTTCTGTTTAGCTAAAGTTTGAATGCTTTTACAATACAATACAACACTCATATACTCACCATAGTATTTTTACAGTGTGGTATGGCTTACATAAAGAGTCTCATTACTATCTCTCAGTGACGTGAGCAAGACGTAAATGCTTTTAGCTGCGTCTTTTTTTTCTCCATGTTACACCACTCTTTCTCTTTGCAAGTTTCTACAGGTATATGTGCCCCAAAAACATAAATCAATGTCCTCCCAAACCCCCGCCCCCCCCCTAAAAAAATTCTTCCAGTCATCTGTTAACAGTTTGAAACTCAAATGTGAGCTGCGTTGACTTTAAAAAAAAACAAAAAACATTATCACCTATGAGGTAATCTGACTGATCACATTCTGCACGTCACACAAGCGAAGGCGTTCTTCAGCACAGCACAGCATCAGTCATAACTGGGTGCAGGAATAGCCGCGTCGGTGAATACGTGGGATAGTTTTCATACATATTTCCTGGATGATGAATAAACAAGGATGTATAATTGCAAAGTTTTGGAAGTGAGCCTAGATAAACTGTACTGTGCTTATTGACCTCGGGGATACAAGCTGATGCATGTTTTGCATTACTATCTGGAATCTTGTTATCAATTGTACTTCATATAAATTTAGCGCAGACTCTTTTGGCAGCTGCCCAATAAAAGCACAAACAGAGAAGCCGATTAACAGAGAGGTACACCCTTTGCATTTAGCTGCTTGCTGGACCAGCACAAAAGGCGAGCAAAGCATAAACTGGCTGGTCTACGCCTGAAGGAGCAATGAGGATGTAAAAAGCTCTTTATTGTGTGGGGTTTCCCTGTGCTGGAGAGCTGCTTCTGCTGCTGTCCTTGCTTAGAAAGATTAACAGAATCTTGTTTTCTTTCCTCCTTGCAGGGTCTTCACTGCACAATGAAGCCAGATTGTGAGTATATGTGGTTGTTACATCACATCTGCACTCATGCATGCACACCCTTCTGCACAATAAGTCACCTTAAACTGAACTGCTGCCAAGAGCCAAGAACTGCCAAGTGTCCACATTTAATATGATTGTATTGAACTGTTAGGTTACCAAAGAAACTGTAATAAGGCTTTGTATTCAAACTGTATCTAAATTTGTATGGATGGAAGAGTTAGATGAAAAGCTTTCATCTATAAAAAAAAAACGTGCATTAAGACAATAATGTGACCCTAAACCTCCAAATGAAACTCAGTGCCTCACCTATCATGAGGCATGAAAAACATTTAAATGCATGACAAGGTGACATGCAATGAAAATAAATACTAGATATTATTCTAACCCAGCCATTTATTGCACCTCTGACAGGTGCGTTAGATTAAACCACTGAATCAGACTCATACTATTAAACCTGAAAATCATGTAACGTGTGTACAAAGAAGACAAAGGGCGTCACAGTACAATACATGGCAGGTATGTAGGAAATGCAGCTGTTGAGTTTTTCTAAATAATAAAACACATTTGGATTGAACAGTTGCCACAGTGGTACACACCCACTTTGATTAAACTTGTCACTCACGTTTTATTTTAAGAAAAATAGCAGAAATGCCCACCTGGAAGAAAATAAAAAATGTTCTGTAATCTCTAGCTCCACTGGTCCGTGACAAGAAAACATGTTTGCATCAGTAAAAACATAATGTGTTACATGTATTTTGTTTTTCTGGCCCTCTCCCGTATAGATTTGTTTTCTCCTCCGTGTAAGAACCCGCCTGAAGGTCTCAACGCCTCCTCCGTGTTCCGCAACACCAGCCTCTCCACGGTCATGAGGTGTGAAGGGAGGCAGCAGTGCTCACTGCACCTCAGAATCAAAACCCAGTTACAACTCAACGGTAAATGTGATGACACGTGCATTTATCAGATATTTTTAATGAAAACACAGCTGAGTTTCGCTTTGACTACAGTGATGAACTTTCATCCGCAGGTCGGATGAGCAACCAAAAACCACATTAGCTGGTAGTTTTTGGAATGACCAAATCTAGTGACAGACACTGACCTACTGGGTATCGAGTGAACTCATCATCACGCATCGAGTTACTTAAATTAGATCATTGCACACAGCTGTAAATTACTGGCTGGAGGTTTGGAGAAGTGGTTGGCCTGGAGAAACGTGGCTCCTGATAACTTCAAAGCTGTTTTGAGCTGGCTTGCTAACGTTACAAGGTGATAAACCAGGTGTCATCTGGGTTAACTATTGATGAAGAGTCAATACCTGCAAACCGGAGACTAGCTGTTTATTGAACTGCAGCGTGTGTCGGAGCTGAAGTCATTTCTGTGGTGCCAAGTAACACCAGTAATGAATGTAATTGCTTTTTTCAATGTGATTAGTGATTGATTTAATTTAAAGTAGGTAGCAGTATAAGAGCCCATCAGTGATAATGCACACGTAAAAGCTGTTATAGCGTCTACATCTAAAATAGATATTTTCCGAATGGGGCTCATAACCTTTAATTCTTCTCTATAAATGACCTTCACTCCTACTGAAGTTAAGTGACTCAGCTTATTATTGTCGTAATGAGGAAGTTCCAAATGCAACTCTTTGCATGTAGTCAAGACAACACGGTTTTAGATCACTGATGACACATTTAAAAACATGCAGATTCACAGTGAAGGAAGTTTCATTCATAAAAAAAACAAAAACAAACCTTTTCCGTGATGAAACTTCTGCTTTTGCATAATGTCAATCTACGCTTTCTGCGTTGTTCCTGATTCTGCACACAGAGCGCATGATCTGATAAGGTGTGCGTCAAAGCACACATGCAGTTAGACACACAGGCCCATGTCCACAAGCTCGAGTGGGAAAACCCCTTTGATGCTGTCTGAGTCTGTCTGAGTCCAGTCGGTCCAATAATAAAATTTGACACACACTTCCTGTAACACACACAGACCGATGCTGACTCACTGTAAAAGCACTGCCAATTCTTTTGGTGGTTAACTGATGAGATAACAGGTGCTCTTTGACAAATGTCCTTTGTGCCTTAAAGCCATTGTGGGCTTCTGACTTTGTTATATTTCCTCCCCAGAGGCCATCCATGGGGTGTCCATATGTACTGTCACTGCAGGGATGATAGCGAAGTGCCGCATCCTCAGCTTCAAAAGATCATCGAGAGAAAGAATGTCTGGACAGCAGGTACTGACATATCTGAAACATTTAGTTAGAATTTCATGTCTTGCCAGTATTGTAAGAAAGCAAATAAGAGAATAAAGAATTAAATTACATTATCAAAACATCGAGAGATCTTTTCTGAAGATCTGGAATATTTTTGTTCACGCAGCTTTCCGCAGTAGCATCACTCAAAAGTTGCTAATTTGACACCAAAAGTTTCAGAATCATGTCTTGCACTTTTTTTTAACCCCCCCTGCACATGGGTCCAAACATGTGCAGCATTTTCCGTGAAAAGATTGCTGACAAACAGTAACAGCTGTGTTTTTATTTGCCCTTTTGCTGAAGGTGGAAGTTGAGAATGATTGCACTGACATTTCTGTCAGCCAGCGAGCCCAAGTTACTGTGAAAACTGTGCCAAGCTACTGTGGTGTAACCTGGACAGGCACCTATCAAGCTCCAGGTGAGGACATGCCCGTGTTTGCATGTTTTTTTGTAGAATTATGCAAACACACACTTATGGGATTATGACTGAGTAAGTGGAAATCAAGTAGCTGACACTGGATTTCATAGTAATAATTACTAGTTAATAATTACAGCTGATTAACTAGGAGCGCAGCGCAACGCGCAACGGTTGTGTTAAGAGAAAGGTAAATGATTAAAAAACTGTAGTAGTTATATATTATGTAAAAGCACACACGTGTTTTAGTAGTTAATATGTTATTACTCTTCTTCACAGAATGTGTCAATGAAGATTTACGAAGACATGTCCCAGAATGCATCAGTAAGTAGAAAGTACACATTTGTTTCTCAACAATTTGCAGTATTATATAAGCTAGTGGTCTTCTCATCGGTTGTATAAGTCAGCTAGCCCCAAGCAATTTGATCAAAGAGTGATTTCTCCTCTGAGGTACATCAAATACATAACATGAGTTATGTATTTCTGAGAAAAAATAATCTAACCTAAATTTGCTACAGATTCTAAGGCCCTTACATTACCACTACCTATAACTGAGGTAACACTGACCCCTGTCTCTTTCAGCTGGGAGGTTGTCATACGATGTAAACCCAGAGAGGAAGGAGCTGAACGTCAGTGTGTCGGACATGCTGGAAGATCACGACTACCACCTCCGTCTGTGCCTCAAGCGTTTCATCTGCTCCGGCATGGGAGCCAATAAACTGGTCAGTCCCTCAACTACAACTGCACAGCAGACATGCGTGCACATTTAAATTCATTAAGTATGACTGCCACTGGAGAGGTTTTGCAAGTGTGCAACTGGTAACTCTGGTTATTGTTCAGAGTATTACCACTGCCCCGCAAGCCTGAACAGGATACGTTGGTGTAAATGAGTTAGTAGTATTTGTAAAGTATTAAATCTACTCAACTGACTTACTTTCTTTATTAATACAGAAATAATACAGAAATAATTAATACATTGCAGCCGCATAACACATCATAGATTGATACTTCATAAAAGAACAGTCTGAAGAGGGATGCTCACTTTAAAACTTGACTCTTGAAAGCTCTCGCAGCTTGCTTGTACGGTATGAGACTCACTGCCAGTGAAAAAATAAGGCTGAGCAATCATGACTCAAATATCACAAGGAACAGGAGCACCAGGCCTTACACACATTCATGCACGTACACCCGCCAAAGAAACTGTGATAAATCTTTGTTTATCTTTCAGATTAAGAAGGAGGAACATGTCAAAAGTGCCATTCTTCCTTACTCCCGACCTTTGCCCTGCCTCTGCATCGAGGTAAAGTTTCTGCCATCACTCCTGGTTTTAAGCTCTGTTGCCTTCAGTCATTTGAACCTTTGATACTGATGAAACAAATTGCTCACAGGGATGGTCATCAGTGATGGATGCCCCCAGGGTCCAGGTCTGCCCCTTCAAAGACCGTGAGTGACATGCATGCAGAATCATTTGAGTAGTAATATATACTTCAAAACTGATACGATATTGGAGGACCTTGTGACTCCCTCTCCCTGCAGGTCTGGAGGAGCTGTGGTCTGGAATTAACTTTGACCCACTGGAGGGGACATTATCATGGGAGCCCTCCTGTCCCATAACAGCCGTGGTTGTGCTGTGTCAGAAGAGAGAGGACGACGTCTGTGTGGACCTGCCTCACGCCTCTCAGAACGTTAGCAGAAAAAAGGTACGAACCTCTGACATGCTGCGAGCAGAAGCAGGAGTTTACCTTGCAAAGTTTCTGCATGCTTTTTATGGACCGAACTTAGTTGAACTTTGCGTACACGTGAGCCAACACGTAGTACACATGGCAGAAATGTTGATCCACATGATCCAGATTCTGAGGGCAGGGTTCAAAAAACAGATTGTCTTGTGTTAGGTCATGTCTAGCAGATTATTGACTTACCATTACACACAACTTTGTCACTTTTGAACCAGATATGTCAGAGTTTGAACACGTCATGGTACTATTCCTAAAAATATACTATGTGTAACTTATTCTGTCTAATGACGTCAGGTGTTTGAACAGGTATTAAATCATTCTGCTGACGTCAATGACATACTTCATACGTAGGAAACAACAGGAGTTTTTTTTGTTGCCGGGAACCCTTCACGAGTCTCAGCTTACACAGATGATGTCAAGAAAAGTGTTTACATAGTTACAAGGTAAACTGTGTAATTCTGCACTTAAACAGAGATCTGAAACTTGTTTGAGTTGCAAGAACGTCGAGAGAGCCTGGGGACCTGGAGATGAAAGTGAGATTGTATCTTAATCAGTGTTCGTCATTGGATTAAACCCGAGGCTATGTCACGCGAGAAGGTAACTCTCTGTTGGGATAAAAATAGCCGGCGACGTGAGAATCTCCTTTAGAAATTTGACTCCAGCTGACCTAAAAAAAAAAACAACCCAATTAAGTCTGAATCCAAACAAAACATGAGTAGTATAGCGTCAGTTGGATGTAAACCGAACAATTAAAGTATCCAGTGTCGTAATTGCAACGGTACTCTGTGTTTGTATATTTATGTTTCATGACTAACTATTTCATCAATCTTTCTTTTCTAGATAACATTTAGTCAAGTGGATCCCCACCCTCAACTGTGCATGAAGGTATTGGTCACTTTTTTCCCCTCTAGCTCTTCAGCAATTTCACTGTAGAGAAACAATACAGCTAACATGCATCACGTTGCTATAGCACCGCTATTTTTAGTCATGGGCATTGTATGATTTATGCAGCAGACAAGATATTCACTCCTCGTTCTGTTTGATTATGCTGCGCTACTGTGAGTCAATATGTGAGTACACGCTATTAAACATTAGTTAAGCATTAATAAATACCGAATTCATCATTTATAACGCATGAATACTCATTAGCATGTAGTTTATAAAGACATTTACAAATGTTATACTCATCACTGATAAGCACAGTAGTTATGGATTAGTAAATACTGAATTCAGTCATTTATAAAGCATGTTTCTTATGTAAATGCTCATTAGTATATGGTTTATGATCACAGTTATAAATGTTTCTGTACTAATGGTTAGTGAGTGTTAGTAGATGTTTTATAAATACTCACAAATTCCATTTCCATTGGATGGCCTATGAACAGTTATTAGTGCAGGAATTCATGAATTCAGGCAGTTACAAAGCACTTACTATTCATCAGCTAAGTATTTTGTGTCAGCTCATCTAAAGTGGGCTTTATCTGTGCCTTATGAAGCATTTGCAAATGAGATTTAAAGGCTGGCAATGCCTCAAGACTCACAAAAGTTTCAGTTATCTTAACAGACCAAGATGAGAAACAACACAAAGGGACATAGAACATACTGCATTGATATTTATTGCAACTTCCCAACATGTTATAACTGTACAACTATTCTGTTGATGTAAAAAGACGAACAAGAGTAAACAAAGCTGAATAAAAACTTGCCAACACCAGCAGCGGATCAGAAAAGTTTAAGTACGACAAATACAATCTTTTTCACTTCAGTGTAGTTTAGTGTAAATGTAGTGATGTGCTAAATTGGGGTGTTAAATAGTGACAGTGAAATGGAATAAAAACAAAATACCTTTGTTTGGAAGTACCTTCAGCTTAATTTCCTCTGCAAAGCCACTTCATTTCTATAAAAGGACATGATACGAGTCAATGTTGGTAACAACAGTGCAGTAAAAAGGGAAGCTGCATTCAAATAGTCATCAATTCCAGATAACTTTAGCAGTGAGACTTAACTGGTAACCCAACCGCAAAGCAGAAATACTGCTGCTATTGTTATAAGATAACCATGTTTATGCTGCTTTTAAAACTTTCAATACTTTCGATATTTATAACTTTTTTTAAAAATAATTTTGTGGCACTTTGTTGCTCATGGGTCTTTACCATTTTTGGACAGAGAGCGTGTCTTACTACTATCCACTCCATGTGTGGTCTGTAGGCGTTGTCCACCTTGGTTTGCGGAGTGGAGAGTCTGAGTTGCACTTTTGGTCTGACATTGCGTGAATAAACCTTCACTTTTCAAATGTTTCCACTTTAGTGGAACTATTTTCTGCAGCTGAAGTAAACTGTGTTTAATAGGATCTCATTGTGTGCTCATTGCATTGTATAATAGCTGGATGAAGATCTCTACAAAACATATTTTGTTCTTTCTTCCTCAGTTCACTGCAGACTCAAAGTCCTGGACCAGGTGCCCCTTTGCTCACGCCAAATTCCAAGGTAACACTTTTTGTCAGATCAGCATGGCAATCACATCACGCTATGCCAGTCTATAGCAGTAGATCTACCTTTCAGTCATTTAGATTATATTACAAAGATAATGAATAATTAATAATTACATAACCATTAATAATGCTTATGTAATTATTAATAATGATAACTGTGCAATATTTTCCAGTGTGGGAGGTGGTTGTGACAAAAAAACAGGGCCATGAAGACGTGAAGATGTCCTCACAGATCACTGCAACGTTTTCCGTGGGGCTGTGCGTGAGGTCCGGAGAGTCATCTGAGTGCCACGTCACCGAAACACACATCATGCATGTGGTAGGTAACACGCGCTTGACGTGAATTTGGCGGAACGCAGGAGATGCAGAGTCAAGATATATCCTCTTATGTGTTTGTTGTTCAGTGTGTGGTGGTGGAGCGTGCTGTCAAACACAGAACATATGTTTCACCTCGTTTACATTCTTACTTACAGTTCCTTGACGCTGTAAAGGAACTGTCACAACATGCTTGCTTGATTACACACCAGCTTCTTGTGTAACGGATGTCTGTTTGTTCCGTGTTTCCTTTTTGCTGCTGGGAAGCAACATGTTTCATGTAATGTCTTATAGCCTCAAAGCACAACAAAGCAATTAAAGATAATCCCGTATTGTAGATATCGCCGCTGACCTTTATTTAACTGATAACGTGCAGCCACATGTTGACGTTTCTACTTTGAAGTTGAACTGTACTCTTTACCAGTCAAGCATCTTTCTCCTAAATTTTTACTGAACTGTGGCACGGTTTTGAGTACACAAAACAGACAATAAAAGCAAAACAACCACGACAACTGCACACTTAAGCTCGTTAAGCTGATTCTTTTGACTTCTTTTTCAGGAGAAACATGAACCTGTTGGCTTAAATCTGGTAGAGGAACTGTGCAGCTCTTGTCTCCAGGTATGTTTGTGTAGTTAATCCAACTTCCCTCCCTCACCTTTATACAGACAATAACTAAATGAATACATATTTTTTATTTGGGTAGGTGAAGAGGCTCGATGTGAAGTTTGCTGCCACCATCACTCACTGTCTTGAGGAATGTAGTAAGTATGATTTTTGGGCTGTTGCTCCTTATAAATGAGATGGATTTATCCCTGTCTTCTTTTTTTTGGTCCCGTCCTGTGTGGTCTAATCCGGGTTTATCCCAACTCTTTCTTTTCCTTCCTCTCTCTTTAAATATTCACAACCTGAGGCGCCACATCAGTTTGAAATGTAAATGGTTTCCTTCTAACAGGGTAATCACAAATGTATGAGATTCTGGAGTTTGCATTGAGTGGTTTCTTGGCATCACTTCGAAGCAGTTCTTAGTTCCGGCATCAATTACACCACTTCAGTTTTGTTTGCAATAATCTATGAAACCATCATGTAAAAACATCAGCGCTCTAAAGAGGCTGGCTATCTGATCTTGATGCTGCTTTGTTATTCTTTCAACGCAAATTTCTTCATGCATAACAGAGAACTCAAAACATCGAGAACCTGTATGAATTGTATCACCTCTCAAAGTTCTGATAAATACACATGAGAAAGCTACTTTACTTTAGCTTAGCTTAGCACAAAGACTGAAAACAGGAGGAAGCAGATAGCTCAGCCCTGAGGTAAAAATTCCCCTGCAAGCACCTCAAAAGCTTATTGATTTACATTTCATATCTGATTTGTTTAATACACGTAAATGCATAAATGTTTCCACTGTTTATGCTAAACTAAGTTAAGATAACTTTCTCAAGGCTTTACAATCATATTGTAAGCATATTTACAGGAAGAAAAGTCAACTTTTGAATATATTGTTCCTATTGGCAACCATATCATACAGCATATTTAGGACAATACCATTATTTAGAATACTGAGCTTATTCTAAAAATATACTTTTCACAAAATTCTCTTCACAGACTCAACAGAACCCAGACCTGTCATTTCCAGTCGAGCCTCCATGGACTTGACCTGGATTGTTGTCCCAGCAGGTGTTTGTCTGTCCGGCATCATAATTATTGCTTTGCTTCTTCACGCACTGCTAACTGGTAGGTATTACATTACACCATATATCATGCACAGGCCTGCAATACTGTCTTCTGTGTTGACATAGAAAACACAGAGTAGGATAATTTACCCTAAGCTCAAAGACTTCCTGAGAAGTTCACAAGAGTTCAAGGCTGGGAGGTCTCATCTTTGTCCATCTATAGTATACTGTACCATCATTTATTTGTTGATTATATTTTGCATCATTAATGTAAATCAGCAAAATAAATAGTAAGTAAATCAAATAAATTTAGTGGACTAAAAAGTTATTTCTCTTCTGAGTTGTAGTAGGGTAGAAGTATCAATTAGCAGAAAATGGAAATACTTATAGCAGCTATACAAGGAACTTTTGTGTTGACTGTGGCGGTTCCTGTGGACAAAAGCAGTAGTGTTTCCTTGTTTAATCTGTTTAAAGGGCAACCCATCCAAAACAGTTGAGAATACCTATACAGAAATAGTAAATCTTCTCGCTATTTGAGGCTATTAGAGGCTCAGGGACCAAACGAGATGATTTCATAACCAGTGAAAAAGTGTTTGTGGTACTTCAAAATTGTACTTGTGCAGTACTTGAGTAAATGTTACTTCCCACTGTTTTGTGGTTGTATTCAGGTACACAACATACCTGTTGATTCTTCAACAGTACCTATCACAACCAGAACTAACAGATGAACTTTCTGTGACCTTCTTTGAAATTGTGGTGCTGTATCTTAGGAAACAATTTGTGTTTGCGAAATGCACATTCGTTTTATTTGTTTATACAAAAAGCCATTTTTTTTCCAGCGGCCACAATCAGCCACTTATATTACCGTTCTTTTTCCTCATCTGTTCCCCTGTATTCTATTTTAGTGCATCAGAGGAGGAAGCAAAAAAGAAATGGTCGTAGCTCTGAAAAGCAAACAGGTGAGATTAACACTAACCCTTTTTCTTTTGTTGACAACATAGCATGCATTTTCAGGTAGCTAAAAACTGAACCCAACCTGTCGTTTCAACAGATCCTTCTCTTGGCTGTGTGGTCCCTGCATTCCAAACTAAACCTGTTCTCCATGGAGGTGTACTCATACCCGATTCACCGCAGTGTGGGGACACTGAGAGGGCCAACTTAATCTCTGACTGACCAGAACCAGAACAGTTCTCTGGTCATAAAGCATTCCTTGTAATGTGCAGTAAAATGGTGCACAGATGTTACACAAACAAGTTCTCTGTCAAGTGCAGACAACGTTGGGACAGATATTTCAAATGCTGTTGATGTATGTTACTGTATATGCTGGTTAGTGTGCTTGTTGTAGTTACTGACTGTTGTTTATGTATTCTGTGTCTCTAAGTGAACGTCTGTTATCAATTAAGTTAAAATATTCATTCAGCTTGCAGCTAAACAGTCAGTGCCCTTAATTTAAAATTATATTTTCAATAAAAAATGCGAAATGTGGAAGAAAACCTCCTTTTTTTTTTTTTTTCAACAGTCTGAACTTTATGTTTGTTGAACTTAACTGTAGGGAAGTAATGGTTCACTTCTTTTTAGTTCAGAATTGTCCATGGTTTTAATTGTAATGAAGGTGAAACATGTTCTTATCTAATTTTCCTTTTACTGGCAGCAAACAATAGTCAAAGCCAATCCCTGAATTTCGTAATTTGAAGTGCAAGGCCACTTGGCCTGCAGTGGGACAGTTATCTGATGGCACAAAGGCCACAGTGTAACAAACAGACAGTTTTTATAACTTTTCTAAAAATTCTTGTATTTAGTTTCAAATTAATATTAACTGTATACCTACAGTATACACCGTGTTGCAAATCATTATTTGTTTTGGCAACCACACTAGCATAAACCTCTCTGTTACTTAGCTTACAGCAGCCTTGAGCACAAAGTGACAACAGACATAAATCTACAAAGAAAAATAAAGAAGGAAAAGCGACAATGGCTTCTGCCCTGTATTCTGACTATTGCTGACAGATTAAACTCCGTTGAAACAGTTTTCTATAAACCCGCTGTTAGCTTTTTATGAGCACCGGCGCACTGACAGTGCTTAGCTCCATTAGCTTTTAGCTCTGTTAGCACACTGGCTGCTAACAGCTATTTGTGTCACAGATTTGTACAGTAGTTCACAACATAACATTATCAGGTAAAGAAAATAATATACTCACACACAGATAGGGTAGCATCTGGCTAAAGTTAGCTAGCTGGGTAGCCAGTCTGTAGCCACACACTTAATTATGCTTAACTTTAAGCCTGAATATAATTTCATATGTAGCAACCTGCTGGTGGTGAATAAGAGAAATACAATTTTCTGATTGTTTCATATCAGTAACAATTCCCATACCCCCAGCACCACCGCACAGCCCTGTGTTTGAAACACCTGCTCTAGTCTGAAGCCTACAGCCTCACAAGAGCTTCAGCAAACTGGTAGACTATTGTGTCATCTATTATGTGTGTATGTACGTATTGCGTGCGTTAATGTATTTTCTCCACACACCTTCCACCAGTGCCTGCAGGTAACACGTCTCCTTCTGTATTAAAACATTAGTTTCCAGGAAATACCTTTTCACTGGAAATCTCACACCTCTTGTTCACGCTTGTTCAGACAAGCCAGTGTTTGCTGTTCCTTTGAAGCAGTATGGATATGGAAATAATGAAAGGTGTCATCATTTTTAAATATTTTGAAAACAAAACAGATGAGTGGAACAGGGCAGGTCCATAATATTATGGAAATATTATCTATGTGACTATAAATGCGACCTTAAGATCTTTTTTATCAACAGCTCTGTAGTTGTTGTACCTTCTGAAGGTCTCAGTCTCAACTCGGAATAGGCCACATTCAAGTTAGTGGTTTCATCTGAAGCACTGACTTTTACGTCTAATCACAGTGATGACATGGCAATTTTGTGATTCCCACGGGATTTTGCAAGACTATGGTGGCAGCCTGAGGGCTTGCATTAAAGATGCTCTGATCAGCATTTTTAGGGCCGATCACCAATCACTGGCAGCTTTATGCAGTTTACCGATCCTGATCCCAATGTGAGCCTAACAACATATTAAGTATTAAAATTAAGACATGATCAAGTATCCTAAACTGACCTCTGTTCCTATATATCGGTAGGTAACATACAACTATCTCTTTTAGAGACACAAGTAAAAGTGTAACTAAAACCAGGGCATAGTCATAAAAGTGAACTAGTTCTCACATTCATTTCTTATTTTAAATGATCTGTTTTACAAAATACTGAGCTGCTGGTGTGTGGTCTCCTTTTATGTTTCTGTGATGGGTGACCATGCGGGTGTTTACTCTATAACTACAGACTGCAACTTTTTGAACATTTTCTCAGCCTACTTTCCATCTAGATCTCATTTTTCCACTGGAAAAATATACTTTCACTGGAAATCTAAAAATCGAATGCAGGTTTAAATAATACAAGTGATGAGTTTGTTTGCTTGGGTAGGCTGGACTTCTGATATGCCGTGTTATTCAGGAAGATAACAGGAACAGACAGATATCTTATTCACCTGAAATTAAACTTAGCTTCAGCTCCAGACAAAGGTGCTTATATCTTTCATTTCCTGCCACAATCTCTTCCCCTACCATGTTACAGTGTTACCAACATCTTTCTCTGTACGGGAATGTTATACTCTTGGTTTACATAAGCAAATGATGTTGCAGCAAACAGGACGCAGTACCAGTAAGTGAACAGAGGCCTCTTTATGCAAATAATCATGCAGAAGTCCTGCAAACATGCAAAAGCACACAATCCACCTCATCACCAGGCTTGCACGAGGAACTTGTGACTGTAAAAGTCAAAATGGGCCAATCTATTAGTCTGGATGTGCTGCAGTACATTTCCTTGTTAGATCTGAGTAAAAAATGCTGAGTCATACCTAAAATACGAGACAATAATCATCTCACAGGAAGTAGAAAGGTGAAAATTTCAATTCAGTTCAATTCAGTTTTATTTATATAGTGCCAAATAATAACAAAGGTTATCTCTGTGATGAGCAAGCAAAAGCCGTGTCTATTTCTAGACTTTACAATAACAGACAAACACATGTCAGGACTGAAAACATGAGAAGGCCCTGTACACTCATCTAGCCTTTTCTCAAAACCTTTCCAGCATTTACAGTGAAGGCTTCCTTATAGCAGAAGTCGAAGCATGAATCATAAAGTGATTAACCTCTGTGCCAGGATTAACATCACATAGTCACACCGAGGAAATAATTAATGCTGACAATCAGCTGATTATAAATATAGTACATGACAAAGCAAAAAAAAAAAAAAACACCACAGGTGTCAAGTGGCACATTAACCCAGAAAGGATCTTTGACCTGAATCAAATTGGTAAGTGTTCTAGCCATGATGTCTGATTACTCATCTACATAAAGGGCACCCACTTACCGCATGTGATGTGATGTGACCTGCATGTGGTTTTTATTTGCCTTCATGTGAAGCTGGAAGGAAGTGCCACTGAGGTATTTAACAAGTAAACTTGACAGGTGACTTAATTTCCAGAATGGATATCCTGTTTGCTCAGGATATTCCACAGAACCACAAAAAAATCTGTTCAAAATACCAGAACATTGTTTCTAGAAAGGCTTGTTTTTAACCATGCTAGCAGCATGGTTCTGTGAATAACAAAGTAATCAGTCCAACACTTTGATCCACACTTAACACCACCAAGAGTAGCCATTAAAAGATAGATATCAAACCTCTGGTAATGTCTACGGGTTATAGGTTTCATGCACTTACTGACTTACTTACTTACTTACAGAACGAAAGACAAGAGCAGTAGTGCCCCGGTGACTCACCTGGTGGAGCATATGCTATATATCAGGGCTGCGTCCTTGTTGCAGTGACATGGCTTTGCCACGGGCCATTTGCCCTAGGTCAATCCATCTCTCTGTCCCCTGCCTTTCCTGTTTCTCTTGAAAGAAAGAAAGAAAGAAAGAAAGAAAGAAAGAAAGAAAGAAAGAAAGAAAGAAAGAAAGACACACCTGAAGACTAAACAACAAACATCACTTAGACACAACAAGTAAAAAAAAAACATCACTGTTGCAGAAAATAAAATCAAAAGGCTCATGATTGTGTGGTCCATGCAGTCCAACTGAACTGAGCTGATGGTACCACACCTACGTGAGATTACAGATGAAAGCCTTTGGCGTTCAAACAGAGACCAGTAGCTTTCACCTGATTTGACATGGTGTATCACAAACAACATCGCTACTCAGCTGAATAATACAACACTGGTCTTATTCAAAGAGAGTGGCATGTTGGAACCTCCAAGACACAAGAGGTGACTTCAGTGGCCTATCATACTGTGAAAAACATCAGTTGGAAGCTCACTATAAAGGAAAAATCTGCAATGTTTGAGCCCAGTAACATGCTTCAACAAACAGTGGCAGCGAAAGACTGGAAAAGTAGTGAAATGCTCAAAGAAAACACCACCGGCGGAACGTCTCACAATAAATTAGGTTCAATGAATTAGAGTCTTTCTGAAATAAAGATGAGAAGGGGTTTGCCACTCCATGAAAGACTGCACTGACGAATTGTACGGCAATTTAAAAATGGTGTTTCTCAGCGTAAAAATCCAGAGGATCCGTGGATTTCATTATCTATAGTACATGATATCATTAAACGAAGGCAAAAAAACAAAACAATACTGGATGGCCATTAACAGTTCATCACTTGCATCCACAAATGCAAATTCAAACTCTACCATGCAAGGGGGAAGCTGTATCTAAACCTGATCTAGAAATGCTGCTACCTTCTGTGGACCTGAGTTCATTTAAGATGGACTGAGGTGAAGTGGGAAAACTCTCCTGTGATCTGACGGCTCCACGTTTTGGAATTCTGTTTGGAAATCCTGGATCCTGTGTCCTCTAGGTTAAAGAGGAGAGGGACCATTGGGCTTGTTATCAGTGCATAGTTCAAAAGAAAGCATTCATAAGGGTGTGGAGGTGCTTTGATGACCATGGCATGATGCATGATGGGTAACCTGGGCATCAGCCTTGCTTATTTCAGCAAGACAATGTCAAAACACATTCTACAGTACTAAACTGGCCTGCTTGCAGTCTTGACTAGTGACCTGTTCAAAATGTTTGGTGTGTTATGAAACGTAAAATTACGAAAAGGAGAGGAACTGTTGAGCAAGAATGGGAAAACTTTCCAGTTTCAAGATTACAGCAAAGTCTCCTCAGTTTCCAAACGCTCACAGTGTGTTATTTAGAGAGGAGGTGATGGACACAGTGGTGAACATGACCCTGTTCACCATGTTCTTTTTTTGAAACATGTTCCTGGCATTAAAATGATGATGATGATGATGATGATGATGATGATGATGATGATTCAAAATGGACATATAATTTTCCATAAACAATGAAAAATCTCAGTTTCTACATTTAATAAATTGTGCTATTTTCAATTAATAATGAGGTTTCAACATTTTCCTGTTCCTTGCATGTTCTCCCAGTGTCTGTGTGGGTTCTCCAGGCACTCCAGCTTCCTCCCACAGTCCAAAGACATGCACATAACAGGTTAACTGGTGTCCTGTGATAAGATAGCGACACGTCTAGTGTATACCCCACCTCGACCGAAGTCAGCTGGGATAAGCTCCAGCCCCACCATGACCCCGATGAGGATAAGCGGTTATAGATAATGGATGGATAGAGAACACAGACAGTATACGGTATAAGCTGCTGAATACATGGTGAAGGGTGCCACCTTCAGGCCAGTTTTTCAAACAAAAGGAGTTCTTAAATGAATGACTGAAAGAGTTGTAGTATTTACCTGAAACTGTATTTTCATATGAAGACAGAGGCTGGGGTCAAGTACAGAGCAGCTACCCTAATATTATATGCCATTTAGATATTATTAGATTAATTAATAGACAATCACTATGCTACCAACTGCAGAGTACATGGAGAGGACAAAAGTCTTGTCTAAGTCTTGAACTATGATCTGAACTTAGTGACACAGTTAAACCCCAGCCGCAGATCTCCTGACCTCTAACATCAGTGTTATTGTTGTTGTTGTTTAATGGTTTCAGAATATATTAAATATGTTGGAAAATGGTTGCTGAAAACTTTGAAATGATATATTACTGAAATGTGGAGCGGTCCTAAAGGGTGGCTCGATGACACGCTGAGACCACCCTGAGCATACCGCTGCACCCCTGGCAGAGAGAAAGAGTGTTTCAAAGTTAGTCATGTCATGTTCTGAACTCATCGGACACGTTTCTGCTGCTTGACTGCTCACACAAGTGGACATGACCTCACCACATTCACAGTCCTGGAGCTGTGAATACTGCTCATTTTTACCTGATTTTGACACCTAATTTCATAAACTTGATGATTTAATCATTCAGATTTGGCTGGGTGGTTAATAACACTTTCTTCTTTGGTCTTCCTCTTTGTGAGTTGTGCTGGAGGTCTGACTAATACATTTTTTTTTGTCATCAACCACATCGTTTTCTCTCGGGGACAATCACTCCCCCACATTCTAAAATGGCCACAAGATGGCGCTGCTCATCAAGACAAAACTCGAAGGCAAACTAACTCACAAGATGTGGGTGATTTCTGTTCACAGTACAAATCAGTGGATTAAAAGACCCGGTCACACTAATGACCAATGAGAAAATTAGGACAGTTGAATGAGAGGAGCCAAAACAACAACCGCTGTGAGTTATTGTCTGACAGGTGGCTAAGAGCTTCAAATGTCAACAATTAACTGAAGTAGAGCAACTGCTGGATACTGAAACTACATTAATACATGCATTAACCCTTAAAGGGAAACTTCAGAACAAATTTTGCATCAAAAGCAGCCAAACACTCCAATCTGTGACATATGTGTTGTTTTTTTCATGAAGTTTTGTAGTTAACCTTCATTTGACGTCATTTCCATGATCTGGTTTTAGTGGTTTCCTATATTCCCCCAGAATGCCTTTGGATAACCAAAAGCTAATTGAATATAAGTCCTAAATCAGACAAATAACTCAGTCAGAGTGAGTGTTTATCTTTGATCTTTTTACAATGTTGAAACGTTTCCTAAAATTAAACTCTATTAGCTTTGCTGGAATTCTCTGAACATGATGTCATGCTGTCTAAGCATGGCCGGTTATCCACAGGGATAAAAATTCCAGATGCAGTGCCAACAGCTGTCTTTGGTGGACTTTTCCTTCAAAACAATTAGAAAATGAAGTAAGAACAATAGAAGAGGAGCATTTTTCAAGCATTGGCACATAGGATGACGCTTAAGGCCTTCAGGTAGAAAACAACCATACCAACCTTTTGTTTTTACCTTTTGCTCGGTCTATCTGTCTGTCCATCTCTGCGTCTAAGCCCCATGCAGTGAAAGAATGACAAATAGGGAGAGCCAGAGACAACAGACAGGGATGAGCTAATCCTTGTTGTGTATAATTCCAGACATTCCGGGCGGGATAATCAGTGTGCGTCAAAAAAAAAAGGGCTCGCGCCGGGGCTTTGCGCTAAACAAACAAACACGGGCCTTTAGAGCCGCAGAGAGTGGAAAGCTGATGTCAAACAAGCAAGTATTCACATTCACAGAGTCACTCACAGACGCAGTTATGCATGGAAAGACACATAAAACACATAGGTACACATAGGAGGAGAGCTAGGTAAATGGGACAAAGGTGAAAGGTTCAAGGTTGAAAAAAAGAGAATGGATGGGGGGCTGGTAGCAAGAGAATCTGGTCTTAGTAGAAGACTCCGTACTGATGAGGGGAAACTGGTGTCACCTTTGTCATTAATAATAGATGGAAAACACGCCTTCCAATCAATACATACTGTATATTCCCAAACATTTGCCAATTAAAGGGATTTTTTAAATTGGTAATTGATAAACGCTTACATCCACAGTTGATTTTTTCACATGAATTACAAAGTTTTTGCGTCCTGCATGATCCAGATCTGCGTGTTTGGTTGCTACCGTACCTGTAGACCATTCTGTGAAGAGCACAGGAGGATGGGGAACAATGTGGGTAAAAAAAAAAAAAAAAAAAAAATGAAGGGATAAATAGATAAATTGAAGAGGAAGTAGGTAAGAGGTGCTGTGGGTAGAAGTGGTGACAGGTGACATAGTAAAGAAAGAACCTCTTGTAGATGAAAGGATGAAAGACAGGGATTGTCAGACTGAGAGGACGAGCAGACAGGTAGCCCGGAAAGAAGATGACAAACTTGTCAAAGGAGGATATACAGCTTGGCTTTCGAAGAAAAGTACAGTGCGCGTCGGTAGGTCCTGTTGATGAGGATAGGAAAAGCTCTTTTGCACACAGAGGCCTCTTTGTTCCTTTGTGAGTCATTCTAGAAAGGGCACAGCTGTAAACAGTCGAAATCAGTCCATTAGGCCCCGAGGTGCCAGAGCTCCAGTGTTGACTGTGTATCCGGAAAGAAACGGCAAGCTTGAGTCATCAATAAACAGAACAGTCAGATGAGTGTGTAAGAGTGTGTGTGTTGAGAGAGGCAGGGAGGAGGAGGAGGAGGAGGAGGAGGTGGGGGAGTGTTAATAGGAGGCAGATAGAGGAGGAGCGCAGGGTTTAGGGGGGATAATGGCGCAGAGTAGCACGGGGCAATGATCTCATGCCTCTCCCAGCTGGCAAACAAGGCCTTTTCCATGGGCTCCTATCTCTCTGTCACCCCTCTGCTGTCTCTCCAAATTCCTCCCTTTCACAAACTGGCAACTCCTCCTCCAACTCCGCTCTCTCTCTCTCTCTCTCTCTCTCTCTCTCTCTCTCACTCTGCTGGGTGTTTACACTGGAGAGAAATATTTTGCGGCCGTGGTGGCGATTCTTTCCATCCCCTTCAATAAATGCTTCAATTCAAAGCGAGTGAATATCTGTCCCATCCCCCAACACACACACACACATACTGAATACACCTCACACGTAATCAAACCTAGCCTTTAGATTTACCTCCTGCCCTTTAATTAGCAGTCACATCGCTCATTTTCGACAGGACTTGGGCCAAATCATCAGGGATCCCACCACAAATGCCAGGTCACTGGTAGCGCAGCAATAAAAGGCTGTGAATAGCCAAATGAAGCCTAGAGCTAGTGACCTCAGTGAAGTCACTGTCCTTTGTCAGCTTTGCTGACCTCTGACCTGTCGTGACCCCGGCACACGCCAAGCCTGCTCCCTGACTCCTGCCCCTCCTCTAGGTTGTGTTTGCTACCACGTTAAAGCCATGTGAGTACACACCAACAATCAGCCCTTACCAACCCCCGACACACACACACACTCAGAGAGTCCATCTGTTGGAAGGCAACCTGTGACCCTTGACATTTCAATGGTTGAGGTCAGGCCACGTGCCGACTGGCCAGCTGTGGAGGTTCCACACTCCTGTGTGAGTGTGTGAGACATGAGCAGGTGGGTAGGAGTACCAGTACAGTACTATAAAGACAACAAAACAATGGCAATGCAGCTGTAGGACACAATGAGCGTACTCAGCACAAGCATTGTTGCAGAAAGTGAGAGCAGGGTCAAAATATGGCAGGCTGACATCACCAAGAACTACTGTCGTCGCTTTCTTGTTTAGCAGTAACGACAAACATGTATCTAAGCACACACACTTCTTACCAAGAGTCAGATCAGTAGATCGATATCACTCATGTTTGTCTATTAAGTATGAAGCTACTTCTAGAAGTTGATTAGCTTAGCACAAAGATTAGAGGTGGAGGGAAACAGCTAGCCTGGGTAACAAAATTTGCAAAGCGACAAACGTCTTTAAAGTTTTAATGCTTGTAGGTGGATTTCTTTCCTTTAGGGCAGAGCCAGGCTAGCTCTTGATGCCACATTTCCAGCCATCGTGGTGCACTAAGCTAACTAGCTGTGGTTGTAGTATACAGATATCAGAGTGGTATCAGAGTCATATTACAAAAAGGGGGGAAAGAACAACAATATACAGTATTTTCTCTCTACAGGCGTCATTGTTGAGTGTTTTCTGAACTACTTTCTCCCGTTGAAAAGTGTTGCTTCCATAGATTATCTTGAGTAGCGGGGACAGTGTTTCTGAAAGAGATGTTGTAATTGAATTGTCTTGAATGTAATTTGTGGGCGCCACAAACAAAATTCCCTCCATTGTACTGGGGTGATGATGGATACTATGCCGTCAAACCTAAACAAATTACAATTAACTACTTACATTACTAGATACCACTTAGAAGGGAAAAAAATCTGATAATTTTGTAATTTAGGCGAACTGATGCTGTAATCTAAGTCCCCAGTGGCTTCATATTAAGATATCTCATTGTGTTCTAATTAAGAAATGAAACAAAGACAAGTATGTGATTCAACATGATTGGAGTGTGTTGCATGTTTTTTTTCTGTTTGTGTGTGTGTGTGTGTGTGTGTGTGTGTGTGTGTGTGTGTGTGTGTGTGTGTGTCAGCCCTCAAACACTCTGATCCGGTTGAGATGTCTTTGTTAGAGTGAAAGCACAGCTGAAACACACCGCTCCTGTCTTCACTGCGAGAGCTGGGATTGGCTGAAAAAGAAGAATAACACGGAAACACAATACAGAAGCTGTTTTTTCTGCAGGGGGTGGTTGGTGTGTGTGCGTATTGACCCCCCACTGTGCGCTAAGCAGAGAGGGTGGGGGTTGGGGGTAAGAGGCCCGTGGGTGGATGACTGCCAGGCCTTTCCTGCAGTTCTATAAGCTCCCCACTTGTCGGGCTTTGCTTGATAATCACTGATGTGTGTGTGTGTTTGTGAGTGTGTGTGTACGTGAGCATTTGGCACAGGGACTGGCATGGCTTCAGAGGGATCTGCCAACCCCCCATGCACAATGGCTTTTGTCGGTACAGGCCCACTGCACCAGACTTCAGTCATATTCTATGCAAGATACCAGGATCCCATCAAAGAAAGATGAGAGAGTGTGTGCGTGAGGAGGGAGGAGCACTGGCTAATACTGAGTAATTGAGAAAGACGGGTAAAAGAAAGGGAGAGGAAGAGAGACTGGTTAATTACAGAGGGGAGAAAAAGAGAGACAAGGGTAGGGGAAGAAAAAAAAGTTAGAGTAGGAAAAGATAAATCAGACCAGGACAAAAGAGGTTACTGTGAAAAAGAAACCAACTGGAAGAAGTGAAGTTTAGGAGAGACTGAACACACACACACACACGCGTTGTGTCATGCTATCCACCACCTACTATACATCACAACACATGGAGGAATTCAGCGCTGGTGTTCGCATATGGCTCAGAGACTGGGCCAACTATGCGAGGCTGACTTTTTACACAGAATATATCACACTGATATACCGCTGCTCTTGAAATCCAGATCAATGTGGCAATGCCAAAGATGGACTGAAAGCTCCATATGGGATTATTTTTTCATGTCTATCATGTAATATGGGCATTCGCTGAAGAGGACTTACACTTATTTATTTGTTTATTTCACCAATTTACACATTTTTTTTCTTCTAATTTTTACACTAACGCCACAAATTTCCATTAGAGCTCAACTGATACATCAGCAGTGTTGCAGTTTCTGGCTGCTTTTAGCTCAATACAGATCTTACAGAATCGGTGTATGATGACTAACAGGTAATAAGACAATTACAATACTTAGATATCCAAATTTAAGGATCCTCATCATCAAATGTCTGTTTCTGATATGTGTGTAATGCTAAAAACAAATATTGTTATCTAATAAATACTTAAAGATCAATGCTGGAATATTTTCAAAAATCTAGTATCTGATGGGCAGTCAATTTGTGTCAATGTTTCTTTTTAGACCAGTATTATACTGTCAGTGTTTGTATCAATTTTCATTTTTATTAATTAATTAATTTAACCTGACCCTGGTTAATCCTCTGATGATAAAATCAAATGTTCCCTCCTGTGACTCTTATTTCAAATTGGATATACAACGCTGTAGCTGTGTGGTGAGGAGCTCCCCTTCCCCTTTTTTCTGTAACAGATTTGCAGTTTCAAGGATATGCTCACGTCTTTTTTTCCCCTACATTTTAAAGTCTGTCTTAACCCTCTGGGATCCAAGCAATCGCCCACAATTTCAAAAGCAATTGATTGTTCCATTGATAGGACCCCAGGGGCTTAAAACACCTACTGACTGGGGCGGCTGTGGCTCGGAGGTAGTGTGCGTCGTCCACCAATCAGAAGATCGGAGGTTCAATCCCAAGCCAATGCCATCAGTCAGTATGCTAACATGCAGCAAAAAATTCACATTTCTGATCATATCAGACAAAAACATGCACAAGACTGGATCACTTGTCTGAGTATACGTGCCGTTCAGAGAATCGGATAAACCGCCGGAGCATGGCTGACTCCGTTATGCTATGTGGTGCTGTAGCCTTCTCAACAAAGAGCCACTTCTGGTTGACCTCTACCTATCAGCAACAACAAACTATCTGACGGCATTCAAACAAAGATAGTGCACAAGGAGATGGACGATGCTATAGTAGCGTACATTTCGTGCATTATTTTCTTCCTGTCGATTGACCTTTTCCGACAACACCACTATTTAATACTCCTTTCACTTCCGGGTGAAAGCCTTAGCGGAAATTCTTGAGCATGCACAGAATGCAAAATCCGATTTAGATATGGTTGTTGAGTATACACAGTGTTCAAATGCTGAATTATCTAGTGTTCTTATCCGATTTTGAAATGTCCATTATGGTCCGAAGTAGGTCTAAGGTGTTTACAAGCATTTTAAGTCCAAACTATGTATGATACGATCAGAAATTCCAATTTTTTGCTGCATGTAAACATACTGAATGTGCGAATGGGTGGTTGAGATACGTACTGTACTGTGCTCTGAGCGGTTGGAAGACTAGAATGGCGCTATATAAGTACAGTCCATTTACTGCATATGACATTTTAGTCAAAGGTGCTTTTGGTCATTGTAATTGTAATAATTGTGTTCATAGCAAGTATGAAAGGATCTGTTCTTGACACAATTTGAATGGAAGTGATGGAGGACTAAATCCACAGTCAAGCTTCAACAGCCTGAAAACTGGATGTCTACCAAAGTCTTTTCAGTACAATATTCCCATTTTAAACTGGCTTTGTGAAGAAATCTCTTCACAGCCTGTATGGACAGGAGCAATGTTTACAGCCACCAATACTCTTTAAATGCACATAGTGAGTATTGTTTCAAGACTGCTTTGAAAAAATGTGAACCCATCCTTTAAGGTTCACTAAACATTTTCTTTTTCCTGCAGACAATCCCTTGCAGGAAAATCAAGCCTGTGACTCAGCTTGGGTTGCGTCCAACATTCCAGTCCTTACAGTATACAGGGATATATAATACTGTACTGGCAGCCGGCCTTGGCAACCACCACACACTACAGTTACATTGCAGCAGTGGTGGAATGGCAGATGAACTCATTGGCCTTTATGTAGTAAAAGGAGAACCGCTGCATTGTTTAGCTTGACGGATGCACATTGTATACCTCCACAGCAATGCCTTTCATCATCACAGCATATCCATATGGTTGGCCTATATTCCAGCCCGTGCCCTCTCACATATAGGGTCCCTGTGGGAATTCTATTTCGTTGTAATCATGATGGTTGTATCTCCCCCCTCCCACTACCCCCTCCACGCCTTTATTATTATTGCCACCTTAGGGGCCAGATTTGGCCCCGTTGGCCCTCAGACCTTTCCGAGGCGTACGTCCCCAGGGAGAGCACAGCTACAACTCATACACTTCACTGGGATGTATACATGCATGAATACTGTGATATTTATGTATGCATTTTCATCATGCTCTGTAGCTGTTTGGCCCACTGGCTTGCATGTGTGAGACAGCTGAGAGTCATGTTCAGCTTAAACAAACCTGATCTCAAATGGTGGACTGTGTCATGTCCCTCTTGGGGAAAGCTCTCAGCGTGGACATCAGAGTGGCCCTGAGGGTGAATGCCCTGTAATTATACTACAATACCCATGAGGGCATGGGGCTAGCCCATTAATGCCAAAACACTGATGGACAGTTGGTAATTGCCATTTTGGAGAGGTGGAGGTTTTGGAGGAGGGGTAGCTGAGGTCACACAGCAACACCTTCAGCCAAGAGATGCTGAGGTGGCATTTTCAGTCAAGCTGAACATATAATACATCAGCTGTGTCTCACATTTTTGTTTTTTTTCCCCGACTTTTTCATTTTTCCACTGTAGATTATCACATTTCCTCCCCCCACACTGTATGCATGCCAGTCTGTCATAATGTACAGAGATCCCTATTTTGGCAAAAACACTTTAAAAAACCCAACATATGTATGTTTTTCCATGTTTGATCAAACAATGCTGTGTTTCAATTTGTGTGCTTCCACACTTCCATACTTGCTACATTGAGTACATGTGCGTTTATGCGTTTACGTATGGCAAAATGCAGAGTACCCAGATGGTGTATTCAACTTGAGTGTGGAACACTAGACACTCTCAACCATTCTCACCCTCAATGACTGCCATATTGGCTACGTAGCAGAAGGGGAGGAACCACTTGCACTGTGAAAACGGCGGCTGAGGAAGCTGCTGTGAATACAAACATAAATTATACATATGATTTATATTTATATTTTGGAAGTCACATGTTGGCACTATGCAATTCTCCACGAAGTTGCAACTCAATTAAGAAGAAGAAAAAGTGCATTTCTGCTAAGTGCACAACAGCCGTACTAGAATTGTGACAGCACTACCACACTGAAATTAGCACATTATACCAGGAAGTACAGTGTACTACATAGGAGTGTACTAACTGTACTGAATTGAGACAGAGCATAAGAGTCTACAGCCAGCTAGCAACTCTGTAAGGCTGTACACAAGCAAATTAATGCTACACATACCCACATACAATAGCACCCACCTGCTTGATATACATGTATCATATCCACGTAATTATTCTTCATATTCTCTTCATCTCGTGCATATCATGTACCATTGTGTTTGTCTACCATTGTAACAGTCACTACAGTTATAAAACATTTAACCATCAAATTAACTGAGTCCCATAACTCATCCATCGATATTAAAAATCTACCATGGGTCATATAAATTCTATTCTATGTACATAATTTAGTATTTTCAAATCAATCCACAGTGACAACTACATGTCAATAATGGATGAATAGCTGCTCTGTAATGGAACATACATGTGCACGCACACACTCACAGAGCCTGGCAACCTATTTTAAGGCCCATCCGCAATTCATCTAGTTGTCAATCACAAGCCATGACAGCCTGTCTCCTTCTACTACTGGAACAATACATCAAGACACAAAGAGCCAGACACTTGTTACCACTCTCACTGAGGATCCTGTCTCTCTCTCTCTCTCTCTCTCTCTCTCTCTCTCTCTCTCTCTCTCTCTACGTCTCTCTGTATCTGTCTCACCCTCCCTATTTCTTCTTTTTTTTTCCTTCACCCTCTCCCCCTGTTTCTCTCCCTGCTGTGTATTTTGTGGTGGCTGTGATTTTTCCATCCTTTAATTCACTGAATGCCCCAATTCAAAGTGTGCGTTTGCACGCGTGCCTCTGTGTACATGAGTCACCACGGCCACTATACACACACACACACACACACACACACAGATGAGCATGTGAGTGCTTTTAGCATTGTGCGAGTGATTGTCTTTCTTTTTTTTTTTTTTTCTTTTGTGACTGGTGAGTGTACATTGTGCATTGTGCGTGTGCTCTTCTAATAATCATACGGAGGCACGTGTGCATCATTTGCAGTTGTAAAGTGTGTGTGAATGTAATTAGGGGGTGTGGTCACTTGTTCACTAAAGGTGGCGGCGGCTCATGCGTGCGTGCACACGCAGGGATTTCTTTTCACGATGGAATAAAGGAAACAATCCTCCGAGGACCGTGAAAAAGCTGGGAGAGGTGGATGTGCAGCAAAAGAGAGGAGTAAGTATGGTTGGGGGTGGAGGGGTGGAGGAGGGTCAGGAGTCAGAGCAGATGGCAGACATTGCCGCCGCCCCTCCCCCCCACCCACACTCTTGCTCTCCTCCCCCTCCCCCTCCTCCTCCCCCATAGCGGCTCAGCGGGTTATGGAGTAGGGGCAATTAACAAGCAGGGAGGAGGCCCCCACGCACATCACCACCCACCTCCACCCAAGTGTGTGTGTGTGTGTCACAGAGGAGCACTCCACCAAGCCGCCCACCTCTCCTGGGGGGAGCTAAAGTGCGCGCATGCACTTACTCCACCTCGTGTGTGTGTGTGTCACAGCTCCATTAGTGATGCCAAAGACAGGTGCAGAGAGGCTCGACACCTGTCAATCAAAAACCCCATCCCCATCAGTTTTTAAACACCCGCAGGTATACAGTAAGCCTTTAAATGCGCCGCAGATTTGCAAGCGTGCAGAACACGAACCGATGCACTCTCAAGCACGTGTGCGTGCGGACAGAAAAATACACTAACAGTCAGGCACCGTTCAAACTAATAACTCTCTAACAGCGGCGAAACAGAAGGAGAGCTTCTGCCAGCACGTGATCAATTTATTAAATCTGAGCTTTTTCCTGGAAGGATAACGCCAGCATATAATTTCCAGGCTTCAAAGTAACCAATAATAACCCTACTATCTTAGCAATCAGTCGCAAAATCAGTCTTTTCCACCTTTGCTTTCCCTCCCACCTTTTTTCCTCTTCATTTCTTCCCCTGTTTGCTTCTCTCCTCCTCCTCCTCCTCCTCCTCCTCCTCGTCTCCTGCCTCCTCCTCGTCTCCTGCCTCCTCCCCTCCCAGTGGCACGGACTGTCATGTACAGCCTATGATTAGAATAATAAGACTAATTAAATCCATATCGCTGAGGCTCTCAAGCACAGCAGTGTGTGTCTTTGTGGTGTGTGTTGTGTGTGTGTGTGTGTGTGTGCCACTCCTCCTGCTACTGTTGTCTACCGTTCGAACCAGGCTCCACACATGACAGTGGGTTACTGTGGAAAGCCCTTTCAAACATAAACAAACCATTATAAATGCTCAGCTGTTGAATGGACTTCTTTGGCCTTCACAGACAGGCCGCATGTATAGACTTTCCATTTAAGGCTGTGTCCAAGAGCGGGAGAGTCTTAAAAGAGCCAAGAGAGGGAACAGTAACACTGTGTATAAATAGAGAGAGAGAGAGGGAGAGAGAGAGAGAGAGAGCTGTAAAAAACCTGGAGAGAGAATAGTAATATTGTGTATCAACAGAGACGGAGACAGAAAGTGAGACAGTCTGAAAGCTAAGACAGAATAATAGCACAGTGTATAAACATAAGAAAGGAGACACACAAATAAGAGAGAGAGAGACAGACAGACAGACAGACAGACAGACAGGAACCTGTGGTGGAAAGTACCTTTATGCAAGAACTCTACTACACTACAATGTCAGGTCACATATTGTACTTGTAAAATTGCATTCATCACTATAGCTACCATCAGTATGCTTCCAGCAAAGTTTGTTGGATTGACGAGCAGCATCTGGAATTTCAAACTTGATCTGTTTTTGGGGCATTTTTTTTGCCTTTTTGTTATTTTAGACTTTACTCAACTGAAGACAGACAAGAAAGCAGTAAGAGAGAGAGGGGATGTCACAGAGTCGAACCCGGGTTGCTGCACTAAGGACGCCTTTCGTACATAGAATGTACGCTACAAGGGTGCCAATACACACTAAGAAAAACTGGTTCTTGATAAATGCTCTGGAGCATTTGAAGAACTCTTTTTTTTTGTTGTTGCTGTGTACGGTTCTTTGAAATACTAAACACACAAAAAGGTTGGGGCGATCTGGTTTTCATAAAAAAACAACAGGGCAGGTTTTTTTTGTGAACATGAATTATGTATTGTGAAATGCTGACTTTTTTTAAAAAAAAAGGTTCAAATTCCCCTATGGCATCACCATGAAGAACTATTTTAGGTTCTAACATGGACCTTTATTTTGAAGGGTGTAATCTTCATGTTTTTGACTTTTTACACTTTTTGTAAGTTTTACAAACCAGACGCTCCAACAAACACTTCCACCCCACGCAGCCATTGGCCAGATCCTTTCCCAAGATCTCCTTTTTATCCTTTATACAGCTATTTTTGTTAACTTTTGTGTGTGAATAAATTCAAGAAGAAAACTATAATTCTAAAAGTGTGTGCTCTTATCCCCATTTTGTCCAAATTATGGTTTTGGCATTGTATGGAGTCAACAAAGACACACCAAACCCTCTTAAGGAGGCACTGCGAGGGCAGTGGGATGCAGGCAGCCGGAGGATATGATGACAGGCTTTTTGTATGTACTGTCCTGCCTTTAGATATGGTTAATGGCGAGCCTACTTGCGAAATAGCTGATTCCGGAGGCTTGATGACTACTTGAGCTCTTGGTCGGGCAGTAAGTTAACACAGTTAATTCGAGATGGCGTATTTGTACCATCTATTCCTGACTGCAAACCATGCCACATCTCTTTTTGTGGACTCCAGCTCCGGCAGAAGGTGAAGGTTATATAAAATTGGATGTTGAAACCCGGCTAATCTGACAGCTTCATCCCATTTCATTGGTCGACGTGCATGTCAAAGTTCACCAAGGTGGAATTCAGTGCAGTGCTTCACGGTGGATTTACTCTAGTGATCCAATGATTGTGCGGGTTCCTTTGAAATTGACTGATTTCAGTCTGTCATAATGACGACCAGCTTATTGACATATAGAATAGGCGATCATATTATAGCATGATGCATGGTTGCAGCTCTGCAGCGGAACAACTGCATCAGTTGCACTATGACGACTGTCTGAACAATGAGTACTTTTATTCCTTTCATTGTGTTGATACTTTAAGTATATGTCATTTTTATTGCAGGACTTGGAGTGGACTGTTTCTACATTGTTGTACTTTTTCTTGAGTAAATAATCTGAATACGTCTTTCATCACTGACAGACAGAGACAGACAGACGGGGAGACAGACTTGAAGTCCTGAGCTCCAGGTTACAGAGGACTCTTTCTGTTGAAAGAGAAAAGCTCGCCTTTCCCTCTTTCTGTGCCTTGTTCCCTGTTCGGGAGAGTTTACGTTTTCTATTAACCATGTGGTACTGACGGGGGCAGCTCAGGGGATCCCCTACCTGATATAAGACACACACACATGCACACACACACACACACACGCACAGTGGAGTTCTGTCAGTGTTGCAGACTGTCTGTCTCCTTGTCGATCCAGCGGTGACTGTAACTAGGTGTAATGGCCAGCCTGTGGTTAGCAACTCTATGGGCCTATTCAGAAGCCCCCCACCCCCTTCTACACACACACACACACACTGCACACACGCACACACACCTACACACACACAGTGTTTACAGTGGTGGATTTGGACTGAGCTGCTAATTGAAACATATTTCTTTTTCCATCCACAAGAGTAAAGGGCATCCCTATTTTCCCAGTGTGAAGGCATAGTGTGTGTGTGTGTGTGTGTGTGTGTGTGTTCTTGTGGAATAACTCAAGTGCAGGGTCCACTTTGGCTGGGGGCCAAAAGCATTACCATACAAATCCAAGTGGTGCTGTCCCTCACATTCTCAGCCAAGATATTTGGGGAAGATTGCACTCTGTGACACACACTCACAGGTATAAAGACGTTACCCTATACTTGGCCAGAAACTTAAAATGTGTTATGGATTTTTTTTTTTTCCCTAGCAAGCAAACATTTATGTACTGGCTCATAGTTATTCCCTGTGCTGTGTATGTAACAGGCGTTGAGCTGTGAAGACTACTGTATCTATTTGGCTGAGGCTTACGACACATTACATAACTTAAGGGAGAAAATATATCATGAATATATACATGTATGATCCTCTGTGAGTGTGTTAAAGAAACAGATCTTCTTTATGGGGAATTTCAAACTTTTTTTCTTTGAAGAAAAGCAACACTTCTGGATTTTGGACAAAGGAAATTGTGACATGTAATTAATTTAAAAAAGTGTTTGACACTTTCTCAAAACGTTCGGAGCAGCAGTGATTGGCTGTGATCTATTCCAGAAGGCAGAGAACAAGTGAACAAGGACAGAGCAGAAGTTGAGAAAAAGAGAAACTTTGTTCTTGGCATGGATGGTTGGCTTTAATGACCCAGACACACCAAACAGACTTGAAAGCGGAGCTGACAAAGGACAAGTGATCAAACGCTTTGCTTGCCGTAATGTCTTCTGTTAACCGTCACACTTGAACTCGCCGTGGAGGCTGCAGCTGATAACTGGCACGCACATGCACGTGTAAAGACAAACTAACTGGCTTGCCATCTTTATGTCACTGCGGATCTCTTTAAATAGGCTCAATGGGCTGCACTGGCCGTCCTTATGGTTTGGGTTATTTAAATTTAATTTTAGCAATATCTAATTTAAGAAATGAATTTTATGAATGTCCCATTGTAATGTCAGGATATAACTCTACGCTGCTGTTCTGCTTCTGGTTTGAATTCTCTCTAGCATGATTGTCTCATCGGCTTGACGTCGTGGCAAACCATGCCTCTTGCAGTGATCCTTCAGAGCTTCAAAAGGGCAATAATGTGGCACAGAATGTGGCAGCTTCATGACCTTGAATGGCGACTGAATAGGGACATCTGCTCATGGGTGTGTGCGGCCATTGCTTGAGTGAAATTGCTAAACATATCCAGTTGGGTGCCTCTCTATGAAGCTCCACTCAAACATGATTTGTTGTCATGCCCAGTAAAGGAATTTCTACACCTCATGATTGACGTCCAGCACCAATGTGAGAGATTACAATGAAAATCTAGCATGTCCAACTTTTGGAGGAGTTTGCCAGCCATCACAGACCCTACAATCAACATGTTTATTTTTATTATAACAAAACCACACTGTTTTCCTAACCCTGAATGTACCGTAGTTGCTGTAAACAGATATTGTAGAAAGAAAAAAAAGTGCTGGCTTCACTAAAAGTAATTAGTTGTCCTGTTATTTTGGCCTTTTGCTTTATTGGCAGGACAATAGAGTGAGACAGGAAAGAGGAGATGACATGCACCGAAGGGCCTTGCGCTGGACTTGATCCCATACCGCTGCCGTAAGGACTCGGCCTTGATTTGAGCCCGTTTTCCCGTCGGCACCATTACAGATGCTGCTGATGTTGCTGTGGAGTAGTGCACCATCAGCACTCGCTTGAGCCAAAATAACGGCAGGGAAGATAATTAGAACAAAGCTGACAGACAGCAGTAGCAGATTAGCAGTAGGAGCTAACAGAAACACGGATGAAATGAACCAAATTGAAGTTAAATTAGAACAATTAGAATTCAATTTCTTTGAAATTCTTTTTTCTTTTCTGAAAACGAATCTCGAAAGAGAAAGACCATAATAGTCTGCTCACATAATATCCAATTTAGAGTGGAAAATAAACATGTTATCTAACAGTGACCAGGTACTGTACCACATAATTTATATTTGTCTGAACAGAACAACTTGTACTCCACTCTTTCTTTGTTCCTTCCTGCACACACGCACAGAAGATTGTACATTATGCACTTCAACAGGATACATAAATTAAGCTTTTTCTTTCATTTGACCAGAGTAGTTTGCACATCCAAAAAAACATCATACTATAAATAAATCTGTCTAGTATAAACTATTCTTCATGTCTCATCGTTTCATCTTTTTTTTTTTACCCACGGGGGTCACTTGAGGAGAAATGCAAATGGCTCTTTTCTCCAACTCTGCCAACTTCCCCAACGACCCCAATCACACTCGCCTGGCTCCAAAAGGCTGCTCTCTTCTAACTCATGCAGAGAGAGACCCAGTCATTTACAATGGCCCTGACTTCTATTCTAAGTGTATTTGAATGGATAAAAGGGAAAGTCAAGCGATGAAAAGCTGTTAAAAGGTTTCTGTAGGTCACTCTGGCTACATCTGTTTTCCAGCTCACCTTGTATCATGTCAACTGGATTTGTGGATATTGGAACGAGAAGGTGTGTGTGTGTGTCTCCAAATGTGAGCATGTTCTACACAGTGCCCAGAGGGTGAGATAAGAGGAATATGGATGGTGATTTTTTTTTTTTTGGAGGGGGAAATTAAACCTTCTTCCCTCCCCAGTGGGCCTGAAGGAAGCCTGGATTTGTATGGAAATCAGCTGCAGGGAAGTTGTCCTCAGATAGAAGGTCACTGTGTGTGAAATGGGAGTTAGTCTACAGAGGTACAGTATATGTTTAAGCTTTGCAGAGGTCATTCGGATACATTGCACAAAGGAAGCCACAAAAAGAAATAGTTACTGATGCAAGACTCATTTCATTACCGTATAATTCCTCAAGTTAGCTTTTAACGAAGTGGAGCTTGCGCTGTCAGATGGCATCCATACTCTTGTGAATTAAAAGCAGCCTTTGTAGTGGAATGCTAGATCCAAATCATCATGGGGAGAAAACAATAAAAAAGAACAGCGTGTCCTTCACAGCCACAGAGAAGCTGATAATCCAATGTGATGAAGACTAACATATGGTGACCAAAAGAGCAAAACGCTAGTTTCAGCAACAAGAGAAAGATGACCTCATGGAGTCATTTCAGCAAAACCAATAGATTATGACTTTTATTTGTTCAGAGCAAAGGGGAACATACTGTAACATTCCAATGAGGAAAGACATTATGCTTGAATAGGTCAATAACATCAGACTTTGGGATGAAAGATTGCTGATTGCTTCCAATTTCCTATTGACAATGAACATTAATTTCTTTTAACCATGACCACGATCATTCCCTAACCTTAAAAGGTTATTCTAGCCCAAACAATCACCTCTTTCTATTCCTAGGCCTTGTGCCTGGACCAGTACACTCCTGACCCAAACCAGACCTTAACCATAAACATGTCAAATCCGAAACCTTTGTTTTTTTTTTTTGCTACAGTACGTGTTTTAGAAACCACTGAAATATTATGTTTTCCTGCTGATAGGGGTGTGAGATCAGAAAATGCTTATATATGTCATTCTGGAAGGCAATTCCAAACAATGTAATCGACTTGTTGAGCAATGAAGGCAAGTCAATTTCTAACATACGACTGCTGATGTTAGGCTTTTGATCTGTCCTCACCAGAAAAAACAACAGAAGTGGTGGGATTTTGTTAGACCACAGCAAAATCTCTTAGGGCTGATTCAGAACAAACAAGGCGCATGGACGAAAACGCCAGTCCTTCCATTTGTTTGACTGGGGGAAGTTTGTTAAGGCAAAATGCAGTGAACTGCAATGGAGATGTTGAAATGGAAGCAACTTTTGGAGAAAGACAACCCATCGCTACAGTGGCTAGTGGAGCATTCAGACTGGTCAAACTGGTCCACAGTCAGCCCAAAATAATCACTGAAACACTTGTTTTAATTTATGTACCCAGATTTGATCTCTGTGTCTGGTTTACAGTGCGTGCTACAAAATAGCAATTGGCGAGGTGTTTGGGGTGGTTGAATGGGATGGAAGACTGCTGGTTGTTTTGTGTTTCCTATGGCGGTCAAGATCGGTTACTTTCTGAAATCAGGTCATTGTGGGTATGTAACCATGAGGCTACCACAGCACCCAAAATTACCAAACCAAAGTTACTTTTAACCATGACTACAATCCTATCGTAATCCTTAGGCCTTAATAAATGTAACACAATGACAAACACAATGGAACACCACTTGAATTCTTGAAATGTTTAAATTTGTCACAAAATAACGAACAAATTGTTCCCTTAGGTAACTGTAACAGCTGAGGTGTGGAGTTATATTCATGGCGTCCTCATACAATGGTAATACATAACTCACAGCAAATCGGAAATTAACATTTTGGCAAAATTTTTTCCATCCATTAGACATTGCACATTTTAACGTTTGTGTATAATGTCTCAGAAACATTTGGCGCCACAAATCTGCTGAAGTGATGAAGTCAGTACTTAATTTGGCATCCACTCGTCACTGTTTTTGTATTCATGAATGGCCAAGTCCGCCCACACACACAGAAGCTCTTGAGAACAAGGAGATGGACAAAGTGTGAGTGTATATATGTTCGGTGTTCCTCTCTACCTTTCTCTAATGCAACAAAAGGAGCCATCTGTAGCCTTTGTCTTAGTTGGGGGATAAGCCGAAGCCAATCCAGTCCTCTCAGGACTGATCTGCGGTTGGGCTGGCGTCCTCGTAATCCTATTAGGAGTGGGTGATTTCTTCAGATCTGACCAGGGGTATGGAAGGCAGATAAACTGAAGCTTTTACACAAAGAGACACATGAGAGCATCACTCTGTTAGAAGATATCAAGCTGTTGTAAAAAATCTGAAGAGGGATTATCCAAGAAAGCAAGTACTTGCCACTGAATGTGACTGATCGTTATGAATATTGATTTGCAGTGAGGAGATTGTCCAAATTTAAGGTTTGGTTACAGATCAATACTTCTTTATTAACAATATGTGTAATAGAAAAGGGGTCACTTGTAGAGATTGATACAAATTTGTGTTATCATGTGACCCTGCGATTCCCCTCCAGCGTACGAAGCGTTTTAGCATCTTTCAGCTTATTGTTTTGGTTCTATGGCCTGCAGTTGTGCTGTTTCTACTAGCTCTTACCGTCGCTGAGTCAAATATTTCTCGCGAGCAGTTAGTGGAAGCCAGGAAAGAGCGAACAGGAGGGTGAATATTGGACATTTGTCAGGTGTCCAGAAACATGGCTCCAAATGAATGCTAATGTAAAACTATGTCTGCTGGATGTGTAAACAGGAAACTGCTCGGTAACACCTGTGCCGTATCAACTTTATAAGGTGGTGCTCTGTCAATGTTGTGTTTACAGCTTGTTTGTCTGTGCCAATGTGGCTGAAAAAACATTTAACCCTGTTTTAAATGTGACAAGGCTTGAAAAATGAATGTTAGTAAATGAACATCTGCTCACTATCAGTGAGAAATCTAAAATACGTTAAGTAATAAGTGTTTGCACAAGAATTTTTTCAGAAAATGATCAGTGAACTAGAGGTTCATCTTCATAAATCCCATTTAAAGCAATTCATACTGTTTGCAAATAGCTGGTGTGTATTATGTTGTATACATTTTCTATGTTACTTGACATACATTACATTTTCTCATAACACTCACAATATGGTTGGGATCTCTTTCCTCAGACGGGGGTAGCATTAAATTTAAGGTTTTTCCCTTCACGCTTAAGTAAAATAAACTTTAAAAAAAAAAAAAAAACTAACTAATAATAGGTTATGAAAGCCAACAACTTCAAATAATTGTGGACACTCAAAATTTATGTCGCTGAATAAATTCTGGAAAGAAGCTTTAAAATGCGTCGGCACATGATCAGGGTGAAAGAGGTTGTTCTCCGAGAAAACAAAGGCAGTGAACCCTGCAAGAGGTCGACTTTTGACAGCTGTGTGTGAAGGAGTGTGTTTTTGAGAAAAGACCAGCAAGGTGGTGTGTTGTGTAAATGTGTGTGTGTATGTGTGTGTGTGCGTGCGCACGTGCATACATGCCTGTTATTGTTTTCTGACCTTGGTGTCAGCTGATCCTTCTCGTGTACGCATGGAGTTTCTGTCACATGCTGCTCAGCATACCCACTCTCACTTACTCTTATTCTCTCTCTCTCTCTGTCTCTCTCGCACACACACACACACACACCCTGGGGCTTCAGCTGCTGACTGTAAGCAGGGAGGCAAATGGACAAAGATGAGAAGATCATAATAGTGGAATTAATAACAAATAGTTGAAGGCTGAAGGCAGGGTGGCTGTTCTGAGAACAGACTGGTATGATCCTCCTGAAGAAATATTTACCACACAGTAGGATGAGAGCCAGCTCTCTCTCTCTCTCTTTCACACACACACACGCTCTGAAGCTTTGCATGATCATCACAGCATATTTTCACTTCTAAGTGGAAAATAACATTTGAAGGGCTGCTGAGTGTGTATAATCTTACACTCTGCATGTGTGTTCCCATTTCTTTTCTCCTGCTGTTCTCTGCAACGTACGAGTCACAGCTATTACATTCAGTCCAATTCGGACCACCTGTGTTGTTCCAGCATTTATAACTCTGTTTTACTTTTATTTAATATTGCAATCGCTATCATAGTTGTTACGCCTGCTTCCATGTAGAGAGTTAGATGAGTGGATTGATACCACTTAGCTTATCCTAAAGGCAAAGGGGGAAAGAGCCAGCATTTGCCAGCCAATGGTGACTCCAAGATGTCACTGCTCCAAGCAAAGGAATATTCCAGCACACCTCGTAAAACAAAATTTCATGGATTAAATAAATGGGAAATAGGGTTAGGGGATAGGGTACATGTTAATAAGTGAGCTTTAAAGGTGGTGGTAGCAGGCTTTGTCAAACCGTGCGTCTTTCACGTAAGGGTTGGAAACTTCAAACAGGAATTAAAATTGGATCTAAGGACTCGGGACAACAACAGACCAAAGCGACACCCTTGGGTTAGGGTTAGTCACTGTAAAAACAGAGAGACACCATGATGGAGACGCAGCCCCCCTCACATGCCAGTGGTATTACTGGTGGTTGTGTTTCTTAGAACTCCTTCACATGTTGGTGGGTTGGGGTTTCCCATTTTTCCACTTGCATTTCACTCTTTCCACAATCTGCCACTGCAAGTTTTCACCTCATCTGTGCTGAAAGAATAGCACCCCCCCATTTTTTTTTTTTGGTGCTGCTTCAACACAAAGCAGAACAGACATCAGAAGCTGCCAAATGTTGCTTTGTCTTTACACTAAAATAAAGTCATCACCAAGTAAAATCAATTGTCAACCAAGCTTTCTTTCCGGAAGTTAGTTGAGAAGATCACTCTCATGTCCAGCACAGACACCAGAAATAGGGGGAAACAGCTAGCCTGGCTTTGCATTTCCCCCTGATTTTCAGGCATATTAATTTAAGCCAATGGCTCTCAAACTCTGGGGCGGTCACCAAGCCACTGCAGGACTGATAAGAAATTAAGAGTTTGATGATGCTATCGTGCTAACCTTTATTTCACTGAAATTCAGCTTAAATCCCCTATCACTGTTAATGACTGATAAAAATTGTGGTGTGGGGAGCGTGAACTTTTTTCGACATGACAGAAAAAGTCTAATAGATAAGCTGATTTTCAAACTTGATACTGATTGGACAGATGTCAGAGTGGTATTGATCTTATGATTTACCGAGAAATGTCTAACTATTCCTTTATTGTAGCAGTGAGTTATTGTAAAAATTCTTGTCTGCACTCAGCAACTTTAATGCCAGAAACCAGACATAACGGTGCTAACGCTACAGCAATGGGTCCTGTTTTAGTGCCATAAATTGTCAGAACAAGGTTATGAGGGGGAAGCATTAATCTTTAAAATGTGATTGTATTGTCAAAAGGTAATGATTTGAGGTAAGCTCTCCAAAATCCCCATTCATAGCTGTATGCCTTTAAAACTGCACGTTTTGAGCTGCTTTCAGAGGCTCTGTGGATCTCACTCTGCACACACAAAGTGCCAAGTACAATTTAGGAAAATACTTTTTAAATAACCAGAACTGGAGGTGGGAGAACCGTTGGGAGCCATGTGAGGTGAGAGTGGTGGAGTGTGGAACTTGGCAAAGATCTGTCCCGGCACATCAAGCTGCCAGGCAGCCGGAGGGGGAGGCAAACCTCCACGTGAGGTGCCACACACACTGTAAACACACAGGCATGAACGCTGAAATAGACACACAAACACAGTCTATTAAGAATCTGCATGTAGTTATCCTCTTCACACATGTACAGTGCCTACACATAGACAGGTAAAGCACGGATGTAGAACACACGCATGTAAGGACACACTCAAACTTGTGTATAATATGTAACCATGTACTGTACATGCATTCAATGTGCACCAATATTGACACACATAATTCACTGTTGATTCAGTGTTGAATAAAACATGTAACACATGACAAATGGCCTCAGCATGCACCTTAACTTGGGTAATTTTCCATCTTCATGTTTACCAATATTCCCATGTAAATCAGTATAATGAGGATAAGGTTACTTGTTAGTGCTGTTAGGCTGTTTTCTCTCTGGGTTCATTTGGTTGAATCCCAACCTGAGTTTGATATTCCACCCTCCCTCTAAATGATCTGCTTTCACACTTTGTTTTTTTGTTGTTGTGATCTGGGGTACATTTACACAATGCTTTCATTATCAAAGTGCAGGTGTTTACCGCCGGGAGATGATGTAAGAGCCTTATTTGACGTATGCAGGGAAAATGGAGAATAATGGCGAGTGGAGCCAGATGTGCATGACTGAAGTGGAACCGTACAGGCTTCGACGAACAAAAAAGACTACCTCATCTTACTTACCACTTGATCGGGAAGAAAACAACAACAACACGAGAGGCATGAAATTCATCTCGCATGCTATTCTCTGGCGAGACGTCTGTGAAGCATTTTATGCTGAACATGGAGCCTGTAAAGCACAAACAAATCTTACATTTAAAAAAGCTTAAATATGATCACATTTTTAGGAGAACTAAAACTTGAAACATAATTAGTTGGGCCCTTGCTGGCAGTGAAAACAAGCTACAAACATAGAATTGCCATATTATCACCATATAAAGTTTATATGGAAAACCCATCCAGCACAGCAAAGATCCAACATAGAATAATGAACAGTCACGTTTCTGACCATCTGACAAACTCACCTCTTAGCACCGTTTTGGTTTCCAGGAACTCTTGAAGGAAATATCTGTATCTTTAGCAATGCTCACCAACCAACCAACTTTTTCTACTGTTTGGTGCCGAGCAGGAAGTGTACAGCAAGTTAATATTAGCCTTGCTACTGAAACAATGCTAATAAACGCGCAGGCGTTGTTGTGATCGACCATGAAACCAAAACAATGAGCATAAAGAAGCTAAAATGCTCTGTAGGACTTGACAGAGTCAGGTGAATTCTCTCAATGTCTCTCAACATTGCACATAGTCATTTTAGCAGTTACTATAAAAGTATTGATTAGAGCAGCTTTAAAATCACAGTGAATTAGCCTGTGAATATAAAGCCCCTTTATTTCTGTGATGTTTAGCATGTCCGACATCCATCTGCAATGATAATGAGCCATTCAGCTGCAAAATAAGATACAAAATCCATCATGGAGACAACCATTATCTTACCAGAATAACTGGATCAACCAATGTTGTGGGTTTCATGTGTGGAAGGAGCTATAGAGTAACATCGTTTGCATCCATAGAATACAAAGAGCTTCATCAACTCACTTTGTCAGCGTGTGTAATTACTCTTCATATGTTTATGCGTGGCCGATGTATGGGCGGGCGGACACATGGGTGGGCCGTCAGTACAGCTGATTGACAGAAGCACAAATAAACTAACACATATGCTCCCCCTGAGAGTGTTTGATTGACGGATGGATGTCTAGAGGGGATCTTTGCATTCAGTGCTCTCTGCTGCAGCTGCCACATCTAAGCTACTTAGTGCACTGACACACACACCACACACACACACACACGCACACACACGTATATACAGTAAATACAAACACATTTAGATGCAAACACAAGACATATATGTGTGTTACTGACACATTTACACACACACATGCATAATAACGCACACTATTAACTTGGTCCATGCATAATGCAGTAGCACGCGTGTGTTTACACTTCATCTAATCAATACATTTATGAAAAGCTTCCACTGTACATCTAACACTTACACACACACACACTCAAACATGTCACAACAGATCAACATGGGATGGACCTCATCTGCGTCCAGTGACTAACCGGTACACCTTCACAGATGATCAATCAGATGCATGACCGTCAAGTGAGGTCGGTGTGTGTGTGTGTGTGTGTGTGTGTGTGGCCCTCCCCCTACCATGCACGCACACAAACAAAAACGCACAAACTGGCCTTTGACCTAGGTGTAATAAGGTCCTCTGAGCGGAGCCAGAATGGGCCGTAAATGCCACTGAACGCTGACATTCTCATCCTCTGTGAGGTTACCAAGAGGCCAGAGAGAAAGAGAGAGACAGAGAGAGGGGAGAAGACGAAAAGTGATGATGGAGGGATGGTTAGGTTGACCTTTAGCCTGGTAGAAGATTGACTGAATGCATCTGTGCCATGCTATAAACTCACAGTGTCCCCTTTGCTTCTGGCCTTGTAAAATCATGCTACCATCAAGCCAATAATAGTTACTCTTCCAGGGGCAATTGATGTATATTAATGTGCATGTTGGAGATAACCTTGCAGTCCACTGTTAAGGCACAATAATAAAACAGCCTTTAGGAATCAGCTTGTCATTGACTAAATGGACCTCAAGAGCCACTCCCACTTTAAAGAATTGGGCGAATTTCATCCAAAATGAAATGGAAGGACAAGCCTCTTCAGGTTTTCTGTCATCTAGGTCATGTGATGTCATGTAGATGTAAAACAAAAAGCAGCTGGGCTGAATTACAAGTGTAGCCGCTCTTGCTTAACGACTGCGACATGGACTAAAACTACAGTTTTAATGTTCCAGAGTGTCAGTGTGAGATTTTTCTCAGGTCTTTGAAACCAGAAAGATGGCTAATTTAAGGCTTTTTTTCAGGTGAACTTGAGGAATTTCCAGTAATCTGTGTCTAGTGTGTGTATGTGTGTGTGTGTGTTTGTGGCACATGAGCAGGCTCAGTAACCATGGAAACCTTTCAACATCAAGTTGACCCCTGATTGTCTTGGCAGTTGATGTCATTTCATGGTTACTGACTCGGCGTGAGTGTGTGTGTGTGTGTGTGTTAGGGGGTCACCAGTGGGCGATAAAGTTGTCAAGCGGAGTTAAAATCATTGACGATAACATCAAAGGAGAAGCTTGAACTCCCAGGGCAAAAATACATGTATATAAAAAGTTTAATTTACAATTGATTTGAGATATGAAAAATGCCACAAATGACAACTGGTAATGGATAATGTGTTGTACTATTGGTTTTAACAGGCTTTGTAATGACATAGCTGTTTTCCACCCAGTGAAAAGAGTTTGTGTTGCAGTCTGGACTGGTTTTGGCTTTCACCATCACATATCTTCTGATGATTGGTCCAAGCAATAAATTAGCTGTGGTAAGCTTTAACCTTGCCCTGCAGGAGATAAAAAGCTGAAATCACGCCAGAACATTGAAGAAAGACCACAATTATACCCTTAATAAAATTAGAGGTTGTAGCTTGATGATTTAAGATCCCAAAGAAACCAGTTAGAATTATGTATTTTGTCAGAAAGTCGATTGGACATGCTTGTTATGCTCACAGAGAACAGTATTCATGCTAAACACCCACAACTAAAACGCGCTAAAAATTTTAAACTCTACACCACAGTGGCATATTTTGGTGTAGATCCCTTAAAGGAACAGTTTGGTATTTCAGAAAATACCCCTATCCATTTTTTTTTTTTGCTGAAAGTTCAAAGAGAAGGATGCTGCCTGTACATTAAATGTAAAGCTACAACTAGCAGCCAGTTAGCTTAGCGAAGGGTGAAAAGGCTGAAAACAGCTAGCTTGAGTCAGTGCAAAGGTAATGAACACTTTTTTGTATAAATTAAACAAATAAAATTACGTTATTAATAAGCAAACCACCGCGGCTGGGAAGTGAGGCCAATGCCATACGCCAGAAACTGCAGTTCCCTGAACGACCATTTGAGGGCGGCTACAGAATCAGTCTCCATAAGCCCTCATGTTAAAATGTCTAACTTCACAGCAGAGATACACGTGTACAGCCTGGTACAAAAAACAGTTTTGGTCTCTATACCTAATTTCCCCGTTCATGACAACTGTACCGAGTCTGAATTTGTTTTTAACTGACCCGTTCAAATTATGTTAAGATTTCAATTTATATATAATTAACAAAGTGGCCAGTTTGATTGACAGGTGGTTGCCAATGACAGATAACTTGTTTGAGCACCCAGATTTCAATCAGCCCATCTCAGCAAAACCAGTGATCCACGTCTTTGCCGATTTTTAGATTAGCCAGCAGAGACAGGACTGCCAAGATGAGCTTCATAGCCGCTCACGGACACTATGTCCATGTTTTATATAGTTTATGGTTATTAGTCTCTTTTTCCAGTCTTCGTGTGAAGCTAAGCTGACTGTGTTCTGACTTCACATTCAGTGTACAAAAAAGAAAGATCTTTTCTAAATGTAGGGTGTGTGTGTCCATGATTCACTTTCTGCATTTTTCTCCTACAGCTTACAGTGTTATATTTATGTAGCTTATGTTACCACCAGTTTGAAGCGTTCTTAAAATGGGAGACATTTTCTCTTTTGTCTTTTATCATTTCTATGCCAAAATAAACTAAAAGAAAATCTAAAATGATATTACAGTAAATGCTAACCGTCTCCGTATAAGTGGCAGCTGATGTACAGCCTTCTCTCCACTCCGCTGTGGCAAACCAGTGGTTGAGAATCATCCGCTGCCACTAAGTGACAGACTGCGGCTGGTCTGCTTGGCAGGAGGAAGAGCAAAGATGGACACTCACGTCTCACTGCCTGCCAGCCGCACCGCAGGAGTCGTCTGCTGTTAATAGGCTTGAGCCACACACATGTTGGAGAGGAGCCTGCCCACGTGCACTCAGATAAAGGTGTGCGATGCAAACACGCAGTATTTACACACAGACAGTGCAGATACAAACGGGCCAAAACACACACAAGTCATACACGTCATTACATAGAAAAGTTGCATGCCACACATGCACATTTGACAAATGCATGGCAGACACAAATACGTGTAAATATACACACTCCACAGGGGCTGTCTGGTGTAATAAGACTTGTGCAGTTATTAGTCACGCTATACTGTGGCTACCGCAGTGTTTGGATTAGAGCTGGCTCATATGGATGGATCATAGTCTTAACTTAAATGACTTAGATTTAGGCATGGACTATTAAGATGGCCTTATATGGACATCACACCCGGCTCGTGCCACTGACCTAATGGACCCAACCAAAGTTAAAGCCATCGGCAGTCATTTGATTCCTTGCACATGCAGCGTGCAAAATGGTCGTCTAGTCTCGAAGGGTCTTTGTCACCAAAAAAAAATTGAACGCGCACACTGATTTAATTTTTATTTATTTGAATTTGTCGCTTATCCCTGTCATTAAAAGACGACAACACAGCATGATATATGTTTATTCGAAAGGGAAACACTGATGTCACCTGTCAGGAATTACTGTCACCGTTTTTTTTACACTGTGACTGATCTTCACATCATAAAAAGCAGTCATAATGTTCTTAGATGGGCTCAATTAGTCGTAGTATACGCTATATATACGGCCTTAAAGCTATACCCAGTGGCCTTTTTACTGTACATCAAAGGCAGATCCCATGGTGTGTCTTTTATCCTCTGTCATTTACAGAATTACGGTCCTCTTTCATGGGGACGTAATAATATTACAGTGAGTATCAAGTTCATGCATACACTCACGCAAAAAAAAGATGCCGTGCTTTTCTTTCCGCAATTTGGAGTGTTATTAATTTTTTTACGCAACCTTTGCCTAACAAGCCTGGCCCCATTCAAGTACAAATTCTTATTAGAAACGACAGCCTGGGAAGGAAAACAAATAGGCACGGAGGAAGGGATTTGGCTGAGGGGGATGAAAAAGAGAGAAAGAGGGATGGATGGGAACAGGGGAAGAGGAGAAGAATCGTGACTACGACACCAGCGAACAATGAAATGTGACCAATGTGCCTGGCTGTGGCAGTGAAGTCACAGGGCACTGCAGTGAGGAGGAAGAGGAGGAGGAGGAGGAGGAGATGTGTCATGTCGGAGGCAGCGATGTGAATATCAACTCGTTTTTTAGCCACACATATGAAGAATATTTCTCACAATAAATCTCTTTTCTATGTCACTTTCATGAAAAAGGGACTATTGATTAATCTATGAATCCCTGGGATTCACAGCAGGCTCAAACAAAAGCCGTAAACAGGAAGAGGACTGGATTTATTTGAGCACTTATTCATTAATCAGATGATTATTTTCTCTAGTGATTTATTCAAGTTTTCAAGTTTCTTTATTCTCACCAACATTCTAAAACCCACAGATATTCAGTTTTGACAAAAGAAAACATTTGAGAAGCTAGAACTTGTTGGTCTGTTATTATTTGGTAATTCAACAGTGATGGAAATTATTAATCAATTATCAAAAAAAAAAAGATATTTATCTGGTTTAGAACTTGGATTTTACATTCAAGTCACAGTGCACTTCCTTGAATTATGTTTCTTTTCCTTTAAAGGACCAGTGTATAGGATTTAGTGGCATCTAGGAGTGTAGCGGTGGAGTGCAATTATTTCACCCTTTACTTCCTAGCATGAAGGATGGTGCCAAAAACATAACAATTTAAATTTTCAGGTGATTATACACCAATGAAAACATAATTATGCATATTATATTCCAATTCAGCCATAATCTGGACACACTGTCCCTTTAAGAGCACCATAAAGATGCATGAATTGGACGCTATAAGCTAACCCTGCGCCCCTGCCTCTGACTGTACCTCACTTAGGTCTAAAAAACTAATAAACACAGAGGATTTGAGTATTCATGGCTATCACATAAGACATTCCTCGAAATTAGTTCTTGTTCTTCTTTCAGTATCTTTCTGCCTCCCACCCATCCTGAGCACTCAAGGTTTAATCATAACATGAAAAGGTAAATACAAGATCACTTAGTGTTTCGTGAAGCCTCTGGGACACACACGCACACACACAGAAACACATGGAGACACTTGACACAAGCCTAACGGACCGCGAACCCCTCATTGAATGATTCTTGGTAACAGTTATACAGTATATAAAGAGTTTCTCACGTGTTGATCACCACCACTCGCTGGAGGATGTGAATTCTTCACAGGTTTCCAGTTACAATAGCGACGTGTTGACAAAACATCAGCTCTACCAACAAAGCTCTTCGCAGAAAATGGTCATCATCAGTTGAATCCATCAGTCTGCTGACGCAATAGGAAAAATCAGTTTCAGAGAAGGGTTCTTCTTGATACAAACTCTGTTTGATTGGTTAGCATGCAATGATTTAAGTTCATATTACTAACTACAGTATTTTACACTCATTCATTGATTAATTTGAGTAATTGGAAGGAATATATACAGTATTTACAAGTTGATGTATTTCCATCCATCCATTTTTATCCCTATCCAAGGTTGACTCACGGTGGCAGCAGGCTTAGCAGGGCGTTCCAGATGTCCCTCTCCTCAGCAACACATTCCAGATCCTCCTGGGGGATGTTGATGCATTCCCAGGCCAGATGGGCTATGTAGTCCCTCCAGTGGGTTCCGGGTCTGCCCTGGGGTCTCCTACCAGTTGGATGTGCCCGGAACACCAAAGGCACACATCTTAATCGGATGCCCAAACCACCTCAGCGGGCTCCTTTCGACGTGAAGGAGCAGCAGCTTCCTCCTGATGTCCAAGCTCCTCACCCTATCTCTATGCCTGAGCCTGGCCACCTGGTCGAGGAAGCTGATTTCGACCACTTGTGTCTGCGATCTCATTTTTTCACTACCCAAAGCTCATCCATAGGTGAGGGATGAAACGTAGATGGACTGACAAATCCAGAACTTTGCCTTCCGGCTCAGCTTCGTCTTCCCCACAACGGTCCAATACAACATCCACAACACAGTTGGCAATGCAGTGATGCAATAAGTTAACTGCATAATTCCTCACACTTAAAAGATTCTTAGTAAAGATTCTCGTAATTTGATATGAAGTGGAAATGAACAATTGTTTTGCACTAATTCTTTCTTGTGTCAAAGTAAACGTTTTAGAATGGTCTCGTGGATTTCTTGATTGCTTGACGCTGAGGTTTCATTCAGTGATAATCTACCCATGTAATCTTTACTTTACAGCTGTGTTGGTGAGAATAGAAGAATTACAGCTCAGTTTAAGAAACGAAGCAATCAGTCAGCTTGGACTGCAGCTACTATTAATTCAAATAATCTCATCTATAAAACATCTGTAAACTGTGAAAAATGGCTTTATCTGAATTTGCATAGATATTTAATAATGAACTTCTATGATGGGCATTTTTGCTTGAAAATTGTCAGTTTACAGGTGATCAAAATAGTTGCTGACTAATTGATACATAAACGAATTATTGCAGCTCTACAATCAACCAATTATCAAACACTCACTGGATCCATCCATCCATCCATCCATCTATCTGCTTTAAATGAAGCAGTGCCTTTGTTTAACTTGAACCGAAGGAAAAGCCGGAACATAAAGAGCTCATGTTGCTCTCTCTTCTCGCTGCTGTCCTCGGCTAACCCCACCCTGACTGCTCCCAGTACTCCACCTAATGCTGCATATGTCTGTATCCCTTTGTGTGTGTGAGTGTGCACACATGTGCATAGGGGCGTGTATCTGCTGCATCGTATGCAGTGCTTGTGTTGGCACAGATGCTTTTGAAAAGAGCTATTGCTCGAACGTGATCGACCGCAAAATCGATATTGTGGCTTGGATGTAAGCGTAATTTGACATGATTTTAAATCATATTAATGGTAGCTGTAGAGCACAGTGGCAGCAGTATGCTATGCAGATTAGACGAATTGTTCAGGTGAATGTGTGCTCTGATGAGACAAAGAAAAAATCGAAGTGCCACAAGTTCTGTAAGAGATTCTCTGAGTGTAACCGTTGAACTTTGGCGTGTGTCGCTGCGTGTGCAGTATATATGTCTGGGGTTTGCTGTCTGGCTCTGTGCTTTGATATTGATATGACATTCCCTCCTGCATGGTATATCTGTTTTGGTGTGTGTGTGTGTGTGTGTGTGTGTGTGTGTGTGTGTGTGTGAGCTGCGTCAGGGACAAAGAGTTCACACTGCAGTAATGCTGTCTATCTCCTTCCCCTCTCCATCTCCTCTCCCACATCCCTCCCTCCCTCATTCCGCATCCGTCTCCATCTCTCTCTCTCTCTCTCTCTCTCTCTCTCTCTCTCTTGTCTTTTCTTTTTTCCCTGGGATGCTGTTTCCTTTTCCTCAAGCGATCTCTCTGTATTTCTGTCTGTTTGGATGCACAGTGCGTCTCTCTCTCTCTCTCTCACACACACACACACACACATGCACACACACAATTTGGGGTTAATATGCTGTCTGTACATTTTGTGCCGGCCTGTTTGTTCAAAACGACAGCTAAGTATTTGATCAAATATGTTACAGCAGAAGTAATTTCTGTCTTTGTGTGGGTAATTCTAGCATTTTGGGGTGTACTGATCTCTCACTATAACAGTTCAATATAATTCATAAAGCTACCTGGTACAATACATGCAGGTATGTCTGTGGAGCTTTCTCTTTGACATTTAATGATCTGCGTGCATGTGTGTGTGTGTGTGTGTGTCCATCCTTTTCATTTCCAGCTGTTCTGCCTCCATCTCCTCATTTGACCTCTCTGCTTCTCCCCTGCTGTGTGTGTCTTGCTCTCCCTTTGCCTCTCCATCTCTTGGCAGTACGTGTCAGATCCTCCCACATTGTGTGTGTAGTTTACCCTCTGTCTGCCTGTGCATGAATGTGTGTGTGTATGTGTGTGTGAATGGAAGTCAATGCAATGTCCTAACAAGGATAGCTGTGTAAACTTATGTGTGTGTGTGTGTGTGTGTGAGAGAGAATGTTTGATGCATCCTCTTTTTTTTTTTTTTTTTGAAGCTGTCGGGTCTTCCTACGTCGACGGAGGTGCTTGATGTGTGTGAAGCTGTTGTACTGATGTCCGCTTGTGATGTACACTCTGCACAGTATGTGTGTTTGTGTGTGTGAGAAAGAGTGTGTGTGTGTGTGTGTGTGTGTGGGTGAATATAATCTATAAACGGAAATAGAAATCATATGAAGGTTTTCTTTTGTCTGGAATCTACATTCCATTTTTTTTTTACAATGTACTCACATCCAGGTGTGTCAACAGTGTGTATTACGTGTGTTTGGCTCTGATTGTGTGTGTGTGTGGGTACAGGTCTGCAGTGTGTAGACATACCTGTGTACATTGTGGTTTAGCACGTGTGGTGTGTGTGTGTGTGTGTGTGTGTGTGTGTAGACAGGGAGGGAGGCAGACAGTGCGAATGTGACTTGAGTGTCGGGAACACAGAGTTCAGACTACTGCGTCATCCCTCCCCGTACCCCCCCTGTCTCTCCTTTCCCTCCTCTTTTTGCATCCTTCCTTTCTTTTTCCTCCTCTTCTTTTCCTTTCTCTCCTTCCTTTCTTTCCTCCCTTTTTCCTCTCCTTCCTCCTCCTTATCCATCTTTGCTGCCGTTTCCCCTTCCTCTTCTCTACCTCTGATTTATTCCACTTCCTCCTACTCTATCTCTTCTCTTCCTTCCCTGCTCATCCCCTCTTCCACCTCTCTCTCTCTCTCTCTCTCTCTCTCTCCACTCTGACCACCTCCCTCTTTGTCTTTCCTTCCGTCTCTCCGTCTGAGGCGACCCACTCAGACGTCGATGAATAATTCAGACTGTGTTGCACTGCAGGTTTTCCCCCTCTCCGCCCCCGCACCTCCCCTCTCTTCCTTCCTCTCCCTCTCTCCCTCGCCGTTCCTCCTCTGCATCATCCCTCCATCCTCCCTTCTTTTCTGCAAAAAACTGGAGAATTGTCTGAAAATCCACCCATGTTTGTTTATTTCTTTCTATAATTCTCTTGACTGAGTGTTCTGATTCTTATTTTTGGATAATTTATTGAACAAATCTGAGTGTGTTAATGTGTAAAAAAAAGAAATAAAGAGAAAGGCAGAAATCCCCTTTAGTGTTTAGCATTCTGCAGCTCATTCTGCAGGGGGGTTCTGGGTGTGTGGTGTCTCCTCTCTCTCTCCCTCTCCCTCTCTCTCTTTTACACACTTTCAGAGGAGGTGCCATGCTCACGCTCAACAGTTGGGCTCTCCCACTACTCCTCCCAGCCTCACCACACACACACCTCCATCGGCATCACCCCCTGCTCCCGCTCCTCTATCTATTTCCCGTTACTACTACTACTACTACTGATTTGTGTCGAAGCGGGCCAACTTGGGGGATAAGAGGCAGCGGAGGTGGTGGAAGGATGGAGCGGTGGAAGGAGGGTGAGCGAGAGTCGGAAGGAGTGAGTCACGGAGTAGGCGGTCAGTCAGGTGCAACGTGATGACCGCTTGGCAACCAGGAAACAGGCACACTGCGGGCTGAGCTTTCCAAGAATCTGCATGTGACATTTCACTGATAATCCATAACACACACACACACACACACACCTCACCTGCTTTACAGGAAAAGTGACGCTGCTAGTGAGTGTCTGACACATGTCTTTGAAAGGGAAGATGGGGAGAAAAAATAATGACAGTGATTGCTGGTATCTTGTCATTATCGGTCCTCGTAGCTCTCAGGAGATTAAGCCTATCAATACTGTAATACAGTAACAAACACTGTCCCTCATGAAATATTCACTTACCACGGATGATTTATTAGATCAGACCTCTATAGTCGTAATCCTGATGTGGGAAGACCTCTACATCTTCCCCAAAAGTGGATTTAATAGGTGAAAATAATAAATGGCCGCACTTAAACGCGAAATTACCAAGGCTGTCTACGATAAATCACGGCAAGAGTGGGTGGTCCTGATGTTTTAAACATGTTGTGTGTATGTTTGATGAGTTATAGCTGCACTTCATGCATGTGTACATCAGCGGGCAGACAGAAATTGGCATTGGAATACAGATAGAGCGATGTAAATTTGGAAAAAGGCTCCAGTCAGTCCTCCACGTGACAAAAAAGATTTTTATTTGGTGTAAAGGCTAAAAATGAGGTTCACATGGAAACTATAAGGTAAGGAATTTCCAATAAAAACACAGCCAAGTGTATTTTTCTTCCCCCGTACCTCACATCAGGTCGATGTTTCTTGTGTTGTACGTCGACGAGAAGTGTATCAGCCCTAAAAAGGAAGAGACGGACGACCAAAATAGAGTGGGACAGGTCGCGTTGGAAAAAGGAGTAAAAGACAAACAACCAAAAGAAGAATGGAAAAAGAGGGATAAGAGCAAAGACACCAAAACACGAGTAGAGGGGAGGGGGTATGGAGGAAAAAAAGGGGATATTTACAGAAGGCTACCCTCCTGAAGTGGTAGTTTCTATGGCGACCTCGCCAGAGCGTCTGAGCACTCCAGGTTCGGAGGCAATGGGAGGAGCTGGATGGCGGGGGAGTGTGCCCTACGAGCCAATCCCAGCGCTCTGCTGGCCTCTGACACATTTCCCACATGCAGAGCTGCGGCGTTAATGAAGTTACACAACGGTCTCCCAAAAAACACAGACTCCCATCGCTTAAAAACAAGGCCGGTCTCCTCCAGGCTGCAGGCGGATGACTCAGGTTGTTTATGTGTCCGTGTGTGTCAAAGGAAAACCTTAAATCAGAACACTGGAACACACCAAATGTCTGAAAATAATTTTTTAAAAATCATGAGTCATTAATTGGCTGATGGAGAAAATTTTTTGCAGATATTGGGTACACAGAGTGCTGGAATGTTCTGTGTCTCACACAGACACATCGCATGATCACAAAAAGAAAAACCACAGACTATTGTGCAGTCAGAAGAAAACGAGGATGACTGGAGGCTAATTAGACTCCTTGTTTTTCTGTTTAAATTTCTAAGCGCTTCGTTTACACGGACACATTCATACTGAAGTGGAAATTTAGTGTGGATTGTAAAAAAAAGCCGCTGAATTTTGGGGACAAGATTTGACCACTGTCCATGTGCTGCACATGTGACTTTCTTTGAACTTCTAATTTTTCTACAATGCAATGACAGTAAAGGATTAATAATTGGCGAGCATGCTTATTCGCTTACGGGTGGAGACTTTCATGTGTGTCCATTGGAAGTAGCTACAGCCAAAAGACACGTCTACAGAGGAATCATGGGGAAACAGCTAACTATGTGCTGCCCGAGAAGATTAAAAAAGCACCTGTAACGCTCACAGCTTGTTTGTTTTAATATGTACAAAAAAACCCCCAATATATTAAAAAAATAATTTGCCTTTTTATAGGTAGTTTCGTGCAAGGAATAATGTACAGCGAGCTGGTCATTACTGCAAAATAAACCCTGATGGGTGACTTCTTAAAATCAAAATCAACAATTTAACACAAAATATTAACTTAAAAATGATTGTTTCGATTCAAAAGACATTTTATTGATTTAATGATTTTATGTTTCTTTTAGTGTAGTCCCCAAGAATCTAAGATCAGGACGGTGTCCCTAGCAACAGTCTGCTATTCAGAAATAACAGCCTGTAATCGATCAGTGCTGTGTAATATGCCAAACTATACCTTTCAGACAGAACCAGACTAGCTATTTTCTCCTGTTCCCTGTCTTTGTGCTTGGCTAACCTATCCAGCTGCTGGCTGTAGCTTCATATTTCAGCTTCACATTTGAGTGTTAGAGATTTTTTCATCAAACTCTCCGCCAGAAAATTAGTAAGTGCATTTCCCGAAATGCCAAATCATTCTTGTAAGTAAATCTTTTGTCTTTTACCTGACAGTGGTGCTCTCCTCTTCCAGACCAGACTTGAACCACAAGAAGACACAACATCAGCACCAGCGGATGTGCTTGGTTTTGCCTCAAGAGCCAGCCTAACCTGCACTGTGTCTGAAACAAACAGCCACAAAACAAATGGGATTCCTTTTTTTTCCTCCATACTTGTGTACATATGGAGATTTTCAACTTTTTTTCCCCTCCCCAGCTCATATTTGCACCGGATGTGGGTTACATCCTATAATAGATGTGAACAGTCAAGCGTAAAATTAGATACGAGCAGCAATGTGGAACTGATCATGAAGGACTGCAGCCTATGAGAAGACACTGCCATCTCTGTTGTGTTACGTGTTTGTCTGTTTGTCAGCAGTGTGTGCTGGTGCCTGCAGAGAGGTCTTCACATGACTGGCAGGGAACGGGCTTGATCCTGCAGGAGCCATGTGCCTGAACTTTCAAAGTGTGCTTGAGCATAAGGGTGGATGCCTAGATGTCTTCTAGGCTGATTTGGGTTTGTGACTTGACTGTCAACAGAGTGTCCTAAATTTTTAATCCCAGACAAGCTCAATTCAGGTCATTTCATCATACGTGTTGAGCTGCCACAAACAACACACCAACTACTTCAAATGGACTGTTTCATTTGTTACACTGTTCTAGTGAAACCAGCTATGAAGGTGTCATTGGGTCCACCACTTTGGTCCAGGATGAAATATCTCAACAAGTTCTGAAAATTCATGATCCCCAGAAGATGAATCCTAACGCATTAGGTGATCCTTTTACTTTTCCTCTTGCCAGCAGGTCAAAGTCTACTTATCCAGACATTCATAACATTCAGGCATTCTGACTGTGCCGTGACTGCTGGAGATTTGGCCATTCTAGACGATGCTTGTGATCCAACCAGAAGCACGGCGGCACATTTCAGATATGTCCCATAGGCGGCTCACAAAGTATATTCAGCCGTTCTATTTTTGAGGCTGCGTCAAGCAGCACAGAGCAGATTGAGCTGGCTGGAAGTCAGACACGAAAACGGCAAAGAGAATACAGTCGATTTTCAAAATAAAACACCCTGTGCAAAAACAGATCGTAAAAACAGCCAAAAGGGAAACTATTTAACTACGTGGCATACTTACTCATGGGAGAAACTCATAACTCAAGGAAATATGACCAAATCTGAGCAAGTTATCTGGCGGGCAAAGCGGTCTGCTTCTGAAATGTTGTTGGTGTGGCATGAAGCCGTGTGGAGATTGGACCAAAACAGCACTGCAGCTGCGACGTGACAGAGCTGTCGCCGGTGGGATCCAGGGTTTAGTTTTGTTGCTAATTAAATCACTTAAATAATTAATCAATTTTCAACAGTTATAAATAAACCAATTGTTTCAGAACAGCTAGGAAGATGCAAGTTGCAAGTCCTTAATCATGATGTAGCATTCCATGTATGAACAGACATTCATGTTATCCAAACTAGGTTAAAGGTATATTTGAGCTGAAGGAGGCTGTGTACCTAGCATTTAGCAAGAGGTTTGTAAACATCCTGACAAACACTGGTAATATGCAAATCAGACTTACAAATGTGGACACAATGGCAAACAAAGGATCAAAAGGCATGTTTGTGCAGCACTTAAATTATGTGTGCATGCGTATATTTAACAGCTAATGAAAAGCATACCTGCTAGCCATCAACTGTCAAAAAGAAAAGGTGAACAGTTATTGGAATGCCGGTATGCGAGCTTCATCTTCGGCCGGTTGACTGCGCATCGGGAATTTCCTTTTCCACCCTTGAAGTTAACGAAGCACAAATGGTTTAGGAGATCATATGCAAATGTGCCATTTAGGTGAACGAGCAGAGGAAAGGGTTTGAGTCCATCAGAGGCCAAGAAAACAACTACGAATGAGTGAAGGTTACAGGTTTGACGGCTGGTACATTCATCAAGCGTATGCTCTGGTGCTGCGCTTGTGACTAAAATGTAAAAGGTCCTACTTCCTGTAAGTCCCTCCTTTTCGTACTGTTGTGACACTGTGGAGAAGTCCCACCACACAAAAAGGTTCTGCTTCAGGCTAAATGAAGTATATCTCACCTCCTCAGAGGATCTTTGAATGTCTAAAATAATCCAAATAATCTAAACTCGCCCAAACGTTGAGAACCTGCGTGTTAAGGAAATGTCTTTTAGCCCTGTGAAAGTCAGATACAATGGCAAAAGTTAAAGAAGCAGCTTTGTGCTGAGGGATGAGAGGGAATAATGCTATCACCCTCCACTGCTTAAGTCAAGGTGCCCTTGACCGGAGCGTTTGCCCCCGGCAGATCCAGAGCAACTGCGCTGTGGCCGACCATTAGAGCAAAAAAAAAAAAAAAAATGTGGCCTCTGAAGTGTGTCTGTGAATGAGGTTGGAAATGGATGCTGCTGACCAGAAAGCATGTGCATCAAGTTGTCAGGAAAAACATTTGAAAAACAGCTTTTCTTTCAAAGAGTTTCAATAATGCTCATCATTTACGATGACGTTTGTGACATTGCATTGCATTAAATGGAATTTGGGCTAGATTAGTTTATTTTGTCCGCTGCACGTGTATCCATTTAGTGTCACAATTAAATGTCCTATAATGTGACATCTTAAATGTATCAACATATAGACAAACAAACACACTTTTTTTTTTTACCCAGTTTCTATCATCAATGATTAATGTCCCTGTGAATCCAAAGGTCGTTTTCTATCAGCTGCATGATGCTGACCACTGTAGTTTCCGCTTGAAACAAACAGCCAAGAAATTCATCAAAATGAAATGAAAAAGAGAACTTCCTTCCTCTGAACGTGTTCCTCTAAATAAGCAATAACAACATAAAAATGGGTTAAATGTTTAAATTGCAAATGGTTGCACATTTTTAGAATCAAATTTTCACCCAGAATCTTTTGTAAAAATCTGCATTTTTGAAAATTCTAAATTCATTCATACTGATTACTGAATGTGTTTATTATTTTATTATTATATATTAGTATATTGTATTAACTATGATTTTCTTTCTTCATCCTTCCAAAGAACCAGACAGTGCCACAAATTCAAATGTTATATTTCTATATCTCGTAATCAATTGTATAGATTTGTAAATGAAATCCGTTTTACATGATCTAGGATCATCACTCAGCCGACACATGAAATAAACTGAATAAAATGGCCGTGACTTGACAACAAATATACATTTCTAGACATTTCAAGAGCTGATATGTTTTCAATGCATCCATTGAATTGTGGCAAAACATAAAGTATGTCAAAGTTTGTTAATCAAGTTGGGTAGCTTGAACCAAGATGTCTAACAGTGACATCAATCTTTCTGCTGATGGGTAGAACAGCATTTCATGTTTTTGACTGCAACATTTTGATGAATGAACCTGAACGCTGCGCAGCTCTGTGAAAGGTTGAAGGCTGCGTCTGTGTAAAGAATATGAATAAGAAGCTTTCTCTCATCAGCTGACAACCTCCGCGTAGCTGAAGTTGTGACACGATGACAAAGTGTGAAACTAGAATAAACATTTCACCTGTCATTTGAAAGACTGTATGTTCCCTGAAAAGACAGGCTCTCTAATGGGTTGCCTTTTATAGTTTATAAACTGCAATATACACATATAGAACACAAATTTTGACCTTTGACCCTCCAGACTCATGTTAGAGTGACAAGGGCAGACAGTTATACATTCACTCACTCAATCCAGTCGCCGCAATATGGCAAGAAAAGGTCATCCGCATTGTCTGGTCACCAGTTATCCAGCGAAAGGATAATCCATTAAACACTGGAGTTCATCCAACGGTTGACAGATTAACCAACTGCATCCTGTGACACACAGGATACGTATGGGTACTGTGCAGCTCACACACACACACACACACACACACACACACACACACTCAGAGCCAAGGCTGACTTCAGATTCTGAATGTAGAAATTATTACACAGCACAATAATAAATAAATGTAGAAACCAGCTGATGCTCCTGAAACCAGCTGATGCTCCCGTATACCAGATAAAGTTGGATTGAATAGTGTCAATGTGAGGCTTTAAAAATGACATCTTGTGTCTGGTGTCTGCTTAAATCAATACTTAAAGTAAATGTAATCATACAGGATACTTTGTAGTAAAACATCTGGACTGGCATTAACATGTGCATCTGTTCTGTGTGCAGGTGAAAAAACTAACTTCCCTTCTGGGTCCTGGCGACGACAGTTTTTCTAATAGAATGAGAGCTGAAAATGATTAAGTTTGGCCTCTTTTCCTTTTTCTCTACAATTTCTCATCAACTGCAGATTAAACTGTCTCGTTACTGACGTTTACTCAGTTTGTAGAATACAGATTTCTTTCCTTTAGCATATAAAATACTTAGCCATAGCGTAGTAGGAAAAACCATATGTATATCAACTGATACAGGCACAGCAGCAGTGTTTTGAATTATTGTCATATTCTTATGTAACATGAGGAACCTAACAGCAATGAACCTTCAGTTCTTCAGTGCTTCAGTGAAATCATTTGGAGCTCCAGCAAAGATTTTATTTGTGACAATCTAAAAAAAACAGAAGAAAAACTAAAAATGCTGAACGTGCTTGAGTTTATTTATTTATTTTATTGATTTGCATTTATGATTTTTTTTTTATGATTTTTTTTTGTTTAGTAAAGTGTAGTAGAGAGCTGTCTTGCCAGACACCTCCACCAAAAAACCTGTTGTGACTCTGTTTTTTTTTAGAGTATATGCTATTTTATCTAACAGTTACTATAGTAACTTTACAGATTAAAATATTTTAGTGAAGCACATGTTTATGTAATGTAAAAATACAACACAGAGCATTTTGGTATGTGATCCCTTAAATCAGTGTTTACTCAGGGCACTTTGCCACATTTTCATATGTTAACAAGTCGTTAGCACCAGTTTACACAGCATGCCTGTCACTCTTCTCTTACATTTAATGAACTATTGAGGATCTAACTTCTAAAATTATGAATTATTTTGCAAAAAAAAAAAAAAGCCTCATTAATCATCTCACACCTCAGATTCATCTTGTGACCCTTTTGAAGGACTTGACCTTGATGTTCTGCAAACTCATGCACAGACGCATCCGTATCAGTAATGTCTTATATAATGAATAATAAACACTCACAAGGACAGTGGTGAAGTATAAATTGAGTACATTTACTCCCGTTCATCACAGGGCTGTCACAAACAACCATTCATGCTCACATTCACACCTAGAGTCACCGATTAACTTGCATGTCTTTGGACTGTGTACCCAGAGAGAAGCCACGCAGACACGAGAACTCCACACACAAGGACCGGAGACAAAAATACACAAGCAAATGGACTACTTCTTTTATATATTAGTATATTTTGATGCTAATACTTGTATACTTTTACTTGAGTAAGATCTACTTAAGTATTTGTACAGTGTAGTATTTTATTTTTACTAGTCAAAGAGTGTATTGGTCCTTTTTACTTAAAACATCTGAGTGCTTCTTCTACCATTGGTAGTACAATAAGTCAGGCAGGCACCTGATCTTGTGGCTGCATTGTGCAGTTCTACCTTTCTGTCACCAGAGGCTCCATAGAGTCTCTGCAGCAGCCCTGAGGAGGGGCGCGGCTCTGCACCGTCTCTGGTCATTGAGTTCCTTGTGGTGAGGAGAACAGTCAGGCTGGGTGCCAAAGATGCGCACATGCAGCACACACACAGACACACACACACACACACACACACAGACACACAGTGACACCACATTTAGGAGTCTTATTATTAGCCCCTGTAATATTTTCAGAGCCATGTGCTTGTCCCTGATATAGTATATACAGCTTTGTAGTGTGATGGGGTGACACACACATTCACACACGCTACAAACCGGATGTACAGAACCTCTACTTTGACCTACTGAATGTGCGTTGACTTGTTGAGCTTTGAAGATGTAACTGAAGCTGCTTTACCTCAAAAGACCCCAAACCTACATGAGCAGAAAACTGTGTGTGTGTGTGTGTGTGTGTGTGTGTGTGTGTACATACAAACATACTGCTTCACTCAGTGTGCATGCATGTACACTAAGTATCTCAGTGTGTGTCGGTGTGTATTTGGGGGGTAAGTTTTGATGAGGGCCGTTGTGTAGCGCTGTGCAGCGGTTGGGATTGAGTTACATGTATAAAGTGCAGGGCGGAGATCCGGGAGCTGCGAGCTGAGCCAAGCTGGCTAGTGCTGCTACAGTACTGCTGCGACTGCAACACACACACACACACACATAAACCAAGAGGGGGAAACGAGGTCGGCTTGGCACTCTGTCAAATTTCTCTCTCCTGCTTGCTCTCGCCAAGCGCTGCGTAGGATACTACACTACACACACACACACACACACACACACACACACACACACACACAAAGGGTTCTGCTCTACTGCACCATTTTAGAAGGCTGGGGGCTTACAGTGCACACACACACACTTACACACACTGCAAAAATAAAATAAAAAATGAATACTGAATGTACTGAATGTACGGGGACATATTAATCATGCTAAGTGGATTCATCTCATAAAAAGCGAGTCCTTCGTACTTTTTAGGCCAGTTTTAGATCAACATTTTTTGCTCTGAAATCTTTTTAATCAGAGTTTGAGTAAGATGTGTATTTTTTCCCCCACCAGTCACATCCTCTAATTTGTAGACAATACGTAAGCTGCGACATTCAATAGCAGAAAATGCTCCAAGAAAAACCTACTTCTTTCATCGTAGTGCAGAAACCTCTGATTCCCAAAGCAGCTCAATTACTCCTCTGATGTGGTTTCCATTTTTCATGGTAACGCCCCCATCATGACAGTTCTAGCACAAAAAAAAAGAGAAAGACAAACGTATTGTGTCTTTTCGCATTGAAAAAAAAAAACACACTCTGTTCAAATGCACACACGCCTCTGCTATAACATATAGTCGTTTTTTTTTTTTTTTAACAGTAAATGCTACCCTGCCTGCAGGTTTAGTTATATAAAATCACAAAACTTGATGTAAGGTGACATTTAGGTGGACTCTGTGTGTGCTTCACAGCTGCCCTCCTTAGACTCCCACTCCCACGTTTACCTTGAAAGCAATCTCTACACCCGTCCCTTCCATCCCCCCTCCTCCCGCTTCCCTGCACCAGAAAAAATAGCAAAATTCAGTTTGGCCGATATAATCCCTTCTGAGTCCTCGGTGGTATTTTAAAAGGACATTGGCCCTTACACAAGCTAAGCTGCTTAATATTAATACGGCGGCCGTTCCTTGCAGTTTCCTGTGTTTGCAGCGGACGCGTGTGCGCGTGTGGCCGAGCTAAATATAGGCTAACTGGGCTAATAAATAGGGATTAAGCAACGGGCGCTGATTGAAAAATGGTGTACGTCAGAAGGAACAGCAAGCTGACACATTAGGCCCCCAGAAGTTATGAGTGGATTACAGCAAAGCGGTCACCTGACATAAGAAGTGGGAACTGAGATGGGAGAGATGGCATAGAGAGAGAGTAAGGGAGGTCATTCAGGGACAGGAAGAGGGAGAGAGGTGGAGAGTGAGGTGATGTAGGGAAATGAAAGAGGCAAAAAGCGCTGGTATTAGTATTCAGAGCCACCATTTCTACACATCAAAGTGTTTACAGGACTTGAGGAGCACTACTGCATACGTGGAAAAGTTGTATAAAACAGTTTGTGCCTCAAGTGATGCCACTTTGCATCAGAAATTTTGAACGTGAGGTGACCATAACTCTGTAGCCCACTCCTCATCTCCGTTTGAGGCTACATTAGCTGCTCAAATGGCATTGTGGGCAATGCAGGCACCAGATTTGAACCCAGAAGAAGAATGTGTGGAATAAAAAAGACAATATCTGTAGCTCTGCAATTTTAGATTCAAAAGAAAATAACGCATTGCAATTGTATCATCAGGAATTGAATGGACTGAAATTGATATTTATCAAATCAAGAGATTAGTGACAGGGAGTTTGCATGTTCTCCTGCGCGGGTTTTCTCCGGGTCCTTCCACAGTCTAAAGACATGCACTTAATAAGTTAATTGGTGACTCTAAATTGCCCGTACCCCTCTTGTCCAGGGCGTACCCCGCCTCTTGCCCTATAGTCAGCTGGGATAGGCTACAGCCCCACTGTGACCCTGATGAGGAAAGCGGTTACAGATAATACATGGATGGAGATTAGTGACATTTTCCCGCTATTTACTATGTATGTTATATTTTGGTTTTAGTTTTACTGTTACTGTTACTGGACGGCTTAATGTATAAGTAGCATTAAATGTTGCTGCTTGTAGAGGTGGAGTTGATTTGAACTATTTTATAAACTGTATTGTTCTGTTGTTGTTGTTTGTTCATCTGTAACAATGCATCACATGTTATGAGCCAATATTCTGTATGTACATTTTTGGCCTACAAAGTAACTCCAGCTGTCAGATGAATGCAAAGAGAAGTAGTGAGGTAGTGAACTACAAGTAACATAAATGAGCCATACTCAAGTAAAATAGCACTAAAGTACTCGAGTATATGTATTTAGTTACATTCCACCATCAGGAAAAGGACATTAAGAAAAGGAAAGACAAAGATTTAGAAGGACGTAGAAAAAAAATGAGAAAGCAAGAGAGGAGAGAAGAAAAACAAGGGAGGAGGAGAAGGAGGGATGGCAGGGAGAACAGGTAGGTCCATTGAGGACAGAGGGATAACGTTACTGTTTGTGAACTGTACACTAAGCAGGCATTTTGTGATGAGTTTGCTAAAAGCGGCTGCTAAAAACTCCTATTTCTCATTTTCAGAACACCCATCGAGTTCACAGCGCTGCACCACCGAGCTCAACTTACAGCGTTTGATTGTATGGCACAGTGGTTGCTATTTGAGTGACATTTCTGCCGTCCGCAGTTTGGAAGCCCCGGTCATGCTGCCTCCTTTGATCGTAGAGGCAGAATACGGCACCGCAAAGAGGAGGAGACATGTGGAAGCTCGTCTGTTGTCCCCTGACAACCTTTTCAGCGCTGACATTTTATTGTTTCCCTTCTGGCTCGGTTCTGTACTACTAAAACGTACGTGTGTGTGTGTGTGTGTGTGTGTGTGTGTGTGTGTGTGTGTGTGTGTGTTAGTGCTCAAGTGTGCAATTGTCTGTGTGTAGTGAGTGGTGCACTTGAGCCCTGCTCTCTGACATGCTAATAGCAGGTTTTCATCTTCTACAGATGTGTGTATGACTATGTTTCTTGCTCTCTCTCTCTGTCACACACACACACACACACACACACACACACACACACACACACACTGTGTTTTGGAAAATTTGATTGAAGCTGCCGATAGTCGATATCCAGTTTATATTTAAATCGGACAATTTTCACAGCCGTAAATTACATGGACTTAATGTTTCCCGCAGACCTTTATTCTTGGCAGCTAGAAGTGAACAGTGTCTCTAAAACAACATGTTGAGTCTCATAAGAGGCACTAAATTGTGCTGGAACACTTACAAACCAAAGTATTTTAGGTGGGTTAACAGCTGTATAAAGAGTTCCTTATAGGAAGTCAAATTTATATTAAGTCTGTTAAATAAACGAATTGAGTTTCAAAACATGCTAACACAGGACTGAAAGTTGACAGCCATGGTTGCGTCTCGGTGAGGCTGTGCTCACATGCTACATGCTAACATTAGCATGGTAACAAACAATGACGATGCTCATGCACTGATGTTAATGTTCCCCATGTTTGTCATCTTAGTTAATTGTGTTAGCATGCTAATGCTTGCTAATTAGATGTAAAGATTAGGTGAGGCTGTTGGGGATGTCATGATTTTTGTTGGCCATCAGAGGAAACTCAGATCCTCAAAGCTACAATTCATCCTGTTGGGAACAGGACCAACCATTAATAGTTCAGTCTGGATTCAAGTGATGGACCTACCAACATACTGCCATCTCTAAAGCCATGTTGCTAGCATGGCCAACATGGTTGAGGATTAAAATCATCTTGATAGTCAAGCTTGGAATAATCATCATCTATCCATTTTTATCCCACTTATCCAGAGTCAGGTCATGGTGGCAGCAGGATGTCCCTTTGCCCAGAAATGCATTCCAGCTTCTCCTGGGGCATCCCGAGGCGTTCCCAGGCCAGATGGGCTATATAGTCCCAACAGCAGGTTCTGAATCTGCCCCGGGGTCTCCTTCCATTTGGACATGCCCAGAACATCCTCTTAAGGAAGGTGCCCAGGAGGCATCCTAATCAGATGCCCAAACCACCTCAGTTGGCTCCTTTTCAATGGGAAGGAGGAGTTACTGCGAGCTCCAGATGTCCGATCTCCTCACCCTATCTCTAAGGCTGAATCAGATAGTAATCTAGATCTAGATGTAGTATTGTTGCTGTTTGCATTTAAGCAATTGGTTTTGAAATTTACTGAACATCCTTTCACCCATTAGGTTTTCTCCTGAACTTATCCTGAACTGAGGTATGACAGATATAAATAATTAAGCAAACAAATGTGTAAAGCAAATGGATCTTCCTTCATACCACCAGTAGCTAAAAGATGTATCAAACCATAATGCATGTGCACACAGAGCACACCACATCTGTAGATCTGAACCAGCAGTGAAAGAAATGTCAAAAACGAGAGGATTCAATGCCGACGTTGGCCACAAACTCCAAAGCGGCCGCTGCGTTTTCTCCTGAGTTATGGCGCGATGCTCCCCCCTGTAATTTACCTTCTGTCGGAGCACGTAGGGCCGTTTGCCCGGCATTCCTCTGCCTGCCCACCGCAACACATGAAAGCTTCGGCCACAGCTGTTCTAGATGGGGGGAAATGAGTCCCAGATGGCAAAGTGTTTTGTGTGTATATGTGTGCGTTTGTGTTTCTTGCCACATAAGAGAGTGCTTTTACTGTACAAGTGGCCTGAGTCACATCCCTGGGGTAATGTGGGGAAGACTATTGCAGGATGGCGGGGGCGTGTGGGTGTAGCCTACTGTGTGTGAATGCACGTTCGCCGTCCACATAGCAGCTGGTATGCACTGGACATGTGTGTGTGTGCATGCTTGTAAGTACATGCAGAAGAGTTTTGACTATTCCGACTCTGCATAAAATCACACCGGACACCGAGACAGCGGCAGAAAGAATTTTACAACCTTGCAATCGACGAATTGCCAGCGCTGCTCTGCATATGTGCTGCGTCATGCACGCTCAATACAGCTCGAAGACTATTGATTACGCAGCTGCAAAAAGCTTCCATCCTGCTGTTAAACTATGCATGTCAAACCATAGAGGATATCCCTTGGAAAGATGGGATGATCCTAAAGGTTTGATATTAACAGTCAACCCACAATCTATTTTTTGGCCTTTTGAAGCTATATTGTATAGAGACAGCTGAAGAGTGACAGGAATGTGGGGAGAGAGAGATAGGGGAATGACGGATTCGTACCCTGGGCATCTGCGGCAAGGACTGAGCCTTTGTACATGGGGCGGATGCTCTACCGACTGTGCTAACTGACACCTGTAAATATATAAGTGTCTTAATGTCTCTGTCTGTATTCGTTTGTGCATCATTTCATCCATACATACATGTAACAATTCATTTGTTCACTCAATACCGACACAGTGCCCTCGTATTTTAGAAAATCTTTTGGAATTGACAGCGTTTATGAACTGAATGAGTCACATCAACCAAGAGCTAAAAATAAATCACAATGAACTGCAGTCCACTGGGAGCACAGTTCCATTTGTAAACTCTTTTGCAAGAAGCTGAATAAGCTGCAGTATACAAGAAGTGTTACACTGAAACACGGTGTCTGCAGAGAATAAGGACAAGCATTCTAATACTAAGTACAGAGTACATAATGATGTCTATGTATCTGTAAAATATATATTTCATTTTATTTCGAAATAAAAGTGGAAGCTGGAGCAGAGTTATGCTCTTATCTAATCTCTAGTTTGGTCGTGCATTCATACAAACAATTTGCTGTGATCGTGAGTAGGAAATATGGAGGGCTGTTGTCCATGTTTGGGTGCATAAACATCCTGCACCACACCCTCCCAGCGAAGCTGACAGCACGAAATGAAGTGGCTGTCGACGCTAGGGCTGCAAAGTAACCTGAATTTATTGAAGAAAACAGACAATTCAGCAATCACATCTACTTATTGCACCTAATTTACCCACTCGTTGGCAAGCTCTGCAAAGATGGGGAAGGTTCTCCTTCGAAGCTCTCTGTTTTGTTGTCTTCTTGTGTGCACAACCGAGTGCAACACATCACATTTTGTATGTCGAATGAATTCCTCTGAGAAGAGACAGTCCTTCCTCCATTTGGACGATATCAAAAAGACACCAAGCTGCTTCAACCCTCTGGGGTCCGAGCAATTGCCCACCACTGCAAAAGCAATTGATGGAACCCCAGGAGGGTTAAAGAGAGACAGTGTGATGCCGAAGGATATGATGACATGCTTGTTTGGCCTTTGAGTGCAGACATTCTGAACAGGTACACTTTAACCTTTAGATTTGGTTGGACGACACGAGTTTGTTTCAAGAATACTGAACCCTTTACAAACCTAAATCTACTCATATTTTGTATGTATTCTGTATGTTTGTATTCTTTGAAGATAATTTAGCCTTTGGGGGCAACAGCTAATGGTTTGAGGCTTCCGGTGTAGCTAGTTATATAATGGATATCCGGGCTAAGGCTTCCTCTTTCATGCACTGGTTCTTCTTTACAGTCCGATTAGCAACTTAAGACACAAGAATGACAAGAAAGACGCATTTTGGCTAATCTAAATGAAATAAATAAAGCTAATAATGATGATAACTGTTGGGTTCTAAGATTGCATTTCAGCAAAGGTGCATCCCTTGCTTTCCATATAGACTCTTTACCTATATGCAACCATAGCCCGCTCAAAGGTGATTGGTCAGTACTACTTGGACTACAACTGGAAACCAAAACTCTTCTGATACCAAAATCTTGTCCCTTGCCTCCAGATTCTGTGCTTATATACAGATATCTGTTATCTGAGATCAGTGTGTGTCAGACCTATTATCACATATGCTTACACATCTTCGTCAATGAATCTTTGTCAATGAATCACGCAATCAATCCACGTGTGAGTTTTATCTCTGTCTCCCCTCGACATTCATTCTGAGTTCATGCCACGCTGTGGCCCGGAGAATGCGGTGAGCGAGACTGTCAACGTGTTATGGAGGTCAAAGGTTGCTCGAGTGCTGTTATAATATCTTAGTTAACACATGAGGGAGGGAGGGCAAAGGAACAGGGAGAGATGGAGGAAATAACAGTGATTACAACACGTAATCCGTTGCTCAGGGGAGTCTGGTGGAGTTAAGCAAGAAGGTGAAAGTTCAAGTCTTGAAATCAGACAGCGGGGTGGTTGTTTTGGTCTGAATGTAGGTGACGACAGTGAATTGCCTTTTGGCTGTTGATCCTCCAACATAGTCAGGGATCATTGATGCTGATGAAGTCTGCACTGTTGAGTCATCTCACAAATAGATTGATCTGTTCTTTTGTTGCATGGTGGCTGTTCTTTCAGGTTTCCAAAGTTTTGAGCGCTTTTTCGAGCTTTTGTTTTCCACCATGAGGCCTTGCCTATACTCACATAAATACATTTTAAATGCTGCTGAAAGAAAAGCTCTTAAATCTCTTCTATTTGACCTCTTTTATAAGAACTATAAATCTTATTAAAATGCTGTTCTTTTCCAATGTGAGAGCTCTCTCATTTGTATGTAACTTCCCTGCAATTTACATCTTTAATTGAGTGGATTTAACTTCGGTTGACCCCGGAGGTGCGATACACACTTTGACCTTCATCCTACAAAACAGATCCCGTGGCAGCAAAGTTATGGCACATAAAGTGGGTAAATAGGAAGAGCGATTACCACCTTTGAACATTAATTAACCAGACCCTTAAAAAATTCTCACTCTCGGTGCAGCCCACTCTCACCTCTTAAAGTACCGTGACAAAACTGTTCTCCCCCTTTTCTCCACTGAGACCTGTCAGAAAGAAAGACGCCACTTGTTCAGCCTCACAGTAGCGAGACAGTCAGGCGCCACGTTAGCGGCTTCTGCGTCTAGACACAGCCAACAAGCCTCCTTTTCTCCAGCGAGTAAAACACGGTGTGAAAAGTAAAGTGCAACTTTATATTGCGCTCACACGCGGTGATGTCACCTCGCTGTTGCCAAGAAAACAGCGGCCCTTATTTGCATTCCGTTTTTCGGCTGACAGCATCTTTTAAAACCCTTTCCAAACAGCGTCTGACAAAGATCCCGGTTGGGTTTTTTCTCATGTTTTTTTTTTTTTTTTTCTCTTCCTCTTCCGTCCCTCCCTTTTCTTCTTTCTCAATTACTTTTAACTTTTATCTGCACTTGTTACTCCACAGCACACACTCTTTCACACACACACACACACAGTCCACAGCTTAGAGACAGAGGCCTCTGTGTTCTGGAGACAAAAGCTCCTCTTTCTCCAGAATGGGAGCTGAGCTTCCGGTTGAAGCTCACTGTGTCAGAGGGGAGAGGAAGGGCAGACGACGGGCCAAGAATACGATATGTAGTGAAGTGTGTGTGTGTGTGTGTGTGTGTGTGTGTGGGGGGGGGGGGGTATGTGTGTGTGAAAATTTACATCTCTTCATTTATCTGTGTTTTGATCCCGCATGCTATGAGTGTGAGCTTGAATATGGGTGCCTTAGTTTGAATCCATTAATGCAATTGTGTCTCTTCATCTCTTTCCCTGGAGCTTTCCCATCCCAGTGTGTGTGTGTGTGTGTGTGTGTGTGAGTGCGTGTGTGAATGTGTGAGTGTGTTGTCAGGGTGGTCCGTCGGCTGGGTGAGGGCACTGAGTTTGTGTCAGCCTGTTGTGAACCGGTTAGCCGCCCCCCTGCAAACACACTAAGACTGATTGGTCGCCAGGGAGCGATGGGAGAAAGCTCAGTTCTCACCATTTAATGCGGAGATACAAGCACCAGGGACTCTCTCTCTCTCTTTCTCTTTGTCTTCTCCACCCGTTCATTTGCTTCTTTCACTTCCTTCCTGCCTCTATGTTTTTCTTTTGTTGTTTTGCATCGTTCTGCCATTTCGGTCTTGCCGTCCTTTTTGTACAACTTTCTCATTTCTTCTGACCTCTCTCAGTTGTTTCTATCCCTCATTTCCTTCCTTCGCGCCTTCCTTTATTTCATGGCTAATTTATGTTAAGTATAACATCCAGATGATTAAATGATGGAGATGAGCATGCCTGGCATTATTTCAAGTATAAACTATGGTGTCGACTGGATAATGAGCAACAATAACAGCGGATTCAGCTAAACTGTGTGGCTTCGTGTGTTCGCATGTGTGAACAGTGAAGTCAGTGAGTCTTAATGAGATTCGAGGGGTGTGCTTGGACGTTTAGCACTCGCGGACCTCAACTGCAGCATTAGTAGTGGTGAAGGGGGGTGCAAACACAGTAGTCCCTTTGATCTGCCTCCTGCAAGTGTTTTCTCAAGGAGAATGAAGCCTAAGATCCACAAAAGAACGATAGCAGCAGCACAAAACGTAACAGGTCACACTTTATTGTAGCTGATACTGACACTTGAGCTACTGTTCATACTTTTGCCAATAATGTTTTAGTGGATAATTTCTCTTTATCCATCAAACGTTCTTTGTTTCCGTTGCATTCAAGGTTATACTCTAGTGGCATGTGGGGTTCCTCATAGTTCAGTTCTGATATCCTGTTGTTCTGTTTTATTTTCCCTCTGGGGTTTACGTTATCTGCCAGGCTGTCTTTTAACACTTCTTTGCTGATGACATGCTGCTTAGCTACTCTATGTAATGTAGTCCTTATGTCTGTAATCAGTTACTTCATGATTTAAAGATTTTTCCCCTAATCAGACCTTTGAAATGATTCATCAACATTATTTTAATACAAACATTAAATAAAGTTTTATATCCTTATACGAACTTACCAAACCAGTATCTATGTAATGCATTTGACTCATTGCTACCACATGCTATTAACATGCTGCACAGTGTGCAGGAAAACTCAAAGCCAAAACACAAAACTTTATTGATATTTGCTGTCCAACACAAAGGAAAGAGGTGGGGATTTTGCAGCTTTTCCCACGTTGACATACATACATATGTATTATATAAAATGGACACAGTACATGTACAAGTAGACACATGGTCACATACTAGGCACATATAATGTGCACATTAAAATTCTTCATGTCTCCACGCATGTCTGCACACACCTTCAACCTGCTTAAATACTGTAAGAGACAGTGACAAGAGCCCTCCTTCCTGTTTTCGCTCCTCCACTCTCCGCCCATTGATCGGCGTCTGGGGCTCGCTATAAATCTGCTGCGGCCGACAAGAAAGAAGATTGCGGGTGGCCAACCCTACACAAACTACACAAACCCAGTAAGCCCAAATCAATTGGTCCAATATCAAACCCATATATACAAGCAGACAACAGTCGTGAAAATGTTGCATGTTTTTACAGTAGTAAATTGGGTGTATTATGATATGATGATGATGATGGTGATGAAAACATGAGGTTTGTATGGATGGCTTGTGTGTGTTGCAGTGTGCAAGTGTGCATGTTGTGTAACTGTTTGTGCATATGTCTACAGTTTGCATGTGGGTGCTTTTCTATACCTTTGGTACGTGTCTGGCATGTTGCATGTGAATGTCTATGTGTGTGTGTGTGTGTGTGTGTGCGCGCGTGTGTAGCTGAGGGCTGTTTGTGTTGAGGCAGTCCCGCCCTTATTGCTCACACCAGTTATTAGCACATGCTGCTGAGGTGTGTTTGTTGCTTTATTGGTTCTTACTCACTACAAACACACACACACACACACGCACACACACACACACACACACACACAGATAAAGAGAAAGATGGAGAAAGCGACATACAGTACATACTGTCCTTCAGCATGCTCCACAATTTTAGTCCCACTCTTGGATAGATGTTCACACACACACACATTACACAAACATATAGCACTCTGACACATTAAATTAGCTTCCTCCCTATAGCTACTGTAAATTGGTGTAATCCCTGTTCTTAGCTGTTTAAACACCTCCCGCACAGATCCTCCCATACAGAACGTTAGCTTTGCATTTGAATTCTGGCATTAACCTCAGAAGTGTAACAGTGTGCACGCAGCAAAGACGGGCTGCTGTCGAGGGATACAGTAATAGCCGTGATTCTGAATATAATGTATAATACAGTACCATGCAAATTGTTTTCGAAAGAACGGGAATTAAAAGCCATTCCCTTTTGCTTTAACTGTGGAAAACCGCTTTTCCTCGGATGAGTTGAGAAAAAACAGAGGAAAGCCACCTTTCATGGATGTTTTATTTTGTTCGCATTCTAAGCCGTTCATACCTTTTGAATGCTTTTCCTTCCGTTCCACTTTTAAATTCCAACATCCATTGCATCTGTTATTTATTTATTTTTTGTTGCATTTTTTGCATGGTTGACACATACATACTGTATATGCAAGGTTGCCTTATGAAAGGTTTCCACGTGGGATGTCTCTGATGTGCATGGCTGGAAGAAGAAACCTGTGTAGTCAGCGAGGAAGGAGAGAGGTGGTGCGTTAAGGCGAGGCTAATTTGTTTGTGATTGGCATTGATTAAAGTCAGTCCCAGGAGAGCTGTGAACACACACACACACACACACACACACAGGGACTACAGAGTGTGGTAACTACAGAGTGTGTTACAAAAGCTGCCTCGCTGTCTGTCTGTTGTTTGTCCTAAAAAAATGTGTTGTAATCCTTTTGGCTTTCAAACATATAGGTGTGTTGGAAATATTTCAGCGTGACATCACATCATCTGTGTTATCTGCAGCAGTACACTTTGTACTTCACATTAAAGGGCAAAACAATTCTGTATTCCGCCTAAACGTGCTTCGCGTAATGCAGTCACTTTAACTGTTGACAGCCATTTGCTGCCCATTATTTTCGAACTGCACTGAACATTAAGTGGTCACATTAACTGCTAACACATTTCTCCAAGAGTCTGGAGTTGATGTTTAACTACTTATATGAGTTGACAGAAAGTTAGGTGTTCGACAAAGTGTCACTTGTCTATTTGCTGCTAACATAATCCCGCATTATAACCCGAGTGTAACCCTAAACCTCAAAGTCTCCACTGACAGCTAACAATATTTTCATAAGGTTGGCAGGTCTTAATGGCGGCGTGAACAGATCATCTATTAAGTAGTGGGCAGAAACTCTATCTTTAAATGGAGAATTAACAATGGAACAATTGAATCAATGGGTGTGACTGTATAATGTTTTATACTGAGTATGGAATTACACACGTTTGTGATGATGTTAAAGGAGCAACTCAAGAAGATCTCAGATGTTGACAGCCAGCGTTAGTGCACTGACTTTTTTTCTTTTTTTCTTTCTGCTGCTTCGATGGGAATTTGAACTGATTTTGGCCTTTCCGTGCATCCCCACCGGGCATGTCACGTCGTGGCCACGACGCTGTTTTGGTCCATCCTCCATGCGACTTTAAACCCTACCAGGAGCGATTCAGAAGCAGAGTGTTTAGCCCGCTAGACTCATTAGCATTACTTGCTCAGATGTGGTCGTTTTCCTTGGTTTATGTGCTTTGAAATGTATAAATATGCTACATAGTTAATTTGTTTAGCTTTTGGCTGTTTTTATGATTGACGTGTGCACATCCATGCCTACAGGAATTTGGGGGTTAGTATGACAATGTACTAATATTTAAATGAAGTGTGGGATTTTGTTCTCACTATTTAACTTTACTTTACTTTACTTTTAAAGGTCCAGTGTGTAGGATTTAGTGGCATCTTGCGGTGTAGTTGCAGCTTGCCCGTCGTATCAACTTTTCCATTCTATCATGAAGGAGAAAACATGGAGGCTCTATCTAGAGCCACTGCTTACTTTGTCCATTCTGGGCGACTGTCTTGATAGATGCTAAATATATGCTGGAAAAAGGCAAAAGTGAGTGTTTTATATCAGAATCCCTTTCTTTTCTCTTCATATAAAACATGAAAACGTTTTTTATGACTCATTTTGGGTGACCAGCCAACTCTGGCCCTTCATGTTAAACTGTACTTGACAGTTGTTGTGAATCCTACTAGGTCGTTAGCCACCTTTCTAGCTGAAAGTGATATCACGGGTCAGAGGACTGTGTTTGGATCTAGGCAAAAACAGTTTATATTTCCAAAAATTTGATTTAGTTCATTTCTCCCTTGTCGTCTGATCTAAGATGATGGGTGAGGATGGTGGTGTGGGTGGAGGTCCTCTACAGCTCCATATCTCAGTGCAGTTCTGCAGCGTGCTGTATCCATTGAGCCATGTTAACCCACTTTTGAGCGATCCAGTGACACCTGAAGGATTTGATTTAGAAGCTTTCTCGTAATAATTCCCTGCCCACATATTCTGTTTAAATAAATACGGGACTTTACAAAGTTTCACTGTGACTTTAATGTCACACCACAGGCTACATGTTAACAAATGATCCTCAAAACTTCCCACGCAGTCACCTTCTCATATTCTCTTTTCGCTGTATACTAAAACATCATCATTATAACGACTTCATGTGGAACTCACAAAGGTTAGAAAATCTCCCCGTCTGCATCTGTTCGTCTACAAATCATCAGCATCCATTTAAAGAGGGCAGAAGCAGGGGTGAGGCTAATAGCAGTCTATGCCTTGATTAATGAATGCATCTGTTGAATCGCTGATGTCTCAGGCGCTGAAACACAACACAATCATCGCTGTATAAACACGTTTAAGTAAGTATGACCTATCCTATTTTCTCTGTCTGCGCACTCCTGCTGCTCATTACCCATTTTTGGCATGAGTGAAACGACGAGAACTAACACTGTTTTTTGGATATTCCCACAATTCATCTATTTTCCTGATGTTCTTTGATTGTGTTGATAAAGGAAAGCACTTAAACTCTCATAAATAGTACCGAGAGTGCGTGTGCTTACGACTTGAGGAGAATCTAGAGAGGAAAAAGACCCTCTGTCGCAATGGGATTCTTCACTGCAGCGAGCGCATGCGGTCGGTGACAGCGCACTCATTTGATTACATTTGCATTAAACTAGCCACGTGTGCCGTTTGGGAGTAATCTGCAGATTTCATCACCCCGCTTTTTCTTTTTTCGAAATTCTTCTTCCTCTGTACGTCTGTCTGCAGTCTGTTAATATTGTTTTGCTTCCCATGTAGACATGTGTCTGTGTTTACACTGTGCATTGCGCGGCGCTTGCATTGCTCCATCTGTACGACACGTTGAGGCAAGACGAGCAAATGCTGATGCAAACAGATCCTCCTATATCGCCTGAGCTATGGAAACTCTCGGTACGGATGAATGAAGCAACGCTGATGCAACTTGCAGTGTTGACTTGGCTCTCATGATGCTTTATTCTCGCACACCCATCCATCCCTACCTCCAAAGATCCTTGACGGAACAAGTCAAGCGGAGGTCCTTTAATGTTATGGTCCCTATCGCTCTTGTTAATCTGTCTGATGTGACAGCCACAATAATGCCTTTCCCCCCAAGTGCCCTGTGTGTGTTTAAAATATTGCAGTTAGAGAAGTGCAAAGGGGGACCAAATAATGCACACAAGGCCCCAGAGACGAGTTGGGGCCCCGCTGGTGTGTCCCACACACACACGAACGCGTATCCATCCTGACAATGCATTCATCGCAGACATCACATTAACCCTGTTTCCCTCTGGACTTCCACCATTAGCAGACCCCCCCCCCCTTTTTCTCCCCTTCCCCATTCTTCCTCTCCCCCTTTTCCTTGATCTGTCTTTGCCACTTTGGGTTGCAAGGGGCCTTTTTGTCCCCTCTCTTGTTCATAAGCTGGGGACTTTGGGGGATCATGTACCAAGAACATGTCGAAAGAAAAAGCATCTCATTACACTCCGCGAGCTTTGTACATGAACTGATGGGTCCCAGCTGGGTCGGCCAACATGTTCGTCTAACAAAGTGCCACGTTTTGTCAGACGTGGCGGCAAAAATAATGGGCGGAAGGGTCAAGGGAAGGTGGGTTAAAGAGAGAGGGACAGAGCCACAAAGACGGAAGTGTAGAGGTTAAATATGATAAGATGAAACAGTAATGACCCCCATGGGAAGATTGGGTTATCTCAGCTACTAATCTAATAGGATTCAGTGGGGAGACATAGATTACAATGAAGTAATAAAAAAACATTAAAAGCAATAAGAATGGAATGAAAAATGTTGGTGGCAGACGAGTGAAACATGGGAAAGAGGACAGACGATCTGCAGCGCGCGCAAACGTTTGACAAAAGAGGCAAATTAGAGAAAAGCGTCGAGAAAGGAAAAGATAAGCATGAACGTGAATCACTTCCGCCCCCTTCCTCCTTTACTTTTCATCTCCATTGCAAAGTACAAATGAGCGGAGCGCCGAAGTACAGGGAGGAGGAAAAAAAAAAAAAAAATCACACAATTAATTAAACAAATTTGATGTTACTAACAGGAGCCTCTCGTGAGGAATATAACTGACCCTGCGCTAATTGTCGCTACCGGTTCATTAAACAGTTTTACACGGCGTCATGTGACAGCACGGAGCTTCTTTGGAGATGCTAATAAACAGAATTCATTACAGAAACAATGGGAAAGCAGTAATTAGCCAGATTCACCACTCTAAAAGAGCGGTGTAGTATGTTAATTTATTCAGCTGATGAATTACAAACAGCGAGGGGGCCAGAAAAATGAGAGCGAGATGCCTGCGTGGATCTACACTGGAGACACGCTGACAAGATGTTGCTTTGTGTATATCTAATAAGACAATTTAAGAATCAGTGAAACAGAGTACGATAAAAATGTCCCTGTATTACTTGATATTGATTGAATATTATTCATTTATAAATGTATTTATCATTTGTGATTAAACTTTTATTCATTTATCATTATTATTTATTTAACAGTTTTTTTTAATATCTTCTCTGCTTCTGTTGATCTAGATGGCGAGCTGCTGCATACAGTTGTTCTTACAGGGATAAATGGTGGCACTAAATGCAGTTTAATTCAGCAGTTGTCAATATGTGCGTGATTACTAAATAATTAACATGATTAACTCACACATGAAAAACTGTGAAATTACATTTTTCAGCACCTAAACATGAGAAATCCTCCATTTATTTTGGTGTTTTTTGGCCTCTATAATTGAATTCTTTCTTTATTCAGTGTAAAAGAAGTCAAATTATCGCTCTTCACATCTATTTCTTTTCATTTTTCTAGAGGTACTGTGACATTTCTTCTTCTTCTTTACCTTTTTCTTCCAATACATTAAGGTTACATCTGTTTGATATCACCTGGTTTCCCTCTGAGATGCAAGTTATCGGCATTGTTTCGCCTTCCCGCTGCCACGCATGCATACATTACTGCTCCACCTACAGGAATTTCTCTGATTTATGTCTGAAAAAGGGCTGAGAACTGTCAATTTATAGCAAACTAAAGCAGATCATTACTGCTGCTGTTGAAGATGTGATGTTTAGAAGGACATTCCCCTATGCTGGAAATTAATAAAACAGTCAGGACGTGCGTGAATATGAATCATTATTTACCTCATATGCGACTTTATGCAAAGTGTCTTTCCCGTATGTCATCTCCATTTTAGTGCGGCTACATGATGCAGTATTTACATTTCAATAAAAATCTATAGCACTCATGCATACCGGTGCTGTGAGCTAGGGTGGGCCTACGTTTACAGCCCTCATGGGCCACTATATAACTTAATATTGGTCTGGTAAACATGCACTTGTACAATAACCTCAGATCACTGTAATCACAAGCATGGGGATAGCGTCTCATGTCTCCCTTCAAATTGCACCATATCAGCGAATATTAGCATCCACATGACATTATGATTATGAGAACCGCGCCCCAGGTCCTATAAAACTATTAGCAAGGTATCATGCTGATGACGCCGGCACCCCTGGGGGTGGCAACATCTGCTCGTGTGTGTGTGTGTGTTTGTGTGTGTGTGTGAGACAGAGAGAGAGAGAGAGAGAGAGAGAGAGACAAAGCACAAGACGGTAAGAGTGTGACAGTGGGAGAAATATGCACATTAGATGCACATACAAGCTGATGTTGGTCATGCCAATGCGGGTGACAACATCTGTGTGTATGACAGACACACATACACACACACACACACACGTGGAGACATATAGAGGAAGCCGCATGGTTCCAAGCCCATTAAGCTGCTCATTAGAAAGCCAGTCACAGATGGTGCTGCTCTTTACACCACACTGGAAATGGTCTTAGAAAGCTTCACACAGTCCCCTACAGCTATACAGTCTCACACCTCTACTCCTGAGGTCTACCGTAGTACAGTACGGTAGCTATGCATACGCGCGTGTGTGGGTGGATATATTTATATATATATATCTACAGTATATACCACAGGTGTAATGGTGTGCTTGTGCTTTAGTGCAGAAACTATATTTAGTGCAGTTCCATATTTACTGCTTCGCATTATCTTAATAGATTGTTTCAAAGAATAAATACAGTCATTCAACTGACTGCTTCATAACTTTATGAATAAAAATGATTATTTTATTTTTTATCATAGATATATACTAACATTAAGCACAGCACTGGTGCAGCATTCCCAGGTAAGGAAGTAATTAAATTACAACTACTCGTGTTACTTTAATTTCAGGCTTGTACTTTTACTCTGATTTAGGTATGATTACACTAAGTAATCCACTTTGCTACTTTTAAAATCATTTGCCTACTGCCTAGGACAACAAATTTGAATCATCCAAACCTTTCATCTGTATTTTTGTTGCCAGGAAGCAAGAGGCGGAAGCACCCTGAAGTGCTGCCCGCTTCCTTTCGTCGCCCACGTCAACCAAACGCTCCGCGGCTGGCTCGCAATCTGCAGTGACACTTTCGCCGTCTGTTCTATTTTTTTTTTTTTTTTTTTTTTTTCCTCTGCGAGCTGCAAGAGAATCTGGCAAGAAAAGACACCATGGGCCAAAGAAAACCATGGAGAAACGCTACGCAGGCACGGGTTTGGAGAGGTGACCACACTGACCAGAATAACACGGGAGTAATTTAGGGCTGAAGATTTGGAGAAACCAGAGAGAGACTAGTCCCCTTTAGTATGCTTTTAACAGACACAATTCCTGCTTTATCCGTGTATCTGTTTATAAAAGCATATCCATTATCCATTCATACATTTTAATCTTTATCAGAGAAATGTGCTTCTTTTAAAGTAGACATGTTCCACTTGGATCATCAAAAGTAAAAAAAAAAATAAGTAGTTGAGTAATATTTCAGCAATGTAACAGTACTTAAGTACAGATTTTGCAGTCCATTTGACCTTCACAGACCACCAACAAAAGGAACGGGCCACCATTTTCCAACTCCTGCCTCCTTTATCACCATCTCAAGACGTCTCCTAGCTGACGCTTCAGGGCGGACACGTGATGCTGACAGTATCTGTGACGGACGGGGGAGAGAAAAAAAGAAAAAAAGAAAAAAGAAAAGAGCTGTCGTGGGTCCCTCCAGAGCTGGGCTCAGAGGGGGAAATGGGGCTAAACATCTTAACCTAGATAATTCCCCAGCCAAACAGCTGGCCCCCACACCGCTGGCAGACTCTGCTAGATTGGACATATGCTCTCATTTCTATCACTGTCCGCTCCATAAAGTTGATGGATCGTCTCCGGGAGAGTGTGGTTTGAGTGGGAACGTGTCTCTGTGCATCTGTATTGTTTGCATTTAAAGGCCTTCGCTCTGGAGGTTGAGGTGGTGCGTGTTACGTGTGGAGGGGTGTGTGTGTGTGTGTGTGTGTGTGTGTGTGTGTGTGTGTGTGTGAGGCAGACAGATGTTTCATGCCTTCATTATAGATGTCGGCCTGTCTGTCAGAAATAAAACATCTCTATTAAACTCTGTGATGAGACAATGAAGGGCTGATGTATGGTCGCCCCGCTCTATCAGAAATGAAATTCCTCATCTGTTCCAGTTCTCCGCTTGAGAGCCCAGCAGTCTTCTCTTCTTCATTTCATTGCCCCATACCTCCCTCCAAACCCCTCCTCCTACAACCTGCTGCCTTTTCTGTCTTCCACTGATTGCCTTGTTTCTGTTTATCTCCAGTTTTCTCTGTCTTTCCCTTGTTTGCATTGTTTTCTTTCTCCTTCCCCCCCTTCTATCAGCTTTGCCTGATTTCCCCCTTCCTCCTTGCTTTATCTCGCCTCCCCTCTAGTCTTCCTTGATCAATATATCTCTCACTCTCTCTTTCACCCACCTGTCTCTCTCTCTGACAGCTTCCTTCTCTCCGTCTCCTCCCGGTATCTCTGCCTGTGTGGTTAGACAGGCCTATAGGAGAGCCTTCTGTCTCTCGCTCTCTGTTCTCCTGTCCCCAGGGCAAGCAGCTGTGATGGGGCCTAATGCACTATTGATCCCTGTCACCTCTCAGAATATACCTGCCGATGCACATATGGGCACACTCACACACAGACACGCATATGGACCCTATAGAGCTCACGCTAATACTGCCGTGTGCACCTAACTACATGTAGGAGCATGCAAATATGCAATTATATACTCCCACCTGCGAGCATGCAAGGTTAGAAGACCAAACCAACATAAACACATGCTTATCCACACACACACACACACATACACACACACACACGCACACACCCCTACACTCTTCATATGATCGTAGAAAAAAAAGCCCATGTTGGTGATGTTTGACCCCCACAAGTGCATTGACATGTCACCACCACAATAGCAGAACACTATTATTCTCTCCAGTGTGTGGGCACGCACGTAGACACACACTTACAGCATGTAACCTCCGAGGATAAGACGCCACAAAGCCTCTTGCACAAAGTGATGAACGTCAGAGACCATGAAGACCGGGGCAGCCTTTTCATCTCCTTCATCACTCATTTCTATCTTTTTTTTTTTTTTCTCTCCTCAGCCATTCAATCTTAGTTTTCAGCCCGAGCGGTCTGGAGAGAACAGAGTGACAAAAGCATCAATAGCTAGACTTTATTCAACAGTGCAGCACACTGCACCAGTATGTCTTTAGTTACTTAACGTTCACCCAGATTAGATGTTCATTGAACGGGGGTGTCCAATACTATGACATTTTCCAGTTCTGATACTGTGAAAGTCATTGAAAGCCTCGCTTTATCATTGTACAGCCTTCCCACTTTTAATGTATGAGAAATAAATGAACTCTGAGAGACACACTGTGTGTTGAAAATACACAGTTGTGATGTTATAGGAATGGCGATTCACTTTCTTTGCCAAGAGTTGGAAGAGTAAGGCGGTGATTAGCTTAGCTTAGCATAAAGACAAACAAAACTGAAAACAGTGAACCTCGCTCAGTCCAAAGTTTAAAATGTGCCTACAGAACGTCTAAAAAAATTGTACACAAAGCGAAAGTTCGGGGAGTCTTTCTGTTTGTGTTTGCTAATATTATTTATAATAATGTTGAACTATAAACTTTAAATTAGTTTAACAGTCATGGAAAGTTCATATATAGTTGTAGTTCTTTGGTTGTAATAATTGTCCTTCATAATATCCGCCTATGTTGATTGGTTCTGTGTTGGTTTGTCTAATGTAATACTGCTATTAGTTTAAAAAAAGAGAAATACTTTCATCTCTAGAGACCACTCTGCTTAAATGGAATGAATAAAACAACAAAGATGGACTATTTATTCCAAAGAATTACTGAACTGCAGCCTTGGTAGCTGGACCAGCTAAACCGCTTTCGGACCGTATTAAACTGTAAAAGTTACACATTGTTCAATTAGTTTTACGCCATAGCTATAACATCATCGTCTGAATTTCCTACATTAAAAACAAATAAAATCGAAAATTGAAACAAAGCCCAGAGACGACACTGAAAAACACACAATAATATCATTTAAGCTCATCATAGGATCCTCTAATGTGCCATACTATCATTAGATATAATATAGCTCATTATCGCTTCATGCTTACATTGAAGTGTAGCCAATTTGCATTAATGCTTTGTTCCAAGTATCTTCCCTTGTCTCCGAGCCATCTCAGGCTGAGAATTAATGTCTCTAAATCCACGAGAGAAACACCCTTCCAGGAAAAAGACCCATTTATCCCGTACAGTACGTTATAGTAATCCAGCTGTCTCACAGCAGAGATGTACAGTAAACCTTCCAGAAGATAGGAAACCTAATGAAATATGACATGCATGCGTGTGAGATGCCTGAGATTTACTCGCTGTAGTTCTCACTGAGGGGAAGGTGGGAGGAATAATCCATTGTCTTTCCATTGTATGTTAAACACAAGAGAGAATACTGTGAAGGGAATCTTTGACAGAGGCTGAATACATAACGTAGACGGATGGGGAATACACAGTGCATTCATTTCTCAACGCGCTCCCACGCTGGATAAATGTGAGGCGATGCCTGAGGTCTTAAGAGATATGGAGGTATATAGATCTAAACAGATTGATGATGTACCACGGAGACAAAGGCGCAATGTATGCAAAAACATGCACGCCGTCACGTTGTGTTTCTCTGACAGGAGTATCCACTGTGTGTGCGATTTAAACCTGCACTTTCATGATTAATGAAACAATTACTTTTATACATGACAAAATAATCCCAACTCAAGGTCCACTTTCAATATGTCAGTCATGTAATAGAATGTAGGCGTATGTGGAGCTTGGAGGTCATAATTGTCTAAATTATAGATTAAATGATAGAAAATCGTGAAAACTGGCCCAAGGTGACGTCTCTAAATTGCTTATGTCGGACCAACAGCACGAAGATGAAGATAAAAATAAAGAACAAAAGAAATCCTCACATATAAGATGCTGTGACAGCGTTTTTTTTTTTTTTTTTTGCCTCACATGTGACTAAAACAGTTCTCATTAAACTGTTAATTTCCAGCTCGTTTTCTGTTGATTAATTTTTCCGCCAATTGACTAATCCATTAACTGACTAACCGTTCGTGATTTTCTGTCTTGCTTCGTTTCTCTTCGGCCTCGTCATTATCATGTGATCCAGATGGTATCCTAATGAACTTGGTCGAGCTTTTACACCTGGTATCCAAAATGTGTTGAAGAGCGTGGGGTTGAAGCTGAAGACATTTGTTACCACGGGATACCACCAGGCTCTGTCATGTCGCTTCATATCCCATCAAGAGTGTTCAGAGGTGGAGCATTTTGCCCACCAGAGAGACAGACACAGATTTGATCATTTTCCTTGGTTTACGTGCTTCTGCCATGGCTTAGTAGGCTACGTAGTTAGTTGTTTCCCCGTTTTATTTTGAAAATTTCCTCAATTCTCTATGCCGTTTTTGAGTTTCAGTCTGAATCAAAGTGGTGGCCTGATCATTGCTATCCCAAGAGCCATGCTGCTGACCAAGTGTAATGCTGGAGAAATACATACATTTATGTTAGTTGGGGCCCCTTTTGGGCTGTGTTTCTGTTAAAGCTCCTGCATTTACACATTAACTTTTACTCAGTGGATTTGATTTTGGCGAGAACCTCTGAAATGCATTTACAAATGTTATATAATTTCTAATGTTGGTCTGGTTATGTGACGATTGTGTATCTGTTGCTCTTTCCTTCTTGTCTCATTCGCTCTGCTCTTTCTGATGGATGAGTCTTAGTCATCGTTTGCAGAGATCAGTATACAGTCTGGACATCCAGCAGCCCCGGTGAATTAATGGCCGCTGCGAATGCAGCAATAGAGCCTTGGGATCAATACGTCAGACCGATTGAAGATGCTGAGAAAGAAACACTCCCCTGTGTTTGTGCTTCAAAGTGTATAAATGTTTGTTTGTGCATCTCTCTGTGTGTTGTGTCTATAAGCACGTCATTCGTGTATTTCTGTGTGTATGGATTTCGGCATCGGTGCATGTTTGTGTTTTTGTGCGGGTATCACAGGTCAACACTCTGACACAGACAAATCAAGAACCTCGACTTCTCCTAATGCCCACTTTCCCTCGTCAGCGTCTTCCAAGCAGCGACGGCAAATCATTACCTCTTTGTTTTTCTGCCTCCTCTCCCTCTATTCCCTCTATTCTGTCTATCCAAAGTGCTGCTGTGGCAGTATGCAGGATTAATTAGTAAACAGAAAGTGCTAAGTGGAAAATCTTTGCAGTGACAGACACAGTTTTGTTACAATGACTGATGGGGAAGGCAAAACATGCGAGGAGGTGCCATGCTCTGTGACGCTCATTAATGAACTCCGGAGAAGATGCTGGGACTGGATTTTCTGCACATAACAAGGACCTGCTCACAACTACTGCTAAGAAAGAGGATACTACAAAGAGCTCACTTTTTATATCCAGACATTTATTCACTGAGTGGTTTCATGCAAAAATCAGATTGAGAAAACAAACTGTCCCACAACTTTACATCAGTTTCACTTGGATGAACCTTCTGACTCATCAGTAAAATCAGAAGACTCGGTGGAATCCCAAATTGACCCCGACTCACACAAACTGACTCAAAGCACATAAAACAGTTAGATGCTAGTGGATCTTGGACAGTCAGCACTTATACAACTTAGTCTTTAGTACCCCCATGAAGTGAGTCAGGTAAGAGCCGTCGTCACCTATTGATTTCTCTTGCAGCGGTCACAAAGGAACTGATGTGGATAAAGAGAAGAAGGTGAGTGAGGGCGTTTGAGCCTTGACAGGATGACGAAGTGAAGAAGAACTTCAGCTCAGCGAGAACGTATTATGTCCATTGTATGTTTTTATTTTCCTTTCAGACAAGCCTCGTCCTCAAAGTACTTCGAGGTGATGACAAGTTTCACACACTGATCTGATGGACCTGGGAACATTTCCATCCAAATGTGGTTCAAGTCTGAGTTAGAGACGTTTGATAAAAGCTACAGCATCACAAGGTTAAACAGAAAGAGAAATTTATAGTTCACTTATGACTAATGCTCAAAGAAGATCGGATTAATAAACCAGGAATTGTTGAGGAGGTTCTTTGTCAGATTTCCTCTCACAAAGGAGGTAAAAAAATCGAATGAACATCCAGTAAAAAAAAAACATATCATAGTAAACTGAAGTAACAGACATAAAGTAGCGTTAGAGGTGTAAATTAAGGATCTTACTTTGAAGGAAACTTTGAAGATTTGAATAGTTACAAAAAATGTCCTGACATGTATGAATAAAAGTCAAACATTTACTTAAATGATACCTACTGTATGTCTGTATGACAAAATTCTGTTTCTTCAGCGATACGTCCTCCATGTCTGAAAACAGTTTCAGTCTTTTGATGAGTTCAAAGACAGTTAAAGACTGTAGACAATCTTATAAACATCAGATTGAAATTTTGTTTCCTCAATGTATTTACAGCAGCAACTCTTTCCATTTTATAAAAGCCGAAATAAACTCATTGAAATAGTTTGAACTGTGCAGACACACCCAGGGTTTGCTATTGTTCTAATATAAACTCCTATAGAGATGCTGCAGATATGACTCATATGGGATCGAGAGAGAAGGTCTGTGTTTTCCCGTGATCCTTCAACACACGCCAGCACACACAAGTGTTTGAACGCGAGGTGCAAGTTTATTTACATTTCCACTTTCCGAGTGTTTGTGCTGTGCTCCTCTCTGTCGCTTCCTGCTGATCAGGGAGCGACGGAAGTGGCTACTGAGCACGTGCAGCAGATGTTTATTTTCCTTCTGTGTTTACTACCTGACTCCTATAGGACAGACAAACAAAGGGGACAAGGGATGCTAAGATACACACACATGCACACTTCTCAACCGTGCACAGATCTATTATTGTACACACACACACGCGCACGCATTTCTGGCCGCTGAATGGAGGTGCGTTCAGGTTCCAGCTACATGGGGCTTGTTTGTTTGTTTTGCACTGCAGAGGAAGAGTTCAAATGCGACGAGAAGCTGACTGTTTAGTTACACACACATACTCAAACACAGGAGTGAGGAGGTGTGTGTAATTACCCATACACACAATGCACATGCAAACACACCTATTGTATGTTCAAAGAGCACAGATTGATACAGAGCCCGGTGTCAGAGAAATTGCTCGCCGGGATGAATAACTTGAGCCCTCTAATGGCACATTTTATTCCTCACATTAATAGTGTGGCAGTAGCAAATAAAATTACAGGTTTTTATGGGTAGTTGAGTCATTTCAGGAGAAGTGCCCAGAGTTTTATCGTCAGGCAAACAGCTGTAATGCTGTGTGATAACCTGAATGTGGTGAGCGGTTATGAAAAAACGTTTTTACCATTTTTATTTTGTTTTAACCGTACGGTCACACCATGAGGGCCGCTTAAAGGCTATTCAGGAGACTTTTTTGGGTTAACACTTGAGATTAAAAGTTCATACTTGACCTGAAACAGCCAATAAATTGAAAAAAAAAAACCAAAACAAAACAAAACTGTTTTTCGTGGTTCCACCATGAAGTTATTTTGAGCATCATCTAATTCATCAAACCAACTCTTTTTCAAGCTTTTGTAATTCGACATAACTGAGAGGTTCACAGAGAAATGTTCACCACTGGTGCCATCGATAGAAACAGTCATAACATAAGGCCTCACGGTTTAACGTGTGATTTAATGAGAAGTAGTATAAAAAAAATGTTGCTGAAATCCAATATTCTGACAATGTCTTTCTATACTCCTGCTACACAATGATAAAAAGATGGCGGCATTCTCTGAGGTGGAACAAGACTCCAGCTTTAATGTTGAAACCAGGGGTTAAAGTGGGCTGGAATAATTCAGTTCAATTCAATTTTCTTTATAATGCCACATGACATTTTCTATACAGAGCAGGTCTAGACTGTACTCAGTTCCCACCTTGTGCAAACACTTTGTGACAGTGGCAAGGAAAAACTTTCTTACAAGAGGAAGAAACCACGAGCAGAACCCGGCTCATGGTGGGCGACCATGACCGGCTGAACAATTCAGAATGGTGCTCTGCAACCTTCGGGTCCCCTTCCACAGTGTGAGTGTCTTTACCGCGCTTTGCTGTAGGTCATACTTTCAGGTTTAACACAGTTATATTTTAAATACTTCCTGTATATATATATATTTTTAAATCCGGCATAATACTGAATTTAAGATTATATAAAACACAAAAAAGCGACAAATTCTCACATTTTGAAGCAGGAAACAGATGTGAGGTGACCTTTTACTCCAAACATCAGAAAACTTTAACTCAACACTTCCTCTTTGGTGAAGAAGGCACAGAAACATCGACTTCTGAAGAAGGCTAAAGAGGGGACACTTCCTGGTCAACTGCTTACATCCAGCTTTACTGTCACTGCACAAAGTACTGAGACGACAAAATGCAGTTTAGCATCTTGGCAATAAGATTCATTTTAATAAAAAAAATCTTGAATATCCTTTGTTTAATGTCCCATCCCTGTTGTGTGCGTGGACATTTCATTATTTTTACGCTTGCTGCTATTTATTTGTACTCTGCGTGTGTGTGTGCTCACTGTTTGCACAGGATTGATTATTAGTGTTTGCTAGCGTGACTGTGTGCTTCTGTTCAAGTACTGGATGTGACGATCCACATGCATTTGTCTGAGCTTGTGTGTGTGTGTGTGTGTGTGTGTTGAGGTGACTTTGTACTTTTATTTGCATGTGTGTGTTACTGACCTGTGGGTGATTGAAACCGGGTTACGGTGACACCACAGTGATATCCTAGTCAGGCGCTCCTGCCCTCCCCCGTGTGTCACCCACTGTTGATGTTAGGGTGACCCTCACCTTAACTCCTCTCCACCCACACGATGTTTCTCTCCTCTTTGTTTCCTCTTTATTGCTCTCTTCACCATCTTTGATCACCCCCTTGTCTCTCTCTATTTTCGAGGACTTCATCCTCCTCTCTTCACCTATTTCCTCTATCTTCTTGACTTCCATCCCCCCTCCCAACTCCCTCCGCGCTTCGCTTAGGATAACTCCGGTACATTTCTCTGATAAACTTTACCCTCGCTCTCTTTCATCTTCAACCATCACCAAACACAGAAGAAATAAAGGACAAACAGAACTGGATTGACAGCGAGCCAGATCGACCTCGCTGGCAGACACAAATATTTTTTGCCGTCAGTGTTTATTCAGGCGTTGGCAGGCTCAGATGAAGTGACCTCATCATGGATACACACACACACACACACACACACACATATTAACAACACGCCTTTTACAGCAATCAGACTGAAAGATCACCTAGTTTGCTTTTCAAAAGTGGGATAGCAGGGATTTCTGAAGCATCTGTTCTTTGTAAACATGCTCATGTAATCACATTATATATTGTATGTTACATGACTACGCTTGAGTAACACGCACGCACACACGCAGACACTCTCGCACGCACACACACTACTGCTTTTTCCAACAACACACAGGCCCTGAGCAGTCGTTGGTCATTGTTATGAAGACACAGGCTGTGGTGAACTCAGTGAACTAGAAAAACAATTGGCTCAGACTTCCTGCTGGCTTCCTCTGTAGCGAGGCAGGCCCCTAACACTACTACTTTCACTCATACACACACACACACACATATAGAGAGAGTGCAGGGTGACAAGCCTGAGTGTCTTCCCGCCATCCTGTTTTCTCGCCAGAGTTTATTTTGGTCATGTGCCGGATCTGTACTGTACAGGAAGGGGTAGCCTCTTTGCGTGTGTGCGCATATGTGTGTGTGTGTGTGTGTGTGAGTGTGTGTGGAGGTTGGGGAAATTCAGAAGAAAATTCCTTTGTCAGTCATAATATCAACAAGTCCATATTTGGGACGAGCACTGCACGAGACTCAGTGTAAACACACACACACATCAACAAATCACTTTCCAACACCGCATCTACTTCTATTATTATAAAACGTGACTTCAGACAATAGAAGAATTCAGACAGTGAGTAACTTAAGTGTTTGTGGCTATGGCTACACTCTCTCACAGTACATACTAGTGAAACGTCATTGCTTACTTTACTTTTTTGTCTAGCTCTTGTAGATCCAAAAGGTAGACAAAAACACCTGGCTTTATATAATTACTTGCAACGCGTGCTTCTTTTTTTATCACCAATCGTGTGCTCCACTGACAAGCCATGCCACGAAGAAGATTGTGCAGTTGTCACGGTCTTCAAAATAAGGTTATTCCAATGAAAATCTTTCATATGAAAGTATGTAAACAGACACAGGGAGCGTTAACTCCACCGCCACGATGCAAAAAAGGGTAATCTGGAAAAAACATTCCAGGCTTCAGTTTCCTGGAACTCAACTGGACGACACCCAGCAAGGTGCAGCACCGGTCAATCAACTCACATTCCTGGTAGATTAGTTTGTGACACGAATGGCACATTTCTGCTGCTAAAAATGTTTGCGCTGATGTTCCACTCGTAAAATCCTTTCTGTCGTCTACCAGCGTGCGGTGTTTTTTTTGTATCTGATAACCCTTCAGACTCATGGTCCTGCTGCTCAAATTGGCCTTCCTGGATCAAATTGCATCCTCACCCATGCAGCCCCTTGTATGTTTTGCAGGTCTGAAGGTAATATCTGCTGCTGAATTTCTTAAATGTTATCTTTCAGTTTTGCGTCACAAAAATCTGGCGACAGAAATTTGTATCAGATATCTAAAAACCTGGGCAAACAAAACAATCTGTCAATCTAATCAACATGCTCAATGACACCAGAGGTATGGTTGTGATTAACTGTCAGGACCCAGAAATATGAACATGAAAGTTGGATAGTCCAATTCAAAAGTAATGTGGTGACATTACTACTACTTTTATGACTGCTACTATTACTATTATTGAAACAGCCTCTACAATAACACCCACTACAACTATTAAAGCAGCTACTTGTACTACTATAATCACTATTAGCTAACAAGTCATTTGACCGCATCCACAGACCCTACTAAAATCATGCTGGTTCCTTTGCCGGAGGGTTGTTGCTGTATTTTCATAGAGTGAATTAAATTAAATGACTAACACTCACACAAAACCCCTTCTGTCTATTACCATGACTCAGCATTTAGTCAATGTTCAGAATGATTCATTCACAGCGCACCATGGTTTGTGTTTGTTTGATGCCCTTTCTGCTGAGCCTCACTGACTCACTGTGCTTAATTAGCAGTGAGAGCTCTGAAAAGACAGTGAAGACTTCTGATGTATGAAACGCACCATCTTGTCAGCCTACTGTTTGTCACAAACCGAGGCTGCAGACCAGAACGTCCCCCATCCCTCATCATTAAGACTAAGCAGATTTGCCGTAATGTCCCAAATTAAATTCTGAATTTCTCCAAACCTGAAAGTGAAATCCAAATGGTGTCTTAAATAGAACTGAGTGAGCACTGGGCCAGAAAGTTGCTTTCAGCATGATGAGTCCTAGGACCAGTACACTTTGATGCAAAGCAAAATTCTACATATAAGTTTAACATTTAAGAAAATACACTTTAGATAAGTGTTAGACAAAGCAGCATAAAGAGTTGACATGAGGGGAAAGCTTGCCTGGCTTCATAAATCTGACAACTAGAAGCTCACACTGCGTCTTGTTTGTCTAATCAATACACAAGCAAAAAGGTAAAAACAACCAGTTGTAGTTTCACGCAGAGTACCTTTATTGCAAAGATGGTCACTTCCTGGCTCCAGTTTTACAATTAAATATAGTGCAACATTTTGGAAAATACACTTATTTGTTTTTTTATTAGTAGTAGTATTAGAAGAGAAGATCAAAACAAGTCTCATTATAGCCTCCTAAAAATGCTATGATGCTCTAGAGCCAAGAGGCAATTAGCTTAGCTTAGCATGAAAACTGGAAGCAGGGGAGAAAACGGTCTAAAAGCAACTACATGATTGAACAAACAAAACACACATTAGGTTGAACGTATTACAATTTTTCATGCTAAGCTAAGCAACCCAGCTCCTCCTAGCTTTGTATTTAGCACTGACACGAGACATCAATCTTCTCCGTTAACACTCTAAGTAGATTTTAAAATTAATATGCAGCTTTAAATGTAAATCAAGACATACTTTCAGCGCCTCTTTTAGATGGCAGAACCACATGATTCATATATATAGTCCCCACATCTGCTGCGGGCCATAACCATTCAGGGGGAAACACTGGTGTGATGTACACTTGGAGCTTAGCCGCTCCATGGTTGGGCAGTCAGTGGTGTGCTGACCTCACACCATGCTCCATTTCCTGTTTTCCCCAGAGCCAGTGGCAGCAAGGGGTCTAATCATACTCGGGATACCACGGTACTCATGCATGTGTGTATGCATGCATTTAAAACACATAGGCTAGATATTTAGTTCACTTCCACAAGAATAGGAGCTGCTGTCCTCCATTGTCACTCTCATTCATCATGCCCGAGGCAAAACCTACCATGACTTCACCCACTGGTTTGTGGACAACCATTTTGAAGCCTCGAGTTTGGCACCATGGACTTTGCCATCTTGGTTTTGTGGAGTCAGAAATGAAAATATTTGAATGAGAGCGTGCAGCTGGTGGGTGACGTACGTAAGTTGGGCTGTGCTTGGATTTGACTCTGTTTTCAAGCATGAAAAAATGGCGCCTGCTTCATTAAAGGTACTTGTATTACAGCTAAACAGTACACTGAAATACGTTTCTTAACCAAGAAATAGGCACAAGGCAAAGATAACAGAATTTTGACTCTTAATTTATCAGCACTGCCTAGTTTTACAGTTTGATTCTGGCTTTGCTAGCCCCATGTGTTGCGAATGACTTGTCAATCAGAAGGTAGCCATGCCCAAAAGCCTAGAAAACCATAATTTACAAAATGAATATCATGCCATATGGCAGAAGACTTAAAACTAACGACTGAGACCATAAAATCATGAGGATGTGTTTACTGAAGTTATAAATAAAGTGAGAAGGGTAATTTTCTCATAAGTTTACAAACAATCTGACTTTTTTTTTATTGCAACCAAGTGTGTTGCGCCCTACTGGCCATTAGAAAGAATGCAGGTTTAAGACACTTCCCCTCTAGCTTTTCATAACCAGAAGCTCTGTCCTGTAATTATACACTCAGTGGTCCTGGATTCATATCATAGCTCAAATTATCTCTACAGGCTATGAAAGATATATGAACAAACCCCTCTGTAAAATCCATCAGAATATGGACAGGAATAAAACTGAAAGATGTGGTCTATGCAAGTGCTACTGAAGTGGAGATTTATGGTCCAGCATATGAAAGAAAAAGATGAAAAAACTCATTTTGAGAAAACAGCCTTTAGAGATATGTATTGCAAAAAAATCCATACATTTTGTAGGACACCCTATACATTCTTTAAGGTCATGCAATTGTTTTTTTTTTATTACTTTTTTTTCCTATTTGAGAATTTTCCAACACACTGAACAGTTTTCAGTTCACACCCAGGGAGTGTCGTCCATCATCCTCTGACAGTGATTTGGACCATAAATAGATGGAGTGGAATTCAGCTCTCCAGACAGGAAATGGCATTGAAGACGGCTATAGTTAGCCCACGGAGGTCCTTGAAGTGCAGTCGCTGCCACAATAAAATTGTAAAAAAAACAAAGGTAAGAAATAAATAAATAAATACATAAAGAAAGAAAGAAAGAAAGAAAACCATTTTACCCAGACAATAAAAAAAGTTTGACGCAACAGCCGTGTTTTCCTTCACGTCCCTACCAATCTGATTTTACTGACCAAACAGAAAATGGCCATCCTGTCATGATGCCCACATCGATATCAGATGTACAGCCTGTACACAGTGTGCGTGTGTATAATTGCTTATGAGTGTGTATTCCATCTCTGTGTCATCGTACTGTAAGAGGTTGTTGTTAGCGTGCAGATTCCATGGGACTTTCTAGAGCGCTCAACATTGTTTTCAAAAAGCGAGAGGGTCAGAAGGCCACTGAGGTCAGCTGAGAGTTCAATACAAACACACCCGCCCACCACCCACACACACACACACACACACCCATGCATTCACACACACTCACTCAAAGCTTGTGCTTCTTTGTATGCAATGTTCACCTTGTGATGCATTTGACATCCTGTTTTTCCCCCCATCTTGATGAGTTTCAACACCCAGGGTTAACAAATGGTACGTGAACAGGCACAAACACACACAGCGTTACTATGAAGGAACGTGATGTCAAGGAAGTGTTCGGCACTAATGAAGCAAACATTTCCTGGTGTTTTCACATTCCAAATGTCCGTGATGAGGCAATAAAAAATAAAGATTTTGTAAATACAAAACAGTGCTCTGTTCCAGGTCTGACTGTTTCTCTTGGAGAAGCGTTGATCTTAATTATGGATAAAGTTTGAACGGTTTTGTCTCTTTCACTGCGATTGTCGTCTATTCTGCCATTCATGTCGACTTATTCAAGGCAAAAGTGAATGGAACTGACTTCTTCAAATGGCCTTGAGGTTTAACTTTAGCAACAGTGTTTCTGAATGAGGAAATCGGTGAATGAATTCAGTGAAGTTATCAAAGCCAGTTTTACTTTTTCATGGCCACATTTGTTTCATTTATCTTTCAGCATTTAAGTCCACATTCCTCCTCAAGGGTTGTGCAGCAGTTGAAGCTTAAAGATAAAATGAAAATGCAGGGAAGCATAAATCATAATGGTACTGCAGCCATTGTGAATATCTTTCCGTTTATCAAAGGAGGGTGAAATCATTTTTGGACATGGCTTTGGGCATGGCATCTAAACTTTGAGCTTTAATCACTGATTTAGCAAAATGGAACCAAACAAATTAAATTAAAAAATTCGACAGAGTAAAGGTTTCCATTATGGTTTGCTGAAATAGAAAACAAGACTCTTAGTTCATGCCCTCCTAGTTGCTAGCATGTTAGCATGCAAACGTTTTCAACTGAACACTAAAGACAGCTGAGGCTGATGGGAATGCCCTTCGCTTTGCAAGTATTTGGTCATAAATCCAAGTTGGACACGTTAAAATTGTGACCTGACATTGACCAGATCACCAAAGCTATGAAGATTTATCCATTATTCATGTCTGTTCTGAATTTCATGGCAGCCCATTCCAAAAAAACAAAATGTGAACTTCAGCTCAAGGAAAAGAACAGTCATTAGGATTAATCCCATCAGGACCATGAATCTTTGTACCCAAAGTTCATGGCAGGCCATCCAGTAGTTACGGACCAACTGACTTGATGTTACCATCCCTAGATCCGTGTTGCTAACATGGCAGAAAACTCTACCATAACAGTGCTCACCAATAGGCAGCAAGTGTTCCCAATTCACAGCACAGTAGCTCAAGTCCAGCGTTTAGCTCTACAGCGCAGCACTAGTATATTAATGGGCTCCTTTTAAAGCAACACGATGGTCTTCACAGTTGATGATCTCAGTTTTTTTTTTTACAGCAGAGAGAATCATTGCAGCATGTCTGTTAACACTGTAGGCTTGTTTTCAGGTTTGTTCATAAGTGTGCTAAGCCTGGCCGGCAGCCACCCACATTACTGCTCATTAAAGCGTAAGTACTAAAATTGTATACAAACAGCATTTATGTACAATGCTGGCACCTGGGCACACTTACAGGAAAGATCTTAGGCAACGCTGCTATAATACACACACACAGGCACGCACAGGAATTACACTGAGTGCACAGTACTTCGTCATATGTCTGTAGTCATCACTTACCTAATAATAATAACAATCAATGACTCATTTCATGACGGGAACCTGTACATTGAGTTCTACAAATAGCAAACTCAATGTTCTTAGAAAAAATTTGGACTGGTGCAAAGACACTTGTGATGAAAAGCCTGAATTTCTTACAATAAGGACGTTCCATGTTCAGCTTACCAATGAAGAAACTCTGACTGAATGAATGCAGCGCATCAAAAAATAGCTCTGTCTTTTGTTGTTGGAGTGTCCTTGGCGAGACTCTGTACCTGAACAGACTGTAAGTCACCGTGGCTACAGAGCATCAGTTTGATGCTTAAAAATGTTCTGGAAATGTAAAGCAAACACAAAAGAAAACTAATAACAACACGAAACTGACCAACTTTTGGGTTTAGGTGGTGTTTGCCTGCTTGTAGAGTAATATTCTATTGATTTGTCCAAAGCTGCGCTCACAGTGAGTATAACCCACAGTAATGCTTGGCAGAGAGGTTACAGCTTTACTGGAATACAGTTCTTGTGTAACTGTTGGCCTTTCCACTATTGACGTGTTCTGGGATAAGACCGTGTTTTCCTCACTGGGTAAACATTTGGGCCAAAGGTGGGAGGTCAGTAGAGTGAACTGATAAAAGCCTTACGAGAAAATTTTGTAACTTTGTCACGCTAATCCACCTGTGTCATCATTCACCATCTGAGTTCATCTGATCTCACGAAATTCATTCAAGAGCGTGGATTCCATTCACGCCCCACACATTGCATAGATACAAAGCTATACTACACAAACACACGCACACCTTTGCTGCCGGTGTTGGTTAGCATCGATTGGATCACTGGTTCAGACATACTCAAAGTCCCACTGGGTCGCTATGGCAACTGGAGGCAAAATAAAGCAGCCGTCGAGACAGCAGCCTCAGCTGGCACACACACGCACGCACACAAACACACAACCCCCTCTGGCCTTGGCACCTAGAAACAGACACAAAATGAGCTCTATATTAGACCGCAGAGGGAGAAAGGAGAGGACCGAGAGAGAAACATCGAGACTGAGCAGCAGAGGAGGGGAAGAGCGTGTCCTGGAATAACCCCTGTTAGCTCTGTTCGGTGTTCCAGAGAGGACATATATAGCAGCCTCTCTGACTGGCAAAAACCCAGATTCCCTCTTAGTCTCTCCTTCACACACACACACACACACACACACACACAGATACACTGCCCAGGTCCGGCTGGCACTCACAGGCTTGCCCAGCTCTCCTTTACGTAGTCCCACTGACTCGCTCACTCACTACATTGCTTTGATTGTGTGTTTTCTGTGTGTGTGTGTGTGTGTGTGTGTGTGTCATCCATGCCAAGGGGCAGACAGACTGGCTGTTCATAGCAATGCACTGTGAACACTGAGGTCCCTCCTCCACGTCCTCCTCCTCCTCCTCTGGGCCTTTTTGCTCGAATGTTCCAGGAGCTCATAGCGAGACTCTGCAGGGCCAAGCTGGCACCTTCGACGCCTGCAGAGATGACCAAACCTCCACGGTGAACTGTGGCCAAATAGTGATAGTAACAGCAGGTTGGTGTGACGACAATTCTGGGGCCACAAGGAGAATGCTAAATATTGGAATTAAAGTGAAAAGCATAACTCATCATGTTGTGGCATTTGTTCATTTTGAAAAAAAGATAACTCCAGCTGTTTCCTGTTTTTAAGCTAAGCTAAACTAAGCTAATCTTCTGCTTAATATGTTATATTTTCATTATTTTGTGTGAAGATGTCAGAGTGCTATTGATCTTTTTTATCTAATTAGATTTTTATCAGAAAAGTCCAACTATTCCTTAGAAATTGAGTTAGCAAATGGGTTAAAGTTAAGCTGAGTGAAGCTCCATGATAATAAATCCTTGCTTCAGATCTCAGTAGGCCTCGATCAAGAACAAGGCAGGACAAGGCAGGCTTGCTCATGGTGGAAATTGTTGGGTCTCTGTAAATACTATCATAAAGATTACAGTCTAGACGTGCTCTATAAAGAAAGTGTCATGAGATAACTTCTGTTATGATTTGGCACTATATAAATACAGCTGAATTGAATTGTTTGTTCAGCTCTGACTAAGCTCGGCGTTTCGGAGTCATTTGCCAAGAAAGAATTAATGTACAGACATTTGTGGCCTTGGTAAAATACTTCTGCAGATGACACAGCGTGGTGCCACAGTCAGTGCCAGACACTTAATAGAAAGTAGACTATACATATCACCCCACATGTATACACTACATTCGTCATTGTATATTCATTCATCATAATATAAACATTACCGTCACATCTGTGGCGAGGGATGGTGAGAGTCCAACAGTGCTTTGGAGCAGTGTACTGCGAGGCAGTCACACTGAGTCATTTTACATTTACATTTTGAGCAGACGTTGTGAGTCAGAGCGGCCTGGCTGAGGGAACTGAAGGTCCTCGCTGTGTCAGATACATCCTTGATCCGCCTATACCAGCATCTGATGTTCGGAAGGACACGAGAATCACACGTGGACTATAAATAAACCCTGCGATCCCTTCATGCCAAGCGATGCCAGCTGCTTGTGGGTTTTTATAAATCACGGCATGTGACTTGAGTTGGTAATCTTAGATGGATTAGCAGGTATACCGCGTGTTTGCAAATCTAATCATTTTAAGATGCACGGCAGCATGTTTGCGTTTGATCTACATGCCATTTTACAAGATAGTGAAAGACTAATGCATGAAAAAAAGTGAAAATATGATGCGAATATGCACAGTTTCTTTCTCTCTCGCGCTGTGAAATCCAGTCAGCACAGATGACCAATATGTCTGTGAAGGTTCTCAATCGTACAGTTCACCTTGCTTTGAGAAGACTTGGCTTGGTCGTAGATCTGTGAAGATATTTGACCTCTCATCCAAGACACTTATATGAGAGGTGAAACATCTTCATGGTTCTATAACAAAGTGCAGTTTCCCATATTTAACCCTTCTCAAAGAGACTAGGTACAAGGAACATTTTGTACTGAATGCATAGACATGTACCATGTTTTATGCTATGAACATATAGTATCATATGTGTGGTAAAAATATTGTATATTCATGCTTTTATACAGTTTATGGTCAACCATATCAATATAAATAACATATCTATCACACATCATCTAATGTTCTGCTTTGTACCAATAAGTGAACATCATGTTCTGATTATAGTGTGCTTTAGATGTTCGTATAAAGTGCATCATTTCAAGTTAAATGTAACCAAACTGGTAATCATATACATTTGCATAATGTTTCATCTTCAGAAGCGGAGGTGTGAATTCTTCGTCATTAAGTCTGCCAGTCACACGAAACCAGTGAAATCGTGCATCACACTCCACTTAGTGAGCTTTAAAAAGCAGGAGACACCGGTGGTTTGAAACAGACGTTTATACTCGCATGCACACGCACACACACACACACACACACACACACACAGGCGTGAAAAACAAGTGGCAAGTCTGTCAAGGAAAAGCCCCAAGAGAGCTCTCGCTCGCAGCTTGGCAGTCCTGTACCTGATCTCTCAGCCCTGACAACCACACGCACACACCCGAACTCGCGTATACACGATGCTTTCTAGGCAAAACTGTCCTATCTATGACTACAGTGTAAGGAGAGTTATGAATATTCATGGACATATTCCAGAGACGGTAGAGTAGACATGCCACATGTGTGTGTGTGTGTGATAGGCTGTATCAGGGGTGTGTACAAATGTCTATATCTTTTAGCCCAGCGTCTTCTTGCATCGCTGCCCTTTCCCTACTATCAAAGCAACCTTGAAATGATCTTTGGATCACACATTCACGTGTCTGCCGGGCCTATAAAATACTCCCTCCCTTCCTCTTTCTCTTTCACACACCCAGCACAAACACACGCACGCACACACATATACAAACAACACACAGTGGCTATCCCTCAAGGGTTGGGTAACTTGATGACTCCAGTAAACAATTCATTCAAGCTTCCCATTCCCACCTTTGACAATAAACACATACAGCAAAGTTCAACCCAGTAATATACTACTACTGCTGGTAATATATCACATATTATGCCTGCATGTGTGCAGTATGCACAAGTACACAAGCTGCAGCTTTTCCCGTATCTCGTGTTACGTGAACGCGACACACACCTACCTTCCACATACACACCCTCCATGTGCATAAAACAGTCATTTTATTGACAACACTAATTACACCAGCTCATGCTGCTGAGTGATACGGACCATAGTTTACATACAAATGAATCCCCAGTGATGGACTTTAGGAGGCATTGATCCTGCCTGCTCCCCACGCTCCAAGCTTTTAGCATGATGGCGACTGTTAAACCAGAGCGATCCACTTTTAACTTTAATGGTTTCACTGTTGTCCCAGGTGACTCTGTTCTCTGTTTGAGAATGGACTGATGTTTTAAATCTACTATGTGAATGCTAAATCATAATTGACTGCTGTTAATTGCTACCCCCTTTGGTAACATATGTATGAACATACAGTGATAATAGTGTCAGATTTACCACTCATTATTCAAAGTTTTTTTTTTTGAAATCATCACAATTTGAATGATTAAAAAAATATATTGGCAAGTTCATTGAATGTGCTGAAGCCACGCCCACTCGTGGGAGCAGTCAAGCAGCCATTTTGAAGCGATTGAAATGTATCAAATGAGTTCAGAAAATTACATGACTAACTTTGGAACTAGTGAGTGAGATAAATTAATCCCTACCTCTCTGTTAGGGGTGCAGGGGTATGCTCAGGATGGCCTCAGCGTGTCATCGAGCCACCCCTTTAGGACCGCCCACAAAATCCTGAACTCCACATTTCAGTAAAATATTGTCTTTTCACATGTTTTCAGCAACTGTTTTCCAACATATTTAATATACTTTGAAAGAATTACCTGCCTGAACATTAGCTCCATGAGCGCCCTTATACAGGCATATGGTACCTCATGACCGCTGCGCTCCTCCGATGAACGATGCCTGGCTCTGCCACCTGTTCGTTCAAGGCAATCCAGGCTTTTCTTGTCTGTTGTTCCCCTTTGGTGGAACGCGCTACCAGTTCCCACCAGAGCAGGGGCGTCCCTCTCTGCCTTTAAAAAACTCCTGAAGACCCAGCTCTTGGCTACATGAGGCTAAAACTACATGTCCTGTGCAAAAAGTCAACCCCCTCACGTTTATTCTGTTCAAAACCTGTTTGGCTGCTTATGTTCCATGCTTGAAGCCTGGCGAGATGGATTCTCACATGAACTTGTGATTTTGTGATCAAGCGGGAAAGCTGGGGGTTTTCTCCAATGCGATTTTGAACGTCAGACACTTCATTTCACCTGCAATCTGCTGAATTTCTATGCACGTTTTCCAAAGTCCTCTGCTATTGTCAACATGAATGTAAAGGAAATAAAGGGTCAATAAGACTAAATAAATAACTATTTGGTATATTGGAAATATATAATATCTCTCTTAGACTCATACACACACTTCACACTTCAGTTCAGAGGAGGGACCCTTCTTTTCTAAAACAGCAGAAAAACATAAAGCTGTCTACTTTAGAGCTGGTTAACCTCAATGCAGTAAATGTATATAACTGACATGATTTGCTATAAAGTTACATGTGGACGTGGATGGTACGTTTGCTTGTAGGTGGAAGAGCTATGATCATGATCAACAGTTAAATGTCTTTGTTTGTGAGTTGCCAGCGTTTAAATGTGTTTGACTGTGCGCGAGTGTGTTTGTGCACAATTCCCAAGGGCCAAGTGGAGCATCAATAAATATTTTACAGCTCGCCAATCCGCTTCCATCGTAATGGCTGGCCATCCTGGTCACAGCGGGGAGGGGGCTGGCTTGATGAGGCTGTAGCCTGCTGAGAATGGCAGGGAGCTGGGTCAATGTCTCTCTAATGGCCTCTCATAGAGTAGCTCTAATGATAAAAGATGATGCACGGAGGCACAGAGAAGATAAACTGCAGGAAGGAAATGGGTGATAAACAGGATTGGAGGGTAAAAAAAAAAAAGCTTCATTTGTTACTGACTGGATGATTCTTGTTTTGTTTTTTTAAAAAATGAAGGGACTGTGAATGATCCGTGTCAAGCTTCAGTCAGAAAGCAGTAATTAAACAACATTTCAAGAACCTTGGTGCGACCTTTCCCCTCCATCTGAGCTTTGCACACCCCAGCGGTTACGCCTGCCTTCCATTTCAGCCGCCCGTCCTAATAGTCCGATATCTTTCCACATTTCTGGCCTTCTGTCATGACGAATCAGCGACAGGGCAGTTCTATTAAAGCGCGAGTACCACAAACTGAACGACACATGTTATGGAACTATCACGTCAAGCCAGACCTGAACGCCTGACTGATTTCAGGGCAGAGGCAGGTATGTTTGTAAAGTGAGTCATTCTGGGCAGTAACATGGTAAGCAATCCATTTCTCTGATTGCAAAATAAATAGTCTTGTGTAGGATTAGATCGTGTGTGTGTATGTGTGTAAGCGTCCAGCTTGACGTGTATGACAAGCCTTTAAAACTGTATTTACTTTCACATTTAACAGTGATGCACTCGTACCAGCTGCCAGTGTTTGTGTCGCTTTGACCTACGCCTGTGTGTGTATGTGTGACCCGCCTGTCAGGCCCAAGTGATAACTGCGGCTCTTAAGAATGCAGCTGAATGATGCCGAGAGGCTTTCTTTGCTTCCTTGACTGATCAGCGGTTATGTGTCACTTGCAGCCGGGCCTTTTTTGGCACAGTCAACACTGAAGTGGGATTGAGGTGGTGGGGTTCCAACCCATATGAGGTCACTTGAAGTGTTTTCGTCGTTCCCCCATCTGCCTCTTTAAATACACACCGTTTGACTGATGGAGGGCCTAAGAATAGCCCTTTATGATGTTGCTAGTGTAAACACGCCGGCTTCAAAACCTCATAGGGAGCAGGCAGCAGCCTGAAGGTTAAATATGGAGGCTTGTGACCAGAAGGTTGTCCATTTAAATACACACAAAAAAGAAGTGAAGGTGACAATCCTGCAGTGCCCTTGAGCAAGCCCATTAACCATTTACTTTCATTTCTGCCACCTTTTCTTCCCCTGCTGCATCAAACACCTCAACCAGTGGCTGTAAATATGAATTTGCTCTTAGTCATCTCGCCTTGTTAAATAAGGGTTTTTTTGGCCTCAGCCATAACACGCAGCAAATTACCATTATCGTGTTGCAAAACAGACACTATCATTACTGCCACTGCTACAGGATGCATGCACTTTGGTCATTATGCCATCAACAAAATATATCGCACCAGATATACGATTAAAAACTTCTGAGTCCGCCTGCTTGACGGAAAATAAGAGAGACAAATGATTCTCATCACTTAAACCGCAGGATTGATTGCAACTTCATACTTCCACTTTTTTTTTTTACTTTTGTAAACTTGGCAAGGTGCCAGAGCTTCTCGGTTTCTTGTAAATTCACCAGGAAAGAAAAAAAAATCCATCACAGAGAGACCAAAGGTAAACAAGCCTGAAATGAACACAGCCTTTGGGTTTCCTTCGATTGCACTGTACTAACGGACGATGACACTCTTCTAACAGACTCATATGACTGTAGCAGCTGAGGAGTGAATCTGTTATAAGAATAGGTTGTTGTCACAGGAATAACTGAGTCATTAGGGTCTGTCACCCCGGTCCAAAGGCCATTCCACCCCCCCCCCCCAGTCAGCCACGGGCCTGGACGGGAAATGTTTTCCCTCAAGCTCCGCAGAGAAAAACAAGTTCAGCACTCTTATTGTAACTTCAGTGGTATCAACTGGGCTCACAGAGCAGTTATCTGTGTGATGATATGAGGAAATGCAAAGAAACATTCAAATGGGCCACAATACCTGAGATAAAACAAACAAAATGGAAATTGTGTGAACAGATTAGCATTCAAATCATCTTGCGGTTTGTTTTCTTCCCGGGAGGCAAAATTAAAGCAACATTTTGCAAATTTAACAGCCAGAGAGTTCATGTTTTAGAAATTGGCACTTAATAAAGGATAAAGGAACTATCTAGCAACAGGCTAATGTTGCCACTGCAGCTACAGTCTGACATTGGCCACTTTATATTTATCCCACTTTACTCTCAACTATTATGTTAAGTATGTTTAACTCCAAGCAATTCACTCTGATTGATTCCGCAACACAACAACATCACATATTTCAAGGGCAGGATTTAATGGCATCTTGGGGTGAAGTTGCAGACTGCAACCAGCTGAATACCCCTGGCCTCACCATCCCATTCCAAACATGTTAGAGACACTACGGTGACCACAAAACTCACAAAAAACACTGGGCTGCTGTAGAAACATGGCTTTGTAACATGGCAGGGTCCTCTTCCACGCTCTGTAGATATGAAATTCTTATTCAAAGGTAACAAAAAGACAACAATTCTTATTTTCAGGTGAGCATACACTAATGAAAACATATTTATTACATTTCTGAAAGACCTTGTTAAATCTTACACACTGGACCTTTAAATGATCATAGCTGAGTGGCATAACTCACTTAAAGTTCTTCACATTCCAATCCTTGTGAAATCCTAATAAAAAGATTTAGATAATCTCCCAAAATCAGGGCTTAATTTGACAAGATTAACAACCGGTGCACAATCTGGATAATGGAGGAATGAAAGAAATGTTGAAACAACGCGTCAACGTGTCCTGTTGCTGTGCTCTGCCGGGATTGATAAAATATATGCATGCATAATGACTGTCAAAAATGTAATCTAGTCATGGCATATAACTCTGTCAGTACATGTTTCTGTGTCAACATCCAGACTTTGAGCAGCAGCTGCTGGAAACAGTCCATTTATCTGGAAAAAAATACATGTAATTATGTCATAGTTAGGTTATTATGAATCTTATTATACGCAATATATTTTTGTCTTTCAAAAATGCCACACCAACCTTATAATATATAACTTCTGTAGATATTGTTGGCCAGCATTTACTTCACCATTTTGAAAACATGACTTACCAATAGGTGTCAATCAAACTTTGGCTTTGTAACGACTTTATATGTATTTATTACATTACTTTTGTTTCATAGGATGTTCCTGGAGCCATGCCATCCCCTATTTGTTTTAATCTGGTCCAACTGTGAGTAGCTCTTAGTCGTAGTTTCCATTGTGCAATGCATTTTGGGACAGTAGTGACCATACGCAAACTCTGGCATCTTTGACTACATTCAACCTTGTCACTTTTCCAGCGTGAATGTACCGCACACTCAAACGAGTCATTGTGCAGTATGGAACAGGGACAGCCACACTGTTTTCCTGGAAGTTTCACTGGATCTTTGAGGTCAAATTTAATATTAACAAACCACAACTGTTGGACAGAACAAACTGTACCTGACCTCAGGCATCAGAGTATCTATAGCTCATTTGTCTGTGTGCGTGCGTGTCTGTGTGTGTGAAATGAGTTTGACAAAACCACTGGTAAATCTGATTTAATTTTATAGAAATACAACTGCAACACTTCAACTCGTGCTCTAGCAAGTATCCAGCAAGCTCAAGTGTCTCTTCAGCAAATCACTGCAAAGCTACCGGTGGAGTTTGACTGTGTTTTCAAATACCTGTCACTCATTTCAAGGGTAGACTTTCTTTTTTTGTTTTTTTTTTTCTTTCTCCTTGACATGTAAAAACCAATTAGAACTGATTGTCCTCTGCCACACTCTTTAGCTTTGCTCAGAAACAGTACAGGTTTCACATTTATCTGTAGGATTGATGTGGATTCCACCCTTTTACTGTGGTTTATATATATACAACCAAATTAAAACATTATTTAGTAGGCCAGTCTGCATGTCTGTGTTTGGACAACTGGACAGTGAGACCTTTAGAAAGGTCAGCGGTTGGAGTGAGGTGGCTAAAGATAACACACACACACACACACACACACACACACACACACGCACACACATGCAGCTAAACAGTTTATGAGTGCAGCAGAAATGCTGAGTCACAGAGGGAGAGCAAAGGTAAGAAAAAATGTGGCCGGTGTTATGATCACATGCTGCTAAGGACTACACACAGCCACACACACACACACACACACACTGTTGTCTCTGCTGTCTTTCTACCAGACACACACACTTCCACACACACACTTCCGCACACACACACACCAGGTGTAAGGGGTAACTGTTAACTGCAACAGGGGTCACTGTTCTCACTGATATGGCTTAAGCTGCTGTGTTATGACAGCTCCAAACCTGAACTCTAAAGCTCAGTGCAATCCACAGTGTCACTTAAGGTGGCACAACCTGTACTCCTGCGAACACCATCAGACACACACCGCTAATCACCGCTAAGCTACACACACAGTGGCTTTAAGGTGTCAGAAGCAGGCTTGTGACTGGAAGTTGTTTTGAGCAGGATGATGATGGATCATGGATGATAATGATGAGCTCATTCTTGTTTTCGTAGATAAGTAAAGGTTAAAATAATTATACTAGTGAAATCCACATATGTACTTCAGGTCGCATATTCATCGGCACATAGAGTTGCCTCACTTGTCCAGAAAATGTAGCTTTGGTCATGTGAGAGATCATAAACCTCTGTTCGTTGGACGTGAAGGGTCTCCTTGACCTTTCAGCGGTCGACTGACGCCTGGTTGATGATTCTGTAGTGTGTGGTATCACCTGCAACAAGTTTGTGGCAAGGACTTGGGTCAAGAGAATGAGTGAACACAGGAAATCTCAGAACATAAAGCCAGTAATGGATCTACTTTGTCAAAAGAAAAGTAAATTAACTCTCCAGGATATAGAAACCTTCATTTGCTCGTGTAAAAATCTGAGCAGGTGGCTATATGTACATCATACGGCTGGCTACCTTCAGAATCGGGGGTCGTGGTCCAAAGGAGATGCAGATTACTTCATTTCATAGCGATTTTCGCTGTCAGATTTAAATTAAATTCATTCAAATTGCAAATGAACATCATTTCAAGCACAATGTGCACATACACCCCCCTGGAGTTTTGAATTCACGTCAGGCCTGACCTCACGTGACGTTTGATTCATACAGTATGTGATTCATTTCATGTGGATAACAAAGGTTGGCAGCGTGGCTTTCTTTGAAGGGAAGGGCCTTAAACATGGTCAGGTTGCTCTGAGTGCATTTTATACTTCCAGATAAGGCATCAGCAGTTTGTTTGGCATTAAATGTAAGTAAATTATTATAAGAAACTATAGCAAACAAGCAAATACGCCAACTTCATCAGAACATCTATGGGAAAAGGGCTGATAGACATGATCTCTGGAACACTACGGCAATTAAATATTAGCGCCAAACAAGTTGCCATTGTGGGATAAGGTTTGATGTGTACACAGTGTTACTCACCTGTGTCTACTTCAAATATCTCTGATATTTACATACTTAAGGTGCTTAGATGTGTACCGTCTTAACTGGCTGCTGCCCACTTTGCTTAACAATGACTAATCCCGTTCTCTGCGTTACCCACGTGCACGTGCACACTGGCGTGTATTTGTGTGTATGCGTGTGTGTGTGTGTGCGCGCGCGCAAGTGTGTATGCGTGTGTTGTAAGCTCACTCACATGATAAAGTCGTGGTAATACGAGCCCACGCGCGCTCACATTCCTATCATAGTTAGCATTTAACCAGACCATTATCAAAGAATGCTGTTGTTTTTGTTGTTGGGAGAAGCATGTGACCTGGAAGTAAGTAAGTGTGTGTGTGTGTCTAAAAGAGTTCTAAAAGAAGTCAGCTGGATGTGGGGTCTTTTTCATATCATGCCCCCGTTCCTCTAGAATAATCTCCACGTTGATACCAGACAGTCTGACCCTGATGAAGCCTTTAAATCGAGTACTTCAGTACTCATGGTTTGTGTTTATCCTGTAAATACTGTAAACTTCTGATAACCTCTACATGTCTCTACCCTCTGTTGCTTCCCACAAGCTGTGTGCGTATGTTTGGATCTAGATCATCGTCCCCCAGGAGATTCATTCAGCCTCTCCTCTTCTCTCCCCCCTCTAGTTTGCATCATGTCTCTCCCTCTCCCGTCTGTGCAACGCCGTGCTGTCTCTTCTGGTGTTTTTGTGGCCTGTCGTCTTCCAGGTCTCCGCGGCAGAGAGGAGGTCATGTGGCTCAGGTTCTACCTAGCGACACCTGAAGCTGCTCTACACCCTCAAGGATCCATACTCTTCACTTTTTTTATGATCTACTTATAGTGTCTGTATTTTTTGAGCTTTTTTGCTTTTTTTCTGTTCATCCCTCCTCTGTTGCTCTTCCTGAGATTTCTTCCATTGTTTCCTTATCTGAATCAAAAGTTTGTTTTGAGGATAACGGCACTCAACCGTGACCAAAAGGCCTGTCTGTTTCATGTTAAGGCCCTTCCCTTTAATTTCCTGGGAACAGATGGGAAATCTATAGAACAACAAATTCCAACAGGATTAACAGACATTATATGAAGAGATTTGTTCTTAAGTGGCACTGGTTGCATTGCACTTGTTTTAGGCATCAATTAAAAATGACATGAGAGCGAATTTGGGGTTTATGTGTATGTAATAAATTCAAATATAAAAACTTTTATACAATTCAGAATATAAACTTACACTAAATCAGCTGATTCAGAATCTTTCTGCAGGTTGCCGTCCAAGGCGACACGCCTCGTTGCACCAAACAGTTTGTGCCGGTGGAGCTGATTGCGCGCGTGCAAAATGATCTCGCTAAAGACATTTCAGTCTGGACCAAAGTGTTGGACCAACTATCAAACGTTCACCATGATTTTAACAGCTCATCTCATGGCAGTTTATGGGCACCTCAGATCAAGACTGGTCATCGCTGCTGTAAATCAGGCACCTGTTATGTGAAGAATATCGTGCTTATAACCGCTAGATATTCATATGACTATCAGCTCACTCACTCAGTCACTGTCTTCAGTTTGGGTCATCCAGAAATACGAGCTCTTCACTCAAACATTTACAGTATGTGTCAGTAATATACAACCCAACACACACAGTCATTCTGTGAGTCTATGCAGTAAAGATACATAAATGGCTTTGCAGCAAAACTTAGTCATCACTATAAATAGATGCTTTAGTAGCCCGATACAGTACAGTAGCACTTCCATGAATGGCGTGGAAAGCCAGAGTGTGCTTCTGTGGAAGAGCGCATTTGTCTCTGTCCTTTGCTTTGATATTCACGTGACCTGCGTTTATTAGCATGATGAGTATGTGTGTGTGTGTGTGTGTGTCGTTGCTGGCTTGGGGGTCTGTTGAGTAAGCCTCATGACGCACAGAGTGGTCATAAGACACAAGTGCAATGGCAGGAATGGATGAAGTGACAGAGGGGAGTGTGTGTGTGTGTGTGTGTGTGGAGGGTGATTTGACAGGCGGAGAAGTGAGGCCACAGGTGGTCAAATGGAGAGAAGGTGAAGGGGGGTCGGAAGTGTCGGTCGGTTTGGAAGTGAAATGGGGAATAAAGCAAGGATGAAATATTATTCGGCCGAAAAATAACACACCAATTTCAGTTTTAACAAGCATATATATGGTGGCAGCTTTGTACTTAAAGTTGATCTTTGGAAAGTAGGGCACATGTGAGTATAGGATGAGGTGTATGAGGTAATGGGAGAGGGGTTGGGGGAAAAGAGGAGAACGCATGTGAGGAAAAACTCATTTTCTTTTTAGAAATATGGATGTAAATATCGTGCAAAAATCCTGTAGCATGATGTCATATTGTGAGAATTCGGCCTGTGTTAGATTTGAGCGTCCACAATGAAATGTTTGAGGCATCATGTGAGGGGGTTTTCAGCTTGGATTGGATTGGCTGCGTGCAGTGTAACCTAATACTTCATGTGTAGTTAGCAGGATGATTTATTGGCTATGTGAGATTGTCCAAGCTCATCTTTGATGTCAGGCGCAGCTGACTCTATCAGTCTACGTCTCTGTCTTTGTATCCTTCTTCACGATTCTGCTTCTAACTCAGTGAATCCCAACTAGAGGTACTTTTACGCCAGCAGGTCAATAAAGTTGAACTTTAAATATCTTCGTATTGAGTCAGCTGGAACGCCAAAACACATGGTCAAGGAAGCAGGGAAGTTGAAACAGTTAGCTAAAATTGATAAATGGTTGAAATAGTTAGCTTCAAGCAGTTGATAAACACCTGATAAACAGCTAAAGGTAATGGATAAATGGTTGTTATATTAGGTAAAAGTAATAATAAACCATTCAGATAATTAACTGAGAAATGGATAATTGTGAAATAGTTTAAAATGGCTATAATCAAGTTTTATAGTAACAATATAGAAATTTATAAACAATAAATATAAATACAAATTTTATAATGTTTTATAATTAACAATGTAACTCAGGGGGTCACTTGTAATCCTATAATAACGTAATCTGCAGCGGCCCTTGGCTTTACGGGAGCATTATAATGACTTTCACATAATTGCTTAGCTGTCCAGTCATTAAAATTATTATTGTGTTTCATCTTTACCGCTATAATAGTTTTAAGTACTACTACTCTGCAAACAGTCAAATCAGGCCACAACGTCTGGGAAGCTGGGGGTTGCTGGTGCTGGGGGTGTGTATATTTGTGCTGACTATGACCACTATCAATCAGAAGAAAAAAACATTTTATTACGCTGATTCACTGGCTCGTTCAGTACCGGTGCTCCATCATGCTCATTCATTGTTTATGTTGCTCAACCACTCTTTCAAAACATTGGTCAAAAACCAAAGGAAACTTCTTCCTGTAACGATTTTGCATAAATTGTGAGCCAGACACAGACTGGCTGGGCACATGAAATAAACAAGCCAAAACACAACAGGTAGAGTATCATAGTTTACTCCATGAAATGTCACTGTTTCACTGACATATCAGCTGACTGTGGAGCAGTTTGACCGGTCGGATCATCCAAAATCTGAATCTGGCTCAACTTCTCTGCTGCAGGTCACCGTGTTTTTTTTTTTTTCTTTTGGCACCGTCGAAGCCAAAATGCAGTGCTCAGAATTGCCAAGTAGGTTATACCAGGAATTTGTCTAGGTGTCACTGGTGCACAAGAAGCATTAAGTAGAAATACGAGGATGATAAAAAAAATCATAAAAAATGAAAAGAGATCAGCAGTTTGTGCAGAAATTCATCAGGTAATGTGCTCCCACATTATTAAGGTGCAAACTTCATATATAAAGGCCCAGCCAAGGTTCGAACCAGGAACCCTTTTGCCTGAGACCTATTCACCCTCTGCCTGTAAGTACTGCTAAGATAAAGATAAGATAAAAAGAGGAAATAAATGGGAGCTATTAGCTAAAGATTGATGAAGAAAATACACATTTAACATAGTATAGACTAATTGAATCAACTAATGTCTAGGGGAAGCCTTTAGCCCTTACTGGGTTGGTTCCTTGATCAACACGATACACATTGGGGACAGTGCAGACTCGCTAATCAGGTGACGTCTAGAAACCTACCAGCCCCTAGTGTTTAGGTCTTGGTCTTGTGGCATGCTAAATATGTGCCTTTCCTGTCCTATTGTTTCTGCAATGACTTCAGGTCTTAATGCAAATGCCCCCAAGTCCTTACCCTTTTCTTTGGTCACGGTTGTTCTTCTGTATAAAAGTGCTCCACTTCATTTGCTCTGGGTCAACTCACTGGCTCAGATACCCTCTGTGACCGTCAGTTCACCAGTGTGCCGGCACGCTTTCTTAATAAAGACATCACCACAGCAAACATCTGAACTGGACTTGATGATTTCTTCGAAAAGATGTTCCGATACCATTTTTTCCCTCCCAATACTGATACTTGTGCTGTGGGTATCGGACGATACAGAGTACCGATCTGATACCAGTATGTTATTAAAAAAATGTCGTACTACGCCTGCATGACTGTGATATAATATATCATTGTGGTAAGGCCTGGCTCAGATTAAACCCTTTGTAAAACATGAATAAATACAGCAAATTCAAGCCATTTATTAAAAAAATTTAACAGTATAAAAAACAGTAGTGCAAATGCAATTTCATTAAATAAATCTATTAAAAAAAATTAAAGTGCAGCCACATCTTTGCATATGTTGCATGTCGCAGTCTTTTAGTAGAGACTATCCAGGTGGATTCACGGACAAAACTCTGATAACCTACCTGTGTGTGTTCTAAATCTCAGTCTGACTCGCAATTTACACCGCAAAAATAATGACACGAAGAAGTTTAATTTCTTTGTGTCCGAGGTATAGACACGCCCACAGCAACCCACCTCAGCTCCCCTCACTCCCCCACCACCATTTGCCGGTTTGCCTGTCCCTGTCTGAACACGCGGGTATTGGTGGGAGCATCCAGCGTGAAATACTGCCAGACCACCGACATGATATGCTAGTGCTAGTTAGCTGCTAGTTAGCTTAGCTCCAAGCCTTGCGTCAACTGACTCTGACACGTGTGTGTCTGTTGTGTCTGCGTCACGTGATCAACTCTTTCTCGTCCCTCTAAAACAGCAGGCTGCAGGTTGCAGCACAGCGCCACCATTTTAAGAGCAGTGAAGAACTGTGCCAGAGTTTAATGGCGCTAACCAGTAAATAGATTACTAATTTAATAAATTACGTGGTATAGGATCGGTGCCTGGACTCCAGTAGTCGCTGATACTGATGCCAGCATTATCGGCAGTATCGGAACAATTTCCGATACTGATACTGATACCGATACCAGTATCGGAACAATTTCCGATACTGGTATCGGAATCGGAACTACTCTACTATTAGCATGTGAAAGACTGTAATAAGAGATGTATGAGAGGAGTGTTAATGTAAAGAAAAAAAGAAATGCAGAGTTAACAGACCGACAGTCTGTCTACATCTTTTCTCTCTTCTCCTTGTGATCTGCTCCTGTGGTATGTGGGTGAACATGTGAAGCAGTTTGTACTTTCATCCATTAATGTATTCACTGTCTGAAATGTTGAACGTTGTGTTCTATGGTACTCTCTGTACTACCGAGTCTCACAAGGGAAGAGGATATGTAAAGGAGAAGGAGGGGGGGGAAAAAAGGGACATGATAAGATGTGAAAAGAGGGGAGGGAAGAAACTCTCCATGTTGCAGACGAGAAGTGAGAGCGAGAGAGGGAGAGAGAGAGAGCGAGAGACGGGGGGTGGCGGAGTCAGAGCTGACAGGGTAGCGTGACATTTTCCTGTGAGGACAAATTGTTCTGAAAAATCAACAAAGAGGCAAAAGAGAGGCAGGGTGACACTGCGGCAGCAACTGCAGAAATATGTGCAACATGCATGTGCGTGCAGCATTGCCAGCCACTTCTGCCTTTTTGATTGGCTCACTCTGCCTGCATCCGCTCTGCGCTCCAAATCGAACCTAATCAAGGATTTCCTAATTGGCTCATGAGCCCTGATGATATGTATGTCTATTCCACGTTGCACTAAAACCATCATATGGGTTGGATTTGCACAGACACACACAAGATTAAATCATCACCATCTGTCCTTGACCATATCTCGGTTAATCTCCTATTTTCATTCACTGAGCTCTCATAATGTGAAACTGTGGCGACGTAGGGAGACTGTTATCGAATTTCAGCTGGTTTACTAACCTCTTTCCCAGCCACGCCGCACTGCTCATCCTCTCCTCTCATCCCTGCCTCTCCCTCCACTTCCTCTGAGGCTTTTTAAGGACACGGCGTACCCAGTGCCCTCCTGTCTCCGCTCATCCTCCCTCCTCCTCCGCTTCCCTCACTTTCTCTCCTCCTCTCTCGCTCCTCTCCTCACCTGTCGTACGCCTTTAGCTCCTGTTTCATCCCCTCTGTTCACCTCCCTCATGTTTTCCCCCTTTTCTTTTGTGTCTGCAGCACCGTGATGCCAAGCCACTCTGCATAGCCGGCATACCCTTATCTAACATCTGGGCTGCAGAAAAGGAGAGAGGAGAGGGCTGTTCCCCTTCCTCATGAATAATACACCAACAGAGAAGGGTGAGATGGTAAGTGGCAAAAAATAGTCCCTTGCACGGAGGTGTGAAAAAAGTCAATCACTGGCAAGGCGGGCGGGTGCGTGAGTATTCAGGTGCGCGTGGGCTCACACAGCACACGAGTGCCGGGCACGCGGACGTATGGAATTCTCGCACGTGCACCCACATGTACAACTGACAGGATAAATCAGGTCCTGCTCTCACACAGGTGTATATTTAGCCATGGCTGCGCCTGTTGGCAGCGGCTGGTATTTGGCATCTTCTCGACAGAAGAACCCACAGGAGGGGTCAGCTGACGCACACACACAGAGAAGAAATGGGGGCAAACAAACAGAAAGACAGACAGACAGATGTGGTGCAGCAAGAAAACTATATTTTGAAGGATGATAGTATAATGAACTGAAAGTAAAATGGTAGAAACCCTAAAAAAGTCATTTTCAACCATTCCTTGTTGTCTCTTGCTTTGTTGTCTCAGTTCAGATACTTCCATTAGTATGCTTCTGTGTAGTACACTGTGTACTTCCTGGCGTAGTGCAGTCATTTCGGTAGGGTAGTATTGTCTCAGTTTGGGTACGGCCATTGCGCACTTAACAAGACATCACAAAGTAGTATTTTATCACTTCTCCTTCTTTGCTGAGTTGCAATTGTGCAGAGCATTAGCACCAACATTTGACCACCAAAATATAAGTATAAAACATTTCTACAACACGTGCTCCATCAGCTTCCTCATTCACCAATTTCACAATGCAGGTCGTCCTTCCCCTTCTGCTACATAGCCAAAATGGCGACCACTGAAAGTGAGAACTGTCCGGTGTTGTCATCAAACTAATCATGCTTTTTCTGTCAGTGGTTATGGTGTCATTAACACCTTTCTGATATAATAACTGGCTAGACGGTGTCACTCCTGCACTCAGATTACACTTATCATGTACTAGTTCTTTTTGAGGATACTGACGCCCGTAGAATGAGCTCGTTTTGCAAAAAAAAAAAAAGAAAAAAAAAAAGAAAACGCCAGTCAGAAGCTAAATTCCTTTAAAATGAACAACTGCATAATCTGCTGAACGTTTTAGCCCGTTTCTAAAAAAGCGCAGCCCTTAGCGTCTGCCTGCTACCGGTGCACACAACAGAATGTTAAGTTTGCTGACTGTGTGTTTTCTTACAGCAGTTGCACCATGAGAGTTGACTTCTCTCATTACATTAGCATAAACACAGGCTCTGTACCTTTGACTTTTTTCTATGAACTATTTTTTCATGTACTTCATCATTTGTACTGACGAATTAACTGGAGGCCTTTAGCGTTCACTGAGTCCCTCCAATTGCCAGTCGCCTAACCATGTCCGTGCAGTAAAAGAGCTGGACAGAACTTTGTGCTCAGAAAGAATAATAATAATAAAGTCCAGCTCATCTAAAAAATCTACGAGGAAAATTAAATCATGTGTACTTCTTTTTCATGAAGACAGCCAGTCTGTCTGGTAGACACAGAGGCAGAATTTTCTGCAGAATTGTCTCTGTGGTGAGTAGAGTGTGTGTGTGTGTAGACCAGAGTTAGACCGTCTCGTGTCACATTTTGAGGCCCTTTGGCAATTCATATTGGGATGTGATTTGGAATGGGACAGACAAAGGAACACCAGACAGAAAAGAAAGAGGAAATGGAGGGGGGAGAATCATGTGAGCGATAGAAGATGAACAGGAGGAGATGCATTGTGCTGAAAAACCTGCAAGGTGTAGTGTACCCCCTGGAGAGCAATTTATACAACACACAAGTGCACACACATGGTAGCATGTTATCAATATTGTTTCTTGCAGTGGTAGCTATCATGGTGGTGTGCACCAATTACTCAGCCCGGAGCAGTGAATGTGTGGTCGCTACAGCAGAGGAAAAGCTACATGGCTCACAACACTATTGATCAAAACCTGTCGGCCTGCCTTTGTATGCGTGCGCGCTTGTGTACCTTGTGTACACCCCTTGTGTGTTTTTTCTACAAACACAGGCACGCTTTTTTTCCCCCCATTTCCGCACGTGCGTGTGCGTTTGGTTAACGTGTGTGTTACAGGCCCACGTGGCACAAGTGAGAGCGGGCAAAGATGCTGTTTATGAAATTGGTATCATTTATCTTGGATGTGGTGGAGGTTGGTGGAGGCTGCCGGGGGCTTCTGCAGCTGGAAATATCCAAACGCAGGAAAAAAAGCCTGTGGTCTGCGGTGGAGTGTAATAGATGTGTGTGTGTGTGTGTGTCGTTTAGAGGCGATCCCCATCAAGTTCTACTCTGCTCAGATTACCCTCCAGCATAACCAGAACCAAGCCTGGGATTCAGATCTTTTAATCCTAAAAGATTTTCTTTAAATACTTTGGGTTTTCTTATGTGTAGCGTTAATGGAGACAGGTGGTGGTTATAAGGGGATACCTTGGCAAATTTTCTTGAAAATTATGTATTTTATTACTTTTTAAACATAAAACTACCTCGAGCATTTAAAAAAAAATGTGTGATCCATCGTGCGCCCTGCATGCCTTGGGTAATTCAAAAACCATAAAGTGTACTATTTCATGGAAATTACCTGCCAAAATGGCCCAATGTCAACTTTTAAAACAGTGTGTATAGTCTATAGTCGTGATTCCAAACTTAGGTTTGGCACCTGCTAGTGAGCTATTTTTTTTTTTCTTCGCTAGTTTCTGAATACTGGATGAATTTACATTTTCAGTGTTCTAAAATCTTCAAAATAAAACAGGAAATGGTGTAAAAGGAAAATGTGTCTCTTTTTGGCTCCCTAAAATCATGAAATCAGTGATGATGGGTTTATACTATACTGGGTATATACTATGTGACTATGTGATATACTATGTGACCGGGACAAACTCTTTTGAGCCAAATAGGTCAACATGGTTTTGTGATCAACAAGGTAGTCTGATGTCAGTGGTATTCCACTGTGAAACTATGGGGGCTTAGCTTAGCTTAGCTTAAAAGCTGTGGCAGAGGGAAAGAGCTACCACTGCCCTCTGCTACAGCAAGTTAAAAAATGTATCTACCTATAGCTTATTAATTACTGTGCTTTATCTGATCTGCAACTGTTTCTAGGTGAATAACAGTTGAGTTGTAACCTCCTCGTCCCCTTGAAAGTGTGAACAGATAAACTAGCTTGGTTGTTGTTCATCAAGAAATAGCCACACCTAACTCTACCTAAACAACTTGTGAACAAATTTTACAATTCTGTTTTTTACAGCTTAAATTAACAATAGTGAGCTTTTGAGGCTGTGGAAAGCAAATATTTGAACTTTAATGAGAGATAGCTTGCTAGCTGTTTCCTGCTTCCAGTCTTTACGCTAAGCTAGGCTAACAAGCTTTCTGGCCCCAGCTTCATACCCAACATACAGACATCAGATATTACTCTTCTCATCTAGGCAAACTAGTCCTATATTAAAATACGTAAATGATCAGGTGACCTATAATTCTGCGTAAATCTATGGTTTAGCAATGATGTGATTTGAACTACAGCGGCAGACTTAAGCCTCTGTGGAAGGTGACGACCTGTGACAGCCGTCTGACATGAACAAGGTCAATAGCAGATTGTAGGTGCATTCAGTATACCCATGTCTGCACAGGTCTTTGGTATTAAATGGGCTTGAACTGCTTTGCTGGGCGACATGTGATCAGCAGTCTGCTAGTCTGATTTAGCTTTAAGTGTCTTTCCGCAGAGACAGACAGCCTCACTACCTGCTCACTGAAGTCCCTTCTGAATGAGAACATCAATGTGAAGTCAGTGACGCACTTTGTTTCAAAGGATTTTATTTTATTCCAGAAAAACCTTGACTTGAATGCTAACAAAGAACACAGATTTATTCATTTAGTCAAAGACACTGACGACTCTGGAGTTGTTGCATTTATAGATAGTGCCAAAAATGCTTTTGCACTCAACACACCACTTGGTTTTTGAATATAAACTCCACGGAGGATAAATATAGATTATTCAAATGACATTACTGATAGTAAAGAGGAGCGTTTGTTTCAGATGGACTACAGGGAATCAAATTGAGTTTGCAACGAGAAACATCTTTCTTTCATTCATGTTGGTGTGTGCAGTCGGTCATTTATATTGCGGAGTGCATGTAATTTGATCGGTAGTGATCGGCGATGACTGTCGCTTCTGCTTCTAACGATGATTAAAATGGAGTGTGTTGCCATACACTCGGATGATTGACAGAACAATGTCACTCAGTGTGTGTGTGTGTGCGTGTCTGCACTGTAATGACTGTGTGTACTATGTGTTTATGCACTGTAAGTGCTTTCACGCAGACGTACCACATACACTGCTGTTAATGGACTGCAGGGAGATTTGTGTTTGCGCTGGGGTGTTGTGGAAGGTGTGGCATGGGCGTGGGGGGGGGGGCATGAATAAGTTCAGATGGCTGGGATCTTGCCTACCATCAGTCTCCATCCTCGCTCTCTGTTGCTCTTCATCAAGTCCCGTCTGACAGCTTTGGCAGCTCGTCAAGTCTACTCACTCCACACGCCAATCAAACCCCGCCCAGGCAAGTAAGCAATTAATCATTAGCATCCACAAGCAGCTGATGCAGTGGAAGCAAGGAGGACAGCAAGGAGAAGAAAGGGGTATCAGGGTTCACTTGGGTTCATATATGACCCCACCCCCTTCACACACACACACACACACACACAAATACACACAGTTCCCTGGTGAATTCTGAGGTGGCGACCGTATAACAAGGGGATTATCTTCTTAATAAGTCAGGGGATGAATTATGGAAATGAGGACGGTAAAAAAAAAAAAAAAAAAAAAGAAACAACTGGACAGCATCTGTTGTGAAAAGACAAAACAAACTGTTGTCCCTGTCAGTTTTCCTCTCCACTCACAGTAATGGCGATTAGATGATTAGTCTGTGATTGAAATGATTAAATGGCACGTATGCGTGGGAGAGAGTGCACCTTTGTGTGTAATATTTACTTTGAGGGCATTTTAGGTCTGGCCTGGGGGGTTTAAGCTACTTAATAATCAGGGTCAAGTGAAGGTAAAGCATTAACAAAAATTAGCCATATATATATATATATATATATATATTTTATATATAATCAATATGTGGTGTTTGTTTCTTTCTCTCTCTCATCTCTCTCACCTAAACACTAGGTTAATATACCACAGTGTGCATTAGACGAGATGTATTTTTAGGTAATGCTATGATTACAGGCCACATTTGGTTCCAGTGTAGAGTGTTACATTTTATTACCTATGCATGCTTTATGTATGTGTTATTATCACGTGGTATTTTATATATATTTTTAATTTATATGCCCAATTGTTGCAAAATCAGTAGTTGCAATTCCATGCAACAGAATCTTGTGATGTCCAGTGCTCTACCATCCATCCCATATCCATGAGCATAGTATAATCTTCCCTTTCAACGTACTTCCATGTGCCTTCACACACAAATATTACAAATCACCAAAATCCTCGTGCGAGATGCGTTTTACTACCCTCTGTCATTCTCTCAATCTCATTTATAGCTTTTTATTGTTTTTCCCTCTGTCTGTTTGCTCCAGCGTCAGATCGAGATAGAAGGTTCAGTGACACACACTGCCCTTCCTGTCTTGTCTTCTAATTGGTCCAGAAGGAGTTGATTGTCCTTGTGCTGTCGGCTAATCTTCTGTCATTGGCCAAAGGTGCCCAGGTCAACTACGACCCCTGCAGATAATGTGACATATCCAATTACATGCGGATGTGTCCATGTAATCTGCCGGAGATCTGATTATGAAGAGCAGGAAAATGATTTTTGACTAGTGATGGTTGGCTTGACTGAATCCTGGATAACTGTTACTGAGATGCCCTTGAGCAGGGCATCAGCTCAGCTGCAGTTTAATTTAGCTAGAAATGAAAATCTGAACTTGGAGGGAATAACTGAAATCTAAGAAAAATGTGAGAGAAGAAGCCAATAAAATGGAGTAGACAGGAAGCAAATACAGACAGAGAGAGAGAGAGAGAGAGAAGAGAGTGTTTGCTGGTAAAATAAAATAGTGGACCGACAGACTCTCCTCTCCCCGAGGGTCACTGGAATTTCACAGCTGGGGCTTGCATGGCTGTACCAACTCCTCTCTGCAACCCCCTCCTCCTCCATGGACAGATCAGTAGCATCATTATGCGTGTGTCCCAGCGTGCGCGCAGCCCCTCTGTCTTTACAGCCCAACAGCAACTGCACTGATATATGTGTTTCATTTGTGTTACCATCCCTCAAACTGCACGACACATGTCACCTCAGCCAAATGGCAGGGTGTCTACCGAAGATGCAAACGGATGATAAGAGGCTTTATCTGCAGTAAAAAAGTAACACAACTCCAAGCCGTTAATAAAGGGATATCACTGTGTATCGCCACTGGCTGTTGCGAACACACATACACGTTGGCATGCAAAGAATGAAGCTTTGACGGACGGACAGACAGACGGTCTCTTGTTGATGTGTGCCGATGAAGTAACAGATAGGTGTGGCATTTCTGATCTGACATACCTTAAATTTCATCCAGACAAGCGGGCAACCATTAGCAACATTATATGATAAAGATAAGATGCTTCCTGTGTGCTGGTGTTTCTCGTTCGGTTTTGAAATGACACGCGTAAAAAAATTTCCAAACAATTGCTGTGTGTTCTTGGCTCCGTCTTGTTGTTTATCCTGCAAAGAAGGCTACGTGTAGAAGTCTTGAGGAGGCGTCAGATTAAGAGCAAAAGCAACGTGAGCCACGTCTGAAAGGCAAAAATGGTTATGAAAGCTGTGAAGGCAGAGCAAGCCTTCCACCATTGAGAGATGAGATGTAATAATCGCACAAATGGGATAATGGGGCTCACTTTTCCAAATTGTTCCTCAAAGCCATTGGGTTGAACTTTGCTGTGCACACAGAAAGCGACAGAAGAAGCTGTGTGAAGACTAAGAGGAGGTTGAAAGAGAAATTCAAACCTGACTACTTTCACAACCGTACATTTGCCAATCGCTGCAGAAGTATGTCGGTTCTGAAAAATTCACCAAAACTGGCAGACGCAATTCTGATATTGGACAGGATGGAAGGTGAAGGGTAAAATAATCACTTCTCCTTTCCAAGCACCCGTCAAACCGACTCCCTGGTTTAACTTTGACCCACCCTTGTCACCAAATTTATTGTGTGCAGCCAGTTTAAGCGGTATAGACAATCTCTTGACTGATCACCTGACCGCTCCTTCAGGAATGTTCTGATGATCATGATGACGTGCAAGAAGCAATAAACCAACATTTCCCTTAACAAACATCGACGAGGTAAGATCAGTGCAACCAAGGTCAACAAGCATAATAAAGATAAAATCTCAATCATGTGCTCAGACAAGGTAACTTCTGAACCGCTGTCACGTGAGATATCACACTATCGATATTTTTCTCACCTTTCACCGTACAAAGTTTGATCTTTGCGGCGTCACCTTCCTGTGATACTCTTTTCCCCCGAAAGCTCAAAAGCGCAACAGGCTGTTGGCCAAAAGGTTGTTGACTTGTGGAACCATATCTGAGTTATGCTTTTGTTTTTCTGAGCGCTCGGCTATGACGCATCTGCGACCTTCAGCAGCGCTCAGCGAGACACTCCCTAATGTGTTTACACTGATATCTGCATCTCAGGCATTCAAGGAACACACGTGGAGCCGATGGCCTGCACAGTCAGCGCAACAGTGATCTAGAAAAATGTGACAATATGTCGGTGAATTATGGTTATAACATGGGTTTACGTGCTCTGTTTAAATTCAGTGTGATTTGTGTGATCATTGATTGGTTGCACATCCAAATTACAAGGTCAGTTTCCATTTTTAAAAAACCCAAATTATAAATGTCTCTGTCTTCTCTGTCTGCATCTTTCTCTTCTTTCCTTCTCTGTTTAACAGTTCTTCCTTCTCTCTTTTATTCTACTTGCCTCCGCTCTGTCTGTTTTTTTCTTCTCGTCCCCACTCCCTCCGAGCAAAGGGGACAGCTGCTTATCTGATAAACGCCTGGCATTTGGCGCGGCGAGAGAAGAAAGCAATGGGAGAGAGGGGGAGTAAAGAGAGAAACACATTTATGGGTGGAGTGGGGTTGGGGCGGGGTTGGCTGGACTCGTTGGGCGACACATCGGTCGAGACAACGAAGTGAAAAGGCAGCAGGAATTAAAGAGCAGGGTTTTTGTAGCAGTCACTGTAGCAGAAAAAAAGGAGGGGTGATGAGTCCAATTGTGACCTGAATTCCAAGGCGCTGAACATAATAGGAGGTCTTACCCGTGAACCCCCTCACCCCCAGCCCCTCCACCTCAGTCAAAACAATAACCAGAAGACAGGAGCTGCAGGAGGATAGGGGCCCGGTTTGGGGATGGTTCCATCCAACTGTGTACTGCATTTGGCCTCTCTGTTGCTAACTCCCAGCAGCTGTCTGCAGAGTTGGCCCTCAAACCTCTGAAAATTCCTGGAAAGGGAACTTAGGGAATGTTGGGGCAATGTTTGGATAAACTTTCGCTGGGGTCTTTTGAACCGACTCCAACATTCTGGATTCTCTCATTTGCTTGAGGAGACGAGACTCCCAAGTGGAATGACTGTAAATCGGTTAACAATGTGTGTGCGCGTGTGTGTGTGTGTGTAACATTTGAAATTGCTTTAAAGGAATAGTTCAACACTATGGGGAATTGCTATTTACATAGAAACAACTTTGCTAACAGCCAAACATCAAGCAAGTGCAACAACACAAGAGATAGCAACCAGCTAATATTACTTACTAGTCCAACAGCAAGAGGCCGAGCTCACCGTCTGTCTTTTAGCCTTTTATTTTCCAAAGCTCTCCCCAACGACTAGAAGTCATTCCCAGATTTACTGGTGCTCAGTCTCTCTTTCTCTTTTTGGCTTCTCTATCAATGCAAATTAAAGCGAAACTAATTGCTCATTAGTGAGCTTTAGAGATAATAGTTAAGGAGGTTAGCTGTTAGCTACTTCACGCTAGCTAAGCGGCTACTGGCTCCAACTCCATATTTACTCCATAGACATGAAAGTGGTATCCAAGTTCCACATCTAACTCTTGGCAGAGAACAAATAACTGTATTTCACATTATGGTGAACCATTGTTGGTTTTAAGGACACATTTCTCTTTTTTTGTTTTTATGTTTTGGCTAACAGTGCTATGTTATGTATTGACCCTGTGTATGGAAGGACAACCTTGGTAAGCATCTGAAATATCTACTTGCAGACCAAGAACCAAGTGCAGTCGGACAAAGTTAACAGTTTGTAAACTCAGGTTCACTTACAGCTGCTTTATGGAGCTTTTTACTATCCTTTCATGCAATAGTTCCAACTTTAAATCGCATTATGAATTGTAGTCACTGAAGAAGGACATGGGATAAAAACCCTGTGAAAAACTATGAATGAACCTGTAGCAGAAATATGTTTCTTCTGTTCTCTTTTCCTTTTTGTCACCTCACAACCCTTCAAAGATTGATCTAAAGAACATTTATATCTTTGGCGGACTGTCAGGTGTTTCTGTTGATGTTTACAGTCTGGCAGCAGCTACATCTCAACATTTTAATGAAATGTTACCTTAAGTGATAGTAAGGATGGATGAAAATCATGAACATGTTTGAAGTCTATCTTGTAACCCCTTCAGGATATTTAGCAAGGACAAGTGTTAAGCTGATTTTTCTTTCTCCAAAAATTCTCCCGGGCGTCAGATATATCTTTATCGGGATTGAAACATAGTTTTTGTCTGTGTGTGTTTTTATCTGTCTCCCTTTCCCTCCCTTTCTCCTCTGTCTGTCTGTTCCTCTTGCACAGTAAACTGGAGCTTATCTTGTACCCGTTTGCCCTGGTTATTGAGTCAGACCCAGACAGTCATTGCGATAATGAATCTCAATGGAACTTGTCATACTGCCCTAAGAGTTGTCTCCTTGTGAAGAGTCACATTTAGACATACTGTACATGCTAAGGAGTCATTCTCTATCACGGTTATGGTGTTGCTTTGACAAACTTATTTTACAGGTTGAGAAACAGTCAACATTTGAAATGTTTGTTCTTATCTTGATAAGATTCAGACTAGATCACTATGAACTGTTTTCTGGCACGCTGCATGCATTTTCATGTTCTTCCTGGTTTAAACAGTACAAAAAATAAATAGTAGTGTGTTGAACAGTTATGCAATTGCAGCTATTTTTTGATATCCGACTATTTACTCATCCACTTACCACCTCTCTGCAGCTAAAGCAGGTGCTGCCAGGTGCACTCACTACTCTCACTTGGGGATTGGTGATAGTAGAATTACAACAATAAGCAGAATTAGCAACCTTGTGAAGAAGATGGAACTTTTGTGTGTGTACGTGCGTAAATACAAACAGCTTTGGACTGGCTAAAGAAAAAGTGCTTTGGGAATCGTCTCTCTGGATGAAAATGTTGGTCTGTGAGGTAGTCGGTTCACCGCTTTTGTCCAGGGTAAAATGTCTTTCTACCTGATGGATTGCCATTGAATTTGGTACAAGTATTCATGGTGCCCAAAGGATGTATTCTAGAGACTCTGGTCAACTATTCCTGGCGCCACAGCGCCACATCCCCTTAAACCAGTGAAATATTTAAAAAGTCTTGTTGGTTCATGGTTCCCAGATGATAAATCCTAATTACTTTGGAGATCCTGTCTTCTCCTCTAGTGCCACCAGGAAGTTCAAATTTGTGGTTCTGAGTGAAATGTCTCGACAATTTCTGTATATTCCCATTGAAGTGTGATATCCATAATTATTTCCATGTAGCACTATAATCAGGTCAGAATTTCAGTTTATGCTTTGGTTTATGATTAAATACTTGCAGCACTGATGACATTTGCAAATTAGAAATGTTAGCATGCTAACACTCTAAAAGCTAGCTAAGATGGTAAACACAGTGAAGCGATTATACCTGCTAAACATCAGCATGTCATAGGTGTCATTTCGAGCATGTTGGCATGTTGACATGAGCATTTAGCTAAAAGCAGAGCTGCTAGAATGGCTGTAGACTCTTTGCCTTGTTTCTCCCCTGCTCTCCTTCAGTTTTTATACTGTCTTTACTGTCTTGGATATTTTTAGTCTGGCTTGAATAGTTTAGTCTGGCTGGACTAAAATACCCCAGACATTTTGCTGTACTGGACACAGACAGACGAATGTTGTTCCCCAAATGCCAGACTGCTTCTCTTTATGCTGCCCACGATGCAAGTGATGTATTTAGCGACCTGGATCTATTCATCAAAGGCATAAAAACTGCTAGATACAACTTTAGTATATGTTTGTGAGACACAATTTTTGCACCCTTGTCAAAAAACACAGGTCAAAGCACTCATCAGCTGTGCTGAAGACAGGAGAGTTGGGAAGAGGGTTTGTTGACTTCAGACTTGACACTATGGGTTAGATAATTTCTACACCACAATATCTTCATGAGGAGGGGAAATAGGGCTAATTCCCTTATTTGGACAGATGCAGTTAATAGTAGCCTGAACCAAAATGCTGGTTATTGGCTAGATTACCACGGGCGGATCACAGGAATATTTGAGAAGCAGGTCAATGGGTTGGTTTGGGTTAACAGAATTTGGTTGTGAGTCAGGGATGGGGAGTTAGTGAGTGCAAGCGTGGGAGGATTGTGGGTTTGGTGCTCAGAGAGAAGGAGAGAGAGAGAGAGAGAGAGGAAGCTCATCCATAGCCACCAACGACAGTGACCAGCCATTGGGTTTGCAATCTGCAATCATTCCAAATAGTGCTGGCCATCCATAATAAGCATTTTGCACTCATGCAAAGTGACAGATTTGCAATAAATACAACTGTTGGACAATATGGTGGTCTATTTTGGACTCACATTTACACAGAGGCTAAATGGTAAAATGAAAAATGCAAGAGCGGGGAGATGAGCTTCATTTCACTGACTTTTGACAGTGACAAACTCAGTCATACGGGGCTGATTTAAAGGACAAAAACAAGACAGTGAGCATAACTCTCGGCCTGAAGCTTCTCAAACATTCCACGGTGGAACATCAGTTGTACACATGTGTTCCACAGAACACAATCTGGAATTCACGTAACAGGGAGAAAGACTATTAAAAAGTACAGGAGGCTAAAAATAAAAAAAAAGGAGAGGTTCTACATGGAGAGTTGAAAAGCCACCTTAGGCTGGCACAGTACAGTACAGTGAAAACATACAATTACCAGAGCTACTTATATGTTCACCCAAGGCCAAGTGATTGTAGGTGTGCTCTCAAACAGCAGCATTCTCGACAATCATCCACTACAGCCCATGGTTCAGCTCCAAATCTGACAGGACGGCGCCTAATATAACCTAACTGCTAAAAATAACACAACACAGCCGAGATATAAATAATCCTAGAAACTAATGTCAGGGGCACTTCCTCCCTTTGTTCCACGCTGAGAAGGGCCTGTGTGTAAAATAAAGAAAATTAGGAGAAAAGAAAAGAAAAAGGAGGAAGGGTTCGCATTCAATAAAGAGGAAGACACAATGTAGGAGAGTGAAAAAGAAAGCATGTGAGTTCTGACACAGGCGGCTGAATGTGATGGTAACTTTCCCTTCTCTTCCCTCAGATAAAGAGTGAAGTGGCTTGGGGCCAACAAGGCCAAGCGGACGCTTTAATTACGAGAAACAAAAGAAGGGGAAGGGGTTGGATGATGGTGGCGGTGTGTGTTTGTGTGAAGTCTCTGAGTGTGTATGTGTTTGTGGTGGAAAAGGGAACAGGGGAGTGAAAACGTGACTTTAGGAGTGTGGAAAATTTTCCTTTTTTTTAACTGCTGGGCTCAAAAATGTCAAACTAATCATGTTGAATACATATTTATCCACTCCTAAACACACACACACACAGGCAATGGAATATATACAGCATACAGCTCATGTAGCCAGCTTTATTGTTCATGAAAGGCTAATAAAATGACAGATCTTCTGAATTCAGCTGACAACATAATTTGACCTGATTTTGCAATTGTGCAGCCTGGTGACAAATATGGCACCACAAAATACCGACCACGTCTAAAAATATTTGAAATCAAAAGTGCCTTCTTTGGAATGACACTTAATAGGGATTCATATTTTGCTAAATCGGGCCACCGATCATATCTAATTAAAGCTCATTCCATGTGGGAATAAAAGCAAAGGTTTCATTTCTCCAAAAACTCAATTGACTTTGAATATATTTACTGCAGGACACTTGGAGGCGGCCGAGGTCCATGACATGGGGTTAGAGTGGACTCTCTTATTACAAGTCGGAGTTTGCAGAAACAGTTACTGGCTAAACAGAAGAGTTGGTGGTGAGTACGTTGAATAATGATTGTTGATTGGCCAGCGTTTTTTTTTTTTTGAGGTAAAATGGGCACCTGAAAATGAGAAGTCACCGGTCAGCCTTTGTGGCTTTGGTGACACATGATACGCGGCTGCAAACGTCACTAACACACAGACACACACACACACAAAAGGGCATGCATAAGAGGCACACACACACACACACACACATACGAAAACAGTACAAATCCATAAGCACACAGCCCCGTTTGACAGTCATTGGTCAACAATCAGCAACAGGTACAGCTGGTTGAGGAGAAAAACATGGTGTGCGTGTGCTCATGTGAAATGGAAAACCAGGCTGCTCTTTAACCGCTGCATGTATGAGCCCACGGTAGTGTGCCCTCTCCCCCACCCATACATTAGCTTTAAAACAGGAGCGCAGGGGACGTCGCAGTTAGCATGCCGGAAAACCTCCGACAATTAGACCACCACATGAAAATAACATTTCATCAGTTTCTTCTTTTCGTCATTTGGAGATCAAATCCGACATGAGGAGGATGATCTGAAGCAAATGAGCCACATGCAAGAGGGCTTGAAATGTGAATCATTACTTTGTAAATGTAGTGTGATGCCATGTATTCGTTACAGAGCCAAAGTCAACGTGACACTTCATCTTTGAGGGGACTCATTTTCTGTTTCGCAGATAAAACTCCTTTTGGCCACAGGTCGGCCTCTGTAACCCTTATTTGACCTCAATATTTTATCAGCATAGTCAGGTGATAATGAGAAGATGGATCTCATGGAAGCTGAGAAGGCCAGTTATGGTGAGCACTTATGCTGATGCACGGCGAAACACAGCCAGCATAACACAGACACTCTGGCTATGTCAAAAAATCTCTCTGATCCCCAAGGCCCCCGTGTCACTGAGGGTCACAAATAAACGCGGGCAGATTCAAAGTTGCCTTTGAACATTAATAAAAAGCAATTGAGGCCATACAAAAAGGCATATAATGGGAACATGTAGTAATAATAATAATAATAATATATAATAAACAATAATAAATAATAATAGCAAAGCCAGAAAACCTTTAGAAAAAGTGTTTGCTTCTGATTTACGAATTGCCTACCGTTATTATGATAAATTAAAGAACATTTTGTAATAGTTTGAAATTTTGGGGAATACACATATTCACTTTGTTGCCGAAAGTTAGATGAGAAGATTGATACCACCTCATATATTTCTATTAAATATGGAGCTACAGCCAGGACATGGTTAGCTTAGCTTAGCATAAAGAAGCAGCCAAAATCTGCCTACCAGCACCTCTAAAGCTTTTTGTTCTTTTAATACGTACAAAAACCGAAGTGTAAATATGACAACTTGTGGTTTTATATCAGGTTTATGCTAAGCATCATGCCCAGCTTAGCATAGCGCCAACAGCAAGCTCCAGACTACATTAGCCTCTACTAGCATAACACACCCAAATCTCTGACCAAACTGGTGGTCATTGGATTACATTATGGGTAAGCAGGTGCCAGGTTTTGACAAGGAAGGAGCATTACCTTGAACCAATATCTTTGGTTCTGCCGCCTTGATTTTGATGGATTGTTTTTAAAACTGTTGATTGTGTGTCTACAAATGTGGTACGTCAGTGCTGTTAGAGTTGGAGTTACAAGGTCATCACGTGACAACAGTAATCAACATCTCAGTGAGTGCGTACCAGCACCTGCCAAGTCAATGACACACTACTCGCGCATTTGGTGTCAGACCAACCTGTACTATGTGTTTACTGCTAAACAGTGGCACCCTGGCTGTTTTCACTGAAACTGGATGTTTGTCTTTTTCTTGCCATTCAGGTTTATATATTTTTAACAAACGAAGTGCAGGACGGCAGTCACAGGCAAACAGCATCTATTAAACTGGCCACAGCTTCTGCTCCTGTATTCCACTGACCTTGAAATGCCGATGCTATTAACAATTCCCACGGTGAGCCTTTATATGGTATTACCCTCACCACCATTACCAAGAAGTCAACGAACGGCATAATCAGGACATTATGTTAATCTAATGGAGGCTCACCAGTGAGGAGTGGTGCTAAGCCTTGCCCCGATCTCCACTACCTGGGCCGCGGAGAAGCATCCATGCATCCCACGAGTGAGTGATGGATGTTGATTGAAGGTCATTACTTAGCACCCTGCACTGAACTCTGACCCTCGCCGAGGGTAAAGGCCCCGACGCAAGGTCGCATAGCGGCAGGTGAAACATAACACATATGAATCGCCTCCATACAGGCACATATGGGCCTTGTATATACACAGGCAGGTTTACACACAACAAAGCTAAGCACACTACTGGCTACAGCCCAAGAAAGTTAATATCATACCATAATCGGCCTCTAAGCCTGAACAGAGGGGGTCTCCGCGATAGATGAGCTTAGAGCTCTTCAATCCTATTTTATCTGCTTTTATTCCCCGCGCTCATAGCACGCGGGACTTAAATCAAGCTAAAAAAAGGTCAAGACAAGGTCAACCACGCGACCCTGCAACGGTCAGTAATAAGCTGCGTTTTATCCAGACAGTAGGAGATAATATCAGTCACTGATGTCTTTTTTTTCATCCAGGGCTCTGATTTGTCTGCTTGAATTTTCATTCATCTGTGTGGGATAATACACAACGCGAAAACTGCTCATGGCCACACACAAATGCGCGCAGAGATTCGTTACAGACGACATCATCTCTGGAACCCTGTTTAAACAAGCATCGAACAAAACACTGGCAAAGAGAAAAAAAGCTGAAAATTGGATCACAACGTCTCCCTCATATTTCCCCTCCCTCTAAAGCTTGCTTCACATGAGACAGCGGGGCTCCTTTTGCAGTCTTCTGAGAGACTGGCTAATCCAACCGTGGACCCCCAAGAGGAGCAAGAGGAGAAGAGGAGTGTTGAGGAAAGAGGGGGGGGGGGATCTACCTTTGGGAGGAGGAAAATAGAGTAATAGAGAGACAGAAATGCTAGGGAGAGAAAGAGAGAGGGGTGGAAAGACAAGCAGAGCTCGCGTAGCTGTTCTATTAAGAGCCTCACTGTGTCTTTCACGAATACCTAACATGTATTTAGCAAGTCTTTATTCTGCTGCTTCTCTTCCCAAAGGGAGCATCAAGTAATTTCTTTCCCCTAAATAGACAAGCTGGCTCAGCCCCGAAGCTCACACTCACACACAAACACCCGCTTCCTCAGACACACGTGCAGGCCACACGCCAGACTTAGTGACTGTATGAGCAGATACTGTAACAACAGCTTGCTTCTGTCCCCTGAGACCTTCACGGTACCGTATATGGGGGGGTGAGCCACGCGTTCCATTATGCACATAGCCTAAACAAATGTCCTCACAGCTACGAGGATACAAACAAGGCCTGAATTCAGCAGAAATATATAAAGATGCCACAGAATGATTACAAGGTCAAGCACGTGGAGTGGTATGAAAGTCTTATCCAAGGCAGGCAGGCAGCCACAAAGGATTGTGTGAAGTCATCACTTCTTAGCAACCCACTTATGGAGTAGATCCAATTCTGACCTTGTATCATTTCGCATAGAATTGGACCACCAGTTTGTATTATTACCTCATGTATTGCAAGTTAGCTAGCTAGCTAGCTATAGGTAGTGAACAGGCTGTAAACATGTTTATTTCTGCTGTGAAGTTGGACATTTTAACATGGGGGCTCCTTGGAGATTGACTTATTCTGTAGCCAGCCTCAAGTGGCTGTTTGAGGAACTGCAGTTTTTGGATGATGCACCAATTTTAGCCAAATTTCCTTTGTTTTTTATTTATTTATTTATTATTCCACCAAAGCATGCTAAACCACAAAAGAGAATAGAATTTTAATCAAACAAGAATTGATTACAGCTGGATTGAAATTTAAGGATCATTTTACTGAATCACAATAACTTAACTCTCCACATTAACTCACTAGTTACCACCCATGAGCTTAGCTCGATGTGTTGAGAGTATAAACAGTTGTAAAATTCCACAGCAACAATCCTTTGAAAACGTTAGCTCCAGCTAAACACTGCTTGAAAGAAACAGTTTGACATTCTGAGAAATACATCTGCATTATTTGCTTTCCTGCCAAAAATTAGACTGATACCCGTCTTATCTGTCACCTGGGAATGAAGTCACTGCGCCTTTGTTTTGTACGGATTAAACAAATGAGATATAACATAATTGGTTAACTAAAGGTGACGGCAGGTGGATTGTGTTTACAACTGGGAGAGTCACAGTCTTTGTGCTAAGCTAAAGCTAAGCAGCTATAAGGGTGTTCGCTGTATTCAGCCTCACGGACGAAGTGATGTTAAATCTTCTCATTTAGCCTCCAGTTAAAGTTTCAGTGCTCATTTATTATTAACTTCTTCATTATGATGAATAAAGTTTGAGGATAAGCTAATTTGACATTTTTGCTTTCGTCCATAAGCTTCGAGTTTGGAAGCGTCTCAGTTATTTTCTATAATTACATAGTTAATTCGAAACTTTGTGGGAAATGAAGAGAAAGTAAAATATCAAATATTCTTATTAAAATTCATGACTCCATCCCGTCCATTTTCGTATTCAGTGCCAGATTTGTAAGTCAGTAAGATGGGAAGATTTATGAACAGACTTTTGGTTTCTTATTTGTTTGTTTACCATTATTAGAAAATCCAAATTCGTCCATCTTTATGCTTGACATTTAATGGATCAAACAACAGAGCGACTGAATGAAGCAAATCGCTCTAGTAGCTACATGTGACCTGGCGTCGATGCGGGCCGAGGCTTCATGAAAAAAGACACTTCTGTCTCTCTTGCTCTCTATCACTCTCTGTCTCTCTAATTGACTAACAAGAAAGGCCCTAATCCTGACCCAGAAGAACATATGCTGCTGGGAGGTGGGGTTGGGGGTGGGAGTGAAAAAGAAAGGGGAGGCAGGGAGGAGGTAGAGAGAGAGAGATACTGTTGCAGAGCAAAAGGAAATGTGAAAGGAGATAAGAAGAAGGGGAAAAATGACCAGTAAAAAGCAAGCAGAGATCACATTAGCATGAATGAAAACACAAGAAGAGGGAGAGGAAAGAGAGAAGGGGAGGCAGTGAACTCATTAGGGCTTATGCTGCAGGGATAAGGCCGAGCAGCACCCTGGGTGAGACAGGTTAACTAATCCGAGCCACAGTTCCTCCCTGGGATCCTAGACTGCACACTCTCCTCCACGCACACACACAAAGCTGTTGAACTAACAAGATTCCAGGTGATTTCTCTCACGACTTCACTCTCTCCACCAATACATCCTGACTGAGTGATAAAGACTGTGTCGGGCCTGACAATGCTGTCAGGGCTAGCTGGGCTCTGGATGAAGGTTTGGACCACTGGATTGATTTAGATTAAAATGAAAAAAAAGATTTAATTCACATGGCTAATTGATTGTGTCGTACTTCTAAATAGTGCGGCTCTTCACGTCAAGTGCCGCCTCTCTTTACCCGTGTGTTCACATGCTGAAGGTGGCAGAGCTGCCATGCGAGCAGGTGGCCTCATTATCGAGAGAAACTGTGGTTTCGGTGTCTTGCTCAAGGATACTTCAACAGGTGGGACAGGAGGAGCCGGTTATGTAACACTATGATTAATGGACGGCACAGTCTAACTCCTGAGCCCCCATGTCTAGGAGCTTCATAAAGTCACTGATACAGTAAATCAAAATATATATTAAGCTATTCATCAAACTGTTCTTTTGGCGTGGCTTAGGATGGAAATGTCAGGATGATGAGTCCACAACAGCTATTGGATGAGTTACTATGGTATTTTGTACAGACATTCATTCATGGTCCCCAGAAGTCCAAAAGAAGGTTCGTGATTGGTCGATGGCGTACCCCGCCTCTTGCCTAATGTCAGCTGGGATCCACGTCAATTAATCAGACACTTATTTGTTGCTATTTAGCAAATGTTAGCATCATAACATGCTAGTAACCCCCAGATCAGATCTCACCCGGCTGCTTGCTATTGCGTAGGTATTCTGTGGAATGTGGTCTCCACCGTTTTGCAAAACGGTGAAATAAATGCTTTGAATTGATCGACGTCGTCTGTTTGCTCTATCCTGCATCAACCAACCCGGGGAGATAACAGAGAGGTTTGTCTCAACAGTTTCCCAAACCTCTGTGAGGAATGTGGCAAGTGCCACATCGTAATGGATTAAAATATGAGAATAACACCCAGGCAAAGAGACGAATACCGAGCACAGAGTGAAGAGACGAATACAGACACACAGTTTTCTTTCTCTCATCGTCTGCACGTGTCGGACTACAATAACTGTGACAAAAAAGTAAAATGTGACTGCCCATTCAGAGCTTTGACATTTTTTTTCCCATAAATGATGCCTTTGTGAACATGCGTCTGCGTCAGCTACAGAATAAAAACTCTCTATGTGGTTATGCCCTTTCGAGGAAATCCTCTAGGCAAAGGAAGTAGAGAAATGTGTCTCCTTGTGTTTAGTCATGTGTTGTGCTCTATTTGTCCTATTTTATACATTGTTTGTCTTCCTCGTGTGCCTTTTATGACTGTCCCCATGCCTATTAATGTCTTTTTTTTATTGTGCCTCTTTTACTTTGTCAATCTCTGTGTCTTTTTATATCACCTCTTCTCATTTTTTCCCCCTTCTCACTGTCACTCTCTCTCACTCTTTCCAGACAGTGGGCTGTGTGCTCTTTACTACATGTTGACACTCTTACTCCGCCTTGCTCTAGCCATAATTGGCCGCCTGGCTTCATCCTCACACACACACAAACATCCAAGAGAGAGAGAGAGAGAGGAGACAAGACGCAAAGGGAGAGACAGAAAAGGCAGACCAAAAACTGAGACAGGGAGAAAGGAAGGGGAGTGGTAGCTGCCGGCGCCTGGGCCTGGTCAGTGTCTACTGTTGATCTTGGTTGTAGTAATATTTAGTTTAAACACTAATAGTTGACCGCATATAAATGTCAGGCAGCCTCCAGCAAAGCGGCCTGCAGCGTGAGGACTTGTAAGTCGGGCCTGAAAGTCAGACGGATGCAGAGAAACACAAAACACGGGTGCGCATACACTGTGCATACTGAAGGAAGCTGAAAAGCTGCCAGCTTCCGTCTTGTACATTGCGTCGTTAAGGTTGAAATAACGCCCGAGAGCTATATTTGCTTTTCATAAAGATAGCACTAGGCAAATAACATTACAGGCAAGCTTGTAATTGTAGAGGAAATGCAACATGACAGATGGCTGTTCCTTTTTACCATCCATGCTCAATAAATTCAATTGCGCCATAAATGCATTTTTATTGGTACTGAATAGCCATGTAGAGCTTCGCAGCAGGCATTATCTTCAGTGTAAAATTCATCTGCGGAAAAAACGGCTCCTGAATGGTAATTCTCATCATCTTATCCAAATAAATGTAACCTGAAGCCATTCAACCGTGAACTTCCTATCTAACTTGTTTTGCATTGTAATGATTTGTTAAGCGTCCAAATATGAAGTCCAAAAGCATTTTTTTTCTCCCCCTCCTCCTTCCTGAATTGCTTGTCTCCTCTGTGGAGTAGGAGGGTTGCTTGGCCTAGATTTATATGCCCTGGATACACTGGGGGGCTTTAATGGGAACATAATGATATCAGCGCAGATTTACCTGGGCAAAGTCCTGCAGATAAATGGGTCAGAAGGATGAAAGGATGATGGAGCTACTCAGCAGGAAGGAGACCCAACCGTAAGATGTAGGGGGGCTTAAGGTGGAGGGGGTAGGAAGGATTTAAAGTAGAACTTAAATTAAAATTCATTCTTTCTGTAGAAATCTGTACCTGCTGTACATCCCTGGTATTTTTTTTACCCTACTTTAGTCTTTTCCTACAATGTTTGCGTGGGTGGGCAGGAAAAACTAGTAAGCAAGCTGGAGGCCGACAAACGTGACCCCTCAAATGGTCAATGTGATTCTCAAACTTTGAATCACATTCAAATCATTCAGTACATTACACTGCAGAGTAAGCAGAGGTCACATCATATCCGCTGCTGTGAGTTTTCACAGTTTGGGTTTTTTTTTTTTTTTTTTGCCGTCACCACAACAAAGAGAGGCTGCTAACACTCGTAAGATAGACAGCTAGGCCCCCCAACTCTTCTGTAATGCAGGATGTGTGGGAGCTGCCAATGACTCAGCATGTGTTGAAATATCATGACCCAAAAGTAACCTCTTGTGGGAATCAGTGCTAGAGAAATCTAGAAGTGAGAACTAGTTAGCCTAGCTTCCTAGCTGCAAATATGCCCCCCTTATGGCACTTTTCAGATGCCATACCAAAAAGTATGTTGAATTCAATGATTTGATTCGTCCTACGTAAAATCTTGATTCAATCCAACTTTCACTTTGGTCCAGACAAAGTCCAATTTGATTTCATTTGACTCACTTTGATTTATTTCAGCTCAAATCGATTTCACCTTTGATGCCAGCTAATGATAGCGCTGTTTAAGTTGTGAATTCAAGCTGTGGCACACATGCAGCCCTTTATGCAACACAACCATTGCCGATGACATGTTGGCATGCATGTAAAGCAGCCGGTCCATCTGTGCTTGGCCTAGTTTTGGTTCACATTGGTGGCATTCCAGACCTCATTCTCAAAGGGGACAGACAGAGACACACAGTGTGCCTCCAATTGGATAAATATAGCCATGACATTCAAAGAGCCTGTAGTTTGGCTAGTCAATGCATTTTGGCAAGCGCAGGACAATCAGACGCCCCGGCAGTGTGTAAACTCACAGAAACCGAGCTCAAACGAACAAAGTGTTTCAGTATGGTGCGTTGCATAAGAGATATAGATTGACTCAGCTAGATTAACTACCCAAGAAAGACTCCCACAACTCAAAAAACTCAAAGTGCACACACTGTGCATGCATGAATGTTCTCACACACACACCTACAGGTATGGGCCTGCCTCATACTCAAGGGAAAACACACTTATTGTCGTTCTCATCGTAAGAATTGTATGTACCTAAAACCGCAGAGCAGGTTTCACCCACTGCTCCAAGGTGTAAGATTATAAAAGAGTGTGTGTGTGTTGGCATGTGTGTTTTTATACCAGCCACCAACAATCTGGGCACATTTGGCACAAGATGAGAGGGAATCTTTAGCATCTGAATTTACAAGAAAAAGTTGAGGGAACATTAATGAATTACATGTGTATGCGAGTATGTGCACGGACAAAAATGACACCTGATAGGAAAAGTATGTGAGAGCTCCTCAGGGAGAAAGGGAGGGGTGGAGCACTGAATGGTTTCAAAGGCCAGGCGTGTCCTCTAACACACATTAATGAGTGAGTGCGGTCCGGAGTACATGCTGAATTTACACAAGATCTGTGTGGGAAAAAAAAAAGAAAGCATGTGTCCACAGTGAGTTTTAACATCTCGCAAACACATTTTTCAAAAAGATGAGTGAATCTTCTCACGACAAGGTGTATGTTTCCTCTCATATTCACTTTGAATTAATTAAAAAAAAGTTGTTTCAAAGTTTCATTTTGCCTTTAGAAAGGCCACAAATATTAAAAGTTCTGTCCTGCAGTCGGGTTTACCTTCATGTTATGCAAATTTAGGGCAACTTGAAATAAGTGCGGATTCACCCAGGATCAGGCGCTCTGGGAAAAACGGAGGTTTTCAATACATTTCAGTGGGGGCCATGCGTTTCTGCACCGGCAGTCCGCAACGCAGGGGTTGCTGCAAAAAAAAGAGAGAAAGAGAGCACTTTGGACGAGAGACATAGAGTAACAATAACAGTGAGCGTTGGCCTCGATAAAGCTGTTAATAGGCAAAATAAAAAGTTATTGTTTCACAATGGTTAACCCCCCCCCCACCACCACCATCGGACAACCCTGAGAGTTGCCACAATCCCTGATCCTGTGTGAATCCGCGCTAAGCTTGGCAACGCTCCAGATTCCCTTCACTCACTCAGCTGCAGGTCACACCTTAGGGATTCATAAAACAGCATATAAATCTGAATCCTCAACCTTCTTGTCAGCTTTCATATAAATCTTTGTGAAATGTTGTCTTCACTGTCACATTTGCACATTTACACATATGATATAACCTGTCACACGACATTGAAAAAGAATTCAGGTTAGTGTGTTCGCCCAAAAGGCAGAACACCCTCTCCGTAACGGATTGGTGTGTTGGAGTAAGTGCTACTGTGAATGAATGTGTAACGTGTAAGGTGAGCGGTCTGGGCCGGATTGAAGCGGCTGAGTAGGGCATGAATAATGGAAGCTGATGCAGTCAAGCCACGGCTGTAAAAGCTACCGGTGTCAGTGTGGACTCCTTTTGAGGATGGCTTGGCATTTCGTATTCCTTCAAAACATCTAAATGTGTGTTTTTGCAACGTTTTTTTTTTTTTTTAAACTGCTGTCAGCTCCAAGTTTTAAATTTATCTCTTAAATTTATCTCTTTAAATGGAAGCCCAATATCCGGTTGACATTTCAACATTATAGTTGATTTGATCTATTTGGTTTTATGAATCATTAGTGAGTGTACAGTGATGCATCATTGTTGGTAAAGCAACCATAGCTGCAGTAGGCTGAATGAGTCATAGCTTAGCTACTGCATGTTTGCCAAGCTTAGGCCAACACTAGACAGGGATATCCCCAGGAATCAGGACACTCCTTGGATCAACTTCTCTCCACCTTATGGCTTTAGTATCTTCCTCTTTGTTTAACTTGGGAAGGTTAACTGAGCACACCCTGCATACTCACTGTTAACACACATTCAAACTTGTGAGCAACTACAGGTAAATCAGGAGAGAGGTGCTGTATTTGAAAATGTTTGCACAATACCGGAAAAATTAGAAAATGAAGCGTCTTTGGCAATTAGACCCACTTGGATGATCATTTTCCATAAGGGTAGTAATGTCATGAATCACACTGGGATTATGCCCCAGTGAAGTCTAGACATGGTTGGGGGTGAGGATCTGAAGAACAAGTCTTCATCTGAAAATCTAAAAGGATGAGACCTGGAGTAGAATTCCTGATGATTTTATAGGATGTACTCAAAGTTGGATCAAAACTGTACATAGATGGTTGAATGTGGACCTAGCAGCCCAGAAAGAACATTTCAAGGTTCATTCTTGGCCTTGGAAAAAGTAGCTAACAAAATCTCACCTTAAGGTTCATTTAGTAGTTGTACTGGAGAAATTGTCATGGAACTGTAGATGCATTGATGCTGGCTTAAAAGTTGAGTAACATGGTTAGGAAGTCCTCAAAAGTGCTCGTAAAAAATGAAATTTGAACATCTACATTTCCATGACAACTTGCCAGACTGCATATACTGGTAATGATAATGTGAGGAAGAAAGATCCTGGAACATTGGTTAGCAGCGTTTGTTCCTGTTTTCTACCTACAGACAATGTTGGTTTCTTTTAACCATGATGGCGGTCCTTCCAGCATTGACTTGTTGGAAAAGACACTAAGTAACTTGATTGAATTGACGGTGGAAAAAGTAAAATGTCTGAATATGAAAAGCAGTGCATTCCTCCTGACCAAACTTAATTTGCTCCATCATTTAAGTCAGCCACATCAAGAGTAGCTGTTGATGGAGGAGAGAGTGCTTCTCTTTCACTTCCCTAGTGTGCATTTTCGCAACTGGTTCATCATTTGTATTGACAACCTTCCAGTCAGGATTGCCCTTTAACCTCTCAGCTGTCTGACCGTCAGTTGATCTTGTGGTTGATTAGTAATAATTGCTGTGATGCGTTGCTTGCGAGCAATTACCAAAGAATGAGGCAAACGGAATGTTCCAGGATAACGATGTGAACAAGAACTATTATGGGTCCACTAAAGAGGTCACACGTGACTGTATCAGTTATCATAACCTATGCGTACTCCCTGTTCTGTTTGTTGCCATATCAGAGTGTGGACTGTTGTATTGACATTCAACAGAGCTTGTCGTGGACACAGTGGAAGATTCTTGAGAGGGCAAAGACGAGAACGCATGAGGGCGTGGCCTGGATCTTACTGTCATGTAACTAAAATGTGACAGGTTCAGTGTGTGTCCACCAACAGACATGTCTCGTCATAGTGTCCTTGAGGGAGACGCTCAGTCTCATGTAAATCTCCGATCTCTCTTGATATTTTACCTGTCATCACCTCTCCTCCTCTGTAAATCTTTTTGTTTCTGCTTCCCTCCCCTTCCACCTCATTTCTAACCTCTCCTCGTGTCTCTCTCTTCTGGTACATTTTGTGCTCTGGCACGTGAGTACCATCCCTTGAGGCTGCAGGAGATAGCAGGGGCATGCCATAGCAGTACATTGTCTTCCCCATAACGGTGTTTTAAGTGCTTGGCATTGTTCCATAGTTGTTCACACCTCCAGTGCAGAGGCTAATGATAGCTGTGAAAGGAGGCTATAGGTTAATATTGAGGGACAGTTTGTGTTTAGCAGCCTAGTATGGCTGTCCAAAGTGTCTCTATAGATAGAGACATCAGGATAGCCATAGTAGGTAGGTCACAGCTGCTGCCTGTCATGTAATCACTGACTATCATCATTTGTTCTTGACAATCTATTCAAAAACTGAAATAAATGCTAAAGGATACTTTATGTCTGATTTAACTTAAAGCTGCACTGATCAAGATTTTTAACCGTGAATTATTTTTTTTCAGTTAAAAAAAGTATATAATGCTTTATGTCAGGCATCATAATAGTTTCCTGGTGGACAGTAAAGTAAACTTATAGCTGCTGTTAGCTAGTGCTAGCTCAGTTTGTTAGTCAGGCTGTCCATACTGTGAGCTCAGAGCACCAGGGTTGTGTTAGTTTTTGAGATGTTTTGGACCGCTAGGAAGAGGAGGTTGTCAGGCCCACGGCAGAGAGTAACACTGGCGGGAATGAGAGCAAGTGTCATGCCAGAACCGGAGCTGAGCAAGCAGGCAATGTATCTGTGCTCAGCAGCTTCTATGGACATAATGACAGAGGCTAAGAGACAAAAGAGGGTGTTGAGGGAGGAAGCTAAGAAGAGAAAAAGAGTGTGACTGAGCAAGAAGACACCAGACAGGAGTAAATCTAGGACTGCAGTCATGATTTCAGTATTTTCCTAACTTTATATATTTGAATTTGACTATCTTTAAGCCAATGTGTGACTTCCAAGATTTGAAATTTCTAAGTTCAACTTCCTGGCTCAGCCCTGAATCAGGTGTGGCAGGGGTTTGTGAAGGATTTGTCAATCATCTGTCGTGTGCAGCCTATAAAACCTGTCACAATCAAACGCCTGTGCAGGCCTGCCAGATTAGACAGAGCTAAATGTAATTTGTGGTTTAGCTTTGGGACACTCAAGAGTTTGTCATTACTTTTTAATAAGCTACCTGATGAGCTTCAGACAGAACATTCAAATAAATCTCTACTTGTGAAATTGTGTTTAACTTTTATCAGAGAAATACAGCCAGGGATGGCTCAGGTGAACAAAGAGTCAGAACCCTAACTTGCACCCTTAAAAGATTAAAACAGAAATAAAAAAGAAATGAGCTGCGGATAAATTTGCATTCATCGTGACTATTAAATCAATAACAGAGACAAGCATGTGAGCATATTCTGCTTAATATAGCAACGTGACATTAAGTGGAAGCTGTTGGTATAGTCCCGATGAAGGGGAGTGGTCATATGTTATCTGTGGTGATACTCAGATGATAACTTGGTGAGTAGCCTTCATTGTTTAACCCGGGTGCTCAGCATCACATGCATACAGGGAGTCAAGGCTGAGAAAGCCCATGTGCTAATGGCAGGAACACTGGTACACATGCCTATCATTCACATGGTGGCGGTCGAACGTATATATACACACACACACTGATAAATAAAGTATGAAGAAGTGAGAAAACTGTCACACAATCGCACCCTGAAGAGTTCCACTTGGGATTTTCACACCTTACAAATCTGAACTCTGCAGCCCCTTCATGACAGCACCAGTCAGAGGAGCGACACACTTACAGAAACATACAGAGACAGATAGAGAGAGAGAGAGTGTGTGTGTGTGTATTTATCAGGTATGTATTAGATAGAGGGAGAGGGGGGGGGGAAGTGTCACCATGTTCTGTCACAATATGTTCACACAAAGGGAAGCAGAGGGACATGGGAGGTTAGTAGTGTCACACTATGACATATGTGCTATATCACATATACACACCTGCACACGAAGAGGTGAACAGATTCCAGAGCTTATCTGCGAGAAACACAGGACAAACTGTACAGGATACGACACGTTAGTTCTCTTTTGCATACAAATGTTAAAGCTGAGTGAGAAAAGCAAACTGCGCATTTAGTTAGCTGAGGTGAGAATGGCCATTGATTCGCTGGCTAGCTTTTTACCCAAGGAGGACGGATTTTTTACTACAGTATTTGACCTGCTGCATCTGTAGCTCATTCTAAAGTAACAAAAACATAACAATTCTTATTTTCAAGTGATTATACACTAATGAAAACACACCTGTTTATATTGTATTTAAATTATTCCACATTCTGTAAATAAAGCACCCTAAAGCTTGCACACCAGACATTTAAATAAGCCATGTTTCTGAAGTTCTGAATACTGCTGAATGCAATGTAAATATTTCACGCAGCATTGTGCATGAGGAGATCTTGTATTTATATGTGGAATTCATCCATAACATACTATGTGTATCCAATTATTAGTATGTCAACAAAGCAATTATGTTCCATATTATCCTTCAGAGAAGTCCTGTGGGTTGTTTATTTTTTTCACTGTCAATCATTTCATTAGAGATGAAAAAAACATACATTTTGCAACAAATCTTATAGCTAATTACTTATGTATGAACGTACGTGTGTGTGTGTGTGTGTGTGTGTGTGTGTGTGTGTGTGAGCAGCCTGTTTGGACCAATGAATAGAAAAAAAAGACTTTAAAGAGAAAATGTCATTAGAGAGAAAGAAATGATTCTCTTCTTAGTCATTCAATTGATTTTCATATCAAAAGAAAATCATTTTGCTCACATCTCTCTATCATTACATCATGACATTATCATCAGACATCAGAATTAAAAGAAATGTGATTCATAAAATAAGAAAAAGAAATGGGTCTTCATATCATTGGGATGGTTTGCTGCATTGTATGACCACTTCTCTGATGTATTCAGTCAGTAATTTCATTGAACATTAATTGAATCGCTGTGGGAAATGAAAGTGCAGTGGAACAGAACGAGGCATATGAATAATATTTCAAGAGCTAATTATGCTTAAGGGGTATTATCTAACTGGACTTTCCAGTTGCCATTCAACCAAGTCAAATTAATTCTCCATGCAAATTTGGCTCTTTCTCAAGAAGAGAGAAAAAAAAAAAAAAACGAGAAATGAGAAGCAACTGTGGTTGGCACTTCCATTTCTGCCTCTAGTTGTTTAGATACAGACTGGATTTGCCTCACTTTGAGGGGACTGAATCATCTGTTTTGCCATTTCATGTATATTATAAATCTGTTTCGAGATCATTATTTCACTCAGAAACTTTGGAAACATATTATAAGCCTGCAAGGCATGAACACTGAATCGAAATTCCAAGTACAAGATTACTTCAACTAAGTAAGTCAGATTTTTTTGTTTCATCTGTGCACCATCTTTATACCAGATCAGCAGTAACAGGAGAAGCTTTTCATGAAATGCTTTAACTGCTCAGGTCAATAGTGGAAGACGTCATGAAATTCCCTAAAACGTGGAACTCGATGCTTTGTTGTTGGTGTGGCAACACGAAGCGGAACAGCAAAGCATGCCACAGTATCCAAACTTAAACATTAGCTTAACGCATCAGAAGCAGCTGAATATGCAAATTTTTTGTTGTAACAACAAAAAGCTCATTTATAGTCAATGATAAGAAGTGTGTGTGTGACTGCTGATTTAGCCTCTGGAAGACACAACAGTTCAATTCAACTGAGAGGAAGTGAGTGAGCACTCAGGCTTTGTTTTGCATCCATTCATTTGCAGCCTATTATGCAGACAGCATTCAGGTGACACTCTGATAAAACTATAACTTAAAGGAATAGTCTCTTGAGCTATATGTGTGTTTACTTTCAATAAATCAAAAATGGTCTTATATGTTTATGCATATATGAAGTTAGAACAAACAGATGGTTAGCTTAGCTTAGCTTAGCTTTGCCAAAGACTTGAAAGTAAGGTAAGAAAGGTAACAGCTAGTCCGGCTCAAGCGGAAACCTCTGTGATTGTGAAGTCTATAAGTGCCAAAAACTGCAGTTCCTCAAACAGCCACTTGAGGGTGGCTACAAAACAGTCAGATTCCATAAGCCCCCATGTTAAAATATCCAACTTCACAGCAGAAATAAACATGTTTACAGCCTGGTACAAAAAACAGTTTTGGTTTCTATTGCTAATTTCTCCATTCATGGCAACTGTACTGAGGGTGAATTTTTATATAATTTAACTATTAAAATGAAATTAAGGGTTTAAGCTTTGAATTATAGGTGGTGATACAGTTGGCTTGTTTGAGCACCCAGGTGTCATTCAGACGTCTTTGCCAAGTTTTTGAGGCTGGACTGCCAAGATGGCAGAAGCCAAAACCGTCAAATTCTGAGCTTCACAGAATTCTTCTTCAGAAACCTATAGGTGACGTCACAGATACAACATCTATTCTCTATACTGTCAGTGGTATGGCTCTTCTGTTTTTGCACGTATCAAACAAATGAGACATAAAATGTCAATTAGTGAGCTTCAGAGGTGCTGGTATGGCAGATTTTGAAATATATCATCATTTTTCTCAAAACCATTTAAAGATGCCTCCATGTAATTGAAAATAAAATATGAGATGTGGCTTATTCATTCACAGCATGCCTCAATTAATGAAGTGGGGGATGGACAAAGGGATCACAGGGCAGATCTATCTCTGAAATCAACTTCACTGTGAAGGCAGGATGAAGACAAAGAAAACTGAGTTACCGTGACATCTGTAGCGTAATTAGGGCTTGTCATTATTCAGTTTCACTTACATTTCAGCTCATTTCAGCAGAACTGGAAATGTGCTTAGATTGCACAGATATGGTCATTACTGGTCCCAGTGTTTTGTGTGCAGTTTGCCTGCTCAGCTTCAGTTCCTGATGTCCAGAGTCTAACCAGACAGGCCTGCAGGCAGGGAACTTCCAGGGTCCTGCCAGGGTTCTTCCCTCCCCTTGCTCACTAGACTGGGGAGGGAGAGGAGGCCTGGCCTTTATGGAGATGAATGGATGAAGAAATCAAAACCTCAACAGGCTCTATTGTACCAGAGCATCAAAAGGAGCGGTGGCACGGCAGGAGCTTTGATCATGAGGCAAACACAGGAGGGGCAAGGGGCTGGTTTGAGGGGGGAGAACACCCGTGCTCATGACCTCATAAAAAGACACTAACACACAGGTGCGAGAACATACAGTGTAGCGTGTGGACATAGACATACTTTACTATGCGTGCACAATCACAAGCTTGCATTGTCACATGAAGAGCATGTGGCTCTGTTCTTTTTGATGTCCATCTGTGTTTGTACCTGAGGCAAAGTCACACGATCACACAGTTTTCTGGTCGATGTGCTGCAGTGTAACGTTTCACCATGAATGCCAAGGCTGAGCTGGATTTACCACCGCTGGAATTTGGTAGTTTGCCATTGTGTTAAAAGCACCACACCCAATCATGCAGCTCCTCTGAAAGAACACCTGTGCATTCACTGGTAATGTTTTCGTGAAAGAATCTGGAGAAACTCAAGGTATTGTTCAAAGTGTTTGGTGAGTATCATCTTCAATCCAACCTACACTGCAAAAAAATGGCCATGATTGAGTCACATTATTTGTCATTTCAAAATCTGAATACAGCAGATCTTTGCCTCAACATTAAAGCACAACCAGGACTCTACAGCCATGCTAGCAGCTCTAATACTGTATTTAGGAACAGTTGAGCTTTGAGCTAAATGATAACATTTTCACAGTGCCAATGTTAACTTGCTGTTGTTTGGCAGGTATAAAATTTACCATGATTAATTCAGCATGTTATCATGCTAACATCTGCCAGTTAGCGCTATGCACAAAGTACAGCTGAGGATGATGGGAAAACAAATAATGATTTTGACCTGGTGCCAGAGGTTAAGTCAGGGGAATTTAAGTATATACAAACTAAAGTAGCTAGCACTAGCTCCAAAAGTTGCTGAAAGTCAACAGATGCCGTCGCATGCTAGTTTGCATATTGATTGCGTCATAACGCTAATTTGCATAAAGCTTAGTGGTTGTCATTTGGAGTGAGGGAGAAATTACCTTAAACCACATAAAATAATAGATATAGTAGATAGAAATCTTAAGTCATTAAATAACAAATAATCACATATTTGAAGTTAAACTAATCAAATGAATCCACAAATATCAGGATTTGGGAGGGAGAAGATCATATAAATTATCGACTCTACATATTTCAGTGAGATTTGGAACCAGCCTGCCTCAAAGCCACATCTACTGCTGTCTGTGTGTGAAGTTAGACATTTTAACATGGGGCCTTATGGAGAATGACTTGTTCTGTAGCCAGCTTTAAGTGGACATTTGAGGAACTGCAGTTTTTGGAGCTTCCACATGGGCTTCACTTCACAGTCACAGAGGTTACTGCTTGGGTACAAGAAGAGATCTAACTATATATGCCTCTCCTTTTCCATATGGTCTAAATGAGTCACTTATTTAAATCACTTTTTAGAAACAGAGTGACTAAGAGGTTCTGAAAAGTCACTAAATTCCAAATTTCACGGCAAACGCCAGGGGATTTCCAAACTCAGGAGAAAAATAAATAGAATTAATGGATAAAACTTATTTTATTTTTATTTTTTTAAAACATTTTTTTATTAACTGAAGCAGTTAGAAGGATAGCATTTATACTGTAAGCCCTCATCTAAGGCTTTGGCAGTTTTCCATTTATCAGCACTGGTAATGGTTGATGTTTCAATAGGCCAGCAGATTCCAGCTGCAGCTTATGTCAAATCACTTTTGGTCAGGAATCCTTTCGATTACTTTCTCCAGCCTGAAACCTTGTTATGGCGTTTTCATCAATCAGCTGCCTGCACAACTCCAGCCTCTGCTGACCTTTTTCACACTGCTGTGCTAATCTGCGCCCAGATATACACTGTTTATGTTGCTGTGTACCAAGTTAGTGGACTGGTGTGTTTGACCAGCACAGCAGTATTCACTTGTATCGCGTTTTATGTCTGTGTGTTCGCCAAACCTCCGAATAGATCAACATGGAAAAATTACAAATGTATTTTTCCAGAAACTGAGCAAATGTGCTTTTTAAAAGACGGTGAGTGTACACAGTGTAAGCACCACTAACCAGAAACTAAGCGGGGTGACACTGGATCAAAGGAGTTTTCTGTTAATGATTTCACCCTTGGAAGAAAGGACCAAATTCCTTTAGACAAATGAGACATTTTGTACTAAAGTAAGTGCGTGTGACCCAGTCCAGCTCAGCTTTTAGAGCTCTGTTAAGCAATAGCTGTTACCTGCCCAGGTCACATGTGGCAGAGTTCCCAGCAGGAAAAAAGATCAGAAATAGAGGTGAACATCCATCGAGAAGCCGGCGGTCACCTTGGAAAGGTAACCTCAGAGTGGTCAAACAGCGGAAAGTCACAGCCTATCTTAAACAGGAGTTAATTCTGTCTCCTGATAGGAGATCAAAAGGAGTATAACTACAGTACAAACAACCATTTGATTATCAAAACACACTGCAGCACTACAACAAAATCCATTAAGACTAGATTTGGTCAAATGAACCTAGTGCTTACAGCCCAGGTGCCACTGCTGTAAGGCACTGTATGAAAATTGTGCTGGAGAGGGTGGCTGTTTAATTTTCCAAAAAAACAAAATCCCTTGAAATAATAAAATGAGTTTAAGATGGTGTGACACTGTTTAAACATTTAATACTGTAAGAGAACATTAATGGTTACATTGTTCACCCCTAATATGTAAAATAATGGAATATGCAGTTTTCCAGACAAGTAAATGATGCATCCAGTTTACCGAATATGTCTGTTACTAATGAACAGATACTACTACCACTAAATGAGTGGACGACCGTCTTGATCAAACTGCAACCTCGGTGACTGTGATGTGAAGCCATTGCGGAGAAGTGCCAGCCGGGATACGGAAGAAGCAAGACAGCCAAGATGGCGGCGGCCAGAGCCACAGATCTTGAGCTTCAAAACAGCTCTACAGAAACCTGCGGATGACATAACACATACGTTGTTTTTTTTTATGAATGTGAGGGATCTTGATCTAAATATTTGATCACTTTTTAAGATGATATATTTCATAAGAGAAGTCTTTAAAAAATGATGAATTTAAAAACATTTAAATGACCTTCCCCATTTCTGCTTCCCTAATAATTTTCATACAGTCCCTAAATATGAGGTTCAGATGTACTGTAATGTGTCTTTTTGATGTTGAGTTATTTCTTCATTACAGCTGCAAATCCTTGTATAGAAAAAAAAAAGAATCAAAGAAACTGCCTGTATTGACATGACTGTCTTTTTATAGATCAAAGGTTAGGACTCACTGTCTGTATTGGAACTCATGCCAGTGGGTGGACTGTTTTGGTGGATCATGTTTGAAATGGAAAACTGGCCGCAGAGATGTGAGCTGGGGACTATTTACACACCAACACAGTGTTGATGAAGGACAAACACAGCCCGTGAAAGTCAAGGTGTTCTCCGTTATGGAAAGTTTGCGATAACCTTAATCAAAGTTTCCTAATCAGCTGAGAGGGACAGAGGCCTCTGGAAATAGTTGGCCCCAGTGAGTGTGGTCGCACACCCCTACTGGTTTTGGTGTGTTTGTGTGAGGGAGCGTGTGTGTTGGATCTGTGTGTGTGTGGTGTGTGTATATGTTCATGTTTGCATGCGAATGTGTTTGTCTTTGTGTGTGTGTGTATGTGTATTCTGGGGTCTTGGACAAACAAAGGCAGGGGTCCTGTTGACGAACCAATTAAAGAGCAGGAAGAATGGGGGAGGACGCAGCAGCCCAGCATGCTTTGCCCATCATTCAAATTGGAGATGGCAAGTGGAGTAAAAACAGAATGTTATGAAGCTCCTTCATGTCTGTTACTACTGACAAATATTCCAGGGAAATGATATTCAAATGATTGGCGGTACATTCAAGCCTCTCATTCCAGAGAAATCATGACTGAAAAACACTTCCTTTTAGTGCGGTCACTGCCAGACAAACAGCGTTAGTGTTTCTAACACTTGAACCTAACACTTTTTTTTGTTTCATTAAAATATTCAAAATATTCACTGAATGTTCTTTTCATTTGAAACACTGAATTCCACCCAGAAACATCTCAGTAGAATATTCTATTTTATGTGTTTTAAGACGAACCACAATTTGAAAGTTTCTTTCCAGTTTTAGTAGGATAAAGTCAGATTTTGAGCTATCTGACTCTGATTTCAGCTTACTCACAAGTTGTGTGTGGTTACTGACTTTTTCATTGTAAAAGTTAACTTTAAATTTGCAGCGTTGACGAGGACGTGACAACCACAACTCCTATTTTAGATCGACTGTGTACTGAATGGTACACATGACAATGTCGTTGTGAGTTCTGACCTCATAGAGACCTTTAATGATTAGCTTTTCCTATGAGATTCAGGGGTAGCAGTCATCATGTTGCATTATTTTCTCACCGAGTGATGAAGGAAGTGGAGTACACTGTTATGGATGTGTGGAAAATGTTTATGTGGGTTTTTCTGAAATAAATATACAGAACACGATTAGGAAATTAAGGGTACTTCCACTACTACTCTACTGCATACAGGTCATCAACATTTCATCAAAACAGCATTATCTCTACCATGGGTTCATGTTTATAAAGGGGGGGGGGGGGGAGGTTTGGGGTCCTGACCACCTCGGACAAGTGTTGGAGAAACTGTGGGCCACAAAGTGGAAACCACACTCATATCTTCTGTTCTTGTCCGAAGTTGAGTTTTTTGGAAGGAAGTGTTGCCCTGAGGGAAGTGTTATCCCTAATGACCCGAGGGTAGTCCTCCTCGGTTTAATCCCAGAAGGTTTTGGGGGGAGAGCCAAAATCTATCTGTTGCAAATACTCTTGGGGGCTGCTATTAAATGTATCACAATAAGATGGTTGAAACCGGAACCACCAACATATAATCTATGGATTACAAAAGTATGAATGAGATGGAAGAAATTACATATGCAATAAGGCTACAAAGACCCACATTTATAAAGAGATGGAGCCCTGTAATGAGTCTGTTAATACAGAAGAAAGGTGTACTTTTGTCTTATTTATCATTACTTTTTATTGATTTTGTTTATTCATTTATTGTTTCCTTCTTTTTCGCGTTTTTTTTTTACTTATTCACTTGTGTATTTTGTCTATTTTGTTTTATATGTGTAGGTATAAACTGAAGTAGATATCAAAGCAGCTGTAAATGTGTGAAGTGTAATGTAAAAATGGAAAATTATATTGTGTGTATAGAATGAAATATTTGGTGAAATATGAGTTCCAAAAAATAAAGGGGGGTTTGGTTGGTGGGGGTTGATTGATTGATTGATTGATTGATTGTTTGATTGATTGATTGATTGATTGATTGATTGATTGATTGATTGATTGTTTGATTGATTGACGATGTGAGAAACCCCATCTGTGAGGGGTAGCACTCACAGATGGAGCGGATGGAGGGCGGAGTTTATGCAAAGAATGGCAGTTTCTTGTGATGTTGTTGCTGTGTTGTCAACTTGGTCTTCAACATTTTTGTTTCTGAATTAACCACCACAGCAAACCCTTAGGGGGAAGAAAGGGAGCAAACGAAATATGAGACACGGATGACGAAGACGAGAGTTCAGAGGTGAAGAATGAACGAGAGGAGAAGTGGTGAGTCGAGGAGCGAGGAAGGTGAGGAAAAAACGGCTGCGCAGAAGTACAGGGAGCTGGAAAAGAAGAAGAAAGAGCAAGGCAATAAAGAGAGCGGGTGGGGGGGGGGGGGGCTCCTGCTCACAGGTGTGTCTTCCCTTTGAAGAGGGGATTCCTCCTTCGCCTTTAAGGAAGAAAATAATTAACACCTTTGCAGTTACCATGCCAACGTGCAGTCTCTCACTCTGCTCTCAGCTGTGAGCATTCCTGGCCGTAATTACCCACAGTTCAAGGGCCCTCCATAATTACCCACAATCCATCTGCACTTGCATCTGAGAAAGAGGCTGAGGAATGAGGAGCGGAGAAGCGGCGGCACTTATTTGCATATTATGCCTCGTAAGGCGGTGGATAGCTTTGAAAGGTCACACGCAATGAACAGAGGGCGTGGCAGAGAGTCACTGCAAGCCTTAACGTGACATTTGCTTTAACAATATTTACTTGTTACTTCACTTGTTACTCTTCATGTGCCTCCGTCTACTCGCCTCCTTACCACACATTCAAAGTTGCATTGAAGTTTTGTCTTTTTAAAGATATTTTTTTGGCCTTTTATTGTACGGAGACAGCTGAAGAGTGACAGGAATGTGGGGAGAGAGAGATGCAGCAAGGGGCCGCAGGTCGTATTCGAACCCTGGGCCGCCGCTGAGCCTTCATGCATGGGGCGGATGCTCTACCAACTGAGCTAATCGACAGTCTTTTTTTAAAAAACGTGACCAAAATCAAGTATTTTGAGGTACTGCTTTTTTCTTTTTCTTGGCAATATAGTAGTTGATGCTTACAGGCCAAGAAGGAAATACAGTATTTATTATATGATTTGCTAATTATCTAGCTTGTGTGTATTTGAAGGTATAATTGGCGTTAAACAAATATATACATGTGGTAATTCTCCTTTGATCATCAAACAGTGGCCCCATTTTGCCATCACCAATCATCCGCAGTGCTAAATATTTGACGATGAAATTACGCATGCCAGTATTGACACGCGAGGCGAAAGCCAATTATGTTCACAGGAAATAATTGGACATGTTGAATATAATTATTCAATAAGCACCCAGTGTTATCTTCGACAGGCCCTTGCTTCGGTTGGGGAAGTTGTGATTACGACGCAAAAGCTAACCAATTACAGCAGAGGACTGGAGCGCTGTAGCTCAAACTGCTGAGTGTGCAAAGCCTATTGACATGCAATTAGTCGGACCATCGTTAGGAGGCATTTCATCTGCGTTGCTTTACAATTAATTCTCATTACCTCCCTGTTTGTGTGTGTCTGTGTGTTTATGTGCAGTTTGGCAAGGACTGGAGAGAGTGGACTGTGCAGGAGGTCATTATGCTAATCGGCATCATTACAGAAGCCCAAAAGACCCAAATGGAGCAGACAAGGACCCCCTTCTGTTTCTTTCTACTTTTGAGATTTCTCAGATGCTGTTTGTTCCTTTAAAGAGGCACTCTATGAATTCAAGCCTGTGACAACTGTTGTATGATATCATATCGTCTATCGCTCTGAAGGGGCACTTGAGAGTTGTGGGAATTTAAGATACAAGGGGAACAAGACATTATCAAGGTGCATTACAGGAACCTATGATTATGGGAAATGTGGGATCCAGAGTGCTTGGAGTTTGACCCAAAGTCTGCATGTCTGTGCTGCATTCAGTTCCAGACCTTGTTGTGAGTCCCTCAACGTTGTGCAAGTGCAATAGTAAGTTGCTGAAATCACACTCAAATTGTAAAGTAAGAATAAATATGTGTTCTGAGTTTGTCAGACCAAAGAAGAAAGTGTTATTAACCACCCAGCTACATTTCAATGATTAAAAATAACTACAAGTTTATGAAAATAGGTGTCATAATCAGGTAAAAATGAGCAGTGTTCTCAGCTGCAGGACTGTGGGGGCGTGTCCGCTGAATGCAATAAAGCCACGCCCACTCGTGGGAGCAGTCAAGCAGCAATTTTGAAGCGGCTGAAACGTGTCAGATGAGTTCAGAAAATGACATGACTAACTTTGAAACACTCGGAGCGAGATGTATTAATCTCTATCTCACTGCTAGGGGTGCAGGGGTATGCTCAGGGTGGCCTCAGTGTGTCATCGAGCCACCCTTTAGGACCGCCCACAAAATCCTGGACTGAAAACTGCTTTAACTCCTTTACACAGGCTTTAAATGAATGAAAGCAGTGACTTGCTTGCAGTTACTTAGAACGTTTAAGAGACAAACCACCCTCCATAGTCTCTAACATCATCATTTATTCTTGTTTTCCTGGATCACATTACCGTTCATCGCACCTGACATGCACACACACATACACACATGCCACCTAACAAGGATTTGGCCTGATTGTCCATAAGAAGCTATAGCTCCTAAAGAAAGTAGTGGTGATGAGCTGCCAATCACAATCCCACCTTACACCTTTTAATTACCCCAACCATGTAAACCTGAACGGAGCCAATTTCAGCTCGAAGACCCGATAATGCCGACTCCTGTCTCCATTCTTCGCTCACCGCTTAGTTCATTTCATTGTGAGCACTCAGGTGTGAAGGATTTGAGCGTCAGGGGCGGGGCGGTGGGGGGGGGCCTTTTTTTTGTGCTGCTGTCATAGGTGTCGTTGGGTGGGGGTCTACAGCTGCTTTTCTTGCTATTGTCACTGTGTCATAACATCAGGACCTATGGATTAGCCGAGGGTTCAATTTCTGCACAATGTGTCCGAGCACCGCGGTGACATGTGGCTATTAGCCACGCTGTTGAATAAATAATGACGCGTCCGCATCAAACATGGAAGATGAAACATTAACGTGCCGCGAACTGTAGAGCTTCGTATAGCTCGCGCGTGAAGGATGAGCCGCTCAGTTATGCGTGTGGGTTTGTAAGGACTCGTGCACGTGTCTTTGCACATAGACACGTTTTCTTCTCAACCACCGTGTGTGGTGGTAAAATGTGTTGCTTGTGTGCTTGTGTGTGTGTGTGTGTGTGTGCGTGGGCACAGACTGCTGACCAGGCAGCAGTGCCTGGGCCCTCACAGACACACAGTCAGCACAATGCCTGTCACAGCAGCCAGCCAATCAGATTGTTCTGAGCACGGGCCAAAGGGCAGAGAGGAACCAATTGTCATACACCATTAAAGCTTAGCAGACATTAGAAATAACTTGCAGACATTAAAACAATTACGACCCCCCCAGCTTAAATACTGAATGCTTGATTCATTTTGTTTGGCCTACAAGGTATTCAGATTTAAGGACATGCCCCTATTTTGAACTGCAGTCCTTTTGTACGATCTAAAACCATTAAAACTGCTCATCTATTTCTTTTCATCTGTTGCGATTGGTACATATTTCAGTGAAAAAGATAATGGTCTTTACCTGAATTCATCTCATTAGACTATAGTAACTAGTTTTTATCAGTGGAAGATGCAGGGTACAATCAGAGCTCCCTTGGCCATCTCCAGCCCTGCTGCCCTCCCCTTCCGGGGTCATGGGCCTGGGGGATTTAAAGCTTTTGTCTCAGTATCCTCTTAAGAGAGGGATGTGCAGTTAAATGGATCAAGTCACTGGAGGGAAGTGGAGCACTTAGCTGAAACTTTCATGTATACAGTATGAGGATGGTATATACGCCAGCTTTGCCGCTGAGGATTAACTACCAACACAGCTGCTTGAGGGGAGGATTTCTAAAACGGTTTGAGCGACAGACTTCAAAAGTGATTATTGACTGGTAAATAACAATCTCTTAATAATGATAAGAGGTGAAAACGCCACTTGAAATGTAAGCCACTTATGACAACTGTTCAGTAAAGCTTGCGAGGTCGCTTTGATAGCTGAAATTGTATCCATATGGTCGCCTAAGGAGACCCCCATTAGTGGAAAAGCAGTGAAAACATAGCACCTGTTTTGAATTTTTCCATCAAAACTGTGCTAATCTTTCCTACTGCAAAATGTTTTACTACCTCAGTTGTGAGTTGGGCAGCTTGCCAGACTTTTTACACGGTATACTCAAAGGCCAACCCTAACCCAAAACCTGGAGTGACGCAATAAAAGTTTGCTCCTATCCAAACGATCAAATGGGATTTGTTTTTATGAAATCTCCTACACTAGCCCTGAGGCCTGTTCTGTCCCCTCCTGCAGTATTTATGTAAACACTTGCATGCGCGCACACATTCATACCAACAATGTGTGCACAGAAGATAGGGAGCTCAGATGCCAACACTAGCTAGGCTAATATGGGTGTTTTCATGATGAAACGTGCCAAAAGAGTGTGTGTTTGTGTGTGTAGCTGAAGGGTTTCATGTGTGCAGGAGTGTGTATGTGTGTGCTGGAAGTTAAAGTCCTGCAGCTTAAGGGCTTAATTGCCTGTGGAGGTTTCACTGAAGGCATCAATGAGCTGGCACATAGGCTGCCTATGTCACAATAGCAAGAATAAATAGTAGCGTAATGCCAGGTCCTGTTGGATTCCTCTTTCTCCAAAATAAAATTAGGCAAAAACAAACTGCAAAACAAGAGTGAGCTACTTGAATCTATTTGTGTCCTGCATGCTTAGAGAGTGATAAAAGATGCTAACATAATACATTACACAACTGGAAATGTGACATCTAATGCAGCCTAAATACAACCATGTTTTACTCTTCGCTTTGTCTTAATTTGACTTCCTGGCTGGCGGGTTTTACACACACACATGCACACAAGCGAGACTCTGGGCTAACGTTCTCTAGTACAGCTAGGGTAAATATTCATCTGATCATCAGCGGAAGCAGCATGTCCTGTATAAATTAGGAAAAAACATGCGTATGTGCAGTATATATGAGAAGTGTGAAAGTGAAGGTGTGAGGAAATGTGTAGACAGAGCTAATCAACAGTTATGCAATGTGACTGCCAGATTATGAGACTGACTAGGGACCTGACATTGTTACATAACGCCGAGGCCAGACAGTAATCCATATAGCGACCTGGACGGCATGCAGCACGCATGACTGGCAGCTTCAGTCTGTCCCGGGCAGTTTTAGTGCAGGTGACCGGATCGCTGTCTTTCAAAGGAATATTCAAGAAATAAGTATTTTAATCTAAACAGGCTTGTTGGTGAACTACTGTAGCTGCAAGCTAGGAATGCTCACCAGGACATGCTACTGCTAGTCAGTCTACATTGGCTCATGTTGCTTCTTTCTTTTTTCTCTGCACTGTGCCGTTTACTCTCCCCTCCTCTCTCTCAATGAAGAGGGACATGTATTTTCAAGTATGCTTTTCAAAAATACATGTTTACATTATCATTTATTTATAATTATATTATATATTATATTGAAAAAAATGCTAGTAAGTAACGATAGCTTCCTCAATTTTGGACTCTTGCTTGCTGTAGCGTCAAATTTCAACACAGTCCGTTATATGAAATTATCGGGAGAGAGCGAGACGTAGCGGGGAAAAGATTGTGCAGGGACAGAATGTTTTCACATCTAACTCTATAAAATGAGGGTTTAATTTTGACCAAATCAGGTTTTGGTTAGCTATTGGTTAGATATTTTTTTATTCTGTCATGCATGACATGTCGATGTGCATTCAGGCACTTTTCAAGTCCATTTTAGGTTGCAGTGGTACGGGCCACAGGTGTGGAGAAGCTGAGCTGGATCCAACGACGCAGCCCAACGTCACACTGTGGCCGCCAACAGACACTCAGACTGGTCAAACCTCTGTCTGCTCTGAAATGTCTCTGACACTGAGACTATCCAGGTGGATTCATGGATTAAACTCTGATAGTCTACCCGTAGAATCCTTCTTTTTGTGTTCGACAGTTTGATAGAGAGACACACAACAACAGAGAGAAAGAGCATTGGTTGACAGGCACAGACAGTGAATGAGAGTGAGGGAGCGCCGGCACTGACAAAGCCGGTTAATCAGCGAAATAAAAAGTTATTTCAGGATTGTTTCACAGCGGTCACGTTCAGCACAAATAGACACAACCCCAGCAGACCAGCAGATGTAAAATAACCATTTATGTCAATGAAGTCTGGTGGCTTAAATTCACAGACATAAATTCACGGCGTATAATCGTTCATAGGGATTACATTTCAGCCAGTTTTGTGGCTATCAGCTGCAGCTCTCTCACTCAATACTGGACCAATTTAAAAAACTGCTGTCCCCATTAGTCACTTGGACACATAAACATGAGAAAATAGGGTCCAGGTTGCAAAGTATCAAAGTTACCTTCAAGTATTCATTCACTCTACTAATCTACAACATCTTTCATCGTATACACGGGAGTCTTTTACAAGGCAAACTTCAAAGCAGCACACCCTTACATAAGGATACTGCCACAGTAAACATGTCTGCAGCGAACATGTAAATCCTGCACACATGTTGAGGAATCTAACCACAGCATGATGCATGACAAATTCAGGCCCTCAGATTTCCCTGGCATAGAGCACCAGCTTCAACCAAGCTGGATCGATTTCAATCGGCGGCTTACCAAAATGATGTGGCTGCCACCGGACCAGCGTGATGGGGCTAAAAATAACCTCGGCCGACCCCGTGGCTCTGATGTGGCCACGTACCCTCTGGTGTGTCTGGTTTTATATGTCCCCAATGAAACCCATCAAATTACAGATGCAAACGCAGCCGGACCCCTCATCAAAACTATTTCGGCTCGCTGACACAGTTTACTAAGGCAGTAATTAGAGCAAAGGAAAATGGGAGGCATCCCAGGCACGCAGAGAAAAAGAGAGACGGGGCAAAAATGAAGAAACAGGAGAGAGAGAGAGAGAGACAGAGAAAGAAAAGAAGAGAGGGGAGGGTGGACAGTGACAGCTCATCAGTGGGCCGCAAGCCATTTTTCTTATGCTCTCTCGGCTCCCTCCCTCCGTCGTTTCCTCTACATCCGCGGATCAAAGGATTGGTGAACATAAATAAAAGCCCTGATGATGATTTCCCATGAGAGCTGTGAACAACTGCATAGCACGCGCTCATACGAAGCCACGGCAAAACAGCTGTCTGTGCTTCTGCTGTCAGCACGCCTGGTTGGCCAACTGCCTCACTTGCTACTCAACTGGTTCACACCACTAAGAGAGAAAATGAAATGATTACAATCATGAATACTTCATAGCCTGACCGGTCCTTGTTCGGGGCAAACCCAGTATTTGTTAATACATAGTACACTTGAATACTTTGGATGATAGTGTGCTTTCAATGCATTATATAGTGTCAATCCACTATTATGTTCATTCATAGAAGCAGCGGTAGTTGTTTTGTAGCGAAAATCAAAGAGAAGTGATGATGATTATTTTTATCCATCCATACATATCTTTTACATCCTGGATCATGTGAGTGCTGTCCCAGCATGCAGTGGATGAAAGGCAGTAAACACCCCTGGACAGGGACACCAATCTATCATGGGGCTGACACTCAATATCATTCCAGCCGCTACACCTTGGCCCCATCTGCTCCAACACCATTTTCACGATTTGCACGTAGGACATACCATTCTGAGGGCTCTCGCGAATATCACTTTGGTTACACCTGTTGCATCTGCTTATGGTGGAAAACGGAGACTACCTGCCATCTTTCATACCGTTCCCCCCCGCGCTACAGAGTGCACCTCCTCAGCTGCGAGTGTGACTTCATGTGAAGTGACACTATATAGAAGTGCAAATGAGGAGAGACCGGTTTGGCGATGAGAGCCATAGACATAAAAGCTCATTCAAGCATGTAACTGCGAGCGATTTAGTATTTCCAATTCACCTGAGCTAATCTGTGTGGACTGTGGGAGGAAATACCGGCACACTTCACGTGGAAAGGTGCAAGAGATTTGGCTTCTGAAAGAACTTTGGAGAAAAAAAAAAAAGCTTCAAATATCTACAATATTATCAAGCGATTACTAAAATGACCCTGGGCCACAGTGCCTCTAAAAATAAAGCCATGACCACAGAATGATCGTGCAGCAGAGGTGGAAGGTTTTTTCTGCAGGGAATAGGCTGTTACTGACACATTTCCTTTGAAGCATAAACTAATAAACCATTTTCTTTGTCATTTATGCAGATGTCTTTTAAGATAAAAGCAAATCAACCCTTGATGCAAACACAATCTACATGTAAACAATGGTATATACATATACATACATACATATATATATATATATATGCAAATACTGTGTGTGTTCATGTGTCCTCTTGACATACTTCTATTAAGGGAGTGCAAAGTTTGTTAGTCATAGCATGTCTTTGCTCAACATGTATGAACACATGAGTCAATGTAAATTATATGGTGTGTGTGTGTGTGTGGAAGAGTGTGTGTGTGTGTGTGTGTGTGTGTGCACATTTACATAACTTTGCAGTCGGCAGCCCTATAGCCAGATAAGGTTCCCTGGAACTCTCTGATGCTTCTGTTTGGATAGTGGTCACATACATAGACACACGCGCAGGTTATCAGAGGCAGCAGCAGATAAAAAGTGGAAAGTTCACCCGAGAGCCAAGGTCATGTCAGATGTGTAACAGTAAAAACTGGAAAGTTTACCTCCTGAAATGGGACAGCTGGCCACCACAGACCCGATTGTGTTTTCATGCGCTATTCTTGTTATCGTGATGCGGTGCTATTTTGCTGTCATGCTCTGTGTCTATGCATGACACAGTGTTCTCGTGTGGCATTATTATGTATCATCCTTCAAATACTGCCTGAGTGTAATGTTGCCTTTTGCAGTGTCATCCTTGGACGGTTATGATTACATGCAGTGTGTTCCCTCTTCTGGCTGCTGATGTTTTGGGTTTTTTTTTTTTTTTTTTTTTAGGATCCGGACGTGTTATTCTCATTCTCGGCCTAATAAATAGTAATAAACTTCATTTATATAGCACCTCTCAAAACACAGTCACAGAGTGCTTTCGAATAAAATAAACCACAATAACAATGAGCTAAAAGCAATGAAACTACAAAGAAAGTGGAATAAAATGTGACATAAAAAAAGTTTTTTTTAAAGTGATTTAACAGAGTTTGAAGGTCACTCCGTCGTCTTGGAGCCCTGGCTGCAAAAGCTCTGTCACCATTATTACTGGTATAAGACTGGTCTTATTTAGTTATCTTTTTGAATGATACCTGTAATTTGTGTACTAAATGTGTATTAATGATGTTATAAACTATGTCAGGCCAGAGTCAGAACCCTTTCACACCAGGTGGCTGACAGGTAACAGGTAATAAGAGTGAGAGTCTATCTTATCTCATCTTATTTTGGTATATTTTGTGTGAGTTGCTTGTCTCTAAACAATTGTTATTAAGAGATTTTTAATCTCAGTCATACTTTCATGGTTAAATAAAGGTTTAAGAGGAATATATAATTAAAAGTATTAACTGTGTATAAACTCTTGTTTGTTTTAGACCTTTAAATAATTCTAAGTCTCGATTGTGTGACAATAATATTTCTAAGTGGAATCCTGCAGGGCGGCATGGTAAACATATAACACACAAGGGAGTATTGGCGTATAATAACAGATGTAATCAGTAGTTTGTGGTTGAATCACACTGTGAACTGAACTTACCCCTCCAATCATCTCCACTGTGTGTCAGACTCAGTCTCTCACTGCAGAGCTGCGCAGGAAAAAGGGAGGAGAGTCTAAGAATTGCCGCCACGTGCGCTCAAATGCCTGCTTTATTATAATAACTTTGTCTGGATTGGTCCAGATACGAAACACAGTATTTATATACGACATCTGATTGGTCGTCGCCTCCGAGTCCATAGTGAACACAGCGCAAAGCTTCCAGACAAGGGATTCTTGAGCGTCTCGTACTATGAGAAAGTAGTGCGCGGCCAAAATGATTATTTCTGTATAAAATTCGAATGAAAGTGTGATTGAATTAAAACACATCTCCTGTGGTTTATGATGAACGTGTGTCTCGTGAAAAAACGCGAAGTGGCGCTTGAATTAAGCGAACGTGTCGACTTGTATTGGTGGCGGAGGGATATCCCCCATCCCACTGCGCGTCAAAATATTGGCTTGTGTAGACCGCGCCAAAGCTCAGACAGCGGCGGCCACTCTTCAGGATATCAACACACTGCGGAGGGCATTTAAACGCACTCTACTTTCGATACGACGACTGTACACATCGGGGAGTGTTCGTGCTTCTTCTTTTTTTTTTAATTACCCAAGAGGACTGGTTTTCGTCTGTTGTGCTTGAGTCGAGACATACAAGACTGATTTCATGCCGGTTTTCGGGAAACGGTGTACGACTTCACGGTCGTGACACGACTTTGACGGGCGCGGTGCGGCGGAGTTGGCGCACTACTGGACTGGATATATTGTATTCACTTCAAGCCAAGACGGTCTGCACCACCACCTCCGACACCACCACCATTTATACTGCGCCTGAATTCACTTCTCCTCGGTCTGTTTTGGTTTTTCTGTCTCTCGACGGGTGAATAAAAATCGTCTACGCCGGCTTTTCAGCGTGAATATGTTGCTGTCAAAGTTCGGTTCATTTTCGCACATTTGCAATCCTTCAAGTATGGACCATCTACCAGTGAAAATACAGCTCCAGCCGGGTAGGTTACCGTTACTGAACGTTACTTTTTTACACTGGTTTTGATATAACAACATGTTTGAGAAACGTATATTCACTCTGCTTGATTAATTTAGAGTAATAAAGGTACTACTGTTGCGACTGACCGGCTCGTAAAGCTGTCGAGCTAGTAAACGATAGCTAACAACTTGACCTCCTCGCACTACACGGCGTCGGTTTGTTGTGGAAATAGTGCGCTTACCTTAACATTTTCTTTCTGTCTTTCACTTGTGCTTGCAGTCAAAGCGGAAAAGGAGCCTTTCGAAAAGGTTTACCAAGTGGGATCCGTGCTTGGAAGCGGGGGATTTGGAACAGTGTACGCCGGCAGTCGGATCTCTGATGGCGCACCGGTAAGGCTGTGGACCGGGGGGTCTATGTTTTGATCTTACATGTGCCGCCATCAAAGCCGGGCGTCCTTACGTCGCCACCGGGCACTATATCACGGCTTATTCGGTGTATTTACAGTTTTATTCTCTCTGTGTTTATCTCAGGTTGCTGTGAAACATGTCGCGAAGGAGAGGGTGACCGAGTGGGGCACAATTGTAAGTAGTCATCGCCGATCCGTGTGAATGTGTGTGGTTTGTTTTGGTCCCCCCCCCCCCCTCCTCCCTTCCCCTCCTCCTCCCGCCACCCTGCCTGCTGCTGCCGCTGGGTTGAGGGGGGGTAGTGTTGTGATATTTAAGGCGATAATAAAACATATTTAATAATAAATGTATCTTTTTGTGTATGTGTGTGACAGAACGGAACTATGGTGCCTTTAGAGATCCTGCTGCTGAAGAAGGTCAGCTCGTCGTTTCGCGGAGTTATCAAATTGCTGGACTATTACGAGCGGGCGGACGGCTGGCTCATCGTCATGGAGAGGCCGGAGCTCGTCAAGGACCTTTTCGACTTCATCACCGAGAAGGGAGCCCTGGATGAGGACACGGCTCGGGGATTTTTCCGCCAGGTTTTGGAGGCGGTCAGACACTGCTACAGCTGCGGTGTAGTACACAGAGACATCAAAGATGAAAACCTGCTTGTGGATCTACGCACCGGGGAGCTCAAGCTTATTGACTTTGGCTCAGGGGCGATTCTCAAGGACACAGTCTACACCGATTTCGATGGTAAGAAACTACCATCTTTTTTCCCTTGTTATATTAATTGTTATTATATATATATATATATAAAAAAGCTTGGTGTGTGAGTTAGTTTTTATGAACACGGTGTGGGCTGTGTTGTATTTGCCCTTGATGCTCCGCTGTGCTATATTCAGACATGGAGGCGTTCACGAGGCTGTGACGCAGTGGTCTGTTTTTGGTCGAGGGTTTTCCTCGCCCGGGGTCTCTCCGTTTATCATTTATCCGGCTGGAAATGATAAATAAAAGCCGCTCCGGTGATGTTATGTCTTCCCAGATATGACTCAGTCGTAATTAATCCTTATCACGTCTCATACATCTTGTGCCTCGTGATAAGGAGCGCGCTTTTTAATGTTTCCGGCTGTTATTTTTGTTAGTAAAGCTTGACTCACAGTCGCAGTTTGTGGGTATTAGGTCAGTGCCACGTAACATCTGTTTGTTGTGAAACCCGAGTCGGTGGTTCACGTGATGGGCTCACATTGCCTTTTTTTGTTTGGTATCCAAGTTCCTCCTTCCAGGAGGGAGGGAGGGAGGGGGGAGGAAAGAAAGAAAGGAGGGAGGGAGGAGACGCAGGCAGGTCACCCAGTTTGTGTTTTGTGGCTGAAGGAAGATGGAAAGCATTTCTACCATGACTCAGCCATTTTAGACACAGACATTAATTATATTTTATTGTTTTTTTTTTTTGCTGCTCTTCTATATTCTTCTGTTTTCACAGCTTTGTACTATATGTCACAACACACTCATCCGTATCCTTATTTTTTCGTTACAGGAACAAGAGTGTACAGCCCACCAGAGTGGATCCGCTTCCATAGATACCATGGTCGCTCGGCGACGGTGTGGTCGCTAGGCGTGCTGCTTTATGACATGGTGTGTGGAGACATCCCCTTTGAGCAGGACGAGGAGATCCTCAGGGGCAGACTGTACTTCAGGAGGAGGATTTCAGCTGGTAAGTCAACACACGCACACACAGCACTCATAACAAATGAGTTGACTCTGTTGCCCTCTAGCCACGGCAACCGGTACAGCCCGAAATGCACCTCCTCAGTTTGACTCTGTCGTGAGTCAGTTTACATCAGAGTACAGCCTCACAATCACAGTGGATCGCCTGGCAGACAGATTTATCAACGATAACTAAAACTGAGAGTCTGGCTGTTGTGATTTCCCTCGGTGCGCTTTGTGTAACAGCCCCGGTTACCCTAGAGAGCTAACTCAATAAAAGGACGCACGCACTCTTTCTATTGGCTGTCTGTGCCGCCTACACACTAGCATATTGTAGAAGTGAGTCATATGCAGTGCAGCCACATACAGTAGAGACAAAACCCATTTGGGATTTTCTCCCTGCGAGTTCAGAGCCTCTTATCCTCAGTGTTGTTTCTGCCTCCTCCTTCCTTCCTCCAGAGTGCCAGCAGCTGATCAAATGGTGCCTGGCCCTGCGGCCCTCAGACCGGCCCACCCTGGAGCAGATTTGTGACCACCCCTGGATGAGGGCAACGACAGAGTCGCCCAAGTCACCAGAGGAGCCGGTCGCCGGCGACATCCGCCTCAGGACCATCGACACAGACTCTTCGTCAAGCACAAGCTCGAGCAAGGAGAGTCTCTGAGGACGGCTCTGATAGACTGAAAAGACTTTCTGGGGAAAGAAAAGGGGTTTGGATGGAGGGAGTGATATATGGACTCAAGGCCAGCAGCCTGTAGCCCAAACTGGCCCATCAGCGCCTGGGCGCTTCACTCAGCTGGTCTAGCTAGAGAAATGTACTTTAATTTTCCTCTTTTGTAGGGAATTTCTAATTTATTACCATTCGTTCTTCCTTATCTTACTTTCCCCCCATCCCCTCTTTTTTTTTTTTTCCTTTTTTAGTTGATTATACTTGTTTCCTGATCGGGAACATTTTTCTGTTTGGGCGGTCTTACCAGCACTATTTATTTCCCCCCCTTTTTTAAAAAGTTTTATTTCACTCGTTTGTTTTGTTACTAGGCTGGTATATGCAGCTGGCAAGGCCCTCCTATTCAGACATGGCTGCTCTCATAGAGCTCGGAGAAAAAAACCTTTTTATTTAAATGTTTTAATTTTGATTTTGTAGTGCCTTTTTTTGGAAAGCTGCTTTTCTGGGGGCTTTTGTCAACAACTCTGTTTTTTGGATTTGCCCGTGGCTTGGTGGCTAAGTTGCCCTGTGCTGTGATTGGAAAGGAGGGGGTTATTTTTTTTCTTGTTTCTTTTTTTTTTTTTTTTTTTTGTTACTTTGTTTTGTCGTCGTTGTTTTTTTTTTCCTTCCCCTCCTCTCCATCACTGCAAGCCAACCATCCTCCAGCCAAGAGGCTAAGATAGCATTAGATAGGAGAGAAGGAGGTGGGGGCTCTTCCTGACAATGGAATACTTGAAAAAACACTCGACTCAACTCTGTGTCGCTCTCTTTAACGCTGCTCACTCACTCTATAGCCTGAACAGGTGTTTGGAAACTGGATCCTGTCTTTTCTGAATGTCTACAAAATGTCAACACACACACACACACACACACACACACACACACACACACACCCCGCCCCACCTTTTTCTCCCCTCCTCCCTTCATGCCTGTCGTGGGGTGTGTGGCCCTCTTGACATGTCTTTTTTTTTTTTTTTTTTTTTTTTTTTTTGCCTCCCGCCATCTCACTGCTTGACACTACATAGCCCCCACCCCTGGCCTCCCTCAGGGTTTGGGGTGTGAAATGCACAATCAATGCAATATTCATGGACTCAATTATGTATTTTTTCAACAAATATTGTACAGTGTGTTTTTTTTTTTTTTTTCTCTCTCTCTCTCTCTTTTTGTGTGTACATTTTCCCCTCCCTCCCCATTTGGTTTTAATTTATTTGTAAACATGTAGACATTCCACACTCTGTGGCTATTTATTTATTTATTGTCTATGCTTAAAAGCCCCACCCCCACCCTAAAAATTTGCATATCCTTCTTGGTCTTTTGGTTTGCATTCCTATAACTTATTTTTACATTTCATTGAGTTTTTTTTTTTTTTTTTGAGATGTGGAGGATGCACTGAAGCAGCTGTCGATGTAAAGCAGAATAAAACAAGTTTACTTAAATTTGAAAAGAGCATTTGAATGTTATTTAACTACTTTACAAAAAAAATACAGTCTGTTGGTAATGTTGAATGGCTAAGTATCAGAGAAAATCCATCTGGTTTCTGTACTGTCATGATTAATTTGAGTTCTATGGAAAGCTAAACAACAACAGGTGGAACGGCTTTCGTAGTTGTCACATAGCCTCATAACGGAGAGCTTTCAGTTCACCTGTGTGACTTGTGGCTGTGAAGGATGGATATTGCTATTTTTTGATACAAAAAAAAAGTTTCAATTAAACTCCCATTTTTATGTACAGAAACACGTCTGGTGTCTTGATCATTGTTGAGCATGGTGTGGCGCAGTTACACGATCCATAACATCACATTAAAGCAAGGTTTAGTCGTTTCTTGATGTAAAAATAATAAATATCGCGTGATACGTGCTACCCAGTAAATGAGATTTTAACACCTTGTACACACGTTAATGAAACCCCCAGCCAACACTCTTCATCTACTTGACAGCGCTCCCTCGGGAGGCTAATATACATGTCCAATATAGCACGTGGTTCATTTACACCGCCTATAGTAATAATAGCAACATTGTTCCACGTGACGGCGTGGCTGAGGGGAAACATCACAGGAGCCATTAACTGGATGACAACCTGCAGCAACCACAGGGCTAATAAGAGACAGATGTGTCTCAAGAGCCGAGGGGAGGAGAGGGAGTGATGCTGGCACGAAAGATGAGAGGAATGGTGATGCTGTGCATCATCACGCTTACATACACATGCTGCATCTAAAACATAACCAAGTGCTCTGCCGTGTACCTCGGACACATGAGTAACTGAGGCTGATGATGTGGTGTGTGTGTGCAGTGTGTATATAGTGTTGTGTGGCAATGGGATAGTGTGTTTTTTCTGAGGAGGTGCTGCCCCCCCTGGTGAGTCAGGGGTATTAGCTTTCACCTGTTCCACAGATTAAAGTTGAAGTGTTTTCCATCTACAAGACAGACAGCGTAGACAGACTGAATGGATTCTTTGGGTCGATAGATGCTTCTCACGAGAGCCACACTCAGACATACGCCTAAAAAATCCTAACCCCTGTGTAAAAAGAAAGTTATCTCAACAGCTCATCCAGACGCCTACACACACGCTTAACACTGTACTTGACTGGCTGCTTCCAATTTGACCCGAGTGGAGACACTTCATAAGACAGCTGCTCCCTAAATCTTCTCAGGGATCTAATTATATGCTTGGGAAAAAGGAGTAGACTAATTTTTTTTTTAAATTACCCATCGTAAATATACATCTTGATATATGTAGCAGACAAGTTAAGACATTTAAAGCAACACTCTAATATTATTATGACTGCATCTTCTGGGAAATCCACTGATTTAACTTTTTTTTGTCAAAAGTTCCCTGAGAAGGTCGATGTGTAGCTAGCTTAGCTTAGCTTAGCTTAGCATAAAGATCGGAAACAGAGGGAAACAGCTAGCCTGTTTTTACACCAAAGAATTCATTTGTCATTTTGTAGTGAGGGGTGTGCTTCAGACTATTTCTTCGCTGGTACCAGCTTCCTGGAGTCTCCATTGGTTGCATGGCAACTGGTCCCGACCAAGTAATAATACAACACTCAACCCCAAATTAAACAAAAAATTGTGGTTTTGTCTTTGTACGAATCAACATAAAAGGTCTAAATTAGTGAGATTTAGAGGTGCTGGTAGTCTTTGGACAGAGCCAGCGTAGGTGTGTTTTCCCATTTCTAGTCTTTCTGCTAAGCTAGGCTAAGTGGCTGCTAGCTCTAGCTTCATGTTCACCTTATAAGCATGTGTAAAGGTGTATTTCCAACAGTGTAGAACTGTTTTTGTAATGTTGTGTGTAAATAAAACTTGAACCAGAACAATTCAGCTTTCAGTGTTGGACCGGGGGGATAGTATAGCTGAAGATGCCTCTCTTAATCAATCTTAAACTGATTTTCCTACAAGCACCCCTGCATCACCCTGCAATAAAACACAGAGCTATAAATGATCGTCCGTGTCAGACTCAATACGTTGACATCTGTGTTTCTATATGCGTCCCTGCTAATCTTCTATTGTCTTTGTGTCTCCGGGGGTTTTTGACATGCAAATGACCAGCAACTTATCTTCATCAGAATCCCTTCTGCTCAGACTGAGGGGGCCTCATCCACTCTCACTGTGAAATCCTCATTAAATGTAACGGGGCATATGCCACACTGTTGTCTGCTTCAGTTGAAGCCTGATCCCACAGGCTGGTTAATATCATCTATCACTGCCACTTAGTTCAACTCTATAAAGATTCCACCGCTTTGAAGCGATCTATTAAAAGATCAAATGGACGGAAACATTTAAAGGTCCAGTGTGTAAAATTTAGGGCACTCTATTTAGAGGATATAGCAGAAAAAAAAAGAAAAATATTTTTTTTGTTGCCTTTTTTATCTACAGATGTTGCAGGTCCTCTTCCACAGGGTCCACCACGTTGAACCACTATGTTTCTACAGTAGCCCAGAAGGGCTCTAAAAAGGGCCTTTCACATTTTTTTGACGTTTTGTGGCCGCCATTATCTGACACTCGGAAGGTGAGGGTGAAATTAGGGGGTTGCAATCTGTAACTACAGCTCCTGACAACTAAGATAGAAGATCTAATGTGGTATTAAGTGTTTAAAGAAGTGATATCCAATAAATTTACTATCATTAATATTTCACTGTAGTTGTTAGTGATGATTTAGGATGCGATTTCAGCCTGTTAGGACAAGATTCAAAATTGTATCAATACATGTCAATAGCGCTTTAATATCAATCTTCAACATTTGACTCTTACCTTTGGACAGAGCCAGGCTAGCTGTTTCCCAGTTTCTAGTGTTTATGCTAAGCTAAGCTAAGCTAAGCTAAGCTAATCATCTGTTGGTTAAGAGTGGCGTCTATCTTTGACACAGTCTTTATACAACTTTAAATTTGAAAAAGAAGCGTCAGTGCTGCTAGACGGTTATTGTTAGGTGGTGAGTTGTGTTCAATTATGTGTACTCTGGTGGAGGTATTTGTTATTTTGAAGCTTTTTGATCCTTTTAAATACACTGTGATGCCTCCAGAAGTGGTTGTATATAAAAAAAAAACGTGAATTAAACAATTGTGTTTCTTTGTGAAAGTATTTGTAAGTGTGTATATTAGTAATATAAACCCTTCAGCTGAAGCTGAGGTCACTGTGTTCAGAACTTTTTTTTTCTCAGCTACTCCTCTGAACAAAATTACTGGCACGTTAAGGCTGTCGGTGGTGGCCGTCATAGGTGACAACTCGACAGACACAGAGGAAGATGCCAGATGGACTCTGGGCCCTCGGGCCCCGATGGGCACAGATGGGTGGGTGGGTGGCACACCCACACAGGCAGCACAGGAGGCAGCGCCAGCACCAAGACAGGGAAAGGAAGAGAGAGAGAGAGAGAGAGAGAGAGAGAGTTTACACCACCAGTGATACTACACTTCACACTCTTTCTCTCTCTGTGTCCGTGCATCTGACCCTTTGAATAAGGACATGTGGTCATTTGTATGCATGACTTTGCATAAGGGCACGCTGTTGAATTTGTGCACGTATCTGTATGTCTGCACGCATGTTGTTGCCCCTGAGCTCAAGTCTGTGCATTCTCCCACATAAATACACTGAAGGTGACAGATATATCATGTGATTCATCTCTATGAATCACATGATATATTTGTCTGTTTTGCTCGTCAGACCAAACACATGAAATCATCTCAGCTTTGACTCACCTAGACTCGGTCGATTGGATTTTACATGGCAACAATCAAAAAAAAAAAATCACAAAGAAACATATTTTAAAGTAAACACAGACAAAAGAGTCAGACAAAGACAAAAACTGATGAAATAATGAAACATAAAAATACTGGTTGTTTTCATTAAAAAGCACAACTTCCTCTTTATTTTGAAACCAAATATGTGGCATTAGTAAATTTTTAAACTGAGTTTCAACAAAAAAACCCATCAGATCAGGTCACCGTGACCCGGTCAGTCCTCCATGCTGACTGGTCGCAGAATTGTGCCCCAGAAAAAAGCCTCCCTCTTGGCAGTGAGTGTTCCGTTTACTCATGGTTATTATATGTGATGTGATGTGACTATTTGTCGTCAGAGCCATTTTTAGATTCACAGTGGAAACCTGTGGGGGAAAAAATATCATAGATATCAATGTAATGATGTATATTTCTGGTTCCAGCTACTGGTGACAACTTGAACGATCTAGAAATGACGGGCGCTATGATGAAGTATAGTACAGGTGCTATGGGGTACTATGGGGTCAAGAGGGTTAAAAACCATGGCACCCCTTCATGGTGATTTGCACATCACTCCATGCACATCAGCATCAAGTCAAATCATACACTCCTAATCTCAATCAAAAAAAGAAGTCAGCTGTTTTATGTTCCATCGCAGATTTACAGATAAAAGGTCACACATTGGTTTAATGTATTTACTTCTGATTACTTACACTTCAGGTTCATGTGACATAATCATGTATCCAATCAGTTTTTGATTTACTCTTTGTATTTGCTTGAAGTATTTAACATCTTCACCAGCTAAATAAAAGTGATTTGTCTTAATCCTAAAATCCACGGGCATGGCTCTGTGACATCGTGGCCATGGCACTGTTTTGATCCGTTCTCCATGCGGCTTCATGTGTGTGGAGCCCACAAGACTTTGTCAACTTGCTCAGCTTTGGTTATTTTTTCTTTGGTTTTATGTGCTTCTACCATTAGTAAGTACACTACGTAATTAAAATGTTTCCCTTTTGTTTGCTTTTAAGATCTGCACAGGGTGTTTTATTTTGAAATTTTACCTCTAGGCTCAAATGGACAAAATGCATCGCAGCCTTGCCCAGTGGAATTTAGGGATCACTTGCCGTCGTTAACACGTTTGACACAGAGTTTTCCTACACACGAGCCACTTCAGTGTGGGACATCTAACTCCCCTGATCTGCAAAAACCCGTAAGCCAAATAGCTCTTTTGGCCGGTTGAGGTTTGGTTGTTTTGAGAGCTGAGCTGTACCATCAGTCACTTAGGCTGTATTTACAGTAACAAATCTTCACCTCTCTTGTTCTGACAGTTCATATTTAACAGGATATTTATTGTGGTGATTTAGAAGTTTATGGCTTATTTCTTCATTCTGAGGTGTGCAAACATATCCAATGTAACGCCTGTTCTTTTGGCGTGGTGAAACATTAAAAATGTAAACATGCTGAAGCTGAAAATCCTGCCTGTCCTGAAGGCACCATTATTTTATACTGTATGTTCTTTATCCTTAAACCATGTTTATGTGCTTGTGTTGTGCATATGCCTTTATTGGTAACCCTCAGGGTTGCAGGAGGCCTGACTGCTTACTCTGGGGGCCTCCTGCACTCTGTTACCCAGAGCAGAGCCTCCACAGGGACTTTCCACTGGCCTGGCCCAGCGTTCATTAAGAGCTGCACCACTGCCAGAGAGGAGTACCTGGCCGGCCGGCTGGTGGGAACCTGCTGCCGTCACCGAACACCGTGAAGGAACTCATTGTTCTGGGTCGACAGGACACATGCTGTAAACATAAGGGTAGAGTGTGTTTTAGGAGACGCTGAAAGAAACACATGCGGAGACATCAGACGTGCACACAGAAAGGCAAACACACACACACACACACACACACAGGACATGAGACAAGCACACAAACAGATCCCTGAGATTAAATGGAGGCAGAGCTACAAAGCCTCAGTCGGTCCTGCACGCTGTGCCGCTTGTTGCCAAGCTCCCCAAACAACAACATCAACAACTGCAGATCTCAGCAGGTGAAACGAGGTGACTGCAACAGCTTAATATTCCCAAGGCAGAACAATTTGTCCATCATGTGTAATTGTGAGTGCGAGAGGCAGAAATGTGGTCGGGTGGGGGTTGGGTGTAAGAGGGAAAAAATAAAGTGAGAGGAAGGTGAGGAGAAAGGAGGTATTAAAGGGGATGAAAGAGATTGTGTGTGTGCATGTGAGTTTGAAGAGAGCGATAGAGATCTCAATCGTTACAGTCTTTTTTTTTTTACAAGCTTGTAATGTGATCAAAGGAGTCATTGACCTGGTGCACATTTTGCCCTATGGCTGTTATCTGTTTCTCCAGCATGAGAAGAGGCCTTTCTGCTGATGAGACGGGACACTGCTTCTGGAAATATTAGTCCAAAAACACAGTACAACATGTACAGTAGCGTGATGCTGTGGTGACAAGGCAAAAAAAAAAACAACAACAAATTCTTAGTTTCTGACATAGCTGATGTTCTGATGCTATATTGATAATAATTAAAAAGATGATATTCTCATGTAATGATGAGGTAAGGTTTTCTCATGGTGAAAACATCACACTGTGGTATTGTCAAACAGTATTACATAATACTATGTCTGTAAATACAGATCTATGTTGAAAGACTAGCTGGTACTGGATTTCCTATGTTGTAACCCCAAGCAGCAAGCTCTGTGGATGTGAAGTGAAGCCAATGTGGAAGTGCCAAAAGCTGCAGTTCTTCAAATGGCCACTTGAGGCTGGCTACAGAATGAAACAGAAATAAAAAAATAAACATGTTTACAGCCTGGTACAAAAAACAGTTTTGGTCTCTACGGCTAATTGCGTTTGTGACAACAACTGTACTGAGTCTGAATTTCTATTTAACTCACCTGTTTAAATTATATTAAGGCTTAAAATTATACATAATTAATGGCATGGCTACTTTAATTGACAGGTAGGTGCCATTACAGGTGACTTGTTTGAGCACCTAGGCTTAGGGTGCATTAGATTAACTAGGAGGTGGCAGAGGCAGGACTGCCAAGATGGCGGCAGGCAGAGCCACCACACTCAGCTACAACAACAACCTGTGGGTGCATCTCAAATACAACATCCATATTTTATAGTGTCTATAGGTAACTCTCATAGAACTAGATTTTGTCATAGGTTAGGGACTCAAAATCAGGAAATAAATCCACCTCAAGGTCCCTGTCTTTGGTACTTTGACCAAGAATCCTAATGACTTAGGTGATTTGCAGAAAAATTAGGTTGACATTTATAGCTTTAAATAAAATGATGGATGGATTGTTGCATTTCAGTTTGGCCAATTTTTGGTTTTACAACCAAATACCTGCAAAACTAAAGACACTCCCATCAGCATCAGCTGTACTTAAAGTTTAGCGCTAATTAGCACATGGTTGCAACATCAAAATGTTAGCTGTTGGCTGTAAGCTATGCTGTGTCTAGTGAGTGCTAGCATGGTTGTAGAGTCTTAGTTTTGTTTATCTTAGATTCGTATAAGGAGTTCTGAGAGGCTTTGAGCAGCCAACAAAAAACGCTTGAACTGTGAGTAAGTCCAGTAAGTTATAAAATCGTTCAAACTAGAGTAAGTTTTCACATGGCGACACTGATATGTTGTCCTAGTAAGAGGGCACAGTGACTCAGTTGTTAACACAGCAAGATGTTTCTAATTCCTTGGCTCCATCCTCCCTGTAAGGAGTTCTCACCCGATGCTCAGGTTTCTACATCCAATCCAAAGGCATCCATGTCAAGTACAGCAGAATGAAGAGTGAGCCCAGTGATGGATTGCGACCAGACCGGAGTGTTTCCTTTTGGCACAATGCATGGTGGGATAGGCTCCGACCCCCCTGTGCCCTTATAATAAACAGGTGAAGAGAGTGAATGGCTGAATGTTCTCATGGTTGAAAGCGCCGCAGGACTCCCTGTCAATCAGGTTCTGTTACAGAACCTTGGCTCTCAAGTGTTCCCTCGAACTCAAGACAAACATGACCTCCGCGGATATCAAAAATTGCCGGAAAAGAGAGCTCAGATCTTGCATAGAAGTGTAAAAAACGGATAAGTGGTTGCATTCTTTCACTGATTTGTCTGCACTGAGGTGCCTTTTTGTTGAGTTGTCAGTGAAGACGTGGAGTTTCAGGAGGGATCAAGAGAAGTGGAAAACTGGAATGTAACATTGCCCGATTGTCTTCTGTTGAGTTAGCCTACATCTGCAAAGAAAATATATGATATACAATGAGGAAAATATTGTATTTTTGCAAGCTTATCATAATTGTTTGGATATAAACCACATTATGCCTTGTAATGTGAGAGAAACTGATGTTTTTGTTGTAGATTTTTTTTTTAAAAAAGGGATACATTTGGTTGCTGGAAAAGGTAAAAAGCAGCATAACTGGCTTTGGTTGCTGCATATTCAGATATCTTCCATTATATTTTACATGTTAGCAAACAGTTGCTCATTCATACATCCTGCAGACACAGAGCAGAATTATCCTTCATCTTGAGTCGTGTTGCTGGCTATCCGATGTATCCGATGTTTCCCACCAAATATCTGGCTCTTTAGTTGCTGAATGTTCCACTGTGTTCACCAGATATTCACAAACTTTGTCTGTTAGTCATTTGGTGCTGAGCATGTGGCACACATTGAGTTTATCAGAGCTTTTTTTTTTTTTTTTTACTAAAAACAGCTGCCTGTTGCATCTGGAGAGATGAGGCTGATGAGAGCAGCGGGACGGAGCCAAAACAGTAAAGTTGCGAGCCAAACCAAAACAAGAACTGAAAGACGCTAAAACACACAGAGAGCTGAAAGACGTCTGAGGAGAACTGTGTTAAAAATTGCTATGAGTGACCCCCTTTGCATCATCACATAGTTCTTTGTTTGATTGTTTATGTATTCAAAATGCTGATTAGTGCAGCTTTAATGTCAAAAATCAAGCACCCTGAAATAACTGTGAGTGGTAAAACAGGCAAAAGAAAGAAAACATTGTGTGACGAGTACAGACGTGTGTTAGGCACAACAATGTTAGATATAAATGGAGTAGCGTGAGACTGAGAGGAAGAGGTCTGGACCTGACTATCACTCCTTTTCATGGGTTACAAAAAGAGATGACACACCAAAGTAAGTCCAGCGTGTGGAGACCTACATTTCATCAAGTCTTTCTGCTATGACTCACAACTCCTGTACACAGCAATCAAGCTAAATTTATCATGTTGCAGGGTCACTAACCTTCAAGCAAATGTTTTTCCTCCACTACCTCAACAAAAGCTTTTGGCAAGACAAGATAGTAATTTTACATTTCCAATTCCTTCAAAATAATAAGAGTTATTCTTCTATTACCCTCCTCTGGGCACAGACTGTCTCGTTAAAGAACAACAAGAAAAGACAGTGGCACACTAAAAGGGTTATATCAGGGCAGTAAAAACAAATCTACTTCCCTTTTATTTCAACTGAGTAAATATCACGAGACTGACACGGTTTATACAAGCAGCAGCCGATTACAAGCTGTGAGAATGGCAGGGCGTTCAGCCTCCCATTCAGAGCTGTCACGAAGGCTGGCGCGTCTCCTCGATGACAATGATTAAAGGGCGCGCATTTCCCACAGGTATGTAACGACCACTTCAGGCTGAGCTTAGCTCCTCTCTCATGCTACCAGGAATGTATGGGAGCTGAGCTCAGAGAGGAGAGAAAAGTCCCACTGTGTGGGGAAAACGCTGCCCCTCCTCCAGGCTTCTCGCTTAAACCGCATACGGTAGGTGCACCACCGGACTGCACTTTCACCACTCGGTCGAGCCTGAGAATATATGGCTTGGGAGGGCCCTGGGAATCTGTGGGAACGGAGAGGAGAGAATTATGGGTGTTGTTTTGCTTTCTAAGAAGTGAACGTGCTGAGAAATGAAATTGAGAGCTTTTGAGGACGCCTGTAATAACTGAGCGCAGATAGTTTTAATGGCCGAAGAAACATTCACCATTTAAAAGACGTACCATGTTTGTTTTTGAAGAGGAGCTCCACGTCGAGCTATTCCTTTTTTCTTCTGTACACACAATCACATATCCAAACTCCGGTGGAGATCCACCTCGATCGTTCCCACCAACTCCATCAAGTGCCTTGTTTAAGGGTACCGGCCTCAGACACCTAAAGGGTTCAGTATGCTTCAAAGTAACTCGATCGAAACTATGGAGATGTTGGGGTTGAACATCCAACAAGCTCTTCGTTGGAAAGATCCTGAGGATATTAGATACAAGTCATCTGTAGTCTGGTATCTCTATACCATGCAACTTGGACCTATTAGGGTTTGAACTCATGACCTTCTTGGTGTTGACTTGCAAAAATGTTACAGGCTATATTCAAACCCTGCACAACATGACCCTGCACATAGGCATATCATATTGTAATACCACAGTGTGTGAGCTGGCCCAGTCAACTACAGTTTTCGTTTGTTTGTACGACCATGCCAAGACGGCAACAGCCTTGATGTACGGGTTCAAAACAGCAAATTTACCCTTCAAATATGCATATAGTGTCAAGTACTTGATGAAAACCAACTGGGGTGTTTTGAAAAGATTAGACAGAGGGGAAAGGAATGAGTATCACAGCTTCTGTGGGGTTATGGGAAGAGAAGAAGCAAGTGTGTGTGTGCATGTGTGTGTGTGTGTGTGTGTGTGTGTGTTTGTGGTTATGACCCAGTTAGCCAAGGCCCATGTCTCCAGAAGGTTGTTTCAGAGCTCCATTACTGGTCTATGCTTCAGGGAGCTCTCTCTGTGTGTCCCTAACTGATCTGACACTCTAGATAAGTGTGAAACATAAGTGTTAAATTAAATCATGTAAACCTGTTGTTTCTCCTTCAGTCATTTGGCAGAAAAACATTTGAATCTGCTTCAAAATCAGCGCACGCCTTTCCAAATCCAAACTGATAAACTTCTGATACAACGTTCATATTAACATTCTGTTTTATTCCCTGATACATTTATTAATCATACTGTATTTGTTGTTACAGCTCTGGAAAAATTCCATGATTAATAACATTTTAATGTTACTATTGATATTGATGATCCTGTCAGGACTGTACTGATTTCTGTCAACATGTTGCTGGAATCATTTGTCTCTGTTCAAGGTGGCTGTGTTCACCAGAGCATCAGAGCTCGAGGTGTGACTCAGCATTTTTGCATGTAAACATCACCGCTTCCTCTTATTTAAAAAAAAAAACAAAAAAACAGTCCGTCATGGAACAGCACTGGAACAGTGTGACCCCATTGCAGTGCCAACGTGTCACAAATAAATCCGCCATCTACATCCTGTTTACCTGACTGTACACCTCTCTGGTTGTGGGTCAACTTTCCCTTCCCACTCTGCCCTCCCTTTCCCCCTCTTTCTCTCACCCTTCCTAATTCTTTCTCACATCTCCCTTCCCTCATTTCACTTTCCCTCCTCGACTTTCCTCCATCCCACTTTTCCTCTCCTCTGTTGTCCTCTCCTCGTCGTCCTCTTCCTCGCCACCTGCTGTTCCTCGACTCCCTCTCACTCCTCCTTCCCCTTGTTTACCTGTAGCTCTGTAGCCACGGTGATGGCCGCCGTTGTCACAGTGATCATGTTACAACTAGGACAGCCAGTTCCGAGAACGGGGAAACAAGGGATTCCCAATAATATGCCACTATTGTTCCCAAAAGGCACTCTCTCTCTCTCTCTCTCTCCCCCGGTGCCACATACAGGTACACTAGGAAAAGGACACCAGATACACACTTGTACATGAAGGCACAAATGTGTACACACACCAGCAGATGCACAAACAAACAGGTACATAGTGTGTGTATTCACAGTTTCACATACAGTACCAAGGACATTAGGAAGGTAAATGGTTTTTGTATTCACGGAGACTCGGTCTCGAGTCAGGCTCGAACTTGACATGGAACGTACTAGGCTTCAGTTGGGATTTCACTTACCCAGACCTGAGACTTAGAAAATAATGACTTTGGGACACCTCTAACATTTACCGTCTACATGGCACTTCCTGTTGGTAAACTCTGCGCTCACACAAAATCAAAAATGGAGAATTTTCACCTCCTGTTCATTTCCGTTCGTTGTGAATGAAAGGTTGAATCAAATTTTTGCTTGCTTTGTGTTCCCTCTTTGTGTGGAGTTCTGGTGATCACTGGTGAAGTCGCAGCTTCAACTAATAGAAAATGTTGTGCGTGTTTCTGACCCCTAAAATGGACTGAAAACCAGCAAACTGATTTTGTATGCAGCACATCGTGCACTGTCCGCATTTCTTCTCTGCAGGCGATGGTCACTTGACTACATTCACTTATGTGAGCCAGTCGCCTAAATCTCTGTGAGCTATGGCTACACTGATTAAATTATTGGAAAAATTAGCAGCCTATAGGGAAAATCTTTCTGTGCCACATGCCACAGAAACATCAACAGACATGCAGCAAAATTCCTGGACGATACAATAAGATAAGATAAGATATAGGAAGTCATGAAGTCATGCTGGTGTTAAAGAGTCTGACAGCTGTTGGAATGAAGGACCTGTGGCAGCGCACCTTCTTACATGGTGGGAGTAGCAGTCTGTTGCTGAAGGAGCTGTTTAAGGACCCCACAGTTGGAGTTGTTCATGATGGATGTCAGCTTTGCCAACATCCACCTCTCCCCCACTTCTTCCACAGGGTCTAAGGGGTAGTCCAGGACAGAGCTTTTGACCAGTTTGTTGAGTCTTTTTCTGTCCCTTTATGTCCCAGTAGACGGTGCTAACTGCAGAGGAAGATGTCGTCCCCATTCTTAATCCCACCTACTAATCTTAGACTGGTTGATTGTTTCTCTAACAGCCAGCCACGGGCACAGCACCAGATTTATTTAAATCTCTTAACGAATCAGAGACGTGGGAAGAGATTCAGAGGTCTGGAACCGGGCTATATTTAGTGTCTTTATTTTCTCAGACTTTAAAAAGCTCGATAGGATATTATACAACTCGTTCTACAGGGTTAGGAGCATTCCCCGAAAAGTGTGAGGTTTTCCCGTTGTTCCCATTCTGTCAAAGAGGCATAAATACAGTCGATCCACACAGAGAGCACGACTTGAAGCAACGGCCGAGTGCTGCCAGTCCACACACTTCTCATCGCTTATGATGAATGTGTGTGTGAACGAGTAAAGGTAGTTGGAGGGGGCTTAAGTGTGTCATATAAAGCAAATGGAAGAATCAGTGATGAGTGCTGGAGCTTTCGCTCACACCGCTGCGTAGAAGCCGCCGTTGCTCCTCCGGCTCCGCTGCAGCCGAGCACGAATCCCCACAGGATTTTTTTTTTTTCTCCTCTCTGCAACCCAGTGTGTACCACAGGAAGCCAAGGCTGGGGAGCAAATGCTTTAGTTTTATAGGAAGTGAGCGAGTGCAATGCAGTATAACCTGCAGCAGGGAACTCAGATGCTGGCCAAACAGAACTAGGTCACATCCAGCGTCATAACACACAACAGCAAAGTGGAAATATGGTTGAGCACCAAGGCCACTGATTGCGGCCTACTTTCTGCCTCTTTCTGCAACCTTGCTGTTTTTGAAAGTTATATGGCACACAAAAGAGGTTTGACACAGTAAACAGTCCAAACTGGTCAAAGACCCATCAAAATCAGTTTTGATGGGTCTTTGACCAAATCCCTCAGACACGCACACACTTCACAATCCATGTTTCTTTTTAAAAAGCGGTTATTATTTAGAAGGGATTCTCTTGACGTGTACAATGAAAAACACAAGGGGTCAGTGGATCAATAGGGCCTCCTCTAACGCAAAGGATGATTTTCTTTTTTTCCTGCGACCCTTCTGTTCAGTTTGGACGTGGAGCGAAGGCGCGCGAGCTCAAAATAACTTCCTACAAACCACCTTGCTCTCATGTTCTCTGCCAAACAGGGGAGGAAAAACACACAAGAAGAACAAAAAGAGCGAGAGTAACAGGAAAAGTCTGGAAGTCAACCAGAAAGAGATACTAATGTGGGTGTACAGGTGGATGGCAAAGGTCCCAGGACACTCTGTTATTCAACAAGCGATGATGCCGCCAGGGCTGTAGACACTTCCAGAACTTTCTTTTTTTTTTTTTTTTAAGCTTTTTAGGGAGGCGAGGAAGCAAAGAGGCCATTAGCGTAGTAGCTAAAAGAGTGCTTTAAGCGAGTGGTGAGAAGCTCAAAGCGGAGGATTGTTTCTGCTTCGCTGACTGTCATGCCAGATTTCAGACTTCCAGAGTCCAGCATCATGACGACATCACAGTTTGGAGGAGGATGGAGCTTCGCTATTCCCCTCCCTGTAAATGTGTGCGTCTAAAATCCATTATAAAACCCAATCTACCGCAACCAGAGTGAGTATACATGAGTGAGATGGCCACTTTCTCCACGGCCTTGCACTCCGTGCGTTGTTGTTTCTATGTCAGTTCATTCATGCACGTGTTTGCATTCTCTCTATTTGCTCCTTATTATCACGGAGGCCGCTGATGTCAGCCCACACAGTCTGTCAATATGAATGGTTATTAGTATCAAGTATCCCATCTGTTCTGCGTTGGATCTATTTTTGGAGTTTTCCGCCGTGCATAAACACCGTAGTTAAGGCTGAAAGCCAGCCGAACGTCTCTCCATGATGTCATTACAATCACTGTTTATGACTCAATCAATGCAATCATCTGAGAACAGAAAAAAAAAGAACATCAGTGACAGCACCTCCTGATACGCAACATGGAGTTGCAACAAGAGTTTCAGAGTGACAGGTGACACCAAATAACTGAAGTTGACAATAAAATGTCCCTGTCTGTTTACACAAGCATTTTTGAATATGTTCAGCAAACATGCTCACATTTTTGGATATGATGGAAAATATATACAAAGAAATGAATGTTTTAAAAGAAATTTTTAAATGAACAGCTTGGCTATTTGGGGAATACACATCTGCATTCTCACAGAGAATTACATAAGAATATATAACTATAGAGAAAGAGCCAAGAGACCGGGTGTTAATTAGCTTAGCTTAGCATAAAGACTGGAAACTGGAAACAGGGGGGAAACAGCTAGACTGGCTGCTTCCTAGCACCTTTAAAGCTTTTTAATTGTGCATCTCTCCATCCATCCATTCATCCATCCGTAACTGCTTATCCTTTTCAGGGTAGCAGGGGGCTGGAGCTAATCCCAGCTAGCATTTGGTGAGAGTCAGGGTACACCCTGGACAAGTCGGCAGTTCATCACAGGGTTGACACATACAGTACAACTGCATATCTTTGGACTGTGGGAGCTGGAGAATCAGAGAGAACCCACGCAAACACGGTGAGAATATGCAAACTCCTCATAGAAAGGCCCCACCCGGGAACTGGGAACCTTCTTGCTGTGTGGTGACAGTGCTAACCACTGCACCAGTGTGCCGCCCCTTAATATTTTTTTTTTTTACTCCACGCACAAACAGAAGAGTAAAATGTCATAGTTTTATTGGACCAAAATCTTTAATCCTGGCTGGGAGCAGTTACTTCCTGAAGAGTCAGCTGCTTGCCTGGCACCTCTATACGGTGACGACAAAACTCTGACGACAACAACTTCCAGCTCTATACTTAATTATAGTCACACACACACGAGAGTGGGTTTGATCTATCTCTATGAGGCAAAGCAAACATAAATTTTACTGTCCTGGTTATGTGCATGGCAAAGATTAGTTTTATTGTCTTGATGCCAAAGATCAAAGCTGAAATATGATATACTCATGAAATATGATTAATGGAGCAGTTGTTCTTTATTTCAGACATTATTAAGAAGTCTTAAAGTAAAAAAAAAAAAAAAGAAAGTGTGTTTTGCAGCTAAAAGAAAGAAGATATTGTTGGGAGCTGATGATTCAGAGTGAACATGGTGACGCTATCTTAAACCAGCTTTCATTTGCTTGGTGGTCCGGCTCTGAGTGAGTGACATCTTTTCTGATCAACCGTTGGTGACTTTGGTATGCAAATAGCCAGCTGTCAGACCTGGAGTCACGGAGCGCACCGATGACGTCATGGAGAGGCAAATTTTGTAGGTGTGTGTATTTAAGACGTTTGAGTGTGTCAACATTCCCTATCGCATTTTCCTACATTCCCTTGTCACCCTTAGGCACATACACACACGCACTTTTAACCACCCACGCAATATGCACGTGCTGTGCACACACACGCGCGCATTCATACACACAGTCTCCGAGTATCTCTCTTTTATCCTTCGTCCCTCCTCGATGTGATATTCCACACGAACCCTTTAAAAAAACCTCCACAGCAGCATGATAAGATATGATATGACAGCATGGATCGTGCTGGTTAGTGAAGCAGAGAGGACAAATGCAAAGCATGGTTGAATAGAGGAAGAAAAAAAAAAGAAACACTGGTCCGCAACTTTATCACACTGAGCTGGAACTGTTTAAGGAATCTATGTATATTTAAAACCTATATATACATCTATCCAAGCTGTGAAGTCAGCCAATCCCAGCCTGCCTAGTTGCTGGGGAGGATGCTTACCCATCAGGCTTTGGGGGTTCATTTGAAGGCCAGAGCACAACGGCAGGTCACAGGAAGCTCGAGGGGAAAGCATATCTACGTTGACCATATATGCACAGTCTCACTTATGTATTTGCATATTATCTTCATGACATAGTGATTTCTAGCCTGTTATGGTTTAAAGTATTTCTTTGAACATTATGCACCCGAGCATGAGTTAAGCCCTGTGATCAGTGGAAAGGAAATGATTTAAAGTGCACATTTAGGTTAAGGTGTATTGAAAGTGGTTTCTGGCTGGTTCAATGTGTTTGACTATGGTGTGGTGAGAGAAGGTATGCCTCAAGGTATGTGTCATATGTTCTATATTTTATTGTACTGACTGTTGAGCCTTAGAAAATTGTATCTTAGGCCTTTGAAAATGGGCATTATGTTGCAAACTATACAGGATAAAACATGGATGTCATATCTGTGATGTCACCACAGGTTTCTAGAGAGCCATTGTCAAGCTCAGATTGTGGTAGCCCTGGCCACACTATTAATTATGCATAAATTTAAGCCTTAATGAAGCCTTATTTTGAACAGGTGAGTTTAGCCTCAGCACAGTTGTCATGAATGGGAAATTAGCTATAGAGACCAAAACAGTTTTTTGTACCAGGCTGTAAACATGTTTATTTCTGCTGTGAAGTTCAACATTTTAACATGGAGACTTATGGAGATTAACTTGTCCTGTAGCCAGCCTCAAGTGGCCATTTGAGGAACTGCAGATTTTGGCATTTCCACATTGGCATCACTTCACTTTTTTTTTACATGGGTGGAATGTACCAAACTATTTCTTGGCTGGGATTAGTACGTCATGGAATCTTACTGGTTGCCTGGTAACAGGTGCCAAGAAATTGTCTCTTTTTGTCTGGATTAAAGAAACAAGGAATGAGGATAATAATACTTTTTGTAACACATGGACAGAGCCCGGTTACCTGTTTTTTTTCTAACTAGCTACATATTTACCATAAAGACATGGTATCTATCTTAACATCTAACTCTTGTTCTAACTTTGTTTTAATCACTGCTGAATTCCATTTTGCTGCTTCAGTTTCAGGGTCCTGGTATAGTGCAGGCTGGCTCGCTGTCACACTCTCATTACTCACAGGGAAGTTTAAACACAGCAGAGTCGTAACCGATTTCCTGGATCAGGTATTTGCTTGATGAGTGGGTTTCCTACAGTTGAAGTGTGACCTCTCTTTCCATTACATTACAGCATCCCTTTGCACCAGCTTTTCCAGTGCGTTATCGTGAGTAATGGGGACCCGTTGGAAAGAGAGGTCGTCGTTTAATTTCTTAAATCAGCACCACAAATGCAGTTACAGTTACTTTCATTGTATTGGGATGGAAGCAGAATAACGCAAGAGGCAATTTTGTGTCATACCATTTTTTGGTCACATGTTGTTTTGTTTTTATTTTTGGAACAAAGTGATGACTATCACGACTAAGTGTCACTGGAATAAAACTCCTTAGATGTTATTGAGGAACTGATCCAGTATGATTCATGACATTGCTTCATTGTTTTCGTCAGAGGCAAAGAGCTGCCGTCACGTGACTGTATTGGTGTGTGTGTGTGAGTGAGTGTGTGCACAGATTATGATGCAGGGGAGTGAAGTGTGTTTACAGACTGAAAACAAGATTAGGTTTCCATGTGTGCATGTATATGCTCGAAAGCGAGCATCCATATGTACGCATTTGCGTGAGCTCCATTCACTTACGTTTTAATGAGTCATGACCAGCTCATGCTGACTAAAATTAGTTTTAGTTATCTGCTCAGTGAACTGCTCGGCAGCACTTAATTATTCAAGACCTGGAAAGGGCTGAGGACTGCCATTTTTTCTCTCCCTCTCAACCTCCCTCCCGCTTGCTGTGTGTCGTTTCCAGGACGTGAAGTGGAAGACGGATGAAAGCTCCTGCGTCACCGCCGAGTGCGTGTCACTGTGTCATTCACCGGTCGCTGAATGATAATAATATCTTCTAGGCTTTTCCCGTGTGTGTGGAGCCACGTTCATGCTGTTCTTGAATAACATCCAACGTCATAGGAGTAGGAGGTGTACAAGTCACATGTTCACTCACAGGAACACACACACACACACCTACACGGACACAGATATTCCCTTATTTCCTGTTTTAATGTCTAACATTGACTGAAAAACACTGATTTAATCATATTTAAGATCCTGTCTGGAAGTCCCTAGGAGTGCCAACAATGTCTGTTTTTGTTCCAGTGAGGATGGTGGTCTTGTTCGAGGCACAGATTATCCAACTGGGCCTGATGTCCAAATAAAATTTGACGCGAACAATATTCTGTATTTATTACAAGCAAATCCCATGAAAAGAGAAAAATGAACAACGTATTTATACCCAAATAACAAGTTTCATGTGTAGCCAAAACTCAATTATTGTCCAGAAACTATTTAAAAAAACATAAATTTGCCACACAGTGACCTCAGTGGGTTGTGTTTGAAACATGAGGAACGAACTGCGAACGATCTCTCACTGTCCGACTGCCATAAACATGGACTAGCATATGAAAAGTGTACTAATCCGCATCTGACAATAGTCCCCAACAGGTTTTATGTACCTATTGAGCCTTATTTAAAAATGAAAGTATCCAAAACCCATTTTCAAACGGTCGTCTTCGGTATATAACAGATACCGTAATGACGTCACTCACTGCACGTAGGTTGAAGTAGAGAATGCTGAAGAGCCTTGAACGACGGATGTCACTCGTCCTCCCTCTTCAGCTGTAGCTGGCGCTAAGGTGAGAGGTCATTGTCGGAGGTGACGATTGTGTGTGTTTACCTTTGTGCGTGCAGCTGCGTGTCACATCCACCCCCTTCGCAACACCTCCTGTTCCCTGGCTGTCACCTCCTGTAAGTCAAACACTTCCTCCATCACTGCACACTCTCATTTTCTTGTTGTCTTTGTGTGTGTGTGTGTGTCTCTCTCTCTCTCCTCTGTGCCTCTTCATCATTCTGTCTTTCATCCAGGGTCAAACCCAGTTGACGTCAGTATTTATCGTTTTATAATGATGTAGGATGTTTCCTTTACATCATCAGAATTATTTCCGTGTTTGGTGCAGATACTTCTCTCTGAAGGTGATAAACACATCGTCACCCTTTCACATTTGAATTTCCTCAAAAACAAATGTTCCAACCATCACATTTTGTTTTTGTGGCCAGCCTGGGGTGTGTGTATGTCAGTGGGTGTGTAACCAATGATGCATGGTTAATAACGGTTGTCTGAGGCTTCAAACAAACTGACTTGTCTGACGTGTTGTCTGACCACGTCTTAGGGCAAAAGTGTTTATACCTGTTTCAAATGGTCGCAATCAAAGGCAACATGAAAGTCTGTTATCAGAACCTCCTCCTAACTGTATCAGGCTGCTTTCTTGATCTCTTTCCAAGAACCTGCATCTTTTTGTAGTCTTGAGACAAGAATCCATCACACTATTTCTCGGTTTCTTGGAAAAGAGAACTGTTACACCTCCTCAGTCCTTGTCAATTGCTACAAAAATTGCTGGAAACAGCTCCCTCAATTCTACCATCAAAAAGGCTGTTAGATGATCCCCAAAACACTTTGTTTGATGCGTACAGAGGCCCTTTGACCAGAACACACTTGATTGTGCATGTCAGTGCTTGTATCAAATGGTTTCTGTGAATTTAAAATGGTCCAAAACGATATTTTGTAAATGGAATGGTAGAAGAAGAAGACCTTTGCTGATTGTCCGAGTTGCTGCAAGACGGTTTGCACTGGAGATGGCTCCGCTAGATCGCTAAATACGAATACGGATGGGTGAGAAATGACAGAAAATCACTTTGCTGAATAGAAAAGAATGTGTGTATCAGATGCTACAGCCTTCACACTCACCACATATCAAACCAATTGAACACCTATGGCAGATTTTGTAGCAACTTGTTGACAGAGCTCTCAACCACCGTCACAAAAAGACCAAAACCTTTGGAAGAATCGTGATATGGTACTGGTAAATGGACTGTACTTGTATAACACCGTTCCAGACTTCCGACCACTTAAGGTGCTTTTACACAACATATCAAATTGCTCCCAAATATCAGATAATAAAGGATATTTGGGAGCAAATTGGGGTTCAGTACCTTGCCCAAGGACACTTCAACATGTAGACTAGAGGAGCCAGGTATGGAACCGCCAATCATTTGAAAGGTGATGATCCGCTCTACCTCCTGAGCCACAGTGAGTCACTGTGCTTGGCGGCCAGAAACCTTTCTAAGTCAGGTCTTTCCATGAACTGATCACAACTCTTACTCTAACCCTAAACAGTAGAGGGACTTCCTCAAGCTGCACCATGTTGCTGGATGCTGAAACCCTGTAGGAGAAAAGACAAACTAGTCTAAGCTAACACATTATAGGACCTTCTATGGAGCTGCCACACATACAGTGGGTAGCGCAACAACTGTGTGAAAAGCAGAATTCAGTCACTGAGTTCACTTGGGCCATTCACTGGCAGCGTCCATGCAGCACGATTGCCCTCAGTCACCTACACACAAATGCATGAACCCCCCTGAACCCCCCTGCCATATAAACAGGCAGGCATGTTAGGAATGCCCACGTGCATTTACAGACATGTTTTGTGCCATCGGTGGCATTTGTTTGGTTAATCAGTCTAAGCAGGCAGCGGGGTCTTTTGTTATTGGCTGGGGCGCAGGGCGGGGCCTGCTGACTGAAAGAACCTATGAGCATCAGCAACATCCTGCTTCTTTCAGCGGGGAATACAGGATGCATTCCTGTAACATGGCAGCATTGTCATCTCACATAATGGCAGAGAGAACAGGGAGGAGAAGGAGGAGAGAGACCTCATCGTTCACTGTCAGAGCTTCTCTCCTCGCCACAGAGGAATAAGATCAGAGCAAATGGAAATTCAAGGACAGGACAGGAGATAATGGGGAACATACAGCAACGAAAAGCATACAGCACATTCCATGTTACCATTCACAGTTAAAATACTGGTGGGTTGGTGAACAAATGCCAACACTATTAGTATTTTCTGGCATTTTCACTTCACTAGAAATTGTTGTTTTTTTTTAATCACATTCACAACCCAACATCACTGGCACTAAAAATCATGTTTTCATGCTTGTTCTTAAAACAGCAGACAGCACTCGTGGTTTAGCATGTTTCAACCAGAATTTTAAGATTCATTTCCCTCCTTTAAACTTCACTTCGCAACCTCCACAGGACATTTTTCAACTGTTCCTGCTAGAATCTGAAGCATAACGTCAGTTTAAGGCAGAGCACCGGGGTCATGCTCGAATTAGTTGATTGGCATCAGCGTTTTCCATTCATGCGTCACAATCACTGGCTCATTCTCAGCTGTTTGGCCACCAGCTGACTAGTAATTATTAATCCATTGTAGGTGTACAGCATGGGCACTTTTGCTTGACACTTCTTGCTTACTCTCCTGATACAGTCATGCTAACCCTGTCTGATCTGTTTCCTTCCCTCAGAACCTGTCACCTAATCACCTAGTGGTTTAGCTGTTGATTGTAACCCCCTCACCTCACCGTTCCCTGCCCAGTGGGAAGAAGAAAGTGGTGACCACAAAGCCTACAAAAAATGTGAGAGGCACTATCTAGAGCCAGTGTTTGGTTTGTAGAAACAACTGGTTTGTCCATGTCATGCAAGTTTCAAGTTGTCAAATTGGTTTGTTGAGGAGAAGAAGAAAAAAAAAATCTGTGAATCAGATGCTACTGCCTTTACAATCACCAAATATCAAAGCAATTGAACACCTATGGGAGATTTTGCACCAACATGTCAAGACAAAGCTCTCTACCACCATCATGAAAAAAAAACAAATCTTTTATAAGAATTGTGTTTATCTCTGATAGGGTTCCAGAAAATTGAAATTTGAAGGAGTATTGAAGCTGACGTGGAAGCTCAGTGGTGGCCCAAAATCTTAACAAGACAGGTCTTTCCACTGATCACCTATCTGTATGTTTACCATGACAAAACAGTAGAAGATACTGCTGTACAGGAGTAGCTGTAGTTGTAGGAGAAATGTCAAAATAAAGCTCTATCTAGAGCCAGTGTTTGGTTTGTCTGTTTCAGGCTACTGAAGAAACAACTGTTTTGTCCATAACATGCAAGTTTCAAGATCTCAAGTTCATTTTCTGTACTGAAATAAATAGAAACCGATGGCTACCTGGAAAAAAGTAATGTAGAAACTAATTGTATACTTTGTAAATATGTTGGTAAGGGGCTTAAACACTAAAAAAACTGGTGAGTTTCATCAACATTTCGCACAAATCATGTGTCAGATCTTGTTCTACAGATCCTCTTGTGATCCATCTGCTTCTCTATATCTGCATCTCCCCATTTAGGGATTAACATAAATTTAATGGAAATCAACCAACTGGACTTGCAGTTTAGTCTATTTAGGCTTCCTCCTCTTTGGGGGGATTCCCGGGCATTACACCATCTATGGGCCACCAACGCTTTGATGTCACATGAGAGTCATTGAGGTCAGATGTGAATTGTTCAGGTCAGATGGCACTCATGTGAGAATCATCAGTGTCATCAGAGTGACAAAACGTCCTCAAGACCAAACAGAGAGTCCAGCTGCCTTTGACTTTGGTGAGTTAGCTATTAGTAGCAACAGTAGAGGGGATAATGACTTTAACCAGGGTTTATCTCATCAGGGCTTCTCATGAACAGAGAAACTCTCTAAACAGTGACGGAAGAAGTATTCAGAGTCTTTACAAAAGTAAAAGTACTAATGCCACGTTGTAAAAATACTCTTTTCTTAAGTGAAACTATATGCTGTAGTTAGATAACATGGAGTTCGTTTTAACTATATATGACTGCAGCTAATGGTTATTTTCATTATGGATTAATCATCTGATTAATGTTCTTAATTAACCAATTGATTGTTTGTTAGTAAGAAATGAATGGTGAAATATATCTAAATAAATTAACATTATTAAGACTATGGAATGACGAGGTCCCCCGTGAGACGGGTTCTGCTCAAGGTTTCTTCCTCCTAAGAGAAGGTTTTTCCTTGCCACTGTCGCCAGTGACTTGCTCATGGTGGGAATCGTTGGGTCTCTGTAAATAATATCATAAAGAGTACGGTCTAGACCTACTCGATATGTGATACCTTCTTTGATGATTTGGTGCTATATAAATAAGATTGAATTGAATGGTAAAGATCGTCACATTTCATAAGCAGCAACCCTGAAATGTCATGTCATTCTTGCACCAGTTTCCCACTAATTAACTGTAAATCCACTAATAAATGAATCAGCAAATGATTTCAGCTGTATGTATGCTGTTAGACAGTTACATTTTTAACAATGCACAATGTTTTCAAAGCCATTCATATGTTTTGTTCTGTAAAGTCCCCTCAGTCCCCTCTGAAATGGAAATACTTCCAGCACTGCCTCTAAACTTTAAGCTTTCATTTAAAATGCAACACGTGCGAGGGGCAGTACTCCCCTTTGGTGGAGACCTGAACTAACCCCGCGGTTTCTCACAAGCAGGATGCGTTTAATTTAATCCAGAGAGGCCAAATGTAACCCCCATGATCAGCATTCAGGGGTCTGACTCGCTTACCATCTAACTCGGAGCTGTAGGGAATCATGGCTTTTATAAAGGAGCGATTGTTCTGATTGCAGTTTGCATCAGAGCTGATCGTAAAACATTAAGGAAGGAGGCAGGGAGGCAGAGACAAGAGGAGGGAGGAGGGTATGACAGCATGAACCTTGTATTTCCCGCCCGAGCAACAGTGCCAGCACAACAAATCTATTGTGTCGCTCTTTGTGTGATGTGGCCAGGTGGGGAAGTTGGCAGAGAAAACAGAGACGGGGAGGGAAAATCCACTTGAGACAACAGCTAACTGTGTTTTACTTGAGACAACATGCGTGTTGTTCAAGCTGCAAACAGGTGAGTGAGGGCGTGTTACGCAGATAGGCAGAAAAGCAAGACTCGGGGGGAGACAGAAATAGTATTTAAGACTCCTTCCCACATACTTGCTCTCTCTGCCGGTGTCTCCCAGGTCGTGGTGGTGCGGGGTGAGTGGAGAGTCACGTCCCCCACCCCCTGTAGGCCCTCCTTGCGCCCAGACAGAGTGGCCTGTGTCCAGTGGAGGAGCAAGGTGACGCCAGTGGGCCACACTGGGGCTGTTGTTAAAACCTGCACGTTAAGAGTTGGGAGAGGGGGGGTTGGGTAAGACGAGGGGTCAGGGTGTAAGACATGGTGGTGTTTGGGGAGAAGTGTAAGGGAGGTGGGGAATAAAGAGGAAAAAAAAGGCAATATTGGACACATGGTCTCAGAGGAGGACACGAGCGAGGCAGAGATAGGGAAAGTAGGATTAAGAGTGTGTGTGTGTGTGTATGTACGTGGCAGAAGTTACATCTGTTCCCAGTTACCCCCCCTCCACTCTCTCTCTCTCTCTCGCTCTCTCTCTCTCTCTCTCTCACCTCCAACCCCCTTTTCCTCCCCGGCTTGTAAATGGTAGCATTCTGCCAGCCATGTGGGGCCATGAGAGGCAGGGGTTTTCACTGCTTGGCGGGAGATGAGGCGAGATGCACTCGATTAACAGTCAAATCTTGTTCTCTCGCAACCTCTAGTTGTGTAACTACCTTCCGTGACGGGGTGAAAGTTTGAAATCATTGCAAACGCCCGTTGCATTCAAAGTGGAGACCAGTACAGATTTGCTACGGAGGTCTTAATGGATGTTATGGGTTTCCGTGAAGTCAGCTGAGGGCGACTTCTCCGTATTATGGATGCAACTTTGTACCCCTGAGAGCTAAAAAAGAAGTGGTAGTAGTTTTGTTGATATGAAAAGAGTTTGTTGTTTTTATTAGCATAATTGTTGCTATTATTACAACTTGTGTCTTATTTTTGGAGTTTTAGGCTATTTGCATCTGTAATAATATGTACTTCCAAGGTTAATTAGAGGTCTCTTTTATTAGCATGACTGTTGCTATTATTATAAGTTAAATGAAAAGTATTACAGCTTGGGTCTTATCTGTTGTAGTTTTTGCCTTTAGGCATTTGCAATCTGTAATAATAGATAAATAAATGTTATCCTGTACGTGCACACGATTTCCTGTGCAACAAGGCATTATTACAAAAATTTTGGCCATAGTTTTACCTCCATAAAAGTGGTATGTAGTCATATGTAGCAAATCTTTAGCTTGCTTCCAACCTTTCAAGAGCAGCTGTTTCAAGAACTCGTTTCTGACTTTGTCAGGCTTCATGTTCCCCGGTATAAGAAATTTGTTTAGTACATTACCATATCCATGGTCATGGTGGCCATAGCAAAGGCTCAAGTTGTAACAATTTGCAAAAAGTCATGGTGAAGACCCTCAAGGTGGCCAACGTGCAATTAAATGGAACAAAATCTCACTGTGCCTCCACTGTTTAAGTTTAAAGTTTGTAGTTTGAAACAGTCCTTTGTTACATAATTCCTGCTCTGGTAGTAGTCCATCTGGGAGTACTCTACTGGCATGTACGAACGTGTGAGAGTGTGTCAGTGTGTGGGCGAGAGCAAGATGGAAAGAGTCAAGTGAGTGAGTGTGTATGTGTGTGTTTGTGTGTGTGTGTGTGTGTGTGTGTGTGTGAGTGAGCGTTGTGGGTGTATTGGCCTGATCCGCTTTTAATACAATCGATTCAATCAACTTCATTTTGATATTTAATTTTGTCATGTCTATTTTTTCCCACCTGATGATCCGAATAGAATGACAACGCTAGCAAAGCCATTCACGTTGCCAATACGCGAGCGCTCCTCGTGTAAGTGTATTTGTGTGCATGTGTGCGTGCGTCTGTGTGCGGGGGCAGCGGCAGGCTGGTGAGTGGGCTGCTCACTGCCTTCCATTCTCTCTGCAATCAGAGACACTTCCACGCTGTTTGCTACCAGAGCCATTCACAGCCATCACTAAAGACTCCCAGAAACAGGATGTAGGCCAAGCCGGAGCTGCTATTGCTTGGCCATGGGTAACCGACTCAGTTCCAGCATTATGTAAGCCTGCCAGATCAAGCTGTGTAGTCATTTGGTCACACGCTTAATTTACATTTTCAGGCGATGGAATGAAACACCGGAAACCCTTTTACTCTTCTCTTCTCTTCTCTTGTCTTCTCTTGTCTTCTCTTCTCTTCTCTTCTCTTCCTGCAGATCAAAGACAGAGGAGTGCATTATGTCAGCATCATTTAACCTCTTACTGGTCAGCTTTCAGGGGGAAAAAGAAAGAAACCAGTGAGTATTGATTGGAAGCAGGAACATAACATACACACGCAAAATACAAATATAACAGCAACCGCCCTGTCTGCAGAGATTTGCAAGCAAGCATGCATTCATGTACACCAGGCACCTCCATGGTAAGCCCTGCTTAATTGGTCTGCAGTAGGAACACAAAAGCAACCTTAAAAAAATGATTGTGCGTCTCCTTACTAACTTGTGTGCAGTCTTGTGTGCTAACGCATACAAGACTGATCATCACCTGAGGGTATGTTCTATCAGAGGAGAACATAATGGGGGGTGGGGGGTGGGGGGGGGGGGTGGAGTTGTTTACGTAACTACAGCGAGGAGCGATGTCTTTGGTCATAAACTAAAAGATTCAGGTCCTGAGGCGAGGAAGAGGCTCATGCAGGCACCAACTCAGGACAGTAAAACAAAGACAAGGCCGCCTGGAGGAAAACGCTCTGCTGGATGATTTCTGTCAACAGCTGTGTCCAGCCTTTGAATTGCCCGTGTGTCCAGATGTTTCTGGCTATTAACTCAGTACATGCGAAGGGCCACAGTGGGACAACTGGCCGGTCGCCTCTTGTATCAAGGTCGCCACCTAATGGACAGAGGTGTGAAGACAGGAGGAGAGAGGCCAGTCAAATAACCTCTTGCCAGAGCTACCCAGGGGTTAGCTTTAAGTAAGTCAGTGGTGGAAAGTAACTAGATACATTTACTCCAAGTACTAAACTTGCTGAACTGACATCATGATAATGACATATCTAACAATATAACACGCTTTTTCAGTATCAGAAGTACTTTTACTGGACATTTTACACTTTTTCTTTGCACTTTTCTGTAACAAAAGTTAACAGCCAATTAGCAACATTTGTCAGCTATTAAAGGGACACTCCACAGACTTTACACAGGAAGTTCAGTTTACCGTAGGAGCCGGTGAAAACAGTCGTTTGAATGTCTTCTGTGGCTCTAGAGAGAGTAACCAGTGATGATGTCATCAGGGTCTTTTTTTTTTTGATTGTCCATAACCGCTTATCCCAATCAGGGTCATGGGGGGCAGTTCCAGTTGGGACTGGCATGATGTCAGTTAATCACTGGGCTGACACATAGAGGCAAACAACCATTCATGCTCACATTCACATCTACAGGTCATTTAGAGTCAACAATTAATTACAGCGATTAACTTGCACGTCTTTGGACTGCGGGAGGAAGCCGACACGAGGAAAACATGCAAACTCCACCGGAAACACCCCAACCAGGGTTCAAACCACCAATTAAAGGGGCAATGAAGGTCTAATGAAAAATGCAATCAGGTTGGATCATGCTAAATAGTAGGATCCAGAGTGTCTAGAGTTTGACCCATACTGGTGATAAAAGTCAGGACATCTCAGCCTTTACTGCTTCACGTTTAAACATTGTTTTCACTCTTTGAGTCCCCCTAACCTTTTGGAAATGAAATGCTAAATTACTGGAGGGCACCTTTAATCTCTCAGTCGACACACATTAAAGCTCCAAAGGAGCACAGACTGTGAATATGTTATAAAAACTATACAAAATGTAGAGGGAAGGGTAGCCCACCCTGTAGAGCGCATACCACATCTCTGAGTCTGAGTCCTTACCACAGTGGTTTAGGTTCAAGTCTGGCCTTGTCCCTTCTCTCTCCTCTGCCTAACCTGTTTCTCTCTACTGTCAATAAATCAAAATGCCAAAGAAAGGAAAAAAATGTTCAGAAAAAAATGATGTCTTGTATAAACCAGGAACCAGCAGTCACACCCAGCTGATAACTGTGACGTGAACATAATATGAATTTAAGGGTTTTTCTAGCCTAAAACAATACAGAGCTCCTTTAATTGGACACATTTTCAATATTTTGTGCTGTGAAAATGACTGTGGGGATGCAGGAAGTGAGAGAGGGTTTAGCAGAGCGAGCTTTGGTGGGGAATGAGTGGCATGTCACCGGACCAGCAGCTCTACATGGTAGATATATGTCCAAAAGTGCTGAGCTGACAGAGGGGTGACAGGCAAGGCTTAGCTGACCCAGCAGTGCTGCTGCTCTCTCTCCCCCCCCTCTCACTCTGTCTGACTGCAGACTCATCAGCACAGCCTTCAATACAAAATGTACTCTCTTTCACAGAAATCCGATTGTGCGATCCACACTTTGCAATAAAAAAACTGGAAAAAAACAATCAATGATTGGCGTAAATGTTTACCAAACCAGGCACGCCCTGTCGCTCATCGGGCAGAGATCGTACTACATGTACCACAGCATCCCAACCTGGGCTTTTGTTTCTCCCCTGAGGTTGTTGCACTGAACGTGAATCACCCCTTGCTCTGACCGAAAGTAGCCTTGTCAGTTGCATAACTGCCATCAGTGGGGTGGTCAGCATGGCTAAGCTGCTGAGCCCTCCTGTGATCACGGCTCTCTCTCTTTTATACGGTTCTCATCCAGAAAAAACAAAGCCATATGAACTGATAACGGCCAGGAAATGAGTTCCATGGAGAGTGACACAAAAGCCCGGGCCTGTTTCATATCCAGTCGATTATAATAATGGGAAAATTGAATTGATGCCTGTTGTTGTTGTTGTTGTGATAGGCCCGCTCTTTGCTTTCATGTGGCCGGTGTGGCTTTGAAGGTTCATAAGAGACTCCTGTCCTCTCTTATTACATTGCAATGAAACACGTTCACTAAACTGCCCAATAAAACGCAGATTAGGCCGAGTCACGTTTCGGAAGCTGAACCAAGATGTGAGAGCGTTTTCACGACCAAGCAGTAGTCGGCTGTATTTTGACCGTGCAGCTGACAAAATTGAGATTGAAAAAATACCATTTAGCTGCCATTTAAGACGAGACTGTGCTGCAAATTGAGCTCATTCAAAACAACAAACACCACAAATTAGACTTGGAGAGTGAAGCTATATATACACATATGTAGTGATTTGCAACCCACTCATCAGCTAAGAGCCAGTCTTCCACTTCAGCCCCCAGAACAGCATGCGAGTCTGTCACAGTCTCCAACAAGGAGACAGGGTTGCAGTCTCACATACATCCGGCCTTTTTTTAATGGTTTAACACTTTTAAATAAAATCATTTAATGTTTACGTATATTACCTTTTTTGGATCCTTTCGTTATGTCAAGCTTCTGTTTAATTCCTGCATTTAACAAGCCAAACTGCGTGATTATGTTGCATTACAACAATAAAAATATTTTATGGCATTTTTACCTTCCAAATTTGAAACGTCCAGCTCCCTGTGGACTGCTGTGAGATGTGGGACTGAACTGTATCCACCCCACATCTGAAGAATAGTTCTTCTTAAATGAAAAAAATACCTTTAAATTTCATTTTTCATTGTAAAAAGAAAAAAAATCAAAATATTCATTTAACAATGAATCAAATGATTATGTATAATGTGAGAGGTATCTCCCGTAGCGACAATCCCAGGAAGAAATATCACTTGACTCAAATGTCCCCCTGATAATTTTAGTAATTTTCAGATTGGTGAGTTATATAGACATTTAGCCTCAGTACTATTTTACCTAAATTACCTATAGACACCCAAACTGTTTTTTGTAGCAGGCTGTAAACATGTTTATTTCTGCTGTGAAGTTGAACATTTTAACATGGAGGCTTATGGAGATTGACTCGTTCTGTAGCCAGCCTCAAGTGGCCATTCGAGGAACTGCAGTTTTTAGCACTTCCTCATTGGCTTCACTTCACAGCCACAGAGGTTTCAGGTTGGTTTCCTGCCATTGTTTTCATCAAAAAAGCTTAGATAAGCCTATGCTACGTCTTGTTAGCAATTAGCTGGTGATCAGAATGGAGCATCTAGCCTCTAAAGAGTTACGTGATTTTATTGGTGGAGACCAAAAATGAGAGTGAATATGAGCCAGAATGTGATTCTAAATGAATAGTAATGTCGCTCTATGTCTGCTGGATGTTTAAGGTTTATTAACATGTTGACCATAACAACCTTATAATGTGAATATGTTTCAAACTTGTTGCTTTTTCCCCAAGTGGCTTTTATCAAATGATATTTATGAACTTTTTTATTTGCGTGTTCAAAATGATGATGGGGAAATTTGAGATAATGGCATCTGTGTTTAATAGAAACAGCAAATCTTCCTCTTCTTCTTCTACCATGGAGGTCTCACTGTGTCACTGTTGAACATCAAAGCTAAGTTTCTGAAAACCTCAGCTCCAGTTATGACTAGTTCAAGTTGTCAGGGTTCGTCCATTTATCAGTCGAATAAGAAAAATGCATCAGACAAATATCAGTCTTGTTTCTATATCAGTCAGTGTTTCTAAACACTGTTTGAGTGTGGATTTATCTGAATTACTGCACGGCTTACAGTAAAGGTACACACAGAATCAAACCTGTGACCTTCCAGCCTCACTAAAAACTAATCCCCCCTGCCGCCCAGACTGTGTTGTCTGTCTGAGCTTGTGTGTGACCTCCTCAATCCCCTACACTCCACCACCTTGTTCCCTCTCCCTCCCGTCTGTTTACACCCTCCAGTGTCAACACCACCGGGGCGCCATGGCAACACACACCGCTATGAGGAGACGCGAGCTGGGGGCCTCTGCTTCCACCATGGGTTTTACAACTGGTTTTAGAGAAACGGCTCGGAAAATATTTTGAAGTTGTGTCCAACAGCGAGAGAGAAATATGCCTTTGATGTGCGGAGCCAGCTCACGTTTTATGTTACTGCAGGTGTTAAAGCAGGTTAACAATACAAAATGATGCCTATTCATACCACAAAATCCAGTTTTACAATCCCAGTGTGAAGTAGGTCATACTATCACATACACAATGACTGATACACCCTTTTTTTATGCTTAAACTTAAAAATAGAAATAGGAAAAAAACATCTTGACATGGTATGTAATCTCAATAAGCATCAGTGTCTGATTTTTGGGTCCTGACAGCAGGTTTTATCTAACCAGGTGTTGCACATCTGCCTGAACATGTCAGTGTTACTCAGAGTTTACTTAGGTTAGCTCTGGAAATATCCAAAGACAAATCTTTTGGGACTTGGCAACCAAATTTTGAATCTGTTGAGCATAAACACCTGGTTGGTTAGTTACGATGTGAGATAGCCCTGCAACGAAAAGATGAAGGCGAATCCTGTCCTTAGAGGTAGAAGTTAACTCGCAAGCTCGCTTGAACTTGATTTTCAGTATGAATGAAGACCATGAAAGCGAGCTTCAAGATCTTTCTGAGTTTTTGGCTTTTAAGTGTTTTGAGCTGTGTATACTACATGCTACAGATAAAGTTAGCTAAGAAAGCTAAGGAGTCTCAAATGTTGAGAGACCAGGGCTAAAAGGAGAATAACTTATAGTTGTTGGGTGGCTGGGAACACAATTCAAACTGAATGCTAACGTAGCTATGTGTCAGTTGAATGGCTATTGTTCGCTAAAATGTCCGTCAAGTCGCCTTCATATGGCGATATCATGTCAATGTTGTGTTTACAGGTTGTTGTCAGGCTGCACCAAGGTGGACCAATAAAGTCCATGAATTGACCGATGATGTGTTGTTGTGCCAGTAATCCTGATGTCAGAAACCAAAGTACTGCACAAATCAAAATTTTGAGCGGATGATACATGGCGCTAGTTGAAAAGTCAGAGTCAGGTCAGGTGTTACAGTTCATCCTGAGAAAGACAAAATTTCATGGCAATCGCACAGTAGTTGCAGAGACATTATACTTAAAGCAGGAAATGTCAAGCACATGGTGGTGCTAGAGGAAAAAGTCAAGACGCCGTGACAAACATGTCAAGTCATCGAGACAAGGAAATAAAAACACAGCCAAATAATGTTATGATCAACCCCGGCAACAAAAACTCACAACAACGTTTGAAAGACAGAACAGAAACATGTATAAAGGTTATCAGTTAACAACCTGTGTAGGTGTCAACGCCCAAATCTACCAAAAAGGTCACTGCCTCTTGTGCCATTGTGTTTTTTCTTTTGTTATGTGGCATACTTGCTCTGTACTTTTTCCAACTGCAGCTAATCTGCTTGATAAAGAAAGAGGCTTTCGTGATGGAAATCATGACGTTCAAGTAGCCAGGTTACCGGAGGCAGCTGATTGTGGGTACTAAATGGAAGTGAATCAGTCTAAGAAAGACGACGAACCATCTGCCGGTTAGTTGAACTGGTTTGGAGCATCAATTAAAATCCTCTCGTCTAATTGTGTCACTTAAATGAGTGGCAGGGAAGAGATTTATTCAAGTTCTGTTCCTCCTTTGACTTCCTCATCTTAGCGGCGAGATTTTAGAAAAGAAGACTGCTGTGTCTCTTTAGAGGGAGATCAAAGACGCCCTCTCTGTCTCCTTTCATTTCTGATGGGAGTGAAAGACCAGAGGCCAGACGATGCAGTAGCACTGTAGACACTCTCACACACACACACACACACGCGCGCGAGCCAAATCTTATCAGACTGTCATGCAGGCGGACACGCAGATGCCTTCACGTGCAGACAGACACACACACGGGCGCTGGCTTTAACATCAAACAAAGGTGGGTAACATCAATCCATCCTACCTGTCTGAGAGATTTCTGCACAGCGGAGAGCGTGCCAGCTTGCACCACGCCACTCCCTGTCTACTACTACACCCCCACCCCCACCCCCACTCCCCCCATACTCCTCTTCCTCCACCTCCTCCTGCTACTGCTTTAGTCGATGCATTGCTCCATTGGACGCAGTGCAAAAGTGGACTGCGTCTGAAGATGGAAGGCTTCCATATATACAGCAATTCTATGCGTATACAGTACTTACATTACCATTAGTCGTCCACACAATATGAGCCTTTCATGGCAACATCTACTTAGGAGTGAAAAAGAACAGTGTCAAATTGAAAACTATGACTATTTTCTCACCAGTGTTTCATTTACAGCACAACAGGGGCCACGTAACATGCTGAATAATTAAAAATGTTTGGACTGGCCTTATTGAACAGAATAGTTCCAGGTAGAATATCATTTTTACACGAGGAAAACAATGGTGTTATTGTATGATTTTTTCTAATATATTATTTCTCTGTTGCTTCAGGCCCAGGCACACCTTGACCACCCCGTTGTGAAAAAAAAGAAAGAAGAAAAAAAAAAAAAAAAAGATCATGACCTCACGGCGTAAATAATTCAGATTCACGTTATGTTTCCCTGTTTGCTCCTACCAAAAGTCAATTGAAAATCCAATAGATGGCCAAGATCATCAATCAAAAACCTGCTCAGTAAAGGCAGACTCTGTGTGAAACAGCTCTAATCTACTTTTATACATTTACCAGACAGCAAGAGGATCTATATTCACAGCATGCAGCATGAATAGTAAACCTGCTTTTGAAATTACCGCTATAAATTGTGGTCTTTACTGCAGTCCAAGCAAAAAAAAAAAAAAGTCCGCACAGAATTAGAATCCAAACTTGAAGCGTTTTAGGCACTTTCAGCTCATTGTTTTGGTTTTCTGACCCGCACTTTTGGTTCACTCCCACTGCTCTCATCAACAACATTTCCAGCTGCAGTGCACAGCTGTTTTGAGCTGTGTATGCTACATGCTACAGACAATGTTAGCTAAGAAAGTTAAAACCAACTGGTCAAGAATGTAGCATCAAAGGAGTCTCAGATGTTAGAGACCAAGGCTAAAAGGAGAGTGAATATTGCACTTGTACTGTATTTGTTGGGTGGCTGGGAACACAATTCAAACTGAATGATGATGTAGCTATGTGTCTGTTGAATGTGTGTTGTTGCTAACACGTCCATCAAGTTGCCTTTATACGACGATAATATTTCAATGTTGTGTTTACAGGTTGCTAGGCTGCTCCAGGGTGGACCAATGAAGTCCATGAATTGGCTGATGATGTGTTGTTGTGACAGTAAGAATCACTCACAATGCAGTTACAGTAAATATTAGTCATGTTTGCTTCATGCACCGTGCCTGAAACTAGATGAAAGCTATAAAATGGCTTATATAGAGATAAAGAGTCATGATTACACGCTTGCGTGGACACAAGCCAGCGTTTCAATTAATCTGCAGACTTTGTCAGATCTAAAAGTGCATGTGTGTTCTTGTTTGTACCCTAGATAAGAAATGAAATCGCCTCTGCGGCAGAATCCAGCATTTGGGTTCATCTGTTTCAGGGGTCACACAGACTTCAAGTCAATGTGTTGTATCTCTCTTGCACACAACACAAATTTTCAATTTCCCCTCCTTAACCTCAGGCAGGCCGCTATTGCTACACATACAGTCCCAGCTGTTCCTCTGCCCTCCATCTAATGCTTTTCCTTCCTGCCAAAGTCTGCGTTCTATAAAGTGTCACCAGCACTGGTGTCAGTTCATTCGCTGTACGTCCTTCGCAGTGCCCTGAAAGAGAGCAATTCCCAAGCAGCACCTTGAAAATCTATATTTGAGTTCCACTTGGGTCTGCTCTGCAGAGTTTCCAATTTGTCTGGCTTAATCGCTGGCGGTTGAACGTCCAGCTGGGTGAAAGGAAGTCAGACACAACCGCATCAGAGAGGGCAGCAAGTTTAAGGAGTGCCTGACATCAGAGGCGGTGTAGGCCACTGTCAGCTGAACAAAAGCACATGGTGCCACATCTGGCTTCTAGTTTAGCATGCAGTTTCCCTCAGCGTACCTCAGCACTATGATTATCTCTGTCCCACTGCCTTACAATGGAACAAAGAGGATTGTTGTCTAAGGATAGCCTTGGGAAACATCAGCCCTGAGATTTAACCACCGATGAATGAGGATGAGAAGGTAATCAGTTATAATTTGATGCCTGGGAGAGGAGGGCAGGGTGCCCTAACCTGCTAAGATGGAAAGCAGTGTAAGTGCATTTTCTTGCTCTGCAGGTTTCCTCTGTAACCCTGTCAATGTCCTCATAGTCACCCCGCTACAGCTGGACCATGTGCTCCACAGCTGAGGTTTACTGGCAGAAGAAAACCACCACAAAGTCAAGAGAAAAAAAGAACAGGGTGCCCCTCCAACCACAGAGTATCCGTGCATGCTGCTTCAGTGTGCGTAAACACACGCATTGGGCATTGCTGTGCATGTGCGCACACAAAAACACAATCGACCTTTTTGGTGCACGTTTTGTGGAATCCGACTAGGGATTCACTACACCGCACAAAAGGGGAGGCCAGCATGTGAAATAAACAATACTCTAATTTCAACTTCAGGCAAGCCCAGTGGTTAGAAGAGATGTCTGAGGAAGGTCACAAGTTCAAAATACTGAGGATTTTAAGCAAGGCAAAGAAGTCCTACCTGTCTGTTCATTGAGTGCTTCTAAGTCTAAAATTTCTAACTTGGGACCTTCCATGTCTGCGGGAAGCACAAACTCTGGCAAAACACACACACACACACACACACACACACACACACACATATATATATATATATATATATATATATATATATATATATATATATATCAGCACAAACAATGTGAGCAAAATAATTCTGTATCTGAGTGAAGTCAATACAGAAAGTAGCCATCTCGAATTAGCTATTTTAGCTAATGGGAAAACTAACTTGGGAAACGCCATGGGGAACAGGCCCGTATCCGCGTCCCGAGATTTATGGAAGCACAAACTCTGGCAAAACACATATACTGGGACACACAATTTGATCAAAACCAGTGTCTGAATCTGAATGAAGTCAACACAGAAAGCAACTATCTTTATTAGCTATCATAGCTAATGGTGTAAAAACCTACTTCTAGGGCAACTTGCTGCAATTTTGTGTTTCCTGTATTTCTACAGTAGTGGCCAATGCAACATGAGAACAAACAAAATGCTGAAAATTGTTCGAGTGTCCCTTTATGTTTTAAATCATTACTTAAAAGCCCCCAAAAGAGATGGAACTACCTAAGTGAAAGTCAATGTGCATACACAGTGAATTCACATCTCTAGATGAAACATAACACTATTTCAGCCTCACTTTGTGGTTTAGGCTGATAAGATGGGTGGAGTATATCATGTTACTCTAGCTTGAATCACCAAATCTCTGCTGTTGCACTGTTTGGGTGTGTGTGGTAAATAAGGAAAACTCTTGAGTGAAGAAAAACAGCCAGGTGAATCTGTAGCGATTACTCATTGTACGCGGTCACTCAGCATCAGCTTGCTGCGACATGATCGCAAACTTTCATGGACGAGCTGCTTCTATCACTGAGGTGGTGAAAGCGGAGAGTCTGTCTTGTTTCCAAGCGATGAAGCATCATATCAAATATTTCTCCTCTATGTTGTCACTGCGCTAATAAAAGCTATATTCACCGTGATGAGTGTTGGAAAATAGTATGTACATTGATTCATGTATTTGTCAGTACGCTGACTCATGCTAATGCCCTCTATTGCTGTGTCTGCTCTTTGGGTTTTCATTTAGCTTAACCCCTCTCATAAAAACAAACACTTTTCCCCCTCAACTATTGATGATACATGCATTTTACAGGCTTTTATTGTTTATTTTGCTGCTTTGGCACAGTTCTGTCTCTGTCCTTGATATATTGTTGCTTTAAGCGGGGTAATAAAGACATTTTAAAGGAGTATTTTGCTGAGAGTTGGAAAGAAGATTGATACCACCCTCATCTGTCCAGTTAATATGTATTGCCAGCAGGCGGTTAGCTTAGCATAAAGACTGGAAACGGGGAAACAGCAAGCTTGGCTCTGTCCAAAGGACACAAAAATATGATAGCCAGCGTCTCTGAAGCTCACAAATTAACACGTATCTCTTGGATATGGTTAATGTGTACAAAAGTCAGAGTTATACAGTGTTAATTAGTGAGCTTTAGAGGTACTGGTAAGCTGATTTTGTTACCCTTGGACAGAGCAGGAATAGCTGTTTCCCCATTTCCAGTTTTTGCGCTAAGCTAACTGGCTGCTGACAGTAGCTTCATATTTACCATACAATTCATATTTTTTTTTAAGTATTGTGTTGTGTTTATGGGTTTATGTGTTCAAAAGAGAGTTTTACACAAAAGAATTTCATATATTCCTGACAGAAAATGGAGGTTGGGACGGGAAGTGAGCAAATGTGATTTATTGGGCCTCAAATATGTCAAGATTATTATTCAGTCCTGAGTTTCACATCTGTATCAGAAGCCTGATAACAATGTACATCTGGGTGAGAACCTTCTTCCCATCCTCCCTCATAAAACCTCATGTAGTGGAGAAAAGCAGAGGGGTGGAGAGGGTCTGTTGTAGTATGATTGCATCTCTGCTGCCTCACTACCAGCTCAGACAGGTCTCAACTGGATGCTGCTCCACCTTGTCAAGTCAAAACAGCTGACATCATCCCGCAGGAAGCCGGGAAACCTTATTGCAAGGTGAGACATGGGTTAGGAAAATATGCTTTGATCCAAACGGGGCCACGGGAAAGTCTTCCCAAAAAAGTATCCTAACACCTGAGTGGTGACGGTGTTGAAGACTTTCAAGTTCAGGCCACATAGGAAAACTGTAGATTAACATTGTGTGTGGAAATTCTCCAAGATCGAGGATATATAACATGTAGGTGTGAAGATATAGAATATGATTTCTTATGGTGAAATACGCTCAAAGCAGCTTAGAGATGAGAAAAAACAGTGAGCCACACCATCTAGACCATTTAAACCAATTTAAGTGAGGCAAGTCATCTTTTGTATGACTAGACTGCCACCATGTGGTCGTCTACGATCACTGCAGCACAACACAACCTGTGAGCTTAACTGAATCCACTGCACTACGTTTGCTCCTCAAGAAGAACACGTTTTGTTGACATGGATTTACCTTAAATTCAACATGATTCACTTTATTGAAACATCTTCGATTTTAAAACCATACAACAGATAAAGACGTCAAGTGGTCAAGTTTAAGCACATCAGAACAAAAAAACCAGCAAACTGAGAGCGGAAAATGTCTCTTTTTTTTTTTTTTTGTTTGTCCTTTAAATCCACAATCCACTGTTGGAGCAGCTTCTGTTGGTTCTAAGTGCAGCTGGTACGTTAAGTGCATGTAGTCGGCAATTTTAAAATGAGCGGCGTCGAATGTGCAGAAGTTCCAAGTGTTCTTCCTGATTCAATCCCGTCGGGCAAAGTTTTTAGATCAGAGCTCCCCGTGTGGAGTTGTGGTTGTCTCAGATGATGACTCTGACTCTTCCTCTTTTTCTGATGAGAATGAAAGTATGAATGAATTATAATGAAAATAATATATTCCATGTAAGATTACATTCAAGAAGACACACTTGATTTAAAAAAATATTCACAATCTTTAAACCGACATCAGTCCTCACCTGGCTGTGGCGTTTGGACACACTCTCCATCTTGCTCCTCGTAGCCACTTGAGCAGATGCACGTATAGCTTCCTTTAGTGTTGATACACTCCCGGTGCTCCTCGGTGCACACCGCCTCTGGCTGGGAACACTCGTCGATATCTGGAAAACACAACGCAACGCTGACCCACCGACCTGACTCAGGTTTTCTCTTCTGATGCTGAAAGCTTTCATTGTCGGTAAGCGGCAAGGAAAATCAGGATGCACTGACGCATACTCAAAATAAACCAACCGGATCCGGTAAGAAGTAGGACTCAATTTAACGGATGAGTCTGGTGATCAATGACAAATTTCAATAATAATAATAATAATAATAAAGTTAGCTCTATTTACTCTTGTAAAATAACTGGATATGTGTGACGTGTTTTATGGATTTCCATAGAAGTGATCAATAGGAACTAATGGGCTTAAGGGCTGAAAGCCAGACAGACTGTAAAGTACTGAGAGATGCACAAACACATTGTTGTTTTTAACCTTTATGCCATATTATTTCATAATAAGAAAGATATAGAGGAACATCAGCCGTATCCTTTGTTATTTTCAATATTTTAGCTACTTTTTAGGACTATGCTTTCTCCAAAACAAAGTTTAATAAGCATCACACTTAACATTCTTATTAGTACATCATTTTTTGAAGTTATGTTGAAGTTAGGATTGTTATCTACAATTATTAATTAAATATCTAATCGAAAAGCTCCACAATGTTGGGAAATACCTGCTATTTTTGCTGTGAGAAGTTACAGGAAATTTCACGCAATGTGTCATTTCACAATAGACCTTTTTCACCGCAGTTATTTTGCCATGAAATAGTGATACTGTTAAAGCAGCCAACATGCACCGCAGCAGCACCCTGACTCTGTTTGACCTTAATGGAATGGAGCCCTAATTCGTATCACTGGCAACACTTGTGTTTGCTGTTTCAAGTCAAAATGGCTGCTGTGAAAAAGGTCTATTTTCATCATTTTGGGCACTTCCTTGGGATCCTCTTGTAACGAAACCAAACAATCCCCTTCCTACTTCTATCACACTCGGTTCAGCCTTACAGAAATGAGCTTAAACCCCTCCACTTTCAGTTTCACATATGTGACCGGCAGGGACAAGTGAAGAGATGTATTGGGGAAAAAAACAACATGTTTCTTGATGAACTTCACACTTGTATGGTGCAGTTGTGTGATTTACATGTAATCTACAGTTTCTAACGAATGTATGCTTAATTTGCCTGGTGGAAGATAAAACGGGCAGTGCTGAGGATGGTGGAACTCAAAGTGGAGCAGAATTATCTGCACGCCTGCAAGATAAGTTGTCTTCTATTGGGCTATCTATCCGTATGCACGGACATACAGTTGTCTATGTACTTTGTTCTTCAAACAACCAACTCAGGCAGCGCTCATTTTCAGGTTTTGGTATGCGACTAGTGGCGTCTGCTTCGGTTGTTTGATGTACTGATGAAGTGCACCTCTTCAGCAGAGCACGTTAAGGAACTGCCTCAGCGGTCCAGTGTGTAGGATTTAGTGCCATCTAGTGGTGAAGCTGCAGATTTTCCCTCATCCTTGCCTTCCAGGTGTGTGGGAGAAACTTTGTAGGAGAGTTTTGTCATGGAAAATGAAAACCTTAAGAGTTTTACCTTTTATAGTGAGCAAAAAGCTGCATGTAGCATGATGTGGCTAAGTTAATTTACTTTACTTGGCATCGCCTCTCCTGCAATGTGATGTTGCTGATGCAGGAACGCAAAGCCTTATACACACCATAAAGGTGTGAAACCCTTTAAATAGTGAATTATTGACATCATACCTGTGCAGGTGCCCTCCGTGTCCTGATACCCGCTGGCACAAGCCCGGCACTTATCAGGACCGGCTCCAGTGCAGCCAGAGCACACGCTGTCGCAGGCTGTGGAGGACAAATATACAAATAACTTTTAGACGAATATCACCAAAAAAAAACAACAATTTCAGTGCTGTGAGACAAAGAGAGTCATTACCCTTGCAGGAGTAGGAGCCCTCTGTGTTAAGGCAGTATTGATCTTCTTTACATGGAGAAGAATCGCTGGCGCACTCATTTACATCTGCAACGACACACGACAGCGGTGCACACGGACTTTAACTCACTGAGCATTCTGTGTGTGTTTTACCACATCAGGCTGACAGATGAACTTCTGTAAAGGGGTCAGCCAGGCGCACAAACACAGTATTAACAGTCGCAGTAACGCAGGATGGCACAATATTTGTTATTTTTTGATGAAATGCATACGTTAGTAGACATTTTTTCACAGCGGCTATCTCAACTCAGGTATTTCCAATGAGACAATAAGGAAAAAACTATATTTAAAAGAAAAGAAAGAAAAATTACAGTATCATCTTTCATATAATGCTAATGCCAATTTGGCTTTTTTTAAAGTTTAGTTTATTCAATAAATTATTTTGAAACATTTATTTAAACTTTATCATGTAGAACATATTCTCCATACATTTTACTTAAATATAATCATTTGTTACTTCCACATATTTTTACAATACAATCGGCACTTTTGATTTTGAACTCCACACGTGATCTGAGACATTTTACAGTCAACATAGTCTCTAAATGTAGTCTTTAGCTCAGCAAACAGTGAGTTTGTTGGTTCATGGTAAGTACTTTTGTTCATTCTTATGGATCTTCTGAAGTGTAAATACTGGATTTGCATCTGTTTTATGTATGCATTTACCCAGACGTCCACATATTAAGTTATATGTGGAACTATAAAGTGAATAGTATGGAAATATGACATGAAGCTTGCTTTAGAAAATCATTCATTTCATATAGTATTACAATATGCTTTGATGTAATTGTAATTTTGATGTAATTATGTGGTTTCCAGCATAATTTATGATCCATTATCACAATTATATAATATTACTGTTAATACTGTATATATCTATAACATAACTCATATTTATATCTGCTCTATTATTTACATATCCTTATACATATTTACATACTCTGCACTTTACTGCCTTTTTACACTTCTGGTTAGATGCTAAACTATATTTCGTTGTCTTAGTACTTGTATTTTGTGCAATGACAATAAAGTTGAATCTAATTTAATCTTGACTCTTGACTTTTTTTCAATTTCAACATAACTTATCATGAGTTTACTTTGTGCATTTGTTGCACCGTTCCTACAAGTTATGAATTTAGTCGTACTTAACTTCAAATTTACAAATTTCAATTCATTTTCCACTGTATTCAAAAGCTGATTCAAATTATTACTAAAACATAATTATTAGTATCATCTGTAAACATTTTATCCCTTACCGACACAAGCTTCCTGATCATCCTCCTCCCAGCCTTCTTTGCACTCATCGCAGTCCTGATTGGTCGCTCCGGTGCAGGTTTTACAGGATGTGTCGCATTCTGTAGACGATGAATCATGACACAAAATTACTATTGGCAGCTATCCTTGTGTTTACATGACATTAAATGAGGTGTCACTGCTTGTTTAGCCCGCGAGTGTTGTGAAGCGCACCTGTACACAGAGAGAAAGTGTCGTTCCTCACTTCGTTGAAGTAGCCATCGATGCAGTCTAGGCAGAACTCCCCTTCATAACCGTGGTCACAGCTGCACTTCCCGTTTCCTCCGCGAGTCCCGTCGCCGTCGCACATCCCGTTCCCATGACAAGGTCTGTCAGAGCCCCCCACGCAGGCTTCACATAGAAACAACACATGCATCAATGCCACTGCCACAGGTTCTTGGGCTTATTTGTTTAAAATACATCATTTTTAGCTACAGTGTGCCAGAAACAGAACCAGTGCGATAGGATCTTCCTTACCATTGCAGTCCGGTCCAAATGTCCCCTTTGGACAGCACACTTTAATAGTTTCAACGCAGAACCATTTATGCAGATCAGGATGTTTTGCTTTTCTACGACAGGAAACAAAACAGGAAGGAGGTTAACCACCATTTTACTGAAACAATCATCTAATAAACACTTCTGTCATACCCACATGTCACTGTGACAATATCTGCAAATAGCAGCACCCACCTCTTGAACCACCAGGTTTCAAAATGCTCTTCGTGCTCCTCTACCATGCGGTTGCACTCGAAACTGCTGCTGTCGCACAGCCCCTCCAAGATCTCCATGAGACGGATCTCGCTGTGAAGAAAAGAGTGCGATGTGTGGATTGAGGTTAAAAAGAAGGATGCAGGGGGTGTGTTTCAGCTCAGTCGGTAGAGCAGCCGCCCCATGTACAAAGGCTCAGTCCTTGCTGCGGCGGCCCAGGGTTTGAATCATACCTGTGGCTCTTTCCCCAAGTAAAGCTCAAAAAGGCCAAAAAAACTTAACCATCTTAAAATAAATAAATAAGACGACTGAAACTGCGTCATAAAAAAAGGAAGTGTTTGAGTAAAAGCAGGAAAGTAGAAGGGTTACTTCAGGCAGCCAACACCTGCAGTTTGAACGTTTGCCTATATTACCAGATGCAACACAGTCAGCCATAGATTCAAATTCATATTGCTTATCTCAGTGTTTCTCAAACCTTTTACTCCATGTACCACCTTGGAATATATTCGTCTAAGTACCACTATTGTGACAGACATTCAAATCCAGCAGCGACAACCAGAATTCATTTGATTGTAAAGGGGTTCTCCTGATCTGCACTTCTCTTGCTAATATTTCCTGTCTGGAGCAACGATTGCAGAGTTTTTGAGCCATTCATTTAACCTCCGCTTACTATCGCATGTCAAATAACCATGGATGCATCCATCTACCTATCAGGCTGAACATTTTTAAAAATTACATTCAGGTGATCCTCTAGTTTAATTTCATTCAAACTGTTCGGGATGGTTTGATATGTTTTCACTTATTTTGTTCAAGTGCCACCAGTGGTACTTGAGAACCAGCGGCTTATCTAAAGCTTCTTGTGCCAAGTAAAACAGCTCTGGTGCAAAGCAAACACATCTCTGGTGACCTGTGGCTGCTGTGGCAGGGTGACCTGTAGGACAGGACAGGATGCGCCGTCTCACCTTGTTTCATATTTAGACAGTTTCCTCTCCTCCCAGGCTGTGTTGCCTCCACCAAAGTTCTGCTTCACTGTCCGATCAAGACCCTAAAATACAAAACACAGTGACTGTTTGTACAGAGAGAGAGAGAGGAACAGGCAGGAAACACACAATACAAGAGCATGATGTCAACACAGTGGAGGCTTTCACAAACGTCCTCTTTACCTTGTTGAAGTTGTCAGTGATCTGCTGACAGGTAACACAGGCGCCTTTTAAATCCCTCTTGGCGTCGGTGACTTGAAAAAGTAAAACAAGAGTTACACAAGACAATAGCAGCAGCAGCCGCAGCTCTGGACCGGTGGACAGCATCTCACACTTTCATAGCAGGACACACGCTTCAGCCACTCGCAAGCAAGCTTTCCTACTGATATTAAAGTGTTGCGCGGGTCGGACACATCTAAATGAGCTGCTGTTAACATTAAATCTATGTTAGCGTTATCTATGCAAAGCGCGTGAAAGTAGTATTTACATGCCGGCTGTGGGGGAGAAAAAAAAATGATGCGCTTTTAGATTTCCGCGTCAGCCTCGCTGTCGAATTGTGGCTTGCGCTGATTCGCTGGAGTAGCCCGTCAATCAAAGAGACAGCCAATCGTAAGCCGCCACGCGCGGGACAAAAAGGTCCTTCCCCACGTGGAAAATTCAGGAACTCGAGTAGAAAGGTTTGAAATAATTTATTTTTTCATTTCGGATGATACGTTTGATAACATTACAAACATATAAGTAACATATTAATCCAATGTTGAGAAAAAAATAATGTTGATATGAAAAACATCGTTCACTTCCTGTCTTGACCGGAAGTGATAGAAACCTTTCAGCTGTCATGGCTGAAAAGAGGAATGTTTTGGGGCTGCCTCTGCTGTTTTTACTAACAGCTGTGGCCCTCTTGCATTTATTCATTTGTCCGTTCACTAAAGTCGAGGAGAGCTTCAATTTACAAGCGGCGCACGACATTCTGTATCACAGACTTGACTTTGACAAGGTAAGCAGGTGTTATAGCTGTGCTACCTGTGCTAACAAGCTGCAGTGAATGAACTCAAACATTGTGAAAACGTTACACAAACCATACAGACAACACTTACAGTAAGTAATATATATTATGGCCAAAATATTAGAGACACCTCTGCAGCCCAGTTTAACACCCCCGCAAACCTCAACAGTAAACATAATAGTTAAACGAACACCTCTCTGACAGTGTCAACAAATCGGAAACATTATAAGCTTTGTAACAGTAGGATTTATGGCAGAGCTGTCATATTGGATTGGACAAGTTTACTGCATACTGTACGTCATGGAGGTATTTATCATAATATTCACAGTAATATAACAGAATGCCAGAAGAGTTGAGAAAATAGTTGCTAAAATGTTTGAAGTTTAAGTTTATAAGATGAAAGTAAATTCTGTATTATGGTTTGGTTGTATTATTGTTGTCCTGTCTTTCAGTATGACCATCATGAGTTCCCCGGCGTGGTGCCGCGGACTTTCCTCGGCCCCCTCTTCATCTCTGTGCTCTGCTCCCCTGTGGTGTTTCTGTCCTCTCTGCTGGATGCACCGAAATTTTACACACAGCTGACAGGTAAACCGCAAAACATCTCACTTCCCAGTCCACTGACTCGTCAAAAACGATGTTTCCTCTTTGGTTTTAGACTGTTTGAATGAACGTTGTTCTCTCTGTGCAGTCCGAGCTTCCCTGGGAGTGTGTGTTATCTGTGCACTGTGGCACATGCAGAAGGAGGCGAGGAGGCAGTTTGGCTCCACAGTTGCGGGGCTGTTTTGTCTCATGTGTGCTTCTCAGTTTCACCTCATGTTCTACAGCACCAGAACGCTCCCTAATGTGTTTGCGCTGCCGATAGGTAAGATACATCTGTAATAATCACCACAATCAAGGCTTTTCTGAGTAAACGTACCAGTGCCATGATTGTAGTTCATTTTTCTTCCCAGTTCTGGTAGCATTCACGTCTTGGATGGCTCAAAAATATGGAAGATTCATCAGCCTCTCTGCTTTAGTCATCATCGTGTTCCGGTCAGAGCTCTGCATCTTTCTGGGTCTCATGTTACTGATATCACTGCTGAGCAGGAAGCTGGGACTGCTGCAGCTGCTTTACTACGCTATTCCTGCTGGGATCTTGTCACTGGGTGAGTAGTGAATGTAAAGTATGTGAATGATACATAATCACAATAATAATCAATGGTACATAAAGGTTTACTTTCTGTTCTCTTGTACAGCTCTGACTGTGGCCATCGACACCTTCTTTTGGAGGAAGCTTTTGTGGCCTGAAGGTCAGGTTTTGTGGTATAACACCATTCTCAACAAAAGTTCCAACTGGGGAATATCCTTTCATTTATTTACTCACACTGAATTTACTTTTTGTTAATTTAATATTGCTGAAAATCATCAAGATTGATCCCCCCTACCCCGCCAGTTCTCCTTGACTTTCTTCTCCCCAGTAAACCTCTCCCTTTCTGTGGTACTTTTACTCGGCTGTACCCCGCGCGCTGGGCTGCACGCTGTTCTTCGTCCCCCTCGGCCTCCTTGACAGGCGGATGAGGCTGCTGCTGCTACCCACCGTGGGCTTCATCCTCATCTACTCGCTGCTGCCCCACAAGGAGATGCGCTTTATCATATACACTTTTCCCGTGTTCAGCTTGGTGGCCGCCCGAGGCTGTTCTTTCATGTAAGTCGAAACGTGCTTACATTCAAAACACAGAGTAGGAAATATACAACCAACTGATGGATTCCAACTCTAACCAAACACTGTCATTGCTTTATAAGTCAAATATGACCTATAGATTCCAGAAATGATTCACCTTTCTCCTTTGTGCTTTAGTTTGTGCAACTACCAGAAATCCTGGATCTATAAACTGGGCTCTGCAGTCGTGGTTGGCCAGCTGTTGACCAATGCAGCGTACTCAAGTATTTGTCTCTACGTTTCCCACCACAACTACCCAGGGGGCCGAGGAATGCAGGAGTTACACAGGCTGTTGCCGGACACAGCAGGTCAGAAACACTTTCAGCATGTTTACACGTAACTAAGAAGAAAGTAAGAAACACTGTTAACTTGCTACTTTTAGAAGGAGCTGAAAGTCAATTTAAATTTTAATCACTAAAAATGTGGAACTTTATTTATGCATATATGCACCATATTAGCATAGTTAAGTAGATTTACTCTGCATTAGACAAAATTATCTTAATTTGTCAGTTATTATATATTTTTTATTTTATTATTATTTCTTGAAAATATGTATAAAAGATTTGTTCAGAGACTATTTTTACATGATATATATTACCTTTGTCCCCTCAGATGTCTTTGTTCATATTGACACATATGCGGCTGAGACTGGAGTATCTCGCTTCTTGGAGCAGAACAGAAACTGGAGGTTAGTGATTTTTTTACTGCAGGTTGTTAAAAATAATCTTTTCAATACTATCACTTATACATATATTTTTTTTTAACAGATATGACAAACGTGAGGACTTGAGTGTCACAAGCCCTGACATCAGAATGTACTCACACCTACTGATGGAGGCTAACGTCACCAAGATACAGCTAGTCAAGGACACCCATCAGCCTCTGGCCTTCATAGAAGGTTACAGCAACATTGCCTTCAACAAGTTTCACTTCCCTCTTATCAGTGTGCGACTGGAGAGAAAAGCTGTGCTGATGGAGAGAAAGACTGGGCAACAAAAAGAGAGACTATAACCAGAATGAGGTGCTGAATTAAGGAGTTGTGTTCACTGACCAAAAAATAAGTCCAAAGGTGACCAAAACAAGTGTTCTCAAGGTTAGACGGGGATGTTTTTCTAGGTATTAAATAACTTGTCTATCATTTACATTTGAGTACAATTCAACTGCTGACATGTCAAGTAGTAAAAATTGTTCTCTACTCTCATGCTGATGTCTAATTGCATTCCCCCATGAAAAACAATGAAAAAATTAAATGTCTTCTCATACACTGCTAAACTAATCTTCTAGACTGCTTTGTATTTTTATATTTTTGTAGATAGATTTCATAGATGAATAAAGCAGTTTTCTGAGTGAAAGAAACCGGTTTTCTGAGTTCTGTCAAGCCTGCACATGACCTTGTAAACTCCAAGGTCTGAACATTAAAACGTATCTCTAATACATAACCCCTCCCCCCAAAAAAACCTCTGCAGTATTGCATAAGGAAAACCTTTATTTACAAATGACCACAAAATTTGCATGGTTCCAGTCTCAATGCTAAAACATTTATCAAATTAGGTTCAGAAGTCATTTAATATAAAAATGTACAGTACATTGTTTTACTCAATAATAAACCCATAATTTAATCCCCTGGACATAAACTTAAATTGTGCTTAAGAGACAAATTGTATATTCCAAACAAACTGCTTATTCTGAAAATACAGCAATATTATACATGTTCTTATTAAAAACATTTCAGCAAGTAAAAAAAAAAAAAAAAAGCCTATTTCTAAATGACAGTACCATGAGCCACAAATTCACAATGAAAATTAAATAACATTAACTTAAAACATCTTTCAGTCACAGCATTTATTTTTGGGCCATGTTTTCATTCAGAAAACAACTCTCTGCATCTATCTTTAATACATAATCAAAAAGCATCCTGATGTGATCTGCGCAATTTAACAAAATATTTACAGCATTTTGACCTGAAGTAGTTTTGGATAAGGCACAAGGAGAGAGTAGACACGGAAAACGAAAACATCAATTTACAAGCAAACACATTATCACCAACCCCTACAGCTAGAAAAACCCTCCCTCCCTGATACACTTTTGACTGAGACTTTTCATCACGACAAAGTGTTTAACAGTAGTACACAGAATACAATAAAACCTCCAAATCTGGCCTTTGCATTGAGAATCAGTGTATAAATTGATATTTTACATTTTGCCCAACAGAAAACCCCCATTTCACAGCTATTCAACTTGGTCCTTGATAAAGGGTTTTCAAGTTAATGGTCAACAAAAATCAGTACTGAAAATAAATCAAAGGGAGGTTGACCTTGAGGAACAGCAGACCCTCCATGTTTTCCAGTAAAGGTCTGGGCTGATTTAGGGTACAGTTGACACTAGCTGTGCTGAACAGCGTCTCTGCTGGGACGATGTTGGGAGGGCAGCCCACGTAACGGGCAGCTACTTTGGCAAGATCGGGCCACAGGAACTTTTTAAGGTTCCAATAGTCAAGGGGGTCACAGCTTTGATCGAGTATGTCTTCCTCAAAGTATTCCAGCACTGTCATCTCTGAAGACTTTGGCTTCTCCTCATGTTTTATTTTCTGTCGGATGTCAGCCATTAGAGACCAAAGGTTGTCCTTGTTTGGGTGGGGGTTGTCAGATGAAACAGGGCCCTCACTGCAGCCATTGGGCAACGGAGGCTTAACCGCCTCTGAGGTAGAGGAGCACAATTCGAGCTCCTGGATTAGATCTTGTTTACACTGCTCCGCTTCTTCCTCTGTGAACAATGAAGTCTTGTATCGTGGGTCCAGCATGGTTGCCCAGGTGTATCGTGGATCGCGCAGAGTTGCGGACATTCTGCTCACCATGGCTTCCTGTAGAGACTTGAGCATATTGTCTATGCCCACAGTTTCATCAAACAGCAGGTCTATCTTTCTGTTGAGGATGTGAATGAGTGGTATGACTTGTCCCAGAGTGGCAGTGCGGTTACTCATCTCCTTGTAGGCGACTTCAAAAGGTTTCAGTGCATTGCAGACTGACAACATCACCTCCCACTGATCGCAGCTGATAATTTCCCTGAAATTGCACTCAATCGACATCTCGTCAATGGCTGTTTTCTGTTCCACCAGCCGCTCCAGCATGATTAAGGAAGTTCTCCATTTGGAAGGAACATCCTGTATCAGTTGGTTCTCCGGCAACTGGTGGGCCCTCTGGAGCTCAGTCAGCTTCTCCTTTGCTTTTGCTGAGCGGTGCACGCGTTCACAGATCTTTCGTGCAATACTCAGAAGGTTCTGAACCATTCTCTGGCTCTTTATGGCTTCACTAACAATGAGGTCTATAGTGTGTCCAAAACACTGCATGGTGACATGGCCATGGTCCTCCAACGTGTTTCTGATGGTGTTGTTATCGGTTACAGTGAACCCCTTTTTCAGCCCTGATGAAGTGATCCAAGAATCCCACAGATACTCAAGCTGCTTTGGGATGTCATGCATATCATGATCACAGTCTATTTGTGAGACACTTAAGAGAGCGGAACAGTGAAAGTCCTGACCCGGCGGTCTGACACTTGACTCGTACGTTGCCCAGTGGGCAGTAAGGGTCAGGTATTCCCTTGTCTGGCTACTGACCCAAATACTAGTTGTGAAGTGGACAACACCGCCTTCAGCCTCTTTCAGGTGGGTCAGCACAACATCCTTCACCTTTTCGTACATATCTGGTATGGCAGTGCTGGTAAAGAAGGAAGAAGGTGGTAGAGAATACTGAGGCTGTAGGAACTCTAGTAGTCTGTTCAGTCCAGCATTCTCCACCATAGCTGATGGCTGAAGATCCAGTGCGAGCATTTCTGAGATAAGTTTGGTGATTTTTTTGGCAACCGGGTGGTTTTCATCAAACCTCTCACGGGTCTGTTCTGGTTCATACACAGAAGTGTCCATGAGCTCTTGTTTAACTTGAATTTCAGCAGACGGCACATCACCTGAGATAGTATTGTTACTTTCAAGAACATGTCCATGAAACCTCTGCATGTGCCTGAAGAGGCAGCTTGTGCCGAGGTTTGTAGTCTTTTTGCCTCTGCTAATTGTGCGGCTACAGTGCAAACAAACCACCTTTGTGGGGTCAGTAGGTGAAATGGAGAAATGATTCCACAGTTTTGACGTCTTTTTGCTGAAAACAGGCAGGGTTTGTGGCTTTTTCTCACTGGCTGGGCTCTCAGTTTCTTTGGTTGAAACTGTGTCCATCGCGGTGAGATTGGTGTAGGGATGAGGGGAGGATTCCTTCTCATCTGTGCTTTTTTGGTTTTTGAGGACGTCTGGGTGGCGTCTCATAAGATGCCTCATCAGACAGCTTGTACCAAAGTCACCCCGTTTTCCCCGACTGATGACGCATGGACAGTAACGGCACAGTGCTTTTAACTGGTCAACCGGTGACACTATGAAATGGTGCCACACTTCGGATTTCACCCGTTTCATGATCTTCTTGTTTTGCTGGAAAACTGAATGATCCTGATTGAGACTGGGGCCCTCAGAGAGGTCGCACGGTGAGGAAGTTAGGGGTGTGTCCTCCCTCTGAGTTTTGAATGAGAGATTGAGAGAGGACTCCTGCCCTGAGAGATGCATCACCTCATCAGATTCCTCTTTTATTCCCATGCTTTCCTCCATGCTTTGGGGTAATTCGTCTAATATGGTTTCTGGTGAGGAGGGGAAAAGGGGCGATTCTTTTTTCAGTTCCAGTGGATCCTGAAGTTGTGTGCGGGACAATAGTGAGGGTGGGTTTGTATAGGGTGGGGGAATGTGATTGCCCTGTCCATTTTCCTCAATGACAACCTCTTTGTGGGCCCTCCACATATGACGAATAAGACAGCTAGTCCCAAGATCCTTCCCATTTTTACCCCTACTGAATTCATTCATGCAGTGGATACAAACTGCTTTGGAATTGTCCGCAGGCGACAGGTAGAAGTGTTTCCATACAGCTGATCTCCGACGGGAACTCGAGCTTTTAGGGGTCCCAGGAAGGCGCTCGGGCCCTACATCTGAAATGTCGTCAAGGTTGTTTTCATTGGAATGTGAAGATGAGAGCGTGCTGCAAACAGTGTCAGTGTTGGCAAACAGTTCTAGATTTGGTTCGACTTTGGGCAACACTTCTTTGGATGACAGGTCTGAAATTTCAGCTGAGGAGGTGGACGGTGAAGTGTTCTTTGAGGCAGAAGAAATAACGCTATTTGTTAAGTCTCCATTTTTTGGTGAGTTTGGGGAGGGAGGTATCAAAGATGAGGCAAAAGAGCTAGTCAGATTATTTGAGGATACGTCTGCTCCGTCTTGTAAAAGCACAGTGGGATGAGCCCTTCGTACGTGCCTCATTAGACAACTTGTGCTGAGGTCTTTCTCATTCTTACCCCGACTGAACTCTTTCATGCAGTATAAACAGATTGCTTTGGTACTGTCTCGTGGCGATATGCAGAAATGGTTCCATGCAGGGGATTTTTTCCTCGGGTTGGTATTACTCCTCATAGATGACAAAAGGCTCTGAGTGACAGCATCCATGGCAACATCATAAAGGGTACTTGTGTATCCACTTAGTAAATTACTGTAATCGTCACCATCTCTAGTTACAAAAGGGCCAATTGAGCTACCAAATGCCAGTGTTTCATCATCCTGGGTTTCCTCCTCCAATCCATTTGCATCCCCCATTGCCTTGTCTTTGATATGTTGACTTTCTTCATTACCATTTTCATAATTTTCACTCTCCATATTTAGCTCTGTATCAATATTTAGGCATTTGTTTGAAAGAGTGGGGGAAGCTGGATCAGTCTCACTTGCTTGGTCTGACTCCAACTGTTTGTCATCCTGAGAAGATAAAAGAAACGAAGGCGGAGAGTCTTTATCCAGTGTTATTGAGGAGCAAGCGGGTGACTTTGCATCTGCAGTCTCATGAGGGGTAATGCTGTAGGATTTGAACACATAGCCATCCTGGCCCTCAATTTTCAGGCAGGTCCCTTTTGCCTCTCTTTTTTTACTTTCAATGGAGCCATTAGGTTCACCGACCAGTTCCTCAATCATGCGACAGACCTCTTCCTCCCCATCCATGGCAGCAGCCCAAGGGTTCCTGTAGAATAGTCAGGTCTGCGTTGTCGAATGTAATCACTTTTTGCCAGGTGTAGTCATCGATACTGCAGCTCTCAAGCAGGTGTTGTAATGCGCGTGTGGCTGTCTGGGACACAGGGTGTCTGCTTGTCCCTCTCCATTTAGGACTGAAGTATTTCCACCTTTCTGCACACAACCTAGAGAGGAGGAAAGAGAAAATAGATCAGCGTGTATTCTTAAGAAATAACAGGTAATATGTACAGTAACTTCTAAAACCAATTAACCAGTGTGTGGCAGCAACAAACTGTGTGTTGACATAAGACGTCACAACTCCTGCTGTTAAGTCAAGCTTCACAAAACTCTGCCCCCTGCTGACCACTTTGATTTTACATTTGAAAGCACCTTTGTGGGAATAAACATAGAAATGTTTGAATTTGAAGTTGTTAAGCCTTCAGGTCGTCTGGCGGACCTGCATTCATGGGTCACAGTTTAGATATGCAAGCAGCCACATGGGGAATGGTAATGATTCATCGATGCCTGGAAGACTTCTTGAAGTTTTTTCAACTTAACTGTTGATCAGTTCAGTCAGCTCTCTGAATTATAATGCCCTGTTCTCATCCCTACAAATGAAATACTCCTCACCCTTTAAAACAGTGTGCAACCATATGCCTGTTATTATTAGAATAGAAATGTTTCTAACATGTAGAATTTTCAGTTTTGTGACTTTAGTTGTGATCTGTAAAGCTTTTTTTCTCCTCACATTTGATCTTGTATAACTTCGTGGTACAGTATATATATGCACAACTGAAAATGTGCTACAACTCTACAAACATGGTGCTTAAATCTTTAACATACTAAATGTGGATGTTTCCATGCAGACATTTTCGTTACATTGACTTCAGCAGCTGTTGGCACTGAATAGTACATCTTGAGGAACTAATGGTTGAGAAAGACCCAACCCAATGACTAACCATTTAAGGAACGCCCAGTCTGTCAATTTTACCATGAAATAATCCTGTCCAAATGCAGGTAGGCAAGTATGTATGTAAGTATGACATTTATCAATACCCACAGTGAGATATATAACCATTTAGCTGTCAGCTTATTGCAATACAAACTACCTTATTAGTTATAATATTCAGCTTTTGTTGGAACTGTATGCAGATCTGTTAATATTCTGTAATGCCTATTGGTATATAATGTCTAATACTCAATTGAGCATTAGTGATGTAAATATTAAAAACTCTAAATACAATTCAAGAATTAAAACAGCATCAAATGGTTGTTGGGTTGAATCTACAACTCTCTTAAACAACTGAAACAAAAACTGATTACATAATCTTCATGAAAGATTTATTTAGTGCAGGGCTGTTGCATTAGACGACTACTTTTGGCTAGGTGTCCATGATAAACTGGTAACTGAGTGAATAAAATGTAGCGAACAATACACACCATATTCTGTTTCGCACATGTCTTTATGCTTGTATGCATATCTGTCTCTGTAACTCAAACCAGCGGCTGTGGGTGTAGATCAGATGTGGTTTGCTGCGAACGACTACTTTGCACTGTGTTAAGTCTATGAAAATTATTTCCCTTATGTCACTCAAGATTGTGTTACTTTATTATAATGCAGTTCAAGATCAAGTAAGGTCAAGTATGTTGACCATACATAAGGCACAAAACCAATATTAAGACAAAATTTAGCTTTATCTACAATATATGAGCAAGCAATATAGACAAGACATAGAAGTGGGTTCACATTGCTCAAGATCCACTACGTGTACATGCAAGACATACCGTTAAGCTCTGATTTGCCTAAGTACACAAGGATCACCCAAATGTAGTCTAACTTGAGGCAATCTACAATAAAAGGTCAAACAAACAAACAAAAAACTCATTCATTCATCTTAATGTAACCGGTATAATCAACTGCACCATCTATTATTAACACATGGTTTAATTTAAGTAGGCAGCCGATAACAAAAAAACAGCCAACGTTAAGCTATTTCCTAAGTGAGCACTGACAGCCAGTTTTTCCGGGTTTGGCTTAAGTGCGAGCCAGGAAGATGCGAGAGGACAGCAGAAAATTACCACCGCTGATTAGCTTTCATCTTCACATAACACACCGACTACCCCATCGGTTTCACGTCTACACACCGGCTTTCGGTTCACCCTCAATGAACAACAGCTAACACAAACCCTGAAACGTGTTCCACCCTCATACCAATACATATTTTACGTTATAATTCAACATTCACGGCAGGTTACGCTACCTCATCAGTAAACACCACGGTGGCTATCCTGGTGCTAACAGGGCTAGCCGCAAGGCTAATAATGACACAAAAACAACACACAGGTACGACACTTGTGTCACATGGCTTTGTGGCACAAATATTCCACACAACGTTAACTTATACAGCTAGTCAATTTACGTCGTGGTGGCCAGGGGAAAGACGTTCAGTAAATTTCGGACCACACCACGACTGCTAGCTGGTTAGCTGCCAGCTAGGCCACACACAGGACATACTAGCTAACCTGGCGAGGCAGAACCCAGCCGTGGCAACACACGAACCACACGGGATCCGAATCAGACCAGCGCTCACCACGACGTCCCCAGTCAAATTAAACCGTTCCCAGACACGTACATGAGCTCAGGGTACTTACTGTGAAGTGTGACGTTAGGATCACTAGGTTTCGGCTCCTAAACAGTTAAATATGACACATTTGATTGATCCGGAGGGGGGTTCACTTTGTTGCTTTTGTCTCCTGGTTTGCTAGCAGTTCACGTTCGGCCGGAGCAGCTCCACACAGCGTCGGACGGAAGGAACATGTTTTAATGATGTCACCGGCCGCGGGGTCTTCAGTATGGCGAAGGGGGTAACACATTTAATGTCACATAACACCCTGCTTCACCTTTATTTTCACTCATTAAAATCAGCCGTACGCGACTGGATATTAAAATAACAGTTGAGTGGCCCGTTGAGATACTACGTTGCTTTATATATAACAAGACATATTAATTATAAATATTAACTTAACGGAACATTTTCAGAATAAAAGTAACATTGAGGTGTAATAATAATGCTAATTAGACTTCGCCAAACTACGCAGTTGCTAAATTATTAATTATTAACGCTTTGAATATTACACATATTTCAAAATAAAGTTTAATTAAGCGAACAAACGACGACACGCAGGCTGCGTTGGCTTGTTACTACGAAATAAGTACGGCTTAATGGATGCATGACGCTGGCGTGTGCTGCATTCACGGTCCGGGGATACAGTTTGGATTTTATATAGGAATATTTAATATGGTTTTATCCCCACGGCACGTCGGGGTTTAAGGACCTCAAGGGATAAAGTCTGGGGCGAACTGGTCACCAGGGTGGGGCATTTCTGGTCGTGGTTTGTTTGTTGTCGTTCAGCCTGTGTCCTCCTGACTGTCCTCTGTGACTAGAGGAGAAATGCTGAATCAATACCATGACAGACAGACATACCAATTTGAAAGTCATGACTTAACACACCCCGGTCCGGAGAGCCCAAAACAGAGATAGGTCCGCGGCTTTATTCGGAAAGTGTGCCGCTGTCTCGATTCATGCTTTGTTTGGCGCTTTGTCTGCGTATGGCTAGTAAGGATTGACAAAATGCAACGCATTGATTGTGTGACAGATGGGCTTTTGTGTAAAATCTACGACTCACCACCAACATGACCTCCAGCGTCACACGTAGAGTAGTGCGTACGGGTGGGAGTTGTCTGGTGAAACGCATTGTTGTGTTGGGGGATGAGCCGTTCGTAGTGCTGCTGCTGCTGTTGCTGTTGCTGCTTGCTTTTTGCTCCTGGTCGACTATGGCTAGCGAGCGACTCTTAACCCTATGAATGGTCCACAAAGCAAAAATAATTGTGTGTTCTCTGCGGAATTTAATACCGAAACTCCACTGGCACCAAGCAGGCATCTTTCTCTTTTTATTAGTAACTGAAAAGACCCCAGTATCGCCCGTTGGATGAGAACACTCTGTACGGAATTAGAGCCACTTAGCAGGCCGTATCGCCATTGCTTTGTAAGGCTGCTGGCTAGCTACCGTCTTCAACTGGCAAAACTGTTGGTGAATCCGAGGTACGTGCTTTGGTTTTATATGCTTTTTCTGGCGACAACAAGAAGGCATGCAGCGCGCCTGCAACATATCTGTTTAATGTTCCACATTAGGTATGAATTAACAAACGTTGCTCTTGTTTTTGTTAGACGCCATTTGTTCCGTTAAAGGGGGTGGCTAACTCCTCTTGCTAGTTAGCTAGCTAGCTAGCTGGGCTGCCAGGCTAATGTTATTGTTAGCAACTTGGCCACTTCGACTGTTTGTCGTTAGTTTGGGGGGGGAGGAAAAAAAAAAGAAAAGGCAATTGCATCTCTGCACCAAATGGGCAAGCGCTAACTCATGCGCAGTCATATTGTAAGTGTCCTGTGTGGCCGCCTCCCACCGCATTTAAATGCCTCAGCTCATTGACAAAGCTGTAACGTACTACTACAGTACAGATCACAACAAACTGGGAGATGGTCATTGTAGTTTGAAAGCTGCACCACCCTTTTGCTCCATAGTAAGCTGGTACTAAAGTATAATGCATTCAGATCACACAGTGTTAAAATGTATTAGAATACCTGTAAGTTTCAGTGTGAATCAGCTGCACTGTCATAGTAAGAATGAATGGTATTACTAATCTACACATCTCAGTTGCAGGTTACACATTATTCTAAACAATTTGGGGTTGTACTGGCTAGGTAGATAGGTAGGTAGATAGATAGCTCATTGATAGTGAGGGAGATTCAAGGATCCAGTAGCAGCATGAGACACAGTAAACAAACATTGAAATGACAGTAAACAAACATTAAAATGAACCTATAACACAGTAAACATGTATTATTTTAAATAAATATATGCAAATAAATTAAAAACCTGGACTAAGAAGTTAAACCTGTGTTGAGATCTTTACAAACAGAAAACTATAAAAAGTAAAAATAGAACTAACAATAGAGATTAAAAAATGTGAATCAAGGTAACAGCCTCTCTGTCTTTGCTTTAACTCGCCCAGCGAAATACGCGTAGATCTCTAACTGTTCCTCCCTGCTCCGTGTCTCCGCAGCAACACGGAGCGTCAAGATGAAGAAGAAAGCTCGGCAGCACCGGGTCGCGGTGCCGCAGAGGCCGCCGTCTCCCATCAAGCCTTCCCCCAACAAGCAGATCTTGACGTACGCCCAGGCGCAGCGCATGGTGGAGTTCGACATCGACGGCCGCGTCCATCGGATCAGCATATATGACAAGCTGGACGTGATCTCAGACGACGACCCCATGGTGCAGGAGATGATGGAGTGCACCAGCAATAAGGAGAATGCTGAGAAGCCGCAGCAGCAGGTCCTACTGAGGTCAGTGAGGCTAAAAAACAACCAGGAGAAGAGAAACGCAGCGCTGGGCATCACTGCTCACGGAGAAGGAGGCGGACATCATGCTGGTGTTAATACCGGACCAAAGCTCCCAGAGCCTAAATTTCGTACGGTGGAATATAATCTTCCGGCAGTTCCTAAGCGTTCAGCTGCTTTTTATGAATACACTGAGAAGACGGAGGAAGAGCTGGATGAGGAAACAGAGTATGACATGGACGAGGAAGATTATTCCTGGCTGGAGTTGGTCAACGAAAAGCGGAGAAGTGAAGGGGTCAGTCAGGTCTCTCACAACGTCTTTGAGTTCCTCATCGACCGCTTTGAGAAAGAGTTGTACCTGGAGAGTCTGGATAAAGGCAGCGAAAAGCAAGCTCCCATCGACGAGGACGCCGTCTGCTGCATCTGCATGGACGGAGAGTGTCACAACAGCAACGCCATCCTGTTCTGTGACATGTGCAACGTGGCCGTGCACCAGGAATGTTACGGTGTGCCCTACATTCCCGAGGGCCAGTGGCTCTGCAGACACTGCCTCCAGTCATCCACCCAGCCCGCAGACTGCATACTTTGTCCTAACAAGGGCGGAGCGGTGAAAAAGACAGACGACGACCGCTGGGGTCACGTGGTGTGCGCCCTCTGGGTCCCCGAGGTCGGCTTCTCCAACACCACCTTCATCGAGCCCATCGACGGCATCAGTCACATTCCTCCAGCCCGCTGGAAGCTCACCTGCTACCTCTGCAAGGAAAAGGGCGTCGGAGCGTGCATCCAGTGTCACAAAGCCAACTGTTACACTGCCTTTCACGTCAGCTGCGCCCAAAAGGCCGGCCTCTTTATGAAGATGGAGCCGATCAAAGAGGTGACGGAAACGGGAGAGCCCACATTCTCTGTAAAAAAGACGGCGTACTGTGGAGCTCACACACCTAACGGGTGCGTAAGGCGGCCTCTTACAATATATGACGATGCCAAACCTAAGAATGGACTATGTAAGAAGGTGGACAAAGGGAGAAGCGCCAGTAAAGGACAGTCCAAAGGGAAGCAGAAGAAGAAGAGCAAGAGTAAGAAGCCCGAGCCTGAACCTGAAAGCGAAGACGCAACACCTGCTACTGTGCCTACATTTCCTGCTCACAGGTATGTTATCTTTACGTTTACGGCATCGATTCTTGGTGTGTGTGGTGGTCCAGGGAGGGATTTCTTGTCTTTCTCAAGGACACTGATGGGACATAAAGTTGTTGATGTACAAACACTGGAGGATTTGAGCGTGCGATTTGAACTTGACTTGGTCTGTATCGAGTGCTGGTCACAATCACAGTTTGACCAGCCACTGTTCCCGTTGCTGTTGGTCTCTCTCCCCGGCTGTATCCTTCTAATACCCCGTCTTTCCGGCTCCTCCAGGTTACAAACCATTCTGAACCAGGTGTCAGTCCAGAAGAAGAAAGCATTTGTGGAGCTGGTCCTAAATTACTGGACACTAAAGAGGCAGTCCAGGAATGGGCTTCCCCTCATCAGACGCCTTCAGACAAGCATGCAGTCTCAGAAGAATGCACAGCCGGTTTGTTCATCTGTCAGTCAACCACAGAAGGCTTTCAGTCTTCATTTTGACTTTTAAGTAGCTTTTAGAACTTCATCTATACATCATTATTCTCACATTTTATTCTGTTTTTCTTCTTTATTTTTTAATCTCTTTTTATGTATTTTATTTCAGTGTTTTCCTCTGAAGCTCAATCATTTTCGATTGTGTTCTTTAATGTATGCGTTTTTATTTCAGAGGCAGAATGAGGAGGAGAGCAGGGCACTGAAGGACCAGCTGAAAGAATGGCATCGCCTCCGGCACGACCTGGAGAGAGCTCGGCTGCTGCTGGAGCTGATCCGCAAGAGGGAGAAGCTCAAGAGGGAAGAGGTAGGTGGAGGAATCAGCTGGCACATGGGTACCGAAATCCTGCTAAATAAATGAAACGGTCTGATCTGGGTATGGTCTCTTTCGTTGATGTGTTGCAGATTAAACAGCAGGAGACAATCCTCGAGATGCAGTTGACTCCCTTCAGTATTTTGCTCAGAGCCCTCTTGGACCAACTCCAGTCAAAAGACCAGGCCAGGATCTTCACCCAGCCAGTCGATGTCACTGAGGTGAGCTTCAGGAGATACTTTTTAGTTGTATTGTTGTATTTCTTTTTCATTCGGACGTGCATAAATATTGCATTTCATAAGCGATGATTTTACTCTGTTGTTCAGTCTATGGTTCTGTTGGTTCATCCACTGTGTGCAAATGTTGAAAACCGTAGTGTTGTAGCAGGGAGTACCAGCAGGAAAAACAACAGACAGACACTTCCTGTTTGATAAGCCTTCAAACTGGACTTGCTGGTTGGTATTTGAACACAGCCCTTTGCCTGCTGCCACTGGGCTGTTGTCAGGATGAGAGCCCGTAACAGTATTATGGCAGGTTTCTTCGCGTGATTGCCAAGTAACGGCTTCAGAAATGTTGCAATGATGTCATGAGATAGTGTGACGCACCAAAAACGTCCAAAGGGAGAACAATCACAGCTTTTGCTTTCACTTACATCGCCGCCTATGTGCTAAAAGTCGTGCTCACACGCACGACAAAGACTCAAGCCAGCAAACAACTGCTGCCTCCATGTCACATGTTCTGACCCGGGTGAGCTGTAAATCACCACCCACCCCCACAGTGTTGCAATGTGACTTCCTGCTAAGATAAATGTGTAACTTGAGAGCACGCTGACAGACGTTCGAAAGAGGCGAAGGGTGTTCCTGTCTGCATGCCCGGCTAGCTCAGTCGGTAGAGCATGAGACTCTTAATCTCAGGGTCGTGGGTTCGAGCCCCACGTTGGGCGCTAGCTTTTGACTGAGTCACTACATTACTGGTAGATTATTAATTTTCTTGGTTAGCTGAGCTTGTGTGGAAAGTGTTTGTGTCGGCATTAAGACTGTTAGATCTGGCCCTGCTGATGTGAATTTATTTTCTAAATAGAGACTGATGTTTTAACAGGCCACATAGGGTGATATTTGCTTTTTATTTTGTGTAGTAATTTAAAAATAATTTATTCCCTTTGCTGTTTCCTGTAGGTGCCCGACTACCTCGACCACATCAAGCACCCAATGGACTTCTCCACCATGCGGCAGCGCATCGACGGACAGGGCTACAACAACTTGGAGCAGTTCGAGAATGACTTCAACCTCATTGTTGATAACTGCATGAAATATAACTCAAAGGACACATATTTCTACCGGGCAGCGATTCGCCTCCGAGACCAGGGCGGAGCCCTGCTTAGAAAGGCTCAGCGAGACGTGGAGAAGATCGGATTTGACACGGAAAGCGGCATGCATCTGGCGGAGGCTCCTGAAGTCAAAGCACCACCATCTTTTTCTTGGGAGGACGGTAAGGGTGCTAGCAAAGACGCCTGTTTTTGTGACATGTTTGCGTCAGTAAATATATGAAAAAAAAAAAAATGCATGTTTCTCCTTGCTCATCTCCTTAGTGGACCGCCTTCTAGTGCCAGCCAATCGGGAGCATCTTTCTCAGGAAAAGCAGCTGCAGCAGCTCCTGGAGAAGTTCGACCTGACCTGTGCCATGAAGTCCAGCCCCTCCCGCAGCAAGCGTCTAAAGCTGCTCAAAAAGACCATCAACGACGTGCGCAACGAAATGAGCCTAAAGAGGTCCCTACCCTCCCACCATCACCACCACCACCACCACCACCACTCTTCCTCCTCCACAACTCCCTCCACGTCAGCATCATCTTCATCAGCTGCCAGCCACTCAGAGCAGAGTAAACCTACGAAAGAAGACAGACTGAAGCCCAACGGACATTTTCCAGATGATGAAGGTACGTGCGGCTCTGCTTCAACTCATCAAACAGCCTCTGTGTGAGAGGAGAATCACATGTCCCTAATATCCTGAAGCACAGGTCGGAGGTCAGAGATTAGCCCTCAGCTCGCAACCCAAAACACAGCCTCACACAGCAAAGTCACATGCTGTTCACCATACCTAGATTTAGTACTATGACATCAGCCTGTTTCCCGACCTCTAAATTACCCCCAACATGTTTTTTATGTGAGCAATTCGAAGAACAAAGTGGTGATTAAGTCTGATTTTCAGGCGACTTGACACAAAATCAGAATAAACTGTCCCTGTCTGGTTTTTTTTGGGAGGGGAAAATTGCTCAAAAAGCTACAGATGACTCCCCATATTTGGGAAAGCAGTGAACATTAAAACTGGAATCAAGAAAGCCCAAAACTTAATTATGTCATTAACTGATAAAAACCATTGAACGTTAATAGGATTATTAGCGCTAATGTTATTTGTTAATGCCCGATAAGATTTTTAAGCGACGTTGGCCGATACTTAAGAGTATTTATCACGGCAATAAAGCGGATCTATTTGACAGAGAGCGGGTCATAAAGCTCTGAGGTTCATTTCAGGTGGAGTAACAGCAGCTTTTGTGTCCACATGGCAGAGATGAGGGAAGGAGTTGTTAAAAAAAAAATCTAATTTCAAAAGTATACTTCAGTTCACACAAGATAACATAAGATAAGACAGACTTTAATGATCAAGCAGTGGGGAAATTCACTTGTCACAGCAGCTCATATGCACAAGATGGATAAAAAATGACTCATAAATCAGAAATATATCGTGGTAGAGCTCCTTCTTACATGATGGGATGGATGTTCACCAGTGTGGTCTTAGGCGTCAGTCACCATCTCTTTCGTCTTGCTGCTCGCACCAGCCTACGAAGTCTGTGATGACCCCCCCTGTACTCCTGCTCATTTCCTTCTGACGTTCCAACGTTGTTGGAAACAATGGCTGATTATTTAACTCGAAAAACATTCATTCAACAAACACAAAACTTTTTTTTTGTGACCTCCTTATTCCAAAAATCACAGAAGCAGACAGTTCAGGATTACATGGATGTGACAGTTGTGCTCTTGCAGCAGGAGGAAGGAGTGTCGCCGGTGAATCCTAACAACGTCCTTAAGTCTCTCCGCGGAACTGATCCCTGAATAGATAGCGTTATAATGAGCTGGCGGAGGGGAAGAAAAGAAATGGAAAAAGTAATTTTGCTCTCATTGTTTATTTATAAAAGCGCCCCGGCGTTATGCTAAATAGCGCCTTGTTTTACTTTTATGATAAACCCAAAAGCCATACCATAATGTGCCGCGTCAGCGTTTTCCACCAACACAAGGACAAAGTGTGGGTGTTGCGGCGCATTACTGTTGGTAATAGTATTACAGTGTAGGTCGTATTTCTTGTCTTTGTCATTTTGTGATATTGTTTATGTTTGTACTTTTTATCAATAGCTTTTGTGTGGTTGTTCTTCCAGAAGACGATGCCAAAGATTTCATTATGTTCCTCTGCATAGCTAATCTTTTACCACAATACAACTTTATTTCTACAGAGAGAGAAAGAGAGAAAGGGAAAATACATTAATAACAATAAAAAGAAACTAAAATGATTGTAAAAGCAGTCTATGTGCCATGACATGAATAATGTGTGTTGTGTGGGTCGCAGTTTGAATGATTAATGTTGGCTGTTTGGTTGAATTACAAGTCTAAACAGTTTGTGTCTGTTCTTTTCTTCTCTCCTCTAGGAGACAAGTCCCTTCCTCCTAAGCTAGAGCCTTCAGACTCCATCCCTCCCCTCATCCACTCAGACACAGACCCGGAGCCCCCCACCCTCAAACCAATCGACGCCGCCCCCGAATGCGACGAGAAGAGCCACAGCAAACGCGTCAAGTTCGACGGTGAAATACCAGACCTGCTCTCCTCGGTGCCGCGCCTCAACGGCTACTCCCACGACAGCCTCCAGAACTCTCTGCTGGACGGAGACGTGAGCGTGGTGGCCACGTCGACCCTCGCCGAGCCCACGGGCACAGTCAACCGCCGCACCGCCGTGCTCTTCCGCAAGTCGAAGACCGCCAGTCCCCACAAGCCCCCGAAGGTTGGAGACGAGGGTTCGGAAGGAGTTGAAATAAAAGAGGCCGATGAGGAGGAAGATGAAGACGGCGCACAGCTCGGCTCCAAATCCTTCTTATCAGTGGTCATACCCAGGCTGGAGACACTACTTCACAGCAAGAAGAGGAAGCACAGCGGCGGCAGAGACAGCGAGGAGGACGGAGGAGAGCACGAGGAGGAGGGAGAGTCCCCTGTGAAACGTCTCGACACTGGTAAAAAAAACAACAGCTGTGTATCTCTGACTGTGCGGCATCAATATTTTCACCATCCCAAGCATTTTCGCAATTTTCTGCATGACTGAACGTTTCTTTGAGATACCGTATGTTCGAATTTGAATGACATTTCTTCAAGGCTCCGATTAAATTAGCACCGCAGTATTTAGCTCTGCTGCCAACGTCTAAAACTGGCAGAGCAAACGTCGCAGTGAGCTGTTGCGCCACTTACAAGTCATCACAACAGACACTTGTTTACTCTTTTACATCGGTTTGCTTAAATTAGACTCGAGGCTGATTGAACAACCTGTAGCCCATGCAGATACGTGTATACGTTTTGTTGTTGTAAATTTGCTATGATGTTGCGCCTCCTCTCAGGCCTGTCCAGTGGTTTTCTGGAGGTGGAAGAGGAGAAAGAGATAGAAGACTCAAGCAGAGCCAGTAGACCTGTGGAGCCACGAAGACGCTGCGCCTCGGAGTCCTCCATCTCCTCATGTAGCAGTCTGCCGGGAAGCACCAGGTAATCCACAAGAAAGAAGATCCTTCTATTGTTCTTTTGCCGGTCGTCCAAGACTTTGACCCAAGCCTTCATGAGCGCTAGATGTTTTGTTTCTAAAGTTGACTCTGGTGTGTCTTTTTTTTGTTTTTTGTTTCTAGCACTATTCTCAGTCTTCCAAAATGTGGGAAGGGGAAACCTGCCTTGGTCCGGAGAAACACTGTGGACGATAAGAGCGAATTAATCGCTTGCATCGAAACCGGGAATTTTGCAAAAGCTGCACGAATTGCTGCTGGTAAGTTGCCTGCATAGCATATCTCAAGAATCTGCATGTGTGTGAGCATTATGTATACAGATTTTATTCACCATTTCAAAAAAATATACAGAATTTTTCCAGCGTAATATTAATATTATATATTAAAATTCTGTACTTCAAGGCTACACACATTTTTCGATCGATACTGATAACTCTGATACAGTAAACATGAGTTGAAGATATGTACTTAGGTAGCAGATTTGACACTTTTGACACAACAATTGACTTTATTAAACTAAATATTAAACATGAGAACAGTAAAACCTCACTGGACTCTCAGTTAATAGAATAACTGAGAGTCCACTGAGAGCTATTAACTCGCCTTGTCCAGTAATCAGCATGGCCTGTAGTAATGCAGTACAGTAAGTAGCTGTGCATGTCTCCAGCAGTCTGCAGATTCTGTAAAATATTCAAATGTTTTGAAATATGTTCTGAAAACTATTAAGAGTTCTTGAAAATTGGCCTCATGTTTCTACTTTCAGCATCAGTTTGGTGTTTAAAGTTTAACTCGATAGAACTTGCAGACACCTGGTATTCAGACAAAAAAAAAAAGAAAAAAAAAAAAGAAAACTGCAGGGTTGGAAATTAACAGCAGCCACCAGCCAACATCTTGTGACTTTTGGCAGTGACCGGTGAGTCTTTATAGTCTGCTTGCCATCATGGCATGTGACCAGCGAACACCTGGGGACTCTTCCACTCATCTAAAATTCATATTTGGCTAATAAAATGCTAAAAGTGGCCGGCACATTTTAATATCTGTCGTTCACTCGTGGCTCTTAAAGGGGGACAAAGTTAATTTCCCACCCTGATCTGCCGTGTGCTCCTCGCACTTTACAGCACGGCTTTGGAAAATGTGTTTCTGTCCGTGTTTTTTAAATCCACACATAACCTGTCTGGTGTTGTTCCTGCTTCCATAGAGGTTGGCAACAGCAATATTTGGATGCCCGCTAGTGCTGCAACAGTTGCATTGGAACCCCTAAAGCTAGTTTGGGCCAAATGTAGTGGATACCCTTCCTACCCTGCCTTGGTGAGTGTTTGCTGGAGAGAGAGCATGACAATCACTGACTGAAGTCTCTTATACTGATGTTTCCTTATCTTGTGTTCACGTTGGGACACATTGGAACCTAATTATGACACTCTTGTCGCACAGGTTTTACTACAGCTGTTCTTTTTGGGGTCCAGTGAACAGTTGACTTTTTGAATTTTTTTTCCTCTAGGTGGCAGCCTGTCACTGTTAACCAGTTTAATTTGACCTTTGCGTGAAGGGACAAATGAGGAAAAGAATCTAGTGTGCATGCATTTGTATGTATGTATGTATGTGTGTGTGTGGGAGTGAGTGAGAGTGTGTGTGTGTGTTTACAGTATAGACATCTTCACTACATGCTTGATCGATTCCCTAGATGAATGCATGTTTTCCATGCGTTTGCATTCATGAGTGTGACCGTTTTAACTCCCCTCGCGCCTCTCCTGCTGTGTGCAGATCATCGACCCTCACATGCCGCGTGTGGGCTGCCAGCACAACGGGGTGTCCATCCCCATGCCCCCCATGGACGTGCTCCGCATTGGAGAGCAGATGCAGTACAAAGCCGAAGAGAAACTCCACCTCGTCCTCTTCTTCGACAACAAGCGCAGCTGGTGAGTGCCGTTATCTGCTGGAGTGATTTAAACTGCTGCGGGCTCCTACAAGGGTAAACCTGTCAAACCTGTCTGTCAGCTGATCATTATGCTCTCGTGGCTGCGTGACATCGAATGTCAAGAGACAACAAATGACTCTTTGAAAATTTCACCTGGACTCCCAACACTGGGAGAATGTTTTTCAGTCTTTAACTGTGATGACGGTACTTAGCTTTTATCTGCTACTAGGAAAGTAATATTCCACATCTTGGAGTGAACATGATGGGGCTGAAACTGACATGCTGTAGTTAATAATATGACTAAATAAATGTTGAATTGCCATGTTCCTACAGTAGACTAGAACAAACAAACAATAGGGTAGTTTTTTCAGATAGAAAAGGTTAAGGCAAGGGGTATTCAGCTAGCTGTAATGTGCAACTTCACCACTAGATGTCTCTATATCCCACACACTGGGCCTTTAAGAAACACCTTCCATCCCTTCGAGCACTGCACATGACTCAAATTTAATCGCTGCAGCAACAATAGTAGCAATTTAGCACTGCTGTGACTTTTGTGATTCCTGCTGCTACGAGGGTTGAATACCAGGAATTGACATTGCAGCATTTACTGGGAGTTGTGCCATAATTTTCTCTCATTTCCATGCAACACTTCCTGCAGAAACCCTATGATTTTATCAAGGAATATACAGTTTGTTCATTCCAGCTCCTTTTAACATGAGCATTTATTGCTTTTCTCTGTTTTTATATTACTGAAAATTGAATATATCTGGACAGAACAAAACAAGCAATTGGAAGACATCACCTTTGTCAGAGCAGGTGTGACTGAATGAACTTTGAGCTGCAGTTGTTTCTTCAGTTTAGTTTCATGCTGAAATGGCTGTTGGGTGGCAAAATCTGTGAGAACAAAGAAAGCACCGTTTCATGATTAATTAGCTCTCGGTCTTTGTTTAAAATCAGACTGAGTTTGAAAGAACATTGAACCCTAGCTACTGTTCAGCTGTTGTATTATAGATGCTGTCTTTTCGCCTTCAGGCAGTGGCTTCCTAGATCCAAGATGGTTCCTCTGGGAATGGACAAGACCATAGACAAAATCAAAATGATGGAAGGACGCACATCCAGCATTCGCAAGGCTGTCCAGATCGCCTTCAGCCGTGCCATGAACCACCTGAGCATAGTGCAGGATGAGCCAGTCAGCGACCTCAGTGACGTGGACTGATGACATTCGCTGCCTCTCTCTCTCTCTCTCTCTATCCCCCCTACACACACACTCAGACACGCAAACTTGTACCTCTCCTGTACCAAATACCCTCCTCTAGCCCCTCCACCCCCACCTCCCTCTCTCTCTCTCTCTCTGTCTCTGCAGGAGACTCAAATGTTTACTGGGCACCTGCTGTAACAGGTGGTGTCTCTTCCTCATCCATTCCTACTCGCACACACTCCTACCATGTGCCGATGGGAAAACGGCTGCTGCTGAAATGAATGTGTCTATCTTATCCACCTCCAGGCTTGTAACTGTGCTTAGAGACTGCTCTTTTTTTTTGTCCACCCCTTATCCCCAACTCCCCTCACTTCACCAATCATTTAAATCCATCATTTCAAAAAACACACACACACACACACACACACACACACACAACCCTTACATTTTGGTAGCCTTACTAAATGCTACTGTGGTCTCACTTTGCAGTGAGACAAAAACCTTTTTACAACTTGGTCCGTTATTTTGGCAAAGAGCCAATCATCATTTCTGTTACAAATGATTAATTATAATTAATAATAATATTTTTAAAAAAAGAAACAAAAGTAGCTGGTCAATAGACATGTTTCAGAGCAGCCATTTTGATTTGAAATAGTAGGTCAACACACCAACGATATTAATTAAGGTTCCAACCTTAATTAGTATCATTGGTAACACCCGTGTTTACTATTGCATGTCACAATGGCTGCCGTGAAAAAGGTCTGTTAGCTAAAGTGGGCAAAAACATACATTTCCTGTTGTAGCCAAAGCCTAAGTTTATGTCAAGGTCACATTTACAAACTGGTCATCTCCATTTACAAATCCCTTCCCTTTGTATTTAAACTGTAAATAATGTGTACAGTTGCCTGACACTAACTTATTTTGTAGTTTTGACATAAATTAGTACTGTACAGGAGTTTTCTTAGTATTTATACTTGATGCATTCTCGGCACCATGGAGTGAGTGCTATTTTGACAGTGCTGTAAGATTAAGAAGAATAAAAAAAAAGTGCAAAAGCCTTAGTGTTAAGGAGATTAGGGCTAAAATGTCATGTTTCTGATGAGTATGAAAGTATTCCCTTTTTCACTTTTTAAGTTATTGAAGTTTATAATCGTAAGCTTCCATTTGGCATTAATCCTTTTTGTATTAAAAATAGTTTTGGTATATTTTTGTTCATATATATTTATATGATTTGAATACACAGTTAATAGAGTATGTAAGTCTCTGAAGCTCATACAGGCAGTCTGACGTCGTGGACACGGAACTTGTATCGTTCTCAAGAAACCAAAAATGTTGCTACCCAGAAGTTTTTTCGCTGATTCATTTTTCCGTGTGATGTGTGAAATCGTTGCCAAAAAAAAAAAAAAAAAAGGACAAAAAAAGTAAAGTGTATTTTTACGTGATACATTTGACTGTTACTTGGTTTCGCCGTAGTCGTAGGGAGATGTGCCTGCGTTAACTTATTGTAAAGTATTTGCATTACTTTATATCCGAGGAAAGACGTGCAAACTGATTGTGGAAAAGTGGCACATTTTGTGGTGGATACTTGCCTTCTTTTTAAGTAACCTTTTCTAACTTTTTTTTGTAGTAGTAGACTTCAAGACATTTCATTTTATACTCTTTGCCTATTTTTTCTGGGTAGCATTGGGTAGTTTTGGTATATTTCATTTTGTACTTAACTGTAGTAGTTTTTTTAATCAGGTCACATGAAATATTGCTGGGACTGTTTTTTTTTTTGTTTGTTTTGTTTTGTTTTTTTTGTAGCAAAGCAAAAAAATAAAATACACAAATATGAACACTTGCCTCTCCTTTTTGTAAATGATTTTTTCTGTAGTCTCTCAGTGACATAGTGCAGTATTCAAAATGAAATTAATTCTTTGGGTTCCACTTAAAACTTGTTATTACATTTACATTTTTAAGGCTTATCCGGGGCACAAGGGGGGGACTCCAATTCTCCTTCATGGTTGGCAGGTTACTTACACTAATTCAACCTCCTACCTGCCATATGGCACTGTACCCTGCTCATCTACTCTGCTGCTCATTGTCCACGTATGTTGCACATTGTGTCCTATAGGCTGCCAAGCTACATAACGTAGGCACAGAGAGAGGTCAGCTGATGAACTGTGACAGCACACGTTGCGTGGACCTGACATGATCTTGACAGGTTGTCGTGCACTTCCCATGTGCTGATTAATGGTTAGGACAGTACTTCAAAAGATTAAAATAGATTTCCAAATGATTGTGGAAGAGCTGCCTGAAGCAGGTTATCCTTACCCTCCATCTTTGTTTGTTATTACTTTACTCCATCACGTTTTTTGGCATCTAATTACTTCCGAACGATTTGTACAAAAAGGAAAAAAAAATCGAATGAATATCAAATTGCACAGCTTACTGAGCAGATGTAGCTGATTACTTTTGGTATGTCAAGCGTATTCCAGCAATTTTTATATGAATTTTTGAAGATCATAATTTTATAATGGAAGTTTATAATGGAGGAATGACTCCACTCGATTCAGGCCTGCTCAACTTTGAAATTAAACTGCTCTGACATATGTCTAGAGAATTTGTGAGAACTTTAAAACTCTAACAACATTTCGAACCTTCAAGCTTGTGATCTGTGCCTTGATTGCTGCTACAGCTTAAGTCAAAATGACGTTTAGAGACTTCCATTAGTTCAACGTGTGATCGAGGGTGTTGTATTTCTAGACCAGCGGGAAAAATTAGAAACTGCTCTCTGCTCCCACAGCTTTAAATCTACAGGAACATATAATATATCCACAGGTGTCCTAGTTCTTGAGCTCTATACCATAATGAAGGTAAAGTACTACCCTGACGTTTCTCTTTTTGTAACTGAATATTCTCAGTCTATGAGTCACAAGCTTAATCTTAAAGAAGATGTGAACTTGTGCTGCATTTCTCTAGGATACCTGTCCGTCCTGTGGTTAATGATGTCCTCCCAATCAGGGTCCAACATCAGAGCAAAAGGCTCTGAGATATACAATATTTTGGGAGGTAGAGCACTGTCGAGCAGTTATTCTGACAAGTCTTAGCTTTAGCTCTCTTGGTACAGGATTATCCTTGTTGATTGAGCATTTTAAGTTTGAGTCCCTGTAGTGCCAGAGGACGTTTAAGTTTGAAGATATTCTCTCGTGTTCTTGAGCTGTAATCTTAAACTGTGAGCAAGCACACCTGCTTTTTCTCAAGTAACTGCAGCTTTTCTAGTGTCAATATGCGCTCTTCAAGCAACAGCAGTAGCTTCAGCCTGCCAACTCTCACAGGCATTTTCTTCAGGAAATGCCGTCTCAGGTTATTTTTGATGCTTGTGTGTATAATATTCTGAATTTCCAAATTAGGCTGCGGCTTGAAAATTCATGGTTGCTAGTAAACATCCAAGGTGGGATTTTCGAGTTAGGGGGTTTTTTAGAGTCTCAGGAGGTGTTTGAAAAAATGAAATCACTACAGTTTTCTCTCTCCAGTTCCCAAGTTAGATTTTTAGTGCGCCTCAGCAGATATGTCAGTACTGACTGTGCAAATCTGAAGATCAGGAAGCAAAATATCAATACAACTCTCTAAAAGTACTCCATTACAGGTTAAAATCTTGTATTAAAACCATTTTGGTAAAAGTACTATCAGTACAATGCAGTCAAAGTATCAAAAGTAAAGGTAACTACATAAATATTAAAGTACAAATGCAAGGTACTTGTACTTTACTTTAGTGTTTCCATTTTATGTTGCTTTATACTTCTACTCCATTACATTTATGTAACAACTTTAGTTACTTTACAGAATGAGATATATAATATAAGTAGTATAAATCTTCTCCACTTTTACAAGCTACAACAGTGATGCTTATGTACCAATAATTCTAATTCAATAATATAACATACATTATTGTGAAATACCCTTGTTTAATGGTACTTTAAGTACATTTTGATGCTAATGCTTTTGTACTTGTACTCAGCGAGCACCTCTTTCACCTCTATAAACATGTCAACGCTTAAAAGGAGCTGAAAAGTAACAGCTAGAACAAATGTAGTGAAGTCAAAAGTACAATAACAGACCTTTTCCACAGCAGCCATCTTGACACGAAATAGCAGGGCCGACACAGGTGTTTCCAAGGACACTAATTAAGGTTCAGTTCCATTTAGTGCAGCAGAGACTTTCCAGCGAACCAACACACACCACAGCAAGCCCCCTGACTCTGTTTGACCTGAATGGAATGGAGCCTTAATTAGTGTCACTGGTAACACCTGTGTGTACTGTTTCATGTCAAAATGGCTACTGTGGAAAAAAAGGTCTATTCCTCGTTAAATGTAATGCAGCTAGAAGCCTTTCTGTTCAAGCTAACGGAGCAGCTACAAGTTTGATATTAGCTCAACAAGAAGAGGCTGTCCTTCCGGGTCTGTCCACAGGGAGGCGCTGTGGCTCCACACAAGAACCTGCCTCCGTTTTGCCGAGACGTCGGTTACACAAACCCGGGCGCACCTGAGCGTCCACCTGCTCGGCTCAGTTCTCCTCTCAACTCAGTTTAGGCAGGTAGGCAGGCATCAGTATTCAGCATGAAAAGCCGTTTTCATCACTGTGTTCAAATGGTGAATGCACCCATTAGAGAGAATGTCAATTAACGCTAAATCAGTCTGAAGACATGGCTGCTGGTTTCCCGCCACTCTCCCTATTCTCCTCCTCCTCCTCCTCCAGCTCGGTTAACGCCAAACAATAGCCATCTCTTCTTTTTCCCCCCTTTCACCGAGAGTGGGCAGACAATTCACCTCTTAACAGTTTTCATTTCAATATTCAGATGGAAGGATAGACGTGTAAACGGGCGCTGTGTGTGGGCAGGAGTTTGAACCGAGCACTGTATCACTTGTGGAGTTTGCTCTTGTGGGTTCATTCACAAGTGCATCTTAAAAAGCCAAAGCAGCCACGTCTTAGATGCAAATTTGGCTTGAAAACTGTTGAAATATGCATTTTACTTAAGCCAATCCAGCTCGTGTTACTTCAAGCTACTGACATTCAGAGAGGTAAAGCAGCATTATGGGGATTAAATGAGCTCGTAATGGCTCTGTGATATAGAAAGCCACCTTCAAGCCGCGCTGAAAGACATCTCCCATCTTTCTAAACAATTGGGTGCTAATGTAGTCGCGCGCAAACACGCGGCAGACTCTCTCCTCCTCTCATTGTCTGTCTGTCTGTCTTCCTCCAGCTACTAATTGCGCGGGGAGGTAAACACAGCAGTCAAGTGGAGAGGACGGCGAGTCAAGCGTGAATATCAATCTCCCCACATCAGTGTCATCTGATGACTTTGACTGAGTTGAGGCGGGCTCATTAGAGCGGTGGTGCAGGGTGCCGCGGGCCTGCAGTAGCATCCAGGTGGAGGGCTCTGAAGTTATGGGAGCCTGCAGAGCTCTCAACAGTTAACAGGTGAGTGTGTGTGTGTTTGTGTGTGTGTGTATGTGTGCGCGCGTGTGCGACAGGGGAATGATAATCCAAACCCTCAACCCCTTCCCTCCTGCACAGAGGTGTCACCAGGGTTCAGGGAGGAAATGTCACATTCGCGCACAGATACGCTCCTCGGCATGTATTCACAAGCAGGCAGGCAGGCACGGCTTTAACGTGCACGCGCACATTCCATATTCATGCACCTGGTTATTACGAACTCGACACTTGAACGTGCCACCAGCAGTTCTTTTGGCTCCCGCGTGGAGAGATGACAGGAAGCATTGCCTGGGTTGCACACGAGTGTCAGGCCTGGCAACTAATTCCCGATAACTCTTCCTCTGCCTCCAAGATTTTGGCGATGAGAAGGGAGGAAAACAAATAAAATAATAATAAAGGAGAAGAAGAAAAGTTGCCTTTCTTGGATTTTCTTGGCATGTTCGACTTTCTCTCACCAGCTTAATTCAAGTGACGAGGCTTGTTGTTGTTGTTTTTTTGACAATAAAACCCAAAGCACACATGGAAAAATAGTTTTAAAAAAAACCCTCTAGTCTCAGCTCCTCAAATGCTTTTCTTTCGTGTTTATCATTGTTGTGAATATCTTTGAGTTCTGGGATTTGTGGTCGGATAAAACGAGAGATTTTAACACATCATCTTGAAATGTGGGAGGCTGCTTTGGGTATATTTTCACAAGTTTTTGACATTTTATACACTAAACAATGCAAAAGAACCAAAAGATTAATCAATAATGAAAATACGTGTTACTTACCAACCGGTTTACTCTTGACTTTCCCCTCAAGTAGCTTTAAGGTTGGAAAAATCATCTTATTTTGTCTGGATATTGAGTATCAACTTGTTCCAGAAGCTATATGTTGTTTAAATCTAATATGTTTTTTCCCAGCTGGCAATATTCTATATGTCGTGCATTATGTTACACATTATTTGACACCTTACCTCCAGATTCAACCTGACAGATTTGATGTCTTTGGGGACTTTGGGATCTGTACTCGAATATAAAATAAAGATTGAGTTTGTTTTAAGGGATCTACTTGTGAATCGGCGGGGTTGAAAAGGTTAAACATATTTTCACCTTGACTTTAAGACAAAAAGAAAAAAATTCTGAGCTGCAGTCAAGACTTATTTGTGACAGAAAGTTTGGAGGTGTGTGAGGTGACTCGTAAAGGAAACACACTCTGAACCCTGCCCTGATCCTCCTGCATTAAACATCACGCAAACTGTCCACTTTTCATTTTGGAACGCGCATAAAAATATTATCCTTCACCGCTCCCTTCCAGTCCTCCCAACTCCTTTCCCCGCTATCTCTCTCCATCTCTCTCTCTCTCTCGCTCAGCAGGTCCCTGATAGGCCCAATCTCCAGTGGCGATGTTCAAAACACTGGGCCAGAATAGCACAGGGCCCTCGGTAGATACATATTTATGGGGTGCGTTTACTTCTTACCACAGAGGAGAAGTAGAAATAGTGTTTCCAAGGTGAGCAAAACAAACAACTTCAAAGGAATTTAAATGCAGTTCATGTAAATTTTCTCCTACAGTCACATGTTTCTGCAGAGATTATCGTTAGATTGGTAATGAAGGATTCACGCCCGATGCCAGATGACCTGATTATTGTCTGTTTGCAGAAACATGAGCCCAGAGGCGTCGCCGAATGAATTAAATGAAGTGAGTTAAAGCATATGCGGCACAGCTATGCGCTGTACATTCACAGTCGCGAGGTCGTGCCCATTAAGTCGTGGCTTTTTGGGCCCTGATCAAACCAACGGCTCCACCACTGCACATTTTAAGAGAGTGATCAGAAAGCGCACTGCTAATGGATGAGATGAAAGAGCTGCTCAGCACGGGTGAAGCCAAAAAATAATAATTCATCAATGGTCCCTTGGGGTGTCATTTATTTACCGCTAATCCGGAGCAAACTGTATAGGCTTTCCCTCAGCGTGCAGCTTAGCACCTGATATCTAATGACTCCTGTTAAATCTGCATGTGATATCTCTAACTCGACTCGTGGACGGCTGCTCATCACATGTGCCCTCATCAAAAGCGGCCGCGAGACCGTCTAATTATGTGTTAATGTCATGATTCAGCCGGCTCCGGAAATGCGGTGGAGATGATGTGTGTGTGTTTATCAGGGGGTGGTTGGTTGGTTGGTTAGGGGGGACCAGCAGGGCTCAGAGCGAGGCGCTTTGATGTGAAAGATAATTACTTGTGTAGTTAAGATAATTAGCAAAAGTCCAGAATAAAAGTAAATAGGCTAACTGTCACTTCCACTGTAGCCTGAATGAACTCATGCTGCGATCCAAACAGCATGTGATTTTCCTCTTTGCTGAGAGTTAAATTAGATTTTAGGATGTGCATTTTGGCACGGGTTTGGTGGACAGCGTGCATGAACATGTCAATCTGGATGCATGTTTCCTCACAGACATATTCCCCTCCATGTTTTGGCACATTTAAAGGGGAACCGCATCAATTTTACACATCAAAGTCTGTTTACAGGTCTGGGGGAGTTCGACTGCATATTGAAAAAGCTGTAAAAAGCAGTTTGTGTCTCCAGAGGGAGCTGCTTGAAGTCTGATAAATTGCCTCGAGTGATGTCATTTGAGTCAGTCTGAAAATGAGAACAAAATCTGGGGTTGTTGAGTTTATCGAATCTCTCTAGCCCCCTACTCATCTCTGTTGAGTAGCAGCTCAAGGCTTCATTAGGCACCACATACGAATCTGTGTCCATCTGTCTGTGGTTGAGTTGCATGCTGGGTAATGTAGGCACTTGGTTTGACAAGCAAGAAGAATATATGGAAACAAAACTACAGTACCTGTGGTGCTGCATCGATTTTGATCCTTGATCCTTTCAAACTGTCTTTTAATAAGAATAATATCCATCCATACATCAGTTTCCTCCTGTTGGGCCACCGTTGAACAAAGCATTCCAACTCCTTCTGGGGGATCACGGTGCATTCCCAGGCTAGATGGGCTATAAAGCTCTTCCAGCGGGTTCTGAGTCTGCACCGTGGTCTCCTTCCAGTTGGAAGTGCCAGGAACATCTCCAAAGGGAGGTGCTCACAGGGCATCCTAATCAGAAACAAGCTGCAATACAGTGTGGTTCACAAAAGATGAAAAATACCCATAAAAAGATAAAAAGATACAAAAAATAGTAACATCTTAAGTTAAACCCTCTTCTGATCATATTTATTTTATTTTTTATTTTTATATATACAATGATATATATATACATATATATATATATATATATATACTGTTATATATATATATATATAATGATTTTTAAACTGTTAAATGTCCTAGTTATATATATTTCCAGTCCGATCAGGCTATAACAGGATTTTAAAAACAACGAGGTCATGTCAGGTGTAAATCTCCCCATCCTCCACCGCCCTGAGAAAAGTTTAACAAGACAGCACCAAAAGGAAAGTCTTTAAAAATTGAACAGCTCATTTTCTAAAAATGTTTCTTCCCTACATTAAAGTCTAAACGCTACAAAGCCTTCTCATCCTATACGTGCTTCTTTTTTTTTGTTGGCCTAAAGGTAGTAAGATAAACCGAGTATAAAAATACTTGAGTTGAGATGTAGACTCCTGGATCATGTCCTACAGTTGCATGTGTCTCTGGGCACGTTTAAATACGGGGCCCCCTCAGGCTGATGCGAGCTCGCGCCTGCACAGATGTGCGTCTAAGTGGCTTCATCCCGGCTCTTGTGGAAAAGCGACTCCCCCACCGTTCTCATCACCATTCTGCCGCATTCCAAGGACACTGTTGTGATTGACGGGGCTTAATGTGTATCTTGCCAGAATTGGATTTGATCCTAGGGGCTCTGCCACGGGCCCCCTATGTTAGATCTACACACCACCTCCTCACACACACACACACACACACACACACACACACTTCTTACTCCTATCTTCCCCTCCCTTTTCTCTGTTGAACAAACAGAAACAGAATTACCTCTTCTGGAGCAGCTCCTGCCCGACCGCTCACTGCATTGAGGTGAGATCATGTGCGGATCTGTGTCGCTGGGTGATGGCGCTGCCTGTGTTTTTCCAGGGATGGCGGGGACGCAGAGAAGGATCTGTGCACGTGCGACACAGACGGAAAGAGAGCCAGGTGCAAGTGCACGGGCTTGTTTTGATGCGTGCATATGTGTTTTATGTACAGGTGTGTGTTGTGGCATATGTGTCCACGTTTGCGTGCCTGTTTATGCCTGAGGACGAGATAGATTGGAGGGGGGCGGGTGGGTGATTGTAGATGCACCTGCTGCCACAGAGCTGTAATTTCCCTTGCAGAATTTAGCTGAATAATCGCACTTCCCCCGCTGGCGCCTCACGCATCAAAGCACTGATGAGATGAAACAAAGCAATGATTTGTGGCGGGCTTGTCAGAAACGCCACACCCCACTCTGTCTGGGTTGAGGTGGCGTGGCAAGTCGCGGTTGCATAACAGGCAAAACTTTTCCCACCCCGTATACATCAAGGCCTAATCACGTCCATAAATGGCAGCACGGTGCCTGAAATAAAACTGGTCTCTAGTCTGAGGCATCTGAACAGTCTCCACAGTGACATTAGCTGTCAGTGTCTACATAAAGAGAACGCGTTTTATAACCAAGCTACCATCAATCCCAAAGACAGCCAGAATAAAGATACCTCGAGCTTGTCGTTACTACCGTTCAGATCTTTGAAAACTGTGGCATCAGTTAACCATGCTCCGTGTTGTGAAGCCCTGGGCCTCATTCTCTACGGCTTTTAGAAAGCTGACTCTTGTCTCCCACAGATCTGTGGCAGTAACATCCTTATCGCCCGTGAAAAGCCTGCCATCCAGGTTTATCCATTTGGCTGAAGACTGACATTACTGCAGCAGTGTCCCTCCTTATCTGGCTCTGTTTCTGAGGCTGAGGAAGAGAACGCAAGACCAAGACAGATTCCTATTTCGGCTGAGAGGGAAACAATGCGCTTCTATCTTGATTCCACTGCTGAAGTGGTGTCTTTTATCCATTCATACATATATGGATATGCACAAACAAACACAGTGTTTTAATCTGTGTTTCTGTCATGTAGGATTGTTGTTTTCACCTTTGTGTATTACAAGTGCTTCATAAATAATTTACATTGTTTGACCACATCCTGTATTAGTCCTACAAAGAGTTCTCTGCAATCTGGTGATTGCACATTTCTGGATTTTTCCTCCAAATACCTGCAGTTTTTCCATAAATTAGGTTTGCAGCTCAAGTTGGCCAGAAGGCAGAAACAGAAATAACATAGATCCTCCTTTTATTTTGAAAATCCTGTTGATTTTCAAAATAAAACACCCTTTGCAAACTCCCCATTGTAAGAACAGCCAAAAGGGAAGCAATTTAACTTTGTAGCATATTTAGAAGCACCAAGAATCAATGAACAGTGACCACATCTGAGCAAGATAACAAGTCTGTTGGGCAAAACATGGTGTGGTGTGGTTTGAAGTCGTGGAGAACTAGCCAAAAAACATTTGTGGTCATGAAATGACATGAGACATGACTGGTGGGGTTTCCCAATAAGACTGAGACTCATACACAACTAGAAACTATGGTTTGCTTTGTTAAATCCACTACTGAACACTATCTTGCCAAGCTAAATTGGCTATGTTTTCACTCTTCCTATTGGGAATTACGGATCTACTTGTAACATATGACATGCCTGGAGATGGAAATTTCTTAATAAGTTACATTTGAATTACAAATTACACTGACATAAAGGCCTGAAACCAACCCAAAACCCAGTGACCTGGTGGATTTGGATCAGGGAGCAGGACAACAGAACAGTTTTTCCAATGAAAAGAATCTAATTCAGAGTCGTTTTATGAGCCAAAGTCAGAAGAAAATGAAGCTTCAGCTACAGTGAGACTCTTCTGAGGCAGTGCCCGCCTTCAGGCTGTGTATAGCTCCAACAAAGCTTCCCAATTTTTAAATTTAACAAAAGCTATCCACTTCTAATCTAATAAAACATCTAGAGCCAAAACAATTAGTTGGTCATTCGATTGACAAAAAATGGCAACAATTTTGATAATTCATTAACCTTTTTAAGTCCTGTAAGTCCATGTAAACGAACGTCTGATTTTCTTTGGCCTCTCTGATGGTAAACTGAATACATTTACATTTGTTGACCACAACAATTTAAAGATGCCACCTTAGACTTGAGGGAATTGTGATAGACATTTTTCTACTATTTTATAGACTAATTAATCAATCAATCAAGAAAATAATTAGCAGAAAAATCAATAATGGAAATGAGTTTCAGCCTTAAAACGTACGGTTTGGTTTATGGAGACTTGGTGTCAGTGTTGGAGTCAGAAGCCTCAAGGTGACCTTAGAGAGTCAATTCTGGGAAGCAAAGGCCAACAGATGGGCCAGATCCAAATGGACCTAAAATATGGCAACAATTTGTCATAAAATTAAACAAAAATGGTCAAAATTTAATTTAATAATAATCACACAAATACTGCTATAAACTGTATGTATTCTATCTATAGATAGTTTTACAGTGAGGCTCTTAGTTTGGGAAGGGGATAGGTCCATATAACTTTACTTGGTTGGTTGCTGCTCTCAGTGTACCGTACCTGCAGGGGAATGCAGTGCTCAGGCAGGAGATTGTTAAAAAATAAAAGATCTGTCTGTCTAACAGGTTCGAGGAGGAATGTAGTGATGTACTTTCTTTCCTGCTCTGCTTCCTTTTTTTTTTTTTTTTATTATTACTAGATCTGGCGCCATTCTACTGTCAAATAAACTCACTAAGTTATCTTGCTAGATGGCGACAATAAAGTCAGTGCTGTTTCTTTCCCCACAGATCGCTGGATTAAGTAAAAGTGATTATTTTTCTCTCTCCAGCCGTCTTCAGATCTTTTATTGCGCTTCCTCCTCCAAACAATCTGTTGGCACGGTATAGTTCCTGTTTTCCTGTAGGGGCCTGTTAATGCCACCAGATATTTCCCTGTTGCACCTGACTACGCAAGTGTTTGTGTTCTACTGTGTTTTTTTGCTCCCCTACCTGCCCACACTCATGCTGTTAAATGATTAATGCTGAATATAAGGCCCTACCGAGTTTTCTCGCTCCGTCTCTTCCCTTTTCGCCTCCTCTCCCGTCTCTCTTCCTCACTCTCACCACCTCCTCCGAGGCTATTGATTGTAGAACAAAGGGGAGGGACTCGGGCTGACCCCCAGATTACAAGTGTATGGAGTATAATTACCTGCAGCGCACCCTCTCCGCTCTCCCCTCGCATCCCTCTCTAAAGAAAAACACGGCCGAGCCGATAAGGCAAGAAAAAGCTTAGCTAAATTAAACATGTCAGTTTTTTAATGGAGTTTATTTACTTTGGTGTGTTTACCTATTAATGTCGGCTATGATTTCATCTGCATACTGGTCTTGAGTGTGTGTGTGTGTGTATGTGCCTGGAGGCTTAACCCCGCTCTGTTTAATGCAGTAGTAGCTGAAAGTGAGGCTCTTGTCACTTGCACCTACACAAAGCACGAAGTATTAACCAGCTCAGGAATCTGTATCTGTGCGTAAGATAAACTTCAGTGACAATATCCACCAATGCGTCCTTTTAGAAAGTAAAGCAAGGCCAATGTGAAAGTTGGCTAATGAAAAGCCTTTAGTGGAAATATTGATTCCTTAAGAGGGAAAAGGGTAGGTGGTTTTGCATGTTATAGCTCATTAAGTAGAAATACTTGCATAAAATTAATTAGGGTTGATTAAACAACTGCAAGTACTTTGCAGAGAAAGGAATAAAAGCACTATTGGCTTAGAGGTCTCTCTGCTTATGGATTTACGGCGAGCGAGCTCAGCGAGCTCATCCATGAAGGAAAACTTCTCTCAGGGTACAAATCGCTGTGGGGTTGTGCGCTGTTGTGTGGGATGGGAGGTCAGGGTTGCTGCTGGGGCTGTGCCTATTTGTGGTGAACTTAACCGCTACAAAAGAATCAGGAATGAACTTTTTATTTCACTGATTAACCAGCTTCATCGATTCTGGTGCTCCCTCTCATTCACTGTCTGTGTCGCTCAACCAATCCACACTCTTTTTTAAATTAAACCAGAGAAACAGCACCCCTATACTTAGTGCTTCTAACAAAACACACACATCTTAGTGTGTGTAAAGTTACACATAGGAGTGTTGGCTGCAACTGTGACATAGTAGCATTAACTTGTACTAAGCGACGCAGCTGAAACCATGAAAAACAGCCCCTAGATGTCAGAACACAGGCTGACCTGCAGCCCATATAGTCCACTGCCTGGTGCCTTGCTCAAAGACAACACATGCACTTGTAGTAGACTCTATACCCAGTCAAAGATATGCCGTGAACTTCAGAAACAGCTTTCATGAACGTACAGGTATCTCAAGCAGCCATTTGATCAAACATGAGAGGATGTGGAAGAAAGAAAAGTCAGCTTGTGCTCAATAAATGATATGCTTATGTAAAGACGTTTACTTAATAGCAAAACCTCTTAAACCTCTTTAAGTGGCATCACGCTTAGAATTCATTCGAAAGAGCGAGAGGCAAAAACAAGTGTTGGAATTTAAATATTTGCTATTAAAAGTCATATGTAAGTGCTATGTCAGTACTGATTTCTTTGCTTAAGAAATGTGCAAATAATCTAAGGAGATCACACTGCTCTTGAAATGCTCTCTGCTGTGATGTGGCTGTCTGCTGCGAGGTAAAGGAGAGGAGCAGCCGCCGAAAGATCAGCCCATTCAAAAGGCGAGACTTTAGGCCTTTCACGCTAAAATCAATAACACAGAGACCGTCCGCCTTTTCACTTTTTTCATTTTTAACAAAATTGCGCAAACCGTTGGCAGTCGGCATTGACATCCAGTCCAACAAACATTGCACACCCTTGAAAATCCCACTGTCACAATGTGAAACCTGTGAAACTCACAGCTAGAGACAGTTTTATTGTTCAGTTTGTAATTTTGTAACTACCTCTTGTCTAGGAAAAAAAAAATCCATTTAGCCAAAACAATCATAACAAAAGAAACGTTTTTCTCCTCCCTTATCAATTTCTCACAAACAACAGCAGATGTAGCACAGGTGTTACCGCAACACCACATATGTCAGCAGTGATGAAATATTACAAACTACTATGAGGGCTACGTGACACTAAGATAGTTACTGAGCTGCATCATTCAATCTCAACAAATTAGAAATAATCTCTCTCCTGCTTCATACTTGTGCATAAAAAGATTTCGTGTGGCTCATATTGAGTATGTTTATTTAACGTAATGCTGATCTTTGGTATATTTACAATAGCCAGTAAGTTGGCTACTAAGGCTGACTGTACAGTAGCCTTTTTTTATACTTCCCATCAACCTGAGTCTGGATCCATATTTAATGTTAGGTAAAGTAGTAGATAAATGGTTGATTTATAGTTATCTAAAAAGAACTAGAGTTGAAATAGCTAAAAGTAGAAGATATATTTTTGCTTTGCATTCCTCAAGAAGCCAGAGATTTGAAGCTCTTTACGTTCTCTACATTGCATCCTAAAAAAAACTTCTCATGCACTCATTAATCCACGACTTATAATTAATGCAACACAAACATAGGTGCACTTTTGTGCTGTAGAATCAAGTAATTACTAGTGATTTTTAATATTGTGGTATTAGCATTTTGATTTAGTCCTGGTTGCCCCACTTAGCCTTGCTGTGGCTCCCAAATAGGCCGGGCCAGTCCAGGCCAGTCCAGGGCTGGGCCAGGGCAAGCAGCCTGTGTGTGCGCGCAGCCCGTGGGTCCATCCATCTGCAGTCGGACAGGCCCTGGCTCACACCCAGCCCTTTAGCACAGCCATTACAGCACCAGCCACCAAAGCGGTGCCACATGTATGCCTCCTCAAGATACCAGGGGGGAACAAACTGTGTGTGTCTGCGTGTGTGTCGAGGGCACAAGCCCAAGTGTAATAGGTTGATAAATCACCCACTAGCTGCAAATTAATGAACAGCATATGGGAGCGAGTGCAAATACGCCGCCAAACTGAAACAATTGCACCGAATTACTTTATCCTGCAAAACAAAAATCAATTAAAGCCTGATATATATCTCATGTTGCTACAGCGCTCATGTTGCAAAGGAAACCGGAGCGCAGGGAAAATGCAAAGCCTGTGGTTTTCTACCGGTTATTAGCATTAGAAGGAGAGAGGAAAGTGAAAGGTCTGCTGAAGGTCATTTTAAATAGAGAAAGGCAGAAATTTCTTTCTAACTTGTTTGCCTGAAATACAACTTAAATCAACAAGCTGGAGCTGATAGAAATTGGATAAAACCTTCAGGGCTGCCTCTCAAGAGTATGAATTCCATATTCATTAAGTTTGAACATTGTTGAATGCTCGGGACCCCCAAAGGCCCCCCCCCCTCCAGCTTTTAAAAAATATATAGAGGAAAGAAAAGGATGCGTCAGTGTAATAGCATTTCACATTTTTCAATCGAGGAGACCTTCAGTGTGACAGCACTACACTGTGGTGAGATAGGAAGAGACAGGCGGCGGGAGGAGGCACGGGAAAGAATAAAGTGAAAGAGTTAGTTAGGTGGTCAAGACGCCACCTGTGATCCGCAGTAAAACTAAACCCTCTCATTCCCCATCCTCTCCTCTTTTCCCTCATCCCTTTGTTTTTTAAGGTCCTCGGAGGATATTGCTGCCGTATTCTTTCAGCGGTAAAATGTCCCCAGGCACAAAGCTATTTCAGATGCTTTACCGGTGGGCCCAAAGTGATAGAAAAGGCGTAATTTGTTTTGACTTTGCCTCTCACACAAACCAATCTCCCAGTGTTATTTAAGTCCCCGCTCTTCCCTCGCTCTCAGCAGCATGTGACGACAAACAACAAATCTCAGGTTGCCATGGATCTCCGCTATTTATAGGCTGTTTGTGTGTCTTTTGTATGTGTTTGTTGCTCGTGCACCTGCGTGTTTAATTGTCAAAGCTGTGTGTTTCCGTCATGCGGTTGAAGTACTGTCATAGCAAAACTATCGCAATGCGGATTTAGTTGCAACCCGTTGTTGAAGAAGAGCTTTGTAACTTTGAATTAGACTTAAAAAAAATGTATTCATGCCGTATTCCCAGTGCACTCATATCTGGGCTGGTATGATCCGAAGGATGCAGAGAAGAAGCAAGAGAGCCTAGGAATAGCGACAAGAAGCCTAAAAAACACCTGATGGTCCCAAAATAGAGAGCTTCATTATGCCAGAGCAGGGAAGGATCCAGCCCCCGCCTTGTTGATAATCAATTCCCTCTGGTGACTTCTGAACTGCACTCTTCAGCCATGATGCAGGAGAACAGAGGATAGCTAAAAGAAGCTCTCTAAACTTCTGCAAGCGAGCTGCGTTCGCTGTTTGCTCTGCACAAACACACGTCAGATTGATCACCCGCTTTAGTTTGTTTTCGCCTCTTTTAACTGTACTTGACTGCCTGCACGTTTGTTCGACTCGGAGACGCTTTATTGTCAGGAAGTAATTCGGCATCCTCACTAAAACAAATACCGAAAGAGATAGCGAAGACATTTGATTTGATGCCACCTCCCACACAGAACTGTCTCCCTGTCACACTGAACCCTTTTCCAGACACAACAAACCGCTTTCATGGTTTGCATCATGTAAAACAGTGGTTCTCAGCCTTCTTTGTCTTCATCAACACCACCTGTTATATTCCAAATATGCTCACATGGGTGGCATTTTAACTTGATGTTATGTAACACAGTGAAAATACAAATCTTTCTCACTGGTTAGGTTGCGTTGCTCAAGCTTGCATTTGTATATACTTTCTCAACCATGCATTTATTACTTTTAGCTAACTATTTAAACCATTTATTAATGTCATTTTGCTATTTCAACCCTTTATCTTCTACTTTAAACTATTTCAACAATTTATCTACTTCTTTTTGCCTAACTATAACTATTTAGCTAACTAAAACTACGGAAACTACAGAAGCATCCCCAGGGGTACAAATACCCGTGGCCCGTAATCACTGATGTAAAACACACACGTTTTCAGAATGTGGCAGTTGGTGCAGCTGCTGCTGCTGTCCTGTTCCAACATGCATTCTGGGAAATGAGGTGCTGCAGAGAAAAAGGGGATGTGGTGCTGTACATGAAACCCATCATATATCCAAGGGCTCTAATTACTTCCACGCTCCTCCCTTGTGTCTTAGATGGATTCTCAGGAGTCAGAAATGGAGGATCAGCACTTTCCATCCCTCCTACCTACTCTATGTTCTTTTTCTCCTTTGTCACAGCAGGGCTTGTGTTATTAACCTTCTGTCTGCTCATGCAAATAGGACGCTATAGACCTTTCTCTCTTATGCTGGAAGTTCGTTTTAGACAGTTGAGCTCCCTTTTGAAAATTTCCATGTGTTGTTTCCTCTTATAGAAATCCTGCTACATTCACAGAGCCGGAGAAAAGGCAAACAGCAGAGGAGCGGTAGAAAAGGGGACAGACTGACTGGACAGTGCAGGTCAATTATTGTCACATTTCACTTGAGAATAAGGAAGTAGTAAAGAAGGTAGAAATGTAGAGTGAGGAGAGAGCTGAGGCATGAAGAGAGCGCAAGATGAAATACAAGCTTGAGTGTTGCTCTCTTTCAGTCACACTGGAAATGTACTCCTGCACAACACAAAGGGGTCAGAGGTGTACTTAGTTTTGATGGCCAGAGACCTTCACTCCTACGGCTAGCTCCCCATCCTCTTATTGCCACTCTCTCGGCCTCATTGTTACAGCCGCTAAGCACCTCTCAAGGCGGTTATAGTACCTCTCATCAGCACAGCGCGCCAATTGGAGAGCGACGGCGGATACGAAAGCCAGGCAGGGGCGGCAATAATCATCAGATGTGTATCAGGCGTGAACTGACATCTTTACACAGGGTCCTCCCGTCTGGTTAACGGACAGCTTGTGGCTATAGGCCCCGCTAACATTCTCATTAGTTGGTTTCCACAACCAGCAGCAAAAACCCCCAACCCTGCAATGACCAATGATGAGGACTCGGGGTGTAGCACATAAAAACCGCATTCGCGCCCAGCTCTAGGAGGGCACATAAAAATGACAGCTGCACTTTAAAGTGTTACTGTGTAGCGTGTAACAGCAGATACAATGACATACACAGTTGTTAAAGGCCTCTAATTTGGCAGTTATGGGAATGAAAACGCTGCATAAGGAGTGTATAAATGTGGCTGAATCCTCTGACCAAATGTCTGTGTGTATGTCTGTCTGTCTGTGGTTTCGCTGAAGTTACAGTGCTGTTAAGAGGTAATGTATGTGGACCTTTCATATTAATCTAGACTTAATCTGCATTATCACACTTTGACATTGAAACAGAAGTAATGATGGATTACATAATATGTGTTTTGGTCACTTTTCATACCATGAATGTGGTATGAGTGCTGCAGCGAAAACACAGGTTTTTCCATTCATTTGAGTGGAGGTAGTCCGTTGGCTATGGCTGTGGCAGTGCGGGACACTGTTCGCCAAAAAGCCAGATTCGCCATCAGCGACAGTCATTCTGAAATGTCACTGAAACTATCCAGGTGGATTCATGGACTAAACTCTGATACTCTACCTGTCATGTTCTGGTTTTGTTTATAAATCTGTATCTAGCTCACAATTTACGCCGCAAAGTAGCAACATGAAGTAGTTTAATTTAGTTTGTGTCAGATGGTTTGAAAGAGAGAGAAAGCAGTGGTTGACAGACATAGACAATGAATGAGAGTGAGCGAGCACCAGCCTCAATAAATCAGGTTACTCAGTGAAATAAAAAGCGGTTCAGCACAAACAGACACACCCCTGCAGTAATGAACCGCAGCGCTAGATTCTGTTTGAATGTATCCTAATGGATCTAAAAATCTAAATCTGTACAGCATGTAGCGTTGAAATGATTTGTCAACAAATACACTACTATACTCACTTGACAGAATATTCATCTGCAACTATTTTCATAAACAATTCATCTTTTACTCAATTTTTTCAAGCAAAAATAACAAACATTCCCTCGTTCCAGCGTCTCATCTGTGAGGATTTGATACTTTACTTTGTTTTCTTATAAACCAAATATCTGTGGGATCTCTACTGTTGGTGAGACAAAACAAACAAATTGAAGATGTCACCTTGGGCTTCGGGAAATTATGATACAGTATATATTCTTCTAAGGAGCATCAAACAAAAGTAGAATACATTTCCGAGATCAACTTCATTAAAAGCAGCCAGCAGTACATAGGGAAAGCTTCACAGCCACAGTGTCCTTGATCCAAGAATGATCAGAACTGAGAGACGTGAGATAAATAAGACCTAAAGAAGGAAGTATATGTATTTATTATTCCGTGTTGCAGGAGCTCAGTACCCTCATCCCCACGACACTACTGGCTGGTTTGATGCAGATGAAAACAAAACAAACTCAGTGGTTATCTCAGTCACCAGACCTCCACTCATTTGAACACAAGTTGCTGCATTTGAGTGTTTTTTTTTTTCTACAATCAACAAAGTAAAAACTAATGGAGTTTTTCCCTAATCTCATCCTTTCACTCTCTCTCTCTCGCACACACACACACACACACACACACACACACACACACACACACAGAGGAGAGTTTAGCAGTTTTCACAGGCGGCAGCCGAATGTGTCACATGTCTCATCAAATTGCCCTTGACTAAGACACTGAAGCCTCACCTCCTCCTGCACTCTTATCAGTCTGGATTGGAGTGTTGCTGAAAACAAAACACAAAATAGATTTTTTTTTAGGAGCGCTACAGTATCGCAGCCTTTTAAATACAGGAAGACATTTTATTATCTATACAGACCTATGCTCAAGTTGCTTTAGTGATCCAACACTCTATTAAGGATATTGATTTACATTTTAGGCATTTAGCTGCTCCCCTTTATCAAGTAGGGCTCAAAAAGTAAGCAGAGTGGGTCCAAGTCCTCTTTTTAGACACCCAAATATTCATTTTAAACATCCGAAACTCTTACCGCGAGTGTATTTGCTCATCAAAACTTAAAATGGTCTATTATCATTTGTGACTGATTTTTCTATCAAACTCTTTTACCACCCAGTCGCATATTTTTTTATTTACTGATGGCGAAAATAGAGAAAATGGAGGAAGAGAATGAAAAAGAAATGAAAAAGAGGATTAAATAACAAATCAACAGAATAAACTTCCAAGAGCCCGTATTAAGACACTTGATATCGATGGTATTTAATTAAGTGGCTACTTACATCAGAAAATGAGCTCCTTGCTCTATTAAACATGGTGCCCCTGATGTGTTGAGAAGGGAGAATTCTGACTTACTTCACCCTGGTTAATCTTAAGTTTGTCGCACTCTGAAACACAAAGATGCCTTAACAGGCATTTAAAATGGATACATTAAAATCACACTGCCTTATTAGGATTTATATTGTAACATCACTCATGTTGCTTTTTTGTCTCTTTGAGAGACAATTAGAGAGACAATTTAATCTATAAAGCTAGAGCCAGGTGTTAATTAGCGTAGCTTAGCATAAAGACTAGAAACAGGTGCAAACAGCTAGCTGGCTCTGTCCAAAGTTTAAAAATATGCACTTCTGAACCTCACTTACTTACATGCTACATTGTGATTGTTTATTTAGTTTTTTTGTGAAAAATTCTGCTAGCCATGTATATTTTTACTCATTTACTTTATTCATATGATGGACATATAACCAGTTGCCAGTGTACACATCCAGCAGACAACAGAACATTCATTTAGAGTTGTCAACAAATATTATTTCAGTATTTACTTTCCTTTTTAATATGTGGAAAAAAATATGTGGTTCTTTAATTCCTAATGCTCCATTATGTTAGCTTGATGCTAACTTTGTCTGTCTGTTGTTTGGCCTCGGGGCTCAGCTGAGCTTTGAGAAAAATCCATTTGAGCAGGTTGGTTAAAATTCAAGCAAAAATATAAATTTTTAGTCCAAAAAATGTCATTTTCTATGTGACATGTTAAGGTGAGTAACACTTAAAGTTTACTTTTTGTTTTGTTGTCTTCAGCTCAGAATGTTTCATCTCTCACCTTTCCCAGTTTGTTGCAGACACACAGAGATCTGTTTTTGTTTTGTACCAGAGAAAATTGGACAGCCTGAAGCTACCCGAATATGAAATGCAAAATCAAATTAAACTCTCTTTGAATCTTTAGCAGTGAGTGAGTGGTCTTGTAATCATACCTATATTGTTTTTCCTGTTTTTTTCTTGGACAACACGACTTAAAGGCATGTTCCTTAAACTTGTGTAGAGAGAGTTTAGGTGGGCTCGACTATTTTCATGCACACAATAACTGTGCGTTTGTCTCTTTGCTAAAGCATTGTTGCTATGGTTTCAGTCCTGACTTGTGTTTTAAGATACATGCCAGTGAATATTGTAGCGAAGCGTCCGATTAGCCAACAATAGGCCTGTTTGTAGCCGGATCCATCTCTCACTGTGCGACTCCTTTTTTGCTGTTTGGTACTTATTGTTAGCGTGATGTGCTGGTTAAGATGATCAAATTCAGGACATTGCAAATGGGAGTGTATATGTGCAGAGGAAAGCAGGCCCGTGTTCAACACACACACAGTGGATTACGGCTGGCCCCAGGGGCTGCATCAAAAGATGAATACACACAACTGGAGCAAAGAATACTGAGCTCCTCTTTTTGTGCTATCACACAGTACAATATAATCAAGAACACATCCACTATAGGATCGTGTATAGTTTACATCATTCTTTTCATTTAAACACCTTGAGGTGCTGTCAGCCCTGCTCCCCCATGGGCTGATTTGATGCGTTGTCATGGTAACATACACTGTTGAATGCCAGGGCGCCGTTGAATGTATTGTTCATGTAAGTGGCTGTGGGAGAGAGAGTGAAAAAGGCAGAAAGCGAGGGAGAACGCTAACCACTCGATAGACTAAGTGAGGGACTTCATGGTTAAATATAACTTTTTTTCTCCTCCTCCCGCCCCCTCAAAGCGATCAATATCCCATTTGTGGGTTTTAGGGCCTGCGTGTTCCCCAGGCTTTGGGCTCCTCGGCCCCACACTGCATCAATAAATTACATTTGCTTTCTGTGTCCAATTCCTCTTCAAGCTTTGGCAATCATAACAGAGGATTTCTCCATTTCTTGCGCTCAGACGGCATCGATGCTCACTTGACGACTTCCCCTTGTTTAAATTTAATGTAAACATACTTTGTTTCATCAGCTTTAATTGCCGTCGCTCTCTTTTGATGGTATTTAGTAATGCACCGACTCATGTTGGCCATGAAGAGCAGGTTTTCTTTAATAAGAGCTTGTATACATTTTTTGGACTACATTTGCATGACAAAACGATCATCTCCAGCATCAGATGTGATGTAGTCAGCACACTTCAGCGGCAGTCAGGACAGCTTACATATTCAGTTTAAAGAAATTACCGAATAAGATGACATGGCGGTACAACTTTCAAGTTACGGCGGTGAATAGACCTGCTTTTATGTTCTCCCTGCAGACGCCGGTGCACACCTATCGGAGGGTAAATAATATCCCTCTCTGTAGCACATAAAAGCACATCTAAGCAGGTGGCAATTGGCGGTGGTAGGTGAGCCAAAGCAGCAGAATTGTCGTATCATGCGGCAAAAGCAAGAGCAGATTGCACAGCGGTAGACTGAGTGGGCAACAAATAAATAGTCTGCTCTGTTCAGGGGAAAGTGTGTGTGATTGGTGGTTTATAGCGATGGCACAGCAGAGTGGGCTAATGGACTGCAGCCAGCTACAGGGTTTCCTGCCTGAACTTTCATGGGTCATTATAGATATGTACCGTCACGTGTCTGCTTCCCATGTATTTCAACCCACGGACAACTCCGGCAGTGTCTCCTTTCACTCGAAGCTGCTTAATTTGTCACCAAGAAAGGTCTTCTACCACTAGGGAAGACCTGGAGCACCACTTCCAAAACTGTCTTTGCAAGTGCCTCGAAGACCACGTTTTCATTTCTGCCCTCACGCACACCCACAATGCCGTAGTCCCCCCTCTCGGCGGCTTCCCTGTCTCTCTCAATTTTGGCGCTAGCAGTCAAGATATATCACATATCGTTTGGATCAGACGGCGTATCTATTTCCACCTTGTCCACCGAAAGCAACCAGCGTGCCTCCTCGACACCAAACAAACACAGGCCCTCCCTGCCAAACGCACCCCCTATCCGTGATTACCAAAAAGATGCAGCGTCGAGCCCGGTCTATTATTTCCAATTTCTCCTGGAGAAAGTTAATCTAATGAGCATTATCGGCAGCTAATGGGAATTATAATTAGTCAGATGCAGCAGATTATCTGCGCATAATTAGCTGTGTCTGTCAGCTCCAATTAGCATGACAGGAATTAGGAGACTTTGGAGTTTGTAGCAGGAGAGGAGGAGAGGGAGAGAGGAGGGCAAGGAGACGGAGCGATAGGAGAGGTGGGGAAGAGGAGAGAGAGAGATGAGGGAGGAGGAAAGACGGAGAACAGAGGGAGGAGGGGAGGTGTGGGTGGTTTTGGCTCTGAGCACTACGTTGTACTGAGGAGAGGGGATGTGCATAGAAAGTAGGACTGGCACAAATGATTTTTGGCATGCACGAAGGAATGGTGTTGACGGGTTTCAAGGCAGAGGGCGAGTGTGTGAGGAGACATGGACATGTAGTGAGGTGTCCAAGCAGTTTAAGACACATTTAGGACCATTTTGACGCCCTCAGAGTCAGCATAGATCAATCAGCAGCCACAAATGTTGTTGAAGTGTCCCTGAGCAAGACGCTGAACCGCTGATAAATCACTGAAAATCCCTCAGGATGACTGCGACAGCTAAATGCCGTAAGCGTAAATGACAGCTAAAAAATGTGACAAGGTTGAAAAACATTGCAAGCGAAGCTGAATTACACCATTCATTTTTTTTTCTTTGGCATAAAACACTCAGTAAAGAGTGCGGCGGTTGAAGTTCTGTTGAATGAAAAGCCAAAATCTACAGTGACATTGAGCAATGAATTATTCAGCATCAAACCATCAAACTCTTCTTTTCATTAACTGATTAAATCAGCATCAAATTAAATGAATTAAAAATTCCAAAATATGTCTTAATCAGTGATGAGAGGGCTTTAAATGATAGGTTCAGCTTTTTGTAAAATCTATGTGCGTTTCAAGAGCGATTGGTTACTCCAGTCATTCCTAATGTCCACACTGGCACCAAAGTGCAACCCCAAAGTAAAAGATAAGGGACAGTCCTTGTTTGCCAAATTTAAGTTGTATATCTTCCAAAGTTGCTGCTTTGCAGTGTTCTTCCTGAGCTGTGGCAGCGGGACATTTGCCACAAAACAGCAACAATAAGCCAGGACAAAGATCTCAGACTGCTGATGCCTTATATTATAGCCTCATAGCAAGGACTGTCACTGCGTCTTTTACTGTACTGGTGTACAAGGCAGGGATGGCCAGCAGTGGTGGAAAACAAATCAATCAAATCGTTACAGAGGTATCTGGATTCTTTTTTTTTTCTATCTTTCTTTTTAAAAAATATTTTTAATTAAATAGGTTGATGCTAACTCATAAATGAATGGAATAACCACTAAAACGCAAATAGAAATTGGCATCACAACAATGTCATCTTAACAAACGGCATGTTTCCTTTGCTCTGTGGAAACTAACTAATAACTGCTGACTTCACATTGTAAACTCGGTCTACTCCTCTGTGGTTTCAACAGTCCACACTGACCAGCTATAGCAGCCCCCCGGGTCAAAACTCGAAATTCCCAGTGGGTTTAAAAATTCAGCCACCACAAGGTTGGTACATTGGACAGCACACATACTACTGTACATTTCTATTTTCTACTTTATTTATTATTCCAATAGCACTAGCCTGATGAGCAGGAACAGGAAATATGATTGGTTGCAATCTGCAGCTTCACCACTAGATGCCACTAAATCTTATACAATGGACCTTTAATTTTTTTTCAGTTGCCTACCAACACGTTCAGCAACATTTGGTGGTGTAACAAACTTAGGTTGAATAGTCACACTGAAAATGGTCTCTGATAACCCCTGAGGGAAACATCTTGTAGCTGCTTCACTATGTTCACCAGATAGTTGTTAACTTGGTCTGGGTGCTGTTTTGTGCTGGGCAGGTGGTGTACAGTGTCATGTATCATCTTTCTTTACTGGAAACAGCTGCTGTTGAGTTTAGAGCTGAGAGTAAACCCCAGCTGAACGACGCTATAAACCTGCCTTTGCAGTTAGTCGAACGTTTAATGGAAAAATCTGCAATGTCACCTAAAAAATCCAAACGCTTACAGCTCTCTGCAACATTAGGACTGTTCTCAATAACCATTCTCTGCCTCTACCTTGTTCACTGTCAGTTTTTCTGTTTCATTTATTGACTCTGTCTGTTCTTGTTATGTTGTTGATATTTTTCTACTAAACTCTTAACAGAGCGTTGCTGTGAAAAGTGTGCTCAGCCACCTCAAAGGTTAAAAGAAAATGAATGTACTCCTCCAGTTGAACTGCAGGGTCGGGTGATAATTCTCCATGGGCTCATCACCACGAGTGACACTTTTCACATTACACATTGTTGATTCAAAAATATGGAGCTTAAACGTCCTTCCTCCTCCTGATAACCTTTATCTCACAGGCGTATTCTGTCTAACAACACGAAAACTGAAGAAACAAGCATCTTAAATCCTCGTGATGTCGCGTTCAGCGTACATTAAAGGAACACAAATTTGTCTGGCGTTCTCGCAGCTAAACAAACTACTTAGTAATGTTTTTAATCAGGCTCATATCAACAAACCAGCACCACTGGAAGCCCACTGGGAACTGTCTAAATGAACACATGCAGGAAGATACACAGGCAGCTAAATAGCTTTTGATTGAGAAAACACTGTGTTACATTTGCATAGATTATCTCTATCTATTTGACCAGGCTGCATGTGTCAGTAAAGCAAAGTCGGTAAATAGTTGTCAACAGCGAGCGGAGGTCTGGACCGTGCACGAATTCACCCGATGTATGTTAAACAGCGGCATAAACTCACACGCACAAACACAGTTAAGCTAACATGGCTTGCCTGTAAACAAACATACCTGCACACACGCTCACACACATTTGTGCACACAAACGCGTGCAAGCACACTGGAAGACTAGCGACATTGGATTTTGAGAGTGTAGAGTTAATGTGGTAAAACCTTAAGCTTCTCTTCTCTCGCTCTAGCTTGAGATTATTGATCAGGCTCAGCTCATATTTACCCACGAATGCACGACCCCCGCGATGTGTATGCTCACGCAGATGAGCATACACGCGGCACAATCAGTCAAGCACACACGCACGCACAGCTGAAGCGATTTCACGCATACACGCTCATTTAATACACAAACACGCACACACACGCGTCTCCAATCACCGCTCAAGGCTACTTTCCTCCCCAACGACTCATGCTATGTCAGTGTGCTTTCCTGTCGTCCCCGACTGGCTTGTGTTGACGCCTTGCTTCTTTGACAGGCACACTGAAACTGACAGCATGATTTGTACTCCAGCACAAACATGCCCAGCACCATCAATTCCCACGGTATGGCTTGGAAACGTCTGGGAATGCCCGTGATTGTGTGTTCTACACTTTTAGGTTGAGCTGCAACGAGTTCAACATCTCACTCAAGAGCACTTTGTTTATTGCCGATGATGATTGTCATTTTATGCCTATCTCGTTGCCACTGAGCGAGATAGGCAGTTGTAGCACTGGCATTGTGATCAGTTTTGAGATAGTGTGTATTATCATAATGTTTTAGAATTTGTCACTGAAAAACAGACAACTGCAAGAAGACCCTGACCACAGTAGTTTACAGCAGTGCTTCCCAACCCTTTTTCTGATGTGCTGTCACAGCCCTACCATATCCGCTCAGATACACTTTAATTGACACCGCCTGTCATGTTTAAGATATCTATTTCAACCATTTAATATATATACTCTATATTTTTTTCATAAGAGTTGAGAAAGACAGGAAAGGCAAGGGTGAGAGAAATGAGGGAAATGACTCATCAAACCTGCCAGAACCTGACACGTGGCACGGGGTGAACCACTGGTCCTTAGCTAACATTCATTAATTTTCCTTAAATCCAAGAGTCGCTGGAGCCAGTCCCAGCTGACATTGGGAAAGAGGTGGAGTACACCCTGGATATGTCACCAGTTCACCACAGGACACAAACATAAAGACAAATATTCACACCTTCTGGCAGTTTAGTGCCACCAATTGACCAGTTTCCCTGCATGTCTTTGGATTATTTTAATTAACTATTTAAACTATTTAAACTTCTCTGCTGTTTTTCTAACTAGTTATGTTACAACTTAATTAGATTGATGGTAAGAATGGCCTCAGCTTTTGGGTTATTGTAGCAGTATAAGTATAAGATACTAATGATTGGTATCAAACAAATTTGCATTCCTGTGTTTAAGTCTGTTTCCTTTAAAACAAGAAAATTTGGACATATTTTTCAATCAAATTCTGATTTATTGTATTCCACAGTCTTTCCACATACACACTGTCAACTGCAGAATGTGTACGTGGATACAAGTAGTCCAAGTACAAGAAGGGAACCACTGGTTTACAAGGATCTCTTGAAATGAACAAAACTCAGAAAATCTTCTGTAATAAAAAAGTTCTGAGTGGATGTGGATGTGCTAATTAATACCTTAGTGATTAGTCTCTTCAGGTGAGCAAGAAATGTTTGGGGTCCAAATGTTATGATATCAACATCAATGAAATATAATGTGTAATATAGAGATTAGTGAACCTGAACTGGATGAACAATCCTGATCCCTGTTTGTGTTTTTAGAAATTAAAAAAAATGACAGATCATGAGCTTAGAGGCGTTTGGCTTTTGTAATAGATTTCCAAGATGAGTCTCTGGGTACCGTAAGGGGGAATTTACATCACCAGTCACAATGTTTGGGCATTTTGATTGGTAGGCGGGTGAGGGCTCGCTGCAAATCGATTGGTGCCTGCAAGGGTGGGCATGGTTCAAGCTGCACTGAGCCTCACGGAGTCGAGTGTGTGTCTTCTGGGCAAAATCTGTGGATTAAGGGAGGCCTGAACTTGAAACAGGAAAGGACAGAGCAGTCAATAACACACTGATTAATGATAATGGCATGCAAGCCAGGGGGATAATCTTTCTAAGCTCTTTTTATCTAAGGACCGATTGACTGAAAACATGGAGGACAGAAAGAAAATGCACCAATCCCCAAGCAAACCAGGGGCTTCCAAACAGGGTAAATGTTTGTTTATGTCTTCAGTTTTCATAAGCATGAATAGAAATGCATCTGCTGTCATTGCAGGCTGCCATATTGAGTTGGCTTAAAACATGACTTGGACTTTGTGCCCAAGTTATTCGTGAACCCTTTTCAACTGGAATACTTTTTTTTCTTTTCCCTTGGGGAATATTAAAAGAAAAACAATAGTTGCATTACCTCTTTTTACCATCATATGTTATTGCAATATACTCCAATATTTTCCTCCGCCAAATGTCCATATGATTCCACACTCGCATCATCAATCTGCACATCTATCAGTACAATTTTCTGTCACCTTGCTTCAAAATATGATCATAAAAGCCTTGCTTATTATAATAACAAATTCCCTCCTCCCATTGTATGCCCTGTTATCAAATGCATATTGACAGGGATGAAATGGAAATGATGGTTTATCCTGGCCTCTTCCCATCAATCTGGCCCATATGAGACTTGGAAGCTTTTCTCAGAAAATTTAAGAGGCACTGATCCTTGTGCTCAGTCCTCATCCACTTGCCTATGGATTTGCCACAACTGCCAACTAATTTATGCAGCCTCATGGACGCAATTATTCCCTATGTCCACAGTTGTGAAGAAGAGCAGGGACGCTGACAGTCTCAAGACGGATTGGAGGCCGCCTTTAGTGTTTATCTGAGGAGCTTGTCATCAGTGTGGGGATTGGAGATGGATGTTCTGCTCTCGCCTTGTTGGGAGAGGCCTGCTGAGCTTTGTGAACTTGGGCCCTGTGGGAGGTGCCACCTTCCATCCCTCCATCTTTTATTCTACCATTTCTTCATTTTTTACCCTTTTGTGTGCTGTTTCTGTAATCTTGCTGAGTACTGAGCCTATTGGCCGCCCCCCCCCATCCTCTTCTCTTTGCCTCTTTAACCCTCTATTTCATCACTTCTTCCATCCCCCCATCCTTCTCCGTCTTGCTTTCAAGGGCCAAGCAGCGTCTCTCCTGGCCCCACACTTCCCATTCGATTGGCCCAATAGTTTATTCACTTCACCCAGACACAAAAGACATCAAGCTGACTGATCAGCGGGCAGGAGCCAGGGCACGGCTGATCAATGAGGCCTTGGGCAGAAGGGAGGGGGGGTGGGTGTGTGTGGAGGGAGGATGGATGAAGGGAGGCGAGGGAGGAGAAGGGCGGAGGGAGGCCTGGACAGGTAGGCTGACAGACGCACAATCAGCGGACCAATCGATGGGAACTTTTGCTGAGCTCAGATAAGAGGGCGCAGCCCGTTCAGGACACACAAGCAGATCCTCACTGACAGGAGCTTTTGTTTCCCATGCTCATGAGCTTTATGCTGCTCTAGGTGACACCGCTGCAAAAAAAAAAAAAAAAAAAGGAAATAACAAAAGGTGCAATTCATGAAACGGCAAGATAGCATCTGATTAATTTGTTTATTTAGGCACCGGCTCTTCAAACCGTGTATTCCCTGAAACAGGTGTAGAAAATCTCCTAATGTGGTGTGATAAATGCCCTTTCCATAATGAAATTGTGTGTATGAGTGTGTGGCGGGGGGGGGGGCATCGATTGGGCGCCATTCATGCCTTTGTTTGTCTGTCCATCACAGTAATGGCACAGACAATATTGATTCGATATATTGGAAAACAATGGAGGTGCTGGAGTCTTTGCTGTTGTCTTATTTTACCACTTGCAAACACAAATCCACCTGTAAGAGGTTTTTTCAAGTAACACCGTCTCAGAAAAAAACAAAACAAAAATGTCACTGGTATCCGCATTAAGGTGTGATATCAATAGATTTTTGTTACAGACCTTAAACATAACGTAACTTAAATCTAACTCTACTCTGATATTTTAAAGCTGCACTTTAATATTTTTTATATTTTCAAGTATTTTCTAACATGTTTGCTAATTATAACATGACAATATGTCGTTGATGTTCTTGACAGTCTTGTTCCATTGGCCGAGAACCAGCCTACACTGCTTTAAGATTCATTGCCAGATGAAGTTACTTGACAACCATGCAGATAGAGAGAAATGTGGCAAATAAAAGAGACATTTACATAGCAAAGAGAAAGATAGGAGCCACAGTCCATTCCCTCTCCTACTTGTCCTCGTAGTATGATAGGGTCATCAGCACAATCCCACTTTTTTTTTTTTTTATCACGGGGGCTTTAACCTTCCCACTCTCTCTTGCCCTGTTACTCATGGGTGCTGACACACATTCAAACACACTAACATGCTGGGAGCTGACGGAGGAATTGTGTTTGACTGTGAGAACATTAGTCTTATATGGAGATTTTTTTTTTTTTTTTTTTGGAAATGGCTCTTCAGAAGCAAAACACACGAAGTAAATGTGTTGTATCTCATATCATGTCATGTCATGTTGTCAGTAAAAGCGGGCTCATTTGATGAATGTCAAGAATGACGTGCAAAAAGCAGTGCCTTTACATAGAACCCTTAACTCAGGATCACATCGACCTTGAGTCCTTGTTATTCATTTACTTTAACTTACTTTTTTCCTTAAAAATGCATTTTTTGTTTGTCCACCTTTCACCATAACATAGAAATGCATGAGACGCACATCAGGACCACATTCAAATGTACGCCATCCCAATATGCCTGGATGGTTTCCCAGGCAAGCGTGCTTGTCCTCCTCCGCTGTGTGGTGAAATCTTGACAGAACTTGGATAGAAAGTGGCTTCCAGCCCAGCCGGAGAAAGGCACAGTGCGTCAAGAGGCTTGCAAACTGATCGATAGCGAGCTAATTGGAAAATAGCGGCAGGAAATGTGATAATGTGGCTGTTCGCTCTGGTCTTACTCCGGCTGCACTCCCCACCCGCCTTCCACCTCTTTCCCCACTCTCTCAAGGGCCGGGTATGGGTCCTTCAATCTAGTAGTTCTTTAATAAAGCCGGAGCCACTGCTCGACCCAAATGAACATCACAGTTGCTCCAGCCACCACATGCTTACAAGCGCATTTGTTCACACATACATGAGTGAGACGAGAACACAGCAAGAGACGCTGGTGAGATCATGCTCGATGTGTCAGTTCCCGCCGTTTGACAGATCTAGCTGCAACCACCAACATCGCCTACAGACGTGGAGCAATAACATACAGGAAGGACAATCAGTGCAATCAGGCTGGCAGACAGGAAAGCTCAAAGGCGAGGAGAAAGAAAGGGGAATGCCAAATTTTCAGAGGAGGATATGTAAGAGAGGAGAAACCATTGAAGGGTGGCAGAACCCTCAGAAACAGAGAAATAAAGCAGAAAGGAAAAGTTGGATCATGATTGGGACGCTCAAGTCCCACAGAGGAATGAGTCATGAATAATCAGCAATGGACAGCAGACATTTTGACATGTCAAGATATATTAATGATGCTGTTAAGGTGCTGCTATTGTGCGTGTTGATTCGGTGTCACTGTTACTGGGACACCTATAGGTGCAATTTGGGGTTCAGTATCTGGCCCAAGGACACTTCGACTATGTAGACTGGAGAAGCCGAGGATCGAACTGCCAATCATCTGCCTCGTGGACGACCTGCTCTACCTCCTGAGCCACAGCTGCCCGGATGATGGTGATTCCAATGAAATAAGTCGATTTTCGTTTCGCTTTCAGAAATGGGTGACCATTCCTGAGAACAGAAGGTTGAATAAAGTGGGAAGGAGTTGAGATAATGATGAAACAGAAAGACTTGGGAGAACAGATGAGGAGACTGGAAGCAGTGTGGGAGGGAGGGGGAGAAAAGAGGTCTCTTGTCCCATTTTACACTCAGGGGATCTCTACGTGTCACCAGAATACGTTGTAATGCCAGGCATGACTGACAGTGATGGGCACTTTGGGCCTGGGATCCAGCGTTTTCCACTCCTCCCAATTCCCTTGGCCAGGCCTCTCTATCGCTGTGACAAGATGTGGAGACGTCATGTCAGCTGAAGTGCGACAGTCTTTGTCTTAGTCTCACTCACTCACCCACTCATTCACTCACTTGCTCTTTCCCTCTGACTCCTTATCTCCTTACCAGAGTTTTCTCTACCTCTCTCACTTATTTTTTTCTCTTGATTGTCTCAGCCTCATTTCCTAGTCTGTTTCTTTCTCCTTCGTGTCTTTCTTCTTACTCATTTGCTCTTTGACAACTCTTCTGTTTTACGTCCTTTTAAGTCTGATTTTGTCCTTCTTTCTCTCTTCTGGTGCTTGTTCTTCACTCATTGGAATGGCTGGTGGTCAACACCTCTTTGAAAAGCCACCATTTGCCTGCATCAAAGGAACTGTTTTAGGACACGCTTTAGAGATGCACAGGGCACCCCATGGAGCAGCACTGTCACCTTACCTTTTTGCTGTCTACACCTTGGATTTCAGCCTTAACTGTGGGTCGTGGCAGCTCTAGATGCCCTCAAATGGCACCTTTTTGTCTTTAAAAGCAAAGAGGAGGGTTTATATGACGAGTGGAGAGGTGATGCAAGGAGAATGATTCTTGTTTGCATCCAAGGAGAGATGCTGGATGTTTTCTTGCAAGAGCCTGCAACAGCATATCATCAATACCGTGGACTGGTTTTAAACACAATCATGTACACAACAGAGGGCAGAGTCACCTTTGTATGCAACGGCTCACTTCAGATATATGAATCATTGTTAAGCACGCTGTACTTTGTTGATATGCTTGGGAGGCAGCAGAGAGGTTCAGCTTGCTCACTGCAAAAAGCCAGCTTTCAAAAACAAGAAAAAAAGGTACAAAAATTTGGTGTATTTTGCTCAAAAATATCAAAATTCTCTGCCAATGGAACAAGAAAATTTGGCTTGTCAAGACTTTCCAAAACAAGTAAAAATATCTAATCTCAATGAACCCACAAATACATTAGAATTAGTGTATTCCAACTAATAGGTGCATTTTTCTTGATTCTATTAAAATACACGTGACCTATTTAACCAGCTATTGCATATCAGGTTGAGTGCACATGAGCACAACAAAACATGACAGTCTCAAGGTTAAAAGGCAAAAGTGAGGCTTGCTCTACTTTTAATACACTCATACTCACACAGATACATACACGCACAACAGAGCGTGTGTGTGTGTGTGTGTGTGTAGCATGATATGAGGTGGTGGGAGTGTGGGTGGAGCCTAAACTGAAAGGTGAACTGTATAATAATATACATAACAATATATAAACATCTGATACAGTGCCATATTCCTGTGAAACCTCAACAAACTGTATCACCCAAGGCAAACAATTATGGAACCAGGCATCAACTTTAATATTTATGCACTACTCAGTGATGAATCTTTTCCAGTCAGCGATAGCTTTTTTTTTATGAGGATGTCATATCTCTTTCGTGTATGGCATCCATCAGTACCTCTGTCTGCAGGACAGACAGGAGTGTGGCTATGCATTTCGGGTAGGTGAGGTGAAAAGTGTAGTAGCATGCCATTATGTACATTACACTGTCAGCGATGTCCTCTTTTGGAAAGATGAGCACAGGCACTGTGCCAATGGCCAGGATGCGGTTGGTCTCGCACACAATGGCGACTGAGGAGCGCTGAGGAGTGGTCTTGCTTGGAGGAAGGAGTTGGGGTCTTCTGCAGACTGAAACACAAAAAGAAAAACAATCACAAAACAATTCACTATTGAAAGACTATGGCCAAGTAGTAGAACACAAGAAAAACTGTATACTGTCATACATGCATGAATTTCCTACCTCAAGGATGTGAAGCAAACCCTCACTTGCATGTCCTAACTTCTTGGGTGGAGCAATAGATGATGGAAAAGGTCACAAAAGGTCGCCCAGCGGTTCTTCAGCTCAGGTATGAAGTGGGACTTTCCTTGATTGAGGATCCTCTGCAGTTCATCCATTATCTGCCACAGAAAGACAGGAAAAAAAAAAAAAATCAAAGTGTAAACTAATGTCTTACTAATACAATCGTATCAAACATAAACAAAGACAAAATGTTACATGACAGCTAAAATGAGCAAAGATGCCATGTTCTTCAATTCAGTACAGTCATTCGCCTATGATAATGTCCATGTCATAAGCAAAACTGTTTGTTACAAGTATCATATCAAGTTGTGTTACTCTTGTAATTTTCAGAGAGGCATGAATGACATTGTTGGAGTGCAGCAGTACCAATCATCACTGGTGAGCAACCTCAGGAGCCAGATAGAGCAGGTGCTAAAGACGCATTTGGAAAACACCTCAGGACACCTTCAAAAAGAAGTAATGGATGTATTTGTCAGTTTTGTTAACCCATTCACAAGGGTTACAACAACATTTTGACAGAACAGTGTTATGAGGAAGCAGTTAAGCATTTTGGATGCAGACGAAATTCCAATTTCTCAAGCTATAAGCAAGAGGAAACGTGGAGCATCAGAAGACTTTTTCATTAAAGACAAAGTCTTTCATTGCATACCATTCGTCATAAGTCTAGCGCAATTCTTATCACACCCGAAGATATTCTCTATGATTGAGAAGAGACCACAAAGGTGCAAAGAGGTTTTTTTTCAGGACATTGTGGATAGCTTCTTTTTAAAATCACATCCCCTCTTTTCAGAGAAACCAAATGCATTGCAAATTGTTCTGTACACAGACGGAATAGAGATTTGTAATCCACTAGGATCCTTCACATCAAAAAATAAGCTGGTGTATTGCACCCTAGCAAACATAAATCCAAAATACAGGTCTAAACTTGCTGCTATTAGGTTACTTGCTATGGCTAGATCCATAGACCTCTGTCAATGTGATGTAGATGTAATATTGAACAGAATCAAAGAAGACATGGATGCACTGTACAACGGTGTTAAAATGCAAACAATTAATGGACAGGAAACTGTTTTTAGTGGTGTGGTCTCTGTCATTGGTGGCACTCTGCATGTAATTCTGGAGGGTACAGCTCCTGGAGCCTTTCTTACCATTGCAGCTGTTTCTAGATTGAAGTCACTGATTGAAAGTCACTAATTGAAGCATTGGAAAGAGCTTTTCGCGGAATGCAATATTACACCTTAACAGCATTATCTGATACGTTTGCCATCACAAATGAAATCACTGGGTCCAATGGTTAGACATATGTGTATGCGGTTTGAATCTAAACATTGCCTCTTTAAACAATGGACTTTGAAGGTCAATTTTAAAATATATTTGCAAGTCTTTGATCAGTCAGAACCAAATTTATGAAAGGTGCCAAAATGTTGACCCTTCATTACACCCAATCTTTTCAAATGAAACAGAGATGGGACCTGTATCTGAGATTCAAAACCTACAGTTTTTTCAAAGAAAACTACAAGGAAAACTGAGAGACTTCCTAGGTTATGATGAAGTAAACCACGCTGTGACAGTCGAGTGGCATATGATAAATGGCAAAAAATACAAGACGTTACATAAAAACACGGAAGTCAATGATCCTTACCAAAGTAGTAAATGGTAATGCCAGAGTTTGGACTGGTCAAAAACATATCTTGTTGATTCTAGGCTTTATTGTTTGGAATACCAACCATTTCGAACTATACACTTTGATAGAAATGTCATGGCATATCAAGCTGAGGTCCCACACCTTGCACAGGCTACTGAGTTAGTCGATGCTGAAAAGTTGGTGGATTTTACCCCTTATTACACAACTAGCAGCAAAGACCAAACTTTTGTACAGATAAAATACTATCTTGGGGATGTAATAGAATTGTACAACAGTGAAAAATAACTCATGGTGTGTTCCCCAGATATGGTATGACCAGCTTTTAAAGTAGCCTTGTAATTTGACCTTGGGAGATCAAATTATGGAAAGTCTGTAACAGATGAAAACATAAAATATAGAGATTAATGTATAATGACAAACTATTTCTGTTTGAAATTGTTTTAAAAGTTATGTTAAATGTTTAAATATCAAGCGTCAATTTACAGTTCTGTGTCAATGTACTAGTTTATTACATACATACTACACAACAATACATACTTCTATTGTTTCACTGATAAGAAAACAATTGATTTCATCTGGCTGCTTGTTTTAAGTGAAGAGATAAAATTATGTCAAAGTTATGATTTCTTAGTTATGCTTGAAATAAGAAATTATTACTTTGAAACAGCAGTGTACTTGTAAGTGTTGATAACACAGCTTTGTAACTGTTAATATTCTAGTTTCAAGCGTGTACTTACTCAGAATAGGTCATAAAATCTCAGTAACAAGCTGTAATATCTTATTTAGACAATTAAGGACCAAAACACTTCAAACAAGTGTAACAGTCTAACGTAAAAACTGCTAAGAAGAACTATCTTATCAGACAAAAAATAAGCATATATCCTCTTGATCTAAGATATTTCATCTTACTTAGATTTCAGTTTTTGCAGTGCTCCAAAAGAACTAGTTTGTACGACATGACCTCATCTGAAGGCAGAAGTGTTGCAGTACTACAACACTGCTGTTATCTGTCTCCTGGCTGCATCTTCAAGATGGTGTTGTCGTAAGGGCCAGGATATGCTCGAGAAAGTGTGAAGAAAAATCTTTCACACTGAAAGGTGAGGTGGGAAGCAGGCCGTCATAGAGAGGGCAAGAAGCGATATCATAAATATAGTACATAGTACATTTACAGACAGTTACGTCTGGAAGCATCCATAGTGTTGCACTCCATTGTCTGCTGATGATAGAAATAATTAATAGAAAAGAAGACGACCAAAAGAGAACTTAAGAGAGAGAAGTTCAAACCTTCTGCACAGCCAATCACTGTCAGGTGGGTGGGATTAGCCATAAATGTATTTTGATGTATCATTTTAGAAAATTTGGATGGAAATGGCAAAAGAGATAAGGCCCTTAATTAGAGATGACTTTTTAAAAATAAATTCTGACATAGCAAACATTTAACTCACATGACTGATCAGCTGTTTCCACTCTGACAGTCTCTTCAGCGCTCCCATGGCTCCATAATACATTCATGATCGCGCCTCACAGGTTTGATGTAGCCTTCCTTCCTCATGAAACAAACAGAAATGTCATGTTTCCATCATTTTCTACATTACCTTTCACCGTTTGAGGTTCAAATGGTAATCTTTTAATTGCATCATCCTATTGTGTCCTCATCTCCTGGTTTTCTCAATGACCCAACTCTTAATAATCCCATAACGGTAGCAGAGCTTTCATTCATATTTTATTTTGCAGATTTACTCAAAATCTGGTTAAAATATGTGATACATTTGGATGGAAACACGGCTATTATGGACATATATATAATGGAGTGGAGCTTCTTCAAACTTTCAAACTTTGGCACAATTTGCTGAAAGTCCAAATATTTCTGGACGCGTCTTGATTTCCAACATCAAAAAGCTGTATGTGGAGGGGGTTTCAGAAAAACTGACAAGCACTTAATTTTCAGGCATAGTGAGCCCTTACAATAAGGGAGGCATGCAGACTAAACTGGTGAAAAAGACATAAGAGAAGCAGCAGAGGGGATTATTACGACAATAAACTGCATCGTAGACTATAAAGTCATTGAGCCGATGCAGAAAAGAAGCGCCTTTACTTTTCTTCCTGAAACTTTAACATGGCACATCAAATGTGCTTCTCGAAGAATGTACGGCCTAATATTAAACAGCCTCAAACTATCCACCATTGCTATCTTTGCAGCAAATAGCAGCAACTTTGAGAACCTGGAACGAAAATAAATGTCATATTGTTAATTTTCGCCAATCAACCAGTCATTTCAGAACTAAATATGCCTAAAGCAGTATCACCTCAAGAAAGTTCTTGACAGTTTTCCATCAGTGAGAATTGCATTAAGCTTTCCTTTGACCTTTTTTAATCACTGTGGAGCCCTTATCAAGTGGGCTGCACCTGAAAAGCAAGTCTCCGCTTTTCTTCTTTGACTATCTCAGCTTCAACAACACCATTCATTTTGCTGTGAAGACAAGCCAATCTTGTTTTGTGTGTTCCTTTCCTAAAAAGCTGCCTGGCTTACCTGTATCTCCAGCTTCATCAACCTCCTGATGAAACCCATACTGGCCCTTCTGCTGATAAGGTAAGCCAGGCAACGAGATATATCCATCATTCACCTACTTAACGCACACACACATACTTACCTGTGAGTGTGTGTGTGAGAGGGTGGATTTGTGGAGTGGGGGGTATACTCTAACAAGATTAGGATTAGAAATGTGAATGAAATCACACCCTCTGCTGCCACCCAAGTAATCAAACGGTCTCAAACAAAAGAGCAGTTCATTTAGTGCCACTAATTCCTGCTTGGTGGCTTCACAGCATTGCAGTCTCATTATTCTATTAACCCCCCATACCTCCTCCCATATCCACACACACACACACACACACACACACAAATGCACAAAACCTCATAAATTGTGTTGTGGGACTGCTGCCAAAGCGGAGCCTGGGTTCAGCTGGGTAGTTAATCATCTCCTATAGCATGTAATTCGTGTAAACAATGTTTGTTTGCGCACCAAGAGAGCGCATGCCCCCCTAGGCTCTAGTTAGCTGTGATGTGGCGGTGTACCTGGGAATAGTAGTTCATGTGCGAAAGGGCCAAAGGTTGCAAGGTGTTCATAATTGACTCCCTGTGCCAAGTAGGAGTGGAAGCATGGAAAATAACTCGCCGGCCTGAAATCGGTTGTCATGACAGTGCTCCTGGGGGGTAGAGTGGTGCGGAGCGTGAATATGAACAGAGAGATTAATTACGCTCAGGAGGAGAGGGTTGAAGCTTGTGTGGGCAGGTGTATACATAGTGTATCGCTCATTTATATGGGTGCATTGTTACATGAACTAGCATCGGTCCATCTGTGCTTACAAACTGCGCAAAGCGTCAGACCTTTTGACCGTGTATAACGCGCCTCATCTCAATGTTGCCATGTCAAACCCACCAAGACCTTTGAATGATGTAACTTCTTCTTGGTTGGTTTCCACGGTCACTGTGTACACAAGGTCATTTAGTCTCTGATCAATAGCTTGTATCGAGCATACACCACCCCCACACCACCCCCTGTTTCTGAAATGGCCGTTAAATCGATGGGAACAAATGAAATTAAGCTCCTGGGCGGCTCGGAGGAGCAAATGATCTTTCTGTGATTAATAACACACTGTAAACGCATCTGTGCTGGGCATATCACATCAGAGAGTATTTCCTTGCCTCGGCTTGTTTCCTCGGGGTAAGACTAAGAGAATAAAGCTGTGGTAATGATGTTTATCTGGGGAAGCACCATTTGGTAGAACACTGAAACAAGAACAAATGGTTTTGTTTGTACAGATGTAAGTATGTTACTTTTAGAGACTATGTTTATGAAGTTTGCAGAGTACCAAAAACCTTGTCATATTAGAGGAAAGGAGTCAAGCACCTTGGGGATGTTAGGGCTGTTTTGCCCAAGCTGTTGAAACATTCTTTCCTTGATCGATTAACAAATATATTACGAAATTAAAGAAGAATGTCAGGAGTTTGTGCTTTGAGGTTGTAAAAGGTTTGTTTACAGGTGTTTGTGTTCAGTGTTTCATACATAGAGTACTAAATATACTTTGCTCGTGTTCATGCCAATGGAAGAACATGCCAACAGTGCAACAGTGTTGCTTTGAACAACAATGGAGCTCTCTGGCACAAGGGGATACGATATATATACCTCTCTATATATTTGGCTGCCCAGCTACCTGTTAGTTGAATCCATTTATTGTTCGGTCTCGGTAGACTGCAAGAAAAATATAACCTTATCCTTTTACTTTAGTTCTTTATGTAACTATGTTGCTATTGATGATACTTTTATTACTTGCATCAGTTTCTTCCCTCACACAGCTTCCCCAGGTCCGGTGCTTGCTGTGTCCTCAGCAGTCGGTATACAGTAATAATACATCGTTGATGCTGAGGCATATTTGTGCCAACCATGAGAATTCTTGCCAAGGCTGAATCAGGCAGAGGCTAGTCAAGCTATGTTGAATTGCTCTTTAGGAAATTTGCCTGGGGCGTGATTTGTGTTTTTTTTTTTTTTTTTTTACCATCATAAAGCATTCTCTTCTGTGCTTTTGGTATAGTGCTTTGGAAACAAGAAGTGAACAAGGCATTAGTTGCCCGCCTTTCTCTGTGGTGAAAGATGTATGATGTGGAGTGTATGTCCAAAAGGCCCAAGCTCCTACAACAAGGCAAGTTTTGAAAACCTTGAGTGAACAAAGTATATCTAACATCTAATATTTGAACATCCACTCATGTAGATGCATACTTGGCTGTGACCTGTCATTGCGTAGGAGCTTGGTGCTACACTCGGGGGAGAGGGGGGGAATGCGGCCATTTCCCAGCTTAACATAGTTGAGGAAATGCTTGATAGAATCAGGAATACAGGGTAACTCTTGTTACTAATGCAGCTAGTATGTGGACCTTGAAAACTTCACTACTCAATCTGTACAGCTCACTGAATTTCTCTCATTTAGTGTCTCTTTTTTAAATGCCATCATCATTATCACTTCATTAAATCAGAATAGTCTTCCCATGAATTTTCACAAGCAATTGATTCAGCCGCTGGTTGCCAAGAGAAATGGCATGGCCTATGGATTTGGTCCTTTGAGGCGTCAGGGTCACCACCCAATGTGTAGTTTGCTTTGCTTTTTTCTTTCAGACATACTGTAGAACCTCTCTCTTTCTGCAGCTGCACAGATGGGTTGTACTCTTTTATTCATAAGGGCTTCACTAACTTTGATCTGGCTTTGCTTTTGCAGCATGTGTCAGATCGAGATGGTGGGAGAGTAGGTGGGAGGGAAAGAGCGGTGAGGTGGAAGCGGAGTGGGAGGTTGTCCTACTGGCCAGACACCCTAACTGCTCCCTGTGCCTCTTTTCTATGCTCCTCAGTTCCTCAGGGCCCTGTGCGCTTTCTATTATGCATGAGTGTCATAACCAGTACAGTCGATCTGCTGGCCACAAACGCAGAGCGGACATTCCCACAGGTGTATGAGGGGGGACTTTGTTTGATATACAAAGAATAACTTTGGTTTTGTTTTTACAACAGTGCCAACTTTAAAGTGGGGAATTTGAATCCCTGAATGTTCATAATTGCCACGTTAAACCATGCGCCCCTTAGTTACTACTGCTACGATCATCAGGTTTTTACAAATTAGCACGGCTCAACTCAAAAATTCATGGTCATTTTTGAAACAATGGGATACACAGTTGTCTTTGAAAATGAATTTGATGGGTACTTACATGATAACTCTGGGTTGTGCATGACTAAGACTAAAACTAAAAAAGGCTAAATACTAAAAATAGAAACAAAGGAGCACCATTATTGCAGAGCTAGTTTAGAGCTAGTTATCCTAAATAGAAACATTTTGTACATTTATCTTTTGTGCAATATGTAGCACTTTTACATGTGGAAAGATGTAGGTGAACCATAGACAGTATGAAAAATGGACCTAGTCTTCGTGGCATCACCCACAGGTTTTTTAAGAGCTGTTGTGTGGTGGCTCTGGCCGTCGCCATCTAAAAGTGGCTGAAGACGTAGCTCATGGGTGCCCAAACAAGCCACCTGTCAATCACTGCAGCCACACACTTATCCATAACTTTAAAGCCTTAAACTAATTTGAATAAATATATAATATAAACATAAATAAATAAATCAATACAGTTGTCATGAACGAGAAAATTAGCTATAGAGACCAAAAAAAAATTGTACCAGGCGGTAAACATGTTAATTTCTGCTGTGAAGTTGGACATTTTAACATAGAGACTTACGGAGATTGACTCGTTCTGTAGGAGGAACTGCAGGTTTTTTTCACAAAGTGTTTAGCACATGTTTCTCAGGTAAATTTGCCCATATTCAATGTAGTTACTACATAATGCTGAACTCTGATATAGCAAGTTAGCAGTGGACATGTCCATACTGAACAGAGCTTTTACTAACATAACCCATAAAGCCACATAATAACGTCCCTTATGATATGCTAATTATTTGCTTCGGAAGTAACACTATGTTACTACTGTAGGTGGTATGGTGACACCACTTTGACTATGGAGTGTTGTTCTTTCAGAGCCTCATAAATAATTAAATGGATGAGGGTGGAATTCTATTTAGTTGCTTCAGGGTCCTTATTTTTCATGGTAGCTGACTGTCAGCTCATTAGGACACTAGAATAGAGCTGAGGCATTGCTAATGTTATTAAAAAAGGTCTATCCAAAGCTACGATTGGACTATGTTTGGGAGAGAGTTTAGTGAACGGTTAATAGACCTCAGGTTGGCAAGAAAGCAGGCAAAAGAGTAAGATTTCATATGTTTCAGGTTTTTTTCACTAAACCTCCAGCAGGACAGCATGAAATCTTATTTCTGCCCTCAAAGAATGTAAGACGATGTTCCCATTCAAATACTAATTATTGCCCTGATCATTTATAGTGTATTCTGCCTGTTTGCCTTCCTGTGCTGTGGTAGGGCCTGGAAGAGAGAAATGGTTTTCTTCTGTGCTCTAAGCCCAAGCCCATTTATTAAGGTGTGTTTATCATTCATAGTGACCCAGGTTAAGTGTCCTGAGAATTATATTTAAGGCTGCGGGTCCCAGTTGGCAATTAAGTACAATTCATTACAGCAGACACACAGCCCTACAGGGGAAAATGTAAGAGCCGTGGCAAAATACTGGAGCAAGCAGGGGAGAGGAGGCAGAGGAGAGAGAGAGAGAGTGCGAGATTGATATAAAAAGGGAAAGAAAAAAAACAGGAGGGATATGTGTAGGAGGGAATAAATGTGAGAAGAGAAGGAGATTATTTGTGTAGAAGAGGTCCGTATGGAGGACGGAAGAGTATTAAAATAAAGAAAAATTCTCAGTCGAAAGAGTTGGATCAGAAGAAAGAATGGAGATGTATTTACCAGTGATAGATATCTTGGCTGCAGCCTCACCTGATGGTGTGGCCTGTCAGCATTGGCGCTCCTCTCACAGAGAATTTCATGCCTTTCATTTGTTGCATTTTGATGTTGAGAGAGTGTAAGATGTTCTGGTGTTTTCTCGCCCTGCAGAGTGCTGCTCCAGTGCTGACACTTTTTTTTTGAATATGCGACCCCCAGCTGGTAGGGGTGGACTGTTCAGAAAGCCTTTTTTTTTTTTGTTTATGATCTGAAACAGACGTAAAGCACTTGAACTAACCCAATTACTCATTTATACTCTCACTCATCTTTTGAGTAAGCAACTGATGTGTGGATCCAGCAGTGGCTCAGGTCAGTGCGGTTGTATCGATTGCCCTCGGGTACTATGGTATAAGCTGCCTTCAAGTTGTTCATGTTTTTAAAGTAATAGTTTTTTATCCAGTTTTGTGGCTGTAACACACTTGCATAGGTTGTACCTCCGGTGATGTAAACTCGCACAGCCAGATTTGCGGAGCACTTTGAATCTAATTTGTCACATATCCTGCACTCATGCATGTTATTTATGAAACAGGCGCAACAGCCTGGAAGTGCACTTCCTGCCATGTGAGCTGCACTTTGCATGTTAAGTGGTGAAGTTTATTGAATGTGTGTGGGTTTTGGTATTCTCCCTAGTGGGCACAGATTTGTAGATGTATCAAACCAGCTCTCAAAAAACGAAAAAACAACAACAACAAAAAAATGTCCCAAGAATTAATTAATTAATTAAATTAATTATATTTCAAGAAGCTTGTTGTAGCTCCCTCATCCAGGGAACTTCATAAACTTGAAATGTTTAGTATTTATTTAGAATTGGATGTCAGTCTAGAGCCCTGCACTCCCGCGGGACCCGACGCAAAGCATAGCGGTGCCGGACAAATTTTGAAAGCTCATTGCGGACGCGGGCGGGAGGGGGAGTGCACAATGCAGGAGAGGTGATAAGCTGCAGTCCCACAAACTAAAAACGTGTATAAAATAAAATGTATAAATGATTAATTTATGTCTATCATGTATAATTCGTGCTGGATATTTTATTTGGCATTAATAAAAACATTTTAAGATGCTAGATCTAAATTTAGATCTAAAAAGATCTAAATTTGCGGATGTGGTCTAATCTCGCGTACATTTCAGACAATTCGTTTCCGCTCTTCTGTGTTTGAGATTTCCGATCATGGCAGAAACGCCTGGCACCGCGCACCCTCGCTACATGCGCTAGGTGAAGGATCGGACCGTGGAGAGCTCAGCTAAGCTCAGCGTGTTTAATTTCCCAAGCCAATGGAAAGAACTTTCGTGAGAAATAACGTCCACATCTTGTGGGATTTGTGGGCAGAAGTGGGACAAAATATGGCGGGCGCGGGAATCATAATTCTGATCTGGACTGAAAATTCTGTCCTGCACAGACCTCTAGTTGGTAGTGTTCTCATAATAACCCAAATTTCATTACCTAACAGTGAAATAATGTATGTACTTCTTGATATAATCACTAAAGAGGGCCCCTATCTCCTCAGAAATGTTGCAAAACAAGACGTTCTAGTTATTTATTTACATTAGTTTCTCATCTTGACTCATATTTGATGGTCGCTGTTCTGAATATTAACAGCTGATGTTAAACTTGCCATCCAGGGTAATGTAGAAGTTGGCCTTGAAGTTAGACTCCGGAGGCCCAAAAGTTCTCTGCCGCAATATTCCCAATTCAGTCCTACCGTATGTTCAACATAATGTGAACGGCACCATGGGTGTGAGGGGCTATTCATTTTACTCAGAATGGAATCAATGCAATCGAGCTCCCCCGTGGAAACTGAATTGGATTGTATGTACAGCGCCTTATTGCACCAGTCCAGCCCAAAAGTAAACAAAACATTAAAATGAAGAAAAATCTTAATTCAATACGAGCCGTGTTCGTCTATTCATTTCACAAACGTTTTGTGAATTATTTGAACGCTCCATTGATCTCATTGTAAATAGGCTTGAGTGTATTCATAGAGCGTTCTATGTGATAAAAAAAAGATCGTTTTCTCTTTCAGAAGTGTTGTTCTTCTAGAACTTACTTAGCTCCCACTCCAAAGGGCCTTTTGGGTGACTATGAAAAGGAAGTGTATGGATCACTCCATGGATTATTCTGATACAAAATCATAGCTAAACATACAGTTCATGAATACGCCACTATTCATGAATGTCAGACTTTAAATACCTGTTTTGCAAACCTACCACCCCTTCAATCTCCTCCTTCCTCCTTTTTCTTCCTTTTCCCTCACCTTCCTTTCGCCGTCTCCTCGCCATAATTATTCATTCATTCAGCTTTCTCTTTGCATGCACATTGGCTAAGAGGTGCTGTAATCATTTTTTTTTGATAGAAGGCATTTTCTCCTGTAATCCAACAGAGCGTATGCCAGGTCTCACTCTGGGTCTTTTCATATGGAAGCAGAAGAGGCTGTGCCTCTGGAGGCTTAGCATTCTTAATCTGAATGGCTTTTTGCATTTTCTGCCGCCGCTGTCAGCATCGCATGCCCCCTCTTGACAAAGTGCCACACAAACCTGCGCTCCAAAGCTCCTTTTTTTTTACCTACAGGTTCATGTTCGTAGAGATTTTCTGCTCGAAGTATGCTGCTGATATTGTAATGTAGCCTTAATAAGTGAATTTTTCTCTTGACGCTTAGTGATAATTTGGCTAAGACTTAGAGTCTGCAGTCATGCTAGCAGCTCTGCGAGGCTGTTCTTTGTGCTAAATAGTGCTGTTGACATACTAACATGCTATGGGTACATTTAGACAGGATTAGGCTCTGTGGCGTATCGCTGCAGGGTTAGGTAGGGTGTGTGGGGTTAGGGTGGTGCTGCTGTGGTGGTGTTTCTATTTGTCTTGATGTAACCACTGTGAAACAAACAGGAAATAACTTTTTTTGTTGTTGTTGTTGTTGATTAACCGTCTTTATCACTGCTGGTGCTCGCTCGTGCTCATTCACCGTCCATGTCTTTCAAAGAAAACTCGGCTCTCTCCCACTCTCTCTCAAACCATCAGATCAAATCAAATTAAACTTTTTTGTGTCACTATTTTGCACCGCCGCAGTCAAAACACACTACTTAAATGAATGGAAAAACCTGCGTTTTCGAGTGACAACGCTGTTGACCATGTTCACCATCTTAGTTTAGTGTGTTTGTATGCTAGTATTTCCTAATTAGCACTAAACACAAAGTACATCTGAGGCGGATGGCAATTTCATTAGTTTTGGAGGTATTGAGTCCTAAAATTTTGAGCAAATCCAATAACTCTTGAGACATTTCACTCAAAATTTGACAATATTTTGGCAATACATGTCAGTAGTAGTTATAGTTGTTGAGATATATGTTTGCATCAAAGTAGTAGACCGGCTGGTGTTGCTAGTATGACTCAAGATGAATCAGCTTTACATTGTACTGTCTGTCTTACAGTAAGGACTGTTATTCGGAACTAAACACCATTTTTCTCCAAGTTGCAATTGCTGAAATAGACACCCACACAATGATTAAACAGTACTGTTCTTGTATATTGCAGTCCACATATTGGAGGCTGTCATTACAGATGGCATGGACGACTGTCTATATTGCTTTCCTGCCATGTACTTCTTTGCAAAAGGCTGAGGTAGCAGAGAAAACATGGCTAACAGGTGTCTGACTTTGCTTTTTAAATGGAAACAAAGTAGCTGGCAAAACAATAACGATGTCTCCAACTGTCAGAAATGTCTCATGTTTTACGCTTACCTCTCGGCAAAGTGCCGGATAGCTACTATTAGTCCGTGTTGTTGATGCTGCAGTTCTTTATTCGGCTGTCCAAGCTCTACCTGCCTGCTCCTGCCGCTGCCACACATCACTTCAGGAATCTGATGAACTGTACCAACCTCAGATTAACCTCCAACCCTGTCTTTCTTTTTCTGCAATCCCAGACCATCACTGGAGGTGAGTCATGCACTCACACGCTTGGCGCATGGGAAAACTACATAGACACACCTACACACTGACTCTCTCTCTCTCTCTCTCTCTCTCTCACACACACACACACACACACACACACAGTACAGTGAAGTTGCTCATTGACAGGGTTATAGAGAGGTTTAAAATCCACCTGCCCTCCACTGTCAGACAGGCCCTGCTAAGTCTGGAGTTTAATAGACTCGGGCAGGCTGAGCTCTTCTGAGGATATTCAAGCGCACTCTTAATTGTATGAAATAGAAATACAATCTGAAAGTTCTTATCCTTGAAACCATTCACTAATATGAAGCTTTAGAATTAATATAGAAATTTTTTATGACCATTATTATAAAAGTCATTTAAATGGTTGGCTTCAGTGTCACTGCCTCAACCTGACCCCTCAAATTCAAGTACAGTCTAAAGTCTCTATATCTGAAGGATCTTTTTCTGAAATTTTAGCTAAATATATTGGGAGACTAGAATGACTGTCTTTGACTGTGTGTAGCTAATAATATACACACAAATACATCTGACACAAGTTTAAATATGAATACACCAAATTTAATGGAGTAAAAGTATCTATTTTTAAGATTAGCATCACTACCCACGTCTCTCGTTAGAATGAAGATCAGTGAAGAATCGGTGTTGGCAGAAGTGCAATCTGTGGTTTGTGTGTTAGCATAGATCATTAACTGTTTTCCCTAAGGGGATAAACAAAATATCACATTCTTATTAGTACATGCTTGGCAATCAGATGAATTTATTCATTATTTGCTTCTTTGTATATATTTAGACTATACCAGATTGTTTATTATTTCCTGCTGTATTTCACAAAGTACTCCCGGTCTCATTTAATCCGATCGCAGCCGTAGTTTATGATGTCTGTGTAAAATCATTATTCAAGGGAGCGCACATATTACTTTAACTGGGCTGAATAATAAGAGGTACAGTGTCTACTGAGGCTTAAACCACAAAGTTTTTTTTTTTTTTTTTTTGCATTGGACTTCAGCTTCTGAGCAATTATTTATCTTCAGTTTTTCTATTTTTAGGACAGATATCAGTTTCTACGAGTTACTTAGCTGAGAGAGGCAGGAAAAAAAGGAGTCACAGCACTGTGATGAATCAGAATTTGATCATGAACTCAAGACCTTTGGTTAACTTACTCTTATTCACCCCAATATGTGGACCCAGTAAACATGGAATAAAGCTGCAAGAACAGCGCAGTATGATGTTGGTAGGTTTTGTTGAAACTGTTTGAGAACCGTGTGATCACTTTGGAAGATGTAGTTGTGGCGGTGTTGTGTATTGCACTACTGACAGGTGTTTCCATTATTTTGTACAACCCATTTATAACGGAAACACCTCTCTGTATAACATTAGGCGTACCCAATAAACTGGCAACTGAATGAATATCAGCATAGGGCACCAAACATTTGGATAGTTAAAGAAATAGTTTGACATTTTGGGTAATGTGCTCAATCCAGTGCTCATGTCTGTATGGTAAATATGAAGCTGCAGCCAGTTAGCTTAGCTTAGCACAAAGACTAATAACAGGGGGAAGCTATCCTGGCTCTGTCCAAAGGCAATATCTAGATGTGACGTACTGGACTATCTCTTTGCTGTGTGCAGTGAAACTCGGTTCAAGCTAGCTTGTTTATGCTTGTTTCCAGTATTCATGCCAAACTAAGATAACAAGCTGCTGGCTGCAGTGAATTTAACGCACACATACGATTGATCTTCTTATGTAACTCTGCAAGAAGACAAGCATATTTTCCAAAATGTCAAACTATTGCTTCAGGCAAGGTGATCTTACAGAACAGCAGTTACTGTTATACTTTCTGTGTACATGTGGCCACGAGGATTCAGATTTTTTCAGTTGCTCTTGTCTGTGCTGACTGCAACTGCACTACGTTTTCTTACACTGAAAACTCAGCGTAGTATGTACAGAACCTAGACAGTACAAATATGGATGTCGTATCCGTCACGTCACCCATAGGTTTCTGAAGAACTGAATCTAAATCTATCTCCTGTATCGTCAGTGGAGCTGAGGTGGGTGGGATGGTGTACCCAAAGCAATATAGTTCTTACCATTAAAACTACATGATTAGACTACGCCATTATAGCTAACAGTTTGTTCTTGCAAATCGATAATGACTGATTCAAAGTCAAATGCTTATAGAACTTGGTACATCTTGTTCAAACCTTACAAGTAAACTGTAAGAAGGATACTGTTTGATGGCTTTGTATGAAATGTTTTTTCTTTTATTCTTCAAGGTTCACCCTTGCTGGTTTCATTTGAACTTTAGTTCAGCGCCTTTGTAGCAGTTCAGTAGGTACAAGCCAACACTTCTACCAAATGAATAATAGGATAGACACTTTTTTTTTTCTTCAGAGGGAAAAAGTGACTCAAAGATGACTAGATAACCTTCACACAACCCAAGGTGACTCTGAATTGTCTCAATTTCAGCTTCAGTGTTGGCTTTCACCCACAAGGTAGATATTTTAGTAATACTAATAGTAATTTTAATAATAATTTAGTAATAGTAGTAATTTTTAACTTTTTTGATACTGCCATTTTACCTCTGCAGAATTCCAAAGGTAAGTGCAGAAAACATTCCCCAAGGACACCTCGCCGAAGTTAAACCTAACAAATATGCAATAAGCTGAGACATGAAATGAGATTAGAGCACCTTCATAATTGTCCCCCACAATGAAATCAGGAGAGAGACTATGGATCGACCCTGGTGCGTCCATCCAAATGTCACGCGTAATAGTGATTGGATTTTAATAAAACTTTGTTCGGGTGGACTGGGCGATGGCTGTCATTGCTTCATTGTGGCATTTTACAAATTACACTGATTAGCCAAAGCGGAGCCGTCCATATTCACTTGAGCGTCATACGCAATATCTTGGATGGTGCTGTAACTGTTGTCACAGAGGGTAAAGGAGTTCTACATCTTATTACTCCATCTGCTCAATTTTTAACCTCCTAACATTTCTGCTATTATTGTATCTTTTCATTATTATAGTGATGAAAATATTGCATTGATAAATAAGGAACATAGTCTCAAAATACATATAAACATACATCAAACAGTATAACACTTGGAAACAAATGCAATGAATAAAATAATGAACAAATACTTGGATGACACATCGAGCAACAAACGATGTATATCCTTCTTTAAGCAAGGTTATTGATGCTAAAATTCAATGAAATAAGTCTCTCAATCTCAGTGGCAACCTTTGCATGAACTCACCTGGAAATATCACCAAACTCGCTTCACAGCTTTGATCTCTTTTTAGCTCCATTATTTGATTTTCCAGTCCAGGCATAGACTATATGGACGAGTCTTTTATCAGCCTTCATGTATAAAACTACAGAAGTTCAGAGAATTCCACTGCACACTACCTGCCAGGAGAAAAACTCCTAGTAAATGAGTCCCTGGTGACCAACTAGTAATTTGCATTTGTTCAATTAGAGATAGCAAATTAATTATTGGACTGTATTTACTTACTTATATATATATATATATATATATATATATATATATATATATATATATTAGTTGTCAAAAAATGCTTAATACAAATTTTACATTTTATTTTTTAGCAAGTCGAGCTGAAACCCGGCTAAACCTGAATTTGATTCCGTTTTCTTTACATTGTGCCAATCATGGCAAAAGTTATGAAACTTTCCATTTAGAGCAAGTCTAGGCTGTACTCTTTATAATGTAATTTACCCAGCAAGCACTTGGGCACGGAAAAACTTTGGTTTTCTACATTGTGTTCCACCATTTGAGATTGTGCTTGCGCTCTTCATCTGTAATGGTTTAATGGCACCCTGCTAGGGAATTAGCACCACTAACTTGCATTAATCTGTTGTCTTATTTTTTTAACTACCCCAAAGCTACCAAAACATGCAAGCTGAAACATTTAGTTAGGGTAGATGACAGATCGAAGAACAGCTGAAGACAAAGCATTTAACCCAGGTTTAGCTCCGTGTCGAGCTCAGACAGGTCCTGTCCGCAGAGCTAAAGCTCCAGTTAGTCTCAGTTCTGAGTGAGAGATGATACAGCTAATTGTTTTCTGCCAGGCGTAGAAGTTGGATTGACCAGCTCACAGTAAGGGGCCGTGACTGCTCGCCAGTGTCCAGGCATGTGTTAAAAGCCTTCCCACAGTGCAACATGCTCTGGACTCATTTCACACCCTTTTCATTGTGAAGGAGCCCAGCCGCGTTCGTGTGTGTATTTGAGTTCGATATCTAGTTTGTTTGTGTGCGATTGAGCGGGCACATGCTCACTCACATCTCTGCGTCTGTGTTTGCTTTTTTCTCCCTCTACGTGGACGGCACATATGTCCCCGTGTGTTTGTTCCTGCGTCTGTGTTTAGGCTCACCATCCGGGCACGGTGGCCAAAGATAAAGGCAGCTACGCCTCTCAGCGTGATTTGTGTTGCCCAGAAGATTTCTCTTCGTGAAGAACATTTTCTACATGCCCGCTCCTCTTTCCACACTCAGTGGGAGAATGTTTCGCTAATCCAATTTAGCACTAGGAAAAAGATTTCTGTCATGTGGCGCTGCTCTCAAAATATGCTATCTTTCTATACTAGTCTGCGGGAAGACTGTGCCAGTTTGTGCTTCAAGAAAAAAGCTTTGAGAAGTTTGATACCTTTGTTTGAAAGTTTTATATCTCACTTACATTTAAGAATAATATCAACAGCAGAAGTGTGACAAATTATTTGACCCAATATGTTAATAATAATAAGTCAGATGCTTATAGAACTTGGTACATCTTGTTCAAACCTTACAAGAAAACTGTAAGAAGGATACTGTTTGATGGCTTTGTATGAAATATTTTTCTTTCACTTTATTTTTCAAGGTTCACCCTTGCTGGTTTCATTTGAACTTTAGGTCAGCGCCTTTGTAGCAGTTCAGTAGTTACAAGCCAACACTTCTACCAAATGAATAATAGGATAGACACTTTTTTTGTTGTTGTTGTTCAGAGTCACTCAGAGATGAGTAGATAACCTTCACACAACCAAAGTGATGCTGAATTGTCTCAACTTCAAAGCTATGTGCAGAGTGTTGGCTTTCACACATGAGGTAGATATTTTCAGACACTGAGTAACCTATGTGGATTTCCATTTCAGTTTATTTATTTATTTATTTATTTTGGCACTGCCATTTTACCTCTTTAGAATTCCAAAGGTAAGTGCTGAAAACATTCCCCAAGGACACCTGGCAGAAGTTAAACCTAACAAATATGCAATAAGCTGAGACATGAAATGAGATAAGTGCATTCATGCCTGCATAATTGTCCCCCACAATCAAAAACAAACAAACAAAAAAAAATATATATATATATCTTTCTATACTAAACTGCAGGAACGCTGTGCCAGTGTGTGTTTTCTAGAAAAAAGTTTGATACTTTTGTTTGAAAGTTTTGTATCTGACTGAAATTTAAGATGAATATCAACAGCAAAAGTGTTGCAAATTATCTGACCAAATATGTTTTCTGTGTCTTTGCTCCTTAACAAGTGGAGTACAGATTGACAGACAAACCAAGCAATTTGATAAAAGGCAGAGAGGGGTCAAAGGGTATTTTGAATCGTCGAGGGGCCCTCACAAATAACGCGCAGGGGTCAAACAAGCATCACTTAATGGCTCGTTGTGCTGTCAAGATCCTTCAAGGCTCTCGTGCGTTAAGTGAGTGGAGGGTAAATGCCATGGTTAGATGGATACATCCTGTTAACCACCTGTCCATTTCATTAGAGAGAGCGGAGCCATCAGTGATCAGTTTAGATACACATGTATGTGTGGTGCACGCAGTGCGGAGGTACATCTTATCTGTAAAATAAAGCAGCGTGTCACAGATTGGCTGCAGGCAGAATGGAAAAACAGGATTCAATCTGTTCATATTGGTTTGCCTCCCCTGAACATAAAAGATGGCTTTATGGCTTTAGCACGTTTTAACAGTTATTGTACATGGGGAGTATTTTTCTGGCGTGTTCTCAGTGACATGCTGCAGAAATACACAATGGCGTTTTTCCAGTGATATTTCTGCCAGTGTATTTATACCGATGCCTCAACACTAAAGCGTTTATACAGTATGTATGTAAGTATGTGTGAGCTTTTCTTTTCCACTAAATGATGACAGTTTTATTTTTGGATTTATTTGCAATATGTTGTCTGGGCCCTCAAAGACATAATGTGTTTGGATGTTTAATGTGTAAATGGAAACGGGTAAATGGCGGTGGTGGTCTGCGAGATGAAAAAACACTATACAGTACACTTTTAGGATAGTTATTCTCAGGGCCAGTGAAGAGCTGGAGGAATAAGCTGGTGATCTGTAAGACAGAAGTGAAGTAAACTCCCATGAGACCATGTCAGGACAGAAAATCTGGAGTGAGTTTTGATGTTCTGAAGCGTCTGCAGAGACTTCAAGCACAGTCCCTTTACAAAAATCTCCTCCCATTCACGATTGCATTGTGGTTAAAAGGGATGACGTTACATGGCACCAACCAAAGGTGTTCTATCTGCTTTATGTTCTCTGACCACATGGCTCTGGCCCGCACTCGTGTCTTTGATTGAGGCCTGGTAATCATACATTTTGTCAAAATGAAATGATCTCAGAGTTCTTCTCTGTTGAGTGGCTTCAGTAAGTATTTCACCTCTAGGTCACCTTCTTACATCTCGCTGCTTCATTTTATCTAAAATTCTAGGCTCCTCTTTTTTTTTTCCCTTCTTCTTACACTTGACTCTGTGCAAGTTATGCACCACACCTGGGTTACTCCTTGGCCTAATCCACTTCATTTTGCACAAAAAGGCCCATGACTTCGGTAGCAATAGCTAGAAAATACAGAGAAAAAGAATGGCATCAATCAAAGCAGCAGAGGTTGAGATATCCCGACTTTTATGTATGAGTCAAACTTCAAAAACGTTTAATCCCACAGTGCAACGCAATTTTATTAGTTCTTTCTGCCTGTGAAATATCTTCCAACTCCATGCCTCCATTTTGAAACGACTTTCAACTATTCAAACATTATAAATCTCAAGTACAACTCAAGATCAATCTATCATTTTTTTTATACTTAAGGCTCAAAGAAAGTCACAGAAAAGATTATACGCTTGTCATATACTGAGCAATACTCTGTAATACCTTTGTGTGTAAAATTGGTGGAGTGCTTCTTTAAAGTTGCCCTGGGGAGTTTTTCACCACTAGTAGTGCTATAGAGCAATGTTTCTGTATCTTGTGCATACACGAGGATGATCACACAGGTTACCTTTAAAATACAGCAGTGCTTTTTTTTTTTTTTTCAAATTTACTTACTTGTATGCAAGCAGTGCTACAATAACTCTCTTCTTAGCTACAGTTTCACACGCTGAAGTTATCTATTAATGATAAAAGATACAATCTGCAATTAACTGTAGTAAATGTACTTTTATCCAACTAAATATAAAGTAATTAAACTAAATAAATCAATGCTGTCATGGCTAACTAATTCCAATAGGTACATGAGATCTTTAAAAAAAGTGTGTGGACACATATTTTATTGAATTGCATCCATACGTTAATTTAATTAACAGATGTGAAGAATTTATCACTGAAAGTAAATTGAACGTAAAGAATAATTCATGTGTGTCCTCAGTTTATTCAGTTGTAGACAAATGTGCCAAATATTTTCCGGATTTGTCCAGTTATTATTGTTATTGTTTATAGATTTATTACATATTTGATATTGTACTAAGATTTCAGTCATGGTTAATTTGGTGACTCCTAGTTACCGGCTCTAACAGCAAATGTGCAAACACTTCAGGTCACAGAATTATCTGGGCCGTAAAACAAACTATTGTCATTTTAATTAAGAAGTCAGGCAATAATTGGCCTTTTCCCATCATTCTGTGAGCAACCATCATCTGATTTTAACGCTGTAAACAGCATGAGTCTGTGAAATGGGAGCCAAAATGGCACTAAATGAGGGTGAATTGCAGGAACAGCAATCAGGTAAACTCACGTTCTCTCCTCTTTAAGTTTGACGTCACACAATAACGTGACTGTGAGTTTGTGCCCAATAAAAGTGAGAGTGCAATACAACTATGTGTTTTGTTTGATGCACACCAAACACGCAAACGTGTATATAAACTAAAATCAGAAAAGATAGTGTGTCTAAGAAGCAGTAACCTTTGTGGGGATCATTCAAGACAGTGCACATGATTTTAAATCTCTGGACTAATGTAAGATGGAAAGCAATGGATTGACTGAATTGATTAAATATTGAAATTAAAATGTTGACCAGCTGAACACACTGGGCAATATGGATGTATTCAGTATTCAGACAAGCCATAAGTGCTATTTTTATATATGAAAATATTTAAAGGGAATCTTGCGGATTTGAATGAACACCTTCATAAACTAAAAGTTTATGCTATATTTACTTGTTGTTTTTAGATAATATTCTATTGTTTACACATCATTCTGCTCTGTCTACTTATTGTCAGATCGACAGATGGAGCAAACAGTTTTAAAGGAGGGAGGATTGTAGTGGGAGCTCTGGGGTGTCAGATGTGACTGTATGGCAATGGCAAATGGTTTACATGGCCCACGGGTCAGGGAGGAGGACCCCTTAGCAGAATTCTGCTTCGGCCGCAGGGAGGTCAGGACGAGGCCAGCTATTTAAATAAAAACTTGTCATAATTGAGCCTGAAGTAACTCTAGTTGTTGAACATGGTTGAATTTACTTAAAGATTTGTTTCACCCAGATTACATTTTTCTTGTAGTATTCAGTCATACAAACGGATAACTGCATAATCGTCAGACACCTTTCAATGTTTTTTTTTTTTTTTTTTTTTTTTTTTTGAAATCCCCGTATTTTGACTATAATAAGACATATCAAGGAAAGCTGAGACACTAACTGTTAATAATTTATGCTCATTAGAAACGGCACAATAGCGGGACATATAAAGAGCCAATCTTTATTCATTCAAATAGAGGTCACCCACACTAGGTGTCTTTCTTCTGTAGATTATAAATTGCTTCTCCCTCCGTCTGTCTCTCTCAGTCTTTCTTTCTCCACCCACCATCTCTCAGCGTTTGAGAAAGTCGACTGAATTTAAATGGGATAAATCATAAATCTGATTAGCTGAATATTCTCTGTGATCTGGAGGGCAATATGGAAGAAAGGTGATGAATTGAAAATGATGAGGAGACTTCTTTCATTTTTATTTTTTTATTTTTTTCTCTGTCTGTCTTCCCATCCACCCCCCGTCAGGAGTTTAGTTGAATAATTTACTAGCAGGGCAATAATGTGAGGTATTTCATTAGATGGAAAAGCTCTCCGGTGTCAACGGAGACGTCTCCTAATTGAGAAGCCTTTGATGAATCCCGATCAGGACCGTGACAATTTCAACAGTCTTGAGACGTATTACAGTAACCTGTAATTTTGAACGGTTGCCACAGAGGTTTCATACTGCTCCACAAACAGTCATTAACTCGCTATTAACGATTGCCCAAGGTGGACTGACGCACACTTCCCCAACCTAGATTAAGATGTTGGATTTGGAGTGAAAACTTTAAGCAGCTGGGCGTCTTTCTTTGATGGAAACTTTGAAATCATTCTTACAGACAGAATGACAGGACAAGACATTTTAGACCCTTAGGGAGACTAACAACACAACAGAAAAATACAATATACTGTCTCAAGTTGATAAAGGTCAGTACTGTAAAAGGATTTCTGAATGTGGCCATGGATTGTTGGCGTCTGACACCTCTGACAACGCTTGTTCCCCCAACAGGATCAGAACTTTTTCCTACCTCCCCGCAATGAAAAAGAATATACTGCAGCTGAACTGACTTGCGGCTTTACTTCAAAGAAAATAAAAGACCCATATTTAATCATAGCAATCCTTTTTACATTAGGCTGAAGATGCATTTCATTACAGGTTGTAAGGTCAGGAGGCAGCATCGACTTCTAAGCCTGATGACTTCACATTATTCAGTCTTACGCCATTAGCTGCAAAGGTTATTAGCTCAAAGTTTTAGAGCTTTATCAGAGTTTGAGGTTAATGAAAAGGAATGACATAAAGTTATTACACAAAATGGGTTCTTTGCCGGCTCTGTGGCTCAGGATATTCAAGGAAGGATCCATAAAGATTTTATAGAAACACAAAAGGTTTTACTGACTGGCAAATGGTTCTGCATGTTCCACTACAGAATAGTTTCATGTACTGTTATCTCGTCCACTTCATTTATTCTAAGAAACCCCATAAGTTGAATAGACCAACAAAAATGCAGTCTGCTTTCGGAAACGACCAATAACAATATATTAAGCAGTGATTCCCAAGCAGGGGATTGTGATTTGATTAAAATAGAATGGATCAATGGTTAACTACATCTAGAAACATAGATAAATGGTAACACATCCTCTAAGTAGCAGCACAAAAGCAAAAATACCCAGATTTTGTAACAATACTAACCTTTATCCAATTGTTAGTGTTAAATAACATTCAGTTTGAACACTTTGCAACATGACGGATGGTGTTAATGAAGACGTACGTTTAAGTTCATCTGACAGGGCTGTGGCAGTCTTGGAACCCATCAGCTTTCGTCTGACAATGATTAGGCTCTGGGGTCAACTGCCAATATATCTGGGCTTCCCGGTGTAGCCACTGAATATATAGAAAACGGATAATGGATATTTCAGCTGCAGTCCAATTAGCAGTTCGATAAGCAAAAATGACCAAAAAGAAACATTTATGCTAATCTCTATAAACACATAACTGCGTATAAATTCAGACACATTTTTTAAATTGTCTTCAGACAATGGACAATGTGTTCCACCACTTTTTCTCTCCACACAGACCGTCTACCTGCGTGCAACCAAAGCCCACTCAGCGTGATTTGTCAATACTACTGAGAGTACAAACAGAAACAGCTTCCAATGCCGAAATCTTGGCCCCTTGCCTTACAGAGTCAGAGATATTAGGCTGTGGGGGCACATCAGACAAAAAAAAAAAGTTGTTGTGTAAGAGTACACTGAATATTCTTCAAATGTAGGAGGGAGATTTGATTTAGGGAGCACACTGTGCATATCTAGTGGCATGAGACAGCACACATGCGGTTATCATGTCTTTTTTTTTTTTTATCTGTGATTGCTGTTTTGCATGGACATGCATTCAGGTTGTACATTACACAATTTATACAATGTGTGCTCATCTTTTATATTTAAGCATCCATAACTGTCAGAGCCCCCAAGTTTATTGATAAAAAAAACACACCAGTACATCCCTTTTTTTTTATCTTATCCTGGTGACCTTCTTAGACAGGCACATTAGATGTAGCCCAGACTCAGTAAGCATACAGAGTGAGGAGCTTTTTTTTTTTTTCCATGTCGGAGGCACTGCAGAGGAGAGGCCATTGATCTGTGAAACATAGTGTCAAACCTCTGCTCTGTGAACAGTGTGTTGACTGCAAGGCTGCATGTAAATGGAAACTTTTTGATCCTAAAGGTTTAAATACTGTAACTCTTCACTACCGTAATATATACTGGACTACGTGCTGAAGCTTTGGGTGACGTGAACTGTTAAACCAGTCACACTTCTCATCCCATACCGTTATCAGTCAGTGGTGCATGTCATTCATCTTGGTATGAGATGATGTATGGGGTCTTGGGGTCTCTTACTCTGCATTTGTCAAATTGTTCAAGGTTACTGTGTTGACAGGGTCGTGCCTTGTCCTGGGTTTCTGATTTTCATAGGCAGGATTTTGAAATGCTGGATATCCAGCTTGGCAACAAAGTGTAAAGTGGCTTGCGTTGAGGTTTGTGGCCCCCCAAACCTAAGGCCACATTTTTTATACATGAAAAGGTGGCTTCCTCCATCCAGACAGGAGGAATGAGGAGTACTGTTGCTAAGACTTCGGCGTGATGCAACATTATTCAGCAAGTTGCCCAATCAAATATGTGCAAGCACTCATTCCTTACAGGCTACAGTACTTTGTTTTCCTGCTGATTACCTTGTTATTGTTGAGAGAGAGAATAAAATCATTGCTGCTGTGTTACCTTTCCCTCTGCATAGTAGGAACCACTGTTCAGTGTTTATTCTGATCAAATTCAAGGACGTTTTACTCAAAAAGACCTTCCTCACTTTTATTTCATCCTCTCACCGGTACTTGCAGCGCTATTAAACCCACACTAACACAACCCCTCGCATTTTTTATTTTAACTTTGAGCTGTTTCTTGGACACCTGGGAAGGCTGAGGGATGTGAGGCACGCTGTCAATGGTAGCACCAATAAATAAGAGAGAGAGCACTAGTGACTGACCATAATGAAGAACTTGGCAGAAACACAGATTGTTTTCCTGGACTGTTTTGACATTTCAACAAAACACAGCTGCATCGCAGCACTGCTTTGCACATTGATGTATTAAGGAAACTGAATATGATCTGGCCTCTCAGCTTTGCTGGCAGATCGCCCTGTTGGCCTCTCGAAAGGCATTATCCCCTTAGTTTTCAAAGAGATCACTGTAACACTGCTAAAAGGACACCTCAAACTGCAAACAAGGTCAATTACTACTTATTTTTTATTTGCAAGACTTTCCGAGAGCCTGGAAAAGCTATTTTTATGTTCATTATGTATTGCTATGTACAAGTCTATGAGCCAAGTGGGACCTAGGGCTATTTGCTAAAATATGGTAAAGAGCTCTGAAATCCACGAGGACCATAGAACTGTGCCATCTCCTCTTCCATCTGGAGAGGACCCACTTGAGGTGGTACGGTCATCAGGTAGTAAGTGTGCCTCCCACTGGAGGTGTAATGGGCATGGCCACCTGTGAAGGAACCCCAGGGTTGACCAAAGATGCAATGGAGGGAATATACCTCACAGCTGGCCTGGGAACACCTGGGGATCCCACAGTTGGTGGCAGTTGCCCTGCAGAAACATGTCTGCTCTGGCCTGCGACTCTGAATAGTACTGAACAACTAGCAAATGGAGATGTGAATAAATGGGAATCCCTGAGGTACCCGATAATTTGCTATCCATCCATAAAACCCTCCATAAATTCCTCCATGCCATCCAACACATCTGAAAGCAAGCAACACATGAGCTGCACACAATCCAATTTTTTCTGCCCCCACCCACACAAACAGCCTCCATATCTCCCACTGATATAGTATCACAGTGACCGGCACATTTGAGCCACAAACCCTTCTATTTCTCCATCGCTCACTCTCGCTATCCCTCCATCGCCAGCTGAGCGGGGCGTCGGGATGCTATCACGCCCCAGGCAATCAGAGATACAGTCATATGTCACAAATAGGTGTCAACTCTTATTACAGTGGGGAGGGGGTTGAAGGCAAGTAAAAACTCACTTATCAGAAAGGACATAGCTGTGACACCCCCCCACCCCTCCCTCTCACTTTCTTCATTTGCCAGGCCTGTGCTGGATATCACCTGTTTTTTTCCCTTCACAGGCCAGCGATATTTGACCAATAACACAAATGTAATGCCTCTCCCCTCCGCTCTCCACCACTATCCCAGTTGATTTAATGGACCTGTAAACTGCAAGTATAGTTTATTCAGTGTTTTTTTAAAGGATGGGATGCGAGCCTGCAGGGATGGGAAGGACATACAGGGCTTCATCTCTACTTTCATATGGTAGCCTTGACTATTATCAAGTTATTTTGTTGGAAATTGGTATGATTTATTGCCTGGTGTTAGTTTCGGCCTAGTTTAGCAAAGTTGCTATAGGAAAAGTTTTCATATCTCTTATCATCTTTTTCCATTTATTGCATTTCCTGTCGCCTCCAGGTGTTTTTGTTGAGAGTGTTTGTGAAACAAAGTTTTAGGGTCATGTTTGCGCAAGTTATTGTCCAATTGTGGCTAATGTAGTGTTTGGTAACAAGTTTTTGATGCTTTGTCTGAAGCCTTATCTTAAATATTTCACAAGTTTTAAAAAGTTTGGTATCTGCACATTTGACATAAAGTCTATAAAAACATTTATGGCAATATTTCACAGTATTGTGATTATCTAAATATTCGTGATCCCAATTTGCCCGTAGCATGTTTCTAAAAGGACATGATCCCTTTCATTAATTGATTAAACAACACACAGTAAAAATTATCAGAGTCGCTCATGTGGCAAATCTCTATTCTTGCAAATCAATGAACTCCCGACCAAAGTCAAAGATCGGAAATGAGAATGAAATCCATATCCAGTCCTCCCCTCTGTGCTACAAATACAGCACTCATTTTATACAAAAGCACAGTGGAGCTGAACAAAATAAATAACTCACATCCTACATCATATGGTTTATGGTGCACTGACTTTGCTGATCAACGTTGCAGCTTTTGTAGCCTGGGGTCATGACAACGTGTGATAACAAACACTGCATTTGTAGCTAACAAAAGAAGTACAGTGCACATCTTTCAGAGCAAAAACAATTGTATTACAGTAGTGAAGAAGTGTGTTTGCACATTTCTGTTGTACTCTGTATGTTTGTATAAGAACCACGTATTTCCTTTACATGTTCAAAGACAAGCAAGTTCCGTTCTATCTGCATTGTTTTCAGTAAATCCCATGGGTTTAGATCTGAATCTGAATCCAGCATGGGACTCTGCCACTACCAGTATATAATTATGTAGTGAGGTAGATACACAACATTAAATATACTGAATGGCTTTTTTTTTTAATGCTGACCATAAATAGTCAAATTCAAAAATGGGGTTTGATTTTGTGAACCCATGAAGGATTATCACTATAATTTTAAGTCATTTTCAGTACAGGATTCCAGACAATTTACAGTCAGTGCAGAGCTTATGTAATTATTTTAAAACTGATCAATTAATAGATTAACTTCCTGAATGCTGCTGAGTGCACTCGGTGATACTCTCACTGAATATAATGGCAATTCCAACAATGGAACTGTCACATTTATTGCTCTGTACTTGTAGTTTAATTTAATTAATCAATTTACCCCCAAAATACCACAAATATGGCAAAACATACTAATGACTGCTTTAAATAAAATTATGCCAGCCCAATTTAGCCCAGTTTGCTGCTCTGTCTTGCACATGTGGCCACAAGAGCCCCAGCTGTTGCTAAACGGATTTCACTTGTACAGTGTTTTCACAGTGTTTCACACTGAGCACTGAGTGAGAATTCTTTTTTAAAGGTCCAGTGTGTCAGTTTTAGAAGGCCCTTTTTACAGGACATGGCAGAAAAACTATGTTTTCACGAGTGTGTTATCACCTGAAAATAAGAATTCTTGTGTTTCATTGACATCTACAGAGTCCACCATGTTTCTACAGTAGCCCAGAATGGACAAACCAAACACTGGCTCTAAATAAGACCTTCCACATGTTTTGTCACGACCGTAGTTTCTCCTACATGCTCACAAATGAAGGTAAGGGTTATCCAGTTGGGTGCAATCTGCAACTCCACCACTAGATGCCACTAAATCTCGTCCTTTAAATAAACGGCCAAACTTCAAAAATGAAACCTGAAATTTCATTAAATCTTTTCATGTTTTCTATCATACTTTTTCCTTTCCTTTTCCCCACGTCTGTATTCAACCAATCCCTCCCTCTTGCTTAATCTTCACCATTATCGCAAACCATCTCCCTATTCCTTTTTTCTATCTGCTCAACACTTCTGTGATTTTATCGCTGTCTTCTTCTCCGTCACCATCTGCCTGTTTCTCTCCCCCGTGGCAGATGTGGAGGCTCCTGGACGCCGACTTCGTCTTGAGAAATGTGGGGGAAAAAAAAAAAAAAAATCACCTAGCGACAACAAGTCAGCCATCAATCTTCCTCTCCCCCATTCCTTCGTTCACCCTCTCCTGCTCTCCTTTGCTATCGCTTCCTCCATGTCTGTTCTCTATCTCTGTCTGTCCATCTCCTTCCCTTCCCACTCTAATCCCATCTTCAGTCAAGGTTGGACATGTGTGATGGCCCTCCTTTCTCCTCCATGCCATCCAGCTAGACCAATATAACCCTCCTCTCAGCCCTCTCCTTATTACTCCTCTGTCTAGATAGGATCTCCAGGAGGCTTCAAACCATTGTATTTCTCTCGCTCTCTGTCCTTCAGTGACCGTCTTTATTGAATGGATCCGGATGGGAGATGGCTTAGCTAAAGCCACAGTGGAAATCCTCAGCTGATGGTTTCATAAGAGGGGCTATCCTAGCTTAGCTGCCACATTGGGCGTAATGTGCCTAAAACCCACTTTCAGACATGACTTTCTACCGTTGCCAAGAATGAAGATGATGTTGGTTGGACTGTAAACCAATTAAGCTGCTTTTGAAAAACCAGGGCAAGATCCATAAAGATAAAGTTGTGGATTAGGTATAAACCTTGTTAAACACTTAAGGGTCTCAAAAAAGGGGACCGGGTTATGGCCTTCCGTTCAGTGGCTAATGTCCGTATATGGAGCCTGGGGATCACAGAGGGGTTTTAACCTACCCTGTCAGCCTAAATTAATGAGGTAATTAAGGGCTCAGGTGGAATTAGCAGTAGACACCTTAAGTGCCCTCGGGCAGTCAGATAGGCAGACAGGATGTAAAGCTGCAGTATAGCTAGAGGACAGATGCTGCCATCGAAAGCTGCGGCGAAGACAAAAGGTCAAAACAGACAACTGCTGTTCAGTAGGACTTCGTGTAGACTATATTGAGGTGTTATGGTGACAGTTTGTGAGATTCAGTTGACACGATGACAGGGGAATGATTTAGTCCAAAAAAAATCACAGCAGTTTGTTTTTCCACTTCAGGTCTATGGTGATGAGGGATCATGTGAACATAAGGAGAATTTAGGAGGCTCTTTTTAGGGAGTTTAATGTGATTATATTACATAGACTGCTGCAGTCATAAAATCACCCAATTTAAAGCACTCATAAAAGACTCCTCCTGGAATAATATTCAGATGATGGATCCTTAATACTTGCTCTATAGCTCAATGGTTCTTCTCTTTCACTGGGGTTTTTCAGTTTAATCTTATTCCAATCGTGTAATGTTACTTTTAAAGTAGATTCATCTGATCAATTTAACTGATCTAAATGAACATTAAAGTTGTAAGACTTTTGTCCTGGTTGATTTGTCATCACCTGCAAAACAGCAAGTGGGGTCTGATACTACAGCAACAGAAGAGCAATCTGTGTATCCGTTTGAGAGAAATCAGTCAATAATTGGTCTCTTTCCATCACGCGTAGTTTTCCACACAACAGCGGGGCGCAGTAGAGTTGGTTACCTTGCTGAGAAGTTGTAGGTGTGCAGTCTGTTGCCTGCAGCTCTTCATCTGACAGCTCACTGTGTCTGATCCTACTTGTTCCGTTACCCTGTGCAATATCTAAGGCTGATCAGCTGCTGAGAAAAAAAAAAAAAAAAGACTTTTCTTGTTTTCTGGACACAATTGCTAACTACAGTAACAAGGACATTGCATTTCCTGTGACTGCTTCACAGTTTATGCCAAAACTTCATCAATAGACATCATGAAAGTGAGCAGTAAGCAGTGAGGCTGTTATCAATGACAAAACGCTGCATTACGTGAATCCCTTGTGCACTGTAGGAAGGTCATTTGAATCTTACTCTCTATCTTGCTATTGTTAACAAAGATAGGAATAATATTACAAAAGGAGTTTCATTTCCTGAATTACAACTTTAAATGGAATCATGTACAATGTTGGATCCCCACAAAAGGGGCAATATGCCATCTCATGAATATGACTCATTGCCTATGATATATTTATCACACTAAGGCCACATTCAGACACAATCTGGCACCGTGGCGAAAACACAGATTTTTCTATTTGAATGGAGGGGTAGTCTCTTCTTGGAAATATAAAGAAAGAGAGAAACATACAAACTAGAGAGTCCGTCTTTTTACAGTTATCTTTCCTAAAAATGTTTTAGGAGACAAAGTTTCATCAAAGGTCAGTGTTCTAAAGGGGAGCATGCATGGGGGGTCTTTGACGTGAAAATGTTTTCAAACCAGGCTCATGACCAGTGAAGATCATTTAACAGGTAGGCGCAGAGCAGAGATGAGGAGTTGAGTGGCTCCACATTAGTGACTGAGTCATAGACACAGGTGGGTTTTTAACCTGACGTTTTTCTAATTCAAAACACAGCGGGGAACCCCCCGGTCGTTTTCTCGGGCAAACACGTTAAAGCCTTATTACATTCACAGTGATCATTTTCTGTCCATCGGGCAGAGGTAATTAGCTTCCCCACTCACACTGTCTCTTCCAGTGTCAATGATATCTCATCAGAGAGAGCGCGGTATATAGACACAGTAAAATGAGTAATTGTTACAGAGAACATAGCCTGTGGGTGTTCCTATCAATGACATCCACCATCCATGCATTCATGAATGCGTTCATTAATGCGTCCTCAGAGACATACCCAACATCCTCAGAAAAAGACATACAGGAGAATTACATTATTATATTGGAACATTCATTTGAGAAAGAAACTTTATCCCATTTAAGTCAGTTAAAGTAGCACTCTGACTGTAGTGTCAGGTTTGTGCAGTAAAACAAAAAAATTACCTGACACTGCCTCCGTTAAGTTGAAAATCTGCATGGGTGGGAAGCCAGTGAGGGATCATAGCTTGCTGCAGTAGAAATAGAGACAAAAAGTCAAAAGAAAACAAGAAATAAATAAGCAAGTAAACCCTCTTACCACTTAAAGTACAACACAAACAGCTAGTACGTACCAAGTATCTACCCATTATTGGACCTATTAAGGACTTATGATTCATACAAAAGTACACATAACATGGACCACAGTGTTTGCATATCAACAGTTCTTTTGTTCCTTTTTAAAAAACGTTTCTACAAATAAAAATTCACATGGCAGTTTTTTCTCCTTTTGATGCTATAATAGGTCTTGTCAAACCTAAAGTCAGTTGAAAGCTCAAACAACCACTGTGAAGTATTTGGCAAAATAAAAGCTCTCCGGTGAATAGCAAAGCACTTCCTAGATGCCATTAAGTGCTGGATCAATATATAATTTGTCATATGAACTCTAACTGTCTCGTCTAGCAGTATCTAATAAAGTCACTGATTTAACAGCAGATTGTGACGACAGATTTCCAAAACAAAGTTAGACAAAAAACTGACACTTCTGCATTCCTCTAATGCATCTTTTCTGCACCAGCCTAAAAATACAAGGGGGTACAAAAATAGTCTTGTAAGAAAGGGGAATGGTATTGAACTTGTTTATGATAGCGGCAAACTCTCCTGCAGGGGTTGTGGTTGCTGTTGTTGTCCTTACGGCATGTCCTCTGGTGTCAGTCAATAGTTTGGTTCCCGCAGGTTTGACTCTTCTCCTCTAACACATGACAAGAGACCTGCCGTGTACTGCCGTGTTGGACCGGCTCCCTTGTCCTCTCCTCTCTCTCCTCACTCTTTTCTCTTATCCCGGGCTTATCCACATATGACACCTGCCACGACGGCGCCATAGAAGGAATCTGACATTTCATTCTCACCTGCAGATACGACCTCTTCTCCTTTCTCACCTTAACCTTGAGTGTTTACACTCGCTCGCAACCTCAGCGTCTACAGTCCAACAACCCTCAAAACACAATTCAAATGTCAGAGATGAGGTATGAAACTAGACCAGCGTGAGGCCACCAAGCTGAAGGTCATATTTATTACTTCGCTGAGCGACTAACTTAAACCAACTTTTTGTCATCCTGGCTTGCCCATGTTTCATAAATGTCCAGGATCAGGTCACAGGGCACAGGTGAATTTGTTGTAACTGACATTTTCTGCAGTAGTGTTCCTCTTCTTCTTCCTCCTCCTCCTCCTCTTCGTCTTCTTCTTCTTCTTCTTTTTTTCAGGCTCAGTGAACTGAGGGAAAATGACATTTAATTACAGGAGAGCAGTCACGCAGTTCGGCTAATTACGATCCCGGGAGTTCAGTCATCATATCTAATTAACTTTCACTTTCATGAAAGCTTAATGCAGCACCATAGCTAGGCGCTGCATGTGCCACACTTCAGGAATATTGACAACTCTTTGGAAATTAATTTCAAAATAGCTTTTTTTTCCCCCCTCTTGCTCTCCCATCATTTCCCAAAATAACAAAAAAATGTTTTTTAAGCCTTAATTTCAACTCCGATGTTTGGTTTATTTACGGGGCCATTGAAGATGGTCATAATTGATCTCACCCTGCATTATGCTTAAATAGAAATGAACATAATCAATCACTTGGACGGTGGTGGCAATTCATAGCCTTATTGATTGTTAAAAGCACACTGCATAGTCTGATTCACATTCATTATGACACTCTCAGAGGACAATCAATTCATTATTATGCTTGCCCTTGACCACATTGTTAGTGTGCTTACTGGGGCATAATTCACATAGTGCATGTGTGTATTCGTCGGTGTTGTCATCTTTCATAAATGTGGCACATCGCACTTGAAGACCTACCTCTTCCCTGTTTGTAGTCTTTTTTTATGAGCATTTTTAACCACAAATGTGTTTATTATCTTTATTATGACGACTTGACGGCTAGAATGTGTTATTATTTCCATACGCCTGGCGCAAAACAAACCCACTGTAAAACCTCCACAGTGTAATACAATGTGACCTCTACTCAAAGAGCCCCTTTTGTATCCATTTGTTGTTGACCGAGTCGTCCACGTAAGAGTCCTGCCTCCCTGCTTCATATGCTGATGTTGTTGATGGGATGTGTGTCTCAGAGAACCTGAGATCGCACTAGAGCAGAAACCGGAGTGCTAATTGGTGGCTTGAAATCCCGTCAGTGTAGCCTGAGCTCTGTAAAGGTCATCTCCACTCATAAAATGGAGTGCTCACTTGTTTTTTTTTTTTTTTTTTCTTTTATTAACCGGGCTGACAGACTTGGCCCAGAAAATGAAATAAAAAATTGTACTGATGTTTTGTTTCCTGTGGCCTTGTTTAGGTCACAAAGCTTAGTTTTTGGTGTCTCGTCTTGTCTCTTATTGCTTGAAAAACCATAAACACTGGATGTTTATTTGTTTAAAAAAAATATAAATGGCTAGTAGCTTTCTTGTCATGATTTTTTTTTATGTTGTAAAAATATTAAAGGAATACTTCAGTATTTTGGAAAGTACTCATATGTGAGTTTGACTGAAAGATTGATACCATTGACATGTTTGTACACTGAATATGAAGCTACAGCTAGGAGACGGTTAGCTTAGCTTGGAAACGGAAGACAGGTAGCCTGCCTCTGCTAACTAGCTGCTAATAACTGTAAAGCTCACTAATTACACATAATCCATATATGTTATATATAAGTTTAAATGACAATTCACCATTTTACAGTCTGCTACACGGGCCCTACGAGCTTTTGTCCCCGGTCTTGCCGAGCCTGAGTCCTAGCTCGGCTTCATATTTAACGGACAGATATGAAAAATATTTGCCTGATTCTTTTAAATAAATGGGTTGCATGCGTCTCACCTGTGTTGTACTCAAACGCACACCCACTACCTCAGAGCTACTGCATTATAATGATGACACAACATGCCAAGCACATAGTTATGATTTAGCATTACACTTACTGGTGGCCTTCTAATTCCAGCCCCCTCCCACCCTCACGCAGTGGAGACGTGAAAAATGTTAGGGCCTGCCATAATGCTGCAAACATCAGCGAACCCCACAAGGAGGATTAATGCCTCGTCTGGCTTTTATTATGCTGTCCTGCCGTCCTTCGCGGGCTGGCCATTCATCCTTGTAAGATGTCCATATCTGCTCTCAGTGTGGGCGCATACGTGGGCTCCTGTGCGCGTCTGCTCGTGTGTGTCCCCCGCACATACATTTGCATGCGTTATGTATGTATGAAAGTGCTTGCCTGCTGCCTGTGTGAGATCCTAAAAGTTTATCCCAGAGGGGGTTAAATCACTTGTCCAGTTGCAGGCTTTCCAGGGCCATGTCTGGCTTGTCTTATCAATCTATCGACGTGGCACCTGCGCTGCCGGTTGCGCTAGGAGGCCGATGCAGTAGACGGCCCGGGGCCCCACCGCGGAGGAATACTAATGGGGATGCAGATAGCTTTTGGTTTGGCCACCTCAGCAGACATTGATCCCCCTGCGGACTTCTACGGTGGTGACAGATGGACTGTCACCTCTGAATGAGAGGAGATTGGGACACGTCCCCTCACATCTCCCTCAGTGGGGTTCAGTCATTGCTTCTGTGCGTGTCGCTTCATCCATCCTGTCTTTCTATCTTAATGGCCCTTGCTTGCTCCATTGTCGTTCCTCCTTTTTCCCCTCTGTCCTTACTACAAACTTAAAGAGGAAAAAAAAAAGTTCATCTCATAACAGAAAGGTTGTAGCTTAAATCTCTGCAGCTGCCAACTGTCATGGACAGACATCAGACCTCTAAACCTATTGAGATGTTCCCAAAGATCAAACACATAAAGTCACAGAGGGAACATTTTTTTAAACCCGAAATAACTCGAGTGGCTTTCTTCATTTAATTAAGAAGAAGGAAGGGGGGAGCGGAGGTGGTTTGTGCTCACCGTCACTCGAGAAGCAGACAGAGTGATAGAGGGGTTCAGAGTGTGAGGTAGTTCATGATGAAGGTGTTTATAATGCAGTGTTCGGTCTCTCCCTGTTGTTGAGGGTGAGCGAAGAGTGTGTCACTGACTTAAAGATGAGTGTGTGTGTGTGTGTGCGTGTACACAGAATTCACTGTGCCAAGGTGAGGGTAAAGAAATATGTATATATTTATATATTTTTAAAGTCCACAAAAAAAAAGTCTTTTGTGTATCATTTGAGCTTCACTGTGCAGAATGATGTGTGTGTAGAGTTTGACACCAGATGGTTGTGTTCACATCTCATTGTCACTTTGTGACATCACAACTTGTGCAAAAGCCAGTCATGGTCCAGTATGTGATGAGGAAGACAGAGTGCTTTTAAGAATTTTGTAACAAGTTTGAATTAATGCATTAATTTTTTTTTTATTTTTCTGTGTCAAAATCATATCAGATACAAATTGTTTAAAGCAGAGTACCTTTAAATTTCCAGAGGCTATCAAGATCCAGTGTGTAAGATTTAAGTGACTCTATATACATATTAAATTAAATTAATATATAACAATATGTAATAAATATGCTTTCATTAGTGTATATTCACCTAAAAATAAGAAGTGTTATGTTATGCTACAGACGCCGTGGGTCCGCTTCCATAGAGTCCGCCATGTTGAAGCAACATGTTTCTACAGTAGCCCAGAACAGACAAATTAAACACTGGCTGTGTGGCCACTGTAGTTTCTCCTTCATACTTGAGCAAAAATTCTTTATATGTGACGCTTCCAGCTTCTAAAATATGAAAACTTTCTCTACCCTTCTGTTTTGAATTGGAATATATTTGGATTGCACATATTTGTAGACAAAATAGACATTGCTTCTGGTTTCTGGGAAATTGTGATGAATATTTCTCCAAATACTGTAATTAATGGACAAAATAATCCACAGAATCATTAATAATTCAAATAAACAACAACATTAAATGATCAAGCTAGGTCCACTTTTGAATACATCCAAACTTTTGCTACTTTAATGCATATCTCCAATATCTTTGATTTGAATTTAAACATGTAAAGTAACACCTAAAGTTTGTCCCCACAATAAAAAAAATGAATGGGATTATACTCTCCAGCATTGCCAAATCACCGATTAGGCAGTTTTGGCTCTAACCTCAGAACCTCTTCTCTTCTCTCATCTCCAAATCCGACTTATCAGCCACCGGCGCCTGGATCGTATTGAGAGGAGCTATGCAAATGACTGGGAAGGAAAGGCCAGATCTAATCTTAAGGTTTATTCTAATTAAAAGTGATTTACTTTCCCCGCCATTCCCTGAGAGGGAAGCTTAATGTCCTGTTCTCAAAGGAGATGGCATCCTCTAACTCAATTAGGTAGGAGAAGATGCACTTGGGTAAAGTTTACTCTGGATGGAACTGCTTAACATGCAGCGTAAGAACAAGCAGTGAAACCTTTAGACGTATACAAGGAAAGGACAGAGAAAAGTCAAGGTTAAGAATAGCCCCGATCTGTTCCACCTTGTGTTTGTATGGGAATTTGACAGCTCGGCGTGTTCTTGCTCACAGGCAAACATAACCTCAGACTTCTCTTAAAAGTGGATCCTGCAATCCATCAAGAACTATGTATTTTTTTTTTCTTTTGTGAGAACTTAAAACTTTTAACTAGTTTATTTTTAACCGATTTTCTTCTCTTTATTTCTCTGAAACAGCAACGATGACAAAAACGTCTTCTCAAACAAGTTTGATGAGATTTATTTCATGTGCCGCCTTGCAGATTGGATTGTACGGCAAAATGATGAATGGAACCTAAAAACTTTACAAGGTATTCATGCTCACTGAATACTGAAATTAGAAATCCAAGTCTCTTTCAGATGTTTTCATCTAGTATTCAGGGACCTGCTCATTCCATGACCACCAGTCAACCATTCAAGCAACTTTGACCACTCCGTGTATGAAAGTAATGCAATTCACAATTTGTTGTATAGAATATCTATAAGAACAAGTGTAGGTTTGGTTAGCAGGAGCATTTTTTGACTGATGAACAGCTGTGTGTGCACTTGGTTCCTAGTATTTATTTTTCAATTTCATAGACCTTGATTCTGCAAAAAGGGACTTTTATTACTATATAATTCATCCATACATTTTCTGTAACTGCTTATCCTTATGAGCGTCACAGGGGGCTGGAGCCTATCAAAGCTGACATTGAGCAAGAGGCAGGGTACGCCATGGATATATATATATATATAATAAGCTATGCAAATTATATTTTTGAAGAATTTGATAATGGTGCCATTTCATTTATAATAACATTATCATCTTGAATACTGATCGGTCTGGTTGCCGATAAACACATGGTATGAAATCACAGAATCATGACATGCATTTACATTTGAACAGCTTTTAGAGATATACATGGTCTCATATAAGGTTGTCATGATACCAGAATTTTAAACTTTGATACAATACTTGCGTTAGAAAATTATACTCGATATACACACAAAAGAAGGATATACTTTTATACTCCTTTTCTAAATGAACAACCTGAATACAGTATTTGTACAGAAAAAGTCACTGAATACAAGTCAAACACAAGTAACCTCCATGGCTATGAAGTGAAGCCACTGCAGAAGTGCCAAAAACTGCAGTTCTTCAAATGTCCACTTGAGGCTGGCTACAGAATGAGTCAATCTCCAGAAGCCCCCATGTTAAAATGTCCAACTCGTTTAAAGCCTGGTACAAAAAATTGTTTTGGTCTCTATAGCTAATTTCCTGTTCATGACAACTGTACTGAGGCTGAATTTCTATTGAACTCACCTGTTCAAATTATATTAAGGTTTAAATTATGCATAATTAACAGTGTGGCTGCTTTGATTGACAGATGGGTGGCATTACAGATGGCATGTTTGAGCACCAAGGCGACATTCGGCCCACCTTAGGCGGGAGGTGGCAGAACCAGCACTGCCAGCATGGTGGCGGCCAGAGCCACCACAGTCAAAAGAGCTTCAAAACAGAAACCTGTGGGCGATGTCACAGATACGCTGTCCATTCTTTATACTGTCTGTGGTTTGGCACCACTTGCAGTGTTTCCCACAGAAAATACTACCCTGTTTCTAGTAGGTAATTCCTTATGTCATAATTTTAATTCTCCACCTTATTTTGGTGTTTACTCACAACCTATTTTAATCTGCTCACCTTGTTTTTCATTGTTTTTCTCCATACACACACATACACCTCTGTCTGTTACTGCACACACACACACACACCACACCTGTGTGTCCCACATCTTTCTGTATCTCTCAGAATTGTATTGTTCTGATTACAGGTGAGTTTTTTTTTCTAACTGTGGTACTGTAGATACTATCAAATGCATAATTAACAGAGATCATATCATTAAAAAGATGTCATATCCATAAAATGTCAAGTATCGACACATCCCTAGTCTCATAGTCTGGAGGATGGTAATCAGCTATGCTCATTCATTTATTCTTACTTAAAATAGGCTGAGAGATAATGTTAGGAGCACCTTGACATTTATCCGTATCCTAATCTAGGCCCACATATGAAATATACATATTTAGAATATAACAAGTACATAATGCCACCCATAACATTTTAAGTAAGACTTTTATTTGTTTGCCTGAGCAGTTCATTAGAACTGTAAGTGAATTGTTGTCTTGGATCAGATAAGTAAATGTTGTTTTGGTGACTCTTCTCAGTGACATTTTAATAACACTCCCCTGTGCCCTCGTAGCATTTTATATCCGCTTGCAAACGCACGCCGGTTATATCATCTCGAGTTTGTATTGTGCCCAAGCAACCTGCCAAATAATTATGTGGTCTAACACCTCAGACTTCTGGTGTTTAGACGTCCTTCCACTAAACACCTCCGCTGCAGCTGTCCATCTTCTTCTCAAGCACCAACGCCGAGATATTTGTTTATGTCGTTAAAATAAATCAATGATTAAGAGATCTGATGCTCTCGTGATACGTAGTCTCACTGCTCCTGGTCAGTAGATGCTGGTAGAGGGATAAAAATATCACAATTTGGTGCGTGAGCCCAAATGTTCAGTTATGAACAACTAAATGAGTCTGCAAATCTGCAGTCTGAAATTTGAACTTCTGAAAATGCCTCCAGGATACTTATTAAGATACATTTGGATTACTGTGATACGCTGAATAAAAATGACGTAAACCTGAAGGAGATATACAAATTTGATATGTAATAAAAACATATACAAGCTTTCTTCTGTGTGTGTGTGGTACTGAGTGTGAGCAGACATTTTGGTAGCTTATGTTACGCTCAGATACACCTGGAGAGCATTCTTGTCACTCATGGCCATCAGATAGAGAGCTGACATGCTGGAGTGAGCGTGCTCAGCGTGATCAAGAAGAGCTGGCGTTTACTTTGTGTGTGTGTGTAGGTGTGTGTGTGTGCATGCGTGCGTGTGCGAATTCCCAACAAAGTCAACTTCAACAATCATAAATGTAAAATGTAAATATATTTCTTCAATGCACATTTCTGGAAATAAGCATCGATCGTCCTGTATCCACCTATCACCGGAAATGTCTAAAATTTCACACTAATATCAATATTTAAACACATACAATGATGTCAGATTTACCACTTTGACAACAGTTGGCACATGAAACACTCATGAACACTCCAATAAGCCTCATGCTAGGAGAAGGAGGATTTTTGCACCCGTTAACATAATGGACACCTAAAAGGTATGATTTTGAAAACTGCATTAAGACCCCTTGGGAATTTCTTTGAGAACATTCTTAAGACAGCTTAATCAAATTGAATTTAATAAAACACAATTAGATATTGCAACTCAAAACCAAACTCTAGTTATGACTAATCACATCTTCAGGACTAATGGGCTGTTAGGATTGTTTAATTCTGTTTCAAAAGATCTGAGAAGTGTTTCTCAAAGACGACCGGTGTGTTTTTGGTCTACTCTTCTTAGACACTCTTTTATTGCAATTTTAGGAAAGTTTAGCTGAACTTCCAGTACTTGCTGGAGCACAACAGACTGCTGTTCATATCCTGTTGCCATGGCGCCATGAATTTGGCTGCCAGTTACAGTTGCTCTTTTTGGTACTTTGTTTTTTTGTTTGTTTTGTTTTATTGACAACTGTCTTCATACATTTTGCACAGATATGGACTTAAAGTATGGAGATAAGTGATTTGTCTTTTTTATACTTCGTGATACATCAGTGATGGGAGATGCCTGCTAAAGTGAAGAGATGCAGAGCTGGATGGAGGCCAGGATCAGAAAAGACAGTACAAGCCATGCATACCGTATGTTACCATGGGGAACCAGTATGGAGAGTGTAGCATCGCAGAGACGTGGCTGAATGAACTCACTTTGGACTCGCTGGTAACTCTTATCTTATCCTGTGACGTAGTTTATAGTAGCTTATAATACATCACAAATCATTGGGAATCATCACCACAGCTGGTTTAAATACAAACAAATATCTATGTGATGTGTTCGTAGATAAGTTTATGAAAGATGCTGAGCTCTGGATTGCATTTCCATCATGCTCATTTGGAATGCTAATGGACAGAGTGAAATGTGCATTTCCTGTGCAGGCCCCTCATTGACACGGGCACCATTTACCGCTGTCACCCTCCCCACTCTCTTCCTCACCACCACCACCACTTAGTGAATAAAGGTCAGGCAATCAGGCATCTGGAAGGACAGCTAATTTGTCATCCCTCGACAAACGTGTCAGCGTCCGATCTTGTCCGCAGGGCTTGATACCGCAACAAGCCGTAAAGGTTAAGAGATTCAAAGAACGCTCACTCCCCCCTCTCTTTCCCCGTCCCCCCTCCCCGCTCGCACCGTCTCCATCTCAACAAGCAACATGCGACAGAGCAGAAAATTCAATTTTGGATTTGATACTGTGAGAGCTACGTGGTTTCATGGCTGTAACTCTTCAGAGTCTTTAGGCATGTCGTCCGCCTTGCTCAGTTAAACTCTACAGGAGACCCCTAGATCGAGACGTTGCTGTCTTGTACGTGTCATTCTCAGCTAGTGCGCCGTCTCCTTCAACTGATTACTGTTTTTTCTCCCCAATAATGAAATGTCAAATGGGTGTGCTCTAAACTGACAGCAATCGGGCTTTCTCTAGATAAGGATTATCATCCGGTTCAACAAATAATCCTCCAAATTTTAATTGGAAAATGAAACCAGTGATTTAAAAAAAAAAAAATAAAAAATCTGTATTTGAATGCAGCATGAAAGCAGTCAATCAATCTGTCGATCTAAGCACGGCCTTTGTGATTATGGAGGCATTACAAGCCGTCCCCGTCGTCCCTGAATGCATCCTAATAGCCTGTTTAGCGAGGCCGTCTACAGCCGCAGGTGTGTGTCCCCTTCTGATTCCCAAGAGTATAAGTGACAGAGAGCGAGAGAGAGTGAGGGAGACGGAGAGAGAGGGACATGAATGAGTGACTTTGATCAGGTCAGTTCACCAGGCCTCTGTGTGTGTGTGAGTGTGTGTCTGTGTGTGTATGAGGGGTGTTCAGTGTGGGATAATGGAGAGTCAGACTGACAGCTGCATGTCAGATACACTTAATGTACATCATTGCCTACAATGGCTTCAGCCTAAGCGTATGCACTCATGAACACACACCTGAGAAACAAAGCCACATTCACAACCTGGGGGGGGGGTGGGGGGGGTTGCATGCAGTGTTGCTAGCCAACATGATGGTCATGTGACAGATGAAGGCGACGGCATCGGTAGGCGATACATGTACTGTAAGCTACTTTACAATTTCTCTTTTTTTTTCTAGTCTATGTGTATGGCTAATTCATCGTTAGTTGACTTTCAGCGAAATCAAATCAGGTCAACATGATCTTGTCATGTTGATTGTGAAACAATCAGGAAATAACTTTTTATTTCACTGACTAACCGGCTTCTCGACGCCGGTGCTCCCTCACTCTCATTCACTGTCTACATCCATCAACCCATTGCTCGCTCTCTCCGAACGCAAACCGAGGGAAACGTCTTTGTGTCACTATTTTGCAGCGTAAATTGCGAGCCAAGCTCAGATTTAGAAGCTGGATACATGAAATAAACAAAGCCAGAACACAACAGGTGAAGTGTCAGTTTAGTCCATGAATCCACCTGGACAGTCACGTTCCAGTGACATTTCAGGCTGACTATTAGTTTTATGACATTCATTTTTTACCATATCAGTCTGATAAACATTGACTGTGAGTACCTTTTTACGCCTTGCCCTCCACAGTTTCAGTACCTTTTCTCCTGCTCTGATCTCTTTCTCTTTCACCTCTCAATTTTACCTCATTTCTTTCTTGACTCTCCCTCTCACCTTCACAGCTCCCTCTCCTCTCAACCTCTACCTCTTCTTTATGCCTTGCTCTGTCTATTCTCTCACCCTCCCCTGATTCACAGCCTCTGTCACTTATACACTGCCATCAAGCCAACGAATGAAACCGCACCATTATATCTCGTATTGCGTGCCAAGCGTGGATTTATCAAGGGGATATGTGCAGGCGTTACATATCTGCCTCTCTAACAGAAACTCAGACAAACATAAAGTTTGTGTATCTGCTAAAATCTATAGATAGCTGGCGCACCACAGGGGGTGTCTCGGTTGCAAGTCACCGCTCTGAGCTAATGTGACGGCAGGCTCTCCTGCAAAGTAAGGGGGTGGGGGGGGGTGGGGGGGTTGAGTGGAGGGAGAAAAGGCGAAACAGAGAGTGGTGAGTTGAGTAGGCGAGGGAAGGTGGATGTCACGCTGAGAAAGCATCACACTCATGTATGAAGCCCAATCAGGCGCAATCTGCTTCACTATGATGCAACGGGCGGCTTTGACTGTGTATTTTGTATTTATTTGGAATTAAAGCTGTTGCCCGCTCGTTGCTGCATTTCATTATGCAGCACATTAAAGGTATCCAGTGGAGTTGATGAAACGGCGCTAGGAGGTGCAGAAGGAGCCGCTCCTGGAAATGTTTGCATCACGTGTTCTTTGAATGCGAGAACACAGGAGCACAAACATCAGCGGCATGTCACGTCAAGTCAAAGTTTATTTATATCGCCCCCAAAAATTGCAAATTTTCCTCAGGGGACTCAAAGTTTATGGCAAAGGGAGGTTCTCTAAAATTGTTTGTTGGCCTGGCTTTAAATCAGACGAAGTATATGAGTCAAAATGATGCCAGCAAAGCACCTGATGGCACAAGCTTCAGAACTTTTATGAGCTACAAAATGTATTTAAACTGTCCTCGGTCTGTTTTGGAGAAAATACAAATAAAAAGTAAGGTGAGGTGGCTGAAAGTTTCATGGAACTTTTGACCAGTGTAATGCGATTGGTCCAAGAAAACTGGAAAAATGTGCCTAAGGGGATGTTTTTAAATTGGAGCATAAAGAACTTGAAACACGCAGGTACAAAATCCAAAGAGATACAGTTTACTATAACATGAAATCCTAAAAAACTGGAGAAGCTGGATCCTGAACATGATAGATAGATATAATAATTGGTGGTACAGTGGTTAGCACTGCCACCTCAAAGAGGACTCCTGGTTTGATCCTGGCTCTGGCCTTTCTGTGTGGAGTTTGCATGTTTCCGTGTCTGCGTGGGTTCCCTCGATTCTTATTTTCAGGCAATTTTACATGAATTAAAAACCTACTTGTGAATATAATTTTCCATTTTTCACATATTTTGTGAATAGATTCCACTAAATGTTGCACACTGGACCTTTAAAGGTCTGATTTGAGAAACAGCAATCCGGACAAAACGTCTGATTTCTGTCCTCAAAGGCAAATATGAGAGAATGAAGAAAATGCATTTCATAACGCAACCATTTATTGACGTTCGTTGCCTCGAAGTTATCAGTTTTATCAACCCTTTCATTAGTTTAGCTCTCAATACAACAGCAGCCACCACCACCATCCCTACAGTCTTCATTATGGTCACAGCCAACACAGCTTCTGAGCATAATGTGGGCTATTACTGAGGACATGAACCACAAGCGGTGTTTGCATTACAGCTTCTGCATCTGGGTATCTGAGTAAGAGGGAGAGCTTTCATCACCGCAACTCGATTAACTTGCAGTTACTAGTAGTAACAGCATAGTCGAGGAACAATATGTATGCTAATTTGTGCGTTTTATGATACAAAAATGACACATAAAGTAGCAAAATACAATTTTTGAGGTGGTTATATTGGAAGAGTCTAATTATGTCGCCGTTTGCGGAATGCTTATTGGTTGCTCCAGCGCTAATGATGATGTGATTGACAGGATGTATTTCAACGCCAGCGCATGATCGACTGCTAATAGGCGATGTTGTCCAAAGGGTTCAGCTGCAGCCATCTTCTCCACGCCAAAAAACAAGGGAAATGACTTTCTTGGGTCATCCAAAAATGAATTACAGAGACCAGCTTCTCTGGTTGTTGGCAGACTCATGATTAGTTACAGGCTGTTGTCCCAAAACAAAGATCTCCTCCTCACAGTGTGCCCAACCTCTCTGAAAACAGCCGTGTTTAGGAGCTGTGCAAGTAAGTTGTTGGATGGGAGCTTCAGCGACTGTGAAATGGTGCCTAATTTGGGGTAAAGAAGCGTGGCCTTTGATCTTTGCATTGAATAAAGTTGACTGCGCCTGCCTTGCCGCCCCTTAGGCCTCATTGTCAGCCTGCCAGAACGTCATCTTTCTCCCATCACTGAATATAAAGCTGTGGAATACATCATGCAAATAATCAGGCTGGAAACAAACACAAGCAGTGCTTTCCCCCAAAGGAAGAGGCAGCCGTCTCTAATGAGCAGGGTAAAATTGGAATATTCATACCTCTTTCCTTCCGCAGAAACGATTGAGTGATTCGCACCTCCTCCCCTCCTCGCGCCCGTCGCTCTACCCCACTCCTCTCTTCTCCGAGGCTTCTGTTCTCCCGCTTTCATTTACCGTTCATGTCTGTCCTTCCCTCTCACCTCCATCTCCCACTCCCTCTCCTTCTTCTTCTTCTTCTTCATCTTCTCCTTCTTCCTCTCTGCTCGCCGTCTTCCTGGAATGCAGTGATAAACAGTAACATGAATAGGCAGCCCGTCATGTTGACAAAACTGTTCAGAGATTACGCCCCTGGATCAGAGTCACAAATCTGCCAGAGAGGAGACGTTTGTTTGTGGGAGAATCAGTAATGAAAGCAAAAGAGAAAAAAAAAAAGAGATTATTAGGAAGGAGTCAGAAAGACTTGAACAAGTCTGAAATATCTCCAAATTTAGACTTAAGATTTGCAGGCCTTCCCCCACATGCTGGATTTAGTTGTCAGAGGTGTTGTCAGACTCTCGTCTCTTGGCTCTGAGTCTCATCCCACTCAGACAATGGGAGGTCTGGTGAATGATATTCAAAACGGCCCACTTCTAAGCAAAAAAAAAAATCATGTCTGTGTGGCTTTAAAATCAGATTTTGAAACAGCATGAGCATCACAGGAGGAGGGGAGAACCTGGAAACAAGTGGAATAGTGGAGAGTACCTCTCAGTTTATTTAACATCCTTTATTTAACTTAATGAAAATAAGTTTCTGCGTCCGTGTACTGACCCCGCACTGCATATTTGCACTGCGGACAGGCAAACGCCTGTAACTGAAATGAAGAAAAATGCGAGGTAGCGGAGGAAGATGAACAGCGTGATGTGCCTCAAGGCCAGCGATTGATGATGTAGGAGGAGAGGGATTTTATTTCTCTCTTGACCACCTTTTCAGAATGACCTAGAATGGGAGAAAAATTATCTCTCTTATAGGGTAAAAAGTTTTTCTCTTCTGAGTGCAGAAATAGCCAAGTTCCCTCACATTTCCAGGTTGAATGAAACAATAAACAGCATGGCTGCTTTTGGCACTCTAACACATATTTCTGTTCTTTAAAATGATCTTACATGTTAAGTCTGCTGTTAGTTTTGTATTAAAAATGAGTCTACAGCTGAAACAGTTGGTTGACGAATCAATTAGCCGTTTTAATAATTAAAAATTGCAAATACGCAAGCTTCACAAATGTGAGAATTTGATTGGATAAGATAGATTTTATTGATCCCACAATGGGGAAATTCATTTGTTACAGCAGCTCGAGAGGCTGACCCCCCAGTTTCTACAGGCGTGGATGCACTGCGTTGCGGTTGCCGCAGCGATACAAGGCCATTCTAGTCAATGTTTCAAACCCCACCGGCTCCTCAGCGGTCCGCTTCAGAAGCGTCCCAGAAGCGGGCCTCCGCTCGGCTCCACCTTGAATACACGGCTGTTCTATTTTTACAAGCAGCCCGCGTCAATTTGCACAGAGCTGCTCGAGCTGGCCGGAAGCCAGACACAGAAACAGCATGGAGAATCTGGTCGATTTTCAAAATGAAAGACCCCATGCAAAACTGCCGGTCGTGATAACAGGCAAATTAACAAACAAATTAACCCAATGTAACATGAAGAATCCATATAACAGAAAAAAAGGCAAACCATTAATCTCCATAGTTCCATGTTTGCGCACAACACAGATGGAGATTGGTGTTGTTCAGAGCTACTGTAACTGGCTGCTACCCACACTGCGCCATGGCATCATGATGCTTTTCTTTGTTATATATGACAGTAAACGGAATATATTTATGTTTTAGGCTCTTGGTAAAATAAAACAACAAACTTTATTACCTCTGGGCCTCTGAGAAACAAACAATTTAAAGTAAAATGTAGTAAAAGTTGCATTTATGCTAGAATCATCTGTCCTTGGCAGCAAACTCTGCTGGCAATCTATGGGAGCTCTACATCAAACTTTTAAAAGACCCTAGTATGGAAAATGGTGTGAATGGAATGCATAAAAAAGGGAGAATGTAAAGTCATACCCTGAATCACCAACATCTGCCAATGTCAATGCCAATGTCTGTTCGATGACTACATAATAGAAAGTTCAGGAAGGTTTTTGTGTGTCCTATGAAAGAGCTTGCCTGCTTTTCGCAACTGCGCAGAAGTTATTCCTTTTATGTGAGACACTTCTATAAGGATCAGGCTATGAAAAGAAGTATCAAAATCTAAGCAGGAGAATCAGAGATCATGGAGTGTTACAGCCTTGAGGTGCTAACCTCAAGGGTGGGCTTCATTTACCAACTTGAGGCATTTCATCAGACTTTGTGGACTCTGGAGTTGCTAACGTTGTTATCATTCAACAATGTTTAATTCGCTTTATTAATGCATTGTACACATTTAATTTTTCTACAATACAGCTTTCTCCAACGGTCGATCAATAGTGTGAAACCACGTTCAGGTCTCCTATGGGCTTGCATAATACAAAAGAACAGGGGCCCACTCATTAAAAACATTGCTCTGTAGCGAAACTGATTATTAAAACATTTAGGGAACCTTTAAAATTCAGTGTAATATCACTAAATAAAACACAGGCGCTTTTGATCACCAAAGCAGTTGCCAAAATAAGAATTATGCTAATTAATTTCCATTATTCTTGACTGAACTTGTTGAGGTTTTTAGGACTCCAATTGGGAAAGTAGATCCAGATTCCCACTGACTGATGTCCTTCCTCTTGTTCTTACTCCAATTACCCTCCAAAAATGTTTTAATATGTCCTATGTGCTCATCTACTACCCAGTTTACCCCTCTCATATGACCAATCTGTGGTCACATGAATATTGTACGGTCCCAACCCACACAAGTGTTACAATTGATTGCTTGTTATTTCAGTGATCTAAGAAGCGTATTCTCATGTTAGAGCCATTAAGTCATTCTTGACAAGAGAATCTGTTAAATCCCTGAAATATGAGGGTAAAGCCCTGAGAGGGGGCTGGTGGTGAAGTGGTTTCTAAAGTTGTAATGAGATGCAAGGTGGGCATTCGAAGACAGGTGGTGTATTAAAAAACCACATGGAACGGATGAAGGGCATTTGGGACAGGCAAGCTGGCTGTGATAACGAGGGAACAGCAAGAGACAAGAGGGGTGTTAGTGGTAGGTCGAGGAGCCTGGAGGTTTGGGATTAAGGAGGGGCATTTTAATCAAGGTGTGTAAAGAGATTAAAAAAAATAAATAAATAAAATCCAGCTTTGGATGTATGAGATATCAACATTTTGTATTGTCTGGCATATTCCTGGAGTTCTAGTTCTTATTGTTAAATGACAGTAAGCGAGGTGTTGGCCAAGTTGCTTGAAAAAAAGTAATCTATTGCTGTACTACGTATAACAAAAGTCCTGTTACATTTCTTGTGATGTTGTTTTCCATAACTAAAAACTAAAATAAAGACACTGTGCTTTGAAAATCAGCCAGCCTTCATTATGTAGGCCCATCAACAGCTAGCTTAACATTAGCTATGGTGCTAACGTTAGCTTAGCTCCTGTGAGTCCCATTCTCAGAGTTAAACTATGAGGTCGACACATCATCCAACTGTAAGAACAGAAAACAAATCCAGGCAATTCTCGATTTAATTAATCGTAGCTAACATTAGCAAGCGGGCTAGAACGCAAAACATGTAAATAAGACAACTTTGGAGTTACTGGCAGTCGACTGTTCGAGACAGACAGTTCTATCTGCAGACGAGGTCTATTATAACTCTTCCTGTTATGAATTTTTGCTCCAAGGAGGTTTTATATTTGTAAAACTTCCCTCGAGCTGGAAAAAGTCTGTAGGCCAAGGGTAAACTCGGAAAATACAGTGGGCCTGATACCCCAGAAGTAACCCCAGAAGCTAAAAACGTTTTTGCCGTATGCACCAGACAAGCAATTCTCATTGGACTGAATAGACTCCATCTCGGGGTCCAGTATCCAGTTCTAATAATGCAAATATGATTGCAGTGCTTTCAGTCCCTGCGCCAAGCTAACACGTCAGGATACAACCTGTCTACTGAACGCAAAGAGACCAAACTGATATCAAGCCCTGGTAAGAAGGCAAACAAGCTGACCCCACAATGCATTACAGTAATTACATATTTCTAAGAAATACTGAAGATAAGAGTGGCAAGAACATGAGGCGACGAGGCAAAGAGCTAATGCTTCCTTCTATCAAGGAGTCCATGCTGTTCCTGCTCCTATGACCGTCCAGTTCATATTTTCAGAAAAGACTGTTCCTTTTCTTCATCATCAGACATTCATGTTGCGGCTCAATGTGCTGCTGTTTTCTTTGAACTCCAAATCATTAGCAATTCAGTCAAATATTTGTCCCACCTAGCTTTCTAAATTGACAACCTTTACTCTTGAAACGCCTCATTTGGTCTTTTAAAAATGTCACTTGTCTGATGAAATTAAATACAAATTCCACCCCTTAACAGATTTCATAGAATAGAAATGAAAATGATTACATAACATCTCGACCATGTGCACGTTCAAAGTATTTTTCATCAGAGATTTACTGGTTCAGAGACATGCTCCTTTGAGAATTTGGGTCAAATGGTTAATTTGAAAATCTGTCTACCAGAGGTCACCCTGACCAGTCCTGACTATTTTAATACAAAAGCATGGTGGAAAATTATCATCATGACCTTTTGTCTTTGACTTGTAGGGTTTCTTTGGATTGGCATGGGAACTTATGTGTTTAATAACATCCATGGGGGAGAATAGTGTTGTTGACACTGCTGCGGATGAATATGGAGATGATAAAATTATCTCTCTAGGGTTCTAGCTTGTAGATTTGAATTGCAAAAGGTAATTTTAATAACTATTCCATTGGAAAATCTAATGAGGGAACCGAGTTGTGTTGGATAAGTCAAGCATACTCACTCAAAATAGCAGATATGGTGGTGAACAAAATCCTTTTATGGTGACAAAACATGACATAAAGCACTGTTAAATTTTTAAGATTATAGATTATACTCGTCACTCTATCTGTCTGTGTTTATCCACAGTTAGTTGTTTTCTAAGTGTTCTGGCTGCAATCTCTCAGCAAAAACAAGCTTTAACAGCTACCCACTCTTTAATGCGTTTTAATATTTGCTAATAAAATGTTGAGAAATTAAACTGTGTTTCATGAGCACCACCATCAGTCCATCAGTCCAAATGCAATCATATTTTTAAACGATTTTCTTTGCCTCCTCAGCAGTGTTACACTCTTCCACAGCGATGACATCTATCATCTATTTCTGGCAGAACAGAATGTGCCACTGTACATAAAAAAAATTTGAATATATTTGATTGGTGGATGTTGTTGCACGGCTACAAAGTTGGATGTAGATGAGATGCATAAGACGCAAGACATAAGACATTCCTCTTAACTTTGATCAAATGTTTGCTTGCCTTCCTCCCACAACACGTTTTCTTTTGTATCATTGCCTGGAGGTTACTTCTGATCAGATTTGTTTTGCATAAATGTGTAACAACATCACTGCATCTCTTGATTTCTCAGTATGAGCGCCGTCTTCGTCTCTGCTAATAATGGCGTGTCTCTCATAAACAATCACTAATATGTTAAATATGTAAAACAGCTCCTCTCCTATTTACTGACTGTCTCTGCAGAGCATGACTTCATCCCTCGTCATGCATGATGATAAAGTGCTAAATGGCATCAATTAACACAATCATATGAAGTCAGCTGGCGGACTCATTTGGCTAAAATGTTTTCATATAGATTTAAGTCTGATTAGGACCAAGGGGAGGTCTGGATTGTGAAACTCATTGACCTCGTTTTAGAAAGATGGAGGCAAAAAATACCTCTGGGAGTATACATTTCTTAGAATGTAGACCAATGCTATGAATGTAAATATCAAAATCAAAAGATATAAACTTTTAGATTGTTCAAATGTATCTTCTGTACGGGAGCTTTAACAGCACAAACATTACTGTAACTACAAAGTATTTCTCACATTTCTTCCCCCAAATAGAAATTGTACAATAACATTTAAAGAATTTGTCTTTTTTTTTTCTAGCTTTTCCACAACCAATGGCCAACTAGCCAGTTGTTACACATTACATCCAAAACCAAGGGGCACGTCATTCACTATGTTTGGTTTCATTAAAAAAATAGCGTTTACACCGTTTTCACCGCGTGTGGGAGCCGGTCCTGGATGATCCGAATCAGACCAGCGGTCCACACTCAACTTTTTGACCGTTATGAGCGCACCACCTGGGTACTCACTGTACATTGCATTCTGCAGTGGTCATTTTGGCCAGCAAAATTGACCATTGTCGGGTAGAAATGTTCTTCTCTCAAGGAACCACTGCTTCAAAAATTAGTAAAGTTTTCGAGTGTTAAATATACATGTGCCGTGCATAGCTGTTTTTAGATACCCGAGCTAATATAGAGATGTTCATTGCCTCTCCTGACCCCCTTCACACAAACAGGTTATTGTCTTTCACATCTAGTATATATTTATTGGTACATTCAGTTTCTACATTTCTGTAATTTGAGCCACAGGAAAAAGGCTTTCTTTCAGTAGGCGGACGATATATAGACCTTATGCCAGTTCTCTGCGAGCCAGACTGCTCTTTTGTTAATAGTTAAGAATCCCACGCACAGTGTATGCTACTACATGGAGACAGGCAGGCACGGTGATACGGGCCCTTTTAACAGGAGAATGACCATAAGGTCAGGACGTTTCACTTATGATAATGCAGACACTTTTGTCCACTTAATAAGCGATGCGATATTTCATTAAATACTGTTGGCTTAAAAGAAAACATTCAAACTAGATTGTAAAGATGTTCAGATAGCTATGACACCAAGGCTCTCTTCCTTTCATATTTTCTGTTATGAATTTTAATTATTTTTTTTTTTTCATATTAGTAGGAGACACAGCAGAGAGCAGCGAGAAACATTACCAGCTGTGGGAATTACTTTTTTAAGGAAAAGTTTCCTGCCATCCCACGCAATGAGGACAAAGAGCAAGGCAAGGTGAGTAGAATATTAAAAGCAGCAAGCTACATATAGACAAAAACATCCTTATGTGAGAGTTGACAGCTATTTTTTAAGAGTGAAAAACTGTGAAAAAAGTATGCATACGGAGAAAAGAAGCTTAGGCCATAATTTTATTGAAACCTGCTATGGGGAGTAAGTTTGTCTGTGATGCCTCTGGTTATTTGCCCCAGTTATGTCTTGGTAAATCAAACATAAATGAGGTAACACGGGTTGGTAGTGCAGATCAATATCTATGGGAGCCGTAGGATTATAGAAATCTAAAGTAAACAGCATAAAGATGCTGTAAAATACTGCTAGACATGACCTGATCTGACCTTTCCTACTATTTTAGTCTTTGTTTGTGAGGTGAGACAAAAAAAAACAACATATTTTCACTTTTTAATTTAAATTTTTAAAAAGTGTCATCCAGGACGGACTTGATGTTCCTTATTCTTAGAATATACAAAACCGTTTGTGTAAAATTGGCTTCTAAGCAGCAGTAGCCTTGAATGGGATTTTTACAACAATAACAACACACTTGGGAGTATGAGCCATATTGCTATATAGCGAGTACCTCATTAGATACTTCTGCGAAATAAGTCAGTGAAGCAAAGTGGATTACTTTCACTAATTACTTTTTACAGTAACTTTCTCCAATACTGGCAAACATGAGCTACCACTGGTAATATGTCATTAATTCATCAGCATAAGTTCCAGGTGATGTACTGCACCTGGTAAGTGGTCCATACTAGTGATTAGTGCAAGAGTAATTTCTTGTCCTTTGGTGTGAAGCAGATCCATTTACACTGATTTAGAAAAGACCCAGCAGCAGATCTTCACTACGGTCTTATTGGCAGCTAGCTGGATGGTCATTACTAATCTAAAGGCACCCACAGGAAGGAAAAAAAGGGAGTGTTTCTGCATGCGAGCACGCCTGTACGTGTGTGTGTGTGTGCGGTGGGTGGAAAGGTTGAGACATTGCAACGGGGTCACCCTTATAAGATGTGGGGGTCAACAGCAAAGATCAGCTGGGGTCAATGCTATAATGGGAGTCATTTTTCATAAGGCGCATTTCTCATCCCGCTCTCGGAGGTAGGGGCGAGAGTTGAGTAGTGAACTGCGGAAAATGGCATTTCAATGTGCGTAACCTCTCGCCTCGCAACGTCCCCTCTTGACAGGGGATGGCAGGTCCTTCTCATCTCTCTCAGACTGCCTCGTATATCACTCACACAGCTCTTGCCCACCTCTCCATCCCAGGAGACGGAGGCCTGAAAGAGTGAGAGGAAGAGTGCGGGTGATGCGAGTAGACTGCTCTTCAATCTAGCAGCTACTCAACAATCAGGAACACATCTATCACCGGCCCTAAAAGTAATTTTGAACCAACTGACACACATACGTGTGTCCTCGACCTGTGATATAGATGAATCGCAGACGACAGCCGCCGAGCTTCCTTGAACGTTTAAAAAAGGAATATCGAGCCTCTTTGTGGCGAGGAAAGTCCAGCGCATAGACCGAGCCAGGTGAGGTAAAAATGAGAGAGTGGAGACTGCAGTGTTGTTATTCCCCTGTAAACCAAGGCAGTGCAGCCACTTGGTGGCACTAGCAGCCAAAATCAATGAGAGAAAAGAGAAGGGAATGTGTCTGGATATAATAGATAGAGCCGTATGAATATTCCGTTTCTATAGCATGACATCAACCATGAATATTCTCAACAGCAGGCATAGGAATATCAAAATAAATCATGTGCTGTAAACATCTTATTAAAGATGAATATTTCAGTTTTGGGGGGCTGCTGTGAGAGCGGCAAGATCTGCCAGAAGCACTGTGGGTAACTTCATGTGAGGACAGGGAGCACATTCACATTCACATATGCATGCAGTAAATGCATCTGATAAAAAAAAAAGAAAAAAAAGCCCTTTGTGTGCCAGTGCTCCTTTCACTAGCAGCCTCTTGTTACTGGTGAGGCGGCAATTAGAAGTGAAACACTTCTGAGGACAGAGCGGAGGGGGGGGAAGCTAGTTTGTGATTCAGGTCATGCTTGAGCCTAAATGTCAGTGGCCAGAGTGCAGCAGGTTAATTGAAGGCATCTTGTCATCATGGCCTGCTTCGCTGAGATAGTACTGAAAGAGGTGTTGGGGGGGGGGGGCCTGTCCTAAAATCTGATTGGCTGGCTCAGCGCCCCCACATCTCTTAACATACTCTCCCACACAAATGCACAAATTCCTCATCTATTCTCACCTCCCCGCTGTGCTCTTCAATAATAATCAGGCCATATGCACTCATTATTGTTATTATTATTATTATGAAAGTGGCGTTCAACAAACTGAATGTAAAAGAAGCTGCTTTATTTTATTTTTTACCGATGTATGCATGCAGACTATAGCTGAAACAGTTAGCAGATTCATCAGCTACTCAGTAAATCATTTAAAAGCCCCCGCTATGATGGTAATAGGATATTAGTACTGTTGATTTACTGTATAAATACATCAACAGAAGCGCTGTTTTGCCATATAATTGATATGAATGCCGGATAAAATAAAATTTTAGCCATGAAATATCAGTAAAGTAGTGTTTTACACACAGGATTAACAGTCTTGAATATAAAATACTACTTTATTCTGTGTTCAAGGTTTTGAAATATGATTGTGTTTCACTGTATACAATGAAACACTTTTATTTATATTTATATTTTACACTCTTTTACTGCCATGGTAAAATCTGTCGACATTGTGTTGAAAATACATTTTTCTTATCAACCCTCACTGTGCTGAGTGATGTATGTAAAGAATTTGACACAATGGGCCGAGTATAGTGCAGTACGCTTGTTCACAAACGGTGGTATGAGTAACAGTGGTGGAACGCGACCTTCCTCTGGTGGTATTTGGAGCAATCTTGTGTTTTTTTTCAATGAGACAAGAAAAAAATGTAGAAGCAGATTTTGAATGAAATTAAACAATGAAGTCGCTGGAATGTTATAATGGGTCAAGATCAGGCCGGCCGCTCTGGTGATGTTGGAGGATTCTTGCCTTGCCTTGGATGCAGTGAAACCATGTAATTCCTGATCTTCGGGTTTTGACAACTCATCGGGAACATTTCAGAGAGAGCTGGCGGACAGGCGCGGAATATCTTGGTCAGCATTAAACTGTGGCGTCCCCGTCCTCGTGTTGTGGGATGACATTATCTACAATCTCAATCATGGTTTCATCCGATTCCCATACACTGAAGGTAAACATCATGATGGAATTTGCAGCAGCGTCCGATTTTCCAAACGTAATCCGAACAATTGACTACACACATATTTCAGTGAGGGGAACATCGGGAGGATGAATTTGTATCTGTAAACAGAAAGCACTTTCATTCTTTGAGATGTTCAAATCAGTCATTTGGTATTGTGATCAAATGTAGTAGCCAAATTGTCAGTCTCAAACTGGTGCGGTACCTGATGGACGGCTTCTGACTTGCTCGCTCTGTAGTTTTAGAGATTATTATATCAACCAGGAAAGGTGTGCAACCATATCTGGACCTGTGCTGTGTTGCATAACGTGGCACAAAAAGTATGGTGTTCCCTTCCCACCTGAGAACCTAAAAAAACCTGATGACCAACAGGAACCCGGGATGCCTCACGAGCCAGCTCAAACATATGTAGGCTCCAAGACACTGTAACTTAAATGTTTTTTTTTTTGTTTTTTTTGTGCTACTCACCTCAGGCAAAACAGTTTGCAACTCTCTTAACTCCATTGCAACATTGTCCATCGTATTAATGATATCCTGCTGTGACTCCAACATCATCTGTGAGGACGCACCTGCGGGGGTAGACAATGACAAAGATAGCGAAGCAGCGGGGGAGGCGATCGCTCCGTGTGCACCCTCTTGCGTCCCCGTAGAGGCACTGGGGTCACCACCTAAATCTCTGGAACATTTTATTAATTAACTGTTGAATTTATTTTAATAACCTGTTCTATCTGTGTATCTCTTTCCCTCCCGCCCGTGGCCGATGCGTTGTAGATAAAGCAAGGGGTTGCTGGCCCTCCTCCTGTTGCCCTCATGCTTTCCTCCTGTGAACAGATGCGCTTTTTTTTTTTGCCTCTCTTTTGTAGTCCAACCATTTCTTTTCTACCTCTGCCAGTGTTCTTTGCTCTCTTTGCTCTTACAGAGTTGATAACCTCTGTTCCTTTTTTTTTTTCTATTCAGTAGTTTTTGTTGTCTGTTTGTGATTCCAGAACTGAGACCACCAGATAAAACACATTTCCTTTCCTCCACTTCTCAGACGAGTGCCTCAGTTCCACACTTTCCCGTTGTTTTCGCTGCTCTATCCAATAAGTCGTGGTGCAAGCAGCGTTTTTATATTGAAACCACTAATTAAAGGAATGTCTACACCCATTCCCAGTAATACAGGACCATGCGTACACACGGCTTTCTAAATCAGATGAAAATAATGCACATTTCTGCCTTTGTGCCCACACACAGCTTCATGCATCCGTCGCTAGAAGTCTGTTTCATCTGTTCAAGGAGGAAAGTTTCTTTGTGCTCAACTGATAACACTGATAATGAATGTATAAGCAGGACCTTACACAACTTAAATCCTCCAGTACACATACTCTAAGGTATGTACAACATATGTGGATATTCATCAAACGAGAATTTGAACAATTTATGATACAAATAAATAAAAAAAAAGAACTTTAAGTGACTAATTAGGCAAAATTTCAGATATGGTCTGGTTCCAGGCGAGGTTATGCTGTTTTTCTTCCAGTTTTGGAAAAAATATTTCAAGTTGCCTGGGCTTTAACTATTTGTTTGCACTATTTTCTGACATTTCATAGAGTAAACAATTAAAGGATCAATTGAAAAAATTATCAATACCAAAAACAATACAGTTGCAGCCTGAGTTGAGATGAATCTATCATACTTAAATACTCATAGATCTGTAATCAGATCCTCACTTTACGAGAATCTCACTTCATTTGCAAGTAAATGTTAAGTGATACATTTTCTTTATTCCTACTAAAAATATTCATAAATATTAAACAAATATTTTACGGTCTGATACAGCAGATTTAAAAGAAAAAGACTAGAACTGAGTGTCATTTACATTCTAAACAAATTACCAGCAGGGCTAATGTGTTTCCACTGCAGTCAGTGTGTTTGGGCCTGTAATCCATTTAGGCAATCACTACTGACAGTTCTCCAGTGAGAGCGTGATAACATCCTTCCATGCAGCTGTCAGTAGAACTGATACTGTAATTATTTTTATTTCATTTCAAATATTGCACTCGTCACTGTGAAGTCTGGCAACGTTTTCAAATCGAACATGATGAGTACCACACATATTAGACTGATTAATTAAAATGTGCATTTTTTTAAATTTTTTTATCCATATTTCTGAAATAGTTTTTTTTTAATGTCCTCCATATTGTTTCGACATGTAGCTCATTCTGTTCTGGTAATTAGTCGGAAGCTGTTCCTCTTTATAAATATTAATTTTCTCATCTTTCTTTGCCAAAAAGCCTGAGGCGTCCAGCACAGGTGTTTTGTGAATAACACGGAGGACAACTGGCTAACTGCAGCAGAAACAGGAAGTTGCTATAATGACTGCTGTCCCTAGTGCACCCTGCGTAATAATCAGCCCTCGTTTGTCATAATAGCAGGTAAATACTCAAGCCCGGCCGCAGTAGTCTTCGCAGTAGGACGCTGGCAGCAACGGCGGATCGCAATAATTTTTCACTTATGTTTCTGAAGTGAACAGGCGTCGGGGTTGTTCTCTGTGGCTTGTTAGTGTTTACAGACACAACAGCAGAAACGAAAAGGGCAAGTCATGGCAGCAGAGCAAGAGCCGGATTCAAACGCAGGTCGAAGTACACGGGGCGGTTACATGAGCCTAGTCAACCGTGTGTGTGAATTATTCATACGCTAGTCTATAGTATTGTTTGCAACCTTCCTTTTGTTGATTGCTTGTTGGGGAAGAGAGAAAAAAAAATCAATTATGTCATATCTAGTGCATCTTATTTTCATAACAAACGAAGTGAGGCTTTAATGCTAAGAGAAAACCATGTTGCTCAGGCTCTTTCTGGCTGGTTACGAAATGTACAAAGCCAAAGCCCGAGGCAAAGTTTCTCTGTTGTGCTTGCCATCTCAGTGAAGAAACTCTGAGATAAGACAAATGGTTCAAATGACCTTTGAAAAGATCACCATCTCTCAGCTCGCATGAGAGAGAAAGACGGCAAGAGGGAGAGAGGGAGAGAGAGAGAGAGAGAGAGAGGACAGAGGGGTGGAGGGTGAGGAGGGCGAGGAGGGGGCTATTTCTATATAGTGAGGGATAAAAGTGGATTCCCAAACTGTGTGAGCGTGTGCCCTATTCGTCTTCCCCCCCTTTCCGAATGCTTTCTGCTCCATTTACACAAGCTAAGTTTATTTGTCTCTGTCTAGGACTCAAGTGAGGCAGCAGAAGCAGAAGGGGAGGAGGAGGGGTGGGGTGGGGTGGGTGGCGGGGTGGGGTGGGGGCGCTCAAGTCGGCGTTCGTTACTCATTAACTGACAGCTTGTATGATTTTCTTTCATTACTCCATTTTAATGAAGAACTTAAGTTACCCCCTCACTGCAGAGGGTCTTCACCCTACACAGCTAGCTGCTAGCTCTGCCGGCCACATGGGCCTTTCATGGTGCTCATTACGGCTCAGTCCTAGGAGAGAGAGAGAGAGAGAGAGAGAGAGAGTGAGAGATAGCTAGCTACCTCTCAGCTGTACGCCCACTCCCACAAGCCATTCATCTGTGTTTGAAATTTCTGGATTGCTCTACAGTGCGAGTGAAGACGTTCTGTAACAAAAGTGTCATGAAGACTTGACGGATGTTAAAAGACTTTCGACAAACGTGTGAAAAAGAAGATAAGATTTCTGAAGTAGCCGTTCTCATAAGTGCGGGCTTCATTTCTGCAATTTCTTTTAAAAGTGTGCAGACAGAGTGGAATAAGACATGTTTGGAATATTCCCTGTACTTATAGTACAAGACGTTAAGGTTTTAGTGTGTGTGAAAAGCACTTAGACAACCACATGAACTATATGAAGCAGCTCAGTTCTCTGCGCCCTTAATATATGTGTATACCCAGTGGTCTAGCAAGTTAAATAAAGTCTTTCATAGCTCTGATATGTTTTTTCATACATGCAAATGCGTAAGTAGGGATGGCAATGTTAGTCTGGCGGTTCGATACACCACTTTGGTCCAGATCAAGGGGCAACCTCCCTGGCTATGAAGTGAAGTGCTAAAAACTGCAGTTCCCCGGACGTCCACTTGAGACTGGCTACAGAACGAGTCGATCTCCATATTAAAATGTCTAACTTCACAGCAGAAATAAACATGTTTACAGCCTGGTACAAAAAAAAAAACTGTTTTAGTTAACATGGTGAACTAGCTCAAAGTACTGCTCCTCTTCAGTAGAGCCTCACAGATCTGCTAGCACAGTTGTCGACTCTTGTTAAAAAAATTCCAGTTTGCTTCTTCCACTTTTATCGTTCCAGTTTGATTTTCTTACTAAAATCTTTCTGGACACCCGAATCTAAACGAGGATAGAGAGGGAGTGGATAAATATGTTAATATACTCGTATGAGTTACCTTCAATCATTCCCAGAAGCTCACAGCAATAAGCTTAATGAGCAGCAGCAAGTGCTTTGCAGACTTTTTTTGCCCCGTGTTTCGCCTCTCAGGCAATGCGCAGTTCGCTCTGTGTTGTCAGTGGGGGCTGTAAGAGGAAGACTTCAGCCACAACTTGGAGCTGATAAGATAAGTTACTGAAGGACAGTGATGTCTGTAGTAAAGATGATATTAGATCTACATTACTTAGTCAAGAATTAGGAAACGGACCATGATTTTGAGTTGGGTTTATGTGTTACTGATACAGATATGCATATTTTTCTTATCCTAATCAAACCAACTATTGGTGACAACCAATTTATTGTATATATTTTTGTGTGGTTGCCTGTATATATTTATATGTATCAAACATTTTTTTGTCTCCCCTGCTTCTGAAACCAAACCCATCCTCTGTGTTTGAATGAAAGGGCTTGTGTTGTTTGTTAGACTCTCATAGTATTGGTTGCTTAACACTGGTGTTTCACTGCAGAAATCTTTCTACTGCTGCACTCACTGCTGGGTAAGTGCATTAGCTAAATGCTTGTTTGTGTTAAATGCGGTGCCACAACGGGGTGTTTCCTGCCTCGCAGAATTAAAATGTGGAGAAAAAAAAACAACAAAAAAAAAACAACTTCGCATGACGTAACCTATTAAACTCGTTGGTGTATGTGTGGCCTGCGAGTGTGTGAGGGGAATACAAGGAAAAGACAAAGTCTGGACAGCAGCGACACTTGTGTCCCAATTAGCAATGCAGGGCCTTGAATGGGTCTTTAACCTTAGCAGAGCTTAATCACGTAATTAACAAGAGTGGGTGGGTGGGTGGTGGGGCTGCCCGTCTAACGGCACCCTCCCGCTAGAAATATTTCTTCCAAAACATTGTCTAGACTCCATGTTTTCAGAGACAAAGACATCATTTGTGACCTTTAAGACAAGGAGAGGGTTTGCTACTTAAGGCATTAGTCTTTTATTTAGCCGGGCCCTGTTCTAAATTAACGTCTTATTGTTATTCGGCCCGCGTGCGTGTGCATGCATACGTGGCTGTGTGTTGGGCTTTGTGAAGCCATAAACATCTACAGTGTGTAACTGTGTGTACGTCTGCATATCACCCCCCCCCCCACACACACACACACACACACACACACACCGTCACGATTGCCTAGCTATCGTCTGGGCTGATGGCTGATTACCCACCGCTGGCATTTAAGTGTCGGTTGCAGGACCGCAAGCTCTCCCCGCTTGGACACGCCACACATCGAGCTGGCTGACTGGTTGTTTACAGCAGCCCTTGCTTTTAATTGCTCATCAAATTATTGGCTTAATGATAAGACATGGGAGATTGAAAGGGACATATGGATTCGGACAGTAGCCATCAAAAGCTTGCCTTGTGGTTTTGCATCCATGGCGACTATTAGCTAAACAAGCTGAGGCCTATTTAGCAGTAATCAGCAGAAGCACTGTGGAAGATAAAAAAAAAAAATCAGCCATGGGCATTATTTTCCCTTCAGCCTTCAAGAGTGACAGGCCTATTATACAGTGCATGGAATTTATGAGATGATCATCTTTGATGGCCTGGATGTCCGTCGTACGCTGTAATGTTTTCTATGGTAATGATGCTTCCCCTCTGCCTTAGACCACAAAACCGCCATTCGCCTTGTGACTCCATCTCTGTGCCGAAAAGTGATTGTTGACGGCTCCATTAAGGGGTGAAAAAAATGTTTTCTTTTCCCCCTCCACCCTCCCACCCACTCAGAAGCTTTATATTCACTCGTCAACCGAGCTTATTTATTGTCGTCTTCCCCCGTGCGGGGATGCATCAGGTTTGAACTTGTCGCTTTGATGGGGACGGGGGTGATTTGAAACGACCTTGATACAGCTTGTGCACACGGGGAACGTAATGTCACCACGGGTTTGTACGGGGAATCAAAAGCTGTGGCCTGGAACAGTGCGCGCTGTTTGTTGGTCATTATAGATGGCCTATAACCAAGCCACAGCTCTCTCATCTGTCTAATGGAAAAAAAAAAAAAAAGAAAGAAAAAAACTGTCAGGTTGTACATCAGATTTATATCGATACATCAGTCGTATGTGATATAGCTTCAAATGGATTTGTTTAAGGGCGCGAACACAGAACACTCAATCAGTTTCTATTTGGCAAGTGGGGAAAGACGACGTATGATTGAGGTCCCCCTAAACACGAGGGACGTATTAACCTGCAAGGGTGGATAGAGGCAAAAATTAGATATAGGACCTCTCTTGATCCCTTGTTTCCTCTAGGTACACATCAGATACAAAGCTCATGACAGTCTACATTATAACTTAACCCTTAAGCGCAGACTCCACCTAACACTCATACCATGCTGGAATACTAGCCAGTCTCCTGCTATGTGTCAGCGGTAATCTCATTCAACACTATTAAGACGTAAGAAGAAGAGGTAAATATTTAAAAGTATGATTGCTGCAGATTCCGATTGCCAATCGTATATGAATACATCGCAATACACTATAAGTGTTTATAGTTTTTAAGGTTTTTTTTAGATATGTTTTGGGGCTGTATTTAACATGTGAAGGGTGTAGGAAGGTGGGGAAAGAGAGAGGGGGATGACATGCAGCAAATGGCCACAGGTTGGATTCGAATCCTGGGCCGCTGCAGAAAGGACTGAGCCTTTGTTCATGGAGGGGGCACGCTCTACATACTGAGCTAACCGGGGCCCTGAAAATAGCATTTTTAACAGCGCTTGAAATTCAAATGAACCACGTTTTCTGTTTTTTTCTTTGGAAGTGTCAAATTTTGAAGCATCACAGTCTGTTCCTCTTCTTTCTTCCTCGCAATATTGAGCCCATTACCGAAAACTAAATATACCAGGGAGATGTAAATTTGAGCCAACATGGCTGGCATTTGAAATTTATACTGATTGTTTTTTTTTATTATTATTGTTCTTCAGTGGGTCAACAACCACTTGGGTAAAATCAAAGCTTCGCTTCGCTTATTAAACAGTTGTTTAATAAGTTCCAAAGACGGTTGCTGTTATTTTGGGTATGATGGTGTGTATGGGTATTGATGTTATAAAAAGGAGGTTTCACATCATGACTGACAGCTGTGCACTGCTTGTGATCCGACCCCGGGTGTTAGGGATAAATGATGTCACCGGTGCAAAATTGCAGCAGTCTTATACGAGATATTTTTGCTTCGGTGGGAAGAAATAGAGACACGTCATCCATCCTTTAGATATGTCAGTGGGCTGCACACATATACTACGTGAATGACTCTGAACGTGTTCAAACTAGATTTGGCGTTGCAGTGCTACACACGACGAGCCTCTTTCTTGTTTCTGATTAATTTGACTAGATACACCAAAGTGCATGAACTTCAGTGTCAAAATCGATACATAACTTTGAGCATCCGTGACATTTTCATTTAAATGCCGACAAATTTCCATCATATTTTAGATGAAATGAGTGGAAGGTTAAAGTTTACTCATTTAAAGTTGAATTCTGCCCGGTGCAGCAGCACTTCAGTGTACGTGTTCTTCTGCTGGGGTTTAAAGTCAGCATGTCAGAGCGTTGAGGCTCCGCAGCACATACCATATTTTGAAGTCAAATTGTTTGTATTCCAACATCACTTCAGCGGTCTCGCAAAACAAAACAAAGAGCACCTCTCTCATCATGGACATTTATCTGTTTCAAACTTGTTTTATTGCAGATTCAAACAACAGAGAGAATATGAAATATGACCTCTGAGGTTTGGATCTTTTGACACCTGTTTTTCACTATGGGAATCATAGCAGTAATTGCTTTTGAGGGGTCCCTGATCCATTTACACAGCGCTGTGCTTTCCAAAGCCGGAAACATGATTTGTATTTGACACATGTCCTCTTTTCATCTCCTTTTATGTCTGAGCAGTCTTCGCGGTGATGTTTATTTGGGATAGATGTTGCTTTTGAGTTTGAGACCCTCTGGGAGGGAGGATTGATTTGAAAGACAGCATTATTTTTTATTTTCTATCTGAGGCTTTTACGCTTCATATACATAGTTTTAAAAAGAACATTTTCACAAATACAATGTTTTCCCCTGCACATCATTTCAAAGATTTATAACTTCAAGTCAGAAAATTAACTTCCAAGGAACATTTCACGATAAAGAATAACAATAAAAAAAATGATCAATTCCTTCTGTGGACTCGTACACAAACCCTCTTTTAGTCATACCAAACACTGAACCACACAAACACACAAGAACCAGACCCTATAAACACTTGAATTGCAATCCAATATCCTCTCTGGTTTTCTTCACTTTGGATCTTGAATATGGAGGTGTGCATTGCAATTATCCTTCGCTGAAACATGAATGCCAAAGACTGGAAACAATATCCCGAAAGAAAAAGAGGAAGAAGACGGAGGAGGAGAAGAAGGATTTGTCTCTCAGCTGCAGGGAATTCATTTGGTCTACATCTGAGAGAAGAGATGGAGAGCAGGGAGGACAGAAAGGGTCCAATCAAACATGCCTACTGTCTTGTGGCGGGTGCATAGTGGCTGTGTCATTGGCATTCAAACACCAATTGGATTCTGAAATTTAGCAAACATACCTTTTTCTCATTTATCCGTGTCCAGACTCTTTCAATCCATTTATCAAAGCAGCTACCGAGATGATTTCTACCCTCACTTTTTCCCTCTTCTTACATATTTATTCCTGCTTCAGTCTCTTTGGCTGATGTTAAAATCAATGCCGAGTCCATGTTCGTGTCCTTGTATAAAACATTTCTTCCCAAGAAAGAAAACTTCTCTCCACAATGTGAGCACAGAGATCAAGTATTTGCTTGTTTGAAATGTATGCTTGCTCAGACAGTCATGCCTCTGTGTGCAGCTGTAAGTGGTAATTCTGTGTTCTTTTGTTCTATTGTATTGTGATTGTGCTTCCATAAAGGACACAGATATTGAGAGAGAACCTTTATCTTCCTCTTTAATACTGGCTGATTTATCCTGGCAGAGCACAAGGACGATAGCCTCCTCAGGCTGTGAATCATTCTTGCCAGCTGACTCTAATCACCAACTAATTAATAGTTGATGTGCCGGCTTACAAAAACACGACTGCTATTAACCTGTACATGCTATTGATTTAGCCTTGCTTTAGGTGCTTCGGCGGATTCTACAGGGGGAAGTGAACGTTGGGCTTCTGATATTCTAGGAAATCAAAAATTTGAGTGTTTACGGGTGCTCAGACAGGCCGAGACCTCAGTGTTGATCGACATACTGTTGCCCTGGGTTCTATATTCAGTGTTGAATTCAATGTTTATTGTGTATCTGCTCTGGTCACACCACTGTTTAAAACAGCAAAATGAATTCATCCGAGGGGGTGAAGTAAATCTGCACAAACTTTTCACTTCGAATTCAACTTTGGTTAACTTAGTAACAAGCGTTCTTGACGGTGCCGGCCTTTGGAGGAGCAAATTAGAGGACGCATGCTAGCTTATTAGCTGCGTTGCTCCATCCCGCTTTGTTTCCAAAGATGAGAAACGTTCACTGTCAGTGCTACAAATATCTTTTAAATAGACTGAATGTGCAATCTCATTAGCAACCGAGCTAACAAGCTTGCTAACTGCTCAATACCTGTCACTTAGGAAGCTTGTTAGCTCAGATGTTAGCCTTTCCCCACTCCAGAGAACCACATGCCTGGGGGAAGTGACACACTGCAAAGAAAACTGAAAGTTCAGGGAGCTACTGTAAATGATTTGTGCTAATATCTTCATGTCAAGCTAGCCTTATAGCAGTTAGCTTTCCAGCTTCCAGTAGTTCACTAGCTATCCTTGTAAGAAGTCACTATTCAAGCAATGCTTCTAGACTCAAACATTTCATGATTTGTTGTACCACTTTGTAGTGTGACCAGGGCTCACCAGTTTGTGAGAACTTTTGAACGGACGTTTGCAAGTGTTATAACTAGCTGGTTTAGCTGCTGAGGCAGAGTGTGTTGCGCGGGGTCGCAATCCAGTTCTTTTTTCACACTTGAGACTTCAGTACATTGAGTGAAGTGTGAAAGAAAAATGCACCTCCGATATTAGCCTTCTTTTAAATGAGATCATGAATGTGACATGCCATGTGCACACTGTTTCCATGGATGCACCTTTGGCATTTAATCCACAGTTCAAAAGGATTTATCAGTGAAAACAAGGTTGCAATAAATAACAACCAAAGAAACAAACCTGGGTCTGCGGCAACTAATGCAACTAATTGTTTGGTCTATAAAACATCACAAAATAGTCTGTATGCTCATCGTACTTTCTTAAAATTGTTTATTTTGTATAATACAATACCAGTACAATTTAGAAGCTGGTACATGAGAATATTTGGCATTGTTTGCTTGAAAAAGGTGATTTAATTTTAATGTTTTGTATCATTAAAATAAGTGCTGATTTATTTTCTGTCGACTGACTATATTAGTGAAGTAATTGTTTCAGCTCTGCCTTCGTCAAGACTCAATTATGAGGGTCACAAAGTGCTAAAATCACACATCGCAAACAGGTCTGGTCTTCAATGTTTAATTTAAGGTAGCTGGAAGAATTCAGTGACCCCCCACTAAATCAGGTCTAATACTCGTAATGTGTGCTTTTGCTGAATTAGTTCTGAGGTTCTTTGATCTCACATAGTGAATTCTGTCTTAACGGTGAGTAACAGTGCTTTGTTTGACCATGAATTAATATTGTGTTGGCTTAATAACACCATATCACACTCCAAAATTTATATATATAAAAAAGGGATTTATAATTTAGCAGTTTTTGCACTGCACAAGGTCTGTCTGATTGGTAGTCTGGCTGTATGGTTAACTGTGGAATAGCTGCTAAATGGTTTTAAATTGTGTATCCTTATTGTACTTATTTAACAGCAGTTTCTAAGCACTGTTGTTAATTTTCTGAGAGATACATCTACTGTTTAGCCTAAACAATCATAATATCAGACAAATCAGTGCTGTAGCTATTTGACAACCTAATCTACAGCTTTTCATCACAAGGTTTCATTTGTTGTTGCTTTATTCCGCTGATTTCATCTGTTCAGTTACATTAATAAATGAGATTTCATAGGAAGACACATCTGCGGTTAAAGTGCAAATAAAACCATCTCCCTGACGACGCATGTTTTACAGCTCACAGAGAGGCCGCTGAATTAAGTGTGATGCAAACACGGCAAATTGAATCAATTTGCCTCCCCTAAATAGATGTGATGCGTGGAGCCTGAACGCTCAAATGAATAAGAAAGAATTTTGGAGTTTAATGATGTTGTTTTTGTTTGTGCATTTCTGATGAAGGTTCCAGAAGATCGGGCGTAAGGAGGAAGAAAGCTATCACATAACAAGGCGGCATGGATGCATGGAGTGTGGCGTCACACGCTCCCCGCTGCGGCCACCGGGAGTGAAGTGACAGGCCGTGGTGGAGCACAGGGACAGAATTAAGAGGTGAGCGGAGCATATTAAACTGATAAGTGGCCATGCGGAAAATAGTGAGGGCCACATAGACACACAAACATGACAGAATCCGGATGTGTGTGCACATGTTAAGGCACATTTACATGCATGTGACCAGAGGCGCAGAGCCAAACTGGGAAACAGTTTTAAAGAAAGAAGGCCTGGGGCACCCTGGCAGCTCACCTGGTAGAGCGTGCACCCCATGTATAAAGGCTAAGTCCTTACTGCAGCAGCCTAGATTTGATTCAAACCTGTAACACTTCACTGCATGTCATCCAGCTCCCTCTATCCCCACTTTCTTATCACGTTTCAGCTGCTACTATCAAATAGAAGCCCAAAAAATATCCTATAATCTTAAAAAAAAGAAAGGAGACTCGTTAAAATGTGTCAAGACTCACATTTAAAACCCTGGCTTTTGGCGGTAATGGAATCTATATTATCAGACTGAAAGAGACACAAAATATCACATTTACGTCACTTGTTTTGTGTCTCTTTGTGGTTGTTATCTGTCTCTTTGTAGTCATCGTGTGTGTCTTTATGTGTCCCTGTGGTCGTCGGTCATCATTTTGTAGTCATGTTATCACTCTGTGGGGTCGTCTTTGATGTCCTTGTGGTCGTTTTATGGTTCTTTGTGATTGTTTTGTGTTTCTTTGTGGTTGTATATGTCTCTTTGTTGTTATTTTGTGTTTCTTTGTTGTTGTTTTGTGTCTCTTTGTTGTTATTTTGTATTTCTTTGCTGTTATTTTGTGTCTCTTTGTTGTTATTTTGTATTTCTTTGCTGTTCTTTTGTGTCTCTTTGTTGTTATTTTGTGTCTCTTTGTGGTTCTATATGTCTCTTTGTTGTTGTTTTGTGTCTATTTGTTGTTGTTTTGTGTCTCTTTGTGGTCATACCAGTCACTTCATACAATTATTTGCATGTGACACAAAAAACAGGCATACAGACATCAAGACGTAAGCAAATTTGTAAAGGAAACTGTCTCACATGCATAAAACACTTCGGGCACTTCTCAGGGACAAGCCTGTCATCGTTGCTGACATATTGATCAAGAGTAGCCTTCCTTTTGTGCAGACGGTCTGCAACACTTAATGATCAACGCGGCAACACAAAGCTTCCGGCAGTGCGGACACATTGACAGCCTGTGATTAAATCAGTAACAGTGGCAGCATTGTTGACGACAATGATGATAGCGCTGAGCGCACTTATCAAGGGAAAGGACCAGTTGCTTACCACCAGTGCTGATGTTCATAGATGCTGATAGAGGAAATTAATTTGAGTGAAAAAACGAAGCATTTATCATCAAACTGAGTGGTCAGCTAACACAGAATTCTGCAGAGCTCATGAATAATTGTTTCCAAGCGTTATGTTTTGCCTGTCAGTCAGAAGTGCTCGGCGTTGGCTGTAATACATCTGAATTAAGCGCCTGGTGGCACTCTGTCACGTACACCCCGTCGTAAGCCGTTAAATACATAAATCGGGTTTAAATGAACACACACACCACTTGTCTTGCTTGGTTTGCAGGGTAATTCATCTTCCAACTCCATGATTCTGTTATGCAGTCAAATTGACAAGTAATCCATTGCTGGTGTCCTTGTTGTCAACATTAAGGTCATTTCTGATTGTTGCATTGACTGAACAGACTTGCAGCTTTGCAGCACTTTGAAGGAGGTGATGGAAAAGACGGCAGGCGAATGCATCGATACATAGTGTGAGAGTGATTTTGAGCTGTAGCATGACGATTTCCTAGGTTGTTGAGAAACTATATACCTTTATTAGCTGTTTATGTCCTTATGTTTCAAAATATTTAAGACTGTAGTTACTGCTCCAGCATTCTCGTGGAAATTCTCATTTTTTGGGGGCATCTTTGTTACAGAGACCGAAGGCCCGTGCAATACATGTCAGGAGACTACACATGTATTATATGTTTCTGAAGAAGCGTGCTCAGGCTTTAAATGAATTGAAGCTCATTATACCCAATTACTTTTCAGAATAAGCTGGGAAATAGAGAGAAAATCCGATTTGGTGGTTTGTTTAAACTACTTTCAGAAAACCTCCCAGAGGTGCTACAACGAGGTATAAAAAGATTCATTATTTTTTCTTAATTAGTACACTTGAAAAGGTTTTTATTTTTATTTTTTTTAGGAAGCTGCTCATACTTTCGAGGTCAAGATATGGAATCGATTGCTTTTTAAATAATCTAGAAACCGACAGCACTGTTTTTTTTTTTAAATAATTATTGTCCAGCATTTCAGGATTTGCCTACTAAAACAATATCCCAGATGGCTTTGTAAGGTGTTGAAACGCATTTTTATATTTGTCTATTTTCACTTTTTCACCTTTAGTTGTTTCACAGCAAATCTGTAATATTTGTTTTGATAAAGTTTAGTGCAAATGAGGTGAATTTCAATTGAACACCAACAAAGAATTTGCAGTCAGCTCTAATCTGCAAAACAGCCACGGAGCAGGGAGCCTTGTACAGATCTTGTTAGGTTAGACACAAACAAGTTGTGAGTACATAGGTTGAGAGTCTGTACTCTCAAATGCACCTGAGCTGTACAGACATCTTGCATTGTCTCAGTGTATAAAAATATTGCTGCTCTGCTTGACTGTCTGAAAGATCATATCCTACGAAGGGATCGCTGACTGGTTTAGAAGCCCAGCAGCTCCCACCAGTAAACATTTAATTATCTACAGAGACCAAAACTGTTTTTTGTACCAGCTGTAAACATGTTTATTTCTGCTGTGAAGTTGGGAACTTTTGTAGCCAGCCTCAAGTGGACGTTTGAGGAAATGCAGTTTTTGGCATTTGACGTCACACATACAGGTTGCTGCTTGCTTTGGACAGAGGCAGGCTAGCTGAATTTTGCTACTTTGTGCTAAATAAAGTAGAACTAAATTAAGAGTTGTATGTTTCAAAAGGCCAAAATATGATAAAAATAAGAATTTATAATTCACAAAGGAACTCTTAAAACAAGTAATATCTCTTTTCAAGTTTGGAATTTAGACATGACACATTCAAAACTACCAGGGCCTGTATTTTTTTTTTTTTTTTTTTAAAGAAAAGAAGTATAGGTGGAACTATTTTTATTCTTATTTTTGATTGTCTTTCACATATTAGAAGTATGATTTTTTTTTAAATACTGTAGTCAGAGCAGACACACCTGACTCCACTGCAACCTGATTGTGGCACCACAGCTGCTCCCACTTGAGAGATAATTATCAAATCCAACAATGCCAAGGCTGTCGCTGCTTTTTTTGACAAATTGTTGTTTATGACACAGCAACTGAGTGAATGTGTTTTTTTTTGTTTTTTTTACAGTTTAAGCTGTGTGCTGATGTTGCATGTTAGAGCCGAGACACAAAGGTCTCAAACTCAAGCTGTCAGACATAAAGACACACACATTGTGGTGAGCACATTCTGAGTGACAGACGAGTAAGAGAAAGTCTGGGTCAAAACCTAGACAGCACCAGTACCCAACAGCAACCCCCGGAGCCAGTCTGCAACCCCCCCTCTCACACTCTTTTCACCATGCCTGACTGAAATGTATCCAGTGAGTGGAGTTATTTTACAAAGCTTCGCAGGCTGTGTGTTCATGTCTGCGCTCCATAGACGTAAAAGCAAAGCATCCATTTCAAACAGGAATTCTCAAATTCAAATTATGGTTCATTTTTTCAAACAAGCACTCTGCTGTGCTACACTACAAGTATATAATGGCGTACAAAGTATAATATTTTAATTTCTTAACTACCTTCCTTCTCATGAAAGTTGTCTGTGGGAATTGCTACTCTTCTTTTACTCAAAAATCTGCTCTAAATCATTAAGCAAATGTTTATTATTCATCCTTTCAAAAGAGAAAAAAAACAACAACAAAAAAAAACATCTGCTCTGCCATTATCATCCATCTGCCTTTGCCATTTCTCTGCGCTCTCTTCTATGGATTTCTCCTCTTAACCTGCAGCATGTAATAACTGTCATCTTCCACGCCAATGAGCCGTGTAGTAAAACCACCGGTCTTTATATTTATCTGGGCTAATCTCAAAGCCGTCACGGCTGCCATTACAAAAGGAAATGATGCTTTATTTGGTGAAGCCGCGGAGGAGGGACGGGAGAACGAGTGGGAGGGCACTCCTCAGGATGTCATTTGGAAAACCCTTCACCTTCACGAATCGGCGTTGTTGAGGCGTAGATGGTGTGATAGCCGCTGTCAAGTTTGATGAATATGGATTACATACTAGTTATTAATGTTAATCCTTTTCTGCTGTTCAGTTTGCTGTAAAGAAGTAAAACTTTTTATTTGCATGTCATGTTAGATCACACTTTAGGAGTATCTAGCTCTACTTGTCTTGTCGTGGTCTGGCTGTCAGACTGCCAGGCTTGACAACTGATGGCATGAGCCAGAGGAACCCATGGGAGGAGGGGAGATGTCTTATAAAATATGATGCGCCGCTTAGCCACAGAGTTGCTCTCACATCCTGCTGCGCTGCTTCAAAAGCACCACTGAGCCATTTCGAGTGGATCCAGCACATCGTACAGCCTCCATGTGAAATGTTCAGTGAGCTTGCATACATTTGCTTTGCCGCTTCATTGTAATGCCATGGTGGGAATAATGAGCAATCAACATATGCGCGTGTCTACCTCTTGCACAGTAACGATATGCATAGCTTAACATTTCCACAGATTAATCTCATGGGTTTTGCGTGGCTGTTTCTTTAAAAACTTCACTTAAAAAGTTTTTTTTTAAAGTTCTAAAAGTCAGAAAGTGCCTCTATTTCCTGTTATCTCATTAAAATGAGGACACAGTCCAACGGAACAAAGCTATTGATGAGGACAATTGATTGAACTCTGGGAAGTGACAAAAGACTGAAATTCAACATCCCTGAGACGATCTCAGAGCTGTCTACGCTCAAGTCAACACAGCACATCTCAGCCCCAGCTGTGAATCTCGCTCTCCCAACACTAATATTTACCTCCCTAATAAAAGTCATTGTTGTGCGACTCGCTCTAAATCAGAGGCCTGCTTCTGTCGGGGATGACAGAGGAAAATATAAAGCATCTCTCACAGTGATGGAGAGCTCCTGAGGATTTTATTAGCTTGGTGGAGAAGACAGCCCTCATAAGGTTCTGGTGCATGAATCCAACTGTGCGTGAAGCTGTAATGCAATCTGTTTCTGGCACTCTGTACTATTAAGCCAGTTTAACACTTCAGATAAATTATCAGATTAAAATTTTAGATGAATGATGATTTCATATTCTGAAGAAATGCACATTCATTGTTTAATTTAAACTGAAACCATTAGTGTAACGGCAGTTAGCATTTTTAGCATCTTTAACATGACTTATTTATAACTTACTGTATAAAGAATATGCAGGCAGGTTCGAATATAAAGAGATTTAAAGAAAGAAAAAAAATAGGCATTTGATCTGATTTCACAATATGCCATAGCCTAGCCAGCTACCATCTGCTATATGGTTGTAAAGGACTGTTAGTCTCCCCCATAATCATCCCCATAAGCTCCCTCCATCCATCATTTCCCACAATGGACAGGTGGAGGACAAAGTACAAATGGAAAATGAAAGGTTTCGCCAACTCATGTCCAAACACACCCTTCCAAGCTGTACTCCGTTAGAAAAACCCACAAGCTAGCACTGCTCGCTAAGTGTTTGTTTGTAAGGGTTTGTAAGGATGGGTTGGTTAGGCAGTTTTCAAAAATCACATAGAACTGAAAATGTTAACATTTTTTTGTTACTATTCAGACACACATATGACCTATGAAAGCACAGAGTCTCTGGAGAGAGAGAACAACAATTTGGAGTTAGCTACAACAGGGCTCTGCTAGCTACAACAATTTACAAGCTGCAGTGGTTAAGGGGCAGGGATTAGCTAGTCAATCATTCTTATTAATTAATAAGTTTATAATTATGTTCCTAATAAGAACCAAGATAATTCACTGGAAACAACTATGCAATTAATTATACTGAAAATGTAGGTAAAAGTGTAAGACTTCATAAGCAATTGTCGATTTTCAGAGGAACCCAACAAATATTTGTTAGTTTAGTTTAGATGGTATGTATTTTTTAAATCAACGTTGAATTTTATGTTGCATACAGTCAAAATGGAATTCTTTCATGCATGTTCAGCTAACCTGCTGACTACATGACTAATCTAGCTTTTAATTGGAATTCACTGATTGGGGGTGTACCCTGTCTGCAATTTTACCTACAATGAGTGCCAAATTACATGGTTCACTCCAAAAACCTTCATGGAATATATTAGAAAATTAATATGAATTTTATCCAACTTGAACATTAATGAATTTGTTACCAGATAGATTTATGTGTATGCCTTTATCTGGAATATTAATTCCAGTTTCTTTAAAAACATATTGCATACACAAAAGGATATTGTTGTCTCAAGGCTTCAGTTGTGTGACTAGTAGTGCACGCACATATCTATAAATAAAGCTTGATTTGAGTTACAGCGCAACACAAAGCACTGAAGGAGACATTTAATGCAGTGTGCCGTACTCTACATCTGGACGCAGGAGAAGTGTGAGGTAGAGGTCAGAGCGTTAAAATGGAAGACTTTGTGGAGTGTGAAAATATGGGGTAATCGTTCGCAGCCCTTGCTAATGCGGGCTTTCCAACGAAAGAGACTAGAGACAGAGAGAGAGAGAGAGTGAGAGAGAGAAAGATGTACAGTAGCCAGCAGTGAAGAGTAGCTGCTGCCAAATGCACCGAGGGCTAGACGAAGACGAGCCCTTGCCATCTGGGCTGCTCGAGGCGAAGGCTGAAAACAACTCCCGTTCCATAACCGGCTTCTCCAACTTGCATCGTTTCTTATTTTTCTCTTCTTTCTTTCTTTTTGCTCTTTTGGCCTCTGATCCCATTAAACCATCTCATCTTGACCCGTGTTTTTCTCAAGCTGTTTTTTTTTCCTATTCTCGCTTACACTTGGCTCTCACCCCCCCCACCACCTCCTCCTCTTCTCTCCCTCTCAAGGATTTATCACTCTTAATTATCTTAACTATCCCGCTTCATACTCGGCTTGTATCTAGAATGTTTAATCTAGGATTCAGCAGGGCTATTAGTTACACTCAACATGCGGAGGATAATTGATTTAAGGAAGCAAGATTTGCTTGTTGGTGCTGATGGGTTTAACTAAAAGCTGATATAGGGAGGATGGAGAGCAGAAACGGATGGACAGGAGTGAAATCAAATGCTCAGATGTATGTGTGTGTGTGTGTGTGTGTGTGAGTGGAGTTTCTGCTGTCTTTGTAAACTTTGGATTTCTTTCACATGCTTTGATGTCCAAATCATTTTGTTTCGACTTTGCCCGAGCTCGGGGAGAGACGCAGTACAGTTCGTGGAAAAGAGGATTCAGAACTATTTTTTAATGGCTTGCAGTCTTTTCTGATACAAGTGGGAATTTACTCTCTCCCTGATTTACATGGGATAACTGTGGTTAGGATAAATATTTTTGGTTGGTGGGGAAACAGAACAGCGAAACAGATGTCTGTTTAAATGTCATGTTTGTCGCCGAGGCTGTGCTGACATTTTAGTCCCAGACTTTCACCTCTCGGATTTGTTCGCTGTGAATCATTACCAGAATCAGGTTGAGTCAGAGCTGTTGCTGTGAATAAATATGATCTAATTGATAGCTGACCTCTTGCATTAACGAGCAAATGAGACCAAAACCAGCCAAAGCCACACCAGTAAGACTTAACTATGTTTGCCTGTTTATCCAAATCACTGCATCCATGATTTATTTATTTTTTTATTACCTCCCTTTTCTTTGCGTTTGTGTGTGCGTGGCTTCCTACTGCATATGCAGTTAGGGCGGCTGGTGGCCACGGATATTGATAATGGCGTTGGGGACACTCAGCTTCTTGTCTTATTAATCACACCAGGCTGAGCAGTGACCTTTCTCCGAGCCCACTGCTTTGGGCCGAGCCAGATCCCCTGCCTCTGTCGCCCCCCGGGAGTAGCAGGCTGACATCACTCACCCTGTGTCCGCTAATGTCAGCCCCGAGCCTGGCCGCAGCGGCTCACCAGCCCTGCCTGGCGCCCCGGACACAGCCCTGGATGACAGAGACATTGATCACTCCGGAAGCTCAGGTTGTCCAGGGGTGGCTTGGGGGGTGCTGCAGTGCTTGTGTGTATGTGTGTGTGAATGTGTGTGTGTGTATGTTTTGATACAACACCAATTGAGACTGGTGAGCCTAATTAGACTTCACATCTGGGCCTAATGAGCAAATCAAGACCCATCATTGATCAAGGATCAACTGGCCTTGAGCTGTTCTCTGATTGGTTAAGAGCTGCACAAGTGCTGTGAACCCCTAGGTTAAATATTCCAGACACAACTAATTATTTATTTAGAAGACTCAACATGAATCCGCACGGTAACTGGATACATTATGGATTTTAGGCATTAAAGAGGAAAGATTAACTCAAGCTTCTTTACTGCTTAAATAGTCGACCACGTTTCCATTTTATGACATTAATTTTAATATGCACACCGTGACCACTTTACTTAAATAAAAGTCATACGATCTAATCATGTAAAGTGTCGAAACACTAAATCAAGGCACTAAAGTGTGACAAATGAACATCAAATTTGATTCATTTGATGCCTTGTATCTGCACTAATATGAGTACAATATAAAATATCATACTGTATCATGATGAAGCATTGATAATATCAATATTAAGCCATTATAAATATTAAATAATATATTTTATAAATATTATAAAGTCTTCCAATAAAATAATTCAAGGATTATTTGTCCTGTACAATTAAAAATGTACATGTGCAAACCAATACTGACAGTATAAAGAATGGACCACATATGCATGATGTCATATTTTGAAGGCCTCTGGTTGCCAGGATTGCTAATCTACCTGTCAATCAAAGCAGCCATGCTGTTAATTCTGCATAACTTTAAGCCTTGATATAATTTGAACAGGTTAGTTAAAAATCAGACTCAGTACAGTTGACATGAAATTAGCTATAGAGATCAAAACAGTTTTTTGTACCAGGCTGTAAACATGTTTATTTCTGCTGTTTTTTTTTTTAACATGGGGACTTATGGAGATTCATTCTGTAGCCAACCTCAAGAGGCCATTCAAGGAACTGCAGTTTCTGGCACTTCATTTCACAGCCATGGTGGTTTGCCGCTTGTTGTAAATATGCAATAAGCAAAAACAATAGCATAAAGTAAATAGAAAATAGATTTTGAGTAACATGACTGAGTTATTATGTGAGATATTCAAGGAAGAGTCGATTCCTAATACCATACTTCTGGACCAAGTCTGGGAATGAAGCCAGGATATGATTCTTAATGTGTTTGAGATGTGTTAGAGCTCTTTTCAATCCAAGAGAAAAAGAGAAATGTGTTTGTTTCTTGTAAAGTTATTTATTGGAGTTTAGCCCACTGATTTGGCCTCCATACCAACACGGACAATTTCAGCAGCAGCGGCTGTGATACACAGCTCATGGAGTTAATAAGGTACATAAAAACCTTTGGTGCCCAGTCGCTGCAATTTAAAAAGTTAAAATAACTCTCTTTGTTCTGGAAGTCATAACTCAGACAAATCTGAACACAGTGATGATATACATATGTTTTAGATTCAATGTGACTTACAGTTTCAGAGGATATTATTACCTTCAATTATCCACTGTAAATATAACCCATAAATCTGCTTAGAAATAACAACAAAAAAAAAAGAACGCTCTATAACTCCAGACTCTGCCTGAGAGTCATCATGTTTTTAACAGGCGGTTTGGCAGTTTAAGGGCCAACAATGCCAGGATGGGAAAGAGTTTCTTCCCACAGGCAATCAGACTGCTAAACAACAGCAACACATAAAAACAGTCTGCACATTGCACATATATCCATACACACTTGGCACCTTTTATCTCTGCTGCTACTTAGTTTGATTCAATATCTACCTACCTCTACTTTATATACTTGCGTGTGCACTTCAGTGTACTCCTGTCTGCACTATGTTTTATATTTCATGTAGAACCATGGTCCGGAGCGAAACGCATACTGTGTATATGCTTGAAATGGCAATAAAGCCCACATGACTTGACTTGAGATTGAGACATGAAAATGTGTTGAATTTGGAGATATTGATATTTGTATGGTCATCCAACTTTGAAGGTTCTTGGGGAAAGAGCAGATTAAATAACTTCTGACATCTTGAAGAAATGTTGATGGCTAGATTGCAATGGGAGAGGTGAACATTTGTAAATTAAGATTAAATAAAAGAATCTGTCTGCAGTGGCAACTTAAACCACTGCAGACATCATCATCAATGCCAACATTTTATCATCTTAGCCTCCAATAATTTATGTGTGACTGTGTGTGTCAAATATCAAAGCTGAATTCAATTGGGAACTCTACCAATCCCTGCCAGATGTGACTCTAAACAGTTTGAATATAGCAATTCTAACACAGCATTATTTATTTTCAAATGTATTTCTTTTGTAAAATCCTCAGTGTTGCACATAATCGGTTTGTTTGTACAAATAGGCATTGTCGAAATGACAGCGTTGGAACTACTTAATGTATTTCATGGTTTCTCGTACACTTCATGGCGCTCCTGACTTTTTGTTTTGCAAATATACACAGTGGATTCTTGTGTGTCATTGTCTGGTCAATATATTCTTTTGTACATCCGCTTGTTGGCAGCTGCACCAGGCAACAGGAGACTGAGGCCTAAGGGATTCCCACAACATCCAGGAACATCCTGTCTGACTGATGCAGCACCTGTTGTCAGGATGGAAAAAACATATGCACAAACACGAGCCGCAGTAACACGGAACAGATTTTGGCTGTGGGATCTAATATTTGGATACACTTGGCCTCCATTAAATTCCATGTACACCATTACTAAGTGCTATGTTCTTTAAAGAGTCCTTACAAACCTATATCATGGCATGTTTGTGAAGTTGTCAGGGATTGCTAAATTACAATGATCCATCTATTTCCTCGCATTTATCTGGGGTCGGGTCACTGTGGCAGCAGGTTAAGCAGTGTGTTCTGGATATCCCTCCACCCAGCAATGCATTTTAGCTCCTCCTGGCATTCTCAGACTTCGTGGGCTATGTAGCCCCTGGGTTTGTCTTGGGATCTCTACCACCTAGATGTGCCTGGAACACCTCAAAAAGAAGGTGTCCACAGGGCATTCCAATCAAATGTCAGAACCACTGGCTACTTTTGGCACCAAGGAGCAGCAGCTGTACTCCGAGCTACCTCTGAATTTCCAAACTCCTAACCTATCTCTAAGGCAACCAGCCACCCTGTGGTGGAAGCTCATTTCGGCGATTTCTTTCTTTTGGTCACTACCCAAAGCTGATGACCATAGACTGGTCAGCTCTTCACCAGAATGGTCCGGTACAGTGTTCACAATACTGCCACCGCTACAAATTACCTTTAGTTGTATTTGATATGCATACAGACGTCTTGCCAGACATGAAAGTATTGCGAGGGTTGTCACGATGCAATGTTTGTGATGCACAGAGAACTAATGGACTTGTGGATAAAGTCATCTTTTCCTTTTTTTCCTTTTGTTGCCTCCCTTATTTATCCACTGATGTCAGAACGGGCAATATTATCTAGAGGAAACTGTCCGACCCGCTCGGCAAGAAACAAACCCAAAACCCCAAGCCCATTAAAGAAGACATCAAAGTGTACGTTGATTAGGGCGCAGCAGCACAGGGGCACCAACATTAGGCAAAAATAATTTAATTCAAATTATTCAAGGATAAAAGGGTAAGAAGGAAGGATTGCAAATCAGCAGTTATATTTGTGGAGCATGCTGTACTTCCACACAACTTTCAATAAACATATTTCATAACAACTGCAGTTGGCACCTTATTCTGATCCGTTAATGAGGACCATGTCTTTTATTGTTGATTCGGTCCCGGGAGAACAAATGCATTCTGTTTCATAATTATGATTACGTAGTTTTCACCCCGATGACTTTGCCTTGCTTTGTTGCTAAACTTTTCGGTGTGAATTTATGTCCGGTAAACAGTGAGCTGCAGACAAAGCTGTTCTGCAGAGAAAGAGTGGATTGCCATCAGCTGATAAAAGACTTCATCACTAAAAGGAATACTTTTTTTGGGGTCATATCACATGTAGCCCATCACTTGTATATTATTTAGGTCTAAAATGGATTTATTTGTGTCTCTCATCTCTTTATTATTCAGTGTTTTGACCTTTTTTTTGGCTTTGTTTACCATTTTCTTTCAATCATGAAGCACTCACATCTTTAAAGCCTTCAGAATGTGTTTTTTGTGCGTGTGTGTGTTTGCTTGCGCACGACAGCTTTTGTTCAGACAAAAAGTACACACAACCCAAGTGGGGTGTGCGTGTGTGTGTGTGTGTGTGTGTGTATCTACTTGTGTGGTCTGTTGTCTACTGGTGAGTGTTTAGAGAACAGATTTCTTTGACGTTGACGGCACCAAAGCAATACAGATTTGGCAATTAACCTTGATGTCACTGTAATTACCAAGTCACTTTAGTAAAATGAATTAATTTCCCAAAAGGACTCAGAAACAAAATTACCTCCTCTCTTCCTGAAGAGAGCCAATATGGCGTCTGATAATTAGGGGAGAAAAAGTGAGCCGCTGCCATATTCCTGTCTCTCATTGTGTGTATTCTGTGTAATCTGCCACGGGGGGAAAGCCACTGATCCGCCTGCCGCTCCCATAACTTCCTCTGGGTTCACGCTGTTGTGCCACTCACTTGTTCATTTTTCAGCTCGCCACATGTTGAGCGGCGTGCCTTTCTCTTCCCCCTCCAAGCTTTTCATCTTGTGTCGTCCTCGGCTTGTTTTCCATGCAGCAGCCATGTTGCCCCGTATGTGCCGTGGATTTCTTTTGTCATGTGTGGCTGGTATGTGACTCGCGTGACACAACAAGTGGTAACCACGCTTGCTTGTTCATCTTGAAGGATGCCACGCACACATCAGGGAGAAGGAGAACAGACTTTCCACAGCTCGCTTCCTGAGGTCTTAATCTCCGGTCCCCCACTAAGGGCTGAGGTGTCTGTCAAACCTTTTATGCCGCTTCAATTAGTATGTAAATTTTTAATAAAATATTTTGAGCTCAGTGGGATTTCTCAGGTGGTTCCAAAAAGGTGATGGCTGCCTTTGCCAGACTGCAAATAAACAGGGTGGATCGAGGAAAGTGTATAAAACATAAAATAATTGAAAGTATTATTGAAAGCTGAGCGTTGGGTCCCTCATGTGAATCCCTTCATGCCTGGTCTCCAGTGGAGCATCAGTCATACTCGAACATAATTATATGTCTAACCTCATTAGATTTATAATTGATGTTTTGTTTAATGTTTTAGATAATTCAGATAACTATTAGATTATTTATTAAAGATTATGAATTATTTTCAAAACATTTTATTTTAATATCTAGTGCGCACTGGGGTGGGAAGACGGGGTGCTGTCAAGTAACATTTCACCTTTTTAAATGTCAGATAAATGTGACTAAGGGTCTACTAAGACTCAGTGATGCCTTGAGCTAAATGCTAATGTCAGCATGCTAAGCACACAACACAGCTGAGGCTGATGGGAATTAGTTTTGCAAGTATTAGTCACAAACCCCAAAGTATTGGACAGTGCTAATTCGTTGGTGCTAGACAAAAAGTCAAAACGTCACCGAATACAATTCTCAATTCACAATTCTCGAGGGGGGACGTGAATGTGTGCACCAAATTTCACAGCAATCCATCTGACAGTTTTGAAAACGTTTCACTCAAAACCACGTCCTCATGGTGGAGATCAGACAATGTCGACATATTTGAGTCTAGTTCAAAGGGGTGGATGAGCCAGTCATGGCAGATGGCCGGTTTCTGAAGAAGTGTTTCCTTGCCACTGTCGCCAAGTGCTTGCTCATGGTGGGAATTGTTGAGTCTGTAGATAATATAATAAAGAGTACAGTCTATTCCTTCCATGGAAATTGTCATGTGATAACTTTTGATATGATTCGGTGCTATATAAATAAAATTGAACTGAAAAAAAAATATTTTAAATTGCATGTGGATGCATTATTCTGTTGTGGTTTCCTTTTGTGATTTGACTGTCTTTCCATCATTTTGCTAAAAGTTGACTTTATTGGTGTTTTAAGATTCCCCATGTTGCCTTTTATTTGCAGTATTGACCATGTCAACGGTCGAGCTTGTGGCAGGTTTAAATACATATAATCACATGGTTGGTTATATTGTTTATTTTCAGTTGCTTTTGAAATTCTTCACAAAGTGCATGCTAGCGTGCCACGAAGAGAAACATTTAAGTAGAAGCTACAAAGAGGGCATCACTTGGTATGTCAAGGTTCATATTTGCATCAAATCTCAAGTGATGTTTGTAATATTTGAGCAGATTTACACTTGTCTATATTCTGTGTGTGCACACTAGAGAACGGCATGTCGCAGATGACAGATGGTAATAATAATCTGGACAACAGGTTCAACATAGCAGGGTTTTTTTTTTTTACATTGATTTTCCTATTTTTTTTCCTGCCTGTGCTGTTTGTCAGGGCACAAGTAAGCCTGAGCCTTAGAGAGCCATAAACTCTGCTATTTCAAGACTTAATGAACACTTAGTTTCCTATGTGGAGCTTAGTGTTAGCTCAGGCAGAACGCTGACGATGCGCTTGCATTAGCTCATTAGCATCAGCTGCCTGATTCACGCTTCACAATCATTGGCTCATTCACAGCTGTTTGGTTATCAGCTAACTTGTAACATCCAACCGCATACGCGTACAGTGTGACCATTATAACCTAAAAAGTCACATTGTTATTCAACTGATAAGTTGAACCTTTCAGCTCATGGTCTATTTTTTGTTTTTCTTTTGGTGTTGTTGATTTAACTGTAAATTTCATGTATGTGTTTAATCAGGTTCTCCCAGCAGAGTCCTGTGGATTCTTTGAGAGCCTTGTCTGTGAAAAATAATCTTAACTGTATATGAATTTGCTTTAAGTGATTAAATCCGTGACATAGGTGTCTCTGTCGTCTCTTAACACAGACTTACAGTACATGTCATTAACTTAATTAAAGGCAGGTTCATAATTTACTCTTGACTTCTTCTTTTAACAATTTGCTTTTAAGGCCCAAAGATGTAGTGACAGCTTCATTTCCATGTTTGCCACCATATCTTCCTGATACTACTAAATGATGAACTTGAACTTTGCCCGTTCCTGTTGTCAGTGATGTCGACAGTAACTACCAGCTGTTAATAGGCCGAACGGGCTGCTTCAGACTAGTTGCTCTAATATCATGAAATCTGAAGGTAAAGTTTGTTCTTTTAGCCTTACGAGATGTCAACATATGCCTTATTAGCCTTTCTAAGAATCTGTTGTTGTTGTTTTTTTATCAGTTTTAAATGAGTGAAACAAAAGACTTGACTTTTCGTAACATACTTTACACATAATCTGACAGTGGACAGGACACCGCCGGCAGGGAAGAGTTGAGTCAATTAGGCGTGAATACAAACCTTCAGCCTGCATTTGAATAAAAGGAGAGGAAAAAGCATGTTAAGCGAGTCTTGACCAAAGTCATGGGCGACCCTTCCCCCAGCTCCACATCATTAGCTAGCAGTGTTTCTCCTTTGGTTCTGAGCCACACGGATATGCTGCCTAACCCTGGTGGCACAGATGGACTAATTGCTCTTGAAATTGTCCAAAGAAGGCAAATTGTGCGCATGTACACGTGGCAGTGTGCGTGGCCGTGTCGTATTTCTTCATGGCTGTGCCCGAACTGGTCCTGACATGTCCAGTCATTTCTAATCAGCTGCCAGCTTGGTTGGTGTATGTGTGTGTGTGCGTGTGTGTGTGTGTATGTATGCATGGCAAATGTAGAGTTCAGAGCACAGGGAGAGGTCAGAACAGAGACAGATGTGAGAACAGGCTCTCTGACAAGAACCCCCGTCACAACCCTCGGATGTCGATGCAGCCTTCCCTGTGTGACTCAGGTCACTTCACACTGTGGGAGTGTGTTCATGTAGGTGCGTGTCTGCCTGTGCGCAGTGTCACTCAGAGGCTATGGGGAGTTCAGAGGACGTCAGGCCTCATGATGTGCTGAACAAAGAAAGACAGAGACAATGAAACAGCCCAACAGAAGCCCACATGTGTGTGTTTGCTTCCATGCGTGCACATACCCACGTGGGAATGCGGCTGCACGCTGTGGAAATGTGAGAGCGAGAATGTTTGGGGAGGCAAGAAAGGTCAGCAACATCGGTGACATTATCGCTGGAGCGCATTGGATCCATGCACTTAAAACAGGAAGTTGGCGTCTCCTTACGTCTCGGAGACAAGGTCAGACACCGACATTTACATTCACGGGACGGTTATTTATTCCACAGGGTCACGATGTCACAGTCGGCACATCAGCCATGTATTTTTATAGACTTTGGACCACATTGTAAGCCTCACGTACGGTTTAATCCAGAGAGGGCCATTATGACAATGTTCCCCCTAAAACATGAGCCGCAACCACCCTGCGCCCACCTGACCCCAATAAAATCAAGGGCAGACTCAAAGCTGTTAGCAGGCTTCTTATTTTTAGATCTTACACGCTGGATCTACCATTAATTTTATGATTTATCCAAGCTACAAAATGAAATGTCCGTTTGTGTACACTCAAGGATTCCATGTTTTTCGTGTTCGAAAAGACCAACAGCATGATGAGTCAGTCACGACCTTCACTGGTTCTCTGTCACTTGTTGCCTGCTGTTGATGATTGAAATACATTTTTTTTGTTGTTGTTGTTTAGCTATTGTGGACATCGTCATCTTTGGTGGGATGTATTTTCACAAGGTTAACTTCGTTGTGCTGTTGCAGTAGATGTTTCAGTAGGTTTGACGTATTTCTTTGCAGTGAAAGAGTCTTAGTAACATTACCACTACCTACACACAAAAAAATTGTCATTTTCCAAGCTACTTGATGATGTGCGACGATTACGAAAATGAATCCGGGGATGTGATTTGTTGGATTCCACATGAGTAGAGGTGGTGACAACAGTATTTTTTTGTGTGTGTGTGTGGTAACTGTAATATTATTACTGAAATGTTATTAGTAATTCATTACACTACTTGCTACTGTAGTAACACTGTTTGTAGATAGATAGCAGTTGAGTACTGACCAACAGAGCTAACGCTACCTTTTAATCACATCAATAGTTTAGTCATTTTATTCGGGATCTTTATACATTCAGAACTGAGCATCGGTAGGTTGTGACAGTCTGGGTAGTAATAACAATCTCTCGCTAACGTTAGCTCACCCTCCGAAGGGGAGACAGGAGCCATTTCAGTGTATATCTTGAGCTTCAATTGTTACTAGTTTGTCATGAATGAATCTCTATATATCAGTTACCACTATATATAATATATAACATTATAATGTCATGATAAGAAGTATCGTGACAGTACATTGGTTTGTTTTTCTGGATACAGATGACGTTTCTATTTTTTGACACATTAAATACAGACACATTAAACCCTGGTGAAATAAAGGGATGTACTTGGTCACCCGATTGTTTTATACTTTCCTAAATTTCTTTCTTGTTTAATCTAATTACAGTTATATCTAATGTATTCTGTCTAATATCATTTCTCATATCATTTTCATTCACTTGTATTTTTGTCCCTCTTGGATTGATCAATAGCCTAGAAGAGTACCTCTGGTACCATTGTACTCCCTCCCAGGCAATCCGCTGCTCAACAAACCTCACCTGAAGACACTTTGTGCTGTGTGAAGATGGTATCAAAATCCATTTCCCTGTTTAAATCAGTGGGATGTTCATTATTAATGAGACCAGATAATAATTAATGTAATTTTTTTTTCTTTCGATTGTGCTCCCTCTGTTGAAGAACAAAGGAAGAGTCTGTTACACAGAGGATATAATCTATAATCTTGCATTGGTACGGTGTGTGCGTTCACTCAGTCATCATCAGTCATTAGAACAGTTCACTTCTTTCCTGTTCCTTATCTCCGCACCAAAAGAATATACATTTACCATGCTGTTCACAACAGCTATATTTACATGGCATTTTAAAACAATTTCAAACAGAACTGAACTCATGACGTTTTTTTTTTTTTTTTCCTGGACAATGATAAAATTACACAGTCTAAAGATGCAAAGAAACTCAGCAGCGATCATGTGCGTTGCACTGTGAAAACACTGGCTGTGTGTGCGGTGTATTTTCCAGCATTTTATGTACAACAAGGCTGCACCACTGATGTGGAAGCCCAATTAAAATCATAGCTGCAAACTCGCGCTTCCTAATGCAAGGATGTCTGTGAAGGCACGAGGTCTATCACAAATTAAACTCATCTTAACTTCCTGAATTCTCAACCGATTTTTAAGAGATTTGGTTTGTGAAAAATGATGGAAATGTAAATGATTAATTATTAACATAGCTTATGTAGATAGTAACAATAGTATTTCTATTAGAATTAATCCCCTACCTACCCCTTGTTTGTTGTCTTGTCATGTGTCATTGTGTTTAGAAAGTTTTCCCCACCTACATCACCAAGTGCTTGCTCATGTTAGGAAATTGGGTTGGGTCTCTGTATATGCTAAGAGTACAGTCTAGAACTGCCCTATATGCGAAGTGTCATGAGATAACTCCTGTTATGATTTGGCGCTGGATAAATAAAATTGAAATCGAATGCCAACAGACAACAATAGAACCGATCTTAAAATGTCACTTTCAGTGCAACTTCAGAAGACAAAACATGTTTTTCTTTCTTAAAATTTAATGCTTGCTAGATTGAATTTACTTCACTTAGTTTTGTTTGCTTCTCAAGATCTTGTCTCCCAACCATCTAAGTTCTGCTTATGTAAGTTCCCTGTCTTCTTCTCTGTCTTATTTCATTATACCATTTAACATTTGACAATAACCAAACAGCCAGTCATCAGAGTCTGGTTCAAATCCTGATTGGTGCAACGGGGTATGTGAGTGTGAGGCATCTCAGGTGCAGTGTTGGTTGTGTGCCGCCATGATACACAAGTTACAAGATAAAACGATCAACTGTTGCACCCGACGCCCATTTTCATTCACACCCTTCATCTGTAGGGTTGGGCAATTACTGTATGAGGTTGATATTTTGTAGTCTGGACTCAACATGAGAGAACGTAATAAGTTCAGTGGTTGCAGCATCGTCACAACACTTAGAATCCCATCAACATTCAAGTCACCTAAGAGATTCTAGTTTTTGTCGAGGCTCACAGCCATCATTTTTTAAAATAACATTTGATTATGATTAGGCAAGACAAACATTGGTTTTCCCAATTGTTTAAAGGTTCTTAATAATACACAAAGCTGCATGCGCGCACACACACACACACACACACACACAATGTCAGTTCAAATCAAAGTAACAATAATCCCGCAAAGACTCACGTCAGTCTGATTAACTAGGACAAACAGCAAATTGAAACAACTCCCATGTGAACAAACATGGACAGAATGCATTGTTTCAAAGAGGAAAAAGCACATGCATAATTAATTATTGTAAATAAAGGCTGCGACTCCAATTTTATTTGCTAAAAAATAGATCAAATAAAAAATCTATTTTGTCAGCTTGTCACACGAGTCGGCTTAAAAAAAAAAAAAAAAGATAGTAGATAAATACAGGTACAAACTCCAAAACAAAGCTTCAATCAAATTAATGACTTATTTATGTGTCCCTGTGTGTGTAGGTCTGTGTGTGTGTGTGTGTGTGTGTGTGTGTGCGTGTGTGCTCTTGAGGGAGACAGATGGGACAGACCTCCACCACCCCGCACTACTTTCTCTCTGCATGAGTTCTCACCACAGTGTGTGGGTTGTTTTAGTGCCAGAGTATCACACACACACACACACACACACACACACACACACACACACACTGGAGCTCATGTGACAACAACTACTGTTTCATTAATCATCTGTATGTGTAAATTAGGCATGAAAAAAGAGTATTTGGAGCATAAAGCCTTGGACATACTGTCCTTCGCTGTGTTCTCTGGTAATAAATTGGATGATGGAGTGAAGTTAACGACCTGCTGTCCTGGTATGTTTTTGATCACACCAAGCTCATGGAAGTTTACAGTAAATGACACCAGAGCACACACTGCATGTAGGTTATGTTTGTTCTGGACGGTTTCAACTTCTAGTGTTTAAAATGCAGCAGCGTGGTCTTAAATCCTGTGTTTCTTGTTAGCAGTCTAGCTTTGAAGATAAAAAAAAATCAACACAAAGTTAGATGAAGCTTTGGAAGATTATGAAAGTTCAATGTTTTGTTCAAGTTTGCCCAACTTTCTCTGCAAACAGAAGGTTTCTGCCAGGAGGTCCGCTTCTCACTTTTCCCCTTCTTCATTTCGCTCTTTTACACCTTCACACCTTTTCTCTCTTTCATAATCACACTTTTGTTTCTCTGCTTTCTATTTCCATATGTTCCTTTCACATTTAATACCCGCAATTATTTATCTGTGTTGGCAGTATTAAAAGTCTTTTTGAACGCTGTGTCTTTCCCCAAACATGAACAATTCACCAAGCGGCTTATTAGAGCAATTCATCAAATCAGCAGGCAGTGCTGATTAAATCAACTTGGTAATAAATGGAATGATCTAAAGCCTTCTGACGCCCAGAGTCCTCGCAGCCCACCTGCCCGATTAGGAGACAATTTATCCCGTAGCTATCCACGGAGTCTCATTCTTTAATTGGGGGAAAAATGCAAAAGTCACTCTGTTTGCCTGATGGCAGAAACTGCAGGTTCTTGATGAAGGATTACTTTGTAACACTTTGGCCCCTGATGAGAAAAAAACTTCTTCTAACCCAATGGCATTGCCAGACCTATTTCAGAGGGGCTTTGCCTTAGTAAATTTATGGTATGCCCCTAAATAATTAATTTTCCCTCTTCTAATTCATAATGCAAGACCACAATATAGACTCCAGAATCACCCCGCAAATGTGATCAGTGCATTTGCAAGGATCCAACAGATACTGCCATGCAGTAAAACATGTGACCTTTTCCCCCAAGGATTGTGGGAAATGCTGGCTATTTGTTTTTCTTTTTAGTGTGCACTGGTATACCACAACTGTGCTACATTGGTGGACTGCAGCTGAAGAGCCATGGACTGAAAACATTTGATGAACACTGATACTTAAAAAAAAGCCAGCCCCCTATAAATACATTTCTTGCCTATTTTTAATTCATTTTAATTGTTTTTGTTGTGTTAAAGCATGAAATTGGTATTTTTGTGATTAGTGCCCCCAGTTTAGAGTGCAATGCCATAAATATGGACAGTTGTACGCATACATACTAAAACTAGAAAACTAGCAAGACAGAGCAGCCAGCTAATATTACATACTAACAGCAAGAATCCCAGCTAGGCGTCTGTCTTTCAGCCTTTTATATAACAAAGCTCTTGCCAAGGACTAAAAGTTAATTCCAGATTTACTCTTGTCTGGCAGCCTCTTGTTCGGTCACTTGCACACTTCCTCTTCTAAGATCCCTTCATCAACATCAACTTCTGTCTCTTAGCCTCATTGAGCCCACATTGCCTGCTTTCCCAGCTCCGGTTCTGGCATGACACCAGCTCCACTCCCAAAGTCTCCACAAAGTTACATAGTGCCATAACAGACATAAGGGGCACAGACTGAGAATGACTGTTGAAAATGATTCAAAATCAGTTATTTTTATGGTAGAAAAATTGCACAATGATGCTTTAATATCTAAACACTTTTTAAGCAATTATACACAATACAAAACCATCCTAACAGTGCAAAACCAACATCAACATAAAAATGACCAATCCAACCCAAAACCAGCAGAAAAGAAATCATACCATACAAACATACAAAATGACCTAAATACAGCATGTTAACTACTTTAGCCACTTAGTCCACAAAGTGCTTTACAAAAAGAAGTCAGGTCACGTCGACCCTGAACGATAAAGTCATCCTCCTCAAGTGGACAAGAATAAACTTCAAATGAACCTTTTAATGGGGAACAAAATGCAACAACAAACATTGGAAAGGATAACAAGAGCACATTTCCTTCCAGGCCCGGTAGCTGATAGCTGGGAAGCATGACTAAAAGATTAATGAGACAAAGTTAACTTGAAAATACTTAATTTGCACCAGTGTTTACAGCTAACGTTAAAGTAAAGCGGATGGTGAATTCATAATTTAAAGAAAATGTCTAACTCTACTAGTACATTAGCTTTTACATTATGTTTTTTTATCTTCTGTCTTTGTCAATGGTCACACAACTTTACAGTGTGTCATGTAGGACCACTTTGTTTTGATTAATTCTGCATTGTTTACCACATAATCAAGCTCTAAACCGCCTAAATTAGTATCTACCTTCAGTATGAATGTAGATGAGCAGCCGTATGCGGAAATGTTTGTGCTAATGCACATGCATTTCAGGTTCTGTTTGTACTTGTGTGCACAGTCATGCATTTGTGAGCTGCGAGTGTGCTTGCTCATTCCCACCTCTGTGTGATTGGATATGTGTATACAGGGGGGGTAAAAGTGGAGAATGTTGGCGAAAGCAACTCTCGGCAAGCATCAGATGGCTTGTGATGAATAGTCAATTAACTATAAACTTGTTCCAGGAATGACCAGCGAACGAGGGAGGAGAGGACGGCTGTTGGAAAAAAAAAGGCATCCATTATCTAGGAGCTAATTATCTAGCCACTGCCATTTCCATCCTCGAGATAGCTATGTGATTAAAGGGTTTGGTCAATCAAATAGATAACAGGGATTAGAACTGGGTGGATGGGAGAGGAAGAGAAAGTGGGAAAGCAACAAAATGAGCCATAGGAGGAGAGGTGGCTGCCTGAGGCTCAGCTTTATCTTGTGTACCTTTTTAACAACAAATGCAATGTTGTTAAATACCCGTACAATTTTTATTTTTAATGGCTTCACTGTTATTTCCTGGAACGGAGCGCCTGTATGATTTTATAACATACCATTAGGCGTACAAATAAATGCATTTGCTCTACACTCTAAGTGCAGTTGATGCTAACTGTTGATGTGTTCTGCTGGTTGACAGTGTGTCAGAATAATACTAGGTACCAAAAATTATACCAAACAGTACCAAAATTTCAATACTGTATGGATGGACGGTAAAGTAAACTGCTGTGAACTATAGCTGCTGTTAGCTAATGTTAGCTCAGTTTGTTACCCAGGTTTGCCTGACTGTGAGCTCAGAGCAGTGTTACTGTTTGTACCAGAAGTGTTTTGGACCACTGGGAAGAGGAGGTTTTCAACCCTAGGGCGTGGGGGAATGTTGATGGGGAACAGAGCCGGTGTTGTGCCAGAACCGGAGCAGCCTCTATTGACTTAATGACAGAGGAAAAGACTAAAGGGGGCGTCGACATAGTGACTTAAAAAATGAAAATGAGAGTGACTGAGCAAATACCAATTTCTACTCAATGTTGCTTTAATGCAAAGAGCAACTTAATTCTCATCTACAAACACACTGTTGTCCTTGTATATAAAATGCAAAACACTAAATCACATGCTCCATCTTCAGGATTTAGCGATCTCATATTAGCTTAGTTTCAGTGCTTAATAATAAAAACACATATCTCAAAATCAAAGCACCAACACAGGAATTTTCCTAATTTTAACAATACCCAGGTGAGCAGCATTGCAACTTAATTACTTTGAGTCTGTTCCCATTTAACTGATTTGTTTTAGCATTGTCAACTTTTCCACCTCAGCCAAGTGTAAAATTTGTTTTGTGATGTTTTTTTAATGCACAAATTGAAACTGAATAAAAGCAGGTAAATGGAAATTTACTTTATGGTTTCAGGAAGAGTGAAAAGTCCATATACTGTGTGTGTGTGTGTGTGTGTGTGTGTGTATATATATATATATATATATAGAGAGAGAGAGAGAGAGAGAGAGAGAGAGGAAAAGCACACTGATAGTATGCACTGCAGGGGATATCACTTGTTGCCTTTATGGGCCTCTTTTGTCTTCCCTCAGACATGCGGTAGTTTCGAACAACTTGATCACAACATTTGTGTTTGATGGATCCTCTCTGATCATTTGGCAGCTCAGGGAGGCTGATTTAATCTGTGCTCAGTGGGGGATTTGTGATTGGTTAATCCCTGGAGGGCTTTCGTCCAACAGGGACATGAAAGGTCAGGTTGGAACTCAAATGATGTGACAACCAACCAAGACATCAGTTTCACACCACAAACACCCCATTCCACATGTGTGTACAGGCACACAAACGCACACAAAGCCTTCTGTGTACATGCAGTGAACCACCCAGACAGAGGGCATGAAATATTAATGAACAAATTCTCACTTTACACACACACACAAACAATAAAGTGGTCTTTCCTGGAGGGACTACGATGGTGTGTCGAGAGGAGGAATGTGAATAATCTACAGGGGGGAAACACCTCCCTATACATAAACACACTCCTTTCCCCATAGGACATTAATAGAGACATTCAACTTCACTGTGAGCCTGAAGGGACAATTAGTTAGTTTAGCTCATTCACAGTTATATCACGGCCAGAAAAATGACACAGTGACACCTGTTGAAATCATTTACCCTGGGCAAAGTCACACATTGATCATTCTAAATAGCGTTGAGAAATTACTGCAGATCTCTCCATATTTATAATGAGAAATCAAAGTCAATTTTTCAACTGGCCCGTGGTTCAAGAAACGAAAAGAAGAGAAGAAGAAGAAGAAAAAAAGAGGTCTACTGTTGGCGATCCTTCAAATTAGCATCCGCCGCCTGATTTATTTGTGATTTGACTTATTGCTTTTTGTAGGCGGATAAGTGTCAGTAGCTGACACCAAAGTTTTATGTAGGTGAACAGGGTGAAATCAAAGCATCTAAATTAACACGGAGAGGACGATCCTCTTGGCTGGCCTACCTCGTGATTCTGGCTGACTAGATGGGTGTATTTATGAAGACATTTGATGTGGGTGTTTGTATCTTTCTGTCTGATGCTGCAGACCACTTTGTGCACTGGAAGTAAGGGTGCCACTTCTTAGGGAGGTGGATGAATGTGTGGGAGGGTGGAAAAGATGATGCTGATGAGAGCGGTGAGAGTGAAAAACCAAAACAATAAACTGAAAGATGCTAAAATGCTCTTTGGAGCTGAGGAGTCCAGAGTTGGCGGATAATTACCTGTGGGTTTGACACTACAACTCCTTTCACAATATGTCTACATTTGATTCATTATTGATGCAAAAATATTGTTTTAAAAACCGGAGCTAGCATGTTCAATAGCAAACAATGGAACTGGCTTACATTAATAACGCAGCAATCAATAATGTTATTAATTATACACCTGGTTTCCTGTTTTAATGGGTCAAAATATTGATTGTGGAAAAGGTCTAAAGGGTTGGGTGTTGATGTGAGGTCAGGGCTAGTATACCAGAGTTGTGAAGTCATTGTTTCTGTTTTGCACAAACCATAAAAACTGTTTAATATGAGGCAATGCAGCAAATACAACCTTTGTGTGTTTTTCTAATTGTTAAGTCTGTAGTGTTGTTGCATTGTATATATTTTTGTGTGTGTGTGTCCACTCCCCACATATGCGAGGTTACAGTCCGTGCGCGTATGTGTGTGCTTGTGTCAAGCCTTGATAAAGTAATGCACGGTGATCAGTGTGAGCTGGTCACTGGGATGTGAAGGACAACAGTTGACCACCCAGCTGCTGCTGCTTCTGTTTTTCATTACAGGGAGGGGGAAAAAAAAAAAAAAGAGTCCGAGAGGGAACGAGCTGCAGAATATCTTTTTGTGATTGCTCAGGCACGCAATTTAAAATCATCACCAACAATTGCACGATAGAAAAAACAAAACAAAAGGAGAGTAAAAAAAAAGAAAAAAAAAGAAGAAAAGATCTGCTGCCTATTCAGGAGAGCAGCTTTTTTGGTTTAACGGCCACTCCCTGCACCACAGCTGCAGCCGTTCGGTGCGCCGCACAGCTCAGATCTGCCATTACTTTTTACAGTTACAATTCACAATGAAATGCAAATATCAGTGGGACATTAAAGGTTGTGTCCCCTTTGCACTTTATGTGAGGACTTGATGCCCCGGCTCAATGCGAGTCCATTTGTAGTAAACTGTGTCAATATGTTTCTGCATCACTGTCACCAAGTCAAATTGCTGCAGTTATTGTACTTGAAGATTAAGGTGATTCTTATTTTAGCTGCAGAACGTGGCAGGCTGCCATCTCGTAAGGTGTATCCGTTTAGCCACTGAGTTTATATTTCAAATCAGAACATTCAGTTGTTGAATGTAGTAGACTTTCATTCAGTTATCATGATATTAAGCCTATTTCATTCTTGTAATGGTATATATTGTATAGTATGGTAATGTGTTTAGGCATTGTAAGACATTTATGTCACTTATCTTGAAAATTAAAGCCAAACAAATGAAGGAAGAAAAATAGAAAAGGTAAAGTAAATAGATGGCCGGGTAGGATGAATTTACAGACTGTACAAGCTGAATGGATGTGCACTAATTGAGACAAATGAACAACAGCGGAGAGGTGTGTGAGAGAGACGACAGTGGATTTATCTAGTCCATCTTTTTGCCCTTTTACCTCACTGTTTTTAAATCCATATCCTGGTTTTACTCAAGCATCGCTCTTGAATAACAATATAGAGCGCAGCACATCCCATCTCCCTATTCTCATACATTTAGAATCTATAAATCATGTATGGCAAACCTCATTGTTAAATGAGGTTATACAATGGAAGTCATTGTGAAATTCTCGCTTCTTCCATTTATTCTGCATGTCACACACTAATACAGCAGGGAGTTCTTTCTTAAGTATTATACAGTGCAAATAAAATTAGTTTATTCTCGCACAAAACTCACTGTCTTTCGGCCAAGTAGTTACAAAGCCATTGCTTGTATTTTCTGACAGTGTGATAAATGCAGAAATTGATTTTTTTTCTAAACACTGACTCTCGCATGTGGAGCCAAAACCTTGCTGTAGCAAGGCACACACAGTGTTGTTTCAAATTAAAATATTCACTTACTGCAACAGAAATAAGATGGGTTTGGCCCTGCATGTAAACAAATGATTATTACATGAATTATTTCATGTAACAGTTAGCTAAAACTAGTGGATGAATGGTTCAGATTGATAGCTAATGGATGCTTTTGAAATATTTAGCTGAGATTATTTCATTAACAGTTCATATAGTGTGGCAAAGGTAATGTATAAATGGTTGAAATTGTTAGTTAATGGATGAATTGTGATTAAAATAGATGGGCACAGCTATCAATACACAAGCTAGGTGAGCATTCCTATAAAAGAATCTTTTGACCCATTACTAGGCTGTGCCTCTTTATCACTATCTGTAGCCTTCCTCCGTTGCCTTCGGAGTTGCCTCCGTTCTTAGACGAGCCTATCAATCTCCGGTTACCGCCTTGACTTCACCACCTCTAAGGGTAACTTCTCCCTACTCTCACAACCCCCAAACCTTTCCGCGCCATATTCATAAATTAAATCTCCCAACTTCTTTTCGACTGTCCCTTTCAGCCCTTCCGGTACACCTGAACCTGAATTAACAGTTGCCCTTCTCACGAGCCCTAGGCCAGTTCTCTTTGGGTTTCTGCTGATCACTCCTCTTTTGGCTGCCTACTCTTAGCACTCTCCTCTGCCCTGCCGTTCGGTAATGCCTTCTTCTTCCTCCTCTGTGGGAGGGATGCTGATGTCCTTTTAACTTCAGTTACTGGCTTTGTTGCTGGACTTCACCTTACTGATTTGATTGACTTCTTAAGAAGTACCAATCAATTTAAGTTCCCTAACCAATACCCTCTTCACCTGTTCTTAAGTACCATTTCCCCTTGGTCTAAAACTATTGAATAAACCCCAAACAGATAAACATGCAGTGTAAATGGCTGAAACATCCAGCATCAGCCATTTTAGGTGGTAATATGACTGCAAGCCCCAAACAGACATTGACAACTAAACTCTATCAAATGACGGTTGGTGTTAATGAAGGGGAACTTGAGTTATTATCAGTCAGGGCTATAGAGATATCAGGGCATATCAGACAAAAATGGTACACACCACTGATTTAGAGGTAAGAGAACTATGTTGATTATGCCTGCATATACAAAAGATACGTCCTATGTTTAAGGGAGTAAATCAGAGCACCGGATTCTCCTCCAGCAGCACTTTCTTTCTACTACATAACACCAATGATGACTGAGCACAGATCTGATGCTCAAGTAATCATCTTCATCTTTTTTTGTTCTTTTACAGTGCCGGCCGTGTTCAGCATGTGTAACATGCTGGGACACCAAAGTGATGTTCAGACTATGAAGCCTTGATCTTTGCTCCTCTCTTAAAAAAAATCATGCAGTGACCTTGTCAGTACAGTACATGTTGGTAAAACACCCTGTGGCTGTGCGACTGTGATGGAACTACTAATCTGGGGTCAAATGTTGCAGACATGAGCTTTAAATTACTGTGGCGACACGGAACCACAGAATCAAACCACTACTGGGACATCACTGTTGGACAGTCTTACTATCATATTCATAGAAACTAGATGTACGTTTGTCCCTTGGAGGGTTGCGTCGGGGTGCAGGCTTAGAAGTGTGCCAGATTCAGCATCGGAGGAGTTTTGATGGGACTCAAGCCGTTGCTTTCTGCGTGAACTTTAAATGGATCGAGCAAGTTGGAATTTAAATAGTTTATACAGAAAGAGGAATAGCTTTTATTTCTATAATATTTGGTCTTTTGAACTGAAAAGGCTGACACTGGTCAACAGGCAAAGACTCTCAAATGTTTGTGAGAGTTTTTTTTTTTTTTTTTTTTTATTAAAAACCGTGGTCAATAAAATGGTAGAGGGGCTGACCGTGGCCCTCAACTCCCACAAGGTTTGCTGTTTTGCAGGCATTTGTCAAAACCTCGAAGGCGTATTGATTATTTTTATTTAGTGCTTCGAGATCACCAACACTCTTTAAACTGAAAACTCAAGCCGTTGTCTTAAATAATCCCACGAAGATAGCACCCATCCACGACAACAAATACTTTCACAATGATGCCGTATCATTTTCGAGCACGCTCTGCAGTAATTCGTGCCTGTTTGTTTGGACATCCACACACACACACACACACACGCCTCTGGCTGTTGCCGAAGTTAGTCCTGGTCTACCGCGTGATTTGATTTTTGATCTGCATTGACAGACAATTATTCTGCACTCCACGACGAGTGCTGAACTGTTTTGAAGAAGCGTTGTGATTGGTTAATGAGTTGGAAAGGGAAAGCTTCTTGATCTCATTTCCAGTGCTTAATTAACCTTGGAGTTGGAGATTTCCCCCGGTGCTGGGGACAAGGCAGGGTTACCTCACTCTTTCTCCTCATCTTTGTCCCCATCTTGCTTCTATTGCTCTCTCGGATGTATGACTCTCCCCCCGCAATGACAAAAGGATGGTTAGCCCTCCGTGTGTGTGTGTGTCCTTCTCGAGGCAACAACCCCTTTATTGACTGATTTATGAGTGCAAATATTCACATGCAGCGCTTCCACATGCACAGATGTTCAAACATGTGCACCAATATCTATGTCTTGTGCTCACATATATCTCCTTAAGTCTAGAATAAAATGATATAAATAGCACCACTGCCCCCCCAGCTCCACCATCCCTCTCCACTCTCCTCCTCCTCTGACTCTCTCCCCGGGCCAGCCCAGTTCTGTGGCCCCGGGGGTATGAACCCAGTTCTGACAGAATTGATCTCTGTTTCCTCGTCTCCCTCCCTCTGTCCGTCTGCACCCTTGGGCCCACGAGGACTAGCCCGACACCCAGCCTCCACAGCCGGCTCCGCACCAGGCCAGTATGTCTTGTCTCCCGCCCTCCTTCTCCTTGTCCTCTCTTATATTCTCCTCCCTCCCTCCCTCCCTCCCTCCTTCCATCTGGCCCTCTGTACTCTATGTATCCTTTCCTCTCTAGTATTGTCTGCCATTTCATCTTTCAGTTTCTATTCTCTTCTTGTAAAATTGCTTTTTCCACTCACCCCTCTCTGTCCATTACCTTCCCCTGTTCATCTCTCCACACTGAAAAAAGTACAGCAGTGGTTGTTCACTGAATGTATATTTTGTTGTGGTCTAAAATATTTAATTTCAAAGTTTGACCAAAGTGTTACTTCCTTTTTTGGATTGAGTTGTTGGTAGAGAACGAACAATAACATTTCTAATCGGATTCAACCTAAAATTAGTAGTTTGACTTCATTTACTTCAGTCACATCTGAGGGCAGTCTTATTTTGTGCTCATGTTATTTTACTTTACATCGTGCTCTAAAATGTTTCCGCTGCTTTCAGCCAGCTCTTGAGAGTAAATTTGGTTATAATGCCCACAGTTTGTGATGCTCTGCATATAGAGCACTGACTCATGTTCTGGGCATTAGTGGCAGTGAGGACACTGAACCTCAAATTGCTCTTGATTTATAGACCGGACCTTTCAGAGTGTGCCAATATAACCTGCTGCAGCTCAAATAAATTGTTTACCCTGTTTTTAAACAGCTTTGACGTAAAATGTACGCACTGTCAATACCACAATATTTTGTCTGATATCTTGTAGCATCATGGCCAAAATCACTGATATTGAAAGTGATACTGATAATATGATGCATACTAATTGCCATATTAATAATAATACTACAATATTAACCATTTCTTTTCAATATTCTCTGTTAATTAGAGAAGCAATGAGTAATTATATAAATACAATAAATTAGATTAATCCATATTTTTTAATTCATCCGCCCTTAGAAAGTCAAGTTTAATTTAAATAAATTATGTTGATTCAACTTAAATATATTTAGTGAAAATTATTACTGCATTTTTTTGAGTCAAGGTTAAACTTTTCATTTCTCTTCAGTTCTTCCCCACATTAACGCCAGATGTTGGTCAAAATCTTTTGAGTAAACTGGCATCAGTCCCTCTCTCTCTACTCTTTCTTCTTTCAACCCACACTTCTTTCCCCTTATTTTTTTTTTTTTTGCGCTCCGCTCTTCTGCCAGGTGAACCAGTGCCTCGTCGGCACCTGCGACCAGCCTTCCCTCCCTCCTCCACGCTCCATCCTCCTTGCTGTTACCTCCAGATGAATGCCAGGTAATTTGCTCCTCACCGTGCACCTCTGTGTTCCTCCTCCTCCTCCTTCTTCCAGGTGAGAGAGCCACGTTTAATCTCTCTTTCTTTTTTTTTTTTTTTTTTTTTACCCAGCTACTTGAGTTGCTCTGCTCAGTTGTAACCCCCCCCCCACCCCCTTTTGTTCTTTTGCTTTCTGCCAAGTAAGCTTTCCTCATCCCCTCCCGTGTTCTGTCCTACCCCTTCATCCTTGCCCCTTTCCTCCATGTCTCCTTCCTACCCCCCCCCTCATCCCTCTATCAGAGACAGAGCCATATGGCCGGGTGCGGCCCAGGCCTGCCCAGCTCTCAGCCTCGTTTAAATTCACAGCCTGCGGGTCATTCTGCCTCTGCAGTGGGACGACAGACACCGCCACGGAGGAAGGGCAAGTAAAAAATCATGGCGATGAGAGGACGACGGGGAGGAGAGAGGGAGGGCACAACTGCAACAGAAGAAAATACAGCAAGAAATTCTTAATTATAGTTTTTTTTTTTTTTTTTTTAAATAAAGGTGGACAAATTCCATGTGTTAAAATGAAAACAGAAGGGGGAGTCACATGGCTGAAACAGGTGGTAGTTTGACATTGAAATAATGAAGTGGAGAATAAATGTTGGTGGATACATTTGTATTCATTTGGATGACCCAGATTTAGTCAGTAATATATGAGAAAGTTTGGAATTGTGAGTGAAATTTTCATCTGCAGCAAATGGATTTGGTTTTGTTTAATCATGACGGAAAACTTATGCTAACAATAAATATATTTTGGATGCCAGTAGGACTGTATAAAAAAATTATTTGGATGATTAGCTGGGTTGAATCTTCATCAGACCCTCCCTTTGACTAACAAAACTGCAATACACTCCCCAAACACCTCAAAATATAAAAAAAAATAAAAGTAAAAATAGACCTACACCCTAATTTTTGACAGGACCTTTAAATATTTAAATATTAACTAAGACCTCGTCTATTTTGCGTTTCAAAATAGATAAGAAGAACAGTTTTATTTTTTATGTAAAACATATGTAATCTCATATCTCACATTGGCAGGCGGTAATAAAAAGTTAGAAAACCCTCACCTGCTGTCCCAAAAAAAGTCAGACGACCTCTAATGATCTTGAAGAAAAAATATATTCTGCCCAGCTCCCTCTAATCATTTTTATACACTCCCTAACCTCTCCTGAAGTTGCTGTAGTGCAGTGGTTTTTGCAGCTTTCCGTGCATTTGTTCAGTATAAACTGCAAAACACTGGTCAGCGATGAAAATAACAAGCAGGAGAGAGCCAAACAGATAACCACACGCGAGAAGAAGAAAAGCGAAACCACTTTACTTTACTGTACTTTAAGAAGAAGAGGTACCAGCAAAAAGGGACAAGGCTATCTGTAAAAGGAGAGTCGTCGAGGAGGAGAAAATGAGGTAAAACCCAGCAGGAATTAGAGGAGTTTTGGAAGGAGCTCAGCAGCAGGTTGGAGAGGAGGGAAGAAGCCGAGAGGAACGCACGCAGGAGAGGAGGAGTGGAGCGAAACAGCGGGCATTAAAAGAGAAGAGGTGTGAAATTGAAACCAATAAATCCAGAACAGATTCCTACAGTTGTGGGAGACGCAAGCGGCCTCACACTTGGCCTCACTAGTGTTCTCTTTTTAATTTGAGCTGAGCCTATTGTTGTCTGAGTAGACTTCCGCTTGCCAAACATTTGTGTTCAATGACAATGAGCCCGACACCTGAACAAGACTGTGGACACCAGTTTTTAAAACGACGCTGTACGTTTTCCTGAAAATGAAAAGAGGAGCAAAACATGCTGAGGCTGGCGGTGACCACTGAAATGCAACCACCAAATACTTCTTTGGGTTTTATAATGATCATCCCTAAATTTTCTTACATGTATTTCTATTATCTTTCCCCTTATTTGTCACACTAGCATATGTCTACTGGGGAAAAATGGGTAAATTCACTGTTCGTCATGCATTGCCAGTCTCTGTTGAGGTACACTGTAGGTGACTGCAAAATGGAAATTCTCCCATTTTCATCAAATTTTCTGTCCTTTTTCACAAGAATTTTTATTTTTTTTTTAAAGTTTCACCTCTAAATTCCAAGCTGTCTGCAACACTGTGCATGATTGTGCACATCTCCAAGGTAAGTATGGCCCACAAAAACATTCTGCAGGCTGCAGCCTGTCATTACTAGCTGACACCACTGGTTATAAAGTAATTCAAGCTATCAATCATTTTTCTGAGAAAAGCATGCCACTTTTTTCAGTTTTTTTTGGGGGGGGGGGGGGTATGATAGTGGTTAATATTCATGCATGTGCCACGTGTTATTAGAGTAAAAGCTTTGAGGGTGCTACATACAGTATTTAGCCATAAAGCTACTTCTTGAGATTGGTGTTAATGGCATTGTTTACTGTAGCGCTGGATCCAAAAACACCAACAACAAGAATATGAATATGTTAGAATAATACATTAATGGACTTGCCTTATATCTCGACAATGCAGAGGATTTATTCGGCGGGACATTGTAAGTGGGAATGCATTTTCAGCTGCTTGAAAATGTCATCACTTTGGCAACGTCAGTTTTTCGATTTAAACCCTCTCAGATGATGTATGAATGCAGCGCGGCAACATGGCACACGCTAATTGACTGAGGCATATTGTGTGGATATTTTCTCCACTCATCCACTCAAGATCTTGAATACCAATCCCCGTCTCGACTGCCACCCTCCCCCCATCCCCCTCTTGCCGCCACCACCACCACCCTACCTCTCTGTATAGTGTCAGGAAAGTACAGCGCTAAGATTCTTATAGACTTTAGCTTCACCAAATATGCTTGTTAATATTCCCCATCTGGAGATCTCTTAAAAAATCTGATAAATGATGGCCGGGCCCACCGCTGACAGTGGGCTCTGGCCAGCATACATCAGAGTCCAAAGCCCCCCTCCTGCTTTATAGAGGGCTATTAGAATGAGCTCCCAGGCAACAAACCATACATAGCAAATGTGCCTCTTTAGTAATATGATAATTTATAAAAGGCACAGAGTGAGACTGAGTGAAGATTCTGCAGAATTCCCCCACATACTTTGCGCTTAATAGATGGTGTGTGTTATGCCTACTCTCCTCAGGACCGCAGCAAATGTGGGAACTCCTGGGGATGATGGAGTGAAGGCCAACCTCTGCCTGACAGCTTTTAATAACTAATGAAAATACTGGAGGGTAAATTTGCAAAGAGAGGATTAGAGAGCTTCTAGCGTACGGGAGGAAAAGCCAGACAAAAGGACAAGAAGAGACTGATTGAGAAAGAAAAAAAAAAACAAAACAAAGTAGTGACTGAACTTTCCTGTGCGGATTGATTGTTGGTGAAGCAAGGATGTGTCACAAGCAAGCGCATTGCCATGTTCCCAGCATGCATCACTCTAGGTACTGATTGATCAGTGCTATTTGGGTTGAGTCGCATCGTGTTCCTTTCATATCAACACCCATCTTTGTTTCCGTCTCTCTTCCCTCTCTGCTGTCTTTCTGTTGCTCTATTAACACAGGTTCCCCGCTGAGCTTCATATCTGAATTTTAAAGAAACACACACACACACACACACACACAAGCCTTCGGGATCAAACACTTAGAAAACATTGATTAGGTTAAAACACATACAAAAAAAGCTTTGGTGGGACTACACTTTCTATCATCTTTGATGCTTCATTCATCAGAGGCTACTGATGAAGATGGTCTGCTGTGTGTGTAACCATACAGTATAAGCATGTTCACATTTATTTCTCTATAGCCACAAAGGATGTACGGTCGGTATATAGTTGGCTTACATGCAGGAAACCTTTCATGTAAGCAGAGACAAGAATAGAGAGATGCTCTGCTTTGTAGAACAGATCATCATCCCCGTTGAAGATTTCTTTTTTTTTTTTTTTTATGTTGTTGGGACTTCTCTTGCTGCTCTTTCCATTGTCCTGTCATGCTATTGTAATGCATAAAGGGACATTGTCTTAATGTCACCTTTCACAACCTACAATCTGTAGACGAGGGCATCAACTGTTAAAAGATAACTGGCCTTTTATAATAACAGAGAGAAATGTACTATTCAAAATTGCCAATAATTTTCCAAACAATGGTTCCTTGATTTCAGACAAAGACAAAACAAAAGCAGGCCTCTTGTTTCTAGCCAGCAGCTATTGATTTTTGCAGGTGAAGTGATGAATGTTGCTGGAACAGCTGGAGCTAGTTAGCTAATCAAACACTGATTAAAATGGTCAACTTTGCAATGTTTGCAGCTGACTCATTTTTTTCATTTTTTAATCTGAAATATGCACTTGAGGGCTACACGCATGATGCTAAAATAGTGATGCTAAAGCTGCATGTCCCAGACAAAAAGTTAGCATTGTCTCCAAATGGTGATCTATGTAGAAGATAAACAGAATTGCTCTTGTATTGCATCTTGGACCCACTAAGACCTAGTATGATGAGGAAAATTAGATTTTGTTGGTAAATTTTATTTATTAAAATCCTTCCTTATTAACATCCTTTTAAGCTGATTAGCTTTATAGCTAATATAGTTTAATTAGCTTAATACTTTTTCATATTTTCAAACAGTATGTTTCATTTTTAGCATTATCAGAAAAAGACTAACCCATCTGGTAATTTATTTCGAGAGACACTGGTGGATGTTGCTGGATTCTAAATCTTCCAACATTCAGTATTTCGGGACAGAGCTTCTAGCGTTAGCTAAAACACTAATAGCCTATCATCCAGGACCAGCTACCACAATGTGTAGACATACTAAGCAGGAGATGGTAATGGGGCTTATTTAAACACATAACCACACAAACTAATGTTAGTTAGTTAGTTAACAATGTGCCCCTTGGCCTTAGAGGTAGTACTTAGTCACAGACTAATTCTAAGCTAGTTAGCCAGACATGCTAATGATTGCAGCTTGTGTTTGAGCAGATAAACACAAACTGAGTATTACTTCTATTCCACACTTTTGCTCTTCTGTTTGTGTTTTTTCTTCCGTCTCTTTTAGTGTTGAGTACTGGAGACCCATGCACGCCGCTTTAATATGTAGAGAAGTTTGACAGACCTGTTGTGTCTTGTTATGGTAGCTGATGTACTCGAGGTGAAACATTTTTTCACCCCCTCTTCATTTTTCATTTTTCACATTTTTTTATCATGTCTAGGTGTGTGGATATATATATATCTGCACGGTTATACTGTGTGTCATCAAAATAGGATGTGAAGTCAGCAAAGTAGTTGACTACTTTCTCTGTTGAATTTACGTGGCCTTTAAACAGGCATAATTTTGCAGACACTACATTTTTTTGTCATTGTTACGCAGAGATCTGCATCTTTCAGCTACAGAGAAATCCTCCGACTTAGTTTCATCTGCAGTAACAGGCCCATTTATTCAAACCTCTGGCTCCTTGATCCATCTGGGATCTCAAAAGGACATATTGATTAAAAACTTGAAACAGAAAAACAAGATATCCTGTTAAGTGTTGATCGCTGAGGAAATTCACAGTTTTCCTGTTGTGCACACACAAACACACCTGGGCTACAGCAGTTCTGAGGACAGACTACCACAAAACACTGGCAGCTTTGGGCTATAAATAATCACAGTACAAAACAGGAAATACTATCAAGGCTTTAGACAGACAATTTCAGCTTTATATCAAATTAATTTGCATTGTTTTATCAGTTAATCTTGGCTAAATGTGAAGTAAGTAAGTAAAAAAGGCTCACTCTAAAGTAACAAAAACCCAACAATTCTTACTTACAAGTAATTATACACTAACAAAAACATAGTTATGCATATTATATTACATTTCTGTATATTCTGCATAGATCCACTACATATTTCACACTGAACCTTTAAAGGGGAACTGATTTTACACATCAAAGTTTGTTTACAGGTCTTGCATATATGAAAAAAAAGTTGTATGGAGCCTTTTGGGAGATGAGATGTGTGAAAACTGATAAAGCTTGAGGCTACATTAGTCACAACTAACAACACAAATCTCAAATCTCAGACGATACCATGCAGTGTTAAAGGGCTTGATGCTAAATCAGTGGAGTACTCTTTTAGTTTGTCATAGAGCGCCAACAATCAGGTCAAAATGTCAGTCTGCAAAACTAACGGCATTCCCATCGGCCTCAACGTCACCTTGTGTTTTGAGCTTGTAACATGGTGCTTGTACATTGGAATTGCTCTTGTTTCATTACAAAGGACCGTATGGAGTTAAACATAAGCTTTTATGGAGTTCAGCATTCTTCTCAGTTCACACACAACATCAGACTCGCAACGACATTCATTCAACGCTTTTTACGGCAAACCACCTACGTTAGGTCACAGCTGTCTTACAAGCTAATGGGCAAACGTTACCATGCTAACGTGCTAAATTAAGATTATGTAAGTGCCTATATGTCTATACCGTACTGTACTGCGGATGAGGTGTTACCTCTTAGGGCAGTGACTGTTCAAAGTATGATCTTATTACTTTGAGCACACGATAGCTTCTCAAGGTTTTGAAGGTTTAAACTTCTCTCATTTCAACTTGCATCGTTCTGTCATCAGCACCTAAATTCTTTGCATCGTGTAAGCAGTTATATAAGGTTTCGTCTTTTCCGTGTTTGAAACGAGCGACTCTGCTCCATTGTTTTTCTCTGCCATTAATGTCTTGCTTCTCCTGCTAAGATCACATTTCTTCACATCGTAATTATAACATCACGATAGAAAATGCGTGGGCTGCGGGCTCGCTCAGGTATGAGTGCACATATATATATATATATGCGTGTGTTGACTGTTGTGCTCGCTTATCAAGGGGCTTATGCAAACTTCCCTCACATGCTGTTGTTGCATGATACTCTCTGCGATGGGCTGCTTTGTTCCTGGGGGATGAGACAGACCCAGAAAGGCATTATCACCTTTCTGCCAAAGCATAGGAATTCAATGAATTATTTACGTTACACCAGGCGGGCCCCTAGACAGCTCCGAGACTGAACAACACAGGATTCAGTTAGGGAACCTCGAGGCCAGGGGCCAGCCGAGGAACCAGGGGGAATCAGTGGGGATCCCGAGGTAACGAGCAAAGGGAAATTAAATGACAAAAAACAGAAAGGAGGTGTAGGGTCAGGGGAATGGAGTGCACATTCATACACAGATTTGTGGAATGTGTGTATGTTCATGCAAGCATTTACCACGGTGCTAAGGCGCGCGCAGCTAAAGTCACACAGGAATACACATTTAGAAGACCCTCATCACTGATTTATGCATGTTTCCTGTAAACATACACACCTCACACACATAAACAGATATCTAAGAATACATATAATAAGTTACCGGAGTCCACACACACACACACACACTCATGCACACGCACACCCCAACTATCATCAATCTCAGGCTTCAGAGCCGTTCCCCCCTTGAGTCCATGGCTCTGTTTTTGGCTCTGTCTCCATGCAGGTAGGAGGTCTCCTGATACTCACCACTGGGTTAGCTCACTACACATTAATGCAACACACTCCCCCCATTAAGAACCCTATATGTGCTTCTGTTCCTTTCCTTCAGCACCGCACCACCTATAAAATTGAATCTTCACATGTACACCTAAAAGACTGAAGGTGAATCATGGTTTGAGCCAGCGCATCTTTTTTTTTTTTTTTTTTTTTTAGACATCAGATGTATTGTTTGTGACTGCACTGTCTTTTCATCTAAATGCAGACTGACTCAGAAGCCAGTGGAAGCATATTCCATGTTCCAGGACCACACTTGATACCCCCGTGGGGTTTTTCAAGGGGTTTCTTTTTCTTTGCGTGTAGGGGTTCTACACCGCTGGCCTATCTTCAAAGCTCTCACGGCTGAAACAAACATCAAGAATTCAAATAGGGAGGGGATGGATGGCGGGTTGCGCCACTTCCTATCAAAGCGAAATAGAGAGAGAAACATGCGATAACCTATTTGGGCCACGCTCAAAAACAAGGTGACCTACGCTGTTTGCTCGCGTAAAACAGGACATGAAACGGCATCCACATGTTCGCGAGAGATACGCATTGAAGTCTAAATTGCGGCAAATTAATTAAGTAATTAAATGTAGCAAAAAAAAAGCTATTTGAAAGCTGACTCGGCGCCAAGTTCATCAGGCGGCTAAATGAGCGACATTTCAGCTCCCTCAGAATCATTTCACAAGTCTGTCCTCGACATATAGTAACAGAAACATGTTATGAAGCCGGCGAATAAATATCTGTTGCGGAAAATAACCATGTACATTTACTCAAGTGCTGTACTTAAGTACAATTATGGTGTAATTGATCTTTTCTTTTTATACCACGGTAGAAAGAAAACATTGCGCTTTAAGCACATTTATTTAACTTTTAGGTCTACTCGTAATTACAATACAAAACATAATGAACTTTAAAATTATGATGCATGCTTACAGATTAGAGGGCCTGCATAGGTTGAAGTTGTGTGTGAAACTATGCTAGAATTTATGTGAGGCCACCAAACTTGACTTCAGCTGAAATAACTTATTCGCACAAGGTATAAAAAATGCATCTTTTGGGACCTCTGGAGCCAGATGTATAACCGCCGTGTACCCACAAAAAACACCCATATGCCATTTCCAATATATAAACTGGCAATAAAAATATAAATGCAACATTTTTTTCTCCCATTTTTCATGTTTGTAAGTAAAACATCTAAGATTTAGGGCTTATTTCTCTCAGATTTTGCTCACAAAAGAGTCCCCCACAAGGGCAAAGCCATGACCTATGCTGCCTCTGATTGGCCAGTACTCACTAGAATATCAGGGTAAGAACGCTGAAACATACTTCAAACCCGGTATGCACGTTTTAACGCTTTGGCTGATGATGATTTACAGGTGCACGTGATTAATTAGTGACACAGGCACTATAAATAGCCACAGCCGTGCTTGTAATGGCCTGTTGGAGAACCTTGCTGATGTGACACAGTCGGGGGAAACTGCACTCCTTCTTTGCCTCTCTCTCTCCATTGACAGGTCTAATGAGTTGGGGGTGAGCAGACACAAGTATCGATATGCAAAGGGATGATTAAGAGTGTTTCTACGTACATTTAAGGCGAGCTGTGGAAGTGGAAATGAGGCTTGCGCAACCGCTCCACAATGATTTTTTCGTCACCAGAGTACACGGAGCTTGCTCTGTAATTTAACATTCTGACATATTCTTTTACTTCGAGTAGAATAATGAATTTATCTTTTACTTGTAACAGGTAATTTTACAAAGTGGTATTGCAAGTAAAAGATTTAAGGACTTTTCTGAGGTAATACAGAAATATTTTTTTTTTTATTTTGGTATATTTTAAGTTGCAAATATGGAGTGAAAACATTAAAAATGAAATGCAGTTTTTAACCGAAGCTTTATAATAGAGCACTACACAAAACATTTAACATGTACCGTAATTGTTACTAGAATGACTTGTGTAAAAGTGGCACACCTCTGTGCAGCAGGCGGCCTCATTTGAATTGTGGCTACATTTGTTATTTAATCTAAAAAAAATCTATTTTTAACATTAAATGTAGCATATTGAATTAAGTCACAACACCTGTTAGACCCCAGTACCCATTTAGGTGTTCTAATCTCAGGATGTTTTATGCTGTCATCTATTATTTAACAAAAAGAAATCAAAAGTTTTTATTTCGCTAATGAGTAATGTGCGTAGAAATATGACCAGTGAGTTGAATTCATATGTATTCATCCCCTTAATAGATCTGTTTTTCACTAATGGGAAAATAAGTTATTGAACTGAGCGTCTTCTTTTACTTAATTAAAAGCAATGCTAAAGCTTTCTTTTCACTACCCAGCCTCCACAGGAAAGTCATGGGAGAGGTAAACACTCCAGCAGGGCAGGTGTTTGCCAACCTGAACACCTGAACCCCAGAACACTCGATTCAAAAGCTGCTCTACTACTCACTGCACGACTGCAATTTTTTTTCTTTCTTTCTTTCTTTTCTCTTCTTTTTCCTCACCTTCAGAGTAAAACAGAGTCCAGAGGAAATGGGGCCGGTGAGTAGTAAAGGGTGTAGTACAAGCTTGGCACTTTGTTCTCCACAGCTGAGGCTTCGTCCTGCTTTCAGTAGACTATTCCCAGATCAGGTCCGCCTTCTCTGCTGTACTTTCCTGTCCAACTAAGGACAGGAAGAAAGTTTCCTTTTACAGGAACTTTTTCAGTCATTTCTGTGGCATAATGTATAAGCTGCAATATAATTATTACACGTTTATTTGTAATGTGAAAGTAAATCAGTGAAAATCTATAGTTACCAAGACAAATGTTACGTTGTAGTGTAGATAAATAGAGCCAAATGTCCGTCATCAGATGCTTCGATGATGATTTATTGCAATTAAAATCTTCCAGGATCTTTATCTGATTTCCTCAAGGGCTAAAAGGATAAAAAGATTTTAGGAAATGACATTTTATGATGTTCTAGCTCGCACTGATGATGTTTTTTCTTGTTCTTGTTATAAGCCTTTTTCCTAAACTGCTTCATTTATTCACTAATTGATCTGTTTTCATGTCAGATCTCTCTATGGTGGCCTGTAAGGGACGTCAATGCATGGACACTTGATGGTATTACATTTTTTTTTTCTGTTTTCCATGAAATCAATCAAGTGCTGAATTGCGTCAATTAATTCTGGTCGCTGGTTACCAGCTACACTGTTATTGATTAGTACTATTAAACAGTTATTTATCCGCTAATTAGTCATATATTACTCTCGCAAAAGATTTCTCATTATGTAATGACAAATGTGTAACTCCTAATCTCATCTTAAATAATGCATCAATACTGGCATTAACAAATGGTTTGTAAGCGTGACGACTTCTTCACCATTATAACTGAGAAACATTCCTTTTGAATTTCTGTAAAAAGTTAATAAATACTAACACACTGAAAGGATTTGCTCACGTGTGTAATCGCACATCGTTAAATATAATTACAGCAATGTTGCGACGCTCTTTCATTAGTCCTATTATTCATCACTGAATCTGATGAAGTTGATAATTGCTATTAAATGAGATGTCTTATTTTTGAGGAAGTGGACTACAATGAGTCAAATCCGCCCTGAGGTCAGTGATCTGACACAGACGTTGTTTTAAACGATGTCGTTATTATCATTTTAAATATGATAAAGGAAGCTGTCATTCAAAACTTCTATGTGTACATACATATCTATCTACAGAGAGAGGCACAGACGCTTGTGTTGCACATTCAGACCACTCAAACTGTTGAATACATGCTGGCAGAGGAACACGTTTCTTTATTACATTTCTTTATACTTTTATAATTTTCATAACCCTCACCCTAAAATCAATTTCTGTGTCTGGCCGGTAAAACTGGGGCTGGTAAGCAGGGAGAGGGAACGAGTAGTACAAGCTATGCATTTTGTTCACTACAGCTGAGTCTCCGTCCTGCTTTCAGGCTATTCCCAGGCCAGGCCTGCCTACTGTGCTGCACTCCCCTGCCTGCCTATGATTTGTGGAGCCCACTGGGGAAGAAGCTAGCTCTCCCATAGGTTAAAATCTGCAAACAATGAGTCCTATGTCCGTGACGGATGGCCTACATCCCTCCCCATTTGTCTGCGTTTTATCCCCATCTCAGAATCAATTGTTAAACCCCAAAGTTTGCTTAACATGCACTCCCTGCTATGCCAGAGGAAAAAAAAAAAAAAAAAAAAAAAAAAAAAAAATATATATATATATATATATATATATATATATATATATAAGGAGGAAGGGTGCGGAAAATAGAGGCGAGAGTGAGAAAGAGATCAATGTTGTCCCAAAGTAGAAGAGTGGATGAGAGGGACTTTCAGTATGACTTTCAGGGTCCTAATTAGGGACAGGACAGCGAGCTACCTCTCTCTGTGACATTTAGCTGGACATACTTGATAAATGTCACACTGCTGGATACAGCCACGACAAATGGATGCATCAACAACGGCTTAATAACCTTTACTGATAGTCCTGCCAGGAATTCAAATTCTTTATCTGCTCTCCCTTGCATCCCTAAAACACTAGGCCCTAATAATCAGCATCGTGTGTGGAGTATGGGGCTAGATCCGTGTGCGTCTTAAGCCAAATTAAGTGGACCGGGAGGCTGTTGCCATATACCCTCGCCCTGCATCAGTGTGTACGGCTACGTGCTCGTACGTCGTTTGTGTGCGAGTGCCAAATTATCTTGGCCAAGGATCTTGGCCAGGATAGCGGCGAGCGAGAGGGAGACCTTTGTAAGCAATCAGAGAAAATGGAGAGCTGTAGACCTCCCTCGTATCTTTCTAAACTTGTATCTCTACTAGACATGGAGAGGCCAGCTGAATTAATCAGCTCCCAAGACAGTTACAATCGGAAAAAGAAGAAGTGGAAGATTGAGCCATTTCTCAGTAATAAGATCATTCAGGAAATAAATGTCATGCACGTCACGAGCACGAAATTCATAATAGAATAATTACAACATCGCTTAAGTGGGACAAACAATGTTACTCGGGACTAACAGAGATTCTGTGAGCTAAATCCTCTGAGATATTTTTAAGTTCAACAAGCCTGTCAGGGCTTTCACTCTATTTGCTTCATTTTTAATGAAGAACACGCTCAAACTTCGACTGCAGCGTGTCAGTTTTCGCTGGCGTCGGTCCCATTTGGAACTTGTAATTGGCCTCTGATTAGAAGTGACATCCGAGCATGTAGTTGTGAGATTAGATAAGCGAGCGTCTCTGCGCGAAGCCCCGTGCAACTGACAACCCTGCGATGGATTTAGGGCAAAACGCACAAAAAAAGACAAGGTGCCGTTTGTCTTTCGGTCCATCGTGTCGGATAGTAACCGGTTTACCACCACAAACTTCTCTAATGGAAGAAGTCGGCAGCTTTTACACTTTCTTCACTGTCTTTTTCCCTTTGTGATACTTTTGCTTAGGCCAGTGATTATTTTTAAAAGAACAAACCCCAAATGGACACGCTAAGGCTGTTGAAGGCACAGCACTTCTTTTCTTTTGAAGTCTGTCTTTGATATGGAGAGTGCGTACATAGATTTGTATTTATGGTTATCTCTGCATATAAAATATATAAAAAAAAAAAAAAACATTTATCTGATTAAATTAACTGTCTAAATATATATACGCCTTGGTTTGTTTCAGAGATCCTTTTTATCTGTGCAGTGCACTGTGCTCTCTTTGGACCTATGCTCCAGAGTGATTACGCCTGATTCATGTACGTGTGTTACTACTTTGCAACATGTGTGTAAACCTTGTGTACAGCATGCGTCCACGTGAACTGCATTGTATACCTGCGTTACGCAACCGCGCGCGCTTGTGTGTGTGTGTGTGTGTGTGTGTCTGCGTGTAGTATGTTTCAAATCATGCAGCCTTAGCTGCTGTGTGGTGGCTAATTGCCTCTCCTGAGGAATAATTAGGTGACAAAAGCAAACGTAATGGTGCCTCGGCTACAGAAAAAGATATATGTTATGTCTTGTGTGTGGTTCAGCACGCGCTGCCATTTGTTTGCCGGTGGTAAGGATAGGAGGAGAGGACGTAGCAGAGGCCGTACATTTGGAGGCCAAAACCTGGAGAAACAAAGAAGGTGCAACAATTAATTACGGCTAATTAGATGCATCCGTTATATTTACTGGGCCAACAATAAATCAAATGGTCAAGCTATTTTTGTCCTAAAAGACTTGTAACTAACGGCCAGCAAGCGTGTACACATGTGTGAGTGTGCGTGCGTGCGTGTGTGTGAATATGCTGATGAGGGTGTGTTTGTGTTAATGCACTATATTTTTGTACCTGTGTGTGTGTGTGTGTGTGTAAACTGCTATTTACTGTTTGCTTTCCAGGTGTTCAGAGCTGGGTCGCGGCGGACTCCCTCCTCTTAGATTAATAATCCATTAGTAATCCATTTCACTAATGAGCACTCAGCGGAGAGTCGGGACCGAGGGGGACACGGAGACGGTCAAGGGAAGCCAAGTGCATAATTAATGTCTCAGCCAATCAGATGTGCTATTACAGTCGCTCCCTGCTGGAATGAGATGTCACCTGTCCAATAAAATGCGTGCGTTTATAATCTTTTCCGTTGAGTGAAATTATTTGATTATGAGATAAAGTGTTATAATTACTGAGTGGAAAGAAGTGGTCAATAAAGTTCCTGTGGAGAGGCAGAAACAAAAATGTCAGCACAGAATAATTTCCTTTTAACGTTGAAAGGAAGTTGGAATAAAGAAGTATGAGCTCAAATGTCACTACAGGTGTAATTTTCCATTTTTCTAATAAGAATAAACTGTTTCCCAACAGTAACGTCAGTCTTTGAAATTGTGTGCATGCCTCGTAGCTGCTGGCACAAAACAGTTTTCAACATTCTCAACAAGCCCGTGTAACTTTAGTTATGTATCGTTAGCGGATGACACTTCAAGTGAGAGACGAACAAATAAAAGTTCTCTATGCCTAGACTGTTTTTGTCTTTGATTTATTCAGCAGAATAAAATGAAAAAAAAAAAGGTTAAGAAGCGAATATGACCATACAACTATAATATGTAACATCAAATTCAGATAATTCCACTCAGAGAACACAAAGTTACAAATATTTTAGCTGAAAGGTCAGAGATCCTTGCATGCACAAAGTAGTTCAGATTCTGACAAAAGTATCATGCATTTATTAAGTTACTTTCATGCATTAGTAACCTTCAGCATCACAAAAAACTATAATTCAGCTGTTTCCCACCAAGACATTCTTCCCATAATGTGAATCTGACCCTTATCTTTAGCCTTGTTTATCACAAGAAGGCCTCGTACATAGTTAACTACCCAACTGTTGCAAAGTGTACAAAACTGTGACTGTGACTGTACAAACTGTCACATTTCTAAAGATACAAAAGAGATAGCAAAATATAAGATACAAATATAATAGCATTAAAGGTTATAGTGTATATGGATAAATTTGCCACCGCACAACATAAACATTTGGCATGGTGCTTTTAAGTTGTGTTTCGATCAAAGCGCCAGTAAACTAGCTAACTAGCTTCCTATCAGGAAGCATTGCAAACTAGCTTACGCTAACATTAGCAAGTACTTATTATCGCTAGACGTTACTTTCTGTTGATGTTATTTCCACACCTGATGAGTCTGTGCCCGATGTCACACACGTTTTGTATGTCGCACACTAAAAAGAGGAGGGGGTCTAACTCAGCGTTAGCTGTCTCTCTTTCTTGGGTCCATTTATGATGACGGCAAATAACCGTGAAACCTTGAAACCTCACAGCAACAGGTGGTCCTGCACTCCCCGCAGTAATCTGTGATTTGAATGATGACTTGAGGGAAGTAACGTGTGGAGTGCGGTCGGAGTCACGAGGTAATGTGCAAATTGTTCAAATCACAGATGGGACGAACGGGAAAAAGCGACGGCAAAAAAAAAAAAAAAAAGTTGGCCCTTCAACTGGATGACATTGAAAAATAACTCATATCGTGAACTATTTCAGATGTATGTGCTAATATCAACTCAGTTTGACGTTTGTCTGACTGAAAAATCAGCATGAAAGGAGTGATTGTGGAGGTGACTTTTTAATGATTCTCAGGCTCAGCTCCACCACTCAGGCTACGCAGACTTGATAAGTATGTGGCTGTCACGCTGTGATGGGCAAAGCGCTGTTGTGTGCTTTTTAATATAGTTCTGGTGGGGTTTCTGGCACCTAAAAGCTGTTACAAGGTCTGGCACATCAAAATGAGCTGGTAAACACAGAAGATTCCTCACAGCCACCGCCAATCCGGCACGACTACACCAATCTAGATCCTGTGTTTCAAGCCTAAACAGAAGATTTCCCCAGTGCTCCACCTGGCTTCCCCACGGATCCTCTCTCTCCTGTTTAGTAGTCAGAACATGATGGAGCCTGACAAAAGAGGCCGTTAAAAATTGAACACCCTAAGTGGGAAAATGTGGTAGGCGGGCCTATTGTTACCTCCACCCACATGCATGGGTGAAATCTGACACCCTCTTCTCCTCTCACTCCCTCTACATCTCCCCTCTCCTTTTCTCCTCGCCCTCCCTCGGGGAAGCCCTGTATCCCATTCATTCGATTGCCCTACATGATGGATGTGCAGTGTGAGGAATGAGCCATCTCCGGGGGCCATGGCGTCGTTTCTGGGTTAAACAGCATCCTATATCAAACCCATCTATACCTTCACAAGCAGGAAGCCTGTTTACTGGGGCGGGAAAGCACCACAATCCATTTCTTGTCAGGGTGTCTCGCGGATGCAACAAAAACTTGGACAGCCGCAGCTTTGGGGAGTGTTGTAAGACAGAGGCGGTGATAAATATGTACTGTGGTTTGGGGTGCTTCGAAAGCTTAGGAGCAACGCACAAGTTGGCAACATCATTGACATCCATTTTAAATGGAATGAAATATGAATCATCATTTATATTAACATCGAATTAATGAAATGATTCTAATTAGAAAAGTACAGTAAGTGTCAGATTCAGTGAGCGTTCAAGATCCGGTTTTAATTTCATTTGATTGGTCTTTTATAAATGTTAAATCGCAGTGATGAATTTTAAGCATGTTTTGCAAGTTTTAGCTCCCTAAGTCAAAATCATGACTCGACATAATTGTCGAGTAGCACACTCACCACATACATCACATTAAAAAGATGATCTGTGTTACATTTGAAATTTCCTCAGTGCTTCTGGCATGAAAAATGTCAAATGTCAACATACACTGATGCTTAACTCGCTTAACTGACCAGTTACCATGACTACCATTAAACACCAGCCGATGTAGAGCAAAGCTGACTAATTAGCTGCTACGAACACTTACACCTGACGAATATGCCCCCCCTTTTTTCAGGTGTGTTGTTGTGACAGCACAACTTTCTGAAGTTAAAAGACAAAATCCTGCATGTGTGCCTAGGAGTGTATAGTTGGAAATCACTGTGAAGGATTACACAACTGATTTTAGTTCATCTATAGTTCATTTTCATATTGTAAAATAAATAAATAGAGCCCAAATACTTCCTGGAGCAATGGGAAAGATGATTAACTGTGATGTGAAGTGTGCTTTGTACAGTGTAGTCATCTCCTAAGTCAGTCAGCGTCAATACAAATGCACTTGTTTTAAAAAATGTTCCTGTCTTACTCTTTCTTGTTTCCAAACATAAGTGCACACACGCGCTAAGAACTAATTAAAAAAGATCGATTCCTTTTGCAAAACAGCTTAAAATATGCTTACTGGATATTCTTCACTTATTGTAAGGAGGGAGGTTTTTGAATTCAAGACAGAAATTGATTGGTAATATGCACAATATTTCCCTGTGGGATTAATAAAGTACTGTATGTATCATATCTGTTCTCTATTGCTGCAGTGCAGATGCTACAGTATCTAATAATGGGCTGTGTGATTCTTGTATGTCGTTATATGTTCTAATTGATAAGCCGTGGGGAATTCAACAAGGAGCCATGTCATCATTTAAAAAAAATAAAAGCAGCTGTCTAGGGAGATGACTGTTGATGGCTCTCTCAATTGAAACCCCGCTAATTAAATGAGAGAACAATACATTGCCGGTCTGGATACCCAGTGGCTCAATGCTGTGAACGTCCCCTCTTTTATTAACGCATTTTCAATAACTTATGCAAACTGAATTGAATCAAATCACGCCTTGTTATGTAAGTATAGAATATTTTTTCTAAGATGATCCTTTTGAATCTTTTGATATCCTGCAGCAGCCTGGGAAATAAACGTCTTTCAAAATCTTCTTGACAATGGCCGCCTAGGGATCCTATATATATATATATATATATATATATATATATATATGAAAACGTAGCGTGTAATATTATTGTTATTAATGTATCTGCGACTCTTTGAATATCTCAGAAGCTGAGGGTCTGCTGCATCCTGGAGGATTCACATGTGCACATGCATGTACTTGGGTGTGTGCTCATGTGTTTACGCGACTCACTGTGGCGTGTTTCCTAGCGATAAGACTGCAGCCTTCACCCCAGGCAGGCAGTGATTAGAGGACTCTCTTAGTCTCTGCAGGGCACCCCTGTGCAGTCGCAGCCAGCAGCATGACACCCTTAATGTTCACACGAGGTACAAAAGACCCGTGGTAGTTGATTTTATCTGAAAATAAGATTTTGAGCAGCTCCTTACCCCACAAAAGGTATTTTGGAGTGATTTGGTTTGGAGTGATTGGAATACATAATGATATTTAAAAGCTCAGCAGATTTTATAAATAGCCTCCATCCAAACATTCTTTTGTGTCTTTTCAATTTACCATGAGTCTGCTCCTTTTTATCCCACCAACAGAGCTGAAGACCTGAGACGTTAAGATGATATTCCGCTCCATATCGTGGGTTAAATCCAAGCTAATACGGCGCGGACTAACCTGTGCGCTGTGGGACGATCAGGAGTCAATTAGTGGGATTGGTGGGCAGTCTTGGCCAAAACGGTCCGAGCAGGTGACAGTTTGTGGTGGACCACCACACCGCGGGAGCCAGGTGAGGAGCAGGGGAGCCTAAATGAAATGCTAATACAGGCCACATAAGTCAGGGCTCTCTAATTGGAACACAGCTGCTGCAGGGACCAAGTATCCCATGAAGCGCTGCAGAAGCAGAGGAACCAGTGGGTCACCGTGATCAGGTCAGGTTCTCTCTCTGTGTGCAGCTCAAAATACTTGGCCTAAAATGGCTGGTGGAATCCACAGGAAGGGAAACACGGAACACTTTAAAGAACAAAGAAACACTAAACGTCGCTTGGCATGACGTCTTTGTCATATTAAATATGACAATAATTAAATGACATAACAAATTAAACCATACCTTTCAAACTAACAGTTAAAGAATGGTTGAACATTTTAGGGAATATTCTTATTTTCTAAATTACCAAGTGTTCATATCAGTCTCTTAAGTGTGAAGCTGCAGCTTTGCTTACTAGCTTTCCTGGCTCCAGCACCTCTGAAGCAAAAATATTGCTGTTTATGCTCCAAATGCATAAACAGCTATCTGTAATTTCATCTCTAACACATTTATTTTGTTTGTTCAGTATCCAAAGAAATGTGAAAACAATAACCGGGTTTCATGAGGGGGTCATTTTCTACAGTTTTGTTACACTGTAACACTATTAAGGTTATTTTTAAAAATTAGCCTTTCGGCTAAGTCTGGTGAATTTGGAGCAATGTTTATTAATATGCACTGTTACTTTTCAGTTAGTTTAGAGGTGCCCGTGCACATATTTTTTTTTTTAGCTTAAGTCAGCTAACCATCTTCATTTTGAGCTGAGAAATATAAACTGCCAGCAAGAAAGTGCATTTCCTAAAAAGTCCAAATTATCGCTTTTAACACATGTTTGTAAGCTTAAAAAAAAAATGAAGCACTGCTCAATATCCTGTTTCACTTAACATTTGATCTGAGATATTATGTAGCAGGTGTTACGCTGAACAACATTTATCGTAAGTTTCTTTTTCTTATCTAAAGTTTAATTGTTCATTATTCTCTCATTCCATTTTTGGAAAAAGTATTTTAAACTGTCGGGTTGGCCAATTTTGATTAATTTTTTAGCTGTTTGCATCTGTTTCTGTTTTTTAAGATAAGCTAACTGTCTCCTTCTGGCTGTAGCTTCACATTTAGCTTCAACTTTCTTATGCAACTATCGAAATCAAAATGTTGACCTAGCCCTCTAAGCTAAATATTGTAGCCTGTTTTTTCAGTCTGAAGTGTTTACGCTCAAACACCACAAAAGGTAATTAGCAACAAATTCTGAGAGGTAATTTGGCTTATTGAGATGTGCCAGACATGTTTTTAGAAAAAACCTTCAGCAATATTCAAAAGATTTATACAAAAAGGATTCCTTTTAGGCTATGACTTTGCAGCATGTACTCCAGTCTTTATTCGTTTCTCTCTGAGGAGATATTCTTGGAAGAGAGAAGGTTATTGAATCACAAGGCAAGCTCGAGTATTTTGACGGCTTCTTAAACCTTCTCTTAGATTTTAAGCTTCTTTTTCATTACGGGTACTGATGTCAAAGCAGCATGGCATGGCATGGGTTCAGATGAACACACGATTAGCTGAGAAAGGAGTCTGCTGTATTTCAACAAGATTGCATAACTCAAGCTAAGAGGGTGAAACAAAGTGGGAAGAACAGAGAAAAATACAGACTTGGAGGGAGTAGTCAATAGTCTGTCATCTCTCACGGCTTTTTAAGTCCTCCAGACTTTGTCCACAAGTCTTCTTCATGTTTCAAGGCCTTCACTTTTCCCTTCAGTTGGGAAAGAAATTTTCCGTAGAATAATTCATGAGCTCATCATGAGCGGACGGACAGGAGGCTCCTGCCTCAGAAGTCTGCCTACCTTATAGACGCCGATTGACATGAACCACCTGTGAGGGAACCCCAGGTGGCGAGCCTTTAAAGTAATAATGAGGCCATCTCCCACAGTCACATAATCTTAAGCACAGACGCTGAGGAATTATTTTCAGATTTAAAATTTAAAACAAAAGCTTAAACTGTTGGTTTGCTGTGCTAAAAAAAAAATCAATAACACGCTATTTTTGATGACACCGAACACATGCCTACTTTTCTTTAGAATCACACCAGCCGTATGAAGCCTGCAGTGAGACTAATGCAGAAGCACCAGTACGCCTACAAGACTCACAGTTGCCTTCTGCCTTGGGCAGTTCCTGCTGATTCAAATTCAGTCCCCTGACGGGAACAATTGCTGATCGGTTTTTACTAACATTCGTCTTTGAAATTCCTGAACACAACAATGTCATGAACATGAACGCGTCCCTGTATTTTTCTTGTAAATAGGAAAAACTCAATCAGGAAGTGATATGCTAGAATAAGAAGACTGTTTCACAGAAAAGCTGCTCGTCTTCTCTGTCTTTCCTCTACAGCCCTCCTATACAAACTGTCCCTCACTGTCATTTTTCTCTCAGCTTAATAATTTTAGTGGCTTCTCCCCTGCCAGCATTTATCAGCTACTTATAGCCTCTGGATGTAGTGTGCTCGGACACCTCTGGACACGGGACACAAAAACATGCGTAGGGGGCTGACAGATAGAAAACTGATTCTTTACAAGTGAGGTCAGAGGACTGTATCCAAACCGTCTGGCAGCGTACACTAATATCCCCATGCTGAGCAGCGTGGTGCTATTGAGCGCGACCATGCGCATCGGTCTCACTCCACTGCACTCAATGAGCCAAACCCATGGAATTGATGGGCAATGGGAGGGAAATAGGAGAAAGGAGGAGAGAGAGGAGGAGGAGGAGAGCGAATGATGTGCTGCACTCCCTAATGCACATCATTCCATCACATAAACATCAAGATTCTTTGGAATAGAAAGGGGGGGCGTGAGATGGGGCTTTGTTGGCCAATTCGCAATCGTGGATGGGAAACGTGAAAAGTGTTGCTGTCGAGGTAAAAGAAAACACCTCTACAGGCTGTCAGCTGGAGCTCCTTCTACCTGCTAGAACTCGTTCATTATAACAACGGCCAACTGCATTACTACACTCCCGTCCCTGGCCACACAAGCCTCCTACCTCTTCTTTTTTAAGGGTATTGTCTGCAGCCTCTTCTAGCTTCGAAAAACCATAAAAGTCCGGTGTGTTGTATCGTCAGCCTCTGGTGACATTTGATGGACTGTCGGATTAAAGCGGCTGCAAGTGTCTGGAGGGAGAAAATAGCAACGAAAGGAGTGGGAAGTCAGTGTACCCAGACATGATGCGATGTTCTTTTCTCCTGCCACATTATCTAGTGCGCTTGACTTGCATGCAGTAAAAATGCAGTGCTGCAGCTTTCATTAGCGCACGCAGCAAAGATTATGGCTCAATGCAGGGCTATGAATTATGCATGGGGTATACACTCTGGTACACCACCACCACCACCACCAATCCCAATTTCCCTGTTCATTCTTACACGGAGGGCACACCCACAGAGTATTGTGAATGCACAATGCAAACATTCAGATTAGCGAAACATGCCGGATCACAATACAGAGCAAATAAACGGAAAGAGCTGTCAAAGCTGATCCACTCTCAACGGGCCCTTCTTGTTCACGCTTACTTTACATCCTGCACTTTTTTTTGATGATGTAAACCTTCTTTCTTCATATTCAGTCATATTTGTAGACTGCTCAGTTAGAAATCTCTAATCTCTGTCTGTCTGTTAGGGGTGCAGGGGTATGCTCAGGGTGGCCTCAGCGTGTCATCAAGCCACCCTTTAGGACCGCCCACAAAATCCTGGACTGAAAACTGGTGAAAAACTGTTTTAACTTCTAACTCCACATTTCATAATATATCATTCAAGTCTTTTCGCATGTTTTCAGCATCATATTTAATGTAAAGAAATCTCAGAATTGCCATTACACAGTCTTGAATTTGACGGCACTACCCCTACAATCAGTGATTTCCCATATTTACCATTATATTTATTTACCATAGACCAAAAAGGAAAAGCAAACTTTTCAGAGGACGAGATCATGACGCGTTGGTAGAAGGGACTGATGCCAAGCAACACATATTGTTCAGTGGACTGAATCGTGAAAATCTCATTTGTCACACTATTTAAATTACCTCCTGTTTTTAATTCAGAACACCTTGTGTTTGGCAATTAATTCCTCACACCTTTAATTGATGATTACTATCACATTGTTCACGACAGGCACAAATGGGTCTCAAGCTGCAATGTAAAAATTAAGGTTTCGTAAATACCAAACTAGCCCATTTGGTCATTTCGTCTTGGAGCTTAGAGTGTCTTAAAATAAAAAAGTTTTTTTTTAAAGTTTTCAACTCTTCAAGGATTATGTTGAGCAGGTAGGATTAATAAGACCTGGATGATTTCCATTTGATTTCCGTCTCCAGCTTCTTTCGCATTAACATTTTGTGTTTAACTGAACTTTAGAGCTGTTGAAAATGTTTTGGCATTAGAGTGTGATCTCAAAGGTTGCCCAACTGCTGTTGAATACAGTGCTGCGAGCAAATGGCAGGATATTTACTGTGGCTGGAGGTCTGTCTGTTTAATGACATTTAGATCCCCACAGCAGATGGTGGACATGACAGAACCAGCAATATTAGTGAAATCCAATTCAAACACAGCGCCAGCCATAACTGTAATGAAGTTACGCATGACAAATAATCCGGGAGACGGAAGATTGTTTGGCTCTGGACTTTAAATGACCATAAAAGACAAAAAAAAAACAGAAAGTAGGTGTCATAATTGTCCTGTTAACCAAACAAGGCGATGCAACAGATGAGGGAGGAGGATAATGATGATGAGGAGGATCACAGCTCCTATTAATAAATGCGTTCCAGGTGTTCATCTAAAGTGAGTGACCTCTTTTCATTAAACATACCCCACACACAATAATCCACCGCCGAGAGACTCAACTGAATAAAACCATAATCCTGAAAAAGATGCATAAATACCGCAAACCTTTCAGGTTATGTATAGAAACAGCTGTGACTCAGATGTGTCATGGCGATGACTAAACCCTAACCAGGCACCAATCCATCTAAAAACAATGGCAGACTGCACCCGAGCAGCACCTTTCAAGTATACAGGAATAAAGTGCAGATGAAGAGACACAGGTTTTCTACATTAAAATCTATATGCAATAAAAAATAATGCAGGAATGTTATGGAAGTGAAATGTTTCTGTATTTTAAGTGGCTACCTATATTTTGTTGGAATAGCAGTGGATCCCATGGTTACGAGTCGATCCTAGTGATGAACCCAATATTGTGTCACATGACTCTGCAGTCCAACCTATTAGCCTTTTTTAGTTGATTTGTTTTGGTTTCCCAGCCTAGAAGTTTCCTATCATGTTTTGGTCAAAACACTCAACCAACACTGTTTTTGGCCACAGCAGACAGCTGTTTTCAGCTAAAAAGCTAAAACACCAAAGGGCAAACAAAGTTAGCAACTAGCTGGTGAACATCAGAGGATATTTAGCAGGTTGTCACTTCCTTCAGATGTTGGTGGAGACCAAATTAAGCTATAATGTCGGCCCCTTCTCACTCTGTGGGTATCCAGCATTGTCTTGGACGTGCCTGTGTAGCTAATGATTTGACGTATCATTGAAGTCAGGTGATATAATAAATTTAGTTGAAGGGTGATCATTTGTAAGTGTTTACAGCTTGTCTGCTGCCCCCAAGTTAATTCATTTTTAACACAGGGCTCTAAATTAAACCTTTAACTCCTTAAGTTATATGAGCATCTCTGTGTCTGTTTGCATAATTACAATTATAATCGCTCATAGCTAGGAGACGAAACAATGACTCAAAATTTGACCAGGTCAGTCCTGGTAAAACGCACAAATTCTGAGTGACCATTTCTATTAAACCTGATAGATTCGTGTTGAAAGTTCTGTGTTTAAAGCTCTGCCTATAAAAGCATTCACTCACTTCATAATCGTAAACCTCCGTGTTGTTACCCAACTGTAAAACATCTGTATGAAAGGGAGGAAAAAAAGAGCAAATGTGTAAATCACTCCAAATTCAGAGGAAATAGCAATTTTGAAGGAAACTGTCATTTTTGAATTGCACCCTCTATTACCTCGCTCTTCCCTCTGCAAACATTGTTTATGTAAGCAGGCATGGTTTTGAATGATAAGTGCTTCCTTTAATCAGTCTCTCCGTAAACCATCAGCGGGTTGTTTACCCCGCCTTTTAAGCCCTTGATACTAAATCAAAAGCTGGTTGTATTTTTTCCTTGTGTCTCCTGCAAAAGGCTCGCTCGTTGTCCATCAGTCTTGTCACTCCTAACTAACAACCCTGAGCATGTACCGCTTCCTCTTCAGCAGTACCGCGCATGCAAAAACACACTCGGGCACACAGAGCTCACATGTGTCTGTTTAGATAACCCCGAGGCTTCGGGGCTGCTCACAATATTACTGCCACCATCGTTTTCCCATTGCATATCAACCTGATCTTCAGAAAGCCGTGACAGCCTCCCTCAGATTTATTACCCAGTCTGTTTACATTGCACTTTTCTAATTTTCAGCAAAATTTCACTGTGTTTTATGCCCGCGGTTATAAAGTGGTGATAAAGAATAAAGTGAGGGGACGAGTGAAGAAACATTACTTCCATTTTTTGCCCCTCATTTCCTCTCTTGCGTCCTGTTGACCCCTGGGCTCTTGGCAGGCTGGCCGGTGTTGATTTTAGCCCACAATCAATTCATTTTAATCACAATGGGCAGTGCAGGGAGCGGGGGGAGCGGCGTGCTAATTGATTGGCAGGTATTTGCATATACAGTATGCAACAAAATGTCACGACCGGCCTTGGTGGTGACCTGTGTGGGCTGTTGGCAAAACAAACTGATGAGGGTAATTTATCATGCGGCTTGTGCTTTGCTGAGCAGGGGCTGCCGCGCCCACTATTGTTAGCATCGCCAGTCACCTGTCACGGCACGGTGGGCACGAGGAGAGGAGAGACGAGAGGGGTAGACAGGAGAGGAGAGGAGAGGAGAGGAGAGGAGGATGGAGACGTAAAGGTAAAGAGGGGAGAGATGATGTGCCGAGGGGAGAGGAAGATGAGGACGATACTGTTGGCGAAATGTCAGACATTCACTGCCGCTGCCGATCAGTAGATACAGCATGCATGGATGCTCCATGTTAGTCAGTATACCATGAAAATATGCTGTTGTGTTGCAGATGTGTGGCTGGCTGAGATACAGCGGCGCACAATTAAGGTCAAAATGAGAATTATACTTTTTTTTTTCCACTAAGAACTGAGATTTCTTTCCATGATAATAAAAAAAATATACTCGATCCATGTTATCTTCATGCAGACAGAATGAACAACATGCCCACTGGGTAAGTATACACAGCTTACCTATAGCCAGATGTAACTTGTGGCCTAAAACGCTGTTACCTTGTCCAGTTATGAAGGGAGACCGCCTTCACAGTTTCAGATCCTCTGTTATAAAACCATTGTTGACTCCTCCAGACTCCAGCAGATCTGACCCTCCTTCAGTCCCGCGTGATTCTCAAAGAAAACGCGGCCTGTATTCTCGGACTGCCATGAAGTCACGACTGATGGCAAAAAACATCTCTCAGGCTCACGTGTGATCCCGCAGTTCATAAATCTGACGTCGCCTCAAAATGTTGCGTTTTTCACTTTTTATTAGAGCTGACATTACTGAGTCAATTTGCTGACTTATGGCTCTTCTCGTGCTGTCAAATTACATTTGGTAGTCCACCCTAATCACACAAATGTCACTTTTGGCTACAATGGCCACATTAGAGAAGGTAGCATAACATAAAGAACAGCTGCGGACAGTCATTTGTCAAAAAAAAGCTTTAATCCCTTGTTTTGCAGTGTTGACCAGGGCTAATCATTGGCTAATTAGGGCTAGGGTTAACACAGCAAACTGATATCAGCCCTCTGTCACTGCTGGCAAGATGGTTTCCCCCCAAAACTGTCTTGGTAACACATTGTTACTGAGTTTATTACCTGCAATGCAGAGTTTAAAGGTGCGGATTCACTGGATTAGCATGATTCTGACGCATTTGAATTGTTCCTGATAAGCTTTTTTTTCTTTCACCACGTTACACTCCATTGTCTCACACACATATTTGATTTATGTGCAACAACTTCCTCCTCTGCCCCTTCCCCTTCCTCTTCTTGTGCACAAAGAGTACCGCACGCTAGCCATTTGTTAATACAGCTCGGGGAGAAATTGGAGTGCTCGGTTTGATCTAACGGATCTGCTAACTCGAACACGGCACAATGGCTGAATAAAAATGAGACCGCATAGGTGCTTGAATCCAGATTTGACGTTTAGCGCAGCTGTTTTCTACACGGAACAGAGTAGCGCTCTGGCGCTGTAGCTCAATATGAAAAGCGACGTCAACAAGGTTGAGGCTTTGATTCCCTTTCGCACTATCGTGTCCAGCAAACACTAAATGCTGGCTGCCCTACTGAACCGAAAACCAATGGGATGAGAAAGTTCTTTGTCAGATTCTTAAAAAAAAATATCTCTACAGGTATGTGTGAATGTGGATCAATAAAAGTGTTGGATGCTCTGCTGTGAAATAACCAAGCAGGTGAGGCTGGGTGGCTGCATCATTACTCTCACTGTTATTACAACTGTACAGAGTCTGCAGAAATCCTCCTGTGTACAGGCTGTGCTTATAAGGTAAACATTTGGTCATCATCACCATAATTATGCCCAAGTACAAGTCCCCATGCACAGCCTGAGCAGAAATATAGTTAGGGGGCTAAAGGGAGCCAATGCAACTCATTAATAGTGTGCCAGACTCACTGTGATAACATTGGATCTAATTCCTGAGAGAGGTTTTATTTTTTGACCAATTAGCTGCCTGAACAACCTATTGGCCATGAAGTGATCTCTGCAGGGACTTTATCAGACTATGCTCTATTAAATCAGCTCTCTGGCTGAGCAGTTATGTACCATCACAGTGCTTAGAATGGCTGGCTCTGATTGATGTCACTGCCAAATGCCAAATAATAACTGCTGTTATTGTACGTCTCGATGCCGCCGTTTCCTTATGGATGCATCTATTGGTTTGCACGTGCGTGTGTGTGTGCATATATGGTGGATACAGACATAATGGGTGATTTTTTTTTTTTTCGTTTTCTTTTTGTGCATGCGTATGATAGGCCATTTTCAACTATACGGCTGGTTGGAAAGATTATCATAATACTCAAGGGTGGAAGCTGTTCTGAATCTGAAATACAGTGTTAGAGTATTCACAGTGTATCACCATGTGGGTCAAAGGGCCTGGCAATGGGTGCTGTATAAGGTAGACACGTGGGGAGTAATCGTAATGACTTTGTTAACTCTGCACGGATGGATCTGCTGACACGTCGGAGTAACTCCAGGTTTTTGGGGGAATTATTTTATGGAGCACAATAATTGTTGAGAAGGTACCAATGCCCTAGATTGAGATTATGTACACAGCTCGTCTGGTTCAGTTGCATCGTTAGTGAGAGTTCAGACTGAAAACCGGCACTGTATTTAAAAACCGCAAGCAGATTATAATACAACTGTAATAACGAACTGTTTTTATTTTATTATTTATTCAGGTAACTTTTTAATTAGAAATTTGAAATTGAAATGCTAATTCAATACATTTAAATGCTAATTTTAATTTAGCGTGCTTAGTGTTGCTGCAATGTTGCATGTTCTTAGCTTGTTCTTTTATGTATTTATATAAACCAATAACACGAATTTGTGTCTTTGGGATTCTTGCGTGATTCTTTACAAATTACCAGGCCATGGTCGCTTAAGAAAGTCCAAACAAAACACTGTTCGAGGTTAATGTTAATTAGTTAAAACATTTTGGTTTTGCTCAGGTAGTTTTCAGCTGTGATGCTCTTAGGGTAAACAGGAAAAAAAACAAAAAACTTAATTTAGCTTGAGCTATTTTACTACCACGGGTTAAAGTGGGCCAATACCAAATAAACAGAGGTGAAAGAGTTAAAAACAAACAAGACTAAATAGAATTAAATAAATTGAAAGAATAGAAATCAATAGTTGCACCGCATCTTAGGGTTCCCTCACATATCAAATCCCAATTTAACCCTTGTTTACTGCCTCCCTGTGCTGTGTGCCACACCAGCAGCTGCTGCTACTCACACTACTATAACTAACTTCCTTTTAATCTACCAGCATGCACCGGTGCACATCAAGTCTCTCCCCCTTGCTTCAACTCTCCAGCGCCCCTCACACAGCTCACATAGCCCTGGTCTTAAAGGTGCTTTCAGACAGTGAAGGGTTGTGTGAAGAACACCCACATATCCAAATGTCGCCGCAGCTGACACTGATAGCCACAGAAACCACAAAGGGAAATATACAAGAGCTAATACTTGTATACTGGAATATACTACTACTCTTCATTAACAGAGAACAGACAGATCAATGAAGAGGACCAGTATTAGAGCATCAGAGTCTGATTAACCAGTCTGGGACAAAAAAAAACAAACATGTAATGATATTATATTAATTGCATTATATTGCTAACCATTTCCTCTGTTTGAAGCTACAATGCTCTTTATTTAGCTCTATTTTGCTGCATAATGAGATTATATTAGGTGGATAGTGTATAGCAGCAGCCTGTGGTGTACAGACTGGTATGATCAGGGGTAGCCGGAAGCAACCGCTCACTGTCTGAAGGCACTTTAATGGTGTTTCAAAAACCCTCTGCACACTGCCAGGAAAAAAAAACCCTGGTGGAGAAAGCCTTTATTTATGTATTATATATACACAAGGCGAATTTAAACATATTGAAACTAAAATTACTGGAATCAGAATATAAAATACCCACCACACGTGTAGGTTTTTCATTATAGAATGTGAACAGCCCCCAAATTACGAAAAGCCATGCACACATTTGCAATCTACGGGGAATGAGTGAGGCAGCGCTGTTGTCCCTCTGACTTGTTATGCAGCTCTCATTTTGTGGACATGTCCATACAGTATGTAGGTCGTCCACTTCCTGTCTTGCATTCGTATTTTCTGTCTGTCTGAATCACCTCAGCTCTTTGGTCCATAATCCAAAGCCAAGACCAAAGCCAGCCCTTCTGGCTACAGACAAGCCAGCCTTGATCCTTCCATATGAAACACGATGAGAGGTGGCTAGCAGCAGAGAGGTTGGATGGGGTAAACCCACAAAACACAAATCATGCAGAGTCGCCGTGCAGCACACTTGAAACAGAGCCTTCTTGTGTGCACTTTCATTACCTACGCCCTTTCTGCAGTTTGCGCCATGTATAAGGTTGGGGTTTGACACTCATAAGGGCAGGCGGTTCTAAACTGCTATCATTGTTGTGTTGGCAGTGCGAAGGCACACTGATCCCTCTGAGCAGGATGATAAAAATCTGTCACAGTCGCCTGCATGGAGGAGCCCATTGTTTTGGGGATTAGGGAGGATTAAGGGCGGATGCTGGCGACCAAGAGGTTTGAGCAGTGTGACCCTTTCACTAATCATTATGAGACAGATACAGAGCACTCAAACTCTTAAAGCCCAAGATCGCATTGGATTATCAATTATTCATGGCTGACAGGAGCAGAGTGAGTATGAAAGAGAGGCAGAGAGTATGGGAATGTGCCCACAATCAGAAAGGTCCCTGCAATGAGTGTCGAGAAATGCCTTGCATAAAATTTATGACTGACTAATAAATGGGCCTCTTAGTTTTCTCATATTTGCAAGCGGTGTGTGTCATTATTTAAAGCTTTTAATCTGAACAACATGCTGAGTTGTAAAACAAAAATGCTCAATGCAGCAACCCTTCTGAAGGGTCAGCAGGCTTTCATGTTCAGTTGTAAGCCGTGCCAGCGAGGGGGGGAAATAACAGAGGGAACTAAAACAGGAAGTGAGTCAAAGGCAGTTGGTTGAATGCGCTAAATGATAAGAAAAATAATCTTAAAAGCTGCTTTAATCAATATTTTTACATTGACAATGGAGCAAATGAACTACTTCTAAAGAGTTGACTGTAGTGGAAAACCCACAGAGAATTAAAACTTGAGTCTGGAGTTCCTCTCAGCTTTACGGAACATTTTATCACCTTTCAGCTCTTTGTTTTGGTTTTACAGGCCACAGCTATACTGTATTAGTTCATTCTCACCGCTCTCATTAATTACTTTGCAGGAATGGCAGAGCAAAAGCTCATAAACCCACTGTACACTACCCACAACGTACCAAATGACGACTAGTTGTCACTGCGATCCCTGAAGCCTTGTTGCTAGCATGGCTAAAAGGTTGCCTCCTGGCCAGTACACTCAGCAGCACATCAGCATTATACTGATGTTCTCCCAAAAGCAAACGTGTTATATGCATAGCCTCCAGATATGCATGTTCATACCATGATTACATTACGTAAACACATTTCCCATGCAGCGGTGGGAAACGCCATGAAATTTAGCATCGCAAAACATGTCATAATTGAGACAAATGTTTTCAGTCTTTATCAGCAGTGGCAGGTGGATGGCACTGGTTGTAGATCCCAACCTCACATCCGAACACAGCACAATTAAATCCAAGTTCATGGTTTTTCCTTCTCTTTGACGGGTGGGTGGAAGCCTTTGAATAGCATGCTTACAATCTCCTTCCTTGGCAATAGCGCTGTTTCTTCCATCCTAAAGGCACTGCAGGCAAAAGAAGTCGTGATGGTTAGCGTGGCACACTAACGGGTTCAGATGTTAGCATGCTTTGAGCTTCGGTATAGTATTTTACAGTACAGTCAGCGGGGTCTCACAGGACAGGAGACACATCGCTAATCAAAAGCTGCACCCAGCTGTTTCAGTCAAAGAATCAGGTTGGTTAACTGCGAGGGACCGTAGATCTCCTAACTACTTACTGCTGTACTGAAACTCACTTGACATGTCTGTTTTGTAAGTAGCAGTATAGCGCGTTTCATGCACAGAGGTTGCTACAAGCTGCTGTACAGTCAAGTTAAAAACAACACAAGGTCAAAAGCCAAAGTTAAAACAATAAAATTCAGCATAATAAAAGAGATAAAACTACACAAAAGTATGATTAAAAATAGAGAGAATAAAATGAAAAGATAATAATAATACAACAGAAAGAGGCCTTGGGATTGGGACAATAAGGTTTGTTTGTAACATCTCAACTCCACCAGGCAGGCTTCGATGTGTTCTGGGTGTGCCACAGCTGCCGGAGCTGATCGCGGCCATTCTAGACAATGTTTGTGATTTCACCAGACAGCGTTTCAGAAGCGGCTCTCCGTGGAGAATACACAGCTGGTCTATTTTTGATGGTCGCCTCAATCAGCAGCACGGAGCAGATCGAGCTGGCCGAAAGTCAGACACAGAAATGGCATAGAGAACCCGCTCAATTTTCAAAATAAAACTGCCAAAAGGGAAAAATTTAACTACATAGCATATGTACTCATGGCAGAAACACATAAACCCGAGGACCAAAATGACCAAATCTGAGCAAGTTGACAAAGTCAACCCAACATCTTTAAAATCAGTTCTGTAGCTTGTAGAGACCAGTGTAATGTGGGCTGTCCTTTTGGTTTTGGTCAGAACTTTTGCAGCTCAAATTCAAGTCAGTTGCAGGTGTCTGATGGTCTTTTTGGGAAGTCCGATCAGAAGTCCATTGCTGTAATCAGTTTTGCTAGTGATAAAAGTACACATCATTTTTTCAAAGTGTTGTCATAAGGTCCCTAACTTTAGCCAAGGTACTAAAATGCTAATTTGTAATTTTTTTTACGTGCCCGTTAAAATGTAAAAGCAGATCATTGTCAAGCAGAGTGCACTTTGCTGTAACTAATGTGGAACTCACAGACACAACTGTTTATTGGTTGGATGAAAAACTTTCAAGAATTGATACTCTTTAATTTAGCAAAGGTTTTGAAGAACAGCCAAAATTGCATCAAATTAGATGTTTCAACTTGGTATTCTGTCAAGCCTTGATTAATCTCATGATCCTCAGGAGTGTAGGATGTTGTTAAAGATATTCCTCTTTATATAGTCTCAAAATCATTTGGTATCTGTCATTAGTTGATTGAAGATGTTTTTGTTTCACTTAAAGTTGATTATCTCCAAAACATATTTCTTCCACAATTACAATCTGGATATCTGTGTGACAGGAGTTCTTTTCGAAATTGGCTTAAACAAACTTCTCTTCGCTCGCAGTTTGGCAGCAAACTCATGACGGGTTTGCCAACGCCAAGAAATCTAATTGAATGCAACACTCACCTTAAAATAAAAGAAATTACACATGCTGTTTCATTTTTATTGTAGTACTGATTTTATCAGACTAGAGAGAAACTATCTGCAAAAATAAAAGTTATTGTGTCAAGTGTGAATTTATGGTTTCTTAATTATTTGCCTCTTCAAACCTCCCTTAGCAATAGCCATTTTTCTCTTCATTTGTGGAGCCATTTTCGTCACGCGGCACTGTGAATGACATGGCTGTTTAAAAGGTAGTGACTGACTAGAGAGATAATGATTTAGCACAACACCCATGTGTTTATACTTCACCTGCCCCTTTTGTGCATAGCTTGCATGGATGCCTGCCCGCACACACATTACAGATAATAGCTACTTGGATGCATCAATTGCAGCAATTTTAAACATCTTTTGACAAAAAAAAAACTTCACTCTTTAGATGCACCATCACCTCATAGTTTGAGGGCACCGAGTCCTTCAGAAGGTGTCAGGGTGCCACAACACCACCAGCTGTGAATTGTGTTGTTGTGCGGGGGGGTCACGTCCTCGTCTTTTTAGATTCTCTGTCTCGAGCCGCCCTCCCTGAGAGAATTCGCCTCCTACTTGTGTGAAGCTGTTAGTGTGCTAATCGCTTCAGGCCCACTCCATTATCAAGGTGCAGTGTTCCTGCAGGAAGTTCGGTCCCTCACGTCTCACCTGGTCTTTTGGGGACAGTTTGAATGAGTTGATGAGTGCTGCAGGAAACTATAATAATATTTCAAGTCTGTCTCAGGACAATAGTCAAGTGCCCATATGTACACTGAAACTGTTTTTTTTTTTTTGTTGTTGTTGTTGTAATCATTGAATCATATCATAAAGACTTATCTTCCTAATAATGTTGTAATTGTTGGGGGACATAATCCACAGTCCTGGTTTTGTGGAAAAGTACATTTCAAAGTTTATCTGAGGTTAATATTAAGCTTCAAACATCTCAGTAAGTCAAAAAAAAGGGAGTATCCACAAAAGTCTACAGTCTTTTTAGCCCCGGCTCTCCACTACTTTGATTCAGAATTAAATATTTCAACAACTATTAGATGGATTATGTTGACATTTTTCGACAACATTAATGGTGCAGAGAAGGTGAATCCTAATGACTTCTGAACCCCTGGCTTTTCTCAAGTGCCACCATCACCTCATGCCAGCACTTGCAACAGCTCCGGTCTGGGTGGAATAATTTAAAGGTTATTAGATGGATTGTAAATGATTGACGTTCATGTTCTCCTCAGGATGAATTGCAATGGCTTCAGCGATCTATTAACTTTCCATTTAGCACCGTCGTCGGTTTAAATTTGAATTTCTGCAATACTTTGGTGTACAACCGAATAACTGCTAAACTAATCCCAGTTGGCCTCAGCTGTGCTTTGTGTTGCGCGCTAATTAGCAACGCTACACGCTTAACACGCTAAACTGAAATGGTGAACATGTTAAACATTACTTCATGTTAATATGTTAGCATAGTGACATTAGCTTTATTATTAAAGCACACACACAGCTGCTAGCATGACTGTAGATGCTTTTTTTTATACTTCTACAAAGATACACATAAATATCTCAGCTGACCTCAGCTCACATTACTTCATGTTAGAATGTTAGCATAGTGACATTAGGTTTATTAGCTTTATTATTAAAAGCTTTATTATTAAAGCACACACACAGCTGCTAGCATGACTGTAGACTTTTTTTTTTTATACTTCCACAAAGATACACGTAAATATCTCAGCTGGCCTCAGCTGTGCTTTGTGTTGCACGCTAATTAGCAAATGGTAGCATGTTAACACGCTAAACTGAAATGGTGAACATGTTAAACATTACTTCATGTTAGTATGTTAGCATAGTGACATTAGCTTTATTATTAAAGCACAAACACGGCTGCTAGCATGACTGTAGATGCTTTTTTTTTATACTACTACAAAGATACAGGTAAATATCTCAGCCGACCTGAAACGTGTTATTGATAACTGTATGTCGAAGAGCCTCTCAGAAGAAATGCACACCTCCCAAAGCTCAACAACTAGTTGTACGGACCTGCAAGTTGATTGCTTGATTCTGTTGGGAGACTGGTTTGAAAACAAGCGTAAACCAATTACAGAAAGTATGAAAGAAACATATCATACATAGCAACTTTCCTGCAACCCTGAAAATAATAATTACACCTAGTCTTTTTAGTATATTAGATATTCCCTCTGTGTGTTACTATCCCTCCATTGCAGCTCAACATGGAAACACTCAAAAGTTCAGAAGATACCCAGTTGATTCGATGAACTGTTGCATTATAATAACTGTGAATTTTGTCCTCTTATAGAAGAGATTTCCACTGGAGGCATGTCAGGAGGGAATCTTTTCTTTGCCAGTATGAACAGGAAGAATGATTACAACAAGCAAAAGCTATTTCAGTGTACATACATTCATGTGAGTACCCAGTCCTTCTCCTTCTCTTCCCTCTACTTCAACCATATTACACATCAAAGAAGATTAATTCAAAAAGCATGCAGGAAGGGCTCGCTTAACTCGGACTCTTATTCAAATGCTTCAGATAAAAAGGCCCATCTGACATGGCCACTCTCCCTTGCATATATGAACATACCATAAATGACATTTAAAGAGCATGCAGGCTTAACTCAACTCTGCTTTATCATTTTACCCAAATGGAATTACAGTCAGATAAGCACTCAAGCTGAAAGCAATCAGAAGTCAAAGTGATTGAAAAGTACACTTCATGAGAGGCATGGAAATAGTTTTACATATAGGCCTGTGTTTTACTGTCAGTTTCCAGCAGGGAGGGATATGATGATGATGATGATGATGATGATGATGATGATGATGATAATGATACTGGATCTCTGTGCTCTGTTATTTTGTCAGACGAACACTCTAAACCCCGTGGCGTTCTCCTATTAAATTAAGCTGAAAAACATATATCGCGCTGGATGAGCAGTTAGCTACCAACCGTCTATAGGGTAGAGAGCTTGTGGCTTCACACAAACCGTTATGACAGCTGAATGAATTAAAGTCTGATATGAAATTTCCTGCATGGCAAAACAAGACGGGGAAACGTATGTGGAATTACAAAGATTACAGAGGCAGAGGGGGACACGGACTGCCTGTCACTCTCAGCCGAAGACAGAAAACGGCCATTAAAGTGGAGCTGATGGGCCGTTCTATTCCATAAGCCATTACAAAGACAAAATGCAGAGATTCACTTCAGTGCAATGACACAAGGCTTCTATAGTGCCGTGGAAATGACGAGATGATGCGGAGACGTGCTTTTGAAGTAATTATGGTGGTTTGACAATGCTGAAATAGAGTTGTCAAGCTCCTGACCCCATTACGGCTCGAAATTTCTTAACAAACTTTAATTCTGTGGAAACACTGAAGAATGACAATGATTTAAAATGCTTTGCCCTTGCTCATGGGGACTATTGGCATTGGTTGAAGCTTGGATTTACAGGCCTCTATTGAAGTAAAGAACACTTACTGCGGCTCCAGGTCTGCGTTCATTGAGCTCCTCTTTCCATTTTCACTTTAATGTTGCTCTCTTGTGTAAAGTAACAGTGGGTCATAAAGATGTGTCGGAGTGTGTGTGTGTGTGTGTGTGTGTGTGTGTGTGTGTCAGACTTGTGCAGCCATGTATGAGATCCTCAGTGCTTCTGTACCTGCTGCAAATATTGAAATATCTCACAACGTGCAAATCACGTGCATGTTGCGGCAAAATCGGCTACAGAGGTTTTGCAGTGAGATATTCATACGATAAGAAAGGTTGTCACCTAATGAGATACAATTAGAACTAATCAGGTCGCCAATAAAAAATGGGTGCCTGTTATCAGATGACTGTACAAATGATGCCACATTTGATTGAGGGTCTCAGTGCAGTTACGGATGTCAACTTTCCTTAGCAGGAAGCTTTTATGGTAATTAAATGATTCTTTAGACGTCACAGACAACACTGGAAATGTGTGATTGGAAGTGGCAAAAGCTTTCTTTGAAAATCCTTTTATAATACTGTATAATAATACCTCTTCCTATGGAGAGATGCTAGCAGCCATTTAAAGAAATACATAAAATATATCACGGCTTATGTTTAAATGTAGGCTGAGACTTTTTCTCATTTTTACACAGAACATGGAAGCAGACGTTGCACTTTTCAACTTTAGTGAGTGAATACCGAAAGAGTTGATTGCATTTTCCACAGATGTATTTGTCCTTAAATCAATTTGTCATGCTGTAATTATTCTTAAAATATTGTTTTGTCCATTCATTTATGTAGCCTGTTATTCTCGTTATCCTCAGAGCTCTGAGCGACCTTTGTGTTGTTTGGGACCAGAAATGGAGGAGGTAGTTTTGAGATGTGGCAATATCGCACTATAAAAATACTAAAATCCTTAAAATCTTAATATAGAATTATTTTAACTATGGGCAAGAGGCCACCACTCAGGATGACATTAAAGAGGCCAGATCTGAACGAGCAACCATCACAGTGAGGTTATATATATATATATATATATATATATAAATATGACGGTTTCTAAGATTTAATTGATGATTTTAAAAAATATCTAACTTAAACACGTAATGTTCATTTAATATATACACTCCTGTTTGTAATAATATCAGTAATATTGATGAATAATAATTAGATGGCATGATTTATTTGAGTGCCTGCAACCTCTACAGTCAGTAAGATCTTGGGCAGAGAGCGAGGCCCGCTGCTTGTATGTCGTCCATCTGCAGGTCTCTGTGGCTCTGTGGCAGAAGGCGACTTGGTGGCAGGACGGGGCAGCAATCATTGTCATGTCTAATTTGCAAAAAATATATATCTGTTTCTATCCATTTTCATGAATCTAATTGGTGTTTTCATAAGATATCTCCTGTATTTTAAAATGTTTGTTATGCTGTCATCAAGGAAAAATGAATCCAATGTTTATAATGTTTGTTCATTTATTTGTGTGTGTTTTGTGTGGCTTTGTTTGCAAATATAGACTTAAGCTGTAATTAACTCTGGAACTTAAAAAGATACATTGAAGTATAATAAATTATGTGTGGTGCTGTTAGAGAGAATACCTGTGTAATACTCCACCCCGTCTGAGCTTCGGCTTCTCTGTCCTTTCACCTTCAGTCTTTTCTACCTCTTGTGGGATGCTGGGCTGAGGTTCTTCCTGGTTGATGCTTCCTAAATCCCTTTTTGGGTTTTCCAAAGGTTCAAACATTTAAATCTCTTGAATCTTAAAATCTTAATTTCCAGTAAAGGAAAGTGAAGAGACACCTACCAGATATCATCTTCTGAGAAGACATCAATCATCTGGGCATCAGTGGACATCCCAGGGAGACAGGACAGTGTGGCCATTGTAGTTTCTTGGGGATCCCTGTTGTGGGTTGCACATGAAGGCGGACGCTGTAGTCCACTTATGGACAGACTGGCCATGGTGGCCACAAATTCGTCAAGAGGATCCACACTATAGTCGCTACAATCCTAATAAAAGGGAATGTTTGAAAATCTGTTTGAATGGTTTGTCATTTTACCTTAAAGAATGTCATAAAAGCTCAATAATATTTCAGCATTTGCACAAAATAAACAGAGAAATATCATCACTGTATGTGTTCATAAAGATGTAGACAAGGAAGTTGAAGTAAAACTAACAATAAGATGAATCAACATACCATGCTGTCATTCAAGTCGTTCTGGTCAGTTCCAGACATGTTTCCAGACGTGTTTTCGGACAGCGCTCTCTGGTGTGGATCCACAGGTTGAATGTTCTGAAAGGTTCTGATTCATGTGTTCTGTGGAGTTCTGCAGCATCGGTTTGATTCTAGAACAGTTATGGTGTCATAACATGGGAAATATTAATTACATGAACTCACTGACGCAATAATGTGTTTCAACCGCTGACAGTATAAAGAATGGACAGTGTATCCATGACGTCAACTATAGGTGTCTGAAGAGCCATGTTGATAGTCCTGCCTCTTCCTCCTCCTGGCTAATCTAAAAATCCACAAAAACATAGATCAT